>JAPCWY010000009.1:21377500-22747500 GCA_028455895.1 Rhodomyrtus tomentosa | reverse complement strand
TACCAAAAAGAGAATATGGCTCGACCTGTTGATCATACAAGACCCAAGAGTTGAATGGGTCGTAGGAGCTTTAAATAGAAATGAGAAAATTATTGATTAAGCAAGCTCGAGTAAGAGCTGTCAAGATTCTCTAGTCACCGTGGTGATAAGTGTTGATACTGGTGAGTTAAAGTGATGGAAGTCACGAAAAAGGTGACTCTGAGTTATTTCAATCACGAGGAAAGTGAATATGTGGGAAGAACTATGAGAGCTTTGAAAAACCTGTGAAGCTGTGAATAAGAATGAGATTGACTGAGTTTGATGGAAAGATGAAAGTTGAAATTGCCTCCTCTAGATTGGGGATCTTGATAAAGAAACCTCGGAGGCTTTTGGTACACTGAAGAGAGGGAGTGACCCTAACGATTACTAGCCCTAAGAGACTAATGATGGTTGGTGAAAGGTCACTAGAGGAAGGGTTTCCTCGAAGGCATGAGATCCACCTAGACTACCTCTGTTGAGTTGTTCGATGGAAAGTATCATCCTGGGTTGCTTGAGAGCAAAGGTTGCTTGGATCTTAATACTTTTGCAAGGATCATAGGCTGGTTGACCGATGTGAGATAGAGTTCTCAAAGTCGCGTAAGCATATGGTAAAGTGGTCCAAGACCCTTGAATAAGATGAGTAAGTCCTTAAGTGGATTGGAACTTGAGAACCATATGGCTGGTTGTTATTCCTGATTTTGAGGAATGGTGATAGGACTCAGCAAAGGAGGAGAATGATCGAAAGACTTATGAATAAGAGAACTTCTGCTCATGGATTACGAGTAAAGAGATGTTTATTATGAGTATAGAACGTGCCTACGGGAAATGGCCGATTCCCTGGGCGTAAGACACATAGTGGAAAGTGAGTAGTAAGTCTTTTCTTTTATGGATGAGGTCGAGGAAGAATCGGCATGCTAGATTGCCTAAAGTTAATGACCTCCTAGGATCAGTTGATTGAATTGAAACCATGAGGAATGAAATCATGAGTTGCTATTCCTTAAGGAATAGGGCATTGTTCTTAAAGGGCAATTGGACCATGAATTGGTCATTGACAAAAAGAAAAGTGAACGAACTTGATAGTCCTGATTGGTTGTGATTCCAGTGGCTGATGTAGTAAATGAAAAGAGCGTTTAGAGAATACTTGCAAGGTGATTTGAGGTAATCGATTTGACCACTCGATAAGTGAGCTAGTGGAGACTAAGGACAAATAGATATTGTCGCTTAAGGTAAGTGAGTCATGGGAGAGAGAGTGTGAAAGCCTGGTAGCATTTGAATCCTAGAGTAAAGGTATCGCCGTCGGCGCAGACTCCAAGGTTGACATCCTATGAAATAGACAGGACAAGGTGAATTTAAAGTGAGAAAATGCCACGGAGTTGGGTAGTTTCTTCCTTAGGGTAAGAGACCCTATTATAAAAGGAGGAAAAATTCTAAATTGTCTTAGTATTATGATTGAGCGTATGTATGAGAAAGAGGACGCAGAACTTGAATGACTCCTGGAAGTGAGATCCGAGAGACAGTCTTGTAGACAATGTTGAATTCCAAATGATGTCGACGTTTAGTGGAACGAACGGAATTGGGATAAGGTCACCTTAGCGAGTATGGAACTCAGAGGCTAAAATACTAATGCTTCTCGAGACAAGAGTGACAAGAATAAACAAAATATCGTGTGGTCCTAGAGGAGACCCGTGACGACAGAGAGCTAAGGTCTTAGCTCAGGAGAAAAGTGTGAGGAATAGTTGGGAAGATTCGACACTTTGTAGAAAGAAGTTGATAATAATTGAACTAAGTACCTAAGGAATGATTGAGTTGGTCATTACCATCTCAAGAGACGATGGTTGAACTCATGTAAGTAACCATGAGAAACATGAACAGTTTTTTAGAGTGTCATATGGGCTCTAAGGAAATGTCTATTGCATGCTAAATGTGAAGAACACAAGTTGTGGACCTAATGAAGTAAGATTCACGCATCGTAATAAGTGATAGATCTTTTGAGGATTGGAATAAGTGATGAATCGACTAGGGTCGATGTGAGTTACGAAAAGTGCAAGCTTCTTGGGATTGATGAGTGGCAATAGACGGACCGCTGAAAGATTCCCTACAAGAGCTATTTCACTAGTGACATGGACTAAGAACGAATCGTAACACGAATGGGTGAATGAATGTGAAAAGAGTTTTCGAGAACTCGAGTTAAGCTGATGACTACACTATTTATGACGATTCCGGTTGGAAATCGAAAAGCTTATGAAGGTCGTAATGACACGACGCAGAATGAAACTCGAGGCATAACAAGACGATGTGAAATGGATATGGTTTGTACGTTGTAACGATAATGCCGTATAAATTGGCATGCTTAGAGCATGATTGGAGTTGGTTTGCAAATATTCTCGCAACAAAGTTTGGGAAATCTTGCGTGGGTGGAAGAAGATTTCAAGTTTATATCTACTCCAAAAGATATCAAGTAGTAGTTTTCTGAGAGGAATTGAACAAGAGGCAACACAAATGTGTAGAATTGCTTGTGGATATGAGAGCGTTGCTTAGATAAAGAAAAGGCCTCAAATTATGTGAACTATAAGAGATTGAGAACGTGGACTGTTTAAAGGGAATTGAAGGCAAGGCATGTGGAACGAAGAGATCACCCAAGTGTTGTTATAGCGATATTCGTATCGTTAAGGAAGAGTGAATTGTTTAACGGATGCTTACAAATTAAGAGTTGAGCATTGAAAAATGGGCAATGGAGGGATAGATCTTCCCTCAAGAAATAAGAGATTCAACTCCTAAAATTGAAAATTCACTAATGGACTAATGTGATGGCTATTGGAAACACCTAGCTTGAAGGTCAGAAGGAAATTGGCGTGTTACCATGATTAAACATCGATACTGGATGGATTATAGGAATGGATGGAACCCTTGAGGCCAATGGATGGAAGTACGAGTACAGCATGGTAGGGAAACTTAAGGTAATGATCTCATTGGAATTCGAATGGAGAATTATGGTGTTTCCTAGGGATGGTACAAAGACGTGCCAAGATGCATATATATATATATATATATATATATCGATGATGAGATTGAAAGTTGAAGTTTGTCTATCTTGTAGTCGAGCACTAGACATGCCGATAGAAGGGAAGGCCATAACGACGAAAGCTAAAGGACCACTTTGATCTAAGGGAAATTTTGGATGAGGTCGAGAATGGATTGCTATGGGAATAACCATGTAAATGTTTGAGGAGTTAAGAGGGCCATAACTCGATTTGATTAATGAAGGGCAAATTGATAAAGCCCTAGAATCTCTGTTGGCATGAAAGGAAGCTCGAAAGGAGTAATACGTCGAAAGGTGTGGACAATAAGAATGTATTTTGGCGAGGGCTTGGTAATAATGGTTATGGACATATGAAAGAGATAAGGTGAACGCTCGAGGATGAGCTGCTAACAAATGATATGAATACCAAAATAGAATGGAGAGAGCCCATTGGATTGAGAACTGAAAGAGACAAGTCCCAAAGAAAAGATAGTTTTGGGTTGGAAAGGACGAGCAAGATCGTCAAGCCATGGAAAGGATTATTCGAAAGGGTGAGGGTGCAATGAGACGCCGATACCCCTCAAAGGATTGGATGGTTGGAAGGTTGCGAATTTCGAGGACGAAATTTCTTTAAGGGGAAAGAGTTGTGACATTCTGATTTCCAGTCAATTTCAGGCTCATTAATGAGAAGTGTATCTCTAGAGATGTATTTCAGTTGTATTCTGCTCAAATCTGATCAATTCGAGGAGACTGACCAAAAGGGAAAGGCTAACGCGAACGAGGTATGTGGACCTAGGGAACTCGGATAGGAAATGATGCTTTGGCCATAAGGATTGTCAAAGGAACTAGCGATAGACACTCACAATTACATGACAACTTAACCGCCATGAATTGACGAGCCCTAAACATCATATGAATCACAAGGTCGATAAGCGTAACGTCTGCAAAAGCCGCTCGTCGGTTCGGGATAGGCTGGAACCACGTCTGGCAAAGAAAACCATCAGACATGAGTCTTGAAAATTGAAAATGGAGAATCAAGAATTCCAACATTACAATTGGATTGGCTGTCGCCCTATCGGAGATTATTGGATTGAGAAAAACGACGTTCCGAACGTCAGGGACGAAATTATTTTTTTGCCCCTCAAGCTTAGAACTTTGCCCAAACAATTGAAGAAGGGCAATCTGGACATTAAATCCCCCTCAAGGCTACCAAAATTCAAGAGTGAATGAGAGCCATTGGATCATCTTGGAAAAGCAAGAAGACAAGTGTCACAAGATCATAAAGTGCGGTCATGTCAAACTTTTGGCCACCTAACATTCAAACCATTGACCAAGCCTTGTATATAACCATTTTCTCTCTCTCCTCACTCATTTTGGCTGGCCACACCCAAGGGAACCACCAAAAATCATCTTCTTCCTCCTTCTCCCATCTGCTCGCCGACGACCGCCACTGAACTTCCTGTTCAGCCATTCCGGAGACCACTTCCGGCCACCACCTGGACGCCGGCTAGCCATACCAACCTAGATCTATGTCTTTTTGATCTCCTCGAATAAGAATCAAGGCATTTGGACCACCGAGGAGCTCCGACCAAGTATTTTCTCGAGAGCCGACGGAATCTGCTCCAATCTGAGGTAGGTCCGGTTTCTAGTCCTTTTGAAGGCCAAGATCTTGGAATTTTGAGGTCAAATTTTGTGGATACCTAGTAGACATGTATATGAATTTGTGATACAATTGGGCTTGATTTGGTGAATTATTGACCATGAACCGATCTTGTAAATCATGGACAGAATCTACCGGATTTTGACTTTGGAAGAGCTGGCGACATTGGATGGGTTTCCGGCTACCAATCGACTTCAAATCTTCGGTGAACCTCCCAAACCCTTAGGTAGACATGTTAAGGGGTAGGATGAGGATTAAATGTTAGATTTGGAGTAGATTTAGGGCCGGTTGTGCTTGGCATGCACGGAATCGAAAAGGGCCGGTTTGGTGCCGGGCCAAACCGAATCTATTGGGGGCTGGTAATGTATGATTTGAGTCACAAATTGGTGATTAAGGCATGTTAATATGATGAGTATTATGTCATGGAGGGTTGTGATTCATGGGTGGTTGATTTAGACATGGAAATTGACGAATTGGTTGGATTTTATTAGGTTGCGCGATGAGTTCGGTCTTGGATTGACTTGGCCGAGACTTGAGGCACTTGTAGGGAAGAATTTGTGTTATCAAGCTCAAGGTAAGGGAATTACTAACCTTATGCTAGGAAGATTGAACTCGATTGGGCGAGTCGAGAGATAAATTGAGTAATCCTTGAGAATATTCCAAAAAGGATAACTATTATTATGTCCCAAGTGGCTATAGGAAGTTTATGTGTGCCATCGTTTGTGTTTAAATCATATGCCATGTTGAGTATCATCGATTGTCTAGCATGCCATAAATTTTCAAATTGTGCATGAGATGCACTTGCGATTTTATCTGTGCATTGAACTAAGAAGCATGGCATGAGCATGACATGGCGAGGCCCTGAAGCGTATGAGACGCGAGGTGGGAGGTGAATACCCTGATGCGACGAGATTGCGGGATGGAGTTGATATTGTGTGGCGCCCTGATGCGATGAAATCGCGGGGTTAAGATGGCCACGGTCCTGATGCGAATTATTCACGGGATGGGGAGGCCTTGAGGCGTATGAGACGCGGGGTAGGAGATGTATACCCTGATGCGATGAGATCGCGGGGTGGAGTTGATGTTGTGTGACGCCCTGATGCGATCTAATCGTGGGGGTGAGTTGGCCACAGTCCTGATGTGAACTATTCGTGAGACGAAGGTATGAGATGATGATATTGGCCTTGAGATTCATTGAAACTTAATGCGTTTACGCGGGTTGCCAATGACGACCTGATGCGTTTACGCGGACCGTGCCTAATGCGATTTAATCGCGGGCTAGAGATTGAGGCAGGTGGAGATTGGTGGATGTGGTGAAGTGGCAGGCCGAGTGTGCATGATCATCTAAGTGTGACATGAGGTCATCATTGCATGTCTGTCATCTACATGTTGTTGTTTTATCGACTTGCGCCTGATATGCATGTGTGTTTAAGAGTTTGGAAGTATTTCGAGATAGATGACTGCCTGAGTGGACGGTCGGCCTAACCTAGGGTCAGGACCCACCTTACTGAGATTTATATCTCACCTTAGTGGGGGCTTAAATTTTTCAGGTTCCAAGCGAAGGAGGCGTAAACTTGCCAAAGGATTGGCATTTGAAGAGATAGTTAACCAACTGTATTCAAGAGAGTTACGGGATATGGATTTACATTTTTTTTTTGTGATTTGAGGTTTATTCTTCAGGTTGGTAGATTACGAATTGAATTAATGGAAGGAATTGGTTAATGAGATTTTGATGTATCTGTCCTAAGTCATCAATTGTGGATTTATTTGTGATTGGAGTTGGCATCATTTTCGCGCGCGTAATTTGTAAAGAGTTGTAAGTTATTGGCCGTTGGATCTTGGAGCTCAAATAAGAAACAGCTTGGTAGGATGTTCGTGTGCTTGCTGGGTTCGGGGCGTGACATCATCTTAGGACCCCAGTTCGTTGACTTGAGCTTTTTGGAGCCGACCCGACCCTATCCTTTTTGGATGTCATGAGGGACTCATTTTGTGTACTACCCCGTCACCCAATTTGTTAGTGGATTGTAGCATCCAGCATTTGTACGAACCATATGTTATGATATATGATTGTTGTTATGCTATCCATGTCCCACTTAACTTATATTTGTACGGGGTTTATTTGAGTATCGCTTCCGCATGCTAGACATATATATGTTATCTCTCGACTTGATTGTGGATCTTGGGACCACGAGAGATGTGTTATTTGCTTGCAGGGATGTTCACGTTCTCGATGAGTTCGGGGCGTGACAGCCGATTTGAGGACTAAGGGAAACCAGTGATGTTCAAGGAGTTTTCGGCGTCGACTCAGCCTCAAATCTTCGGTGAGCTTCCCAAACCATTAGATCTACATGTTAGCAAGTAGGTTAGTGAATAAATGGTGAAACTGAGGTAGTTTAAGAGCTGGATAATTACGGTATACACAGAACCGAAAATAGCCCTATTCGGTTTTGTGCATACCGGTTCTGTGGGGGCTGTTGGTGGTTGATTTTGAGTCTCAAATTCATCAATGAGACATGCTAGGACGTTGAGAAACATGTCAATAAGGTTTATGTTCCATAGATTGGGCAATTGGGTAAGAAAAATTGACGGTTGGATGGATTTCCATAGGTTACGCGGTGGGCTTGATCTTGGACCATTTGGGCCGAATTGTGGTGGTGCTTGAGGAGAGAATTTTATGGTTTTAAACTTGAGGTAAGGGGATTCTAAACCTTCAATAGAAATATTGGACTCAATTGGGCGATTTTTGAGTACAAATTGATTGGTTCTTGAAAATTATTATATGGTTGTCCAAAGTATGTCCTAAAAATCCATTGAGGACTTGATTGATTAATAATGCTTGTGCCTTGAGTTGACTACCATGTTTGAATGTCAATTGGATCGTCTTGCATGCCATAGGTGTATTGTTTGTGCACAAGTTTGTACTTGGCCTTGTGTGTTATGGGTTGAAATGAATTATGGCATGTCTGAGAAGTTGTGATACCCTGATGCGTTGAGACGCGGGGTTGTGTGACTGGATACCCTGAGGTGCTGAGGCGCGGGGTTTGAATTGAATGCCACCATGAGGCGTATGAAACGCGGGGTTGTATGAATGAATGCCCTGAGGCGTGGAGTTTAGAGTGAATGACACCCTGATGCGTAAGAGATGTGAGTTGAGAAGGCTATAGACCTGATGCGTTACCGCGGGTTGTTAATGACCGTCTAATGCGTTTACGCGGACCGAGCAAGAAGCGTTCTAAACGCGGGCATGAAAGTGAGGAGGCAAGAAAGGGTAGAAGGCATCACATGGCTTGTTTTTGCATGTTTGGACTAAATGACGTGATAAGTTGCCTGGAGTGCATGCTTGATGCTTTTGTATTATTTCGTGATAGTTGAATACCTCTTGGGATTTTGTATGAATTGTTTGTGATTGTAATTGCCTAAGTGGACGATCAGTCTAACCTAGGGTTAAGACCCACCTTACTGAGATGTATATCTCACCCCGTTGGGAATTAACATTTTCTTCAGGTTCCAGGCGATGGAGCATCAGTAAGTTCAACGATTGGCATTCGTGGGAGTAATAAGTGAATGAGTACAAGATATTTCTTGAACTTAGGGATTATATTCTATTTTGCAATTGTAAAATGAAACCACTACTATTTGTTCCTAGTCATTTGTTTTATTGAATGGAGTGGAGATGACTAAAGCTTCCGCTTGTAATTGGATTATATGTATTGTGGGCCGAAAGATCTTGGAAGACTTTCATAAAGGAACGGCTTGGTGGGATGTTCGCGCGCTCGCTGGGTTCGGGGTGTGACATCTCCGTTTGCTTGGTATCAAAGCAAGGTCAACTCATTCAATGTGATTAAGACTTGGAGTGATAAGGAGCGATGACTTGAGGACAATTAGGTAGCGAGACCTTGAGGAATAAGCATGGATTATTGAATCTTGAGGACTATAGGTTTGAATTTGTGTAGTATTCTAATGGTCCTAATGTCGATTTAAGGGATGATCTTGAGTGATTTATGAATAAAGCTCACAAGGAAGTGAATAGAAATTGAGGAGTCATAAGCTTGGATTTGAGCTTGCTGAAGAATAAATTATGAATGAATGGTCAATTGAAGTGTATGATTGTGATCTTGATTTGTCAATGACCCAACTTGAGGAGTACGAGTTATAAAGAGGCGATTGATGTTAGTGGATTCAGGCTTGAATTGCGTGATATCTTGATGGTTTAGCTATCAATTGCTATTGTTAGCCTTGAATGAAATGAGGTGAGACGTACACAAGAAATATTGGATTAAAGGCCAGTTGTGATTGAATGCAAATGGATTTGGCTTGAATAGCAACTAAACTTGGGATTTATGGTTGAACATAGGCAATTAATCTATGAGATGTGATGGTAACTAATGGAATTAGAAAGCTCCAATGGATAAGAATGGATCTGGAGATGATTACGGTATGATGAAGGCGAGGACAATCAGGACGCGCATGCATTTGTGGCATTAAAATGAAAGTCGAGAAAGGTGTGTGCATGAGCTTATCATTATTGGACTTAATAAACTGTCGCTTGGTATGGGACAAGTTGATGGGATACCTAAAAACTGTAATGAAATATGGTATGAGACATGTAAAACGGGGCTTTCTCTGAAGATGTATGACTTGGGACAACCTGCAATGGCCAAGTCTAATGAGGGCGGGGAGTGATCGCCGAGACAGAGAGGTCCGGACAAGGAGCGGCTCCTGGCAGGCTTCTAAGATGGCAAGAGGCAGGAATGACCCAAGTCATAACTTGAAAGGGAAAGTCTAGATATCAGGTTGAGTCCAATTGTGTTAAGAGATGTATGACACAAGATTGATCTTCGAAGAAGATGTTCAAAAGTGACATGACATGTGAAATGATGCTTGTGATTGGCATAATTAAAAAATTTATGCTTGGCGGTGGATGCCATTTGGAAGGAAAAGTGATGTTTATGATTAGCCTGTTGGGCATGTTTTGTAATTGACATCATGTGATTGGCTTGGCAAGGTCTAACTGGGAGAGTAAACGACTTGTGGGGTTAATACCCATTGAACTGATGCCTGTTGAGAATGAGAAAGCATGTCGTGTTTGTGACAGAGTGGCAGATGCCTTAGACTTATAGCATGATCGATTGACTCATTGAATTGCTGCCTTGACTACTTGCTCGGTGTTAACCTAGTTGAGTTTTGGCCTAGTTGAGGCTTGCCTAGTAATTGGCTGAAGATTGATAAGTTGCCTTGTTGAGGCTGGCCTGTTGAATAGTCATTGACTGATGAGAATTTGGAATCTTTGGGTAATAGACAACTAGTTGAGAGTTGTTTGGGAACCACTGTAAGGTTGATAATGATGAATGATGAGATAAGCAGCCTGAGACTGATAAACTTGAGTAAATGATTTAAGTTTTGATTCCTGAAGGGAATCATAGTGGTTAAAGTGACATGAGAACCTAATAAGGTTGAACGACCAAGGTATGGTAGTAAAAGAGCATTGGGCTCGAGTATACATGGTATGGAAGATCCGAGAACTAATATGGATCATGAGAATTGAGTAAAGATGGGCGATTGGAGTATGACTACCAAAAGAGAATATGGTTCGATTTGTTAATCGTACGAGACCCAAGAGCTGAATGAGTCGTGGGAACTTTAAATGGAAATGAGGAAATGTGTTGGTTAAGCAAGCTCGAGAAGGAGGAGCCATGATTGTCTAAGTCACTGTGGTGACATATGCTAGTACTGATAAGTTAAAGTGATGGAAGTCACGGGAAATGTCACGCCCCGAGCCCAGCGAGCACGCGAGCATCCCACCTTCACCGTTACCTTTAATGAGTTCCAAGATCCAACGGCCAATAACTTACAACTCTATATGAAGCATGCATGCAAAAGCGATACCAACTCCATTACAAATACAGCAACACATGATGACTAAGGACACAAGGGTACCCCTTTTATAAAGGTCAATCATACTTCAAAGGTTACAAATCTAAATCCCCAAGAGTATCATTTTTTAACCCTAAGGTCACAAAAGGGAAGTCTTTATTTTACTCCAATGACTTCGTCAAATGCCAATCCATGGCAAACTCGGTTTTCTTCGTCGAGGACCTGAAAATGTTGCCCATAACGGGGTAAGATATAAATCTCAGTAAGGTAGGTCTTAACCCTAGGTTAGGTCGATCGTCCACTCAGGCAGTCATAAACATCAGCGTTTCATGCAAACAAACACATGAGGCATTCAATTATCAACAGTCATGCAGATGTCAGACAAGCAGACATGGCATCACAACACATCTCTAAGATCATGCACATACCGCCATGTCACACCACCACCTCCACCTTTCACACCTGCCTCATTCTCATGCCAGCGTTTAAAATGCATCAGGCTCGGTCCGCGTAAACGCATCAAGTTTCAATGTTACTCCAGGCTAGTGTCGACACATCACAACTCCGTCTCGCATTTCAACGCATCTGGACTATGGCCTTCTCAACCCCGCGTCTCATACGCATCAGGGTGCCATACACTCCAACCCCGCGCCTCAGCGCCTCAGGGTATTCATTCCACCACCCTGCGTCTCATACCCCTCAGGGTCTTATCATGCCTCAAACATGCCATTAATTCGAATCAATTCACACACACAAGACCATGTGCAATCTCATGCACCAATCATATACTTATGGCATGCAAGACAATCAAATCCAACACTCAAATGCGACAAATCACTCAATGCACAAGCATGATCAAACATTTGGGTCATCTACACCCTCCTAGGATGTACAATAGACAATCACATTGAAACCCTTCAAGAATCACCCAAAATTTTACCCGACTCGCCCAATCGAGTCCAATCTTACTATCTTAGGTTTAGGATTCCCTTACCTCAAGCTTAATGTCACAAATTCTCTCCTCAAGCACCTCCTCAAATTCGGTCCAAGTGGTCCAAGACCAAACCCGCCGCACAACCTATGAAATTCCAACCAATCGTCAATTTCTCTTGCTCAATTCACCTATTCATGAACCACCAACCGTAATAACATGATCCTCAACATTCTAACATGTCTCATTGATGAATTTGAGACTCAAAACCAACCCATAACAGCTTTCACATAATCGATTGCACAGAATCGAACCAGGCTAGTTTCGGTTCAGTGCATACTGAGGTTTTCCAGCCCTAAAACTACTCCAAATCCACCATTTAATCACTAACCTACTTGCTAAAATGTATATCTAAGGGTCTAAGAGGCTCACCGACGATTTGGGACCGAGTCGTCGCCGAAAACCCTTTGGAAGTCGCCGGTTTCCTCAAGTCCTTAAACCGGCAATTTCTGTCCAATAATCACAAGATACATTTGGGGTCAAAACTCCATCAAAGTCATCCCAACATTTTACCATATCTCATCCAACCTTAATACTATAAGTGTAGAAGACCTCACGAAAATTTGGAGCAATTTGAAGTCCAGAAGACCCCAGAACAGGTCTTTCCCCAAAATCGGTTAGAATCTGACCTCGCCTGACCTTTGTCCACTCAAATCGAACTACGGGAATATCTACAGAGTCAAATTGAGCTTATAATATGTCTATGGAAAGATAAGACAATAAGATTTCATTTGGCAATGGTTTTACCTCGATCCGGTATCGGACGAAGAAGATATGGTCAGAATAGTGGGGCAGTTGGACTGGTCGGCTAGGAGCTCTCGGATTCAAAACTGACCAACCTGACCTTTGCTCCTTCAAACGGCTCTATGGGACAAACGGTTGGGTGGATTTGGACCCATAATATCTTGTTAGAACGGGAAGACGATAAGCTTTCTATTTTCGATGATTTTATCTCAATCGACCATCGGACGAAAAAGTTATGGCCGGAATAGTGAGTCGGTCGGAACAGGGCAGTGATCTAGCGAGTAAAAGAAGAAGAAGAAGAAGACTCTCGGTTTGGGGGAGTTGATGGTCGGCCAAATGAGGGGTGAGAGAGAGAGAGAGATAGAGCTATATGCAAGTCTCAAGGTCAAAGGGTTGAATGGTAGTTGTGAAAAAGAGGACATGACCACTTTTTAGCTAATCTATTGACACTTGTCCTAAGTGTCATTCAAGTTTCATCCAATGGCTATAATCCTTTCTCTTTTTGGCAGGCTTGGGGATGATTGAAAGATCAAAATGCCCTTAACCAATTATATAAGTAAGGCTAGGTCTTGAGGGGCAAAATGATAATTTTACTCCCAATGTCCGGAACGTCGTTTTTTTCATTCCAATACTCTTCGATAAGGCGATGACCAATCCAAATCTGATGTTGGAATTCTTGATTCTCCATTTTCAATTTTCAAGACTCATTTCTGATCGTTTTCTCTATCAGACGTGGTTCCTCTCTATCCCGAATTGACGGGCGGCTTTTGCAGACGTTACGCGTATCGACCCTGTAATTCGTATCACATTTGGGGCTTGTCAATTCATGGCGACTTTGGTTATCATGTAATCGTGAGTGTCTATCACTAGTTTGGATGGCCTCGATCGTCACTGTTGGATTTAGGAAATTTTTACAAATTATACATTGGTTAAGCGGCATCACCCGCGCTCCAATTGTATAACGCTAGCAATGCATTCCTTAATCATTTGGAGATCGACCTTTTATGGCTCTAAATGTCCCCTCGACAATCCTTATGGTCAACGCGTCATTTCCTATTCAAGTTTCCTTGGTTCACGTACCTTGTCTCGCGTTAGCCCTTCCCTTTTGGTTAGTCAACTTGAGATTGATCATATCCGAGCGAGATACGACTAAAATACATCGCTATATACAATTCTCATTACTGAGTCTGGAAATGATAGGAAAATCAGAATGTCACAGGAAAGGTGACTCTAAGTTAATCTTTTCTAAATTGAATGTGTGGGAAGGACCACGAGAGTTTAGAAAAGCTTGTAAAACTATGTATAAGGTTGAGATTGACTGAGTTAGATAGAGGGATAAGATTTAAAATTGTCTCCCTTTGGATTGGGGATCTTGATAAGGAAACCTTAGAGGTTTGGGTACACTAAGGAAAGAAATTGACCCTGGCAGTTTTAACCTTAAAAGACCGTTAGTAATTGGTGAAAGGTCACTAAAGGAAGGGTTTCCTCAAGGGCATGATATCTGCTTAGACTACCCCCATTGAGCTGTTCGATGAAAAAAATTCTCTTAGGATTGCTCGAGAGCAAAGGTTGTTTGGATCCGAATAATCTTGAAAGGATCCAAGGACGATCGACCAGTGTGAGTCAAAGTTCTCAAGATCGTTTAAAGTAAAGGTGGTCAAGGACCCTTTAAATGAGATGTGACATCTTTGAGTAGATTGAGATTTGAAGGCCTTATGCTAATTGTTATTCCTGAATCTGATGAACCGTAATGGACATCAAGAAAAAAAATGGATGATCGGGAGAGAATAAGTAAGAAAATTTCTATTCATGGATTGTGAGAAAAGAGAACCTCGCTTACGGAACATAGAATGTGCCTCTACGGAAATGTCGTTACTATGACATAAGGTTTGGTGATTAACCTTTTGTTGTCGTGAGGAATAATAAGGAGACTGACGTGTCAGTCTGTCAGACCTTGTGGATTTTATGAGATTGATTAAGGTTGAATCGAAACCACTAAAAGTGACATTGCAAGTTATCACCCCTAGAGAATAGGGCGTTGTCCTTAAGAACGATTAGATCATGACATGATCATTGATGGAAAGAAAGGTGAATGGACTTAATGGTCCTAGTTACTTGCGATTTTAATGAATGGGTGAATAAGCAAAAAGGATACTTAGATTGTAATCGCAAGGCGACTTGAGAAAGTCGAATTGAATATCTAAAATATGAATTTGTGGAAACCAAGGAAGAACAGATATTGTCACTTGAAGTGACTGAATTATGGGAAGAAGAATGCCGAGTATGGTGGCATCTACGTTCTGGAGTAAAACACCGCAGTTGGCGCAGACTCCAAGATCGACGTCCTATAGAATAGGAAGGACATGGTGGATTTGAAATAAGAGAATGTCACTGAAGTGTATAGCTTCCCTCACATGGTAAGAGACCCTAGTGCGGAAGAATGAGGAAATCCTAACCGTCTAGATATTAAGATGGAGCGTCTAGACTAAGAAAGAAGACGCAGAACTTGAAAGATTCCTGGAAGTGAAATTCGAGAGACTGTCTTGTATACAATATTGAATTCCAGGATGATGTTGACTTTCACTGGAATGAACGGAATTAGGATAAGGTCACATTAGCGAGTTATGGAACTTAGAGGCTAAAACACTAATGCTTCTCGAGAAAAGAGTGACAAGAATAAATAAAATGTTGTGCGGTCCTAGAGGAGACCCGTGACAATAGAGAGCCAAGGTCTGAGCTCTCAAGTGAAAAATGCAAGGAATAGTTTGGAAGATTCGACACTTGGTAGAAAGAAGTTGATAATAGTCGAATTAAGTGCCCAAGAAATGATTGAGTTGGTTGTTACCATTTTGAGAGACGATGATTGGACTCATTTAAGGAGTCATAAGAAACATGAACAGCTTTTGAGAGTGTCCTATGGACTCTAAGGAAATGCTTGTTATATGCTGAATGTGAAGAGCACAGGCTATGGATCTAATAAGGTAAGATTCCTCCGTCGTGAAATCTCTGAGAAATGAAATCTCTGTAGAACCTTGGAGGAGTGAAATGAGTGATAAATCGACTAGAGTCGATGTGGGTTGCTAGAAGTTGAAAGTTCCTGGAATCGACGAATTGTAATAAATGGACCGTGGAAAGATTGCCCACAAGAGCTGTTCCATTGGTAAAATGGATTAAGGACGAGATGTAACACGAATGGGTGAATGAACTTGAAAAGAGTTTTCAAGGACTCGAGTTAAGCTGATGATGACAATTCCAGTTGGAAATTGAAATGCATATGAGGGTCGTAATGACGCAACAAGAATGAAACTTGAGGCATAACAAGGCAACCAGAAGTGGGCATTGCATATACATCGTGATGATAAGGCCATAGGAGTTGGAATGCTTAAAGCATGAGTGGAGTGGTTTGTGAGTATCCTCACGATAAAGTTGGGGAATATTATTTGAGTGAAAGAATGTTTCAAGACTATACCTACCACAAGAGTATAAGGTAGCTATTTTCCGAGAGGAATTAAATAAGAAGTAACACTGATGCGTGAAACTGCTTGTGAGTATGAGAATGTAAAATGTTTAAAGAAAGACCTTGAAGTTATGTGAACTAACAAAGGTTGAGAGTATGGACTGCCTAAAGGGAATTGAAGGCGAGGCATGTGTAACGAAGAGATCACCCAAGTGTGGTTATAGCGATATTCATATCGCTAAGGAAGGGTGAATTGTCTAACGGATGCTTACAGTTGAGAATTGAGCATTGTTTGATTGGCAATGGAGTGACAGACCTTCCCTCGAGCAATAAGAGATTCAACCTCTAAATTGGAAGTTGTCAAATGACTAGTGGACGGCCACCGGAAACACCTAGCCTGAAGGCCATAAGGGAATTGAGGTGTTGCCATGATAGAACATCGATACTTGAGGGGTTATAGGAATGGATGGAACCCTTGAGACCCCATGGACGGAAGTACGAGTCCAGTATTGAGGGGAACTTAAGGAGATGACCTCATCGAAATTCGAAGGGAGAATTATGGTGTTCCTTGGGATGGCACAAAGATGTGCCAAGATATATATATATATATACACACACACACAATCGGTGATAAGAATTGGAAGTTGAAACTAATATATCATATGGTCGAGCACTAGACATGTCGATAAAAGAGAAGGACATGACCACGAAAGTTGAAAGATCACTTTGATCCAAGGGTATTTTCGGATGGAATCGAGAACGAATTACTACGGAAGTAATCATGCAATTGTTTAAGGAATCGAGGGAGCCATGATTCAATTTGGATAATAGAGGACAAGTTGATAAAGCCCCTAAATCTCAAATGGCATGAAAGGAAGTTTGAAGGAAGTGATATGTCGAATGGTATGGACATTAAAGAATGTATTCTGGTGAGGGCTTAGTAATAATGGTTATGGATAAATGAAAGAGATAATGTGAACGCTCGAGAATGAACTGCTGACAGATGTTAGGAATATCGAAATAGAATGGAGAGAAGCAAACCAGATTGAGAACTGAAGGAGACAAGTCCTAAGGGAAGATGGCTTCAGTCGGAAAGAATTTTAAGATCGTCAAGTCATGAAAGGAATTATCCGAAAAAATAAGGATGCGATGAGACACCGATACCCCAAGGGATTGGATGGTTAGAAAGGTGCAAATTTCGAGGACGAAATTCCTTTAAGAGGGAAAGAGTTGTGACATTACGATTTTCCTGTCATTTCCGGACCCATTAATGAGAATTGCATCTAGCGATGTATTTCAATCGTATCTCCCTCGGATCTGATCAATTTCGAGTTAATTGACCAAAAGGAAAAGGCTAACGCGAGACAAGGTATGTGGACCTAGGGAACTCGAATAGGAAATGACGCTTTGCCCATAAGGATTGTCGAGGGGACATTTAGAGCCATAAAAGGCCGATCTAAGAATAATTAAGGAATGCATTGTTAGCATTATACGATTGGAGCGCGGGTGATGCCATTTAACCAATGTATAATTTGTAAAATTTTCTTAAATTGAACAGTGACGATCGAGGCCATCGGAACTAGTGATAGACTCTCACAATTACATGACAACCAAAGTATCCATGAATTGACGAGCCCTAAATGTGATATGAGTCACAAGGTCGATACGCGTAACATCTGCAAAAGTCGTCCGTCGGTTCGGGATAGGTTGGAAGCACGTTTGACAGAAAAAACGATCAGAAACGAGTCTTGAAAATTGAAAATGGAAAATCAATAATTCTAACATCATGATTGGATTGGTCATCGCCTTATCGAAGAATATTGGAATTAGAAAAACGACGTTCCGGACGTCGGGGATAAAATTATCATTTTGCCCCTCAAGCCCTAGCCTTACTTATATATTGGACGAGGGCATTTTGATCCTTAAAAGACCCCCATGATTGCCAAAAATTTGAGAGAATCATGGCCATTGGATGAGTTTGAATGACACCTTGGACAAGTGTCACTAGATTAGGCCATAAGTAGACATATCCACTTTTCCAACTACCATTCAACCCTTGTTGACTTGTGAGACTTGTATATAGCTTTCTCTCTCTCTCTCTCTCTCACCCCTCACTTGGCCGACCATCAACCCACCAAACCGAGAACTTCATCTTCTTCTTCCTCTTCTTCTTCTACTTGCCGACCGGTTCTGTCCCTTCTGTTCGCTCGCTCCGACGGCCACCTCCGGCAACTTTTAGCCATCAAGCCGACCACCCACTCCTTGTTTGGCCTCTTGCCGACATCCTCGAAGTGGAATCAAGTCGTTTGACCCACCGAGGAGCTCCGGCCAACCGATCTCCCGAAAGTCGACGGAAATCGTCGCAACCAGAGGTAAGCTACGTTTCTGGCCTTTTAGAACCTCGAAAATTTGGATTGTTTCAACTAAATTTTGTGGAGATCTAGAGGACTCATAGAGTGATCTGTGGTAAAAAGTTGGGGTTAATTTGATGGAGTTTTGGTCTTGTGTTTGAAGGGCCAGAACTACCGGTTTGAGGACTACGAGAAACCGGTGATATTCAAGGAGTTTCTGGCGACGACTCAGCCTCAAATCTTTGGTGAGCTTCCCAAACCATTATATCTACATGTTAGCAAGTAGGTTATTGAATAAATGATGGAATTGAGGTAGTTTAAGGGCTGGATAATTGCGGTATACACAGAATCGAAAATAGCCAGGTACGGTTCTGTGCATACCGATTCTGTGGGGGCTATTAGTGGTTGGTTTTGAGTCTCAAATTCATCAATGAGACATGCTAGGATGTTGAGGAACATGTAATAAGGCTTATGTTCCAATGATTGGGCAATTGGGCAAGAAAAATTGACTGTTGGATGGATTTCCATAGGTTGCGCGATGGGCTTGATCTTGGACCATTTGGGCCGAATTGTGGTGGTGCTTGAGGAGAGAATTTTGTGGTATTAAACTTGATGTAAGGGGATTCTAAACCTTCAATAGAAATATTGGACTCGATTGGGTGATTTTTTAGTACAAATTGATCGGTTCTTGGAAATTATTATATGGTTGTCCAAAGTATGTCCTAGAAAGCCATTGAGGACTTGATTGATTAATAATGCTTGTGCCTTGAGTTGACTACCATGTTTGAATGTCAATTGGATCGTCTTGCATGCCATAGGTGTATTGTTTGTGCATGAGTTTGCACTTGGCCTTGTGTGTCATGAGTTGAAATGAATTATGGCATGTCTGAAAAGTTATGATACCGTGATGCATTGAGACGCGGGGTTATGTGACTGGATACCCTAAGGCACTAAGGTGCGGAGTTTGAATTGAATGGCACCCTGAGGCGTATGAGACGCGAGGTTGTATGAATGAACGCCGTGAGGCGTTGAGGCGCGGGGTTTAGAGTAAATGGCACCCTGATGCGTATGAGACGCGGGGTTAACAAGGTCATAGACCTGATGCGCTTACACTGGTTGTCAATGATGGTCTGATGCGTTTATGCAGACCGAGCTAGAGGCGTTCTAAACGCGAGCATGAAAGTGAGGAGGCAAAAAAGGGTAGAAGGCGTCACATGGCTTGTTTTTGCATGTTTGGACTAAATGATGTGATAAGGTGCCTAGAGTGCATGCTTGATGCTTATGTGTTATTTTGTGATAGTTGAATACCTCTTGGGATTTTGTATGAATTGTTAGTGATTGTAATTGCCCGAGTAGACGGTCAGCCTAACCTAGGGTTAGAACCCACCTTACTGAGATGTATATCTCACCCCGTTAGGGATTAACATTTTCTTCAAGTTCCAGGCGATTGAGCATCAGCAAGTTCAACGATTGGCATTCATGGGAGTAATAAGTGAATGAGTACAAGATATTCTGTGAACTTAGGGATTGTATTCTATTTTGCAATTGTAAAATGGAACCACTGCTATTTGTCCCTAGTCATTTATTTTATTGAATGGAGTGGAGATGACTGAAGCTTTCGCTTGTAATTAGATTATCTGTATTGTGGGCCCAAAGATCCTGGAAGACTTTCATAAAGGAACGGCTTGGTGGGATATTCGCCCGCTCGCCGGGTTCGGGGCATGATATCACTCCAAACCTGTGTCAACACATCACAACGCCGTCTCGTGTTTCAACGCATCAGGACTATGGCCTTCTCAACCCCGCGTCTCATAAGCCTCAAGGTGCCATTTAATTCAAACCCCGCGCCTTAGCGCCTCAGGGCATTCAGCCACACAACCCCGCGTCTCTTACGCCTCAGGGTATCACGACATCTCAGATATGCCATAAGTTCATTTCATTTCATAGCACACGTTCGAATGCACTCATGTGACGAACGCCACATCCATGTCATGCGAGACAATTAAATTGACACAAATGCAAAAACCAATTCATGACACAAGCATTATCATTCAATCATGTCCTCAATAGCTTTCTAGGATATACATTGGACAACCACATTATAGTCTCCAAGAACCGATCAATTCTCACAGGAATCACCCAATCGAGTCCAATCCTCCTATCAAAGGTTTAGAATCCCCTTACCTTGTGCTATTGCCAACAAAATTTCCTTCCCAAGCACTCTAATGGTTCGGCCCTAAGGGTCCAAGGATGATTCAACCGCGCAACCTAATGAAATTCATCCAATCGTCAATTTTTCTGGCTCAATTAGCCAATCCATAGGACATAAACCTTATTGACATGTTCATCAACATTCTAGCATGTCTCAATGATGAATTTGAGACTCAATTCCTACACCAATGGTCCCCAACAGAATCGGTATGCACAGAGCCGAATTGGGCATTTTCGGTTCTGTGTATACCCTAACTAATCAGCCCTTAAACTACCTCAAATCCTCAATTTATTCATTAATCTACTTGCTAACATGTATTTCTAAGGGTTGGGGAGCCTCATCGAAAATTTGGAGCCAAGGCGACGCCGGAAAGTCCTTGAATGGCACCGGTTCCTTCGAGTCCTCCAACGGTTAGTTTTTGCCCTTCAAACACAAGACTCATTTGAGGTCAAAACTCCATCATATTTCTCCAAAATTTTTACCACAGCTCATCCAACTTTAATACTATAAGTTTAGAAGGCCTCACCGAAAATTTAAAGCAATTTGAAGTCTGGAAGACCCCGGAACAGGTCTTTCCACAAAATCGGTCAGAATCTGATCTCGCCTGATCTTTGTCCACTCAAATCGAGTTACGGAAAGATATACATGGTCAAATTGAGCTTATGATATATCTATGAAAAGATAAGACAATAAAATTTTATTTGGCGGTAATTTTACCTCGATCCGATGTCGGACGAAGAAGACATGGCCGGAATAGTGGGACGGTCAGGACTGGTCGACTAGGAGCTCTCGGGTTCAAAACTGACTAGCCTGACCTTCGCTCCTTCAAACGGGTCTATGGGACAAACGGCTGGGTGGATTTGGACCCATAATACCTTGTTGGAATGGCAAGACGATAAGCTTTCCAATGGTAGGTAGTGCGCTTCAATCCGATGATGGACGAAGAAGTTATGGCCGGAACAGTGAAGCTGTCGGGACAGAGTGACGGGCTGGTCGGCGAGAGAGAAGAGGAAGAAGAAGAAAACCGGCAATGGAGGGGTGTTTGGTCAAGAGGAGAGAGAGAGGGGGGTTTATACTTCAATGGGCTTGGTCAACTTGAGTTGAATGGTAGGTTAAAAGTATTTACATTAAATCATAGCCTAATCCTTTGACACTTGTCCTCATGTCAATCAAGGCTCATCCAATAGCCCTCATTTTTCTTGATTTTCGGCAGCCTATAGGGTATTGTGATTGACCAAAATGCCCTTATCTAATTATAAAGGCAAGGTTAAGGCTTGAGGGGTAAAATGGTAATTTACCACCGATGTCCGAAACATCGTTTTTCTAATTTTAAATTTTTTTGATAAGACGACGGTCAATCCAATTGTAATGTTGGAATTCTCGATTCTTCATTTTCCAATTTTGAGATTTTATTTCATATCTCAAGCCTCGAGGGGGCGAAAATTCAGAATGTCACATGTGTCGACACATATTCATTCTCGTCCTGTGTCTCAACGCATCAAGACATTGGTCATTTCAACTTTGCGTCTCAACACATCAGGATACAATTCAGCACAACCTCACGTCTCAGCGCCTTAGATACCGCAAGATTCACAAACATGCCAATCATTCGTTTCAAATCAAACTTCATGATCGAGTACTAGCTCATGCATCGAGCTAAATATCTATGACATGCAATACAATCAATCTCACCACTCACAAGAGACAATCAACTCTTGGTATATGCATTCGGCAAGAATTCAAGCAATCAACAATCCACAAGGATGAACATTGAACAACCTCACCATAACTCGCGAAAACTAACTCAATCCACACCCAGATCATCCAATCGAGTCCAATCTTCCTAACAAAGGTTTAGAAACCCCTTACCTTGAGCTTAAATCGAAAAAAAAAAATCCTCCTTTAAGAACTTCAAAGGTTCGGCCCTAAAGAGTCCAAAACAGGGCAGCTTTGTACCTAAGGGGATTCCATCCGTTTCGTCAATATTTCTTCGTCCAATCATCGAACCATCAAGTATAAACCTTAATAACACGTCCATCGACATTCTAGTACGTCTCAATGATGAAATTTGAGCTCAATTGAATCCCCAAATAGTCCCCCATGATCTCGGCAAGAACAGAACCGAACAAGGCATTTTCGATTTTGTTTAGTTCCCAACTAATCAGGCCATTAACTATTCTTAAGCCTCAATTTATCTGCTAATTTACTTGCTAACACATAGTTTTACATGTTGGGAAGTCTCACCGAAAGTTTGAACTCAAGGCGACGTCAAATGATCTACGAACGGGTTCGGTTCCTCCGAGTCTTCGTCAGATTTCTGCCCTTCAAACACAATACCCATTTGGGATCAAAACTCCATCAAATTCAGCCCCAATTTTTACACAACTTAGTATATAAGTTTCCTAGATGTCCACAAAATTTGGCTAAAAGATTGACACAATTTGAGGTCCTATGGAGCTCAAAAGTCAACTTACCTTCAGTTGCGACGGATTCCATCGACTCGTAGTAAAATGGCTGGCCGGTGCTCCTCGATGGGTCAAACGCAGAGCTACCACTTGGAGGTGGTCGGCAAGAGGCTGAGGAAGGTGAGGGTGGTCGACTCGATAGCTATAAGTCGCCGGAAGTGGCAGTCGAAAGTGGCAAAGGAGAGACTGCGGGCTGGTCGAGCGTAGAGTCTTCGGCCGAAGAAGAAAAGAGGAAGAAGATGAAGAAGATGGTGATTGGTGGAGTGTTCGGCTGAGCATAATGGAGAAGAAGAGGCATACACTAATTGCTTGGTCAAACATGTAGAGTGGCAGGTTAAAAATGAGTTAATAAATGCCAAAGTCTATTCCAATGACACTTGTCCACTAGTCAATCAAGGGCTCATCCAAGGGCCATCATTTTCTCTAATTTTTGATAGCCATGGGGGTATTGTAATTGACCAAAATGCCCTTATCCATTTATTAAGGCATGGTCAAAACTTGAGGGGCAAAATGGTAATTTTACCCTCGACGTCCGGAACTTCGATTTTCTGATTCAAATCTTCTTCAATGAGGCGACGTCCAATCCAATTATAATGTTGGAATCCTTGATTCTCCATTTTCTAATTTCGAGACTCGTCTCTGAATCGTTTCTCTATCAGATGTGATTTCAGCCTATCTTGAGCTGACGGGCGGCTTTTGCAGACGTTACACGTATCAACTATATGATTCAATCACACTTAGGGCTCGTCAGTTCATGGCAACTTTGGTTGTCATGTAATTACGATGGTCTAATACTAGTTCTGACGATAACGATCGTCATCATTCGATTTAGAAAAATTTTGCAAATTATACATTTGTTAAGCGGCATTACCCGCGTTCCAATCGTATAACGCTAGCAATACATTCCTTAATCGTTCTTAGATCGGTCTTTTATGGCTCTAAATGTCCCCTCGACAATCCTTATGGTCAACGTGTCATTTCCTATTTGAGTTCCCTAGGTCCACGTACCTTGTCTCGCCTTAGCTTTTCCCTTTTGGTCAGTTAACTTGAGATTGATCAGATCCGAGCGAGATACGACTGAAACACATCATTAGATATATTCTCATTAATAAGTCTCGAAATGATAAGAAAATCAGAATGTCACAAGACAAGTTCCTAGGAATTTACTTGAATCTTCCATACACCGCGAATACCACACGAGCATAAAGCAGGCGAGTAACAGGTACTTAACTCTACTCTCTCTCTCCCACATCACCAAAAGCAAAATGAGTAGAGTGTTCAACAATAAGACAAGAAAGATTGAATGTCAGGATTCGTTTTTCTTTTTCCCAATCTGATCAATCTAAACTCAGGCGTCACCTGTGTTTGAGTAATACCTCTCACGAGATTACTCTCAAAGAGGGGCAGCTGTTGACACTTGATTTTCGATAAGTCTTTTTCAGTTTATTTTTGAAAAATTCATAAAAAAACTTCATAAAAAATTAAAAATCAACTTTGGTGGCCTTGACCAAGCCCAAGGAACAATTTTTTACTAAAAAATAATTTTTCATATTTTACACATTTTGTAGTATTTTTAGAAAATATAAAAATACTCGAAAATTCAGGAAAAATAGCATTCGAGGTCACAAAAATATGAAAAAATAGTCAGTATTTTTATTTTAATTCATTTGTCATCTTGATCTCATAAAAAGTCTAAATAAATTTTAATTTTATGTGTTCCTTTATTATACGTATGATTGAATTTGGTAAAAAAAGACAATTTAGTCTTTTAATTTGCAAGTTTGGCATTTTTAGGGTCTTGACATTCAATCTAATTGTCCTTCATTGCAATTTAGATTAATTATTTGCACAAATTGCTCAATTACATGAATTGGACAAAATTACATACTTAATTGCAATTTAGTCCTTGAATTTGGACATAATTGAAATTACTTTCAATTCAAGGGCTACATTTTGAAATTGAAACCCCTACCCAATGTTTTTCACCATCCTGAATCGATTGGCATAGGTGATTTGGTTCAATTTAATCATTTGAGCTTTCAATTTCATAATTTTTCAAATTGTAATTAAGGACATATTTCGGGATTTTGTAGAAATTGACTTGAACTTTTAGGCAAAATCATATTTTTAGACAAAATTCACGTTCTAAGTTCGATTCTGAGATTTTATTGTGAAAATTTCTCACAAATTTTGGTTAATTTTGCTAAAAGTCAGAACCGGTTCTGACAGTTCAGATCGGTCGAACTGGTCCACTACAGTGTCATTTCTTTCCCAAGCTCGCGTGTGAATGAACAGTTCTTGGGCTGATTTTGATCGTCAAATTGAAAAGCAATTCGCGAGTGATTGGAAGGGAAATGGTAGGCGTTTTGTTCCTCTCATTGTCCCCCGTCAATCAACAGGTGGTGTCGCCGGGATGGAGAGTAATCGACTGGTCAAGCTTCGAAATTGTAAAAAGTCAACCAGAGCAAACACAGATCAAATTCGCCAAATTCACACCCAAAAGGAGAACGTCGGAGATCCTGACGGACGTGGAAGGAGACCCAATTGATTTAGTCACCATATGATGACTAAACGGCACATGGGAGGCACGTAACAGGGACCAATGGGCATTCACCATTCAGCACCAAAATTTCAACAGTTGGATATAGCTTGAGGAATCTTTCTAGAAGAAAAAGGTTTGTTCATTCTGTTTCTGTGGAGAAACAAAGTAGAGAGAGAGAGAGAGAAAGGAGAGAGAGAGAGTGAGCTCTCCAACTGTCATTATAGAGAGCTTGAGCTCAATGAACATGGCACTAGTCAGGCCATTCTAGGCTAGACCGAAGCCGGACATTACCTTTAGGAATTCGACGAAACACACAGGAAGCGATCGCGATAGACTGCATCACCAGAAACGGTCGAGAAACGATAAGTCAACCTTTAAGTTGGATTTCTGACCTTTTATGGTGAAACATCATTCCGGCTTCGATTCTTGTAATTGATGTGTGCATTTCGTATCTGTGGGATCACTGAGCACTGCTCTATATTTTGATTGCATTGAAATCGAATCGAACCATGCTTTTGAAACACGTCGCCATGACCAACTCTATTGAAACTTCCCTAACTCAAGCTAGCAAGTACTCAATTAGGTCAAAACTCAACTAGGTCAGCACCAAGCAAGTACTCGAAGTACCAATTTAATCGTTCATGCCATAAATCCAGAGGCATCTGTCACTCTAGTATAATTACAACAGACTATCTCAATCTCAACAGGCATCAATTCAATGGGATATAAACTCCCCACACACCATCTAATCTCTCAATTAGACCTTGGCCAAGCCAATCATGATTCCAATCATAAAACACGCCTAACAGGCCAATCACAGCATCACTTTTTCTTTTCAAACGATATTCTCTGCCAAGCACGAAGCTTTTAACCATGCCAATCATAGGTGTCATTGCAAATATCATGCCACTTTCAAACATTCACTTCAAGAATCAATCTCGTGCCATACATCTCTTAACCATAATTGGACTTAACCCGACACCTAAACTTTTCCTTTCAAGTTACGACTTAGGTCATTCATGCCTCATCTCCATCTTAGAAGCCTGCCGGGAGCGGCTCTTTGTCCGGACCTCTCTGTCCCGGCAATTAGGTTGTCCCAAGTCATACATTTACAGAGAAAGCCTTGTTCCACACGTTCCATACCATGCTTCATTACGATTTATAGGTATCACATCAACTTATCACATACCAAGCGACAGTTTATTAAGTCCAACAACAATAAGTTCATGCATGCACCCTCATCAGCTTTCATTTCAAAGCCACAAACGCATGCACAACATGTTCGTTCTCACCACTTGTCATGCCACAACCGTTTCCACATTAAGCCTCAATTATATAAAACCTCTGGTTTCACCAATGACCGTCACATCTCATAGATTGATTACCTATGATAAACCGTATACCTCAAGTTTAGTCGCTATTCCGGCTAAATCCATATACATTCGATCACAACTGGCCCTTAATCAAAATATTCCTTACCTACTTCCTTGTATACACCTCATCTCATACCTTCCAAGGTTGTCAATAGTAATCAATAGCCAAATCATCAAGATATAACGCAATTCAAGCTTGAATACATTAATACCAGTTGTGATATTCTGATTTCCAGTCAATTTCAGACTCATTAATGAGAAGTAAATCTAGAGACGTATTTCAGTCATATCTCGCTCGAATCTGATAAATTCAAGTAGGTTAACCAAAAGGGAAAGGGTAACGTGAGACAAGGTACGTGAACCTAGGAAGCTCGGATAGGAAATGGCGCTTTGACCATAAGGATTGTCGAGGGGACATTTAGAACCATAAAAAGGCCGATCTAAGAACGATTAAGAAATGTATTAGCTAGCGTTATACGATTGAAGCGCGGGTGATGCCGCTTAACCAATGTATAATTTGCAAAATTTTCCTAAATCGAACAGTGACGATCGAGACCAAAGGGACTAGTGATAGACCCTCACAATTACATGACAATCAAAGTCATCATGAATTAACGAGCCCTAAATGTGATATGAATCACAGGGTCGATACGCGTTACGTCTGCAAAAGCCGCCTATCGATTCGGGATAGGCTGGGACCACATCCGACAGAAAAAACAATCAGAAATGAGTCTTGAAAATTGAAAATGGAGAATCAAGAATTCCAACGTTATCTTCGGATTCGCCATCGCCCAATCGAAGAATATTGGAACAAGAAAAACGCCGTTCCGGACGTCGGGGGAGAAATTACCATTTTGCCCCCACAAAGCTTAAGCCTTGCCCATGCTAATAAGGAAAGGCATTTTGGTCTTCATACACTCCCCATGGCTGCCGAAAAAGTGAAGGAATTGTGGCCATTGGATTGAATTTGAATGACACTTAGGACAAGTGTCCAAAGATCAAGCTTGGAGTGGTCATGTCCACCTTTATCCACCTACCATTCAACCATTGACCTTGAGCCTTGAATATAACTCTTTTTCACTCTCTCTCACCTCACTTTGGTCAGCCATTCACCCCCCAACTCACCGAAAACCTCTTCTTCTTCTCTTCTTCCTTCTGCCGTTTGCCAACCAGTTCTACCCTTGCCGATCGACGCCGTCGATGCTGCCTTCCGGCCACCACCTAGACTTTGGCCGACCACACCCTCTTAGCTCAACCTCTTGCTGACCTCTTCAAAGTGCAAGCACATCGATTGGACCATCAAGGAGCTCCGGCCAAGCATTTCCCCGGAAGCCGACGAAAACTGACCCAATCTGAGGTAGGCCGAGTTTCTGACCCCTTAGAACATCGAAATATTGGAATATTGCGACCAAATTTTATGGAGATCTAGGGGACTTGTATATCAATCTGTGGTAAAAATTGGGCTTGATTTGATGAAGTTTTGACCCTAAATGGGTCTTGTGAACCTTGGACAGAAACTGCCGATTTACTGACTTGGAGGATTCGGCAACTTTCGAAGAAATTTCGGTGACGACTCGATTTCAAACTTCGATGAGACTCTTAGAACCTTAGATAGACATGTTAAGAAGTAGGTTAGTGATTAAATGATGGATTTGGTGGAGATTTAAGATTGGTTATGCTCGTTTTACACAGAACCAAAAATAGCCGATTCGGTTCTGTGCAAGGCCAAACCTATGAAGGGCTGATGGTTGATGATTTTGAGTCTCAAGTTGGTGATTTAGACATGCTAAGATGATGAGGATTGTGTTTAGGAGGTTTGTGATTCTTGGATGGGTGAATTGGACATGGAAGTTGACAATTGGTTGGAATTTCCTAGGTTGTGCGGTGAGATTGGTCTTGGACCATTGAAGGTCGAATTTTTGAGGGCTCATGAAGAGAATTTTGTAGCATCAAACTCAAGGTAAGGAAATTCTAAACTTAGTATAGGAAGATTGGACTCAATTGGGTAAGTCAGGCAATAATTCGATTGTTTGGTGAGAGATTCCGGGATAATTGTTCTTGGTGCGTCCTGAGATGTATAGGGAATTAATGTGTGCTATTGCTTGTGTTTGAATCACCCGCCATGTCTAAATGTCACTTTGATTATCTTGCATGCCATGAATACATAAATTATGCCTGAATTGCACCGTTGTTATTTATGTGAAATGAGTTGAGAAGCATGGCATGAGAGTGACATGGCGAGACCCTGATGCGTATGAGACGTGGAGTGGTGAAGTGAGTACCCTGAGGCGTTGAGGCGCAGGGTAGAGGTTGTGTGGCGCCCTGATGCGATCTAATCGCAGGGTTGAGATGGCCACGGTCCTGATACGTTGAAACGCGGGACAGAGATATGAGGTGTTGACATTGGCCGGAGTATCATTGAAACCTGATGCATTTACGTAGATTATCAATGACGATCTGATACTTTTACGCGGACCGAGCCTGATGCGATTTAATCGCGAGCTGAAAGAATGAGGCAGGCGATAAATGGTGGATGTGGTGAAGTGGCAGGATGAGTGTGCCTAATCATCTGAGTGTGCAGGATGTCATAGCTGCATGCCTATCATCTGTGTATTGCCATCTTTAATTGTACTTGCATGTTCGTCTGTGAGCTTGAATTATTGGGGTATGTGATTGCTTGAGTGGACGGTCGGCCTAACCTAGGGTTAGGACTCTTTTACTGATATGTGTATCTCACCCCGTTGGGGACCCTTATTTTTACAGATCCTAGACCTTGAAGATGTGACCTATTCGTTTTGGAGACCCGAATGAGATGTCTACTTATTTTGACAAGTTCCCTGATACGCAAGGAACTTTCTATGTAAGGAAGTGTACCGCTGTCTCGGTGGACGAGGGTAGTACGAGCTGGAAGCCTCATCGGTATGAGGCCTGGTTTAGGAAAGTTAGGGATGTGTTGACTGGGCCGTTGAAATCCCATGAGGTGCCCTAGGGAGTCGTCCCTAGTTGATGTCACCCCACTCGGAACTTAGACTAGGATGAGGGGTCGGTTGCTGGTTCTAAAATTGGACCGGAGAGGACACTGACCTTGGAGGACACGGAGGACGAGGTCATTGTGCTGGAGGCGACTGAGGAGGATCTCGCGGAGCCATCTACCAAGGCGACCATGGAGGATTCTATCGAGGTTCGCCCCGAGACCTTCTCAGAGTATGAGCCGACGAAGGATGCCGAGGACACCGAGGACTCTAGCAGATCTTCTTAGGAGCTCCCAGTTTGTCAGTTGGTCTTTTGATGGCGACCATGACCCTGTTTCTTTTAGATGCTGATGATGGATCATTTTGTGTACTTACCTCGTCACCCCTCTTACTAGCAAATTTAGTAGCTATGTACCTATATGAATAGTTGGATATTTGTATGACAGTATTTGCTCTATCCAAGTCTCACTTATATTTTGTACGGAGAAGTTATTTCATTAGTGCTTCCGCGTGCTTGATATGTATTATGTCTCTTGACTTATTTGAGGATCTTGAGACCACGAGAGATATTTATTTACTTGCAGGGAGTCGCGTGTTCGTACCTGAGGCGCGGAGCGGGACATCCCTGCTTACTTGGTATCAGAGCAAGGTCAGCTCGATTCAAAATTGATTGAGGGCTGGAGTAATAAGGAGGATTAAGTTGGGACTTGGATGGATAGCGAGACCTTAGGAGACTAGTTAAGATAAGACACGGGGTGCATAGCATGTGACCTGGTCCTTATGGTTGGTGTTTGACCTTGGCAGATTTGTGGTAAAGCATGAGGATTAAGTTCCTTACTTAGTGTTTAAGTTCATTTCTAGATTTTGGCCTAATAAGTGAATGAGTATGGCCTGATAAATGAATGAGTACGGCCTATTTTAGTGAGTCGTTGGAGTAAACGGAATTAAAAAATAGCCATGGGTTAGTTGTTGAAATGTTTCTGGAGTTTATTGTATGGGGCACTGCTGTGTTGTGACTGTCTCTGTTGAGGATTAGTTAGTACCTCCGGATGTAGATGAATGAGTAAGTTACTAACTCCTTGCTGAACTTGTGGTGGACCAGGTTTTGTAGAAAGAGATAAGGATGAGCAACTCGTTTAGAAGATCTGGAAGATCCAAAGGCGGAGCCTCTAGCTCGAGGTCGCCTGTAGCTGAGGACCCAAGAATGGATGGTGTGCTGAGGGCACTAGAGAGGATTAGTGACTTAATCGATAGGCAGACTTAGGATCGGGACGCTGCCATCGCCCAGGCAATAGGAGCTGCCTTAGCTGCCATTAATGTCAACAACGGCAACAACGGTGGCAATGAAAACTAGAATGAACATGACCAGGGCAATGAAGCAGTGAATGCCCAAGAGGAAATCGTCGTGGCCAAACAGATGGGCCAACTGGTGGAGCAGTTCATAAAGTTGAAGCCGACTCAATTCGATGGGACTGGAGATCCTGAGCTAGCACCTAGATGAATTGAGAAGTTAGAGAAAGCTTTTGGTGTGCTGAAGTGCACGGACGAACAGAAGGTACTGCTAGCAGTATACCAGCTGAAGGGTACAACAAATGATTGGTAGGCTGCCACCAAGAATGGAGTTTTCCTTGAAGGAACGGCCATGAACTGGGATGCCTTTAAGACGACATTCAACAACAAGTATTTCTCGGAGACGGTCAGGGAAAGAAAGCAGGTAGAATTTCTACAGCTACGTCAAAACCAGCTGACGATAGATCAGTATGAGGCCGAGTTCTCGAGGTTATCAAAGTACGCACCTCGATCTGTAGAGGATTCTCAGGAGAAAGCAAGGAGGTTTAGGGACGGTTTGAGACCTGAGCTCCGTAGTCAGATGATTACCCTAAATCTGAGGACTTATAAGGACATATACAAACGAGACCAGATGATAGAAAGGGACTTGAAGGAGAGGAACAACGCAACTGGATCGCGGTTTACACCATGCAGAGATAACCGCCAGATGGGCAAGAGACCGATGGCAGGCAACAGGCGTTTTGTGCCTCCAGTAAGGAAAAATATTGTGAAGCTGCCAAATCCCACTAGCTAGAGCTGCCGCCTTTGTGGTAGGAGGCATGGAAATGGGCCATGCCCAGTAAAGACAGGAGCTTGCTTTAAGTGTGGTCAACTAGGCCACTAGATGAGGACGGGCCCAAACCAAGCTCCGACAAATCGACCTCAAGGGTAGAGATCGCAGGCTGGACCATCGACGACTACTCCCCAAATCGAGCAAAATCGACCACCGGCATAGGGAAGGGTGTATGCAGTAGCCCGTAGAGAGGCGGAGGAAGCGCCAGGCGTGGTCACAGGTACGGTTTACTTGTGCAACCAAGCTGCATATGCATTATTTGACCCTGGTGCCACGCATTCTTTTGTGTCTGCATAGTTTGCTGATTTGGTGGGTATGAAATTAAAACCGTTGAATATAATTCTGCACGTTGCCACTCCGTTAAAGGATAATATATTGGTTTCATTGGGTTGTAAGGGTTGTGAAATCGTGATTGGAGGGAGTAAGGAGAGTATTGACCTAGTTGTATTGCCCATGTACCATTTTGACATAATCATAAGAATGGATTGGTTGGGTAAACAGGGGGCAGTAGTGGATTGTGGTAGTAGGATAATTCGATTTTATCCGAGAGGCCGCCCTAGCTTTGAATTGGTGGGAAGTCAAGGAGGAATCTCGATTCCCTTAGTCTCATCTCTAGAAGTGACCAAGTTGATGTCTGAAGGGTGTCAGGCATACTTAGTGGCAGTAATGGACACAACTATCGAAGAGCCAAAGTTAGAGAGTATTCCGGTAGTGCGTGAATTTCCTGACGTGTTTCCCCAAGAGTTGCCAAGATTACCACCGGAACGGGAAATGGAATTTGTAATTGAGTAAGCCTCTGGGACATAACCAATCATGAAGGCACCTTACAAGATGTCCCTGTCAGAATTGAAAGAGTTAAAGGTGCAGATGCAGGAACTGTTGGACAAGGGATTTATCCGGCCTAGTGCTTCACCGTAGGGAGCACCGATGCTATTCGTAAGGAAGAAGGATGGGTCCTTGCGTCTATGCATCGACTATCGGCAACTGAACCAAGTGACAGTGAAGAACAAATACCCACTGCCGAGAATTGACGATCTGTTTGATCAGTTGCAAGGAGCGGCGGTATTTTCAAAGATTGACCTGAGAACAAGGTATCACCAGTTGAGGATCAAGAAGGAAGACATACCTAAGACTGCCTTTAGGATGAGGTATGGTCATTATGAGTTTACGGTGATGCCGTTTGGTTTAACCAACGCTCCAGCTGCTTTTATGGACCTGATGCATCAAGTATTTAAGAAGTTCCTGGACAGATTCATCATAGTCTTTATTGACGACATCTTGATTTACTCGAGGAGCGATGCAGAACACGAGGAGCACTTGAGGATTGTTCTGCAGGCCCTGAGGGAACACTCGCTCTACGCGAAGTTGAGTAAATGTGAGTTCTGGCTGAGCAGGATAGCATTTCTTGGTCATATGGTATCTGGTGAAGGAATCGCAGTGGATCCTGCGAAGATCGAGGCTATAACAAATTGGCCTAGACCTACTACTGCCACTGAAGTCAGAAGTTTATTGGGACTGGAGAGATACTACGGGCATTTTGTGGAGAAATTCTCATCCATAGCCATCCCATCGACATGGTTATCGAAGAAGGAAACAAGGTTTGAATGGACAGACAAGTGTGAGAAGAGTTTCCAAGAACTCAAACATAGATGACAACCGCACCAATGCTGACCAATTCCATCAGGACCAGGAGGTTACAAGATATACAGCGATGCCTCACTGAAAGGATTGGGCTGTGTATTGATGCAGCATGGAAGAGTAGCGACCTACGCATCCAGACAGTTGAGGCCACATGAAATGAACTACCCAACTCATGACCTGGAGTTAGCGGCAATTATATTTGCACTGAAGATTTGGAGACATTACCTATGTGGCGAAAAGTTTCAGATTTACACCGACCACCAGAGCTTAAAGTACCTGTTTTCCCAGAAAGAGCTGAATATGAGGCAGCGTGGGTGGATGGAGCTGCTCAAGGACTATGATTGCGATATACCATATCACCCTGGGAAAGCAAATAGAGTTGCAGATGCACTTAGCCGGAAGTCCAGCATCGTATGTCTGCTAGTGAAAAGTTGGTCGATGATTGAAGATTTAAGAGACTCTGAGTTCAAACTAGAAGTCTGCCAGTTATCTAGCCTAATGGCTGCATTGAGGGTGGAACCTGAGGTCTAGGAAGGAATAAAAACCCTACAGTCTACGGACCCGAAAATTCAGAAAATTTTGGAGATGGACGTAACGAAGAGAAAGCCCGAGTTTGAGGTGGAAAAGGACGAAATTTTGAAGTTTCGAGGACGACTGTGTGTACCAAAGGACGAAAGACTCGGGGAAAGGATCTTATCAAAGGCTCATATGAGCAATTATAGCATTCACCCTAGAAGTACGAAAATGTATCAAAACTTGCGACATCACTATTGGTGAAACGGGATAAAGGTGGACGTAGCAAAGTATGTGACTAAGTGTTTGACGTGCCAGCAAGTGAAAGCACAGTACTGTAAGCCTGAAAGACTATTACAGCCACAGGAGATTCCCAAATGGAAGTGGGAGCATGTGACTATGGATTTTGTGATGGAACTCCCAAGGAGCCAGAGAGGTCACGACTTTATATGGGTAGTCGTGGACAGATTGATCAAGCCCGCACATTTCATCCCGGTGCGAAAGGACTTCTCTATAAATAAGTATGCGGAGTTGTACAAGAGACAGATAGTGAGCTACATGGAGTGCCTGTGACGATTACCTCGGATAGAGATCCCAAATTCACGACAAGCTTTTCCAAAAGCTTGCAAGATGCCATGGGAACCCGACTATAGTTTAGCATAGCGTATCACCCATAGACGGACGGACAGTCGGAAAGGACGATATAGACGCTTGAGGACATGCTGCGTGCAGGCGTCATTGATTTTAAAGGTGGGTGGGAAGATTAGCTACATTTGGTAGAATTTGCTTATAATAATAGCTACCAACAGAGTATCCAGATGGCACCATTCGAAGCACTCCATGGTAGGGCCTGCAAAACCCCGATTTGCTTGGATGAGGTTGGAGAAAGGAGTATCACAGGCCCAAAACTGGTAGAGCAATCGGTGGAAGCAGTGAAAATAATCCGGGATAGACTAAAGACGGCATAGAGTCGTCAGAAGAGCTACGTAGATAAGCGGCGTAAGCCCTTGGAGTTTCAAGTGGGCGATCACGTCTTCTTCAAGGTGTCACTGACGAAAGGACTATCGCGATTTGGAAAGAATGGGAAGCTGAGCCAAAGGTATATAGACCCATTCGAGTTACTAGAGCGGATTGGAACCTTGGCCTACAAGTTTGCCTTGCCGCCTAATCTATCCCAGGTGCATAATGTTTTCCACGTGTCGATGCTGCGAAAGTATGAACCAGATCCGACACATGTGCTAGACTACGAGACTATAGAAGTGGACGACCGGGTGTCTTACGTGGAGAGGCCGATAAAGATCGAGAACCGGAAGGAGCAAATCCTCGAGAACAAGAATATTCCATTGGTCAAAATAGTATTGGAGCACTATGGAACGGAAGGTGTCACGTGGAAAAACGAAAAGACGATGAGGCGACAACACCCCCATTTATTTGAGTAATTAAGTTTGATGTAAATTTCAGGGACGAAATTTTTGTAAGGGGGGAAGAGTTGTGACATTCTGATTTCCAGTCAATTTCAGACTCATTAATGAGAAGTAAATCTAGAGATGTATTTCAGTCGTATCTCACTCGAATCTGATCAATTCGAGTAGACTGACCAAAAGGGAAAGGCTAACGCGAGTCAAGGTACGTGGACCTAGGAAGCTCGAATAGGAAATGACGCTTTGACCATAAGGACTGTCGAGGAGACATTTAGAACCATAAACAGGCTGATCTAAGAACGATTAAGGAATGTATTAGCTAGCGTTATACAATTGGAACGCAGGTGATGCCGCTTAACAAATGTGTAATTTGCAAAATTTTCCTAAATTGGACAGTGACGATCGAGACCAAAGGGACTAGTGATAGATCCTCACAATTACATGACAACTAAAGTCGCCACGAATTAACAAGCCCTAAATGTGATATGAATCACAGGGTCGATACGCGTAACGTCTGCAAAAGCCGCCCGTCGGTTCGGGATAGGCTAGGACCACGTCCAATAGAGAAAACAATCAGAAACGAGTCTTGAAAATTGAAAATAGAGAATCAAGAATTCCAACGTTATATTCGGATTGGCCGTCGCCCTACCGAAGAATATTGGAACGAGAAAAACGACATTCCAGACGTAGGAGGTGAAATTACCATTTTGCCCCACAAAGCTTAAGCCTTACCCATGCAAATAAGGAAGGGCATTTTGATCTTCATACACTCCCCAAGGCTGTCGAAAAAGTGAAAGAATTGTGGCCATTGGATTGAGTTGGAATGACACTTAGGACAAGTGTCCAAAGATTAAGCTTGAAGTGGTCATGTCCATCTTTATCCACCTACCATTCAACCATTGACCTTGAGCCTTGAATATAACTCTTTTTCACTCTCTCTCACCTCACTTTGGCCGGCCATTCACCCCCCAACTCACTGAAAACCTCTTCTTCTTCTCTTCTTCCTTCTACCATTTGCCGACCAGTTCTGCCCTTGCTGTTCGCGGCCGTTGGCGCCGCCTTCCGGCCACCACTTGAACTCTGGCCGACCACACCCTCCTAGCTCAACCTCTTACCGACCTCCTCGAAGTGAAAGCACATCGATTGGACCACCGAGGAGCTCCGGCTAAGCATTTCCCCAGAAGCCGAGGAAAATTGACCCAATCTGAGGTAGGCCGAGTTTCTGACCCCTAGGACATTGAAATGTTGGAATCTTATGATCAAATTTTATAGAGATTTAGGGGACTTATATATCAATCTATGGTAAAAATTGAGCTTGATGTGATAAAGTTTTGACCCCAAATAGGTCTTGTGAACCTTGGACAGAAACTGTCGATTTACTGACTTGAAGGATCCGGCAACTTTCGAAGAGATTCTGATGGCGACTCAACTTCAACCTCGGTGAGACCCATAGACCCTTAGATAGACATGTTAAGAAGTAGGTTAATGATTAAATGATGAATTTGGTGGAGATTTAGGATTGGTTATGCTCGATTTGCACAGAACCGAAAATAGCCGGTTCGGTTCTGTGCAAGGGCGAACCTGTGGAGGGCAGATGGCTGATGATTTTGAGTCTCAAGTCGGTGATTTAGACATGCTAAGATGATGAGGATTGTGTTATGGAGGTTTTTGATTCTTAGATGGGTGAATTGGACATGGAAATTGACAATTGGTTGGAATTTCCTAGGTTGTGCATTGAGATTGGTCTTGGACCATTAAAGGCCAAATCTTTGAGGGCTCAAGAAGAGAATTTTGTAGCATCAAACTCAAGGTAAGGGAATCTTAAACTTAGGATAGGAAGATTGGACTCAATTGGGTGAGTCGGGCAATAATTCGATTGTTTGGTGAGAGATTCCGAGATAATTGTTCTTGGTGCGTCCTGAGATGTATAGGGAATTAATATGTGCTATTGCTTGTGTTTGAATCAACCGCCATGTCTGAATCTCACTTTGATTGTTTTGCATGCCATGAATACATGAATTGTGCCTGAATTGCACCATTGTTATTAATGTGAAATGAGTTGAGAAGCATGGCATAAGGGTGACATGGCGAGACCCTAATGCATATGAGACACGGGGTGGTGAAGTGGGTACCCTGAGGCGCTGAGGCGCGGGGTAGAGGTTGTGTGGCGCCCTGATGGGATCTAATCGCGGGGTTGAGATGGCCATGGTCCTGAAGGGTTGAAATGCGGGACGGAGATATAAGGTGTCGACACTGGCCTGGAGTATCATTGAAACCTGATGCGTTTACGTGGGTTGTCAATAACGGTCTGATGCGTTTACGCGGACCGAGCTTGATGCGATCTAATCGTAGGCTGAAAGGATGAGGCAGGCGGTAAATGGTGGATGTGGTGAAGTGGCAGATGGGTGTGCGTAATCATCTGAGTGTGCATGATTTCATAGCTGCATGCCTGTCATATGTGTATTGCTATCTTTAATTGTACTTGCATGTTCATCTGCGAGCTTGAATTATTGGGGTATGTGATTGCCTGAATGGACGGTCGGCCTAACCTAGGGTTAGGACTCTTTTACTGAGATGTATATCTCACCCTGTTGGGGACCCTTATTTTTACAGATCCTAGGCCTTGACGATATGGCCTATTCGTTTTGGAGACTCGAATGAGATGTCCACTTATTTTTGACGAGTTCCCTAATGGGCAGGGAACTATCTATGTAAGGAAGTGTACTGTTGTCTGGGTGGACGAGGGTAGTATGAGCTAGAAGCCTCATCGGTCTGAGGCCTGATTTAGGAAAGTCGAGGATGTGTCGACTGGGCAGCTAAAACCCCATGAGGTGCCTCAGGGAGTCGTCCCTAGTTGGTGTCACCCCACTCGGGACTTAGACTAGGCTAAGGGGTCGGTTGCCGGTTCTAGGATTAGACCGAAGAGAACCCCGACCTTAGAGGACACGGAGGATGAGGTCATTGTGCTGGAGGCGACTGAGGAGGATCTTGCGAAGCCATCTGCCGAGGCGACCATGGAGGATACTATCGAGGTTCGCTCAGAGACCTTCTCAGAGTATGAGCCGACAGAGGATTCCGAGAACACCGGGGACTCTAGCAGTTCTTCTTAGGAGCTCCCAGTTTGTTAGTTGGTCTTTTGATGGCATCCCTGACCTTGTTTCTTTTGGATGCTAATGATGGATCGTTTTGTGTACTTACCCCGTCACCCCTCTTGCTAGCGGATTTAGTAGCTATGTACCTATTTGAATAGTTGGATATTTGTATGACAGTATTTGCGCTATCCAGGTCCTACTCATATTTTGTATGGAGGAGTTGTTTCATTAATGCTTCCGCATGCTTGATATGTATTATGTCTCTCGACTTATTTGAGGATATTGGGACCACAAGAGATATTTATTTGCTTGCAGAGAGTCGCGTGCTCGTGCCTGAGGCGCAAGGCGTGACACCAGTCGTCTCTTTTTAATTCATATTCTCCAAGTTGGGTCATCGACAAGCCACGATCACAATCATATACTTCAATTGACCCTTCATTCATAGGCTCTTCTCTAGCAACCTCAAATTCAAGCTAATGACTCTTCAATCTCTATTCACTTCCTTGTGAGCCTTATCCATAAAATCACTCAAGATCATCCATTAAATCGACACTAGGACCATTAGAATACCTCACAAGTTCAAGCATATAATCCTAAAGGTCTCACTACCTAATTGTCCCTAAGTCATCACTCCTTATCACTCCAAACCTCAATCACAATAGATCGAGTTGACCTTGCTCTAATACCACTTAAACGAGGATGTCACGTCCCAATCCCGGCAAGCAACGGACATCCCACTAAACCGTTGTTCTTTAGTAATCTTCCAGAATCCGTTGGGCAATCATATCATAGCTCAAAAAAGAAACAAGGTCACGAAAGCCATTAAGCTGCTCCATACAAAATCATAATGGGATGACTCAGGACAAAATGGTATACACTTCACAAATAACCAAGTCAGTTGCAAATCTAACTCCAACGACTTCCTCAAATGCCATCACATGACAAGTTCGAGTTTCCTTCGCCTAGGACCTGAAAAAAAGTTAATCCCCTACTGGGGTGAGATATAAATCCCAACAAGCTCACCCTAAACCTAAACCAGACATTAGTCCCCCCAGACAACATTTCAAACACAATAGGCAGGGATTTTTCAAGTCAAACAACACATGACAATCAAATATCATGGCACCTCGATATAACTGGCATTCAAGGACAATCATATCACCAACACCAAACTTCGTACTAGCACGATATTAAATCCATAAGCAAGGGTGTACTCTCAATTTATCACAGTTTCCAATTTCAATCGCCAAGCCCGCATCAACACGTATCAGGCTAGTCACAAATTCAATTCTAATGGCCAAGCTCGCGTCAATATGCATCAGGCTAATCACAAATTCAATTCTAATGGCCAAGGCCGCGTTAATACACATCAGGTTAATCAAGGTCTCGATTGGCAACCCGCGTTCTGACGCATCAGGTTCTAAAGGCCATTTCGATACTTGTGTCGACGCGTATCAAAACTATCTCATATTCTGACGCATCAAGATATCGATTCTCTTTTCAATAGCTATGCCCGCATCAATATACCTCAGGCTCGACCGGCGTCAATACACCTCAGACCATAAAATTAACAAATTGGCGTTAAAATGCCTCAAGTTTCAAATGTCAAAACCAGGCTCGTGTCGATACATACTAGACTTATCTCGCGTTATAATGCATCAGGACATAACTCCACTTGCAACCCCGCGATCGGACGCATCAGGGTGCCACAAGCCCTTAGGCTCACAAATCAAACTCCCCTCTTAAGGAACTTCGTGATCGAGTAAAATTTATCAACCAAGTAATGAATCATTATCATGCGAGACGTCAAGGCCAATCACCCACAAGGTGATGTCAAATACACAGCAAGATAGTCAATCCAACAGTTTGTTCTCTTGCCAACTTATTCATATTTCTCAAACAGTCGTCATTCAATGCCAAATATCACATAACCATACCAACATCCATGTGAATCGAATACACACAACAACAACTTAACCATGAAAGTTATAATTTCTCATCATCAGAAGCACACACGAATCGCACCTCAATTATCTCAGACGACCACAAACAATCAATGCAATAGACTCCCAAATTTATCAATATAACATCCAAACGCATCCAGTAGTGTCCTACCTTCCTAGCAAAGGTTTAGGAGTTACTTACCTCTTCAATTGAGCTAGCGTTTCCACTCAAAAAGTGCCTCCAAGCTCAGTCCACAACCAGCCAAAACAAAGCAAGTGCACGGCCCTAAAGAAAATCCATAATTCCACCATTAAAACTCTTCCAAACCCAATTCCATCAAGTAACCACTGCGCTAACACATTACATTACATTCTAGGATGCCTTACCAAGGATTTTATGGCAAGGCGACGCTTCCACGAACCACCAAAGTGCTCGGTTCACTCTGTCCATAAGCATGGCAAAACCGATCCTAGATTAACACACCAAACAACCCTTAGTTCACTTATACACTCCATTCCATCATGCACACCCCTTGTCAACACATCAATATATGTTCTTAGATGGCTCACCGTGAGTTTTGGAGCAAGATGACTCTTCAATGAGCCTCAAAGGGCTTCGGTTTCAACCGGTCTGCAAGGGGACAAATTCTGCCCCTTGTAACAACATGAAATTTTAACTATTAAGACTCATTTTAACTCCCATAAATTCTCAATATCAGCTTGCTAAACTCTTATACTATGAGTTTAGAGTGAGTCACCAAATATTTAGAACCATTTGAAGTCCGGAAGCCCCCACAAACGAATTCTCTCCAAAATCGGGTCAGATTCTGACCTTTGCCCACTCAAATAGGCCTATAGGACAAAAGGCTGGGCCAAATCAAGCTTATAATATGTCTCTAGAATTACAAGACAATAATCTTTAAGATGAAGCTATTTTTACCTCAATCTGATACCGGACGGCAAAGTTATGGTCGGAGGAAATGAGGTGATCGGGAATGGTCGGGCGAGCTCCATTCCGCCGAGAAGAAAAAAAGAAGAAGAAGAATAGAGAGAGTGTGTATGGTAGACCAAAATGAGGGAGAGAGAGAAGAAAGGTCAATCTTAATCCCTTCTTGTTTAAAGAGGTTGAATGGTAGGTTAAAAGGAATTAATTAATGCTAACCAATCCCATCTTGACACTTGTCTCTGCCTAAATAATATCTTCTCTTTCATTGACTCCCTTTGACCACCTCACCCACTAATTTTCGACTGCAATGACGGGTCTAAATGACCAAATTGACCTTCTAAACTTCTTAAGGCAAGGGCAAGAGTCGAGGGACAAAATGGTCATCTGGCATTTTCCGTCCGAAACTTCACTTTTTCAATTCAAATTGCATTTGATGAGGCGACGTCCATTTCAATTCAAATGTTGAAATTCCTCAATGTCCAACACCCAAATCTCAAGGTCCAATTTCATGTGGAGCCCTCGTCGACTGTAATTCTAATTTATCTCAAACTGACGAGCGACTCTTGCAGGTGCTACGCATATCGACCTTGGGATTTTCTCAAGCTATGGTGACTTTGGTTATCATGTAATTGTGAGGGTTTATCACTAGCTTCTGTGATCTTGATTGTCGAAATCCAATTAAGAAAATTATCGCAAATTACACATTAGTTAAGTGGAATCACCCACGTCCCAACGTATAACACTAGCAAGGCATTCCACGACCGTTCCTAGATCGATCTCTGCTGGCCCAAAATATTCCCTCGACAATCCTTATGGTCAAAGTGTCATTTATCATTCAAGTTCCCTAGGTCTACGTACCCGACTCCGCCTCAGTCTTTCCCTTTTGGTCAGTTAACTCGGGAGTGGCTAAATCCGAGCAAGTTACAACTAAAATACATTAATCAATATCCTTCCATTCAATAGCCTCGAGAGGGTCGAAATTCGAAATGGCACATTTCTCTAGGCTAATAGGGCCTTACTAAGGATGTCACGTTACTTTCATATGATTTATCCGCACGTTTTGGATCCTTGATTTGCACACTCATTTTATTAATTGTGTTTGCTAGGAATGTCATTCCTATCTGCATGAACTCTTAGATTTAGGGTTCGCACCTCACTCATATGCATGAAATCCTAGGTTTAGATAAATCATCTGACTTAGATGCCGAAAGGGCGTCAACTCTGACAGTTGACGTAACAAAATCTCCGATCCCATTTATCTGATTATCGTAGAATTGAATAGAAGCTCCTAACTATTCGATAGGGTTTCCGATCGTACCCTTCGCAAAACAATTACTGGCGACTCCTTAACATGTACACGTATCATATGTCACCAGACCGCACTGAAGTTCGATCACATATACCTCCATTGCAACTTGGGTAACGGGCCCTGGGAGAGAGCTACGTCAGACCAGATAGGACGGCCCATTAGTCCGCCGCCGTCGGGATCCCGAGGAGGGACTGTGAGGTCGGGTCGCGACATAAGTGCCTTCAACTGTGACTGGAGGTTCATCATACGATATCTTCTACGACATGTTGGGAACTTTCAGTTGTTCCTTTATCAGTCGTATTGGGCATTGATGATTGACCTGAATCGTTCAGGTTAGGTACTATTGCCTGTTTAGCTTGGGAGGCTTCCAACATTGCCTTAATCTCAGCTATCATAATAGTCATAGTAGTCATCTGGGTTTCCAACATGCCTACTCATGGAGTCAACTCCTAATGTTCGATTCTTGTCTTAACTCAAGTACGAAAATGATGCTTTGGTAATTCTGTAATTAGAGGGTACCTCCTTATTTGAAAATAACAAGTAATTATCTTTTTAGGACAGATAAGGAAAGTACTGGATTCCTTCAATTGCATGTTTTCTATTGATGAATGAGAAGAAGAGCTACCTTGGGAGCCTTAGTCTCACATAAACAGTTCTTTTAATCATTCGCCAGAAGAATTCATGAAATTAAAAGAAGCGTAACCTTTGACGATAGTTTTTTGATGTATCGACAAAACGTGCCTATGCGCATACACATGTGCCAAAAGTAACATTTAATACAAATGAGTATTCAAATGCTAAAGAGACATCATAATGTTCACATATTTTACACTTGACAAAATAGTCTAATGCAAGCCTAGGGCACTTGGGGTCTAAGGAACCCCCATCGTCCCAGCAGAGATCGAGTCCTTCAATCTAAGATTCCTCATCTCCCGAATATGACGGCTATCACATATCTTAAGGTATATACGGCTCCACTCCCGGCACGTATGGCACAATATATTCAGGTACATAAGGCTCGACAAAACAGTGTCTGGTCGCCTCAAAGCGCCGAATGTATTCTGCAAAAGCCCTATGAGTATTTATCTCGTAAGTCATATCATTTGGCCATTCTACATCTTCAGTCTGGGAGTCTTTCAAAGAGCGTATGATGAATTCCACCTTGACTTCGAATTGCTTCTTCTTTTCCCCTGTGAGGGTCTCCCTTAACATGTCAAACGAGAAAACGCCTGATCATGGCAATGAAGGGATCTCTTGTAATGCTCCAAACTATCAAATAAACCTCCTTGGATAATATGCGGTGGCACCTGTGAATCCTAACAAGGGAACTGGGTTTTCGTCATTGCATGCGAGTCTGACTTTACCCAATGTTGGTAATCTAAGGCACCATCGGAGTTGTTCTGGTTTTAGAGTTCTAAGAAATTCCCTCCATTCTTTAAAGTTGAACTTAGGAATACGTGTGTGAGTTTTGATGAAGATTCTAAGAGGATGGGCATCGGAATTAATCTAATGAAACATATGCGGATATGAAATTGTTTGACATGAGATATGAACCATTGATATAGAAGACCACTAGAGGCTTTAAAGATTCCCTTCTTGCTTTTCACAAAAAGGTTCAGGAAGAAGAAGGTTTTTGGTAAGGATAAGATTCGAATAGTCCCACCCATAACAGACTTGTTTAACCATTATATCTATGATAGGGTCAAAAGTAACATACAAGATCGAAAACAGGATAAAGCTAAAGAATGCCAAGACAAAAATCTACCAGATTTAATTCATTTGCTAGTAGGGAGGTAAGAAAATCTATCTAGAAGAAAAGATAGGGAGACTCGTCTAGAATTTCTTTTGGCATCTGCTTTGATTTCATTGAGATTTGCATCAAGGAATTCAGCTAGTTGATTCAAAGGCTCAAACCCTATAGGAGGTTGGACTAATAAGTTAGTAGACTTAACTCCAATGGCAGCGCTATATTCTTCAAGGGTAGGGGTAGCCTCTAATCCTTTCATGCAGAATGTCGCGATAGTAAGATCCCAATAGAGCGTCATGACTTAGATAAAGGCATGTGGACATTCAATCTTTAGCAGCTCCAACAGATATCCTAGTCGCGATCTGACGTACTTTTAGCTAGCTTCACCCATGTTGTCCCACCAAGTTAGGAGCTTAGCTCGAGGGATTTTGAACATTTGGATATATTTTTTCCCATCAAATCTAAAATATGCAAATGATTTTGAAAAATCAATTACCAAAGATTACTTCAAACATGTAATCATGCAAATGTCATGAAATATGCATGGACTGATTTAATTGCATACTTCAGTTAATGGAAATTAGAATCCCTTTCAGGTACGAAAAACCTAATTTAAGGTCTAATTTGAATTTCAAACAAGTGAATCATGCAATTAATCAGAATCATCCCAGTGACTAAAGAAAATAACAACGTCACATTCCATTGGCCAAAACATCAACTATGGGCACAGTGGAGGAAATTCCTTATTACAAAAAGGATACACAATTAACGAGAGATAGAGAGGAGCCTCAAGAAGGGAGAGACATCAATTCTAAAACAAGAAAGCCATAAAAGGCCAATAGAAAGTGGGATCTAAACTATCCCTCCCCAAGATCTTATCTTTTTCGGGATGATTGTCCATCAGGGTCTCCTTCTTGATCACATCTTTGCCTTGCCCCTCTTCAAGGTATGACTCGGTGATTAGGACTTCTTCCATAGTTGAGCGTCCCACAGAATGTGAAGAATAGTCTTCGATAGATCGGTTGAGATGCTTTAGCTCCTCTGGTCATTCTCTAGTCCATGGTATAATGACTTCAGGGGTCTTTTCTGGATTTTGTCTTTTTGAGTAGGATGTGCTTTGGCTTCGTCTTGGTTGCAAGGCGTCTCTTCTTTCCCCAAAAATTGATCATCGGTCTGTCCTCATTAGCTTGACATTCAGTTTTTCGACGGCATACGCTTCTTTAGCTAAGCCGTTGCGATACTGCATTTTCATAACTAGATAGTGTCTGAACATCTCGTCTGTCTGCCGCTTAAACCTAATGTTATCGACATAGTAACTAGTCTGGCAATCCTCAACATATCCCAGCTTACGTCCAATTAGCTCTCAGCCATGCGCAAATCTAGTAAAGTACAATCTTGTGTTCGGCTCAAGACGAGTGACTTTCCTTAGATATTTGAAGGTTACTAACTCCATTGAACTTCTAGAAAATAATTACATCTTATCCCCTATCATCGTTATTTCAATCAGTCACTTGAATGATTTCAGAATGTATGCAATACATGTAGATGTGAATAATATGCAATACATGAACAAACTATGAAATAGGAAGTAATGAAATACATCAAAAGTAAATGCCTTACCAACCAAAACCCAGGGAACATCAAATATTCCCTTGTAACAATGGGTGGTTTTAGGTATACCAACCTTCCACAAACATACGCACGAGACAAGTGAGAATATACTCTAAAAATCGAAAATCAAGTGATGAATCTATGGCTTAGGCTCCCAAGATCCAAATAAGGCAGATTCCTCCTCAAAAGTACCCACCCAAGAGAGCTAGATATCACCAATTTGGATTGTGAGGGGAAACGAACACGAAAGTCTCAAGTGCCATCAAACACGAGATCATTTCGTACCATTTCCCCATCTGAGGTAACCCAGATATGGTTTGCGATCAGAGTTTGACGGCCAGTATGTTCGATATGTCATGATCATCATGATGTAAGGTTATGCATAGCAATTTGTATTAAACACCGCTTCAATACATGCGTAAAAATAAACATACAATCCCAACTCCAACCTGCAGGAAAGATGTCAACAAACACTCCACCCCTTATTTTTTCAATCTGTAAAAACATCTAACACAATGGTTAGGGACGTACCTCATCTTCGAGAGCATCCATAGAAAATAAGGTTAGATAAATCAATCAACCTTTTAATCGGCTCAAGTCCTCTAAAATTCATAACAAGAGATTCTAATTTGGAATAAGTCCCCAGTGGAGTCGTCAGTCTGTCGCGACCCGAATCTCGCGATCCTCGAGATTCGGCTGGTTAATGGGCCGTCACATCTAGTCGAACGCGGGCCTCTCCCAAGGCTCGTTACCTAATTCGCGACGGCGGAATACGTGGTTAACTTTCGGTGCGGTCTGGCAACATGTGATATGTGTACATGCCAAGGAGTCACCACCAATTATTTTGCAGAGGGCACGATCGGAAACCCCATCAAATAGTTGGGAGCATTCTATTCGATTTTGCGATAACTAGAGAAATGAGATCAGGAACTTTGTTACGCCAACTGTCAGAGTTGACGTCCTTTTAGCATCTAAATTGAATGATTTATCTAACCCTAAGATTTTTTGCAGTTGAGTGAGGTAAAACCCTAAATTTAAGAGTTCATGTAGATAGGCATGACTATCTTGGCAAACGCAATCAATAAAATGAGCGCGCAAATCAAGGATCCAAAACGTGCGGATAAATCACATGAATACAACGTGACATCTCTAGTAAGGCCCTATTAGCCCAGAGAAATGTCAATCAAAGCTCAGAAATATTCTTGACATGATTTGCCCATGAGGGGCAAAATCGTAATTTTGAAAAGTTTTGGGATAATTTTTTCTAAAATGGAAAATTTTTCATTTCAGATGAAATATGGAGTCAAAAAGTGGTGAAAATAGGATTGTTTACCAAACCAATCCATTTCCTATTTTTCGAGAATTTTCAGAATTTTTCTGAAATTTTAGAAGCGATTTACCCTTTAAGGGGTAAAATCGTCATTTCAAAAAGTGATGAAAAATGAAAATCCCAAACAAAAGGATTGATCGACCACCAGACCCAAATTCTAATTTTAAGCAATTTTCACGGTTCAATCGGAATAAGAAAGACGATTTACCCTTAGAGGGGTAAAATCGTCATTTTTATAAAAAGTCGAGATTCAAAAATCCAAGCATAAGAATTGATCACCTGACTGACCCTAATTCTTATTTTGGCACTCTCTACCTATCTCATATACCAAGCAGAAGCGATTTACCCCTAAAGGGTAATATCGTCAATTCCCAAAAGAACATATGAGAAACCCCAAAAATAGGATTGGCCAGTTGTCTATGGTCATTCCTCAATTTTGAGAATTTCTAGAATGTCTAGAAATTTTCATAATTTTCCTACATTTTTTAGAATTTTTCTAGGATTTTCTAACATTTTTTAGGATTTTTTAGAATTTTTCTGATTTTTTATTATTTTTAAAAATCATTTCTTAATTTTTTATTAAAAAATGATTCGAACTGGGTCGACCTGACCCACTCAGATCGAAACCCGGCTCAGACCCAAACCCGAGAGACCAACGCTCCAAAACGACGTTGTTCCGCATTTTTTATTTTTCTTATTATTCGGATTTAATCCAACAATTCCTAATGAGCCATATGGCTACTCCACGGCCACTGGATCAGTTGACTAAAACCTATGGCTCATATCAAAAGCCAACTGAACATTAATCATCAAATCTGATTACCTAAATCTACGGTCGTAATCGAACGACTCGGCTAATCTCGACCGTCCGATCAACCGATTTATTTTTTTTACTTTAAAAAGTTGATTTTTTTATTAACCGAAGATTTTAAAACCGATCCGACTATCACCATGCCCACACGTGGCCTAACCTAGACCGTTGGATCAATTAACAGACTCAAACCAAATTCTACACGTGGCATGACACGTCAGCGCCATGTCAGCACCTTTAACCGATTGACTGCCACGTCATCGTCTTCTTCCTCGAGCATTCTGCATCTATAACGGACGGTTGAGAGACTCCGGCGACAATCTGACGGTGAAATGTCAATGAAATCAAGCAGGACCGCCGCCAACCAACTCGTCTCAACATTTCGCACAACACATCTCAGAATCATACACTATCATTCTCAGAAAATAAGCTAATTGAGTTTTACACAGTTCGGTCATAGCTACTCTAATCAAACAACAGAGAGCATATCAAGTCAATTCCTTCACACAATCGCATCTATTTGAATCCAGAACACTTCCCTACAAGTCTAATTGACCTGGTTTAGGCTAGCTTGAGTTAGGGAAGCTTTGACAGGGTTGGCAATGGCGATGGGGTTCAAAGGCAAGGTTCGACTTGATTTCAATGCAATCAAAATATAGAGCAGTGTTTAGTGATGTCATAGATACAATTCGCACAAAGAATTGAGGCAAGGATAGGACTTTGCCATTAGAGGATAGAAGTCAAGCTTGGAGGATCGACTTATCGTTTTTCGATATTACAGACCATGTGAACTGGTGCGATCGACCCCACGGAGCTCGGGCAATCTTCTTGACGTGAAATGGCGGCTCGATTCAGCCTGAATCATCGCTGGAGATCACTTGCACGTTGAACTCAAGCTCTCGATGGCAGGGGCCAGAGAGCAAGTTCTCTCTCTCTCTCTCTCTCTCTCTCTCTCTCTCTCTCTCTCTCTCTCACACACACACACACACACAATTTTGGTCACCCTCAGAAACAGAATGAATCCCCCCTTTTTCTTCGAGAAAGCCCCCAAAGGCTATATACCAATTTCGATTTCCCGCTCAATCAGTGGACGTTCGTCAACTTGGATTCACGTGCTGTCACGTGCCAAATGGCATGCCGACGGTGACGGAATCGGTTGGGAAATCATCTAATCTCCGTTAAGTGCTCCGGCATGTCCCATTTGATGCAAATTTGACACGGATTTGAGCTAAGTTTGAGAAATATTGACTTTTGCAAGCCCGTGATGTTGACCGGCCGATTACTTTCTGTTCCAACGACACTAGGTAATATCGCCGATGCCAATCAAGAGGCAATGAGAGGAACAAAATGCCTCTCATTTCTCTTCCAATTATTTGCGAATGGCCCTTCAATTTGACGTCCAAAATCGGCTTGAGAACTGTTCATTCGTGCGAGAGGCTGAGGAAGAAGACGACACTGTAGCGAATCGGTTCGACTAGTCTAATCGGTCCGAACCAGTTCCGGCTTGCAATTTCCAAAATTAATCGAAATCAGTGGGGAAGTTTTGTAATTTAAACCTCATAATTGAACTTAAGACATTAATATTATCTAAAAATGTGATTTTACCCAAAATTTCATGCAAATTTCTACAAAAGCTCCAAATTTGTCCTAAATTGCAATTCGAAAAATTATAAAATTGAAGGCTTAAATGATCCAATTGGACAAAATCACCCATGCCAATTGATTCAAGATGGTGAAAAAAATTGGGTGGTGGTTTCAATTTGTGAAGGTAGCTCTTGAATTGAAAGTAATTTCAATTATGCCTACATTCAAGGACTAAATTGGAATTAGGTATGCAATTTTGCCCAATTCATGTAATTAAGCAATTTGTGAAAATAATTGGGCTAAATTGCAATGAAGGACAATCAAATTGAATATCAAGATCCTAAAAATGCCAAAATTACGAATTAAAAGACTCAATTGACATTTTTTTTACCAAAATCAGTCATACGTGTAACAAAAGAACACATAAAATTGAACATGAATTTGGACTTTTTATGAGGTCCAGAAGAGAATGGAATTAAAATAAAAATTTTGACTATTGTTCCATAATTTTGCGACCTCGAATGCTATTTTTTTGAATTTTTGAGTATTTTCCTATTTTCTAAAAATACTAAAAAATGTGAAAAATATGAAAAAATTATGATTTGGTCAAAAATGGTTCATTGGGCTTGACCAAGGCCACAAAAGTTGATTTTATAATTTTTTTATTTTTTATGAATTGTTTAAGAATTTTTTAAAAATAAGCTGAAAAGACTAATCGAAAATCAGGCATCAATAATGCTCCATGAGCAATTGAGATGCACAGCTAGACCACATACACATCAAAACTGTTCAATTTCACCATGTCTTGATTCATAACTTTGATCCTCGATCTGACTCCATTGTTGCACAAATTTCGTTGAATGGGATGAACAATGGAATCAGACTTTGAGACATGACAACACTCTCTTTAAGGATCTATTTGCCCACAACATTGCTAATGATTTTCGGCAAATATCCCCAAGGATACAACAAAGTCTCAATGAGAATAGCATATAGCAATTCTGAAATTTCTCTAAGATATCTCTAGGAAACAATTGGAAACAAAGGTTGTATTTCTCTTATATTGAAAGAACAAAAATTGAAAGTGAAGTAGAAGATTCTACAAATGAACAGAACACTTGAATATATAATAGAAATGAACAAACTTTTTCGCGTCCAAAAATTAGTTAATTCTCGTGTAACTTTTCGTATTCAAATAATTTATTCAATCACACCTTTTCATGTATGAATCAGTAGTTATTTCTGAATAGACAAAAAAACATAATAAAAATTGTAAGAGTGCCTTAGAAAACAAATCGCAAATTAAATAAACACGACCTATGAAAGGTTGTCAGAATCGTTTATGAATGGTTGCATTGTTCCACTAGAAAATAATGGTAATTGTTGATATATGCCAAATCTAGTCCACATGCGCACTCACATTTTTCGATATGGGACAAGGCACCTCTTGGTTTGTTTTTTACAAACAAGTCTCCAACAAAAATATTCAAGAGTTTTATCCATAATTGAGTACGGAACATGATTATGAGAATTTATTATAGAATAAGTGCTGGATTTTATTTGTATTGACGACCACTCAAAATCATATAATTCGAGCTTCCCCTTTATTTATAGAAGCTGAAGGTTTTCTCCCCAATTAATTCCCAAAATCATGTTCTCCAAGCAAGGATGATTGAAATTCCTGTTATTTATTCTTTAATCATCACAAAAATTATGTATAAATTTTTGTGGAAAATTGAAAAGAAATAGTTATCAATGACGAAATATGACATATACTATGAGGTTAGAATGTGAACGTAGTTATTAAAAGATTTATGCCCAATTATTCATTATAAAACATTTAAAGCTCAACTGATCTATATAACCAAAATGTTTACACTGCGGTCAACCCAATTGAATTACGAAAGTGGAAGCATCGGTGATGGTTTCCAAGATAGATCCCATGAAATTGCAGCTGCGGTCAAAGTCAAAAGGAATTTGCCCGAGTGACGCTCACAACACAAAAATGGACCGAGTCAACCAACTCGCCTTGCGGTAAAAGAAAACCTTAAGCATTTCCCACGTTTCTTCACGGTCTGGTCCAGTCGCTTTACTAATTGTTAATTGCCATGACCTTGGACATCAAGTAACATGACCTCTATATATACACAGAGAAAACGAGGTCTTTGTAAAATCAAGAAAACACGTAGCAAAATTTAGCCATCAAAGAAGTGAGTTCACAAGTTCAACTCCATTTTCATCCCTCTTTCTCCGTCTTATTTATTACTCATGGATATTTTCGGCTGGTGTGTCAATAGAAGAATTCGAGTTAGAGGATGGCAAGCAACCGAAAAAACATATCCTGATTCGAGACCTTCTTTTCTTTCTCGGCTTCACTAATAAGTGGGGATCATAGAAAGGAAAACACCGAGCGAACCGGGCCTGCGGCTGCCATTGTTGCTGCCTCCAAGCATTTCTCGGCCCCTCACAAGGTAAGGTTTGGGTAAACTGCAGTTGTGAATTCACTTCAAACTTTCAAAGTCAACACCTAGGAGGAGGAGGAATCCATAATGGTGCACGAGGACTCGTCAGTGTCCCCAGTTTGAAAGCCCTGGTGTTCAGGAATATGCGCTCGCAGAGTGCAGTTGTCATGAAGACTCGTCAAAGTCCGGATGCTTCAAAAATATGTTTGTTTTTTACAACTCAATTGTAATGTCAAAATCAAAATGTGGTCCCGATTAAAATTGATTAAAAAATTGATTACCAACTGATGTGTCGAGGAATTACAATTTGATATACTCAGTTAGTAAATCAGCAATGGGAGCCGGTCTGAATAGGTGCAAAATAGCTAGGCCGATACATACGAAGGGACTAGTTGTCATTTTCTTTCAATAAATAAACATCCTATTCGCAAAGTGCAACTTATCCGGCGGATCTATTTCAGAATTCATGGGTGCAATTGGGCTGTGAATTAAATGAAATGCTTGAATCAGCTGAGTTTGGCCCATCCATGCCCATCTTATACAGAACTTATGCGGCTGTGCCCCTGGTGCAAAAACCCAACTAGAGGAGTTGGACCTGAATGATCTTGAATCCTTTCACCAGCAGAATTTTACCTGTTAAAATGCTTAATTTAAGGCTAAAGTACTTATAAGTGCTAAAATTTGTGTACGGCACTCACTTTGGTGCCAAAGCTTTCAAAATGATCACTTAAGTGTTAATTTTTTTAAAAAAATGTTCACTTCAGTGCCAACTCCGATTTGAGTTGATGTGGCTTCCTGAAAACCGACGTGACCTTATTTTTTTTATTAATATTGGAGCTGACGTGGTTCGCCAAAGTTGGTATTGAAGTGGGCGTTTTTAAAAAAATTAACATTTAAGTGATTATTTTGAAAGTTTTGGCATTGAAGTTATTGTTTTTCAAAAAATGTGTCACTTAATTTATCGTTTTGAAATCATTTGCACTAAAGTGTCTCCGTACGTAAGTTTTGATACTTGTAGTGCATTTAATAATACTTTAATAATACCACAAGGAGATGACATCATTCCATATGTTCCGACGTACTAAGACATGTAGTAGGCCCAAGCGGGTCAGTTCCGGTGCAGAAGCAATAAGAGTACGTGGCCCTAACCCGTTCTCGAAGGTGAAATTAGGAGCTAAATCTGGCCGTTTTCGTTTTGAAAAACCGCATTACTTCAAGGTGAATTCTCGGTTCTATCCAAGGATCCTTTCTTTAAATTCCCAACTTTACGTCGACTAAACTCACCCAAAACTATTACAAAAGCAAAATCAAATATTAGACAATCCTGAATAGAAGGTAAATATGTGAAATCTTGATATAAATAATAATTCTATTTTTTCAGAAAATTACAGGAAAAAGTGTCTAAAAAGTCCTAAACATATTACATTGATGTCAATTCAGTCATAAACTATTTGACCTAGAGCCAATTCAATTCTTTCGACTAATTTTGGCGGATCCAGATCTCCCGCCTTAAAGGCAGAAGATATGATGGATCCCCACCATCCATCTCTCCCTTGACATAGGGGGTATTTTTGGGATAGATGGATGGTGGGGATCCATCATGTCTCTGTCTTAAAATATGGGATCGCCGCTCAATTTTGACCGAATATTACTGTATGGACATCGGAATAGCCTACGTGGCACGGTCGGCGCTGCCGTGAATATTTTTTAACTATGAGGTCCAATTAAGTCTATGTAATAACTCTTATTCACTCCATCTAAACTTAGCATGAGTCTTTCCAACGACAATAATGATGGGATATTTTAGGCGTAGTGGAGACCCCGGGTGTTCGGGAGGAGTGGATAAAAGCACAGTGGGGTTGATTGACCAACATTATATAGAGATGCCATGGATGAGATAACTTTTACTTATTATCAATTTATTATTGCTATTATTATTATCAGCATATCGCGGACTTAAGGTATGATTTTGTTACGGTACAGTACACCTCAAAGCTATAAAAAAAAAATCGAATACTGCCACGAATCATATGCAGCTATTTTTCTTTTCTACTTTCGTAAGTAGAAGTAAAAGCAAATCATTCATCTATCTTTTCTTAGCATGAGCCATGGGCAACCGCTCCTCATTAAAGATTTTCTGGAAATGAAAGCACTTGATCGGGTGAGCTCGAGCTCGCTAGGATCTGGCATGTGCCAAACTTGTTAGCGCATCGCTGTAGCTGGTGCTCAGTGGAGGAAGAATGAAAAAAATTATTTAAATTTTGAAATTTGAAATTTTGTTAAAATTATTAAAAAGAAAAGGAATGTGGAGAAGTGGAGGGAGGGAAGATGAGGAAAAATATTTTTTTTGGGTAAAGTGAGGAAAAATATTTTTCCCACTTCAAATAAGAAAAATATTTTCTTCACTTTTCAAGGCGCTTTTTCCATTACCGAAAAATATTTTTCTTTACTCATTTACTTTTTATGAACAATTTTCTAGAATGGAACCTTAAATGTGCTTGTTTCGAGGGAAGATGGACGTTTTTGAAATATTTTCTTGAAAATGATTGATTGTATTGCTTGAAAAAATGGACAAGTGCAATATATTTTCACCATTCACGAAGATATTTAGACATGATTATTTATCAATAAAAAATTAATTTTTTCATCTACTAATCATTATAATCGATCATTTTTGTGAAATATTTTTTTAATCACTCATTTTCGGTAAGAAAAATTTTCTAAATCATTTATTTTTCATGAAATAAATATAACCTTAACCATCAAAGGTCTCCAAAAGATAATAAAGGGGGTTTGTTTATGGGTAATCATCTCTCTAAAAAAAACTCTCCTAAAGTAATAATTTAATTGAAACTTTTATTGATTTATTTGTTATCTTTCAAATCTCATACGTTTTTTTTGTCGGAAAATCACATACGATTGAGGCGTTTCGAATTGAAAGTCAAAATGTGGACAAGTTGTAAGATTTTTATTAAACATAAATATAAATTAAAGGTCAAATCCAGGCACGCCTTCCATAACCTACTACTTGTAGTAGATTTACTAAGGGCTTGCATGATAACAATTCTGATTCTCTAATTCTATTTTTTTTTTAAGGAAGAGAATCATGATTGGTAATATAAATAATTCTGATTATGATTGTGTTATCGGGAACAATTTTGGAACAAAAAATAAAAACAAAAAAAGTTGGTTTTGAAAAAAGAATCACTTTTCAGCATCACAAAACAAAATGAAGTCTCACATTTGTCTTTTTTCTTTTCATTTCTCTCATCACTTTTCACACGACCTAAAATATAACGAGATCTCATTTTCAAAGAGAAATATACAAGATAATAAAACAATTAAAAAAATCAGAAAATTTTCGAAAAAACTTTAAAATAAAAAAAAAGACTTAGTAGGCTAGTTTGACCTCATTTTCATAAATTTGGAACTAGATTCCCTAGATTTCATAGATTTTATTCTCTTTTAGGAAAATCATAAACACCTTTAGAATAAACCCGAACAGCATTTCTCTAAGTCTTTAGGGCCTTATTAGGGTTTTGTGATCAATTTATCAATGTCAGGATTCATTGGTTGCACACTTAATTTCATTGGTCGTGATTTGCCTAGGTTTAAGTAATTTTAGACTTAGTCTAGTTTTATAAAATTTGAAAAAAAAAATAACCTACATGAACACTTAGCACAGGCTTACCTCATAAGTTTAAAAACAATTAAAAATTAAGGAAAAAACATTAAAAAAATCCCAAGCTAAGCTAATTGTGGCATATTTACCCCAAACTTTTTTTTTTGTGTTACCAATTCTAGACTTATACCATGTGACAGATTTACGCTTCATTATGTTTTTGTCATGAATCGCCGTTCAATATCCTGCGTGGCGTCCACCTGGACTATATGAAAGAGAAATGACGCGATTTCTTGGGTATTAACAAAACATGTCGTGCTCTTCGTCTCTCTCGTTTTGGGGATTAGGGTTCTTCACAATGCTCCGTCGCTCTTCGCCTCTCTCGATTGCTCCAGTGGAACGATGATGAAATCTCAATTTCTGCCACGATCCGGGTTCTACATTCTTCCTTGATTTTTCGAATCTTCCGTCCACATGAAGTATCTAGTTTCGGCCGTTAAAAGTTATCGTATTCCTAGCCCTCTCGATTTTGTTTATTATTTGTGTTTTTTCTTCATCGATTTGGGTGTTCCTTGATATCCTTGTTAGGCTACTATATAATGATTCTGAATTCCCCCCTCTCGCTCTTTCATGATTCATTTGCTGAATGTTCTAGTAGTCGAACTTTTCAGTTGTTTTGCATAATATTTGATGTGCTTTTGGCTTTCAGTGCATACGACCTATGTTATTTCTCTCTGCATATAGAGGCCTTTGCTACCTTCAAAAGCTAATATGTCTTTCTTTATAGGTATATTTTTACAGGTTGTCCCAGACTTTGCAGCATTTGCTCCAACTGTCTAAAGCTCCATTCATTGGTCAGCTCATTGCCGAAGCTATATTTGCTCCACGTGAGAGTCGCTCGATTCTAGCTCGGTAAATTAAATGGTTTTTCTGAAGTGGTTTCGCTGTTTTTTTTTTTACATTCATTTGTCTAATAGAGTTGACGAAAAAAATCGTAAAAATAAATAGTTAAAGAAATTGGGCAAACCGAAGAGTTGTTCACCTTTGATAATGCAGTTGTGTTGGGTCTTAAGCGCATTTGCTTTGGAAAACTGACTTCTCGAGTTCATATTACTTTAAAACATGATATATATGGTTAACGTAAGTTGCCTTGTCTTTATAGGGAAAATTGAGGAGTCTCTTGGGTTTAGTCTCCATCATGCAAAAAGATGGAACGTTGTGCAGTGGGAATGACAAATATAGTTGCCATTGAAATAGGATATCAGGCTGAAATTCAGGGTGGAGCTCGGGTGTTAGCCGAGGTAAAGTTGAGGTTGGGGTTGAATCAAGCAATGAAGTTCGGACTGAATTGAACATGTACCAAAGACTAATTAAAAAAAAAATCGATAAGACAAATTAAAAGTTCAAGGACGACATTGCAAATAAAGTTAAAGGTCATATTGAACAAATTAAAAATTTGGGGACCATATTATACATTAAGTCAAAGTTATTAGACCATTTGCCTCATTTCTCTTCCATCAATGATATTGTAGATTATCATCTGCCTCTTTAGCGTGTTCCTTCTAGATATTATATTCATACCATTTCGACACATATCCTTTATAAGTTCAATTATTAGTTCGATGAAATGAAGTGTTACTGTCGTACATGCAGAAAATATTTTTGGGGCAAATATTAGTTTTCGATGTTTGGTTCGCTTAGGAAAATGAGCGAACGAAAAATGTTTTACTAGTCGACAAAAATTTATATTTAGATTAAGGAAAATGATTTCTTCTTGAAAAATCAAAAATAATTTTGCAAAATTGGACTAGGCATCGATGCTCGGATACAAAATTCTATGCCTGGGGACGAAAATCCCACCGTTGACTCCTAAGTCCCCGGCATTCTGGACTAGATCTCCCTGACAAGAGCCCGGGTCCATTGAGGCTCAACCTGATCCTCGTGTACCAGTGCTCGAATCCCGGTGCCTGCACCCGCGTCCATCCAGGATGAGCCCGAAGCCCCAGTGCCTTGTACCAGGCCTCTATACACAATGGTCGATCGCGGGATCCCGATACTCGAGCGTCAATCCTTAACACTCGAGCTATGATCCGCAGAGACTATGCCCGAGTCCAAAAAAGCCATCCCTAGGTCCATCAAGGCCGAGCCCGAGACCTAGGTGCCCATGCCCATCCTTAGTGTCCGGGTGGGGGTCCATCAAGGCCGAACCCAGGACTCTAATGCCCATGTCCAGTTCCCTGGCTATCCATGCGCAAGTTACTAGTTCCCAATTATTATATGTAGATTACTAAAAATTAGATCAAATTTGTCAAACAAGATGACTGAAAATATTTTCTAATTCATTTTCAAGGTTTTAGCCAAACACTAGGGAAGTGACTTCCTGAAAAATATTTTTCAAAAATGTTACATTTTCCGCAAAACAAACAAAATACACAGAATTTCCCAACCTTATGTCAACGGAGATCCGAGATAATCACAAACCAGGAAAAAAAAAAGAAAAAAAAAGGAAAAAAAAATCATCTCTCGGTAACTTCTGCAGGCAAATCCAGACGTGATAACTTTGCATTTAGCGGACAAGGCATTATCTCTGTGCCTTGGGTAAAACTCTATTATATCATGTAAGCGCCTGAAGCAGCCATTGTTGCTGCCTCTAAGCATTTCTCAGCCTCTCATAAGGTAAGGTTCGAGTAAATTGCGGTTTTGAATTCACTTCAAACTTACAAAGTCACTTACTGGTGCCTTAGGCTAATATATCTAGACTTTCTATTATACACGCCATTATGAGCTCTTGTCAAAATAGTCTGATTGTCACAATGAATAAAAATAGAAGGCATAGAACTAAGCAATAAATTAATGTCTAATAGTAGATTTCTAATCCACCTAACCTATTTTTCAATTGGTGCTGAATCAATGAATTTTGATTCTATCGTTGAGTAAGTTATGCATGTTTGTTTCTTGCTCGCCCAAGATGCAACACACCTCCACCCAATTTCTTGTAGTTGTCGATTCCATGGGCGCACATGGAGGGAGGCTGGGAGCGATTTGTTGCGCGGATTTGCAGATTATTTGGAACCGCACTTTGCGCTCTTCACGCGATCAACGATCAGGTAGTCATTGTCGCAGTTGTTGCATAGTTACTTTAACGCCTTCCTTGCACTTCACGCTCATTTAGTCTGCATCTTGGCGCCATTGATATCCCCATTCTTCGTATACATCTGAATGCGCTTGTTGACTCTGAAGTATACATGAATTACCCGCCAACTACTATCTAGGAAAATTCATTATAGCCCCCACTAGAACAAATACCCAAAACAATTGAGAGGGCCCCTTTCTCATACAACTCAATTGTAAGAGTGTTCAAATAATTTATTTAATCACACCTTTTCATATATGAATCAGTAGTTATTTCCAAATAGACCAAAAAACATGCTAAAGGTTGTAAGAGTGCCTTAGAAAATAACCGCAAATTGAATAAACATGACCTAATAAAGGTTGTCAGAATCGCTCATGAACAATCGCATTATTTCACTGGAAAACAATGATGATTGTTGATTTATGTCAAATCTAGTCCACGTGCGCACTCACATCTTTTCAATGTGGGACAAAGCACCTCTTAGTTTGCTTTTTACGAACAAGCCTCCAACAAAATATTCATGGGTTTTGTCCACAATTGCGTATGGAACATGATTATGAGAATTTATTATAGAATAAGTGCTGGATTTTATTTGTATTGACTCACTCAAAATCATATAATTTGAGCTTCCCCTTTATTTATAGAAGCTGAAGGTTTTCTCCCCAATTAATTCCCAAAATCATGTTCTCCAAGCAAGGGCGATTGAAATTCCCGTGATTTATTCTTTGATCATTGCAAAAATTATGTTTAAATTTTCGTGGAAAACTGAAAAGAAATAGTTTTCAATGACGAAATATAACATATACTATGAGGTTAGAATATGAACGTAGTTATTAAAAGATTCACGACCCAATTATTCATTATAAAACATTTAAAGCTCTACTGATCTATATAACCAAAATGTTTACGACTGCGGTCAACCCAATACAATTACGAAAGTGGAAACATCAGTGATGGTTTCCAAGATAGATCCCATGAAATTGCAGCCGCGGTCAAAGTCAAACGGAATTTGCCTGAGTCACAACACAAAAATGGACCGAGTCAAACAACTCGCCTTGCGGTAAAAGAAACCCTAAGCATTTCCCACGTTTCCTCGCGGTCTGGTCCAGTCGCTTGACTAATTGTTAATTGCCATGACCTTGGACATCAAGTAACATGACCTCTCTATATACACAGAGAAAACGAGGTCTTTGTAAAATCAAGAAAACGCGTAGCAAAATTTAGCCATCAAAGAAGCAAGTTCACAAGTTCAACTCCATCTTCATCCCTCTTTCTCCGTCTTATTTATCACTTACTCATATTTTCGGCTGGTGTGTCAATAGAAAAATTCGAGTTTGAAGATGACGGGCAGCCGGAAAAACATATCCTGGTTCGAGACCTTCTTTTCTTTCTTGGCTTCACCAATAAGAGGGGATCATAGAAAGGATAACACCAAGCGAACCGCGCCTGCGGCTGCCATTGTTGCTGCCTCTAAGCATTTCTCGGCCACTCACAAGGTAAGGTTTGGATAAATTGCCGTTTTGAATTCAAACTTTCAAAGTAAACACCGAGGAGGAGGAGGAATCCATAATGGTGCATGAGGACTCGTCAATGTCCCCAGTTTGAAAGCCCTGATGTTCAAGAAGATGCGCTCGCAAAGTGCAATTGTCATGAAGACTCATTAATGTATGGATGCTTCATAAATATGTTTGTTTTTACGACTCAATTGTAATGTCAAAATGAAAATGTGGTCCTGATTAAAATTGATTAAAACATTGATTACTAGTGTGTCAAGGAATTACAATTTGATATACTCAGTTAGTAAATCAACAATGGGAGCCGGTCCGAATAGGTGCAAAATAGCTAGGCCGATACTTACGAAGGGACTAGTTGTCATTTTCTTTCAATAAACAAACATCCTATCGCAAAATGCAACTTATTCGGCTGGTCTATTTCAATTTTCATAGGTGCAATTGGACTGTGAATTGAATGAAATGCTTGAATCAGCTGAGTTTAGCCCAACCATGCCCATCTTATACAGAACTTGTGCGGCTGTGCCCCTGGTGCAAAAAACATAACTAGAGGAGTCAGACCTGAATGATCTTGAATCCTTTCACCAGCAGAATTTTACCGATTAAAATGCTTCACTTAAGGCTACAGTACACTATAAGTACTAAAATTTATGTACGACGCTCACTTTGATACCAAAATTTTCAAAACGATTACTTAAGTGCCAATTTTTTTATAAAAAAAATACTCACTTCAGTACCAACTTCGATTTGAGCTAATATAACTAGCCGGAAATCCGACGTGGCCTTTTTTTTTTAATATTGAAGTTGACATGACTCGCTAAAGTTAGCACTGAAGTGAGAGTTTTAAAAAAAAAATGTGGCACTTAATTGAAAGTGTTTATACTAAAATAAGCGTTGATCACAAGTTTTGGCACTTGTATGATATTTAATAATACTTTAGTGATACCATAAGGAGATGATATCATTCCATATGTTCCGACGTACTAAGGCATGTGGTAGGCCCAAGCGGGTCAGTTCCGGTGTAGAAGCAATAAGAGTACGTGGCCCTAACCCGTTCTCGAAAGGGGAAATTGGGAGCTAGGTCGGGCCGTTCTCGTTTTGAAAAACCTCGTTACTTCAAGGTGAATTCTCGGTTCTATCCAAGGATCCTTACTTTGAATTTCCGACTTTAAGTCGACTAAACTCACCCAAAACTTTTGACCCAAAAAAAAAAAAAAACCTCACCCAAAACTTTAACAAAAACAAAATCAAATACTAGACAATCCCGAATAGAAGGTAAAAATGTGAAATATTGATATAATTAATAATTCTATTTTTTCAGAAAATTAAAGTAAAAAGTGTCCAAAAAGTCCTAAACATATTACATTGATACCAATTTAGTTATAAACCCTTTGATCTAAAGCCAATCAGGACTTTCAGCTAATTTTGACTGGATATTACTGACGTGGATATCGGGATAGCCTATGTGGCACGGCCTGCACTAACGTAAATATTTTTAATATTTTATTAATCTTCTTTTTTTTTTTCATTCCTCACGATGAGTTTATGTTTAGAGAGAGTAGCTTATGCATCGGGGTTTCCCTGGCTCATGGATTGAAAGAGTGGCACTCTGGAGGTGGCCAATCCACGCGAAGGGCACGGCTTGCAGCAGAGTCGCAGTTTCTATCTGCCTCTCGCCTTCTTCCAAAAGCCCTTTCGTTTGATTTGCTCGGTTTTTCACTATAATGGGGACCAGCACCTTCAGTTAATGCGGTCTTATTCAATGGCGATCGAGTCCAAGCGACTAGAAATCTCGCCGGGGAGAGGTTGTCGGACCTGCAAACGGAAGCAACGCCGAGCGAGGCTGACCTACCTTGGGTGACTCAGCCTCGCCAAATCTGGCGAGGACGGCCTCGATCGGCGGCCACAGTCGGCCACCGAAGGATCTGGAAAATAAAAGACAAGAGACAAAGGAAAAAAAATAAAAATAAATAAATAAATAAATAAAATAAAAATTACATAAATATTATTTAAAATTATTCGCGTCAGTGTCGACTATGCTATGTAGGCCATTCGGCGTCCACGGCAACAATAACTGGCCAAAATTAGGAAGGAATGAATTGGTTCTAGGTTTATTATTATTATTATTATTATTATTATTATTATTATTATTTGGTTCTAGGTGACAAAGCTTAGAATTAAATTGACATAAACATAATAAGGTTTAGCATTTTTTAACATTTTTCCCGAAAATAAAGATAAATTTCCGTTTTACTAAGCGGTCTGGGCTGGTTGACTTGGAATTAGTTTGGTCGGGATAATCTCAAGGCGGAATCAATAATTGTAATGCCAAAATCTATACATTGGCCCATTTGACACGACACAACCTTTCTCGGCACAACCCATTAGGGATACGGTCGTACTGGGCCTAGGGTTCTTGTTCATCAGCATGGCCCAAGGAACGACCCAACTGGCGGAGAACCCCGCAATAATTTTCTCATCTTTAAGTGCTTGGCAAGCATTCTATGATGCCTTTTGGTGTGATGAATGCTGATGAATTACCCAATTTCTTCACTTGCGTCTAAGTGCTTGGCAAGCATTTTCGCCCTCAGCATCATTTACCCTTATGTTGACATCGCTTGTGCTCACTTTAGGAAGTGGGACTATGACCTTATACATAGTATAGTGTGAGAATATGCGTTTCTCCTATAGCACTTCCCACAATACTAATGCCTTAGTTCAAATGAACATTCATTCGTGGGTGATTATTTTTTTTTTCTTTATGCTCCGTCTCATTGGATCGGGTTTATCACAGTCGTTGATCTTATGATCATTTGTCAATCTTGTAAGCCAAGTGAGATCGACGATATCAATGGTTGCGATGGACCTGATCTTCTTTAGTTTGGGTCTAAACAGGATATTTTACCATCACAATTTATAAGACCTCTCAAAACAATAGTATGCCCAATTTAATTGAAAAAACGACTTGTGTGGTGTGAAATCAACGTCGAGAATGCAGCACTTTGAAGTCGAAATTTGAGGATCGCTGGCCCTCAACATACGACCAAAGTCATTGGAAAGCGGCTTCTTGGATCACCCAACAAAAGGGCACAGAAAAACGAAGTCCTCGGATCACCCAGTAGTAAGCTCATTGGATCACTCATTCCTCTCCATAATTTTCAATTGCTCCACCCACGATCCCATTTTCTCGTTTTCTCCATCTTATCTTTCAGGACAACCTTGGTGATTGCAATGACATTATTAAATTCTTCTTCCACTTTGAGTGGATGTTGGGCAATCATTTTGGGGATGATGCCATAGGGCACAATCTGTTCTCTCCCTTCATACACCAGTCAGATGTGAGTTTTACCAAATCGTGAGCACAATGTATATCATATTGAATGATGAAGACATCTGGTTTTTGGTCAAACTAGCAATACTTAATGCAGAAGAACTCCAGCCATGCTGACCATGGGTTTATTCCAAGTCTCATGGCTCTGGGAGAGAATTTAGGGACAAACCCATCTGGGATAACCGAGTGCTGCTGAGGAAGAATCAGAAATTCTTGGAATATTCATGAATTTGTTGAATTCTTGAGTTACTATTTCTCTGCTTCCATGATGTAAGTACCGGGTCTTGATTGGTTTGGCGATGCTGCGCCTTCGAAAACATTTTCCGGGTTTTTGAACCAATGCAAAAAGGATTCTTTTGTGCAACATAATATTAGGATTATGTAATACCCTTTTTTTTGCTTCATGTGGCTGCGTTCTATAAAATACTCGTGTAGTAACAGATAGATTGATATGAGAGAGAGGGAGAGAGAGGTTGGTCGACAGTTCTAAGAAGGCAGCTCTTTGCAACAGGTATAACTGACATTACATCCATGGAGGGGGAGTATTACAACTGTTGGACATCTACATCACCCTCTAATTATCTTTGCAGCTCAAGTATGTAATAACCAACCAATGGCAGATTTTCAATGATACATGAATCTGATTATTTGAAAAGTAAGGACTAAGGAATAACCGTTGGCCAACTCATGTCATTCATTTACAGTAACCGCTGGTGACCGTCACTCTGAAAATCTTGACCCCAATTGTGTTTCCAAGTTCCGACTATGACGCGCATATCGATCCCGTTAATGTGAAGGGCACGTCCCGCTGCATTCGTAATGCCACTTCCGACGGTCAGTGGTTGCGATCAGATCATGTACTTATGCTCATCTAGCAGTTGCAAGCACTCCTGAGGATTGGCATAAAAGTAATCTTCTTCCTTCGGTCTATCCGGAATTACGACTCGTGACTTTGGGCTGCCCATCCGAAGTGAATGACCTTCCTTAATGAGAGAAGAGAACTTGTCCCAACCCAACGATGTATTCAAATACCGATCGACCAAACTGACCAGAAGCTTTCTGTCTAGAGAAATAGTCTTTTTGAAGCCCAAGAATCTGAAACAGAGTTTTCACATGAGGCAGAGACTCAAACTTGCACCCACCTTAATGCTAAAGCAGGTTACCAAAGTACCATAAACGGATTAGAGACTAGTCCGCATTAATTTACCTCCGATGGCCTTCAACAACTTTTGCCATATTCCCATCATAGGTTGGAATAAATATATCACTTTCCAATGAAACTAAATAATCTAGAGCTGCCATTTGCGACGAGTGATTCTGGAAAAACTTCAAATCTGCCGGTTTCAGCAAAGTCTCTTTCCTCACCTGTGCCAAATCACCAGAGTTAACCAACAGCCAGCCACAGACGTAATAGGCGGTGAAAGAAGAACCAGAAAATCTGTTTACTCCGACTGACCAAGTTACGAAAAGACGACGTCAGAGTTGCCATCCTTCTCTCTCCGCCGTATATCTCTCCAGCAGCGATGTATATTTGTACATTTCGATCAATACCCAATGCATTTAGAACGAGAGCAGTTTCTTCTGGTGTTAAAGGGCATAAGCCTTCTCTTCTCTTCATCTCCGAGTCTATCACTTTCTGCTTCCACCAGGGGTACATATATCTATTAAGTGCGACAATGTCAGAAGATTAGAAGGTAGCATCAGGGTAGACTATAGCCAGTTGGAAGATGTGAAGAAGGGTTACCTGAGTCGTGTCAACTCCTCCACCTCCTCACTGCTGCAACCACGAGAGCAACCAGAGAAAGCGAGCATGTCCATTTCGTATCTCAGATGCAGGACCAAGAAGGGGCCCTTTTCCCTCAGAATCCGGACGGCTTTTCTACCTAATTCCTCTATATGGGGAGTGAATCTCAGAGAATTAAAGTTTACTCGACACCGCAGCTTCTGAATTTCCAGAGGCAGCCCATTGTTGGCAAGCCGAGCGTCGGTTCGAATCAAATGTAGAACTTTGTACTTTCTCACCAGAGGAAGTATCTGTCATGGATAGTTCAAAATTGAGATTCATTCCAAGATAGGACTGATCTAAATAGTGGTTCGATTTGTATGGACTTACTTGATCAAGGTAGTAAGACAGGTCAGACCAACTGATGGGCGGCAATGAATAGAACATTCCTAGTTCCACTCTTTTCTTGAGCCTGAGAGGTAAGTCCTTCAGTATACGGACCTCATCTCTCAAAGAAGAGATGAAGTGATCAACGTCAAATATGTCTTGGAACTCACTGCCTCGTAAAAATTCAACAAAAGTTTAAGCTTCCCTTATTTGGAGGCATCATCCATATACATCAATACAAATCCATGGTGAGATATGGAACTTACCTTGGGTCAGCCCAGAAGGAGGTTTTGTCCAGTTCTGGAACAATTAGAGTAACATTCAAGTATCTGGCGATAGCAACCATGTCGCATATCTGTCAAGTAAATTCAAAATTAAGACGATTAAATGATAACCGGAAGTCGACATAGTTCGTTTATGCAACTAAGTTCAGAAGACTCAAAACAACTCACAGCAGCTCGCATTTGATTGAGCCCTCCATTGGACGAAACCATAAGATAACCATTGCTTCTGTAAACCCCTGCAAAGAAATCATGGGGTTAAGCTCAACAAGGAATAGCAGCATTGGAAGAATCGACCTGATTGACACATGGTCCTAAGAAGCACACAAATTGTCAAGAAATTACAAACCCAGAAAACAACTAGGTACAAATGTCTGGAGGGTTTCAAAAAGCTCATGTGAACAAATTCATCGAATACTACATCTCCCAGTAAACAAATTAATTTAGATTAAGGCTCAAACACGCACATAAAGAAGAGTTCGGTGGTTCGATGACTAAACTGTCTAATATTTTTTTCTCAAGGAAAAGGCATTCACAAGCCAACTTACTCTTAGGGGGAAGCCGGACTTTGGTTGGTATAGAAGATGATTGAACTGCCAAAGAATGATCTGCAGGAATAAAACAAGAAGGCCAGTCCTTCAACAATCTCGGACCCCAAGTCTCCCCAATAGCCATCAGCTGCACGACACAAATCCAAATCAATGCCGTCGTGGTCGCTCTCAGAATCCAGAGCTTCATTCCAGATCTCGAAACTACCGAGCTCTTGAACTTCTGAACTTTACCCTCTTTCAAGAATCCCATCCCCATTTCACATTCGTGTCTTTGACCACAATCCTCCACACGTTTCTCTAATCTACACATCTCAGCATCGCTCGCTCATGCCATGGAATTCACTTGTTGCTCTTGCAATAGAAACCCAGGACTAGTACCAAGCACCTGACCCTATCCCTCATAAATTTCCATCATGACCATGACCCAATCAGTGCCACTTGATTGAGCAGTCAGAATGTATCGAAATGGTAACACGAAAAATTCAGGAATCTAAACCTAATCTGAGCTTTCGTAGTATTCTAAGAGCCACCATTTATCACCACGAGGCGAACTCATAGTTAATAACTCGACAAGCAGAGTAAAGACATCTTGAAACTCTAAAACCTCCTCGATGTACATAAACTTATTTAGCATTTACAGCCAACAAAAAAACCAATGCACATCTCCATGTCCTCATTCACACATCAAGTCTCCCAAAAAACAAAAAAGAAACGAGGTGATCTTTCCAACTTCAGCATTGCAATCTCCAGAATTCGACAAAACCCAGAAAGGAAAGGAGCATCAACTTGTATTTAAACCAAAGAAGAGAGTCACTCCCTCTCTACATCACCCCCGATCCACAAGACGCTTACCGAAGCGAGAAAAAGCCTCGAAAAAGCTAAAATCACTCTGCAGGAAAAACGAAAAAAATTCCCTTTTTGGCTTCTAACAAATACTTTTCGCACCATAAGTTTCCAAAGCAAGAATGCGTTCGCATGAACAGATCAACCGCAAAGCTCTTCTTTTCTCAGCTTTTACAAGAACCCACGCTCGGAAAATGAGCATGAACTAATTTCCCGGTGTGATTTTCCGAGCTGATCCTGGCCAAAGCATCCCCCGAGATGAGAGAGCGGGGGCGACAGAGAGAGAGAGAGAGAGAGAGAGAGAGAGAGAGAGAGGTGGGTTTAAATAGCACCCGGAAGAACAGTGGAAAAGCCTATGATTAAGGCGCAAGTTTTGATGTGATGTCCAGAACAGAAATCGAAAACGTATGGCATCAAGAGGCGTGAAAGATGGAAAAAAGCCGCACGGGCGTGTTGGTATTCTCTCCCTTCTTCTCAACTTCAAATTCATACATCCATCCACATGCCCCCCCAACGCAACTGTTTTTATGTGGGTGTGTGTATATATATTTATATGATCATCAGGAACGCCGTCTAACAAAGCGGGTTAAAGCTTTTTTTATGACAGACGGACAGAGCATCGGTCTTGCCTGAGCTAAGTTCCCACACGAGGTTGTGTCAAATCCTGCTGTTTTTGCCAAACTAGCTGACTTTTTACTTGGGTAGTGTCGAATGGGCAAGCATAGACCTTGCCGGGTCTGATGGTTTTGCTTCGTAAGAATCATCGTCGTTGTTGTTTCCTCAAGCGTGCATTGTTGGCTTGTGCACTTCATTTGGCACTTGCGCTCTCTTCACCAAATGGGCTTTCAATTCCATCTTATTCTCCTTTTTCCTAATAGGGGAATCATCAGTGCCTCATCTTTCATCCTCCAAATCGACATTCATGTGGTAGAATATTTCTATAATAAATTGCATTTTTCATATGACCGCTTAAGTTTTTAGAACAGTTTGCAATAATCTTTTGATGGTTTTCAATTTGAATCTTAAAATCGCTGGCACCAGCCACATAAACTCCATCAAGAGTTGCGCAACGCTCAATAGACAAAGGCCAAGGACTCGAACCATCATAGTGGCATCCTCGAGAGCTGTTGAATCCCCACTCTCTCCATGCAGCCAATTCCTCGCTACCACACGCCTCCTTTCTCTCTCTCTCACTTCTTCTTTTTTTCCCTTTTTGGTTGGAAGAAATTATTGCTTGTCAATTTGATTTGTTGGTGGGTAGCCCTTGTATCACCTCGTTTGCATACGCGGAGTGTATTGATTAATTTGGCATTGGATTCTATTCTTTCAACTTGATTTATTAGAAAATAAAAGACTTCAAAGATCTGAATCACAGGTCACGAGCCATTACAAAGCCGGTCTTCAAAAGATCAACAGCGGCTGAACTTTGCATGTTGCATTCGGGTTTCACATCGCCACGCCATCATGTCCCACACAAATAATTTTGCACGTATCGTCGCGGCACAAAATTTTGTTTTTTGTTGGGATTAGATTTCTTTCTCTTTTTTTTTTGAATTTTTTTGTCGTCGTCGTATTGGGATGAGATTTTGCGAAACCGAGAAGGATAAGGGGGCCTAGGCTTTCCCGAAAGGGGGTGAGAATACAGGTGTCGTGTAATAATACGAGTCCTATTATTGTCAAAAAGATGAGATGTACAGACCAGGACGATCACGTGCTGCATCTATCACCGAGTTGCTGCACCAACAGGGACAAAACACGATCACGGAGATTTGTCGCGAGTCCTGACTTCGTCAGCCCAGCTTCTTTAACACCTGGCTTTCTCGTCGTTGACTTAAATAATTGTTGTAAATCGTGTAATAAAAAAAGTTGTGACATGGGAAAAGCCCCTCTTTATTTATTGAGAATTAGAAATTAAAAGTACATAATCTATTTTTAAAAAGATTAATATGATCAAAAAAATCTCAAATTAATAAAATTAATTTTTTTATCACAAAAAAATTTAAACCAATACGCTTTTGATAAATTTTATATTAAAATGATTTTTCGACCACTATAAATTCATCTATAATAAATTTAACCTCTTTTAGTTTTCATTAACTTAGGTTATTATCATGAGAAATTTTAAACTTGTACATATATCATAAAATGAAGGGTAAAAATCTCAAATTGGTACACACGTCACTGTCACATGCCATCCAACTCGGCAACTCAATGATAAAATTTTAAAAAATTAACGGAGGGTAAATTTATCAGAAATGTGATATTTTGAAATTTTTTATGGTTAAAAAATTAATTTGAAATAAATTTACCTGCCAAAAAAATTCTTTTTTTAAATGGGTTGTGCTACGCCGGTCAATTCTCGATGTTCAGTTTCTACTATTTGTCCGAAATCCTCTCTCTCCACGATTTTTTAGACCCTGGCAAGAATTCTACTTTATTTTGTTTAGTTAATTTATCATCTGGTGTCTAAAAGCAAATCGTTCATCTACTTTTTCTTAGCATAAGCCATGGGCAACTGGCCCTCATTTAAAGAGTTTTTGAAATTGAAGAACTCAATCTGGCGAGCTTGAGCTCGCTAGAATGTGGCAAGCCTCAAGCTCGTTAGGACGTCACTGTGGTCAGAAAAAATAAATAAATATATATATATAATGATTCAAAATTTTAAAAAAATTGATATAATTAAAAAGATGAACGTGAAGAAGTGGGGGGAGGAAAGAAGGGGGGAAATAGTTTCCTCACTCAAAAAGAGGAAATCATTTTATTTACTTTTGAATGTGTTTTTTTCATTACAAAAAAAATGTTTTCCTTGACTCATTTATTTTTCGTGAACCAAACCCGAAAAGTTCAAAAAATATTTTTTCTAGAATCGAGTCTTAAAAAGTACTTGTTTCACGGGAAAATGAATAATTTTGAAATATTTTTCTGAAAATGATTTGTTGTATTGCTTGCAAAAACGGACGAGTGAAACATATTTTCACCATCCGTAAAGAATAAATTTATTTTTTTAATCAAAATTTGACTAATCATTTTAAGTGATATTTATTGTGAAATACTTTTTAAATCATTTATTTTTCGTTAAATAAATGAAACATTAATCAGAAAGTCACCAAAAGATAATAAAAGTGGCTTGTTTACGGGTAATCAACTCCCCAAAAGTAATAATTCAATTGAAGCTTTTATTGATTTATTTTTCATATTTCAAATGACAGGCTTTTGAGGTGTTTCGAATTGAAAAAAGTGGACGAGTTGTAAGATTTTCATTAAATACAAAACACAAAATAAAGGTAAAATCCAGGCACACTTTCCATAACCTACTTGTTGATTCAGTAAATTTTACATCCATAAAAGTTTACATGGAAATATTTCATCAGCTTATTTTGCTTACAAAAGGTACCATCAACTTATTATTACTCGGATCAAGCACGTATCTAGTCCTCTCTCGCAGTTTCAGCATCTCCACAATTTGGTCATCCAATGATTTTTTTCATTTTGTGCAATCAAGTCCTTTAACTTTTTGGTTTTGTTCAATTTGATCCACCAAGGCATATATTGTGCATTCAAATCCTCTTTTAACTTTTATTCATTTGTGCATTGAAGTGTCTTGTTAACACTACCGAATCACGATTTATTTCTTCTTCTGCTTTTTTTCCAATTTTTTTTTTGTTCAGTTAGCTACAGATCAGCATCACATGTCATTTTTAGCACATAAGCAATGCCAGATCTAACTAATCCGACAGTTTAGTTAGAGTAGCTGATCAAATAATTCGATTGCATACATTAAGAAAGTTAAAGGATTTAATTGCACTAAATAAACTTAAAGGTGTCATCGCATAACCCCGGGAAAAGTGACAGGAGTTTATTGGACAAATTTAAAGTTAGAGGGCCATATAGGATAAATGCTAAAACTTAATGGATATAATCCGTACTTTTAATCCTCGGAAGATTTGAATCGATTAGACTCCACGCGGGGTGACCCGTCCGTTGGGGATGCCCGACCCGACCCATGAATCCGATTGAGCCCATCAAGTCACAGTCTTTCTAGGTTTTTTCTTGTTCTGTTCAATCTCTCTCTTCTCTAGCCTGTGTCAAGTCCTGGGGAGCCATGAGGAAGCTCAAGTTCCACGAGAAGAAGCTGTTGAAGAAGGTCAACTTGCTGGAATGGAAGAGGGAAGGCGGCCACAGGGAAGCTCAGGTTATGCGCCGCTATCACGTCACCGGTCGAGACGATTACAAGAAGTAACCCTCTCTCTTTCTCTCTCTGTCTCCGCATTCCTTTATCTCTACATGCCCATTCTGTTCTACTTACGCTGCACTTTGTTCGGATTTAGCCGAAAAAAATCTTCGTGTCTAATTCGAATTTCATGATGCTTTTGTTGGGGTGGGGGGACAAAGGTACTCGAGCTTGTGCAGGATGGTGCAGAAGCTGGTTAACATTCTGAAGCAGATGGACCCGAGAGACCCTTTTCGTGTCGAGATGACCGATTCGCTTCTTGAGAAGTTGTGAGTTCTGGTTCCTCCTTATCTGTTCGCCGTTTATTTGCGGGCTAAAATGAAGTGAGAGTTCTGTATATGGAGATATAAATTGAAACTTCTCGTGGGAAGAAAGTCGTTGGAATTGAAGGTCTATTCAGTTCTCCTTGTTACTAGCTTCATGTTGTGGGGAAACTACCTCAGTTAGAACACTGGTTCGTAGATTTCTTGTTTTAATGGTTATCAGACCGTTGATTGTGTGATTGTTTTCCATTAGGGTTTGTTGGCATTTTCCCTTTTCAACCAAGCTATTTGCTTTGGGGTATGAGTTATAGGAAGGGTTAGGATGCACAAGAAATGACACAGTTTTGATTTTGCCACTCTGTTTCATCTTAATCTTTTGCATGACGTGCTAGAAGAGCAGCTTCACATATAAACTGGAGGTTTCCCTGGAAGGATTGACAGTGAGTTAGATTTGATGTGGCTGTAGGTGTTACTTTGGGAGGCCTCCTCTGCGCAGCAATTAAACATCTTCATTCTTCCGCATTTGCTGATTTCCTACTTTGATTTTCCTAAGCTACCTGTGTCCAAGCTAGGACGCTCTGCCCATCCAGAAAACCTTTGAAAATACTTGCGAATGCCAGAGGACGTGAAATATTAAGTTCTTGTCAAAACCACATGTAGATAAAGCAGTTGATGATTGATTGGATGGAGTGGAGGTGATTATCTGGACGCATGTGGTAGCATCTCTAAACCGTTTCTTATAGTTGATATGGTCATGATATGGGACTGCTAGATCCAAGTCTTTAGGAATCATGAACAAATTAGATAATTTCAAGACCCTGAAGGGAGGGCCAACCAAATTCTTAATTTTAGTTATAGAAGTAATTGCAGTGAATGAAATTCCTTTAGGACTGTTGTTTGGATAACAACTATATTGGATTAATCCTGCATTTAGATGTGTATTTTGACCGGACTTGATTACCAGAAGCTTCTCCTAGGGTCATGCTCAGACATGAATTTTGGCACTTTGCAAGTCTTTAATCTGAGTCCTAATGTCCTCTGTTTCCAATTGAGAACATTCACGCATATCATATCTATCAAGGGGTAAGGTGTATGGGATTGTTCTGGTAGCTTGACAATGCATGCTAGGTATTTGTCTGCACACTTTGTTCTTCAAAAGGTCTTTATGTAATGCCTGACCTTAAAATGAAGAGTAGAAGTAACTCATCAGCTGCTCAGTTTCTCAGCTCATTTAAATTCTAAATGAAGTGTGGCTTTGTCTACAATTGCCTATCTGGTTTCTTTGTTTAACTACTTCCCTTCCATTGTAAAGCAGCTTTTATGAGCTTGAAGATTGCTCACCACGAGTCATTTAAACGTGTATATGATGGGGTTTTTCCTCTAATCAGAGCAGTTTCATGCAATTCTCAAAGATTTTTGAATAGCTGGAACTATTGCTTTTGCGTGACAGGTACAACATGGGTGTAATACCGACACGAAAAAGCTTGGCATTGTGTGATCACTTATCGGTTTCATCCTTTTGTAGGTGAGTGCATTTTTGCAATGTTATATGAGAGTCATACAGGCTGATTATCAATGGGATGGAAAATGGTGATGCCATCCAACTTCCGTCCCACATTCTCTGTGTGGACACAAAGATGTGCGACTTTTCATAATTGATCAAGCTCTTACCAGGTTTGCGTCTGTTTTGCTCTCAGACGGAGGCTTTCGACAGTGCTCGTGCGTTTGAAGTTTGCAGAGCACCTGAAGGAAGCGGTTACATATATCGAGCAAGGTCACATCCGAGTTGGTCCTGAAACGGTTACAGATCCAGCGTTCCTCGTGACAAGGAATATGGAAGATTTTGTGACGTGGGTGGATACCTCGAAGATAAAGAGAAAGGTCCTCCAATACAACGAGAAGTTAGACGATTATGATGCAATGAACTGCTAAGCTGTGTGATGGCGGCTCTGTGTTAGCATACAGTTCGACAGCTCACACCGAGTTCATACCACATTCATAGGTTCATATTCGAAATTCTGGTGGCTTGCTTTGTGTTGTTTTGATGTGAAGGCAGTCGGGAAACAAAATGGAAAAAGTGTATTCATCAAAATGCTCCATCTAATTTTTGTTACTCATTTCTCGATAGCCAAGTTTGCAGTAGGCAAATGAGTTTTTGCTGCACTGAAGATGTTTGTGAGTGGGATTCATGGATTGAACGCCTTTGCTGGAAACGCACGCTTGGAACAGCCTCTGCAAATATAAGGAAGCCTAATGCTTTCCCATTTAAGTCTTGGCTGTTTTAAAGGAGGTTTCAGGCCCTTCGGAGAAGTTGATGCTAAGGCTGTTGCACCTGCACCTAGACGTAGGTAGAAGTAGTGTTTCCCTCTTTCGCCGAAAAAAATCAGACTCGATGAGTGCGTGCTCGAAACGCCATTATGGGACAGTTCGAAGTTTACAAGTTGGATGATATGAAGAACAGAAGAAGGAAACGGAACACATTTTTGTGTTCATGATCATGACTTTATCGCTACCGCAGCTTTATAATTAGCAAGATGAATTTGTGTTTTCATGTTATGCTGACAATCTTGCGAGATTGTACTAACCTACTTTCTCGAATGGATATCTAGCTTATAGAAACAAAACTGAAAAGATATTGTGTTTGGTTGATCGGATAATACTCACGATAGCTGTGTTTGGTAGTTGTCTAGTATATGATATAGAAGGGATATATGAGGATATATGGGGGATAAAATAATCCTAAGGAGGGGAGTGGGATAGAGCAGGATAGGATCTCTCTTATCCATTGCTCAAGCCACCCCCTCTTCGCCATTCTTTGTCTGTCTCTTTGCCACACCCAACCGCCTCTTCGGTGGCGGGCCGCCTCTTCGATTATGGGGGTCGCCTCTCCGACGATAGGTCGTCACTCCGGGCCTCTCCGACGGCAGGCTGCCACTCTAGTTAAGGAGACCGCCTCTCCGGCAACGAAGGACAAATTCTCGCGATCTTTACGATGGGCTCGCGCGGTGATGCGTTTCTCGATTCCCAGCAAGTCATCGACATTATCATTTTCTTGGGACGACAAGAATATATCCTAAACGAGGTTGTTCTTTACTATTGCAGGCACAGAACACAGCCAGAGTAGCAACGAGAATGTGTCATTTTTTTCGATGGTGCGATATTGAGATGATGCTCGTGCAAATGTCCACTTTTTACAAAGTCTCTGTGCGTGAATTTTGGGAAAAGAGAGACTAAGTTAGTGGAATACAAATATGATATTTTCATTAAGAATTCAACCTCGCCTTTCAACTTGTCCTTCCCATCTCTTTTGTGGACGTGGTAGGCTGATCGTAAGACCATTCCATGGGCTGGACCGTTGGATGCTCGCTGAATTCAGAAGGGATTAGTGAGATGATCCTGACTCCTTCGAGCGGTGATGGGACCTCATTGAAGATTTACTTCCTACTCTAAGACACCGTCTGAGATTGCTATAATTTGAGGACCAAAGTCGGGCTAATCTGATCGTGCTTGAATTGCTTCATTGTCTTCAACAAGATAGGTTGAGCCGCGACCTCGACGCCTCGTCAGCCTTCCAATTCTTCAAGTCTGTCACAATGGGAGGTTTCTTCCGGCACACTCAGTTCACATAGGAGGTCACTTGAATAATATGTGCAATTTTCAAGTTCATCGCCTCTCTAGTGGCAGCGCACAAATTCTCTAGCGACGGCATCGAGCAATGCCAGAAGGGGTAGCTAGAAATCAAAAATCCGTTGCGTTGACTATAAACAAGAGTATTCAGATGATAGAAATCAAGAATCAATATATTGATATCCAGATTCTACCAAACATTGAATATGATAAGATATAAAGATATCCATCTTTAAATCCGTTGTTCACCAAAAATGATATAGGATATAATCAAATCTATGGATTTTTTATCCTATCATATTAAGTCCTATCCTGCCTAGAAATTCAGCGACCAGACGCAGGCTAAGAGTTATCCCTCTAAGCATGGAAATAGAAGCTTCATACTTGAAAGTTGAAATGCTACTATTGGTGCGGAGAACATGAAATTATCTTTTGCAAATAAATTTCAATATACTGTTAGCAAATATAGAAAATTATTTATAAAAAAAAGGCTAATCGGAAACCTTTTGCCCTGGTAACTTTTTGATCAGCCATCAACATTTGTATCAAGTTATTAACTTCCTTTGATAGTTTGAAAATTACAAATTTTCATACTAACTTACTACCTTTTATTTATGTAACTTACCAAATATCAAATTTATCAATTCTTATGCAGAGTTATTAGGGAAAATTTCAAAAGAGAGCCCCGACTGTTCTTATTTTCTCAAATAAGGATCCAAAATACCCTCATCATATTAAATAAAAGCATGAAGTGACCATAATTGTTTTAAATATATGCTTGACCTCACCGACTGATCGGCTAAAATTTCTAGGTAATCAAGGATATTTTCATCAAAATATAAATTTAACCTTTTTTATTAAATTAAATAAAAATTAAAATAGAAAAAAAAACAAAAAAGTAAAGAAAAATACAGGCGGAAGGGCCCGTGGCCACCGCCACAATGCCCATGGGGTAGAGTTGAAGGCTGGGAACCCCACCAACCAGAGGGGAGGACTTGCTAGCCCTTGCCAAAGCATACCACTTGGCGGGGCTGCCCACGCTCAGCGAGGTGCCGACGCCCCGCGAGCATTGGGGCAGCAGCCCTCCTGCGTTTCTTTTTTTTTTTTTAGTTTTAGTTTTTTTTAATTTTGGAAAAAAATAAAAAAAAGTAAAAAAATGCGAAATGATCGAAATGCTCCAACTAATTGGTGAGTCATGGCCTTTTTTGAAACCGACAAAGTCACTTACGGTCCTTATTTGAAAGAGTATCCACTTCATATCTTTATTTAAGACAACGAAGGCAATTCAAGCCCTTATTTGAAAAAATGTCAGCTTCAAGCCCTTAGTTGAGAAAATGAAGGCATTTCAAGCCTTTTTTTTTTGTTAAAATTTTCCCTAGTTATTAGCCTAAATCCGAATGGCTCACAACATTACAGTAAGTTATCAACAATTTAAGGAATTTACGAAGGACAAGTTAAATACCAAGTTATCTTGCTTTTTCAATTGTCATGGAAAATAGAATTTTACCATCGAATAAGTAACGTACCTGTAAAAATTTACTAACGTACCAAATGGGCTTGCCTTTATAGTAGTAAGTTATCGACCAAGGGAGGAATTTATTACCGTTCAATTTAATAGTAAGTTATCAACCTTACTTGGAAATAAAATCATACCATTGAGTTAGCAAGAGAGAATTACCAAAAAGAGTCCTAAACCTATTGTAATATTGTCAATTCAGTAAAAAATCTTTTTTTAAAATTAAATCTTATATTTTACATTTTTCTTCCCTATCTTCTTCTTCCTCCAATACATCATCTCAGGCAAAGCTAGCCCTTGCTAATCTTGCCCTTGCCGGCCAGCCAATGCAAATGAATGGACGGAGCAAATTGTAAACTTAAACATTATTGAAAAAATTGCCAAAAAAGTCATAAACCTATTTATTTGTGACAATTCAATTTTAAACATTTTTCATTTATAACAATTTAATCATTCTGATTAACTTTAGCAAGAAATCATTGACGTTGTGTGATCGGCGCTAACATGACAAATTTGTAATAATAGCTTAATATTTCTTTTATTTCTTTATTTCTTTATTTCATCTTTTTCTTTCATCTTCTTCCTCCTCCAGTCGGCCACTGAGCCTGGCGACAGGGCTAGAAGCGACCGCTGGCAAAGCTCGCCCCCACCAGCACCAGAGTGGTCGCGCCCCCGAGTCTGAATTGAGGCGGCCCGAGAGACGTGGATGGAGACATTTCTAGGTATCCTCTTTTACAGCGAAACGACTAAAAGAATTCTAGTTTGGGTTCTTTCTGGTTCGAGTTTTTTACACGTGAAGGCACTGTCGGAGAAACAAGAAAAAGAACAACGATGACAGGACGAATTGGGTTCCAAGTGAGAGCCAAAACAAATGATAACAAATGTTAGGAGCATTATAAGTCCGATACCTTCACCTAAGGATATCGCCAAGAAGGAGCTCAAGTCCGAGCTTGTCAATGTATCTAGTTGGACCCAACTTCACTGAAAAACATAAGCCAATGAGTTATGAGTCAACTTAGATATATCAATTACTCCACACCACATTAATTCTTTAATGTGGGATTTCTTTAACACAACTCGTTAATTTTTCAATATGGGACTTTTCTAACATAACTTACACGTGCATTCTAACAATTTCTCTCTCACATGTGAGTTCAAGTATTAGGTTTGCTCATCCTTAATCCAAGTATCCTTCTGCACCAACTTATCGTACTAGCTTATCTCCATTTGAATCTTCATTAATGCCTTATCTCCATTTGAATCTTCATCAATGCCCATCGGACCTGCGTTGCTGCACCACAACGTCCACCGGTTCGGAAACCGCGTTGGCCGGCTCGGAAATCGCGTTAGCCATCAGATTCCTTCTTGAGATATTCTCTGGAATATATTGGAGGCCCACCAATCAACCATCAGCTTTGATGCCATTTGTTGGGAGCGTGCAGCAGAAATCCGATACTTTCATTTGGTAAAATCGCCAATAGGAAGCCCAAGTGCAAGCCTGTCAATATATTTAGTTGGACCCATTTTCACTAAAAAACTTAAGCCAATGAGTTATGGGTCAATTTGGATATATTATCTGCTCAACACCACATTAATTTTTCAATGTTGGACTTTTCTAACACAATTCACACGTGCATTCTAACAACAAAGATGATCAATTGCCCTAAACCGACGTCGCGACGGTGCTTCAACAAGGAAGCAATGGGAAATACTAGGTGTCATTTGACCGGGGTGGGTGAGGTCGCACCTCGCCAGATCTAAGCGGGGGCAAGCTTTGCCGGCCTTAGTCTCTAGCTAGTTGCCAGGCACGACAGTTGGCTGGAGAGGAAGAAAAAAGGGGAAAAGAAATAACAATTTAAAAATTATTATTAAACATTTTCCATGTCAGCGCTGGTCGCACCACGTCGGTGATTTTTTGAAAAAAAAATGATCAAAAGGATTAAATTGATACAAATGCAAAAGATTTATGTATTTTTTTCATCGAATAACGTTTATGACTTAATTGGCACAAAAATGTGTAGCACTAAATTGACATAATTACAATAGATTTAAGTTTTTTTGATAATTTTTCCCACATTATTAGTAATCTATTATTAAATTTGAGGGTGATAAAATCATTATCTCGTTGATATTACGCAATTTATTAACAGCATAACTTGCAAAATTTAAAGGAAATGTGATTTGAGAAGAGTGGTGCATGACAAAATTTCTGTTCCAGAAAGAGTTTCTGGAACATAAATAGTTTTTGTATTTCTGTTTCAGAATGAGTTTCTAAGCAAAATAAAATCGTTTGATAATGACAAAAAATTTCTATTTCTGGAATAGAAATTTATTTGACCGGCGGGCGACCGGCGGCAGTTGCCCAGAGACCTCCGAGGGCCAGCCAGCAATCGGTGGCGGCCGGTCGGTGACCTCCGACGGTGGCCGGCGAGTGCGGCAGAGGGCAGCCGGTGGTCAAAGAGGTGCGATCGGTGGCGGCCGTTGTGGACGAAGATTTCTATTTTTATTTCTATTTCTCGGGAAAGTAAGTTTTTTTTTTGTTTCTTGTTCTGCTTCAAATCTATTTTTGTTTCTGAAAATTGTTCCAGAAATAGTTTTTTGCATTTACGTTACCAAACGAATTTCTATTTCAAATCTATTCTAGGAATAGAAAACTCATCCACAAACAGTTTATGGATGGTTCATGCACCTCCTAAAATCAAAATAATATCGGCAACTTAACTTAGTAGCAGTTGGCAACATACTATTGAATTGGAAAGTCATGAAAATATTATTTCATGATAACTTACTAGCTCTAAGGAAGCTTGCTTGTAAAACTTAAAAGCCCCCTGAAATATTATCCAGTAATTCTTGGGTAACTTAAATCCGATTAAAGCTTCCTTTTGCGAAAAACAAGTTCCCAGGATATATTTTCAAATTTTCCAACATTTGATTAACGGAAAATAAACTAGTCAAGGAAAACATTTTTCTTATCGCAATTATGTCAATTTAGTGATAAACAATTTTTTTTGTCATTTGAGTTTTAAACCTTTTGCATTTGTTCTAAACATATAGGAAATCACTGACGTGGCATGGCTAGCGCTGATGTGGATGATTTTTAATAAATTTGAAATGATGTTTTTATTTATTTTCTTACTTTTTTTATTTTCTCGTTCTTTTTTTTCCTTCCCCTTCTTGTTCCTCGAGCTAGAGGCCAAGGCTGGCAACCTCTAGATGGACCTCGGCGACTGGTGGGAGGAAGATGGAAGGGAAGGAAAAAAGAAAGAAAAAGAAAAAATACGTACAAAATATACAAAAAATTAAAAATTATCCACGGACGCGTCGGGTCAGCGATTTCCAATCAAAATTGATGAGAAGGGCTCAACTGATATAAATACAAAAAGATTTAGAACTCAATTGACAAAAAGAGGTTTAAGACTGAATTGACATAATTGCAATAAATTTAAGACTTTTTGGAAATATTTTCTTAAATAGGCCCACTGGTAAAAATTAAAAGTCATTGTTAATATTTTTCATGTGTTCAAGGGCCACAGGTGTCCCAGTTTTGAGGTTTTTCGTAGTAAAAGCGAATATTTGTACCCTAGTTATGATGTCTACACTTCGCAAGGAAATATGTTGGTAAATGTATTTCGCATAGATTTTTTCTTCGTTTTGGTATTAGTATCAATAATTTCTACACATAGGTTATTTTCGAATATTATCCATTAATTAGTGTCATATTTTTAAAATTACATTTTCATATAGCCTTATTGATAAATTAAAGATGGATCCTCTCTTGTTATCCATTATTTTCATTCAATTTTGAATTGCTAGAGTAAAAACACAAGCTTTTGAACGATCACCTATTAAATTAAAGGTTATGTCTTACGATGAACTATCTATCTTTTTTTTTTCTGATAAAAAAAACTATCTATCTTTTTAAGTTATGTCTTTTCTGCTATTTTAAATCAATTTTAGATCTAAATGGATACTATCGTATTTAATGTCGGGATTATGTATCTTTATCCCTCTTATGCCTTTTGAGAGTTCAGTACAACAATCTGTTGTTCATGAACATTGTTCTATCGATAAGACGCTATTTCTACATTTTTCTTATTTTTGTAGTTTACAATATGTTGTGTAATATAATACATCTATCTTTTTCAAGTTTTTTTTTGTATTAAATAAGTAGATTAATGCACTGCAATCTATTTGTGATATATATATATATATATATTTGCAATTTCAGAACCAACTAGAGGTAAATGTTTCAAAATAATAAGTGTAATTTGTTTCCAGTTATTTTTATTTGTTTTTAGGAAATTTAATCCAAAGACAAAGTTTCTAGAATAACAAATCAATAATTTAGAAAGTCAAACTCATGTCATGGGGAAAATTATAAAACATATGTGCCATGGGGCAAACAAGAAATTGTTCAAAAAGTCCTAAACTTATTGTATGGTCACTAATTCGGTCCTAAACTTTTCAAAAACTATTTCAATTTAGCTAATATAGTCATAAATCTTTTCAAAATTTTAATGTAATACATTTAGCCGTTTTAGTCCAAAAATTGATCATGCAGCGGTACAGTTAGCATCAACGATTGTACATAGCATGACCAATGCCGAGTAGATGAATTTTGCAACTAAATTTTTAAAATTTTTTCTGAATATTTATTTTATTTTTTATTTTTCTATACTGTTAATTGTTTTCCTTAGCTGGTCATAAAGGCCTCGACAGGCGAGGGTGTCGCGACCCTTGCTTGTGGTCGGTGACCTTAGTTGGTCATCCCCGAGGCCTCGCAACTGGTAGAGGAAGAAGATTTTTTTTGGTGGTCAGAGGAAGAAGAATGAATAATAGAGAAAAAAAAAGAAAGAAGAAAAAAAAGGAATGGAAACAAAGAACTACAAAAAAATCTAAAAAGGAATTGCAAAAATTATATGTGTTAGCGACCTAAAATGGCCGAATGAACTACATTGAATTTTTTTTCAAAAGGATTATGATTGTGTTGACCAAATTGAAAAATTTATGAATGAATTGCGGCTGTATAATAGGTTTGGACAATCTTATTAAACCTTTTTGGACAATCTGACCCCTATGAAACTATACTACTTGTATGCCATGTGGCAATGGCGTGTGCTAAGTAAAGTACCACCCGCGAGTAAACTTAAATCGAATAAATAAGGTATGTAATCCAATATATTATCTAAGCCAATGAAATATTTGGCTAATAAAAAATAAGGATAATGAAATAAATAATCATGAACTTTGATCTAATATGCAACTCTTGAACTGTAACTCAATATGCAAAGTCATCCCCGAAATTTTAATTTTTTCGATGCGATATTTGTACTTTCGATAAATGTTTAAATTAGTCCATGAACTATAGAAAATACTCAATGTCATACTTCCATTAATTTTCGAAAACAACATTAAACATTTTGATACCATAATAGGGTCTACTTTCATAACAAAAATTAGAAGATACAGATATTGAGTCCCTTGTGACCATTAGCGGGACTCCTAGAAAATAGCAAATGTAGGCATTTAGTCCCTTGTGGTGTCATTCATAAGCCTTACCCTATCAAGACCGACTTTTAGCGTCCAACTAAATTCTTAATTCGTTACTGGACCAATCGTCACTCGGTGCTCTAGGCTGGCTAGCAGGAGCAACTTTTAATAGCCTCCGGATCCCTTGTTTGTAGGGCAAGGGATCATGCCATTAATGGCCATCAGATCTTCCCCCTTTAAGATCTGATGGCCAAGAGAACCATGATCCCCCACCCTACAAGTAGGGGATTCGGGTCCCTTTTAATAGGCCTCATTGGAAGTTCAAAAATCACAATAAAAATTCATTTTTAGTTCGTAAAAAATGACTTAATCAATAGAAAATTCATGCATATAATTAAGAAAGTGAATTCCAAAATCTAAGAAGGTGAAAGCACTTTCCGAATTTGTTCCTCTCAATTTTTTTTAATGTTGTACAATTTTAATAGTACGCATTTTTGGTTTTTTTAGATTTTTTAATATTATTTTTATTTCTTCTTCCTCACTATGACGGACGACGGTGGCCCTGACTGGCCATCGCAATGGAGGAAGAAGAAAGAAAAAAAAAATAAAGAAATTTTAATTAAAATAAAATATTTAAAATATGATTTTTTTTGCCTCATATAAAGTTATGAGATTAAATAATTTTTTAAATGAGATTTAAACACCATTACACATATCATTTTATTAGAAATTGTTTTTTTTTTATGGAGTTTTCCTCCAAACAAACTCACCCAAAAATCGAAATGTTATTTTTAATTTGAGGGTGATGACCATTAATATTTGCAGCGTACTCCTTGTTAAAACGTCATTACTGAGTGCCATCTGAATATGTTATTTGCAATCTCCTTGCAAAGTCGATCATCTTGCTTCCAGGTGGGAATTGTGGCATCCAAGGTACCTCCTAGGCTTCAGCTTCGATACCAACCCAAAGCCTAGTTGTTATATCTCGAAATCTGAAAAATATTCCCACAACGTGGATTAGCACGACGGTTAGCAAGAAAAACATTCAACCCCACCATAGGGGTCCTAAGACTCCTCAAACCAAACTATAAAGACAAATACATAGTCAAGGCATCAATGCATATAACGACATCAATTCAGATCATTAGATTGTAACAATTTAAAACAATGAGGATGCCAATGCAATATGTAATGACATGACTCTTCATTCATTTCACCATCGCTAAATCAATTGACTTGCGACCCCTACTCTAAGGCATCCACGACGCATGGTATGACTCTCCCTCACACACAGCTCAGGATCTACAAGTACGTACAAATCCCCGCACATAACCCAGGGACGTCAACTCGATTCAGTGCACTGAAGAGTAACATCTCTACATATCTCATCAAGTATCAATCCATGTATCAATGCATGCTTGGCCAAGAACCATGTTCTCAATCTCATTTCTTGCATGCCATGCCGTGAGACAATGCCAACATGAATTCTCAATATCAACAAGGGAATGATACAGGGAAAGACAAGTCATTGATCTCAATTATGCGTCACATGTACAATTGCCAAGTAATTCATGATTTCAATAAGTCAAGCTTATCAAGACTTAATCTAAAGATCAATGAGAGACTTCCCTCAGCTCCGTCATTTTTTATTCTTTCGTAAATCAACTCGAGTACGTCAATTTCTTTGCTCATGTATGCATAAAAATCTTATATGTCCTAAGCTGCACAGTCACGATTTTTCCTCCTATAACATGCCTATAAATCTTCCATTTAGCTAACCATTCGTACCCTTTCGTCATACAAACCTTGCTTCACCATAATCAGGACCATCCAGCATTATATGGTTTGGTTTAACACAAAAAATAATTTCAAAACAGAACGGATTCTGTACCAGCAAGTCAGTGCATTTCTCGATTTTAATACTACAGTACAACTCCCATTTTACTTCTATTTGACTAGCTGTTTGACCCTTACTCAGTACTAACATATATCTACATAATCCTAGACAAAGGAACATGATATAGCTCAATTGTAACACCTTAGAACATCAAAATTAGCAGCTATACACAAAACAAATTTTGTCCTAGAAACCATGAATCAATTTTCTCTAATATGCAAATCAATCACCATACACCTAAATTCAACTAGCTATTCGATCATGGGTGATGTCCTAACTTAGATCTTTCGTTCCTCAGCTCAAGAACGCATATTATAACTCGAATTTATCCTCGTTTCCCACCAAAACAGAACCGAATAGCAACACTTCTAACTTAGTCCACATGATCAAGTTTCTATCCTAAATTCTTGGCTTGAACTTCCTTTCTCGACTACTACATGAAGAACATCTATCTTACAGCGAAGTTGAAGGAATCTGTTGCCTCGATGAAGTCTTGAACCGGCTTGAACTTGCTCAATCTCCTCTATGCTTCTCGAGAAAATGCCGACTAGCTTTAGCTTCCTCCCTGCTCTCTTTCTTAATCGAAAACTGAGGGGAAATAGAGATGATCAACAACCCTTTCTTACTCTCCCAAGGTCACATATATATAGATGAGAGAGAGACAGAGAGAGGTGGTGCATGTTTGACAAGTGGCGGCCATATACAAGAGTTCCAATAGCTCTTCACCAAGTGTCCCAATGCATGTGCTTTGCCCCCATTTTGCGCCACTTGTCCTTCAGGTTATTGCATGTTCGTCACTTGTTCAATCCCTTCTTCCCTATTGGTTACTTTTTTTCTTATTGTCCAAGATAGAAAGGGCAAATGATCCTTATGATCAATTGGATAGTAATCCTCGTAGGCTCTTCTCATCTAGCTGTCCATTCTTAGCTCTATATTCTCCAATTTAATTTAATGAAAATCAAGCCATTTATGGTCACATCAATGTACACTAAGGTAGTAGAGAGAGGATCGTGCGTGGCCATGTATCAGAATTCCTTGGGCATCCATTACCTATGTTAGATTTCCACATCCAGCTTCACTTTTATTTAAACTGACAAAGTTTTGTCCACTTGTCTTATAATTAGAGCTCAGATTCGTATTCCTCATTATCTTACGGTCGCGTGGGACAAACGGAGAAATCGGAACTCAAATCGACCTCCGGACGACTTCAAATGAGCCATTTTACTTTTGGCGCGCGGTGAAAATCAAGAATCCGAGCTCTTGGGTCAAATGACCCTTTTTGTGTAAATTCACCTTATATTGGAAGCCAATTAATTTCTGGTGACTAATCACATATAATCAAAAATTGTGATGACCCTTCACCATTTCGTAATTCTCGTAAATGTGAAACTTAGCCAGCCGTCCACTTATCGCTAATGAGTTCCAAATCAATCCATATCTAAATGTCCTCTTGCATGTCTTCTAAAAATCTGATCTTGCCATTTGTATTACATCCCATGAAATAGGGATGTTCTTCACAAACTCACGCCACTTTGCATTACCCTAGGTAGTCCAATGTCAATTGCAAAGTCTTGCCTGTTCCCTAGGTTGCTTGGCTAATCATTTTTCATGCACAAGGGATGATGGCGCCACTTGTCCTTACCCTTAATGGCCGACTATCTCTTGCAAAATCTTGATGAGACTAAGAGCCAATGATTGGCCATCTTTCCTTGCTAATTCTCAATGCTATTCGACCACTAGCATTTCAAGAGCATGGAATGATCTTGCCAAGTGTCCTTGCCCCTATTGCTTCGAATTCCTTGCTCCCAAAGTTCCTGAGAATTAATTCCATTAAGCCAAGCTTATACTAATCCTCGTAGGTCTTTGATTGATCGACCAATACCTTAATTTCTTGGTCACCAAGCTTGATCTAAGGTGACTAAAGTCTCTCAATTCTCGGCCATGGCTAGATCAATTAAATTCCTATTTTCCAATCAACTCCACTTAATAGCAAAATGATTCTTGAGACTATAATTTTCGACTAATGTACCTTAGTCCTTGAGTTCGGAATTCCTCAATTAATCTTCCTAATATCTCATCAATTCGTTTATTAGCAATCTCGGCCATATAAATCCGAATTTTCACTCATAGTAAGCTTCATTGTTCACGATCCATTCTTCATGGTATACTTTGAACCATGTCTACTTTAAGCTAATTAATTCCTTGGCATTTCTCCATTCACATTCTTGTATATTTTCCTTTGATGGTACATTGGTCTCTTAATTCCAAATTCTTGCCCACAATATTCTTCAATGTTCTCGGTTAATTTCTTATAATATAACTTGAGCCATAACAATCTTAATTCAATCAATTTCTTGAAAATTTCCTATCTTGTATGTCACCTTGACATAACTTGATCTCCTTGCCAATCCATTATAATGAGGTTTCAAATCCTTGTACTTAAAGTCAGCTCTCTAATCCCTTTCAAATTTCCTTGATCATTAGGAATCTAGCAAACGGGGATGCCACATGAATCCTCTCCTATTCGCTTGCCTCATTCAATATCACCAGTTTTAATAAGTTTTGGGCTCTATTTGTTCAATGATAGATGAATGATTTGTAAAATATTTTTTTTAAAAAATATCGCTTTCATTGATTGAAAAATTTATTTAATAAAAATATTTCATTGTCAATATCACTTTATGTCTAAACATTTGAAATGGATATAAGCAATAGTTTTTTTTAAAAAAATATTTATCAAATTAGTCATTTGTTGTGAAACAAACAAAAAAGTAATCATTTGCAAATATGAATGAATGATTTTTTTAATCATCTAGAAAACTATAAATGCCTAAATATTGTTCTCTACTCCATTTGTTTTGCAAAAAATGACTGATTGAAAAAATATATATATTTTTAAAACGATCGTTTATATCAGTTACATAAATGAATGAATTAATTTTTATTGTCTAGAAAACAAATATAAATGATAATACATTATGTTTAAATATTTCCTAGACGATAAAAAAATTCGTTTATTCATTTATGTAAGGGATGTAAACGATTGTTCTTTAAAAAATATTTTTTCAAATCAGTCATTTTTCACGAAACAAATGGAGTCTAAGAAAATATTTTTATTGACTAACTATTTTAAGCAATTATTTTTAGAAAAAAAAATATTTTTTCAATTGATTCATTTTTCGTAAAACAAACGAAGCTTTATATGTGCAAATTAGCAATGTGACTCTTCCTATTAAGCGTTTTCTTTGATGGTCTTCACTATTTTATCTAAATATCACAACAATGAAATGGACTATCGCATAAGAGGAATTATTTATATGAAATAGGATAACAATTTAACGGATACTATATACATTTTCCATATTTGTATTTGCTTATGTAAAATACATATTCCGGTCTTTTAAATCATGGGAAACAAAAAACAGGAAAATATAAAGGCGGCGGTGCTCCCTCCAATTCTTCAGTTCATCTTGGTGATGGCAGATGATGAGTCGCCAAAGGAAGAAGCTTTCCCGCGGGAGCCGTGGATCTCTTCCTTCCCCCCGTCTCCTCTTCCAAGCCCTAATCTCTGCTCTTCAATCTCCTTCGGTACATGTCCTTCGTCTTCGTTCCATCTTCCTTGCGTTTTGGATTCCCGTCTCGTGTGCTTCAATTTGATATCCTGATATGGTGGTGGTGGTGTCTTTGTAGCTGCCCTTGCAGCATTGAGGCGTTTCTGGCCTCTCTTGTTCCGATGTTCTGATTTTTGTTCGATCGCTTTCTTTGTTCTTTCTCCCTAATTTGTCGGTAGAACCTGCTCTCTCGTTCAGTTGATTGTGTTTTTCGGATTATGAGAGAATTTCAAGTGCCACGCACTATTTCCTATGCCTCGGCTGATTTGTCAGTAAAAGAGCGATCTTTTTCCTTTTTCCCAACGTTTGAATGCATCTCAGCTGCTTGTCGAGAACTTGAAACACCTGGATTTTTTTAACTTTTCTCGAGCTTATTCTCTCGAGGTGATTCATTTCTAAGAAGATTGGTCGGGTTTAAATAATGTAACGCTTGTTGTTCGCTGAGTTTTTTTTATCCATCATGAAAGTCGTGTGAACTTCCATTTTCTGGTTATGAATTGACTTTTATGAGGAGTGAAACGTAACATAGGTTTCCTAGTAGTTCTTACCGAGGTGAATGACATTGCTAACAATTACCAATGTGGAGAAGCAAGAACTCTTTCGGAATGGTAGTTTGGTTTTACCCAAGTAGGTGCATATGGGTGTGTACTGACATCTCTATAGGATGTGATGACTGATGAATGAGGATGTTTGTGTGGCTATATATGTATATGTATGTATATTTTTTTAAGTTAACTGCGGTTGTTTGTAATGGCAGTGTCCCAAGCCATCACTCTTGAAACGATTGCGGGCACTGTTGATGTGCTTCTCTTTGAGAACGCCAGACAGCTCTTGCCTAGTCAATGTTTTACCTCAACAGGATATATGTCAGCTGTCCGGAATCCTATACAAGGAACTTTGTGAAAGGTCTCAACACTTATTCTCTGCTTTGCGAGAAAATTCCATCAGTCGAAAGCATGCAAGGACACTGTCTACCTTCAAATTGTGGAATGACGTTGAAGAGCTAACCTTGTTGTTAAGGTGCTGTTTGTCAGTAATAACTCTGCTCAGCTTCGACCAAAATCTGATCCTTGAGAAAACACGAGTTCTCCTTTCAATACTCAGCAAGTTAATTTCTTTTAATTCAAGTGAAAATGCTGAGGACGCTTCTATTTCTTTTAAGAGGTTCCGTCGGGAACTCACTTACCGTGAAAATGGCTTCACTTCTTCGGTTGCTGAGGACCTTGTTGCATCCTTACATTTTCTTCAACCTTCAGATCGACATAGGTCACTCTTAAGTGCGCTTCTGGAGGTACTTCCCATAAATTTTACCTGCCGTGTTATGTTATTGTAAAAATATCAGGTTTTTCTCCAATTTATATACGTTCTTTTCTTTTGCTTTTAGTGCAACTGCTCAATGAGATCCTAAAATAGACTCTACGTGGACTTCTACTTTTTTGGTTTGAGAAGTTTTTATGGGTGAAGTAAGTTCTGATGCTGTCATGTACTATATTTGAAAATCATAATCCATCAAATTCTAGAAGTTCAAATGCTTATTGACTGGTCTCTAGCAGAGATGAGATAGAAGCAATCATGTCTGGTACAACCTTGTTGAATGGGATGACTTGACACTAGATCTAGAAACTAAGAAAGCCTAAGGACTTCCCCCATATTGCTATCAATGTCTCAATGGCGCATGACCTCTTAACCTTACACTTAAGCTTTCTTATTGTGGATGGGCTTGAGGTATATTCTCAAAAGGACATTTATTATTGTACTAATCTTGTTGGAAGATGCCATTATACAAGCTGAAACACGATATACTCTATGCAAATAGTTCAACATGTATGAATCTTACTTAAAGTTAGAGGCTGCTGTTGAAATTTGGAGCAGTGGCCCAAGATCTCATTCCATCAGCTTTTAAAAGTCCTTCAGATGGTTTTTTGTGACAGTTTGTATGAAGTATGGGTTTAAACTTTGTTTTACTTGAGACGAATTGCAAAAACAAGAGCCTAAAGAAAAGCAGTTACTGGTGGATGATTAAAAGTAAGAATCCAGTAAGAGTAGCTCCTTCAGGATGTTGGGAACTGGAGTTCTTCAAGGATGATGAGGATCCATAATGGGATACTAAATCCTTTTTCTTCTCTCTTCTAGCTACTTTTCATGTATGGGATAAAGTCTTCGTACGATAATCAACTGAGGTGGATGTTAGAGTCGATCTAATTTTTTTTTTTTTTTTTTGGGTCGAAGTCTAGCTTATTTTCAGTAAGATCATTCTTTAGCAGGGCTAATATAAGATCAATCTCATGTCAAGTCATATATTAGATGGATTATTATTTTGTTAACGTCCCCTCTCACCTGCAAAGTGGATGAGAATGGGACGTGGAATTGACTATGGGGAGCCTCACATGAGACATAAACTGGGCGGATTTTGGCTCTGCTATTATGTTGAAAAGTCCAATTCAAAAGTTTAAGTTGTTAGTGGTGGGAGACTACATGAATATAAGGCCCCTTGAAACTCCATAGACAAGCGATGTGGTATACTTCAATAAGGGACTAACATTAACAAGAACCATATGCCAAACGAAAAATTAAATAGGACATGAAGAATTGAGCTATAATACCATGTTAGAGATCTCACTTGGTGCTCATAAATTAACTTCCAGAATATGGAGGGAAAGAAAAATGGAAAAGGTGTTTTCTGTACCTGTTGATTCCTTGTTGACTATAATTGTGAATCCCGTTGAGCATTGTCTTATCTTCAGGTTTTTGCAGATGAACTCCTGTTAGAAGAATCACTAAGGGGTCTCTTTGTATCTGTTGATTCTGCTTTCTTCCCTGGTGAAAATCTATTTATGCGCAACGATAATCATCATAATGTTGGAGTTGTACTAGAACTGATGGCAGCTCATCTTATGCTGCTGGATTCTAACGAGGCAGCAATTGGAAATATTTTGTACAGAATAGATGGACACCATTGGAAGGAAAGCGAAATTCCTGAACTTAGTTTGACTGCAGCCTTGGCATTACTTGTGAACCCTATTACGCCTTTTTTGCCAAAGATGCTTCAGGCACATCTAGTTCTGCTAGTTTCTGCAGTTATGGATACTCGCATGTTCTCCTTAAGCGGAGGGCCAGATCTCACAGAGATGGACCTCTGTCTGAAAGCATTGGAAGGGTCTGTCATTTTGTACAAGATGCATATGTGTGACTTTTATTTAGGTTGTTATGCTCCAACTGCTGAAGATCCATTTCCTTCATGTATGCTTGGGAAAAGTCAGCCATCCTTTCGGTGTTGTATTAAGCAAGTGACCAAGGAGAAACTTGATCTTTTTGTTGCCAAATTAGAAAATTCATGGAACTCTTACAGGCGGAACATGATTTTGGAAAGCAAAACAGACATGTTATCTGCATCCATGGCGCATATCAAGTACATATGTAATGTTGTGGCTTGGTCAGACATAGATGAGATCTTATCAGTCTTAGAGTGCGTGATTTTAAAAGCATATAATCATGACCCTAGTCATAGCGTCCCTCATAAAGATGGGGGAGTGAGTTTCCAGGACGTCTATCTCCTTTCATCCATTCTGAATTTGATGAGCAATTCCATGTTCCAAGTAATATGGCTATTCAGGAATAATGGACACGCAAGTTGTCTACACACCTCACAGGATTTATCTTTCCAGAGACAGCACAATTTCTTGCTTGAGATGGTTCGCAGCTTTCAACAATTTCAAGTTCATTTACCAGTACAACATTTCTTATTTGAGAGGATGAAAGCGTATAAGTTGAGGCATGAAGAGTGTATAGGAACACTCTTTCATTTCTTGGGACTGCTATCATTATGCTTTGACACAAGGTTTGACTTTTTAGTTAAGGCTTGCTTGTCTATGATCATGGCGCTATTGAATCTGATTATTTTGGAAGAAGGGGATTTAGTTGCTGTAAGGTCGTTCCTGGCTCTAGGAGAATCTGCATCTCATGGATTTGTCTCTAAAGAAGAGGTAAGTTTTGGTTTGATCCTTGTGTTCTTATGCATGCGTTTGCCGATTTTTGATCTTCATGCTTCTAAAATTGACAGATATCTGCAGTTGACAATCCTACTAAAAAAGTTGCGTCCACATTTCAGAAAATTCAGAGACAATGTGTGAGGTTAGAGTTATTTTCTTTATCATGCAGAACAATGGTTGCTAATTTAATTTATGCTGTAGAAGCTTTGATCGATTGCTGATAAACTGGCGTTTAAGTTAGAAATACTTGTAGTGGGTAATAAAATTGAACTTACAATTAGGGATGTATGAAATACCTGGTGAGCCCGAAGAACCAAACCGAACCGGTTGAACCTAACCGAAATCTTGGTTCCTATGAAGTTCATTTTTTTGTTGTTGGAAATTTCTTTTGCTTATCTGGTTTGGTTCAGGCCATTAGGTCTAAAATCTGCGCGCACGGTCTGGCCATGTATATCAGAACCTCCGGTGTTGTATTATCTAATGGGGATAGCCTTTCCTCTATCATTCTCCCCAAAAGACATCATTAATTCTTGGGTGTTAAGCCACAACTCTGACAGTCCACATCTAGGAGTTTTACGTCCCCCTGCTCTCTCTCCCTAAGGTTTACCCAATCTCCCAAGCCTTGCGTGAGATGCTTTCTATACCTTCAAGCCGGAAGATGAATTTTTCTGTGGCTCACGTATGATAGTACTTGCTCAGTCTTGGCGATGCCAACCTCATTTGGTTAGTGGTGTTGACATTGGCTGCTTTGTCTTTTGTGTATCCTTCTCTCTCTCTCTCTCTCTCTCTCTCTCTCTCTCTCTCTATCCCCTCTCTCTTAAGAGGAAGATGAAAGAAATGGAGTGAAACCGTGAGCCAAACCGAAGGAACCAGTTCTTAATGGTGGTGCTTAGCGTTCTGCATTTCTCTCTCTCTCTCTCTCTCTCTCTCTCATGTGCGTGTGGGAGATAAAAGAAAAAGGGTGAAACCCATGGCCTGACTGGATACAACCGGTTCGCTTGAGTCTTTTAAGGTACCTATCTGGTTGTGGTTTCACTTTTAAAATGTTTTTCAAACTGAAGTGGAACATTCACAACCACACTTATGATTGTCATTCCTGTCTCGTTGGTAGTTATGTCCATGTTAGCTCTGCTTAATTTGACTTTAGTGGGATTTTGCTTGCTTGCACATTATTATTATTCCTGGGTACCTGGAAGAGTCTACTATCAGTCTTGTGATCTGCTCTTTGGTTCTCGGGCTGACCATGTCTTTTCTAACCTGTCAATATGAAATTCCGTTCTTGGTTGGTTGCTGTTATTCTTGTTTGACATATTCTGCTATGCTCCAATTCAGAGAGTAACGTCTTGCCATCATATTCACTTTTCTGGGACACTGTTTTATTCGGCTCTATACACAGACATCTGAAATGTGCAATCAGGGTCTTAATAACTGAAATGCATGCAATATTGTTCTTTTGATCTTGCTATCTTCAGCTTTTATTCTCCCTTATTGCGCATGCAGGATGGTTTCTACCAGTTGCATAAGCAGTAACATCCAAGAAGTGCAAGTCGATACTTCTAATAATGCCTCGGGACCGAATCATACAGAGTCTTTTTGCGTGGAAGCGAGTACAGAAGAAACCTGCAATGGAGAAATCTTTCTCAAGTGTCTCCTGGAAGACTCAAAGAAGTCATGTGATTATGGTGATCTAGTAGATTTCATTGAGCTCAAGAAAGGGAAGGATTACATTGGCTGGTTGAGGAATAGGGTGAAATACCGAAGAAGGAAGAGCGAGAGGATGGCCATCTTGAGGTGGAAGAAAAAAAAATTGACTTGGAGAATGATGAAAGGTAAGAAAACCTAAGCTGGTGTTTCAGTGTCGTGTCCGTCAACATTTTTTCATGTTAACTTGGAGAGAAACAGCAAGCTCTTCTTTTTACGTTGACATGACGTGTTATTTATTGCCTGGGCAGTCTTCCAAAACGTACATAGTCACTAAGCATTTAATCCGCTTGTTTCTAGAATAGTAGTGTTTGTATTAGTTCTATCGTTAGTCCTCAATTGTCTAAATATAATATCCAAATTTGTCGAGCATGTAATCAAAGCTTGTTATGTGGCTAAATCAGACTCGAGATTGTTTCTACTTCATTTTGATGATTACAGTTTCATTCTTCCGCTCTGTTCTTTGCACTCTTACCTCAATTCCATTCTAGGCTATTGCTCTTCCTAGCAAAGCTGTGTTATGAGACGGAGCTTTCTCTTTCTTAGCCGCTGCCGCCTTCTTCAGCCAATCATATATCCGGATATTTGTGAGGTCCGTCGTCCGCTTGAGAAAACGGATTAGGCTCGATTATGCTGGTAACCATAGGTAGGTTAGATGGTATAGGTGCATTTTTAAGTTGGTTTATCACCCAATTTCAATGTTGGTCCCGCCATCATGTGATTTGGGAAGTAGACAACAGTCGAAGAAAATGGGAAAATGACACTTTTCCCAAAGAAAATGGATTCGGATCTCTTACCATAAAAGTAAGGGTGGGGTGTCATTGATTGATTCGGGTTGTCCAAATCAAAATGGACGGTTCGAATCAAATCACATCACCTTTTTTTTTTTTAAGGGAGAGAGTTTCTGAGTTTCTGGTGAGAAATGTTAAAAATTTTAAAAAAGTGATGTTGATTGATCATGGCGGTTCATTTTTTATTTGGACAGTCCAGATCAATCATGTCACTCCTAACATTGACAATCAATGTTAGGGGATCCGGTTCCAAAGAAAATGGATGCTGATGATGCATTCCGTCGACCCTCCTCTTGAAATCGCTAAGTCTGATATGGGAGCGTAATCGAGTCAATCTACTTGCCATTAGCTTGAGCTCTGTTCGATCATTGCTCGAGATTGTACCGTCTAATTTTGAGTTGAGTTCGAACTTTAGGTACTTGAGTATCTTATAAAGTCGAGCTCGATTTCGCCAAAACTAAGTTCGACAGGCTCGCCAGCATAATAGAGCCTAATCAAACTTTTTTCTTTTTGAAAAATCTTTTATGATAATAGAAAGACAAAAAAGTTCTTAAAAATATGTGAGGTCCTCATGTAGATATGAATGCAGAGCGACTAGTCAAGCTTATAAGCTTGATCTCGAGTTTATGCATGACTCTTTTAATTGGATCGAGCTTTGAGTATTTCAAATTTCTACGAGACTCAAGCCTGAGACTACATGCTTGATGAAGCGCGGGTCGAGTTTGGAGCATCAAGCATACAAGTTGAGTCAAGCTCGATAGGGGTGTAAAGGGCCGGGTCGGGCCGGGTCTCACATAAACCTGGCCCAGCTCGAAATCAAACAGTACTAAAGTCGGCCAGGCCCGGACCGACCCGATACCCGAATCATCAAAAATATACGGGCCGGGCCGGCTCTTTTGTTTTGTTTTGTTTTTTTTTTAATTCAAGATGAGAAATACTAAAAAAATTGAAAAAAATTGCAAAATCTTCACGGTCGCTCACTGCTCGGCCTCTCCTCCTTGCTCCTCCGTCATGCCATGCCGTCCGCCGGCATTGACCCCGTCACTCTCTCCAACACCCGCGTGGGCTGGTTCGGTACCGGCGTCTTGGGCAGCTCCATGTGCGCCCAATATCTATTACATACATGTAAAAACTTGACGAATAACTTAGTTTTCGTATACAAGATTGACTCCTCCTTAACGAGGTCAACAAATTTTAAATCTAAAATTATTATATAGCTGGTAAATCGTAAGCTTGACTCCTCATCAGCGACACCGATCAAGTGTGAATAGAAAATTTACTTTAATTACTTATTGAAAAACAAGAAAAGAAAGCAGAATTATTCTGAAATAATTATATACAGATACATATATATATATATATATATATATATATATGTATTCATTTACGATGTTAATTAATTTCATAATCTAAAATCTCTCAAGTTACTATTATTTAATTGTAACAACTTCTTGTTAATAAGGTCAATGAAATTACCAAGTCTAAAATCCATTAGATTATGGCTATTCAGATTTCTTTTACATAAATTTTGACTCCTAATTAATGAGGCCAATTGATTTTATTTAATTATTGAATTATAAAAATAAAAAGCAAGTAGAATTATTTTGAAATAACGAATAGAGTTGGCCGGATGAGTATATATTGCTTCCTAAATTATGAACGGACCGATGCCATACTTTAATTTATTTTTAAATTTTTCACTTTGTGTTAACCTGAATGGTTTTTGGCTAACACATTTCTCTCTTTTTTTTTTTTTTTTGGGGGGGGGGGGGGTCAAAGGCTGATACTTATAAACGTGGGTTATGTACGAAATGCGAAACTAGATTTATAATAAACTAATCCATGAAAATAAGTAAATAAAGTAACATCAATCCTGTCCTTTGGTTTCTTTAAATTATTCAATTATCCGTGTATGAAATGCTCAACCAGATTGATAAGAAATTGACAATGGACATAAGAAGTTCTTCCTGTCTTTTAAGTTTCGATATTTATCATATCGAGTTAAATGCATAATTTGATACTCTTGCCGCTTTTGCGGTAAGCTTTTTTGTCATTGGATCGAGAATTTCAATCGTTCTTTTAATTTGTCATAGTTGATTATGCTCTTAGTAGGTTACTAGTAGCACAATAACATAGAGCTATGTTTTTTTCCCCCAATTTGTCGGCAATAGTAGGAATTACCTATGTTATCACGGTGCATCAATACTAGTAATAGAATATACTATGCCCGTGTCATATGTGTCGAGAACTTCTCAAGAAGGGGGAACTTGTTTAAAAAATACTAAATTTAGTGGACTTTTGTAAATTCAATGTTAAAATTTGTAATTATGTCAATTGAGTCCTAAACCTTTTCATATTTTATTAATTGAGTCCATTCAATCATTTTTTGGCCGAAAATTCCTAATGTGTACGTAGAATGTCCTACATGGTACGACTAACGTTAAAGTTGACAATTTCTTTTAATTTTTGCAATATTTCTTTAGAATTTTTTGCTAATGTTTTTTCTTTTTTTTTTCTTTTTTTTTCCCTTGTCCGCCTCTAGGAGGACTGCAATACTCGCCCGCCGCTCATGTCTAGATTTGGGAGAGGCTAGGGTTGCCCAGATCTGCGTAAGGCTACATCGCCCACGGCTAGCAAGTTTGGTCTTGCCCATATCATTGCAATCCCACAACCCTCGCTCGCAACTGAAATGTGTTGGGCGACGGCCATCTACTCTCGCTTGCCACAGTAAGAAAAAAATAAAATAAAAAATATCTAAAAGTTATTGTGAAAAAGTGTAGTCAACGATTTTTGGCCAAAAATTGTTAGGCAGATTCAATTAGCAAAACGCGAAAGTACTGAATTAATAAAATTGCACTTGAAATCTAGTAACCACAAACTTCACAAAACTGCAAAAATTGGCTAGCAGTTCCGAAGGATAAAAACTCGATTGTCAGACAAGTCACAATATGAGTGTAAAAAGATACATTTTGACATGCAGAACCCATTTTTTAGGGTTTGAATTGTGTTTTGGATCGTAGGGACAAAATTTGAGGTGTTAACAAAGTAGCTTTGGATTCAACAAGTAAGCCCATCGCTTACCAACTGCGTTCATCATTTTACGATACTCATATTTAATGGTAAATTGCCGCGTATTTTGCAATTTTACAATTAGGCCCGCCAATTAATCAGTAAACTTACCAACAAAAGAACGATCGAACCATCTTCAAATCCAGTATCCGACAATAGATTACCTATTGCTGTAAAAGCATTACAATTAGACCAGTCGGGTGCTTTGTAACACACTGTTGGAATAGTATTTCATTATGTAACGCACTGTCTAGCTATAGATTGCCAAGTGCTTTAAGATTTTATAATTGAGCTCCAATGAAGTGACGACTTAGCATGAATAATAGTATCCGGTAATATGATTGATTTTATATGTCACATGAGTTTATTAACGAAACTTTACATTTGCTGATCATATCAGAAAATTATGGAGATTACTTCCCTGACAGTATGACGGTACTGTCATTTTTTTTTTGCCGTAAATCAACATACCATCATTACGTGTTTTGTATAAAATACTTATTAATTAAAAAATCATGAGATCAAGAATAATGACAATGCTGTCAAACAGTCATGCTAGCGGCTTCTAGGAATTACTATGCATGAAAGTGGGAAAATGATCAAAAAAGTTCTAAACCTATTACAATTGTGTCAATTTAGTTCTATATATTTTTTTTTGCCGATTTATTCCTAAACCTTTTGTAATTGTGCCAATTTAGTCCATCCGGCGATTTTTGTTGGCCAGCCTAATGTGGATGCCAGCCGATTGACTAATAATATTTTAATTATTTTTTTCATTTCTTTCTTTTTCTTATTTTATTTTTTTCTTTCTTCGGCTTCAACTACACTAATTATCGAAGAAAAAAGAGCCGAGCTAGTTGCAGGCACCCCGCCACGCCATTGTCTACATCCATAACCCCATTGTCTCCACCTTCGCCCCGCCCATGCACCTCCTCGCCGCAGCCACTGCCGTGTCCTCGTCGTAGGTCTACGTGTCGAGGGCCTCCGTGCCGATCCACATCACGCACGGTTGCGTGTTTGCTGGATCTCTGCGAGGCTCTTGCCGTCCTCGCCAGATTTGGGCTGGCGAGGTTAGCCTTTGCCCGGCCCTACCATAGTGAGGCTCGGCCTCCCGCTACCAAACCATGGCGAGACCGGTGAGAGCCTCATTGGGTCCTCTGGCCGGCCGCCAAGAAGATGAAGGCGAGGGGAGGAACAAAAGTAAAAAAAGGAAAGAAATTCATAAAATTTCATAAAAATTATTAAATATTAGGTTGCCGGTCAGCCTGCGTCCATGTTAGCTCCGGCCGGTCAAAATTTGTCAAATAGATTGAATTGACATAATTGCAAAAGGTTTATGAATTAGTCATAAAAAAAAAGATTTAGGACTGAATCATTACAATTAAAATATGGTTAATTCTTTTTGATAATTTTCGGGCATGAAAGTTGGTTCCGCTTTTGGCGAACGGAATATTAGGATTCTGCTAAATGCCAAATCTTGTTGCAATAAAAAAAGAACTGTCGAACGGACATTCACTCGCATGATGCTGCATCTTGTACAAATGGAAGCTATTTTTAGCATTATTATGCAGGTTACAATATATTCTTAAGGTCCGTCCATAACTATCTTATTGACGAGGCAAAAGCACCCAACAAGCTTCCCCAAAACAATTGATCCGAATCCTCCAACCACTCCCTCCACAACGCCATAACCGGATCATAAAAAGGCCACGCGGACCACACCCATGGTGCATATAATCTCTCCGAGAGAGGTTTCACATGGACATATGTTATGTGCTAATGCTCCATCAAGGAGTAGTCTTCGTTGGGCGGGACGAAGCGGGTGGGATTCCCGGGAAGCCGAATGAAGGTTGGAATGGAAATTGAGGAAATGGAGCCGGGTACGATGGCAAAGGGGTTAATAGTCCTGGAATCTGCGGAAGAAGGGTCTGGCCTGGTGATGATGGCTGGAGTGAGTTCGATGGCAGGACGGGGTGGGGCTGAAGTGGGTTTGCTGCCAAATTAGGAGGAACAAAGCGCTCCGTTTGATCGAGTGGTGGGACGGGTTTTGAACTGCCGTCACCAGGATTGTTTTTGGAAGGTGTCCCGAAAGCTGGGGGCAGATTTGGGAGCCCAGGAAGAGGAGGGAGAGCAGGGAGTTGCGGCAGCGGCGGAAGTTGGGGAAGCAGCGGGATTGAAGGCACCAGGTTGGTCACTGGTGGGAGGTCCGGTGTGGCAGGCTCTTGAAGTGGAGGGGGGAACGTCGGATCATAACTAGGAGATGGAAACTGGAGTCTTTTCTCGGAGCCGAACTCTGAGCTCGGCTTTTCGTTGCACAGGTTGGGTCGTTGCAGCGGCTTGAACGCGAAGAATCCGGCCGAGAACACGTGATCTCCATTCTTTCTCATTTGGAAATGAAGGGACGACGAGGTCACGGCCGAGGCCACGTCGCAATTCGGCTCGCTGCTGCTGATCAACTTCGCAGAGCAACCCTTGATTCTTCTCACGTGCTTACCAATGGAGAAGGGCAAGTAGATTTTGAACTCCCCATGCTCGTCAGTCTTTGCTTCATTGCGAAAGCTCAGTTTGGCGCTTCCGTCTTTGCATTCGACTGCCACAGATGCACCTGCACAGAACAATTGCCATAAAATATCAGCCATTATGAATGAACCACAAAGTCCACACAAACAATAAACCAACGCTAACTCGCCGTAAAGCCTAGCTCAGATTGGACCTGGAATGAAGTGGCTGGCCTTCGAGAACGCTTGCATGAAGCATGTGTCACAGTAGACCGTGCCGATGACGGCGGTGGAAGGAAGCTTCTTATCGTGGGTGGCTTCGGAGACACCAAATGCGAAACGTAGGAACAAGAATGCTATCAGAATCCCAGACATATTCTATGGTCTTATCTAGAAGTTATTCTCGAGGCAGAACCAGAACGAGACAAGGCACCGAACAGTATTTTGGTCTCACTGTCACTTGGCCCTCTTTTAGCATAATCCGAGGCATATAAATAACATGCTCATCAACTTGTGAAACCTTGACCGCCACAAAGTAAGTGCTCCTTTTATGACATTCATATGCTGAAGCCAGTCAACTAAAAGCTTAGCAGCAGTGAATGTAGAACTGGCTCCCGCCACCGAACACCAGCAAAGCACAGGCGAAATGGATGATCGAAAGCCAAAAAGGTTACCGAAGAGAGAGGCCTTGGCATGATTGCTGTTGGGTGTTAGAATGTGAAGTTGCACTACACATTTATTGAGTTCGTTCCTTTGTTGGTTTGGAAACCCTGTTCATAGAATAGTTGGGTGGATGTTGGCTCACGAGATCCTCTTGACGAGCCACAAGTTTCATAGGATCATCTTGCTACTAGCAACAAATGAGGAACTGTCTACTGCTACATGGGGAGTCTAGACGCATGCGGTCGTCCCTCTCGAAAGTGAGTATGAACTGTTTAGAATGATTCATATTAACTCAGATTGAAGGGGATTTTTCAGGGGGAAAATTACTGTCCTGAAGCACCTACATGTCCTTTTCGACGTCGATCCAGCTGAACATCTTTTAGATTTAGGACACGAAGACGAACGAACTAAGTAGCAGCCTTTGCGTTTGCATGTGATGGATGTGGTGGGATAGACGCAGCATATGGAATATAATCGGCGGTGTCTCCGTCGAACAAAGAATCTGACATCCATACTATTCGGAACGTGAACCATATGTTCTAATTGATGTTTCGAGATGGTCTTGCAAAATTTCTGGACCATTTGACGCACTTTTTTGGCGTGGCAATTCAAGAGAAGAGGCAAGAGTTTCTACTAGAGTTGTTAATAGTTTAGCCCGTCGTAGTATCGCAAATCATCATGCCGGAAGAAGAATCGTACTCAAGAAATATAAGGCGATGCAGAGACCATAAACGAAGGTTACGTGCATTCAAATAATGTTTTTTTCATCAATTTTCGAAGGGCGGACCTTTTTCACTCTTTTTCACTAATACATTTCCTTTTCAGAGTGTTTTTGACCATTTTATCCTTGTTGGCCGGGCTAAAATGTGAAACAAACTGAATGAATGCACCAGGAGCAATACATGTGAATTTGGCCATCCCATCCCAAGAGAGATATCTGGCTAGGTGGTGGCTTGGGTGTATAGAGGCAGATGCAGACTACACCATCTCTCTCCGCTCCCAACATGACCCATGAATTGGGAAAAACCAACAATAACACCAAAAGAAATAGTTGAATTGGATTAGTCCACTATAATTGCTTCATTGGTGATGGTAATTGTTGAGGAGAGCGAAGATAGAGGTCCAAATCTGAGAGGGAGAGCTCAACACATGAGGCATGAGGCTCCCTATCCCATTGAGGGTAACCCTCCGAACCCACCCCAATGGCGTAAGCCTCTTCATACCCAGGCTTTTAGTCCACCTTCATCTCCAGCACAACGAACCGATCGGTCATGGTGGTTGGCGAGGATCGGGGCGAGGGGGCTCGCAGCGGCTCATAAAGTTGAGAGTCGAGGAGGTGGGGGGAGAGTGATAACTGTGGACTAGAGCTGCGATAAGAGTTCATGGGAAGGAAGGTGGCCGGTGGCGACGTTGATTGATCTGAGGTGGTGACGCTCAAGATGGTGCGATTGTTCACTATTGTCATTGCCGTTGTCTTGAGACTAGCCAAATAGGGGCCATGCGTGTTGTCAAGCCATCCATACTGACACAATTGCACACAAATAAATCTGCAATATGAAATCAAAACCGGTAAAGTTTATGAAATTTGTATTTTCTCTAATTACAATCTGATTCGATATTTTTAATATTCTAAAGATAAATCAGAAGCCTCGGTGGTGTTTTCTCGAATCAAACAATACGAAGCTTTTCTTTAAACCCAATTGGAAAGCTTCAATCAGATGGTCAAATTATTAGGATTCCAACGTTAGAAAGATAAATTGAGATACAAAATTTTATCATTGTTCACCTTAAATTAGAACTATTTACAAAAAATGATTTCATTATAATTAGTACCCCGCACCTGTCGTTACATTAATCAATTACACTTGAAAAGAGTATTAGTTATTCATAAGCGGGTTTCATGTGCTTTTCTAGTGTTGGTAAATATGAACCACACCCCGAGATTCTCTCACTTGGTGAATACTTCACATGTTTTTTTAGGCCCAACATAGTTGTACACCATTCAAACTTTTCTACATTCACTACCTTCATAAAAAATATGCACTGCTCACACGTGTGTCAACTTTTTCCAGCATTACAACTTTTTGTTCTACTTTTTCTTGGATTAAGTGATACTATCTGTCGATGTGCTTTGTATTTGCATGAAATCAATGATTTTTTGCCTAGAATATAGCACTATGGTTATCACATCCTATCTTCACATCTCTTTGTGTAAAAACAAGCTCTTTATATAATTGCGCATCCATATCATTTCCTTAGTAGCATGAGTAAGAGTCATGTACTCTGCCTCAGTACTAGATAAAGCAATTGTGCTTTGCCTCTTGCTCATCCAACACATAGCTCTGCCGAACAAGAAAATAACATATTCACTGGTCGACCTCTTGCTATCAATGTCACCTCATCAATTAACATCTAAAAATTTTTTCAGTTCCAATGCTTTCTGTCCCTTTGAGTTTTTTATGCCTTCATAGCATAACTCAAAATCAGATGTACCGACGAAGGACCCGCTTTGCTGCTATCCAATACTCTTTACTCTGATTGGATATATATCTGTTCAATACTCCTACTGCTTGAGCAACATATGAATGTGTACATACCATAACATACATTAAGCTCCCAACTACACTTGCATATGGAATTGATGCCATCTCTTGAGCTTCCTCTTCAGTCTTGGGACATAGAAGCATGTAGAACTTGTGGACATAGGGGTCTTAACTGGTTTACAGAATATCATGTTGAACTTTTTCAACACACTCTCAACATATTTCTTCTAACAGAGCCACAACTTTCCATTCTCACACTCCTTTTCTATCTGCATGTCTAGGATGAAATTTGCTAGGCCTAGATCTTTCATCTCAAACTATTTTGTCAACAGTCCTTTTACAGTGCTAATCATTCTCATGTTATTCACAACTAGCAGTATATCATCAATAAGATTAAGATAACAAAAACATCATCTAACCTCTTCACATGGACATTATGGTTATCATCACAACGAACAAAGCCTAGCTTCAAGGCATATAAGTCAAACTTCTGGTACCATATTCTTGGAGATTGCTTCACGACATATAAAAACTTGTTCAATTTTCAAAATCTTGATACCTAAGTTTTGACTATCCTTTTTAATCATTTAAAACTATTTGATCAATGAAATTGAAGTTAAAATTAACAAAAAGAAACGTATTTTGGTAGTAGTGGAAGTGTTGTTCGATCAACATTTATGGACAAACTTTCGTGAATTGGGGAGTTTTCAAGATTGGTATATTAACCCTTTAAGTAAAGCCCATACTTGTGAATCGGTTGTGAGCATCCTGATGGGATTTCACAATTGACTCCAGCTCGAGCATGTGCTTGAGCTTTATCAAACTTTTATTGCTTTATGACACTAATCCCGTTCATGTTCTGTTGGCTGGCTTTTGCGGTGGTATAAATACTATGATGCTAGCTAGCATTGTATTCTCATGCTTCAATTTGGAGTCTATGGAGATCTCAACATCCTTTAATGGCGTTAAGTAAACCTCAAGTGTCATAAATTGTGTACGGCGCTCACTTTAGTGCCAAAACTTTCAAATCGATCACTTTAGTACTAAGTTTTTGTAACTTTGATCACTTCAATGTCAAAACTTTCAAATTAATCATTTTAATGCTAAGTTTTTATAACTTCGATCACTTAAGTGCCAACTTCTTTAAAAAATGATCACTTCAGTGCCAATCCGATGAGCCATGTCAGCTCAAATAATAATAATAAAAATACATGTGTCGGATTTTCGGTGAGCCACGTCAGCTTAAATCAGAGTTGTCACTAAAGTGATTATTTTTAAAAGAAATTTGCACTTAAGTAATCGAAGTTACAAAAGCTTAACACTAAAATGATCGATTTGAAAGTTTTGGCATTAAAGTAAACGTCGTACAAAACTTATGGTACTTGGGTGTACTTAAGCCTCCTTTAATGCTGTCAACTGGATTACATGGTAAATTTTCTATTCCCCCTTTGCGTGTTAGGTCTTTCACAAGCGATTATTTGTTTGGGTCTTGATTACATATGTAGGCAAGCATATTGTTCCTCAACAAAACTATTTAAAAATAAGTTAGCCGTGTAATTTACAAGTAACATTTTGTCGAAATAGATAGGCTTTAGCGGAGTCTACTTTGGTTATAAAGGATTTGATCACCTATTGTGATTTACAAAGGTTTTTACGTCTTCCCGATCTAGGAATGGCACTACAAAGTGTAATGTTTATTCCAATCGCAATGTGTGAATTGTTATTTCGTCCTAGTAATGTTCTCATTGCTACTGCTTGAACAATTGTTTTTGGGAACTAAGGTGATTGGATCTCTTACAATTGGTTGCTCATGTTAAAAACATCTTAGTTTCGCAAGTATATCAATCTTACAGCCTAAATAGCATCTTATTTGTTTCCAGCGAGGTGGTCAATAGTCTATTTAATGGTTTTAAGAGATATATAAGCAATTTGATCTCCATTTTCTTAATAATACGTGCAGAATAATTTTATAAAGCTTGGAAATCGATTCTTCATTAAGAACATTAACTTATGCAAACATCCGCAGAGATGAATTGGATCGTTTTGTTGTAAACAAACCATGCCTAAACTGTCTTATAATTGAAGGTCACTCTAACCTCGGAGAGGTAAGCAGAAAGTGTCAACCAGTGGTTCTTATGGCGTGCTTGTATTGTCTATTTATTTTCGTGGGAATTGCACTAAAGTCATCATGATAAGTTTAAAGATAATGATAGTTTTCATAAGAAATACCACCAATGATATTTTCTTTTCTTTTCAATGGCTTGCATAGGTGCATTTTCGATGACATTGCACCATCCCTAGTATGACTGAGGACAACAAAAAGAAAAATGGTAACATCAGTAATTTAGATGTCACCATCATGGAATCAACAATTTGATCTCCATTTTTTATTCATTCACGTTGTTGGGAACAATGGCACCAATTAAGGGCAAAATCAATAATTGCCTTTATTGTGATAATTGATAACAGTTAAAGAATATTTATTTCCTATTCAATACAAAGAGAGAGGAGAGGTATATCCTCTTCACAGATCGTATGTCATTCTATCTATCGACACAAAAAATCTTTCCAGAAAAATCTGTGGTTTCTCTTGAATAACAAATAATCAGGGGATCCACAATCTTTCTCACCCACTACTGGCGCTCTTAGTCTATGTTTATTGATGTATGTTCATTTTATGTGATATACTTCTCCAATCGGTGATTCAAGGTGATCTAGTGCATGCAATTAGTGTAATCTGCTTGTGACATTCTGATTTTTCTAACATTTCGAGACTTATCAATGAAAATATATATATCGATGAATTTTAGTCTTATCTCGCCCGGATCTGATCAATCTCGAGTTAACTGACCAAAAGGGAAAGGCTAACATAAGACAATGTACGTGGACCTAGGAAACTCGAATAGGAAAGGGCACTTGGACCACAAGGATTGCTGAGTGAGTATTTAGAACCATTAAAAGCCAATTTAAGAATGATTAACGAATTCATAGCTAGCGATATGCGATTGGAGTGTGGATGATGCCGCTTAATCAATGTATAATTTGCAAAATTTTCTCAAATCGAACGATGACGATCGAGACCCTCGGAACTAGTAATAGACCATCGTAATTACATGACAATCAAAGTCGCCATGAACTGATGAGCCCTAAGTGTGATGAGAATTACAGAGTTGATATGCGTAACGTCTGCAAAAGCCGCCCGTTAGTTCGGGATAACCTGAAATTTACATTTGACAGAGAATTGATCAAGAGATAGATCTCAAAATTGAGAAATGAAAAATAAAGAATTCCAACATTCTAATAGAATTAGACGTCGTTTCATCGAATGTAATTTAAATTGAAAAAGTGATGTTTCAAACGATGAGTGCAAAATTACCATTTTGTTCTTCAAGGATTGGCATTATCTTAGCAATTGAAGAAGGGCAATTTAGTTAAACACTAATCCCCATAGCTGTCAAAAATGAAGGGGCAAAGAAGTCATTAGAGGCCTTGATATGATGGATAAGAAGACAAGTGTCAAGCTTTGGGAGTATAGTATTAATTGATTACCTTTTAACCTACCATTCTTCAAGTTTGTCCCTAATAATTTGTGGAAGATCTTCCCCTCCATTTGTCTCAATCGAAACTCCCCCTCTTTCTTCACTTCTTTCTTTCTTCTTCTTGGCTCTTCATTTGGCTGAGAGCTCCCCGTTGACCAGCTCGCCGCCCGTCACTTCGCCCATCTCGACGGCCACCTCTAGCGATCTTCTCGCTTCGCGTCGGCCACCGACATCACCCTCGACCTTTGCCCTACAAGTTCCCATTGACCGCTCGTCGATTGGAGGTCCCATTTTGCCAGACCAACCTCAAATCAAAAACTAGATAGAATATGACTCAACTGGGAGTAGGCCTTCGTTCAGCCACTTCGAGGTGTGACAATCTGATTTTTTCGGTCATTTTCAGACTCATTAAGGAGAAATCCATCAGAAACGAGTTTTGAAAATTGAGAATGAAAAATCAAGAATTTCAACATCATATTCGGATTGGCCGTCGCCCTATCAAAGAATTTTGGAACAAGAAAAACGACATTCTGAATGTCGGGGGTAAAATCACCCTTTTGCCCCTCGAGCTTAGAACCTTACCTAAACATTTGAAGAAGGAAATTTTAGACATTAAACCCTCCCCATAGCTGCCGAAAAAGTGAGTAATGAGAGCCATTAGATCAAGCTTGATTGACAAGGGGACAAGTGTCATAAGATCAAGCATTGGATAGTCAAGTCAACTATTACAAACCTACATTCAACCCCTTTGACCAAGCCTTGAATATATAGCAATTTCACTCTCTCTCCTCTTCATTTTGACCGGCCACACCCCCCTTAAATCCACGGCAACTTCTTCTTCTTCCCTCTTCTTCACTGCTCATCGGCGACAGTTTCTGGGGCTGCTGTTCGCCTCTGTCGACGCCCTCCTCCAGCCACCACTTGGATGCCGGCCAGCTATTCCAACCTAGATCTATGTCTTGCCGACCTCCTCGAAGTGGAAGCACGGCATTTGGACCACCGAGGAGCTTCAGCCAAGAGTTTTTCCGAAAGTCGACGAAAACTGACCTAACCTGAGGTAGGTCAGATTTCTGACCCTTTTGATGGCCGAATTGTTGGATTTTTGAGGTTAAATTTTGTGAAAACCTAGTAGACATGTAGATGAATCTGTGGTAAAAATTGGGGCACAATTTGATGAATTTTTAACCATGAATCGGTCTTGTAAACCTTGCACAGAAACTGTCGGATTTTGACTTTGAAGGAATCGGCGACGTCCGATGAATTTCTGGCGACCAATAGACTTAAAATCTTTGGTGAGACTCCTAAACCCTTAGATGGACATGTTAAGAGGTAGGATAGTATTTAAATGATGAATTTAGGAGTAGATTGAAGATCGATTGTGTTTGGTTCGCACGAAACTAAGGAGGGGCGGTTCGATTCTGGATAAAACCAAACCTGTTGAGGGCTGGTAATGGTGATCTTGAATTCCAAATTGATGCTTAAGACTTGTTTAGATGATGGGAGTTAAGTTATGGATGATTGGGGTTCATGGATGGAGGAATTGGGTATGAAAAATTGACGGATTGATTGAATATTTTAGGTGCGCGATGAATCAACCCTTGAATTGGTTTGGCCGAGATGTCAAGGCTGCAAGAAGGAATTATTGTGATATTAAACGCAATGTAAGGGAATTCCTAACCTTACGCTAGGAAGATTGGACTCTATTGGGAGAGTGGGACGAGATTAAGATGATTTTCTTGAGGAGTTTAGTTTGATTGGTCTGGTGAATTCCAAGAGAGTGTAAATGATTTGAATAATTGCACATGCATGACTCTTGAGTATTGACCTCATTTGTATGGGTATTGTATTGCCTTGCATGCCATGAGTCTTTGAATTGTGCCTGATTTGCACATGTCGTCATGTATGGAAAACGAATTGAAAAACATGGCATGAGCATGACATGGCGAGGCCCCGATGAGTGTGAGACGCGGGGCGGGAGGTGGATACTCTGATGCGATGAGATCGCGAGGTGGAGTTGATGTTGTGTGGCGCCCTGATGCGAACTTATTGCTGCGTTGAATTGGCCGTGGTCCTGATGCGAACTATTCGCGAGACGGAGGAATGCGGTGATGATATTGGCCTGGAGAATCATTGGAACCTAATGCGTTTATGCGGGTTACCAGTGGTACCCTGATGCGATCTAATCGCGGGTCGAGATGGCCACGATCCTGATGCGAATTATTCGCGAGACAGAGATATGAGATGATGAGATTAGCTTGGAGATTCATCGGAACCTGATGTGTTTACGCGGGTTGCCGATGACGGTCTGATGCGTTTACGCGGATCGAGTCTGATGCGATCTGATCACGGGCTAGAGATTGAGGCAGGCGAAGATTGGTGGATATGGTGAAGTGGCAGGCCGAATGTGCATGATCATCTGAATGTGACATAGGATCATCATTGCATGCCCGTCATCTACATGTTATGCTTTTATTGACTTGTGCCTGATATGCCTGCGAGTTTTAATGAGTTTGAAAATACTGAGGGGTACAACTGCTTGAGTGGACGGTCGGCCTAACCTAGGGTTAGAATCCACTTTACTGAGATTTATATCTCACCCTAGTGGGGGCTTAATTTTTCAAGTTCTAGGTGGAGGAAGCGCGAGCTTGCCAAGGATTGGTATTAGAAGAGATAGTTGACCGATTGTATTTAGAATGGATTTACCTTTTTCTGATGGTAGGAATTGTACTTCGGATTAGTGAATTAGGAATTGATCTTTTAGTAATTGGTTAATGAAATTTGATATTCCCTTGTGTCCTAAGTCATCGGGTGATGTTGAATTTATATGATTGGAGTCGGCATCGCTTTCGCATGCGTGTTCCTTTCAGTGCTTCGAACATTGGCCATTGGATCTTGGAGTTTTAAGAAAGGTACGGCTTGGTGGGATGTTCGCGCGCTCGCCGGGTTCGAGGTGTGACATTCTCGTTCAATTTGGTATCAGAACAAGGTTAGCTCGATCCAATGTGATTGATGTTTGGAGTGATAAGGAGTGATGACTTGGGGACAATTAGATATTGAGGCCTATAGGAATAAACATGGATTGCTGAATCTTGAGGATTATAGGCTTGAACTTGTGAGGTATTCTAACGGTCCTAGTGTCGAATTAAAAAATGATCTTGAGTGATTTATGAATAAAGCTCACGAGGAAGTGAATAGAAATTAAGGAGTCATAAGCTTGGATTTGAGGTTGCTAGAAAATAAATTATGAATGAAGGGTCAATTGAGGTGTATGATTGTGATCTTGGTTTATCAATGACCCCAACTCGAGGAGTACGAGTTATAAAGAGACAGCTAGTATTGTGGATTCAGGCTTAAACTACGTGATGTCTTGATGGTTTTAGTTATCGATTGTTATTGACAACATTGGATGATATGAATTGAGATAAATACAATGAGTATCTAAATTGAAGGTCAGTTGTGATCGGATGCATAGGGATTTGATTTAAACGTTGACTAGACTTGAGATACATAATGGAATATAGGCAACTGATCTGTGAGATATGACGGTCATTGGTGGAATTAGAACTCTTGAATGGATAGGAATTGATTTGAAGGCAATTTTGATAGTACAAGTGATGAGGACGGGAATGTTGTGCTTATGTTTATGGCTTTGAAACGAAAGTCGATGAGGGTGCATGCAGTGACTTATTGCTGTTGGACTTAATAAACCGTTGCTTGGTATGGGACGAGTTGATGGGATACCTACAAACTGTAATGAAACATGGTATGAGACATGTGGAACGGGGCTTTCTCCGTAGATGTATGACTTGGGACAACCTGCAACAGTCAGGTCTGATGAGGGCGGGGAGTGATAGCCGGGATAGAGAGGTCCGGACAAGGAGCGGCTCCTGGTAGGCTTCTCAGATGGCGAGAGGCAAGAATGACCCAAGTCATAACTTGAAAGAGGAAGTCTAGGTATCATGTTGAGTCCAATTGTGGATAAGAGATGTATGGCACGAGAGTGATTCTTAAGGCGACTATTCATGATGGCATGGCGTTTATGAAGGCGCTTGTGGTTGATATGGCCGAGAGCCTTGTATTTGGCAGGGGATACCGTTTGAAAAAGAAAACTGATGTTTGTGATTGGCCTAGTCGGAAGGTTTTAGAATCAGCGTCATGTGATTGTCTTGGCCAAGGTACAACTAAGATGTTAGACGATGTATGTGTTATACCCGTAGAACCAAGGCATGTTGAGATGAGATAATCTGTTGTGGCTATGCTAGAGTGGCGGATGACTTTAGGCCTAGAGTATGAGCTATTGACTCAATGAGTTGCTGCCTTGAGTGCTTATTTGATAGTCGCCCAGTTGAGGGTAGCCTAGTAGTGGTTGTCCATTGAGAAGTTGCCTCATTGAGGCTGGCTTGAGGAAGGATTGTTGACTAAGGATGATTTGAGATCCTTGAATAATTGACAATTAATTGAGAATTGCCTAAGAACTATTAGAGGGTTAGTTGATGGTGAAAGATATTGAGACGAGCAGCCTGAGATTGATAGACTTGAGTAGATGACTTAAGTTTTTGATTCCTAGAGGGAATCATAGTGGTTCGAGTAGCCTGAGAACTTAATGAGGTTGAGCAACCAAGGGGTGGTCGTAGAAGAACTTTGGGCTTGAGTATATATGATATGGAAGATCCGATAATTGATATGGATCATGAGAATTGAGTAAAGATGGACAATTGGAGTATGAGTATCAAAGGAAAATATGGCTTAATCTGTTAATCGTACGAGACCCAAGAGCTGAATGGGTCGTAGGAACTTTGAACAGAAATGAGAAAATGGTTGGTTAAGCAAGCTCGAGGAGGAGCTACCAAGATTCTTTAAGTCACGGTGGTGATAAATGCTAGCGCTGATGAGTCAAGGCGATAGAAGTCACAAGAAAGGTGACTTTGAGTTATTTCATTCACGAGAAAAGTGAATGTATGGGAAGAACCACGAGAGTTCTGAAAAGCTTGTGAAGCTGTGAATAAAAATGAGAATGACTGAGTTTGATGGAAGAATGAAAGTTGAAATTGTCTCCCTCTGGATTGAGGACCTTAATGAGAAAACCTTAGAGGTTTTGGGCACACTGAAGAAAGAAAGTGACCCTAGCAGTACTAGCCCTAAGAGGCTATTGAGGATTGGTGAAAGGTCACTAGATGAAGGATTTCCTCGAAGGCACGAGATTTGCCTAGACTACCTCTGTTGAGTTGTTCGATGGAAAGTATCACCTGGGGTTGCTTGAGAGCAATGATTGTTTGGATCCTGATACTGTTGCAAGGATCATAGAATGATCGGCCAGTATGAGACAGAGTTCTCAAGGTCGCGTAGGCATATAGTAAAGGTGGTCAAAGACCTTTGAATAAGATGAGTAAGCCCCTGAGTGGATTGGGACTTGAGAACCATATGGTCGATTGTTACTCCTGATTTTGAGGAATGATGATGGGACTCAACAAAAGAGGAGGACGATCGAAATGCTTATGAATAAGAGAACTCCTACTCATGGATTACGAGCAAAAAGATGTTCAATGTGAATATGGAACGTGCCTACGGGAAATAGCTGATTACCTGGGCGTAAGACACATGGCAGAAACGGGTAGTCCGTCTTTCTGTTATGAAAAGGGTTGAGGGAGAATCGACATGCTAAATTTCTTGGAATTAATAATTTCCCAGGATCGATTGATTGAATTGGAACCATGAGAAAGGAAATCATGAGTTGCTGTTTCCTAAAGAATAAGGCATTGTTCTTAAAGGGCGATTGGACCATGAAATGATCATTGACGAAAAGAAAAGTGAATGGACTTGATAGTTCTGATGGGTTGTGATTCTAGTAAATGGTTTAGTGAATGAAAAGAGAGCTTAGAGAATACTTGCAAAGTGATTTGAGGTGATCGAATTGAGCATTCGACAAGTGAACTGGTGGAGATCCAGGGACGAACAAATATTGTCACTTGAGGTGACTGAGTTATAGGAAAGAGAATGTGAAAGTATGGTAGCATTGGAATCCTGGAGTAAAAGTATCGCTGTCGGCACAGACTCCAAGGTTTCTGTCCTATGGAATGGGAAGGACAAGGTGAATTTGAAATGAGAAAATGCCATGGAGTTATGTAGTTTCTTCCTTAGGGTAAGAGACCTTATTGTAAGAGGAAGAAAAACTCTAAATTGCCTTAGTATTATGATTAAGCGTCTGTACCTGGAAAGAAGACGCAAAACTTGAATGACTCCTGGAAGCGAAATCGGAGAGACAGTCTGGTAGACAATGTTGAATTCCAGGATGATGTTGACGTTCAGCGGAACGAACAGAATTGGGATAAGGTCACTTTAGTGAGTTATGGAACTCAGAGGCTAAAGCACTAATGCTTCTCGAGAGAAGGTGACAAGGATAAATAAAATGTTGCGCGGTCCTAGAAGAGATCCATGGCAATAGAGAGCCAAGGTCAGAGCTCTCAAGTGAGAAGTGCGAGCAATAGTTGGAAGGTTTGACACTTAGTAGAAAGAAGTTGATAATGGTCGAATTAAGTGCCCAAGGAATGATTGAGTTGGTCGTTACCATCTCGAGAGGCGATGGTTGAACTCATGCAAGGAACCATGAGAAACATGAATAGTTATGAGGGTGTCATATGGGCTCTGAGGAAATATCTATTGCATGTTAAATGTGAAGAGCGCAGATTGTGAACCTGATGAAGAAGGATTCACGCATTGGAATAAGAAATAAATCCTTTGAGGATTAGAGTGAGTGATGAATTGGCTATAGTCGATGTGAGTTGCGGGAAGTTGAGGTTTACTGAGATTGGTGAATGGTAACGGACAGATCGTGGAAAGATTCCCTACAAGAGCTGTTCTATTGGTGAAATGGACCAAGAACGAGTCGTGACACGAATAGGTGAATGAACGTGAAAAGAGTTTTCGAGGACTTGAGTTAAGCTGATGACTACGCCATTTATGACGATTCCGGTTGGAAATTGAAACGCTTATGAAGGTCGTAATGACACGACACAGAATGGAACTTGAGTCATAACAAGGCGATTGAAATGGATACTGCTTGTACGTCGTGACAATAATGCCATATGAATTGGCATGCTTAGGGCATGATTGGAATTGGTTGGCGAATATTCTCGCAACAAGGTTTGGAAAAATCTTACTTGGGTGGAAGAAGATTTCAAGTTTATATCTACTCCAAAAGATATCAAGTAGTAGTTTTCTGAGAGGAATTGAACAAGAGGCAACGCCGAAGGATGAAATTGCTTGTGGATATAGGAGCGCTGCTTGTGCAAGGAAGGATCTTGGAGTTATGTGAACTAAAAGAGGTTGAGAGTATGGACTGCCTAAAGGGAATTGAAGGCGAGGCATGTGAAATGAAGAGATCCCCAAGTATTGTTACAGCGATTTTCTTGTCGCTGAGGAAGGGTGAATTGTTTAACGGATGCTTATAGTTAAGAATTGAGCCTTGTATAATCGGTGATGGAGGGACAGATCTTCCCTCAAGAAATAAGAGATTCAACTTCTAAATTGGAAGTTTGCTTATGGACTAGCGTGATGACTACTGAAAATACCTAGCCTGAAGGCCAGAAGAAAATTGAGGCGTGCCATGATTTAACACCGATACTGGAGGGATTATAGGAATGGATGGAACCTTTGAGGCCTATGGATGGAAGTACAGGTCCAGTATTGAAGGGAAATTCAAGGAGATGACCTCATCGAGATTCAAAGGAGGTATTATGGTGCCCTCTAGGATGGCACAAAGATGTGCCAGACTCGCATCAATGCTATAAATGAATGGGCTGAAAGTAGGATTAGTCTAACATGAGGTCAACCATTACGCATGCTCACAAGAAAAGAGGGCATGACGTTGAAAGTTGATGGATTACCACGATTGTTGAAATTTTAGGACTGAATCGAGAGTGAATTACTCTGGAGGTAATCATGAACTTGTTTAAGGAGACGAGAGGGTTATGATTCAACTTGGATAATAGAGGACGAGTTGGTAAAGCTCCTGAATCATAAATGGTATGAAAGGACATTCGAAGGAAGTGATACGCCAAATGGTATGGCCACCAAAGAGTGCATTTTTGCGACGGTCTAGTAATGGCGGATAGGTAAAGATCTTGAGTTTAATACGATATTTGGAAAGGCCTTCCGTCAAGGAATTTGAAAAGCGGGATTGCAGTATAACACATATACCCTCGGACCATTAAATAAATTGAAAAGGTGATTTGAATGCTCGAGGGTATGTCATCGACATATATTATGAATATCGATTGGGAGCAAAGGAAGGTGAGCATAGATTGAGGACAAAAAGGGAAACGAGTGCTGAAGGATAAAAACAATTACTGGTAAAGACATTAAGGAGTGCATTCCGACGAGGGCTAGTGTTAATGGTTATGGACGAATGAAAGAGATAGTGTGAACGCTCGAGGATGAACTGCTGACAAATGTTATGAATACCAAAAGAGAATGGAGAGGAGCAAATTGGATTGAGAACTAAAGGAGACAAGTCCTAAGGAAGAGATGGTTCTGGGCTGGAAAAGACGAGTAAGATCATCAAGTCGGATTAGGAATTATCTGGAAGAGTGAGGATGCGATGAGGAGCCGATGCTCCAAAGGATTGGATGGTTAGAAGGTTGCAAATTTCGAGGATGAAATTTCTTTAAGGGGGGAAGAGTTGTGACATTCTAATTTTTCCAGTCATTTTTAGACTCATTAAGGAGAAGTCCATTAGAAACGAGTCATGAAAATTGAGAATGGAAAATCAAGAATTTCAACATCATATTCGGATTGGCCGTCGCCCTATCGAAGAATTCTGGAACGAGAAAAACGACGTTCTGAACGTTGAGGGTAAAATTACCCTTTTGCCCCTCGAGCTTAGAACCTTACCCAAGCATTTGAAGAAGGGAATTTTGGACATTAAACCCTCCCCATAGGCACCCAAAAAGTGAGTGAATGAGAGCCATTGGATCAAGCTTGATTGACAAGAGGACAAGTGTCACAAGATCAAGCATTGGATGGTCAAATCAACTATTACAAACCTACCATTCAACCCCTTTGACCAAGCCTTGAATATATAGCAATTTCACTCTCTCTCCTCTTCATTTTGACCTGCCACACCCCCCTAAACCCACGGCAACTTCTTCTTCCCTCTTCTTCACTGCTCACCGGCGACAGTTTCTGGGGCTGCTGTTCGCCGCTGTCGACGCCCTCTTCCGGCCACAACTTGGATGCCGGCCAGCCATACCAACCTAGATCTGTGTCTTACCAACTTTCTCGAAGTGGAAGCACGGCATTTGGACCACCGAGTAGCTCCGGTCAAGAGTTTTCCCGAAAGTCGATGGAAATTGACCCAACCTGAGGTAGGTCCGGTTTCTGACCCTTTTGAAGGCCAAATTGTTGGAGTTTTGAGGTCAACTTTTGTGGAGACCTAGTAGACATGTAGATGAATCTGTGGTAAAAATTGCGACTCAATTTTATGAATTTTTAAACATGAACCAGTCTTGTAAACCTTGCACAGAAACTGCCAGATTCTGACTTTGGGGGAACCGGCGACGTCCGACGAGTTTCCGGCGACCAATCGACTTAAAACCTTCGGTGAGACCCCTAAACCCTTAGGTGGACATGTTAAGAGGTAGGATAGTATTTAAATGATGAATTTAGGAGTAGATTGAAGACCGATTGTGTTCGGTTCGCACGAAATCGAGGAGGGCCGATTTTGTTCCGGGTAAAATCGAACCTATTGGGGGCTGGTAATGGTGATCTTGAATTCCAAATTGGTGCTTAGGACGTGTTTAGATGATGGGGGTTAAGTTATGGATGATTAGGGTTCATGGATGAAGGAATTAGGTGTGGAAAATTGACAGATTGATTGAATATTTTAGGTGCAGATGAATCAACCCTTGAATTGGTTTGGCCGAGACTTCAAGGCTGCAAGAAGGAATTATTGTGATATTAAACGCAAGGTAAGGGAATTCCTAACCTTATGCTAGGAAGATTGGACTCTATTAGGCAAGTGGGACGAGATTAAGATGATTTTCTTGAGGAGTTTAGTTTGATTGGTCTGGTGAATGCCAAGAGAGTGTAAATGATTTGAATAATTGCACATGTATGACTCTTGAGCATTAACCTCATTTGTATGGGTATTGTATCGCCTTGCATGCCATGAGTATTTGAATTGTGCCTGATTTGCACATGTCGTCATGTATGGAAAACGAATTGAAAAGCATGACATGAGCATGACATGGCGAGGCCCTGAGGGGTGTGAGACGCGGGGCGAGAGTTGGATACCCTGATGCGACGGGATCGCGGGGTGGAGTTGATATTGTGTGGCGCCCTGATGCGAACTAATCGAGGGGTTGAATTGATTGTGGTCCTGATGCGAACTATTTGCGGGACGGAGGAATGGGGTGATGATATTGGCCTGGAGAATCATTGGAACCTGATGCGTTTATGCGGGTTACCAGTGGTACCCTGATGCGATCTAATCGCGGGTCGAGATGGCCACGATCCTGATGCGAATTATTCGCAGAACGGAGATATGAGATGATGAGATTGGCCTGGAGATTCATCGGAACCTGATGTGTTTATGCGGGTTGCCAATGACGGTCTGATGCATTTACACGGACCGAGTCTGATGCGATCTGATCGCGGGCTAGAGATTAAGGTAGACGAAGATTGGTGGATGTGGTGAAGTGGCTAGCCGATGTGCATGATCATCTGAATGTGACATGGGGTCATCATTGCATGCCCGTCATCTACATGTTGCGATTTTATTGACTTGTGCCTGATATGCCTACGATTTTTAATGAGTTTGAAAATACTGAGGGGTACAACTGCCTGAGTGGACGGTCGGCCTAATCTAGGGTTAGGATCCACCTTACTGAGATTTATATCTCACCCTAGTGGGGGCTTAATTTTTCAGGTTCCAGGTGGAGGAAGCGCGAGCTTGCCAAGGATTGGTATTAGAAGAGATAGTTGATCGATTGTATTTAGAATGGATTTACTTTTTTGTGATGGTAGGGATTGTACTTCGGATTGGTGAATTAGGAATTGATCTTTTAGTAATTGGTTAATGAAACTTGATGTTCCCTTGTGTCCTAAGTCATCGGGTGATGTTGTATTTATATGATTGGAGTCGACATCGCTTCCGCATGCGTGTTCCTTTCAGTGCTTCAAACATTGGCCGTTGGATCTTGGAGTTTTAAGAAGGTACGGTTTGGTGGGATGTTTGCGCGCTCGCCGGGTTCGAGGGTGACATGAGGCTTCGATTTGCTTCAAATTTTTGGTAAGGACTTCTTAACCCATAGTACTTGTGTTGGCTGAGTTGAAATGGTAAATTTGGTTGAGTTTAGAGGGGTAACCATGACTGATTTGTGTCGATTTTTCTGAGGTAGTTATGACCGCCGGTGGACTTAGTGGAACTGAGGTTTTTTGCGGCCCTTCGAGGTATCGACTTGCTGCAAAAGTTTTGGTAAGACTCTTATAGACATAGTATGACATGTTAGCAAGTTGATTTTGTGATAAATCAAAGTTTAGAGAGGAGTTGCGGACCGATTAAAGAGGTGGAAGTTAGAACCGATTCTGCCCTAGTTCTGTTTGAGAAAACTAAACCCTTTGAGGGCTGTGGGAGGTGTCGCCATCCTTTAAATTCGTCGTTAAGACATACTAGAATGTCAATTGAGGTGTTAGCGAGGTGTGTGCTTCATAGAATGGTGAATGGAAGAGAAAAATTGATCAATTGGTGAACTTCTGTTAGGTTGCGCTGCTGCCCTATTTTAGACCAAGGAGAATCGAATACTTAGAGGAGTGTTTATAGGGATTTTGCTTATTAAATTGAAGGTAAGTGGTTCTTAAACCTTCGTTAGGACGATAGGATGCTACTACACTAGTTGGGGTTCGATTGGATGAGTTTTTGTGGATTTATCGCATTGATTGTTCATAGTCGATTGAGGTAATCAAGGTACAAGTCATGTGTGTTCCTTATGATGAGGAATTGTTATTCTCATGACTAAGCTATTGCGTATGTATTTGATTGATATATATATATATATATATATATATATGCTATGTGGATGTCACCTTGTGGGTGGTTAGTCTTGATATCTCAAATGATAAAAATTCATTACTTGTCGATAAAACTATACTCGATCATGAAGTCTTAAGAGGGAAGTGAGACTTGTGAGCTTAAAGGCTTTTGGCTCCCTGATGCGTCGGAATACGGGGTTGCAATGAATGATATCCTGATGCGTCGGGACGCGGGATAAACTTTTACATGTGTCGACACGAGCCTTGTTATGGCATTGAAACCTGAGGTATTTTAACACGGGTTTGTTAATTGTTATGGTTTGAGGCATTTTGACGCGGGCCAAGCCTGAGGCGTTTTGACGCGAGCAAAGACGATAAAGCGAATCATAGTGCTAGTACTTTAAGCTAAATGCTATGTCTTCATACATGCCATGAGTTGTGAACTATATGTCGACCTGATGGTGTATCTTGATGATTGTCTACCATATGCTTTTCTATGGTATATTATGATGATTGCTTACTTTATGTTGTTTATTAATGTGCTTTTGCTTATTATTGAAGTTGTGTCTGGGTGTACTGACGGTCTAGCCTAGGTTTAGGAATTAGCTTGTTGAGATGTAAATCTCACCCCGTCGTGAGACTTACCTTTCTCAGACCCTAAGCCCTAAAGCATGTTTTCAGTCTGCTTAGGCGATCCCAAGGAGATGACCGCCTATTTTGATGAATTTTCGGATGGTCAGGGAACGGTCTATATCAAGAAATGTACTACAGTGTGGGTTGACGAGAGAAGAGAAGGATGGGAGCCACATCGTTTCGTAGGGTTGGCGAGGATATCACGGGTCCTTTGAAGCCTACAGAGGTATCCCGAGGAGTGTTGCCTAGCTAATGTTACCCCATCTGCAATGAGATAGAGGTGGAGATATCTATGGTAGGATCGAGGAACGTGCCAGAAACAGTAGGATATTGAGGTGATAGAGGTCTCAGCTTCGGAGAACGAGTTAGAGGACGACATGGAGGATGATTCCATGGATGTACGCACTGAGACTTTTTCCAACTACAATCTAGCTGAGGACGAAGACGAGGGCGAGGACGAGGACGAAGATGAAGCAAATAGTTCGTCTTAGTGGTTTCTGTTCTTCCAAGGAATTAGCTTTTGGGGATTATCTTTTGAGGGCATTCTAGCTTTTCGGGATTTAGGTAGTCGTTGTCTTTTGGTCAGTTCTTGATCTCCCCTGACCCTCTTGGAGGTTTTAGTTTGAACCTGGATCTTTTGTATGAACTCATGTTTATGTTATGTATATATATTCTCGTTATTCCAGCTTTCCTTTCTACTTATGTACGGAGGTGTCTATTTATTTCGTTTTCGTACACGTATTTCATATCACGCGTACCACTTGTGTCGTATCCTGGGTCTTGAGCAGTTATATGTGGATGTAGCGCACTCGCCTTAGGACGCGGAGTGTGACATCCCCGTTTGTTTGGAATCAGAGCAAGGTCAGCTTGATCCAAGTTGATTAGGATTGGAGTGATAAGGAGGAATGAGTTGGGATTGACTGGGTAGCGAGACTTTAGGAGGTTCGTTAGAGTTAGACACGAAATGCATGTCATATGGATTGGCACATGTGATTGGCATGTTGTACTGGCATGATTGTTGTAGTTTTATGAAGATCAAGCTTCGTAGTTAGCACTGGGTGTTTACCGATGAATATTGACTTGTTGAGCGAATGATTGTTCCTGATTATACTAAATTGCAGAAGTGACTGGAATTGAGATGTAGCTGTGAATCTTTTATTGATATACTCTTGGGAATGACTGTGTGAATGGTTGCCTTAATGTGAGTGTTGTTTTAAGGTATAGCTTAGAAACTCTGGACTCGAATAGATAATCTAAATCTCTAATTTTGTGGTGGAATTATGGTGGTCTAGGTATAGTAAGTGTGGACAAGAATGAGCAACCAACCTAGAAGACCTGGAAGATCTAGAAGTGGAGCTTTTAGCTCAAGGCCGCTTGTGGCAGAGGATCCAAGAATGAATGGAGTGCTGAGAGCATTGGAGAGGATTGGCGATCTGATGGACAGATAGACTCAAGATAGGGATGCCACCATCGCTCAAGCTGTGGGAGCTGCCATGGCTGCTGCTAACGCAAATAATGGCAATAATGGAGATAATGGGAATAATGGCAACAACGGTCAGGGCGATGAAGCTAGTAACGCCCAAGAAGAAAGAAATGCGGCGAGGCAAATGGGCTAATTAATCGAACAGTTTATAAAGTTGAAACTAACCTAATTTGACGGGACTGGAGATCCTGAACTAGCGCTAAGGTGGATAGAGAAGCTCGAGAAAACTTTTGGGGTTTTGAGATGCACTGATGAAGAGAATGTATTGTTGGCGATGTACCAGCTAGAAGGTACTGCTAACGATTGGTAGAGTGCCACCAAGAACGAAGTGTTTCTGGAAGGAACCGCATTGACTTGGGCCGCTTTTACTACTGCGTTTAATGACAGATACTTCTCTCAGACTGCGCGCGAAAGGAAGCAAGTGGAGTTCCAACAGTTACGCCAGAATCATCTGATAGTGGATCAATATGAAGCTGAATTTGCTAGGCTATTAAGGTACGCATCGAGGTCAGTAGAGGACCCACTGGAAAAGACACGGAGGTTTCGAGATGGATTAAGACCCAAATTTCGCAGTTAGATGGTAGCCTAAGCTTGAGAACGTATAAGGAGATTTATGAGCGGATTCAAATGATAGAAATGGATATGAAAGAAAGAACCACCACATTTGGATCGCGGTTTAGTTCATTTCGAGATAATCGTCAGATAGGTAAGAGACCTATGTCTAGTAATAGACGATTCATCCCTCCAGTGGGAGTGAGTATTGGGAAATCGCCGTACCAGGCAAATTGGAATTGTGGCCTCTATGGCAGGAGGCATGGGAATGAACCTTGCTCGGATAGGACAAGAGCGTGCTTTAAGTGTGGTCAGTTGGGGCCCCAAGACCCAGACCTCAAGGGCAGCGACCACAAACAGGACAATCGACTGGGATTCCACTAAATGATCAAAACCGACCGCCAGCTCAAGGGAGAGTTTATGCTGTGGCATGTAGGGAGGCGGAAGAAGCGCCTGACGTGGTCATAGGTACGATTTATTTATGCGACTAAGCTACGTACGCCTTATTTGATCCTGGCGCTTCGCATTCTTTTATGTCTACGTAGTTTGCTGACTTGGTTGATATGAAGCTGAAACCATTGAATGTGACGTTGTATGTTACCACCCTATTAAAGGATAATGTATTAGTCTCACTAGGCTGTGCGGACTGTAAGATAGTTATTGATGGTAGCGAAGAGAGTATAGATTTGGTTGTGTTGCCTATATACGACTTTGATGTGATTATTGGAATGGATTGGCTGGGTAAGCAAAAGACAGTAGTCGATTGTGGTGGCAGAGTAATCCATTTTTATCTGGATGGTTGCCCTAATTTCAAATTTGTGGGAAGTCGAGGAGGAACCTCGATTCCTTTAGTCTCATCGCTTGAAGCAATAAAGATGATAGTCGAAGGATGTCAAGTTTATTTGGTTGCGGTAATGGATACGACTGCCATGGAACTTAAGTTAGAGAGTATCCCTATGGTATGTGAATTTTTCGATGTTTTTCCTCAAGAATTGCCGGGATTGCCACTAGAGAGGGAAATTGAATTTGTGATTGAATTAGCTCCTGTAACAGAACCGATCTCGAAGGCACCTTATAGAATGTCCCCGTTGGAGTTGAAAGAGTTAAATGTGCAAATGCAATAATCGTTAGATAATGGATTCATTCGACCAAGTGCTTCACCGTGGGGAGCGCCAATGTTGTTTGTAAGGAAAAAGGATGGATCCTTACGCTTGTGCATTGATTATAGACAATTGATCAAGTAACTATCAAGAACAAAATATCCGTTGCCGAGGATTGACGATTTGTTCGACCAGTTGCAAGGGGGTTATGTGTTTTCTAAAATAGATTTGAAGACTGACTATCACCAGCTGAGAATTAAGAAAGAGGACAAACTGAAGACAGCTTTTAGAACAAGCTATGGTCATTACGAGTTCATCGTTATTCCTTTTGGGTTGACTGATGCTCCGACTGTGTTTATGGATTTAATGCATCGAGTGTTTAAGGAATTCTTGGATAGGTTTGTTATGGTCTTTATCGACGATATTTTGATTTACTGAAGTAGTAATGAAGAACACGAAGAACATTTGAGGACTGTCTTGCAGACTTTGAGGGAGCACTCGCTTTACCCTAAATTTAGCAAATACGAGTTCTGGTTGAATAAAGTAGCGTTTCTTGGTCACGTGGTATATAGGGAAGGAATCTCCGTAGATCCTTCAAAGTTAGAAGTAGTGATGAATTGGCCTAGACCTACGACGGTTACTGAAGCCCGGAGTTTCCTAGGACTGACAGGTTATTATCAACGCTTTGTGGAAAAGTTTTCATCTATAGCCATTCCGTTAACGAGGTTAACTAAGAAGGAAGCAAAGTTTGAGTGGACGGATAAATGTGAGGGGAGCTTCCAAGAGCTTAAGCATCGGTTGATGACCGCACCGGTGTTAACGATCCCTTCTGGACCTGGAGGCTATGAGATATAAAGCGATGCTTCGTTAAAGGGACTGGGTTGCGTGCTAATACAACATGGAAGAGTGGTTGCCTATGCTTCTCGACAACTGAGACCTCACAAGATGAATTATTCGACTCATGACTTGAAATTAGCCGCAATTATCTTTGCCTTAAAGATCTGGAGGCATTACTTGTGTGGCGAAAGATTTCAGATTTATACAGATTACCAGAGCTTGGAGTACCTCTTTTCCCAAAAGAAATTAAATATGAAGCAACGTCGATGGATGGAGTTGTTTAAGGTTGTTTAAGGATTATGACTGTGACATTTTGTATCATCTTGGGAAAACGAATAAAGTCGCGGATGCGCTTAGTCAAAAATCAAGCATTGCACGTCTATTGATTGAAGGATGGTCTTTACTCGAGGGATTAAGAGATTTTGAATTCAAGTTGGAAGTTTGCCAACTGTCGAGTTTGGTGGCAACCTTGAGAATAGAACCTGAAATTCAAGAAAGGATGAAGGTTTTGCAACCTACGGACCCAGAAATTCAGAAGATCCTTGAGATGGAAGCAACGAAAAGAAAACCTGAGTTTCAAGTGTCCGAAGAGGGCGTCTGTGTGTATCCAACGACGAAGAGCTTAGGAAAAGAATTTTATCTAAAGTTTACAAAAGCAATTATAGTATTCATCCGGGTAGCACAAAAATGTATCAGAATCTACGTCAGCATTACTATTGGAATGGGATGAAAATGGATGTGTCTAAATATGTGGCGAAGTGCCTGGCGTGTCAGCATGTAAAAGCACAACATTGCAAACCCGGTGGATTGTTACGGCCATTGGAAATTCCTGAATGGAAATGGAAACACGTAACTATAGATTTCGTGATGGGATTGCCAAGGAGCCAAAGTGGTCATGATTCGATTTGGGTTGTCATGGATAGATTGACCAAGTTTGTGCATTTCATTCCTGTGTGACAGGACTTCGCAATGGACAAGTATGCCGAGATGTATATGTCTCATATAGTACGACTGCATGGGGTATCCATAACGATTACGTCAGACAGAGATCCTAAATTCACAACGAACTTATGGAAGAGTTTTCAAGAGGCCATGGGAAATAGATTGCAATTCAATACGGCGTATCATCCGCAAACATATGGACAATCGGAGAGAATAATCCAGACGCTTGAGGATATGTTACGAGCATGCATTATAGACTTCAAGGGTCGATGGGAGGACCAATTGCACTTGGTAGAGTTTGCTTATAATAATAGCTATCAACAAAGTATTCAAATGCTACCTTTTAAAGCACTTTATGGAAGAGCTTGCAGAATCCCGATTTGCTAGGATGAAGTTGGAGAGAGAAATATTACAGGCCCAGAGTCGGTAGAACAATTAGTGAAGGCTGTGAGGATAATTCGTGAAAGATTGAAGACGGCACAGAGTCGTCAGAAAAGTTATGCCGACAAATGGCGCAAGTCCTTAGAGTTTCGAGCGGGTGATCATGTTTTCCTTAAAGTGTCACTGATGAGAGGACTATCTCGGTTTGGAAAGACTGGAAAACTAAGTCCAAGGTATATAGGTCCTTTCGAAATTTGAAACTGATTGGAACCTTGGCCTACAAACTTACTTTACTGCCCAACTTATCCCAAGTACATAATGTCTTTCATGTGTCAATGCTAAGGACGTATGAGCCAGACCCGACATATGTGTTGGATTATGAGACTATCGAGGTGGATGATAGAGTGTAGTATGTGGAAAAGCCAATCAGAATTGAAGATCGGAAGGCCCAAGTTCTGAGGAATAAGACAATTCCGCTGGTCAAAGTAATTTGGGAGTACTATGGGATTGAAGGCGCTATGTGGGAAAACGAAGAAACGATGAGGCGTTAATACCCCTATTTATTTAAATAGTTGGACTTATTATAAATTTCGATGATGAAATTTTTGTAAGGGGGAAGAGTTGTGACATTCTGGTTTTCCTAACATTTCGAGACTTATCAATGAAAATATATCTATCGATGAATTTCAGTCTTATCTCGCTCGGATCTGATCAATCTCGAGTTAACTGACCAAAAGGGAAATGCTAATGCAAGACAAGGTACGTGGACTTAAGGAACTCGAATACGAAATGACACTTAGACCATAAGGATTTCTGAGGGACTATTTAAAACCAGCAAAAGCCGATCTAAGAAAGATTAAAGAATTCATTGCCAGCGTTATATAATTAGAGTGCGGGTGATGCCGCTTAACCAATGTATAATTTACAGAATTTTTCCAAATCGAACGATGACGATCGAGACTGTCAGAGACCTTTGCAATTACATGACAACCAAAGTCGTCATGAACTGACGAGCCCTAAGTGTGATGAGAATCATAGAGTTGATACACATAACGTCTACAAAAGCCATTCGTTAGTTTGGGATAACCTGAAATTTACATTTGACAGAGAATTGACCAAGAGATGGATCTCGAAATTGAGAAATGAAAAATAAAGAATTCCAACATTCTAATCGAATTAGATGTCGTCTCATCGAAGGTAATTTGAATTGGAAAAGTGATGTTTCGGACGATGAGTGCAAAATTACCATTTTGCCCTTCAAGGATTGGCTTTGTCTTGGCAATTGAAGAAGGGAAATTTAGTCAAATCCTAATCCCCATACTGCCGAAAATGAAGGGGCAAAGAAGTCATTAGAGGCCTTGATATTATGGATAAGAAGACAAGTGTCAAGCTTTGGGAGTATAGTATTAAGTAATTACGTTTTAACCTACCATTCTTCAAGTTTGTCCCCAATAATTTATCCCAATAATTTATGGAAGACCTTACCCTCCATTTTTCTCAGTCGAAACTTCCTCTCTCTCTTAACTTCTTCCTTTCTTCTTCTTGGTTCTTCATTTGGCTGAGAGCTCCCAGTCAACCAGCCCGCCGCCGCCGCTTTACCCATCTCGACGGCCACCTCCGGCAATCTTCTCGCCTCGCACCGGCCACCAACATCACCCCTATAAGCTCTTGTTGACCGTTCGTCGATTAGAGGTCTCATTTTGCCCGACCAGCCTCAAATCTAAAACCGGATAGAATCTGACTTAACTGAGAGTAGCCCTTCGTTCGGCCACTTCAAGGCTTCGATTTGCTTCAAATTTTCGGTGAGGACTTCTTAACCCATAGTACTTGTGTTGGCTGAGTTGAAATGATGAATTTGATTGAGTTTAGAGGGGTAACCATGGCTGATTTGTGTTGATTTTTCTGAGGTAGTTCTGACCGCCGGTGGACTTAGTGGAATCGAGGCTGTTTTCGGCCCTTCGATATATCGAGTTGCTCCAAAACTCTTGATAAGACTCCTATAGATATAGTATGATATGTTAGCAAGTTGATTTCGTGATAAATCAAAGTTTAGAGAGGAGTAGTGGACCGATTAAGGAGGTGGAGGGGAGAACCGGTTCTGTCCTGGTTCGGTTTGAGAAAATCGAACCTTTTGAGGGCTGGGGGAGGTGTCTCCATGCTTTAAATTCGTCATTAAGACATACTAGAATGTCAATTGGGGTGTTAGCGTAGTGTGTGCTTTTATGGAATGGTGAATGGAAGAGAAAAATTGATTAATTGGCGAACTTCTGTTAGGATTCGCTGCTGCCCTGTTTTGGACCGAGGAGAACTGAATACTTAGAGGAGTTTTATGAGGGATTTTTCTGATTAAATTGAAAGGTAAGTGGTTCCTAAACCTTCGTTAGGACGATAGGACGCTACTGGACTAGTTAGGGTTAGATTGGATGAGTTTTTGTGGATTTATCGCATTGATTGTTCATTGTTGATCGAGGTAATCGAGGTGCAAGTCATGTGCATTCCTTATGATGAGGAATGGTTATTCTCATGACTAAGCTGTTGCGTATGTATTTGATTGATATATATATATGCTATGTGTTTGATGTTACCTTGTGGGTGGTTGGCCTTGATGTCTCACATGATAAAAATTCATTACTTTTCGATAAAACTGTACTCGATCATGAAGTCTTAAGAGGTAAGTGAGACTTGTGAGCTTAAGGGCTTTTGGCACCCTGATGCGTTGGAACGTGAGGTTGCAATGAGTGATATCCTGATGCGTCGGGACGCGGGATAAAGTTTCACATGTGTCGACACAAGCCTTGTTATGGCATTGAAACCTGAGGCGTTTTAACGCAGGTTTGTTAATTGTTATGGTCTGAAGCGTTTTGACGCAGGTCAAGCCTGAGGCATTTTGATGCCGGCAAAGATGATGAAATGAATCATAGTGCTAGTACGTTAAGCTAAATCTTATATCTTCATACATGCCTTGAGTTGTGAATTATATGCCGACCTGATGGTGTATCTTGATGATTGTCTACCATATGCTTTTCTATGGTGTATTATGATGATTGCTTACTTTATACTGTTTATTAATGTGCTTCTTCTTATTTTTGAAGTTGTGTCTGGGTGTACTGACGGTCTAGCCTAGGTTTAGGAATTAGCTTGTTGAGATGTGAATCTCACTCCATCGTGAGATTTACCTTTTTCAGACCCCATGCCTTGAAGCATGTTTCCAGTCCGCTTAGGCAATCCCAAGGAGATGACTACCTATTTTGATGAATTTTTGGATGGTCGGGGAATAGTCTTTATTAGGAAACATACTACAATGTGGGTTGACGAGAGAGGAGAAAGATGGGAGCCACATCGTTTCGTAGGGTTGGCGAGGATACCACGGGTCCTTTGAAGCCCAAAGAGGTACCTCGAGGGGTGGTGTCTAGCTGGTGTCACCCAATCCGTGATGAGGTAGAGGTGGAGATATCGGTGGTAGGATCAACGAACGTGCCAGAGGAGACCACTACTGTTGAGAAGGATATTGAGGTGATAGAGGTCTCAGCTTCGGAGGACGAATTGGAGGACGACATGGAGGATGATTCCATGGATGTACGCACTGAGACTTTTTTCGACTACGATCCAGTTGAGGACGAGGATGAGGACAAAGTTGAAACAAATAGTTCGTCTTAGTGGTTTTTGTCTTTTGGGGGTTATCTTTTGAGGGCATTCTAGGTTTTGGGGACTTAGCTAGTCATTGTCTTTTGATTAGTACCTTATCTCCCCTAACCCACCTGGAGGTTTTAGTTTGAACATGGATCTTTTGTATGAACTTGTGCTTATGTTATGTATATATATTCTCATTATCCCAGGTTTCCTTTCTACTTATGTATGAAGGTGTCTGTTTATTTCGTTTCCGCATGCTTATTTCATATCACGCCTACCGCTTTTGTCATATCCTGAGTTTTGAGCGGTTAGATGTAGATTTAGTGCGCTCGCCTCAGGACGCGGGGCGTGACACTGTTGCACATATGCACGTATATGTTATCGGGATCTATCTCCTTTGTTGGTATCAAAGCATAGTCGTTCTTGTTTCCTGATCATATTGCATTTTATTCGCTAATTCGAGTGCAAAAAACCCATTTTTCGAGCGTACTGTTCACAATTCATTTGTGATTCATATGTAATAAAAATGAATTTTTAAACACATAATCGAAATGGACTTAGCGAGACAAGAAATTTGAGTGGCCTCCCATCGCGAGGCGACGCCGATAAAGGCTACAAGCGCGCTTTGCACTGCGATGGGATCGAGTTCCTCAAGACAGCAGTGAAACGGCACCTTTTCATATAATTTCGCTCTGTGATAAAGGAATACAAGTATACCATTAGACTCGTATCGATGATACGAGCCTTTTGAGGGAGTCAAACTCCGTTGAAGGAGGTTGCATGCATCGGAGGGGTCTGGGGTGCCTGGGCTTTGCGTGCCCGCATGAGCAGTAGGTGCAGCATTTCCCAGACTCGGTTTTACCCTAACCCAGAATCAATTTCGCCCTATCCCAGATCTAATTTCGACCTATCCTAAACCCGTATCCGACTCATTCTGAACCAAATGATTTTTGAATTTTTCAAAAATTTCAACTTGATCATTGAACTTTGTGAAAATTGTAATTTTATCCTCAATTTTTTTGAAAATTGCAATTCGATCCTCAGACTTTCTAAAAATTCTAATTTGGTTCCCAAACTTTTTTGACTTAGTTATTTGATTTTTTTTTATTTTTTATATCACAAATATCACTTCATCCTGGACCATTGCAAGGAAAACTATAATTGAAATCCTTTTTTTTGGCCAAAAATTGCAATTTGATCTCTGAATTTTCTAAAAATTGTAATTTGCTCCCTAAAGTTAACTCTGACGGTACTACGCGTTGACTACACCTGCCGAAACTTTGGCTGGCACGAGCGAGCACGCATTAGCTCCGTTGGCGGTGTGTGAGGCACCATTGCATTCATTTTAAATTATTTATACAACTTATGATACACATATTTTGGGGAACTTTTTTTTCAAGTATTTTTACGTATATCTCTCTATTTCTTTTTTTTTAAAAATAAAGAATATATGTCGCATGTGGATAGCTACATAGAGATTTTGTGGAGTATATTTTGTCTGTAGAATGTATAAAGATTAGTGTACTTGCTATTTATATATTCTATTTCGTGATTTGAGTATAATTCAATAAGTGAATTATTTATATATTATCTCAAATCATGCCATACAATTTTATAATTACAAGATAAGGGGGTCGTTGTTTGATTTATGGTTATTTATTTGAGTTGGGAGTTCTACAAAGTTTTAGTAATTTTATGAACTCAATTATACATAAATAATTATACTAATGGTTATTTCAAACGAGGATTCTTGGACGATAATTGAGAACATGGAGAACTTTAGAATTTGAAACCTTATGAAGTTATTAATTAAGGTAATTAGTAATAGATGCATAAATGTTAGCCATTAATAGTTCATGAATATAAGTCTATATAACTTTGTATTCAGATACAATGGCTACAATATTTTAGAATATCGTAGCTGAGCTAAACAAAGGAGAGAAATTGAACAGAGAAAATTTTTGAAAACTGGAATTTGGAAATTTAGTTTGTGCTATAAGGGCAAAAGCACTAGAAACTCTTAACCTAGTTATGGATGAACCTAAAGATGGAAATATTACACAATTTAGAAGGAAAAAGAGGCATTTATTACATGAAAAAAAGATGAACTCTGTTGCTCTCATTTGAGTTGCTGAGTAGCATGAAAAATGACTTTGTGCATGAGTTCAGACATTTACGAAAATGTCAAAATCAAGTGGGAAGCATTAGAAACTAAGTTTGGTTCGATATCAATCATCAAATTGAGACTGATCACTATAATGTTTGACACTTATATGATGCTTCATGGGAAGAATATGAAGTACTTTTGTAGCGTGTGTCAAACATGATAAGTGAACTATAGGATGCATGTCACATATGGACTGATGAGCAGCAAATGCAAGTAGTAATCTATCTTTTACCTCATAACTATGTGCATATGAAAAATCACTTTATTTGCAATGAAAAACAAAAAATTTTGTGGAAGATATGCGCCTAGAGGTGGATCGCTTTTGGCAGCTAAAAAATTTGAGTAGTCGCTCGTCGCGAGGCGACGTCAGCAGAGGCTGCAAGCATGCCTCGCACCGCAATGGGATCGAGTTCCTCGAGCCAGCGACGAAACATTGCCTTTTTGTATAATTTCGCTTGGTGAAAATGGAATATAAGTATATCATTAGACTCGTATCGACGAGACGAGCCTTTTGAGGGTGTCAAATGCCGTCGAAAGAGGCTACACGCATCGGAGGGTTCAGGGTGCTTGGGTTTCATGCGACCACATGAGCACTACGTTCAGCTTCCCAGATTCTGCTTTGCCCTAACCCAAACTTGATTTTTCCCTATCACAGATCCGATTTCGACCTATCCTAAACCCGTATCCGACTCGTTTCGAACCGATTGATCTCTGATTTTTTTTTTTAAATTTCAATTTGATCCTCGAACTTTGTGAAAATTGTAATTTGATCTCCAAACTTTTTAAAAATTGCAATTTGATCCCCAAACTTTTTGACTTGCTAAACTCATACAATTTCAAAATATGCATGAGTTTACGCATTTATGAAAATGCCAAAATCAAGTTGGAAGCATTAAAAACTAAGTTTGGTAAGACATCAGTCACCAAGTTGAGATAAATCACTATAATGTTCGATACTTATATGATGCCTCGTGGGCAGAATATGAAATACATTTTGTGGCATGTTCAAACATGATAAGTGAACTATATGATGCATGTCACTTTTTGACTAATGAGCAGCAAATGCAAGTAGTAATATGTTCTTTATCTCATAGCTATGTGCATACAAAAATTCACTTCATCCACAATGAAGTATAAAAAAAAAACTTTTGAGGAAGATATGTGCCTAGAGGGAGATCGCCTTATGGCAGCTAAACCAGAAACTGACATTTATATGCTGATTCTAGCTCAATTGGAGCTTCTGCTCCAAGAATAAGTGTCAAGTTGGGTACAAGAAGTGGAAGGACAAGGGAACAAAATTCTCCACTAAAAAAAATCAAATTATCCTCCTTGATACGAAATATATAAGTTCTTCACTTGGAGCCGCAGTACCGCTAATGTAACCAAAAGTCAGATGTCTGTGCACATTTATGGTTCATCTTGCTTGTGCATCTGATTCACTTAAAGCTAAGTTAGCTGTACCGCAGATATAACCAAAGTCGGCTTCTATAAAGGTGTTGAGGAGTGTATGCAACAATGCATTATCAACTAAGGAAAACCTGGTGGGCCCGAGACTTGCCATATCTAGCGAACTTAATCTCACAGGAGGATTGCGAGGCTCCCCCTTGCCGGCTGCCTACGAGCTTGAGCCTGGTCGACCGCCTAGCGAGCTCGACCTTTTGTGGCTAGTCACGGGCCATCGACAAGGCCCAATGATCGGCGAAGGAAGAAAAAGACAATTAAAAAGAAAAAAAGAAAAAAATAATATAATACAATAATGATATAAATATTATTCGAATATTTCTTCTTCTTTTTTTGTCTCATTTAAAGTCATGACATTGAAATCATCTTCCAAATGAGAATCAAATAACAGAAAATATTTTCGATAACAAAATATCAAACAAAGTAAAACAAACCATTTGCCTGAAAAATGATTTTCGAAAAATCGCTTCCTTTTTAAATAGAGTTTTCCCTCAAACAAACGTACCCTAATTTCGAAAACAAACCAAATCGAATTGGGCTACCAGACATCAGTCTGCTTCAATTTATGAACCGAATTTTCAAAAATCACCACCCCAAATCAAACTGAACTGAGAATTTCGATTCATTTAGCGGTTTAGACCAAATTAACCGATCTAGTGCTGGAGATAGTGGAAATTTCCAAATCAATTTCTATTATTAGATAGTGGAATGAGAGAGAAAATTTGTCGATAACGAACTCCGAAATGGAGATTGCTGTTGGATTTCAAAATGAGAAGGATTTTGACGAAAAGCAAATGTTGCTATTTTTTTTAAAATAGATAGTGGAGATAAAAGACATAAGAAGGTTATTGTTATTGTTATTGGTGGATTTATGCATGATTACTTGATTTAGAAGTAAGGATGGAAAGTACCGTTTAGTTCAAATCCGGGCTTGGGAAAAAAAATTGATTCTGCATTAATTAAAATTGGATTCTAAACTCATTTTGCGATCTTCAGTCATAACCTCAGAAGGCCCACGTTACATCAGCTTGGATATAGATTAGTGATGCTAACTTTTTGCACACCATTTTCTCGAGACCTTGATTATCTGTTCTAGACCACAAAATGCCATCTCACACGATCATTACTATCGCATCATGAAAAATAAATAAAAAATTATGAAAAATTTAAAAAATAAAAAATAATTTAAAAAGACTTGTTTACAGATCATTTAAATATATTGGAAAAAAACTAATTTATGATCTATTTATAACACATTTAAGATTATTAATTTATTATATAACCCATTTATAACTCACTTAAACTTGTTTTTAAAAAATCAAGGCTCCAATTTTTAACATAGTCGGTTAATTTTGTTATTTATCCTAAATCTTTACTGTGGTCGATAGGCATTTGTCATGGTGCATCAAGCCCGAGTATCTTATATGGTCCGTACATGTTAGTAAATTTCATAAGAAATTTGATTGGATATCCAATTACTATTATAAATATATTATCCAAAAAATATGAGGGCAGTCATTGTCACGTTAAATCATTTTTACTATTACAATTGTTATTATTACTGTCAATAAGGACGGTCATCCGTCACCTTGGTTGTGTGGAATTGAAATGAACAGGGTGGACTCGTTAACCACTAGTTGTGTTTATGTCACGACCCGCATTCCACTACGAGGACGCAACATCGCCAACATTGGTCTGAATAATCAAGGATTCAAGAGCAACGACGCATGAATGAAATAAGTCACGCAAGCGGAAGAAAATAAACAACTCCATATCAATGAAACAAAAGAATGACTTGAGATGACAGTATATATATATAAACCATAAACATGAGTTTGCTTATAACGGTCGAGGTAATGAGACGGGGCACCTAATGTTTAGTAGGGGTCGAGAGGAGAATATGGACCATACTAAAAAAGAACATCACTTGGTCCTACCCAAAAGGCCTCTAAACCAGTAAGCATCCAAAAAAAGAAACCCAAAAGAGTCCAAACATCACTAAACCGAACTATTGGCTTCGTCTTTGTCCTCGTCTTCATCTTCTTCTAGATCATAATCGGAGAAGGTCTCGGTGCGCACATCCATGGAATCGTCATCCTTGTCACCCTCCGAGGCGGATAGCTCAATTATCTCAATGTCCTCCTCAATTGTCGGGGTCTTTTTCGGAACGATCCTTGAAACAACTGCCGAGGACTCGACCACGCTTTGAAGGCGAACAACGTGACACCAACTAGGTACTATCTCTAGAGGGATGTCTGTGGGCTTCAAAGGACCTGTGGTAATGCACCCAATGCGACGAAACCATGCCTCATAACGATGAGGCTACAAGTTCTCCTCTCCAACATCAACCCAAACTATGGTGCCCTTCCTAACATAAACTACACCTTTACCGTCCGGGAACTCATCAAAAGAGGCCGAAATTTCCTTAGGATCACCTAAAAGTATGGGCATTATCTTCAAGGTTTGGGGTCTGAAAAAAAAAGTCTCATAACGGGGTGATATTTACATCTCAGCAAGCTAGCCCTAAACTTAGGCCAGGCCGTTAGTACTCCTAGATACAATTTAAAACAATAAGCAGAGGTACATCAAGAAAGGCACACGGTAGACAAACATCAAAGCACATCATCAAAATTGGCATATAAACCACAACTTAAGGCATGTATAAAATATGAGACCAAACTTAACGTACTAACTTTAAAGTTCACTCATTGTCTTTGCCCGCATCAATATGCCTCAGACTCAGCCCGCGTCAATACGCCTTAGGCTACAACAATTTATTAACCTTCGTTAATACGCCTCAGGTTTCAAATGCCAGAACAAGGCTTGTGTCGACACGTACTAACTTATCCCGCGTTTTAACTCATTAGGATATAATCTGACCCTGCGTTCTGACGCATCAGGATACCATAGGCCCTTAGACTTATATTTCATTTTCATCAAACTTGTCATCTCAGGAACTGTTTATCATCATGCAAGACTCGCTAGCCAACTTATCTTTCAAGCGACTTCATGATCAAGTACAATTCTACCAAATAAGCAATAAATCTTTTTCACAAGAGACGTCATGGTAGAACATCACAAGGTAATATCAAGTACCCACCGAGACAATCAATTTCACAATTTGTTCTCTTGCCAATTCATTCATAACTTTCAAGCAATTGCCAATTAAGAACAACTATCACATGGCCAAGCAAGCGTTCATGTCAATCGAATGCACACAACAACTGTGACATTCTGATTTTCAATCAACTTCAAACTCTGTAATGAGAAGTTTATTTATATCAAGCGATGTATTTCAGTTGTATTCCGCTCAAATCTGATCAATATGAGTAGCCTGACCAAAGGGGAAAGGCTAACGCAAGACGAGATACATGGACCTAGGCGACTCGAATAGGAAATGACGCTTTGACCATAAGGATTGTCGAGGGGATATTTAGGAACGCAAAAAGGCCGATCTAAGAATGATTAAGGATTACCATGCGAGCGTCGTACGATTGGAGCGCGGGTGATGCCGCTTAACCAACGTACGATTTGCAAAATTATCCTAAATCAGATTGTGACGATCAAGACTACAGGGACTAGCGATAAGCCCTCGCAATTACATGACAACCAAGGCCGCCATGAATTGACGAGCTCTAAACGTGATGAGAATCATGGGATCGATACGCGTATAGTCTGCAGAAGCCGCCCGTCAGTTCAGAATAGGCTGGAATAACGTCTGGTAGAAGGAACGATCAGAATTGAGTTCTGAAAAGTTTGAAAAAAGGAAAATCAAGAATTCAAACATCAATTGGATTGGCTGTCGCCCTATCGAAGAAGTCAGAATAGAGAAAAACGACGTTCCGAACGTCGGGGATAAAATGACCATAATGCCCCTCAAGCTTAGGACTTTGTCTTTACAATTGAAGGAATGGCAAAATGATTCTCTCCCCCTTGCCTGCCGAAAATTGAAGGACAAAGGAATGGCCATTGGATCTTTTTGGTTAGAGTAATATACAAGTGTCAAACATCCAAGGGTGGTAGATTAACTCACATTAAATGCCCACCTACCAATCACTTCAAATTAATCAATTTTTTGGGGGATAATAAGCTCTCTTTTTGCTCCCTCTCACTCTACCATTCGGCCATTTTTGCTCCCCCAAAGAACAGACCAAGCTTCTTCTTCTTCTTCTTCTCCAGTTTCTGTTTTCGCCGACCACGCCAGATGTCGCCTTTCGGTCCGTACGACCGCCACCTCTGGCCTTCCCCTGCTTTTGGCCGACCACCCAGACATAGCCCCACGTCTTACCGACGTCCTCCAACTTGAATCATGTCATTTGGAGCTATGAGGAATTCGGGACAAGCATTCTCCCACAGGTCGACGGAATCTGTTCCAGTTTGAGGTAGGTTCGGTTCTGAATCCTTTAGACAGCCGAAAACTTGGAATATTTGGCTCAAATTTTGTGGAGATCAAGTAGACATATAGATGGTTCTTGGTAAAAATTTGGGATTTATTTGATAAGTTTTTGACCATGAACCATCCTTGTACATTATGCCCAGAATCTGCTGGTATTCTGTGTTTGAGTGATCCGGCGACTTCCGACGACTTTCCGGCTACCACGCGACTTGAAAATCACGGTGAGCCATCCAAACTCTTGGATAGATGTTATAAGAGGTGGAATGGTGTATATTTGATGGATTTGAGATAGATTAAGGCCGGTTGGACCCGGCATGAACAAAACCGAATGGAACTGGTTCAATACCGGGGCAAACCGATTCTGTGGAGGGCTGAATAGGCTGGGATTATGTTGTAATTTGGTGTGTATGATGTGTTAAGATGATGAGGAGTATGTTATGAGGATTTGGATGGATGAATTGAGGAATTAGACTTGGAATTTTGACAAATCGATTGGTTAAACTAGGTTGCGCGACAAGTCGGCTTTGGGACTTGGATTGGTCGAATCATAGGAGACTTAAGGAGGGGAAATTTGCATTGTTAAGCGGAGGTAAGGAATTTTCTAAATCGAGCCTAGGGGGATTGGACTCGATTGGGTAAGTCGAGGGCCGAACGGAACGATTTATGAGAAAACCCTCGCATGTAATAGCTTGATGCGTTCTTGGACGTTATAGAATGATTGTTTGACCTAGCTAATGTGTGAATTGTCTGAGTGCCTAAGTACTATTTGAATTGAATTGCATGCCACGAAATTTATTAAACATATTGTCATGCGCATTAGCCATTGGTTATGAAATTTGATTTTTTTTAAAATCAAGTTAATTGATATGATGTGGCATGAGACATGATTGTGGCAGTGCATGGCATGGCCCTGAGGCGTATGAGACGCGGGGCGGAGGTTGAGACCATGATGCGAGGAGGTCGTGGGGTGGATTATGAAACGGTGGCACCCTGATGCGACAGAGTCGTGGGGTTGAGATAGCCACAGTCCTGATACGATATATTCGCGGGACAGAATATGAGCTCATAGACTCTGCCTGAAAATTGAACAGGGGCCTGATGCGTTTACGCGGGCTGAGCCTGATGCGATCTAATCACGGGCCAGAGAATGAGGCAGGCAGAGGTTGATTGATGTGGTGAAGTGATAGGCTGAGCATATATGTGCATTTGTGTGTGACATGAGAATATAAATGTATGCCTGTACTCTATGCATTATTGTTTATTGAATTATGACTGTCATGTCCGCGTGAGTTCATGAGTTGGATAGGTTGAGTGACTTGACTGCCTGAGTGGACAGTCAACCTGACCTAGGGTTAAGTTTTTCTTACTGATATGTGTATCTCACCCTTTTGGGGAAACCTTACCTTACATATCCTAGGCAGTAATAATGTAGCCTATCAGATTCGGGGGCCTGCAGGAGATGACGGCGTATTACGATGAGTTTCCTGATAGGCAGGGAAATATATACGTAAGGAAATGTACAGTAGTATGGGTAGACGAGGGGAAGCCGAACTGGAAGCCTCATCGATTCGAGGCATGGTTTAGACAGAACGGGGATAGGAAAGTCGGGCCACTGAAGCCCCAAGAGGTTCCGGAGGGTGTCATACCTCCCTGGTGTCAGACGATAGCGGACTAGGGGGTGACCATGAATGGAGACCCAGCTGAGCCATCGCAGGAGGCGACTATGGAGGACTTTGTGGAGATTCCGTCGGAGACTTTCTCTGAGTATGAGCCATAAGCGGAGACTGAGGACACCGGAGATTCCAGCAGTTCTTCCTAGACGACTCCGGATGGTGACCTACTTTTGACTGGCGACCTGACCCTCCTTCCCTAGTGGATTTTGTGGACACCTTTTGACATGTTTACCCGTCACCTTGCTGTATAGCAGTCTATAGTAGATGTGACCAATTGATGTTGATGTACGACTTTATGATGCCATCCAATCCTGCTTAGTCTTGGGATATATATATATATATATATATTGTACGGGGAGTCGCTGGGAAACGCTTCCGTGTGCTTAATGTAAATTATTTCATCTCTCGATCCTCCTTTATATATAAGTGGATCCTTGGGACCGCCGGGAGATTATTGTTGTTTTGCTTGCAGGGATGATTGCGTGCTCGCAATGAGGCGCGGGGCGTGACATCCTCGCTTGTTTTGGTATCAGAGCAAGGTTAGCTCGATACGAAGTTGGTTAAGGATTGGAGTAATAAGGAGGACTAGGTAGGACAATGACGGATAGCTAGACTTTAGGAAACTGGTCAGGATAAGGCAGGAGATGCCTAGTTGTGACTTGACACCTATGGATGGTTTTTGATCTTGGTAAGGTTTTGACAGGGCATAGAGGATTGAGTTCTCTGCTTAGGATTGAAGGTCGTTTCTGGATCTTGACCGGCTTGATGGTTGAAAGTGATTAGTTTTAGTGAATCACTGGAATGGATGGATTTGAGTAACGACCATGAGCTATTGGTTGGGACATTTCTGAAATTGATGTTGACGTATGAAGTACTGTTGTTGTATAATTGTTTTGTTAAGGAGTAGTTAGTAACCCTGGATTGGATGGTTGAGTAAGTTGCTAACTTGTTACTGAACTTGTTATGGACCAGGTTCGTTAGTAAGTGACAGAGATGAATAACCCATCCAGAAAACCTGGAAGACCAAGAGGCGGAGCCTCTAGCTCGAGGCTGCCCGCAGCTGAAGATCCAAGAGTGGACGGTCTACTGAGGGCAATGGAAGGACTTAGGGACATCATAGAGAGGCAGGCCTAGGATCGGGACTATGCCATAGCCCAGGCAGTGGGAGCTGCCCTAGCAGCTGCGAATACCAACACTGGCAATGTTGGTGGAAGTGGAAGTCAGGGCGAGCCGAACCAGGGCAATGAAACGGTGAACCCTCAAGAGGAAATTATAGTGGCTAGGCAGATGGGCCAACTGGTGGAACAATTTATGAAGTTGAAGCCGACGCAGTTTGACCGGATTGGAGATTCCGAGCTAGCACCTAGATGGATCGAGAAGCTGAAAAAGGCTTTCGGGGTACTAAGATGCACTGATGAGGAGAAGGTGTTGCTAGCCGTATATCAACTAGAGGGTACGGCAAATGACTGGTGGGCTGCCACCAAGGATGGAGTCTTCCCTTAAGGTACGGCCCTAAACTGGAACACTTTTAAGAGGGCGTTCAACGACAAGTACTTTTCAGAAATGGCTAGGGAAAGGAAACAAATTGAGTTCCTGCAGCTGCGACAGATCCAGCTGTCGATAGATCAATATGAAGCTGAGTTCTCGAGGCTTTCGAGGTATGCGCCTTGATCGGTGGAGGATCCTTTGGAGAAGGCACGGAGATTCAGGGATGGTTTGAGGCCCGAACTCCGTAGCCAGATGATAGCCTTGAATTTGAGGACCTACAGGGAGATATACGAGCGAGGTCATATGATTGAGCGAGACTTGAGGGAAAGAAACATCGCAACCGGATCGCGGTTCCTGTCATTTAGAGACCATCGTCAAATGGGCAAGAGACCGATGATAGGTTACAGACGTTTCGTGCCGCCAGCAAGGAGGAATATCGTGAAACCGCCAAACCCGGCAAACTGGAGCTGCAGGCTATGTGGCAGAAGGCATGGGAATGGACCATGCCCTATGAGGATTGGAGCCTGTTTCAAGTGTGGTCAGCTGGGCCACCAAATGAGGACATGTCCAAACCAAGCACCGGCTAGTCGACCACAAGGACCTAGGCCGCAAGCAGGACCGTCAACTGTAACACCCCGAATATAACCGAACAGACCACCAGCTCAGGGTAGAGTGTACGCTGTAGCGCGCAACGAGGCAGAAGATGCGCCCGGAGTGGTCACAGGTACGGTTTACTTGTGCAACCAGACCGCTTATGCATTATTTGACCCGAATGCCACGCATTCTTTTGTATCTGCACAGTTTACTGAGTTAGTAGGCATGAGATTGAAACCATTAAGCATGGCATTGCATGTAGCCACCCCATTGAAGGATAATGTCTTGGTTTCATTAGGGTGTGCGGGATGTGAGATTATGGTTGGAGGAAGTAAGGAGAGTATCGACCTAGCTGTATTGCCTATGTTTGATTTTGACGTGATTATAGGAATGGATTGGCTGAGTAGGCAAGGAGCGGTAGTAGACTGTGGCAATAAAACGATTCGGTTTTACCCGAAAGATCGCCCTAGTTATGCATTAGTAGGAAGCCGAGGAGGAGTCTCAATTCCCTTGATTTCATCTTTGGAAGTAACTAAGTTGATATCTGAAGGATGTCGGGCATACTTAGTAGCCGTGATGGATACGACTGTCGAGGAACCTAAGTTAGAGAACATTCCTGTGGTACGGGAGTTTCTGGATGTGTTTCCCCAGGAATTGTCGGGATTGCCACCAGAGCGGGAAATAGAGTTTGTGATTGAATTAGCTCCTGGAACGAAGTCGATTTCGAAAGCACCGTACAGGATGTCCCTGTCAGAATTAAAGGAGTTAAAGGTGCAAATGCAAGAGTTGCTGGACAAAGGATTCATCCGACCAAGTGCTTCGCCGTGGGGAGCACCGGTGTTGTTCGTAAAGAAGAAAGATGGATCCTTGCGACTATGCATTGATTACCGGCAACTGAATCAGGTGACGGTGAAGAACAAGTATCCGCTGCCGAGGATTGACGATCTTTTTGATCAATTACAAGGAGCGGCAGTGTTCTCGAAGATTGACTTGAGGACGGGGTATCACCAGCTGAGGATCAAGAAGGAAGACATACCGAAGACTGCATTCAGGACGAGATATGGACATTACGAGTTTACAGTAATGCCGTTCGGATTGACTAACGCCCCAGCTGCATTTATGGATATAATGCATCGAGTATTCAAAGAGTTTCTGGACAGGTTCGTCATAGTTTTCATTGACGACATCTTAATCTACTCAAGGAGCGACGTAGAGCACTAAGAACATTTGAGAATCGTATTGAGGACCCTGAGGGAACATTCGCTGTATGCGAAGCTAAGTAAATGTGAATTTTGGCTAGACAGGGTAGCATTTATGGGTCATATTGTGTCTGGTGAAGGGATTGCAGTGGACCCTGCAAAGATAGAGGCTGTAACCAATTGGCCGAGGCCTCCTACGGTCACGGAGGTCAGAAGCTTCTTGGGACTAGCAGGACATTATAGGCGATTCGTGGAAAAGTTATCATCATAGCTGTCCCACTGACGCGGTTGACGAAGAAGGAAACGAAGTTCGAATGGACTGATGGGTGTGAACAGAGTTTCCAAGAGTTTAAACATAGATTGACGACCGCGCCAGTACTGACCATTCCGTCGGGACCGGGAGGATATGAGATCTACAGCGACGCTTCGCTGAAAGGATTGGGTTGTGTATTGATGCAGCACGGCCAGGTAATAGCTTATGCATCTAGGCAGTTGAGGCCGCACAAAATGAATTACCCAACCCACGACTTGAAGTTAGCGGCGATTGTGTTTGCCTTGAAGATTTGGAGGCATTATCTTTGTGGCGAGAAGTTTCAGATATATACAGACCACCAGAGTTTGAAGTATTTATTTTCCCAAAAAGAGTTGAACCTAAGGCAGCGCAGGTGGATGGAGTTGTTGAAAGATTATGATTGCGAGATATTAAATCATCTTGGGAAAGCAAACAGAGCGACAGATGCATTAAGTCGAAAGTCGAGTATTGCATGCCTGCTGGTGAGAAGTTGGTCGGCGATAGAGGATCTGAGAGATTCTGAATTTAGATTGGAGGTTAATCAGCTATCCAGTTTGATAGCGACTTTGAGGATGGAACCTGAGGTCTAAGAAGGGATTAAGGCATTACAGTCTACGGACCCAGAGATTCAGAAAGTTATCGAAATGGAAGCGACGAAGAGGAAGCCAGAGTTCCAAGTGTCTGAGGATGGACTTTTGAGATTTCGAGGGCGATTATGTGTACCAAAGGATGAAGGGCTCCGAGAAAGAATCTTGTCAGAGGCTCATAGGAGCAATTACAGTGTCGACCCTGGAAGTACAAAGATGTACCAGAACTTAAGACAACATTATTGGTGGAACGGAATGAAGGTAGACGTGGCAAGATATGTGGCTAAGTGTTTGACTTGCCAGCAAGTAAAGGCGCAGCACTGTAAGCCTGGAGGATTGCTACAGCCACTGGAGATTCCGGAATGGAAGTAGGAGCACATAACTATGGATTTTGTGATGGGACTTCCGAGGAGCCAAAGAGGTCACGACTCTATCTGGGTAGTCGTGGATCGATTGACCAAGTCCGCCCACTTCATCCCGTGCGAAAGGACTTCGCCATGGATAAGTACGCAGAATTATACATGAGGCACATAGTAAGATTACACGGAGTGCCAGTAACGATCACCTCAGATAGGGATCTGAAGTTCACGGTAAATTTTTGGAAGAGTTTGCAAGGAGCAATGGAGACGCGACTACAGTTCAGTACTGCGTACCACCCACAGACTGATGGACAGTCAGAAAGGACCATCCAGACGCTCGAGGACATGTTGAGAGCATGTGTCATAGATTTCAAAGGCGGATGGGAAGAGCAGTTACACCTGGTAGAGTTTGTGTACAATAATAGCTACCAGCAGTATATACAGATGGCACCGTTTAAGGCACTCTATGGCAGAGCATGCCAGACATCAATATGCTGGGATGAAGTAGGAGAAAGGAGTATCACAGGCCCCGAGTTAGTAGAGCAATCGGTGGAAGCAGTGAAAATCATCCGGGATAGGTTGAGGACGGCGCAGAGTCGCCAGAACAGCTATGCAGACAATCGACACAAGCCTTTGGAGTTTTAGGTGGGCGATCACGTTTTCCTCAAGGTGTCGCCAATGAGAGGACTCTCGCGATTCGAAAGGAAAGGGAAGCTGAGCCCAAGATACGTAGGCCCTTTCGAGTTATTAGAGAGAATTGGAACCCTGGCCTACCGGCTTGCGTTACCGCCAAGTCTATCCCAGGTACATAATGTATTCCATGTGTCGATGCTAAGAAAGTATGAGCCTTACCCGACACATGTGCTGGACTATAAAGCCATAGAAGTGGACGACAGAGTATCCTATATAGAGAAGCCGATAAGGATCGAGGACCGGAAGGAGCAGATCCTCAGGAATAAGAAGATTCCACTAGTCAAAGTAATATGGGAGCACCATGGAACAGAAGGAACCATGTGGGAGAATGAAGAGACGATGAGGCGACAACACCCCCATTATTTGAGTAGTCGAGTGTAACGTAAATTTCGAGGATAAAATTTTTGTAAGGGGGGAAGAGTTGTGACATTCTTATTTTCAATCAACTTCAGACTCTGTAATGAGAAGTTTATTTATATCAAGCGATGTATTTCAGTTGTATTCCGCTCAAATATGATCAATTTGAGTAGCCTGACCAAAGGGGAAAGGCTAACGCAAGACGAGATACGTGGACCTAGGCGACTCGAATAGGAAATGGCGCTTTGACCATAAGGATTGTCGATGGGATACTTAGGACTGCAAAAAGGCCGATCTAAGAACAATTAAGGATTACCATGCGAGCGTCGTACGATTGGAGCGCGGGTGATGCCGTTTAACCAACGTACGATTTGCAAAATTATCCTAAATCGGACTGTGACGATCGAGACCATAGGGACTAGCGATAAGCCCTCGCAATTACATGACAACCAAGGCCGCCATGAATTGACGAGCTCTAAATGTGATGAGAATCACGGGATCGATACGAGTATAGTCTGCAGAAGCCGCCCGTCAATTCGGAATAGACTGGAATCACGTCTGGTAGAAGGAACGATCAGAATTGAGTCCTGAAAAGTTTGAAAAAGGAAAATCAAGAATTCCAACGTCAATTGGATTGGCCGTCGCCCTATCGAAGAAGTCAGAATCGAGAAAAACGACGTTCCGAACGTCGGGGGTAAAATGACCATAATGCCTCTCAAACTTAGGACTTTGTCTTTATAATTGAAGGAAGGGAAAAATGGACATTTCTCTCCCCCTTGCCTGCCGAAAATTGAAGGACAAAGGGATGGCCATTGGATCTTCTTGGTTAGAGTAATACACAAGTGTCAAGCATCCGAGGGTGGTAGATCAACTCACATTAAATGCCCACCTACCAATCCCTTCAAATTAATCAATTTTTTTGGGGATAATAAGCTCTCTTTCTGCTCCCTCTCACTCTACCATTCGGCCATTTTTGCTCCCCCAAAGAACAGACCAAGCTTCTTCTTCTTCTTCTTCTCCAGTTTCTATTTTCGCCGACCCCGCCGGACGTCGCCAATCGGTCCGTACGATCGCCACCTCCGTCAGTCTCCTGCTTTCGGCCAACCACCCAGATGTAGCCCCACGTCTTGCCGACATCCTCCAACTTGAATCAGGTCATTTGGAGCTCTGAGGAATTCGGGGCAAGCATTCTCCCACAGGTCGACGGAATCTGTTCCAGTTTGAGGTAGGTTCGGTTCTGAACCCTTTAGACAGCCGAAAACTTGGAATCTTTGGCTCCAATTTTGTGGAGATCAAGTAGACATATAGATGGTTCTTTGGTAAAAATTTAGGATTTATTTGATAATTTTTTTACCATGAACCACCCTTGTACATTATGCCCAGAATCTGCAGGTATTCTGTGTTTGAGTAATCCGGCGACTTCCGACGACTTTCCGGCAACCACGCGGCTTGAAACTCACGGTGAGCCATTCAAAATCTTGGATAGATGTTATAAGAGATAGAATGGTGTATATTTGATGGATTTGAGATAGATTAAGGTCGGTTGGACCCGACATGAACAGAACCGAATGGAACCGGTTCAATGCCGGGCCAAACCGGTTCTGTGGAGGGCTGAATAGGCTGGGATTATGTTGTAATTTGGTGTGTATGATGTTTTAAGATGATGAGGAGTATGTTATGAGTGATTTGGATGGATGAATTGAGGAATTAGACTTGAAATTTTGACAAATCGATTGGTTAAACTAGGTTGTGCGGCAAGTCGGCTTTTGGACTTGGATTGGCCGAACCATAGGAGAATCAAGGAGGGGAAATTTGCGTTGTTAAGTGGAGGTAAGGAATTTCCTAAATCGAGATTAGGGGGATTGGACTCGATTGGGTAAGTCGAGGGCCGAACGGAACGATTTATGAGAAAACCCTCGCATGTAATAGCTTGATGCGTCCTTGGACGTTATAGAATGATTGTTTGACCTAGCCAATGTGTGAATTGTCTGAGTGATTGAGTACTATTTGAATTGAATTGCATGCCACGAAATTTATTAAACATATTATCGTATGCCTTGGCCATTGGTTATGAAATTTGATTTTTTTTTTTAAAATCAAGTTAATTGATATGATGTGGCATGAGACATGATTGTGGCATTGCATGGCATGGCCCTGAGGCGTATGAGACGCGGGGCGGGGGTTGAGACCCTAATGCGACGAGGTCGCGAGGTGGATTATGAAACGGTGGCGCCCTGATGCGACAGATTCGCGGGGTTGAGATAGCCACAGTCCTGATGCGATATATTCGTGGGACAGAATATGAGCTCATAGACTCAGCCTGAAAATTGAACCGGGGCCTGATGCGTTTACGCGGGCCGAGCATGATGCGTTCTAATCGCGGGCCAGAGAATGAGGCAGGCAGAGGTTGATTGATGTGGTGAAGTGATAGGCCGAGCATATATGTGCATTTGTGTGTGACATGAGAATATAAATGTATGCCTGTACTCTATGCATTATTGTTTATTGAATTATGACTGTCATGTCCGCGTGAGTTCATGAGTTGGATAGGTTGAGTGACTTGACTGCCTGAGTGAACGGTCAACCTGACCTAGGGTTAGGTTTTTCTTACTGAGATGTGTATCTCACCCCTTTTGGGAAAACCTTACCTTACAGATCCTAGGCAGTAACAATGTGGCCTATCAGATTCGGGGACCTGCAGGAGATGACGGCGTATTACGATGAGTTCCCCGATAGGCAGGGAAATATATACGTAAGGAAATGTACAGTAGTATGGGTAGACGAGGGGAAGCCGAATTGAAAGCCTCATCGGTTCGAGGCATGGTTTAGACGGGACAGGGATAGGAAAGTCGGGCCGCTGAAGCCCCATGAGGTTCCGGAGGGTGTCATACCTCCCTGGTGTGAGACGATAGTGGACCAAGAGGCGACCATGGATGGAGACCTAGCTGAGCCGTCGTAGGAGGCGACTATGGAGGACTTTGTGGAGATTCCGTCGGAGACTTTCTCTAAGTATGAGCCGTAGGCGGAGACTGAGGACACCGGGGATTCCAGCTGTTCTTCCTAGACGACTCTGGATGGTGACCTACTTTTGACTGGCGACCTGACCTCCCTTCCCTAGTGGATTTTGTGAACACCTTTTGACATCTTTACCCGTCGCCTTGCTGTATAGCGGTCTGTAGTAGATGTAACCAGTTGATGTTGATGTACGACTTTATGATTCTATCGAGTCCTGCTTAGTCTTGGAATATATATAATTATATTGTATGGGGAGTCGCTGGGAAACGCTTCCGTGTGCTTAATATAAATTATTTCATCTCTCAATCCTCCTTTATATATAAGTGGATCCTTGGGACCGCCGAGAGATTATTGTTGTTTTGCTTGCAGGGATGATTGCGTGCTCGCGATGAGGCGCGGGGCGTGACAACAACAACTTAGTCATGAGAATTATAATTTCTCATCAAAATGAGCACACATTACTCGAACCTCATTTATCTCAATCGGCCATGAACAATCAACACAATGGACTCCCAAATTCATCAATGTATCATCCAAACCCATCTAGTAGTGTCCTAGCATCCTAGCAAAGTTGTAAGAGTCACTTACCTTTCAATTGAATTAGCAAAACCCACCAAAAACTCCTCCCAAGATTCAGTTCTTCACGGTCCAAAACAGGACAGCAATGCGACCTATAGAAAATTTTCCAATTCATCAATTCAACTCTCTCAATCTCAAATCCACCAAGCATACACCTCACTAATACCTCAATTAACATTTCAAGATGCCTTAACGAGGATTTTATGGCAGGGCGACACCTCCTCTAGCCCTTAAGGTACTCGACTTTCACAATCACAAATAGGGCAGAATTGGTTCTGCTTCTAATCACCCTAAACAGCCCATAAATCACTCCTAAGCTTCAATTTTGTCACAAAATCAACTTGCTAATACGCTAATTTATATGTCTAGGAGGCTCATCGAGAATTTAGAAGTAAAATAACTCCTCAAGGACTTCCAATTAGCCGGTTCCATTCGGTCTACCAATGGTCAGAATATGTCCTATAGAGACCACATCATTTCAGCCATGATAACCCATCTAAATGAAATCAAACTTATAACCCTAACTTAGCCAACTCAAGTAATACGAGTTAAGAAGATCTCACTGAAGGTTTGAAGCTAAACGAAGCCTCGAAGTGGATGAACGAAGACCTTCTCCCAACTGAGTCAGATTCTGTCCGGTTTTGAGTTTGGGGCTGGTTGGGTAAAATGGAACCACCAATTGACGATCAGTTGGGGGAAGCTTGTAGAGGAGAGGTCAAAGGTGGTGTTGATGGCTGGCGCTTGGCTCGGAGCTGACCAGAAGTGGCGATCGACGAAACGAAGTGGCGGTGGCGATCTGGTCGGCAGGAGCAGTTCAGGTGAGCAAGAAGGAAGAAGAAAAAGAAGAAGGAGGGGGGAGGGGGGAGGGGGGAGAGAGAGTTCGACTGAAGCAAGGAAAAGTGAAGGCCTTTCACACAATTTACTTTGGTCAAAATGAAGAATGGTAGGTGCGAATGGGTAATTAATGCCTAACCACCAAGCTTTAACACTTGTCTTATGCACATAAAAATCTTACTAACCAAAGGACCATACTATCCCCTCATTTTAAGTTGCCCTTGGGGAAGTCCAAATGACTAAAATGCCCTTTCCCTAATCTTAAGACAAGGCTAATCCTTGAGGGACAAAATGGTCATTTCCTACTTTCCGTCCGAAACTTCCCTTTTCCAATTCAAATTATCTTCGATGAGGCGCTATCTAATTCATTTCAAATGTTGGGATTCTTCATTATCCGTTTTTCATTTTCAAGATCCCATTTCATGGTCAATTCTCCGTCAAACGTAGGCCCAGTTTATCTCGAACTAATGGACGGCTTTTGCAGATATTACGCATATCGACTATGTGACTCTCATCACACTTAGGACTCTTTACATCATGGCGACTTTGGTTGTCATGTGATTGTGAGGGGCTATCACTGGCTCCGACGGCTTCGATCGTCATAGTTCGATTTGAGAAAATTTTACAAATTATATATTAGTTAAACGGCATTACCCTCACTCCAATCATATAACGCTAGCAATGAATTCCTTAATATTATTATATCGGCCTTTAATGGTTCTAAATATTCTCGCGGCAATTCTTATGGTCAAAGTACCATTTTCTATTTGATTTCCTAGGTCCACGTATCTTGTTATGCGCTGGCCTTTCCCTTTTAGTCAGTTAATTCGAGATTGATCAGATCCGAGTGAGATAAGACTAAAATACATTGATTGATATATTCTCATTGATAAGTCTTGAAATGATAGAAAAATCAGAATGTCACAGTTTAAGTCGGTAGGACCCACTCTACTGACCCATTTAACCACTGACACGTAGCACATTAGGTTCACTTTTACTCTCTTCATTGGGGTCCTCTCCCTCTTCACTGAAGACACATTCACTCTCTTTCTTACGGAAACAATTGAATTGAAAGACAACGCGGTAAGCAAACATAAAGAATTAAAATGACAAGCTATTCTAGATGTGATAAAAGAAAATTCGCAACTCGTCGAATATTTAGTTACAATTCCAAATAATAATACATGGCGTGATTGGGTACAAAAACAAGAACGGAATGGACTTCGGTCTTATCCACCATTCAAGAAGATTCAGCCCGCCTTTCCATTGACTACCATCAACATTAGGATCTCGGGTCACCGATCATGGACATTCTCGATCGCCTCCTCTTTGGGCGCAAAAAAAAAAAAAACAGAATGATTAGCAAAGTTCACTAAATCAAAATGAGAAATGGACTGCACAGATCGATTTACCTCATGCAATACGGTTAACCCAATAACCTTCAAATCTCTGAAGAAGTATGCATAAATTAATGTGGTCAATGAAGAATTCATTTCCAAGCTTTATAAATTTATTTTTCTGCGTGAATGAATAAAAAAATTGAAGACGAAACTGCCGATTATAATTTGTCAGTTTTGTTCCAGCTTTAGCAATCGTGGTTAGCGTCATTTTACAGATGGATTTCTCGCTCCAGTGGTGTTTGCAACAGTGGCAGATTTGCCGGTGATGGGTTTTTCGTACTAAAAACTAAAAATGAGATCTATATACACAACGAAACAAAATAGATCTTCATACGCATGAACGAAACGTGCGGATCCATAAACGAGACGTGCGAATTACAATCATACAACGATCGAATCAATAGATATGTACTTTTACGGATGAGCCACACAAGATCACATCCCTGGAATTCAATTGTATCACTAATCAAAATCACAAGTAACAGAAACACCTCAATACCACAGATTAAGAGCCTCTAGAGTGCTGGCGAGAAAACAATCTGGTGACTGTTGTTCTTTGTGAGAACTTGTGAGAGAGCATTTGGGAGAGAATTCTCAATAGGGTGAAAAGTGAACGATGTACGTCCAATTCCAAAACTGACATACCATATTCTTTGTTTCCTTTTGTAGAATAGGAAACTATATCCCCTGATTGCTAATCTATCATCATAATATTGGCAAGGATTGATTTGCCCTTTAATTGGTGCAATCAAATCCATTATCTCCCACTCGCCGATAAAGGGCCGAATATCCCTATCTCTCTTCTCGTTGCAAAGTTTATATAGGCAAATAATCCGTGCGACCAACATACTCTGAGAGCTCGTTGCCATACATCTATTAGGAATATATAGCAGCTCACATTGGGCTTTAATATTTTCAAGTAGATCAGTATGTTGTACCCTAGATCAATATGTCACATTAACATCATATCTCACTTGATCTCTTTGAGTACTCAATTACAATACATTGTATTCATAATCATGATTAAACTCGAATAATCATAATTGGTCGATCTGTAAATATAAAAATTGAATGTGACATCCAAAACAAAATTGATCTTGCTTTTTCCTTGAACTTCTCAATCTCAGTCCAGCTAGATTTTCTAGAAATGTTCAATTAGATTGAATCAATCACATGATCATTGGCAATACTTTAAGATAGCAAACACTAAATAGAAATCTCAAGAATAGGTCAGAGTCGTGAGGACACTTAACTGAAGAACTCATATCATCGAGAATCTCACATAGCTATAGAATTGAGATAAAAAACTCTTGCCAACCCATCTTGGTTGTCTCATGCATACGTAATATGAAGTACGTATTATGGTATTCGCTCCTTTCCCATGAAGCGTACGTCTCAACATTTAATACCGTACAGATGATAGCTCAAACATATTCAATGTCTAGCTTGAGTTTTCAAATCTACTCTCTTCAAAGAATCCAGTAGAACCCACATTTGGCATAAAAAAAAAAGATGAAGTGAAATACGTGTTTACTTCACTTTCGGGCACAGCTTATTATGACCTCATCTTAACAGTCTTGTTAAGGCGACATAAAAGATTTCAAGTTCGAGCTCTCAATTATCACCTAGATAATGAGCTTGAAAGCGTCTCATCTCTATTAGTCACCTAACAAATAAGGCGATTACCCGTGTGAGTGGGATAATCTTCCATCAGTCCGACATATTTTCTTAGTGTAATGCATTATGCATTAAAAATGCATAAAAGTAAACTCATTATACATCAATTCATGATAACAAAATATCATTTATTGTGAACTTTCGGAAAAAGAAATATAAATATCCAGTACATCAATTTCTATGCAGTCCCAAATATTTTATATGACCAAGAAATATATCTATGGGAATCGGCTTGGTTATAGAATTTGCTATCATACTGTGCGTAGATATATACTGGACATTTATAACTTTTTGTACAATCATGTCTTTCACAAAATTGTACTTGGTATCTATATGTTTAGTCTTGCAATGAAATTTAGGATCTTTGGTGTAGGCTATAGCTGCTTGGATATCACAATTAACCAGCAAAGGATTATTAGTATCCTCAGCAACACCCAGACGATCCAAATATCTCTTAAGCCAAACCCCTTTTTGTACTGCTGCTGATAGAGCCACAAACTCAGCTTCCATTGTCGATAAAACTGTACATTTTTGTTTCTTACTACTCTAAGATATTGCGTCATTGCACAATAAGAAAATAAATCCAAAGGTCGATTTTCTCTCATCTAAATCTCCTCCCCAATCAGCATCCATATAGCCTTCAAGGTGAAGATCCCCTCCTTGAAAAGTCAGTGAATAATTTGCAGTACCTTTCAGATACCTTAGGATTTTTTTTGTACGGCACTCCAATGAGCTTGACCTAGATTGGATTGGTACTTACTCACCATTCCAACAACATGGTAAATGACAAGCCTTGCACACATCATAATGTACATTAAACTCCCAACAGCACTAGCATAGGGAACTTTTTCCATATGTTCCTGTTCTTGTGGAGTCTTAGAACACAATCTATGGCTGAAACTTTCACCCTTGGCAATATGAGTGTCAATGAGATTACAATCTTGCATACATAATCGTTTAAGGACTTTATTTATATATATTTCTTGTGAGAGAGACAACAACTTTTTTGAACGTTCTTTTGAAATCTTAACTCCAAGAATATATGTAACTTTTCCTATATCTTTCATTTCAAAGTTGGACGACAACCAATCCTTGACTGTTTGAACTAACTCCATATTATTTCCGGCAATGAGAATGTCATCAACATATAATGATATAATCTCAAAAAGTTCTTTGGGTCTTTTAATGTGCACGTAGTGATCCTCATCAATCATTGTAAAATCATATGCTACGATAGCATTATGAAAACGTATGTACCATTGTCTCGAAAACTGTTTGAGGTCATATATCGATCTCAAAAGTCGACATATCTTTTGTTCTTGGCCTTTTACAATAAACCCAATAGGTAGATGCATACATAATGTTTTTTCTAATTATACATTGAGAAAAGCAGTCTTCACATCCATTTGATGTAATTCAAGATCCATGCTTACCACTATTGCCAGAATAAGGTGAATTTAGGTAAATCTCACCACAAGAGAAAAAGTTTCCTTATAATCAACTCATTCTGGTTGATTGTACCCTTTTGCCACAAGGCAAGCCTTGTATTTTTCAATTGAGCCATAAGTCTTTCGCTTTATTTTGAGAACCCATTTGTTCCCAATTGCTTCACGTCCTTTCGAAAGATCAATCAATTTCCACACTTGATACAATCTCACTGACTCCATCTCTTCTTCCATTGCATGCAACCATTTTTCCTTGTCGAGGAAAGATAGAGCCTCATTTACATTCCTTGGCTCATTCTCAATTTGTGGAGCAACTATGAAAGCTTCCCCTTCTATCTGAAAGCGTCGACGGGGAATGCTTTGTCGACTTGTTTGTCATAGAGAAGATTGTGCTCTAGGTACTTCACTCTCCATCATACTCCCACTTGGATTAGGTAATGATGGCATTGTGTCATCAAGAGACTGCAATTAAGATTGGTTGGAAACGAATCTTTATTTCTTGCATTGCTCCCACTTGCATCATTGTCATTATCTAATACGTCAAATAAGGAATTTACTTCTCCTATTTCTCCTTTTTAGGAAATTCATTTTTTAAAAAGGTGACATCTCATGATTCAAATTCAGTTACACTCATACTTTTCTGCTCACCTATGAATGCATACCCTTTTTCATAGTGCCTTATGAAGATACTCTTCTTGCCTCTAGGACCCAATTTTTCATACTTGTGGGGCGATTCATGAGTATAGGCCGCACAGCTCTAATGTTTCAGGAAACTCAAATCGGGTTTTCTACCTCGTCCATAATTCGTATGGGGTGGAGGTAACTGATTTAGTAGGCACTCGTAAGTATATAGGCAATTGTTAACAAAGTATCACCCCAAAATGTGATTGGCAAATGTGTCTATGCCATCATAGACCTAACCATTTTCAAAAGGGTTGTGTTTCTTCTCTCTGCAACACCGTTTTGTTGAGGAGTATATGGAATAGATAACTGTTTGTCTATTCTCCTTTCAATACGCAAATCTCTGAACTGATCAAATAGATATTCTCGTCCTTGATTGGATCTCAATGCTTTTATTTTCTTGTCCAATTGATTTTCAACTAAAGTCTTAAACTTCTTAAAGCAACATAATGCTTCAAATTTGTGAGAAATCAAGTAGACATCCGAATCGGGTATAATCATCTATAAAATTAATGAAGTAAACAACCTCATGCCTTGATCTTACATTCATTGGACCACAAACGTCAGAATGAATTAATTGCAACCAAAACTCAGCTCTAGTCCCTTTCCAAATGGTTTCCGTGTCGTTTTTCCCACTAGGCAATGCTTACAGATAGGCAAATCTACTTTTTCGATACTGTCCAATAAGCCTTCTTTGGCTAATCTATTCATTTGTTGTTGGCCAATATGACCAAGTCCAGCATGCCACATATTTACATCATTATCATTAGAATCGGAAGATGTAAATAGAGAATAATTGTTATTGACACCATTGTCATTAACATCCAAAATGACAAAACCATCCAGAAAATAACCATAACCATATAGATTTGTTTCAAAAAATAAATCAACACCATTATTATGAAAATTCAAATTGAAACCATGTTTGACCAACACCAACACCGAAACTAAATTCTGACAAATTTCCGGAGCATATAGCGCGTCATGCGGGATTAAGGTGCGTCCACCGCGCATATTCAATTGGCAGGTGCCAAAACCCTTCACTTCCATTCTGGAGTTGTTTCCCACATATATTCATCTTGCTCTATTTGGAACTTGTCGAGATTCCACGAAGGCTCTTCGGTCCTTCGTCACATGGTCTGTGGCTCCTGAGTCTACAGTCCACAAAGGATGAGATTCAATTAAAAAGATTGAACTAGAAACATAAGAAACACTCATAAGTGTACACAAGGTTTCTACCTTCTTCGGCTCAGCGCGGTCACGAGCGAAGTGCCCTTTTCTGCCACGGTTGAAATACTTCACCTTTGAAATATTCCTTTTAAGAGGACGTTTTCATCTCTTTGGTTTGTTGGTTTTAGGTTTCTTCCTTGAAGGTTCCGCTCTTTTGCCCTTCCACTTCTTAAAAACACTTAGATGCTTGCGCTTGAAGCGCGTAACTCCACATGAGCTAGAAGCAGCATAGTAAATATGCTTGTGGCTTGGCTGCCAAAAACGGTCTTCTTCCAATTCAAGGTGTCGCATTGCATCCTCAAAGGTTTTAATGTTATCGCTGTAAATCAAGTGGACTTTCATATTTTCTCAACTATGAGGCAAAGAGCGTATAACCGCCTGCACCTGCTGATCATCAGTTAATATGTGTCTAGCATCAGACAATTCACTTATCATATTCGACATCTGCCTCAAATATTGTTTCATATTTTGGCCATGAGGCATCTTGTATAAGTCGAATCTTATAGTGAGCTGTCTTAGTTTGGTCACAGAAGTTTAACCAAATTTGGCATTCAGAGCATCCTACATATCCTTGACATTATCAAAGCACCTAAACTCTCTCATAATATCATTTTTCATTTTGCTTAGCAACGTAACGCGAGCGAGAGAGTTATTTCTTTTCCAAATAGTAAAAGCATCTCTATCTCTGTGATGTTGTACAGTGGTGTCCTCTTCAGGTTCATCCATAATTTGGTTCGGGGTTTCTAGTGCTTCCTGTTCCTCTAGAACATATTGAATTTTCATGCTCCAAATCTCGTAGTTTTCGTTGTTCAGTTTTTCTCCCTTATTCAGCTTAGCCACGATATTCTTGTTGCTGAAATCGTTCTATAAAAATACAAAGTTCTTTAGACACTATTCGCACGAAACTTTTAATGCTTAGCTTTTATGCATTAATATTTATTTAATTAATTATATTAAGAAATAACCTCACAAAAGACTTTAAGATTCAAGAGTTCACTACATTCCCAATCATCATCTAAAAAAGCCTAATTTGAAATTACCGTTAATATAATTATTCATATAAATCGAGCTCATTTAATAGTTACACAAACTAACTGAACTCCCACTTAAAAAAATAATCATGGCAATACATAATATAAAACATAATAGCTGTCATTCATTATTCAATACTCATCAAAAGTCCATAAAATAAGTTCAAAACATCACCCAATAAATAACGTCGTGAAAACAAATAATTCTTAGTACGAAAAGATAAAAGGTCCCAAAATTAGGCAACTTAAAGAAGTATGACACTTCAACAAACGATCCTTTTCTTGTTGACGGGAGAGTATCATAAAAACGTTTTGGAAGCCCTTTCTGTGAAATACCCCATAGGGCCAACTGCTTAGCAAGTTCATTTGACTTGTACCATGGTGCACTCCTGCACGCTTTGGCGTTCATTGAACGAGTCACCGTTTTTTATGCCTGAATCTTCAAATCTTCCCTCATAAGGCTTCAAGTAGTTTATTATAATTCTGCCGACAGTTCCTCTCCCAGAGATCATGTAGAAAGTTCATATGACTTTCATGCAAACTGTTAGCAAAATCGACAATCACGTCGTACTTTATCATACAGCCACCAGCCCAAATAACATATTGTAATTTCTCATTGAATATGATGACATGATCAATCAAATCAGTCATCCCATCTCACTCAATGGCCTCCAACGCATAGCGCAAAACTCTTAAGTTTGGCTTTTTGGGCTCTTGTCTTTGCAATACGGGGAGTACGCTACATTTGCATCATTGTTTCAGTAATGTACACGGAAACAATAAGAGGATTAATCATAATCCAAGGTAAAAACATCAATACAATGAGAGTTTACAAGATGTCATACATTTAATGGGATCCATTAAATCAATTTTCAGATAAATAAGAATCATCTAACAATTTTTTGAAAAAATATCAGGGATCAAAACATAATTACCCAAAAGTTTGGGGGATCAAAATGTAATTTCCAAAAGTTCAGGGATTAAAATGTAATTTTCCAAAATATTTTATATAATAATAATAATAATAATAATAATAATAATAATAATAATAATAATAATAATAATAATAATAATAAAGAACGCGAAATGGATCGGAATGCGGATTGGGTGGGAACTTGACCCACTAATGTCAGCACCAATCAGTCGGGCGTACGCCTCACGTGGCCCGTGCCGTGCACGCCGTACGTGAAGCCCACTCGTAGCGGGCTTCACCAGCGCGTTCAACGCGTGTGCAGTCGTCTGGCGTCCTCTAGTAGCGACAGACCATTTGTTTTTCTTGTCTCGTCGAGCCCGTTCGTTTGGTATATTCATAAACGTGTTTTACCGTACGGAACAAAAATAAGCACACCAGAATAGTACATACAAGAATGGGTATTTGAAGCTAATTGCGATTAACGAAGGTCAACATGATATGAAAACAAGAATATCTATGCTTTGATACCATTGATGGATTTTGCGTACTAAAAACTAAAAACGAGATCTATATACACAACGGAACAAAATAGATCTTCATACCCATGAACGAAACGTGCGAATCCATAAATGAGACATGTGAATTACAATCATACAATGATCGAATAAAAAAATACGTACTTTTACTTATGAGCCACACTAGATCACATGCCCTGAAATCCACTTGTATCATTGATTAATGAAGTAAATCACGAGTGACGGAAATACCTCAATACCATATATTAATAGCCTCGAAAGTGTAGATGAGAAAGCGATCCGGCGATCTGTTGTTCTTTGTGAGAACCTGTGAGAGAGCTTTTGAGGGAGATAATTCTCAATAGGGTGAAAACTGAACGAGTACGCCCAATTCCAAAATTGATATAACATATTCTTTAATTCCTTTTGTCGAATAGGAAACTATATCCTCTGATTGTCAATCTATCATCTTAATATTGGCAAGGATTGATTTGCTCTTTAATTGGCTCCAATCAAATCCATTAGCCAGATTAGCAGGCCTTTTGGGCATTAGGTTTAGACTCAAGGGGCTAGAGAAATTCAAAAGGTTGTGCTAACGGAAACTTATCTTCTTCTGCTGCTAAAATCTTACCTTTTTAAAATGATGACCCCCTTAGCAATAATTGTTCTTGTACTATCGGTAAGATAAAAAAAAAATTGATAAGCTCCAAGTAGCTCAGCATCCCGACGAGGCAAATGCAAGCTTGGTCTCAATTTCGTTACCATTAGCAATTGTAACTCACTAGTCCCTAATTTTGTCTTTTGGGCGGTCAAAGCTCACTGGTCCCTATTTACTAGTTGAGATTCATGCGATTTCCCAAATACTGCAAATTTATTTTTATGCTATTTTCTAAGCTTTTGCATTGATTGTGCTAGTTCCTCATCATCACGATCACTCAGGCAATTTGCATTCGACAATGCTTCATCATCTGATTTAATGAATAGAGCAACTTCGCAACCCATTCCCATCAATTCTTCATCAGCTATATCATCACCATAGATTTTAGGACATGTCCTTGTTTGTTGAACTTTAAGTGACGACTCAGCCGTATTAATCATGATTCTGTTATATTATGATTTTAATTAATAAGCGCGAGCGGAAGAGAAAACTTGTATTCAAATATAAGGTTTTCATCAATTAAAATTAAATGGCACATGACAAGTTCATACTAGGCCGTCACAGACTGACATACTACAAACAAACAACGACAAACGCATCTACCACCCAATTCTCCACTATCTCTTCAAGATCGCTCTCCTCTTCTAGCCCGCCTTCGTTGTCATCAACATCCTCCTCCATCATTAATTGTCGCCATTACCGTCATCATCCTACGGGAAAGGAATCGGGACAATTAAACGTCCGAGCATAGATTGACATAAAGCGGTACGAGATCCGTTCCGTCTTTAGACCCACGTCAATCCAAAGAGTGGACCTAATCCTCACAAACTCTATACTAAAAAAGTGGGGTCAATAAAGTGGTACGTAGACGCCTCAAAATCTACGAGAGTGCCATAATGAGCCATCGTAGTAGGAGGCGTAGCTGCCATATTACTAAGGCTATGAAGATCACAATAAAGGGTGAGCCACAACGCAGCAAATAAAACATCTAAAATTTACAAACCATTATTTCGTATTATCCGTCGCCAGATTTATTCAAGGACATACTTCCTTTTTATTTATCAACCCAATGGATAATATTATGTTCTTTTAAATGTCATTTATAGGGGTTGCACTAATCAAACATGCAATCGCAATAGGAATAAAATTCACACTAGATGAAGTGCCATGCATTCATAAATATGTAGATATGTATTTAAATCATCTTTAAGCCATATTTCTGTTCACAATTCACAGTATCTTGCATATAACCCACGGACTTTTCTTCGACATTTGCACATGGCACTATCAATGTCACGCCCCGACCTCGGCGGGCACGCCAACATCCCACACAGCCGTCAATATTGTGACATACTGATTTCCAGTCAATTTCAGACTCATTAATGAGAAATGAATCTAGAAATGTATTTCAGTAATATCTCGCTCGAATCTGATCAATTCGAGTAGACTGATCAAAAGGGAAAGGCTAACGCGAGGCATGGTACGTGGACCTAGGGAATTCGGATAAGAAATGACGCTTTGACCCTAAGGATTGTCGAGGAGATATTTAGAACCACAAAAAGACCGATCCAAGAACGATTAGGGAATGCTTTACGAGTGTCATACGATTGGAGCGCGGGTGATGCCGTTTAACTAAATGTATGATTTGCAAAATTTTTCTGAATCGGACAGTGAAGATCGTGACCGAAGGGCATTTTGGACATTAAACCCTCCCCATAGCTACCGAAAAAGTGAGTGAATGAGAGCCATTGGATCAAGCATGATTGACAAGAGGACAAGTGTCAATGGATGCCTTAAAGAGTAGTCAAGTCAACTATACCAAACCTACCATTCAAAGCATTGACTCAAGCCTTGAATATATAGTCTTCTCACTCTCTCTCCTCACTCATTTGGCCGGCCATACACCCAAGAACCATCGAAAATCTTCATCTTCTCCTCCTTTGCTTCTGCCCAACGCTGACCAATTCTGGAGCCACTGTTCGGCGCCATCGACGCCACTTTTCGGCCAACATCTGACCGCCAGCAGACCACACTAATGAAGCCCTACGTCTTACCGACATCCTTGAACAAGAATCGCGAAATTTGGACCACCGAGGAGCTCCGGCCAAAGATTCTCCCGAGAGCCGACAGAATCTACTCCAACCTGAGGTAGTTCTGATTTCTCATCCTTTTGGAGGCTGAAATGTTGGAGTTTGGTGGCAAAATTTTGTGGAGATTAAGTAGACGTGTGTATGAATCTGTGATAAAAATTGGGGTTCAATTTGATGAAGTTTTGACCATGAACCGGCCTTGTAAACCTTGCATAGAAACTGCCGGATTCTGACTTTGGAGGAATCGGCGACGTCCGGCGAGTTTTCGGCGACCACTCGACTTCAAACCTTCGGTGAGCCTCACAAACCCTTAGATAGACATGTTAAGAGGTAGGATAGTGAGTAGATGAAAGATTTGATGAAGATTTAGGGTTGGAAGTGCACGGTTTGCACAGAACCGAAATGAACCGGTTCGGTTCCGTGCAAAATCGATTCTGGTGGGAGCAAGAACAGATGGTTATGAGACTCAAATTGATATATAAAACATGTTAAGATGACGGGGATAGTGCTATGGAGAATTGTGATTCATGAATGGTTGAATTGGGCAAAGAAAATTGATGGATTGGTTGAATATGCTAGGTTACGCGGTGAATTGACCCTTGGACTGGTTAGGCCGAAACTTTGAGGATCCAAGAAGTGAATTTGGTGATTATTAAATGCAAGGTAAGGGAATTCTAAACTTAGGATAGGGAGATTGGACTCAATTGTGTGAGTCGAGGTTTAGTTTGATCGATTTATGAGGATTTTCCAAAGGGATTGTTCTTGGTATGCCCTGAGTGGCTATAGGAGGATTATGTATGTTATTGTTTATGCTTGAATTGTCCGCCATGTATGTGTGTCATTTGATTGCCTTGCATGCCATGAGTATTCGAACTGTGCATGAGTTGCACCTGTTGTTTGATTTGTGAAATTGAATTAAAAGCATGGCATGAAATGACATGGCGAGGCCCTAAGGCTTATGAGACGCGGGGCGGGAGGTGGATACCCTGATGCGACGAGATCGCGGGGTGGAGTTGATGTTGTGTGGCGTCTTAATGCGGTGAAATCGCAGGGTTGAGATGGCCATGGTCCTGATGCGAATTATTCGCGGGACGGAGATATGAGTTGATGATATTGGCCTAGAGTTTCATCGGGACCTGATGCGTTTGCGCGGGTTGCCGATGACGGTTTGATGCGTTTACGCGGACCGAGTCTAATGCGACAAGATCGCGGGCTAGAGATTTAGGCAGACAGGAAGAGGTGGTTGTGGCAAGATAGCGGATGAGGTGTGCATTATCATCTGAGTGTGACATGTTGTCATAGTTACATGCCTGTCATCTGTATATTGTCGTTTTATTAATTTATACTTGATATGCCTGTGAATGGAATTATTGGGATAGACGACTACTTGAGCAGACGGTGGACCTAACCTAGGGTTAGGGTTGCTTTACTGAGATGTGCATCTCACCCCTTTTGGGGACCCTCATTTTTGCAGTCCTAGACCTTAGACATGTGGTCCATACGTTTTGGGGATCTCAAGAAGATGACGGCGTATTTTGATGAGTTTTCGGATAGACATGGGAACATTTATGTGAGGAAATGCACGGTTGTATGGGTTGACGAGGGTAGCTCTGATTGGAAGTCTCATAGGTTTGATGCATGGTTTAAGAGAGTTGGGGATGAGCAGATTGGGCCGCTGAAGCCTCATGAGGTACCCTAGGGAGTGATACCCGACTGGTGCCAGACCGCGGGAGAGCAGGAGCAGCCAGAAGGATCTGTGGTTGGATCTAGGAATGGGCCGGAGAAGACCTTGACTCTAGACTTCACCAAGGACGAGGTGATTGTCGTGGAGGCGACCGAGGAGAATCTTGCCGAGTCGTCGCGCGAGGAGACCATGGAGGATTCCATCGAGGTCCCGTCCGTGACGTTCTTTGAGTATGTGCCGACCAAGGACGCAGAGGATACCGGGGACTCCAGTAGCTCATCCTAGGAAATACAGTTTGTTGGCTCAATCTTATGATAGCGACCCACGACCATTGCTATTTTAGACGTCGATGATGGTCATGTTTCTGATGTGCTAATCCCGTCGCCCTTGCCTAGCGGATGTAGTAGTCGAAATTTGTATGACAGTTATTATGCTATTCAGGTCCCACTTAACTTATATTCTGTACGGGGATTATTTAAGTATCGCTTCCACATGCTTATGTTTATATATTATCTCTCGACTTGTTCGTGGATCTTGGGACCATGAGAGATGTGTTGTTTGCTTGCAGGGATGTTCGCGCGCTCGCTGGGTTCGGGGCGTGACATCCCCGTTCGATTTGGTATCAAAGTAAGGTCAGCTCGATCCAAAGTTGGTTGAGGACTAGAGTAATAAGGATGATTAAGTGGGACAAGGACGGATAACGAGATCTTAGGAAGCTGGTTAAGATAAGGCATGGGGTGCCTAGTGTGTGACCTGGTACTTAGGGTTGGTGTTTGATTTTGGCAAAGTTGTGGTAAGGCATGAGAGGATTGAATTCCCTGCTTAGGATTGAAGGTCAGTTCTAGACTTTGGTTGGTTTGAGGAATGAAAGTAATTGGTTGTAGCGAATCACTAGAGTGAATGGAACTGAGAAATGGCCTTAGACTGTTTGTTGAAATGTTTCTAGAGTCTGTAGTATGAAGTACTGTTAGATTATAACCGTTTCTGTTAAGGAGTAATTAGTAGCTCTGGATTTGAATGACTGAGTAAGTTACTAACTCCTTGCTGAACTTGTGATGGACCAAGTTCAGTAGAAAGAAGTAAGGATGAGTAACCCACCTAGAAGGGCTGGAAGGCCAAGAGGCGGAGCCTCTAGCTTGAGGCCACCTGTCGCTGAAGATCTAAGGATGGATGATGTGCTGAGGGCACTAGAAAGGATTGGCGACATGATTGATAGGCAGGCTTAGGATCGGAACGCTGCCATTGCCCAGGCAGTAGAAGCTGCCATAACAGCCGTTAATGCCAACAATGGCAACAATGGTGGAAATGGAAGTTAGGGTGAACCGAACTAGAGTAATGAAGCTATAAACACCCAAGAGGAAATCGTCATGGCCAAACAGATGGGCTAACTAGTGGAGCGATTCATAAAGTTGAAGCCGACACAGTTTGACGGGACTGGAGATCCCGAGCTAGCGCCCAAGTGCATTGAAAAGATAGAAAAGGCTTTTGGGGTGCTGAGATGCACCGATGAAGAGAAGGTATTGCTAGCGGTGTACCAGCTGGAGGGTCCTGCAAATGATTGGTGGGCTGCCACCAAGAACGGAGTTTTCCCTAAAGGAACGGTCATGAATTGGGAAGCCTTTAAGACGACCTTCAATAATAAGTACTTTTCTGAGACGGCCAGGGAAAGGAAACAGGTGGAATTCCTGCAGTTACGTCAGAACTAGCTGACGATAGATCAGTACGAGGCCGAGTTCTCAAGGTTGTCAAGGTATGCACCACGATTTGTAGAGAACCCCCAGGAGAAAGCAAGGAGGTTCAGGGATGGTTTGAGGCCCGGGCTCCGTAGTCAAATGATCGCTTTGAATTTGAGGACATATAAGGAAATATATGAGCGAGGCCAGATGATAGAACGGGACTAAAAATAGAGAAATGCTGTAACTGGATTGCGGTTTACGTCCTTTAGAGATAACCGCTAGATGGGCAAAAGGCCGATGGCGAACAATAGGCGATTTGTGCCTCCAGTGCGAAAAAATATCGTGAAGCCATCGAATCCTGTGAATTGGAACCGCCACTTTTGTGGCAAGAGGCATGGAAATGGGCCATGCCCAGTGAAAACAGGAACTTATTTCAAGTGTGGTGAACTGGGCCATTAGATGAGGGTGTGTCCAAACCAAGCTCCGGCAAGTCGACCACAAAGATAAAGGCCACAAGCTGGACCGTCGACTGCCACACCCCAGATTGAGCAGAGTCGACCACGGGCACAGGGCATAGTGTATGCAGTAGCCCCCAGAGAGGCGGAGGAAGCACCAGGAGTGGTCACAGGTGCGGTCTACTTGTGCAACCAAGTTGCATATGCATGGTTTGACCCTGGTGCCACGCATTCGTTTGTGTCTGCACAATTTGCTGAGTTAGTGGGTATGAAATTAGAACCGTTGAGTATAGTTCTACATGTTGCCACTCCATTAAAGGATAACATAGTGGTTTCAATGGTTGTGCTGGTTGTGAGATTGTGATTGGGGGAAGTAAAGAGAGTATTAACCTAGCTATATTACCCATGTTCGATTTTGATGTAATAATAGGAATGGACTGGTTGGGTAAGCAGGGGGCAGTAGTGGACTGTGGTAGTAAAGTAATTCGATTTTATCCGAGAAGCCGCCCTAGATTTGAATTGGTAAGAAGTCGAGGAGGAATCTCCATTCCCTTAGTCTCATCTTTGGAAGTAACTAAGTTGACGACCGAAGGGTTTCGAGCATACTTAGTGGCGGTAATGGACACGACTACCGAAGAGCCAAAGTTAGAGAGTATTCCGGTAATGCATGAATTTCCTGACGTGTTTCTCCAAGAGTTGCCAAGATTACCACCGGAACAGAAAATAGAATTTGTGATTGAGTTAGCCCCTAGAACGGAACCGATTTCGAAAGTACCTTACAGGATGTCTCTGTCAGAACTAAAGGAGTTAAAGGTGTAGATGCAAGAGCTGTTGAATAAAGGATTCATCCGACCAAGTGCTTCACCGTGGGGAGCACTGGTGTTATTTGTAAGAAAAAAGGATGGGTCTATGCATTTGTGCATCGACTATTGGCAGCTGAACCAAGTGACAATGAAGAACAAGTATCCGTTATCGAGGATTGATAATCTTTTTGATCAGTTGCAAGGAGCAGCGGTGTTTTCAAAGATTGACTTGAGGACTGGATATCACCAGTTGAGGATCAAGAAGGAAGACATACCTAAGACTGCTTTCAGGACGAGGTATGGCCATTATGAATTTACGGTGATGCCGTTCGGATTGACTAACGCTCCAGCTGCTTTTATGGACCTGATGCATCAAGTATTTAAAGAATTTCTGGACAGATTCGTCATACTCTTCTTTGACGATATCTTGATTTACTAGAGGAGCAAAGTAGAACATGAGGAGCACTTGAGGACTGTACTGTAGACTCCGAGGGAGCATACGCTCTATGCGAAGTTGAGTAAGTGCGAGTTCTGGCTGGACAGGGTAGCATTTCTTGGTCATGTGGTGTCTAGTGAAGGAATCGCAGTGGATCCTGCGAAGATCGAGGCTGTAGCCAATTGGCCGAGGCCTACTACGGTCACGGGGGTCAGAAGTTTCTTGGGATTGGCGGGATACTATAGGCGCTTTGTGGAGAAATTCTCATCAATAGCCATCCCATTGACGCCGTTGACGAAGAAGGAAACAAAGTTTGAATGGACTGACAAATGTGAGCAGAGTTTCCAAGAACTCAAACATAAACTGACTATCGCGCCAGTATTGACAATTCCATCAGGACCAGGAATTTATGAGATATACAGCGACGCTTTGCTGAAAGGATTGGGCTGTGAGTTGATGCAGCATGGCAGAATAGTAGTCTATGCATCTAGATAATTGAGGCCACATGAGATGAATTACCCGACTTATGACCTGGAGTTAGTAGAAATGATATTCGCTTTGAAAATCTGGAAACATTACCTATGTAGCAATAAGTTTCAGATCTATACCAACCACCAAAGTTTAAAGTATCAGTTCTCCCAGAAAAAGCTGAATATGAGGCAGCATAGGTGGATGGAGCTGCTGAAGGATTATGATTGTGATATCCTATATCACCCTGGGAAAGCCAACAAAGTAGTAGATGCACTGAGTCGGAAGTCAAGCATCGCATGTCTGCTAGTGAAAGGTTGGTCGATGATCAAGGATTTAAGAGACTCCAAGTTCAAATTAGAGGTCGATCAGTTATCTAGTCTGATAGCTACATTGAGGGTGGAACCTGAGATCCAAGAAGGAATAAATGCATTACAATTTACGGACCTAGAGATTTAAAAGATCCTTGAAATGGAGGTGATGAAGAGAAAACCAAAATTTCAAGTGTCAAAAGACGGAATCCTAAAGTTTCGAGGATGATTGTGTATACCAAAGGATGAAGGACTCAAGGAAAGAATCTTGTCAGAGGCTCATAGGAGCATCTATAGTGTCCACCTTGGAATGAAGGTGGACGTAGCAAAATACGTGGCTAAATGCTTGACACGCCAGCAAGTGAAAGCGCAGCACTGTAAGCTTGGAGGACTATTATAGCCACTGGAGATACCCGAGTGGAAGTGGGAGCACATAATCATGGATTTTGTGATGGGACTCCCAAGGAGCTAGAGAGGTCACGACTCTATATGAGTAGTAGTGGAGAGATTGACCAAGTCCGCCCACTTCATTCTTGTACGAAAGGATTTCGCTATGGATAAGTATGCAGAACTGTACATGAGGCAGATAGTGAGGTTGCACGGAGTGCCAGTGATGATCACGTCTGATAGAGATCTTAAATTCACGGCAAATTTTTGGAAGAGTCTGCAAGAAGCCATGGGAACTCGATTGCAGTTTAGTATAGCCTACCATCTATAGACGGACAGATAGTCGAAAAGGATGATACAGACGCTTGTGGATATGTTGCGAGCATGCGTCATTGATTTTAAAGGTGGATGGAAAAATCAGTTACACCTGGTAGAGTTCGCCTATAATAATAGCTACCAGCAGAGTATCCAGATGGCACCATTCGAGGAACTTTATGGATGAGCCTGCAAAACCCCGATTTGTTGGGATGGGATTGGAGAAAGGAGTATCACAAGCTCAGAATTGGTAGATTAATCGGTGGAAGCAGTGAAGATAATTCGGGATAGACTGAGGACGGCACACAGTCGTCAGAAGAGCTATGCAGATAAGCGGCGCAAGCCCTTGGAATTTCAAGTGGCCGATCACGTCTTCCTCAAGGTGTCACCAATGAGAGGATTATCATGATTTGGAAAGAAAGGGAAGCTGAGCCCAAGATATGTAGGCCCATTTGAGATATTGGAACGAATTGGAACTTTAGCCTACAGGCTTGCCCTGCCGCCAAATTTATCCCAGGTGCATAATGTATTCCATGTATCGATGCTGCGAAAGTATGAACAGGATCCGACACATGTTTTGGACTATGAAGCCATAGAAGTGGACGATAGAGTGTCTTACGTGGAGAGGCCAATAAGGATCGAGGACCAGAAGGAGCAAGTCCTCAAGAATAAGAAGATTCCACTAGTCAAGGTAGTATGGGAGCACCATGGAACGAAAGGTGCCACATGGGAGAACAAAGAGATGATGAGGCGACAGCACCCCCATTTATTTGAATAATTAAGTGTAATGTAAATTTCGAGGACGAAATTTTTGTAAGGGGGAAGAGTTGTGAAATCCTGATTTTCAGTCAATTTCAGACTCATTAATGAGAAATGAATCTAGAGATGTGTTTCAGTAATATCTCGCTCAAATCTGATCAATTCAAGTAGACTGACTAAAAGGGAAAGGTTAACGCGAGGCATGGTACGTGGACCTAGGGAATTCGGATAAGAAATGACACTTTAACCATAAAGATTGTCGAGGGGATAATTAGAACCACAAAAAGACCGATCCAAGAACGATTAGGGAATGCTTTGCGAGTGTCATACAATTGGAGCGCGAGTGATGCCGCTTAACCAATGTATGATTTACAAAATTTTCCTGAATCGAACAGTGAAGATCGTGACCAAAGGGATTAGTGATAAACCCTCACAATTACATGACAACCAAAGCCGCCACGAATTGACGAGCCCTAAATGTGATGAGAATCACAGGGTCAATAGCCTAAAGTCCGCAAAAGCCGCACGTCGATTCGAGATAGGCTGGAACCACGTCTGATAGAGGAAATTATCAAAAACGAGTCTTGAAAAAAATTTGAAATGGAAAATCAAGAATTTCAACGTTATTCGGATGGGTCATCGCCTTATCGAAGAATTATGGAACGACAAAAACGATGTTCTGAACGTCGGGGGTAAAATTACCCTTTTGCCCCTCAAGTTTAGAATCTTACCCAAGCATTTGAAGAAGGGCATTCTGGACATTAAACCCTCCCCATAGCTGCCGAAAAAGTGAGTGAATGAGAGCCATTGGATCAAGCATGATTGACAAGGGGACAAGTGTCAATGGATGCCTTAAAGAGTAGTCAAGTCAACTATGTCAAACCTACCATTCAATGCATTGACTCAAGCCTTGAATATATAGTCTTCTCACTCTCTCTCCTCACTCATTTGGCCGGCCATACACCCAAGAACCACCGAAAATCTTCATCTTCTCCTCTTTTGCTTCTGCCCAACGCCGACCAATTCTGGAGCCACTATTCGGCGCCGTCGACGCCACTTTTTGGCCACCATCTGACCACCGGCTGACCACACCAATGAAGCTCTACGTCTTGCCGACATCCTCAAATAAGAATCAAGACATTTGGACCATCAAGGAGCTCCGACCAAAGATTCTCTCGAGAGCCGACAGAATCTACTCCAACTTGAGGTAGGTCTGATTTCTCACCCTTTTGGAGGCCGAAATGTTGGAGTTTGGTGGAAAAATTTTGTGGAGATTAAGTAGACATGTGTATGAATCTGTGATAAAAATTGGGGTTCAATTTGATGAAATTTTGACCATGAACCGGCCTTGTAAACCTTGCACAGAAACTGCCGGATTCTGACTTTGGAGGAACCGGCGACGTCCGGCGAGTTTTCGGCGACCAATCGACTTCAAAACTTCGGTGAGCCTCACATAACCTTAGATAGAAGTGTTAAGAGGTAGGATAGTAAGTAGATGAAAGATTTGATGAATATTTAGGGCTGGAAGTGCACAGTTTGCATAGAACCGAAATGAACCGGTTCAGTTTCGTGCAAAATCAATTTTGGTGGGAGCAAGAACAGATGGTTATGAGATTCAAATTGATATTTAAAACATGTTAAGATGATGGGGATTGTGCTGTGGATAATCGTGATTCATGAATGGTTGAATTGGGCAAAGAAAATTGACGGATTAGTTGAATATGCTAGGTTGCGCGGGGAATTGACCATTGGATTGGTTAGGCTGAAACTTTGAGGATCCAATAAGTGAATTTGGTGATTATCAAATGCAAGCTAAGGGAATTCTAAACTTAGGATAGGGAGACTGGACTCAATTGGGTGAGTCGAGGTTTAGTTTTATCGATTTATGGGAATTTTCCAAAGGGATAGTTCTTAGTATGCCCTAAGTGGCTATAGGAGGATTATGTATGTTATTATCTATGCTTGAATTGTCCACCATGTATGTGTGTCATTTGATTGTCTTGCAAGCCATGAGTATTCGAACTGTGCATGAGTTGCATTTGTTGTTTGATTTGTGAAATTAAATTAAAATCATGGCATGAGCATGACATGGCGAGGCCTTGAGGTGTATGAGACGCGGGGTGGGAGGTGGATACCCTGATACGACGAGATCGCGGGGTGGAGTTGATGTTGTGTGGCGCCCTGACGCGTTGAAATCGCGAGGTTAAGATGGCCACGGTCCTGATGCGAATTATTCGCGGGAGGGAGATATGAGTTGATAATATTGGCCTAGAGTTTCATCGGGACCTTATGCGCTTGCGCGGGTTGCCGATGACGGTCTGATGCGTTTACGTGGACCGAGCCTGATGCGATGAGATCGCGGGTTGGAGATTTAGGCAGGCAGGAAGAGGTGGTTGTGCCAAGATGGCGGATGAGGTGTGCATTATCATCTGAGTGTGACATGTTGTCATAGTTGCATGCCTGTTATCTGTATGTTATCGTTTTATTGATTTATACTTGATATGCCTATGAATGGAATTATTGGGATAGACGACTACCTGAGCGGACGGTGGACCTAATCTAGGGTTATGGTTCTTTTATTGAGATGTGCATCTCACCCCTTTTGGGGACCCTCATTTTTACAGATCTTAGACCTTAGATATGTGGCCCTTACGTTTTGGGGATCCCTAGGAGATGACTACGTATTTTGACGAGTTCTTGGATAGACAGGGGAACATTTATGTGAGGAAATGCACGGTTGTATGGGTTGACGAGAGTAGCTCTGATTTGAAGCCTCATAGGTTCGAGGCATGATTTAAGAGAGTTGGGGATGAACAGATTGGGCCGCTGAAGCCCTATGAGGTATACCAAAGAGTGATACCCGACTGGTGCCAGACCGCGGGAAGGTAGGAGCAGCCAGAAAGATCTGTAGTTGGATCTAGGAATGGGTCGAAGAAGACCCCGACTCTAGACTTCACCGAGGACGAGGTGATTGTCGTAGAGGCAACCGAGGAGGATCTTGCCGAGCCGTCGTGCGAGGAGACCATGGAGGATTCCATCGAGGTCCCGTTCGAAATGTTCTCTAAGTATGAGTCGACCGAGGACGTAGAGGATACCGGGGACTCCAGCCGCTCATCTTAGGAGATACAGTTTGTTGGCTTGATCTTATGATGGCGACCCACGACCATTGTTATTTTGGACGTCGATGATGGTCATGTTTTTGATGTGCTAACCCCATCGCCCTTGCCTAGCGGATGTAGTAGTCGGAATTTGTATGACAGTTATTATGTTATCCAGGTCCCACGTAACTTATATTATGTACGGAGATTATTTAAGTATCGCTTCTGCATGCTTATATTTATATATTATCTTTCGACTTGTTCGTGGATCTTGGGACCATGAGAGATGTGTTGTTTGCTTGCAGGGATTTCGTACGCTCGCCCGGTTCGGGGCGTGACAAATATAAATAAAATAATCCAGGATCCATTGGCGAAACTCGTAGAGCTTGATATGGTAAGTACATGCGGAAGCGAAAACATAACCCTAGACATAAAAACAAACATAAGGCGACATAGGATTTAAAAGCCAACACACATTGTCTTATAAACAAGATGTGCTATACAACAAAAGGGAATAGGGTGCGGAGGAAGGCACTATAGGACCACAAAAAGAACTTCCAAAAATTTATCTATAAACTAGACAGACTCGTCTTCATCTTCCTCCTCTTCCTCTTCCTCTTCCTCTTCTTATTCTTCTTCTTCGGGGCATTTTCAGGGCTTTGAGTCTGAAAATGTTGGTCCCACGACGGAGTGAGATAACAATCTTTGTAAGTTAACCCTAACCCTAAGCTAGACTATTGGTACCTCTAGGCACGCTTGAAAATATGCAAGTTTTGGAAAATGCTTTTCATACATGATATTCGAGCAATTGGAATAATGAGGCAACTCAGGCATATCAAACAATCAAGTTCATGTATTTCACTACTTTCACTATCCAATATGAATTTCTCAAGTCATACAAGCATAATAGACATTTCATGCACTCTAGGCATTCTAAGCACTCTAGCTAATTAATAGCATTTCAATCATACAAACTCGAAAACACATCAAAATCATATTTTAGTCTTTTATCTTCTTTACGCCCATCAAGGCCTGCCCTCCTTGAGCCGTGAGATGATTTAGTCAATCACATGACTCTCGACGTCTTATCGAGATGATTCGGTCATCATGACTCTCGCCGCGAGATGATTTGGTCTCTATAGTGACTCTTGACATTCCACGCCATAGAGATGATTCGACCGACTATAAGACTATCGCGTTTGGACCTAGAGATGATTCGATCACTACCTGATTCTCAATTCTTACAGTCTTCGAGATGATTCAGTCAAGGTAGGACTCTCTAGCCGCACGACCTCGTCAGGTCAATCGGAGTAACTCCCTCCCCAGCTCAATGTATTGGCCATAAAGCATAATAGTGAACCTTCTCATTAATCTCATTTTCACATTCTCAAGCAGATTCATTCCTTCGCCATTCAAGGCACACCATTCAAGTATATCAGGTTCATCAACTCAAACATGCCATTCGGCCACTAGCAGCACATATCATTCCACATCAAGCATTGAACTATCGAATGTACCAACAAGCATCAAAACACTCGATTGAACCAAATAAGTCGATGCACATAAAAAATTCAGTCATGGCACCTCATCATCAAGCATGCACAACATTAATTCAATAGTTTTAGGCATGCTAAAGAGTCATTCAATCAAGGCAAATAATCTAAAATCTCAATTCATCAAAACTGTCCAATTCAAGCCCCTACGACCAGGTTCAGTCTCACAAAAATTGATATTTTTACACTGAATTTTTTAGAAAAATTCTAGAGTCTTAAAATTCAAGATCTTACGGACATGTGGACGAAAACGGTACTTGATTTGGATATCGGATGAATTAGAACGGGTCGTTTTAAAATCGGTGTGTGCAGAAGACAGATTTGGCAACTCTCGGGTCTCTCACGGTTCCACCCTCAAAACAACCCTTTAAAACCTTTAATTTCCACCAAAAATCCATCCTTTAGTGACTCAACATCCTAACAAAAGGCTAGAAGTCTTCTTACCAAGCTATTTTAAGCAACGAACTCCTTCAAGAACCGCAACAATCTTCAGATCCTATTCTATTCGGTGCAGGGCAGATTCTGTTCCTAGGGAAATCTATGCAAAACGGCCATCAAAACTCCAATCTAACTCACCTATCATTTCTAACATGTAATACCATGTCTTAAGGTGTCTTACCAATAAGATTTGGGGCAAGACGAGACCTTGGCGGACCTCAAAAGCCCACAGATCCTCTGTCGGTTGAAGGGAACAGAATCTGCTCTTACAAAACCAACCAATTTCAATCATGAAAACTCTCATAAACTTGCAACCTTAGCTCATTCAACTTTAGTACTGTAAGTTGAGAAGTCCTCGCCAAAAGTTTGAAGTCGTTTAAAGCCTTAAGTGGCTAAACGAGGACCTTCCTCCAACTTGGTCAGAATCTGCTTTGTCCTGACCTTCGTCCACTCAAACCGATCTACGGAAAGATCTACTAGTTCAAATTGAGCTTATAATATGTCTATAAAAAAATAAGACAATAAACTTTCGTTTGACAATAGTTTTACCTCAATTTGATATTAGACGATGGAGTTATGGTCGTAAGAGTGGGACGGGTTGGAACTGGTCGAGAGCTGGCCGGCGAGAATGAGGAAGAGAGGAAGAGAGAGAACATGAGAGTGAGAGGGAGAGAGAAATTGGCTGAATAAAATGAAGAGAGAGACTTCTTGCTTTTTCCTTTGTCCTCAACTCAAGGAGGGAGAAAAAATGGTAGTTATGACATTTTGATTTTTCCTGTCATTTCAAGATTCATTAATAAGAAAGTACCTAACGATGTATTTCAGTTGTATCTCACTCGGATCTGATCAATCCTGAGTTGACTGACCAAAAGGGAAAGGCTAACGCGAGACAAGGTACGTGACCTAAGGAACTCAAATAGAAAATAGCGCTTTGACCATAAGAATTGTCGAGGAGACATTTAGAGCCATAAAAGGCCGATCTAAGAACGATTAAAAAATGCATTACTAGCTTTATACGATTGGAGCGCGGGTGATGCCGCTTAACCAATGTATAATTTGTAAAATTTTCCTAAATCGAACGGTGACGATCGAGACCGTCGGAACTAGTGATAGACCCTCATAATTACATGACAATCAAAGTCACCATGAATTGATGAGCCCTAATTGTGATATGATTCACAGAGTCGATACGCGTAACGTCTACAAAAGCCGTCCGCCAGTTCGAGATAGGTTGGAATCACGTCTGATAGAGAAATGATTCAGAAACGAATCTCGAAATTAGAAAATGGAGAATCACGAATTCCAACTCTATAATTGGATTGGTCGTTGCCTTATCAAAGAAAATTAGAATTAGAAAAAAAACGACGTTCCGAATGTCGGGGGTAAAATTACCATTTTGCCCCTCAAGCCTTGGCCTTGCATTTATAATTGGATGAGGGCATTTTGGTCATTAACCACACCCCCAAGGCTATTGAAAATGAGAAGAAATAGCAGCCTTGGATGAGAATTGATTGACCCTTGAACAAGTGTCAAAGGATTAAGCATTGATGTGGATGGGGACACTTTTAACCTATCATTCAATCAAGTTGACTCTTGAAATTGTGTATACCCTCCTCTCTCTCCCTCCATTTGGCCGAACATAACCACCACCTGCCATTTCTCTTCTCCTTCTTCTTCTTCTCTTTCTCACCGAGAAGCTCCAGCTGACCAGACCCGACTGCCAGCTTTGCCGCCGTCGACTGCCACTTCCGACATCTTCCAACCGCCGAGCCGACCACCAACTCCTTCCTCATCCTCTTGCCGACAACCTCCAAGTGGAATCAATTCATTTGACCCACTAACGAGTCCCGGCCGGCCAATCTCCCGGAAGTCGATAGAAACCGTCGCAGTTGGAGGTAAGCCACTGTTTAGACTCCGTAGGATCCCGAAACCTTTGACTCTTTTGGCCAAATTTCGTGGACATCTAGAGGACAACAAGACTGAGTTGTGGTAAAAGGTTTGGATGAATTTGATGGAGTTTTGACCCCAAATGGGTCTTGTGTTTGAAGGGCAAAAAACTGACCGTTGGAGGACTTGGAGGAACCGACGCCGTTCGAGGACTTTCCGGCATCGCCTTGGCTTCAAATTTTCGGTGAGGCTCCCTAAACCCTAGAACTACATATTAGAAAGTAGATTAGTAGATAAATTGAGGATTTAAATTAGTTTAAGGGCTGATTGGTTGAGATATGTACAAAACTAAAAATGCCTTGTTTCAGTTCTGTGCATATCGAATCTGTAGGGGGCTGTTGGTGATGGAATTGAGTCCCAAATTCATCATTGAGGTGTATGAGGATGTCAATTGATAGGTCCATGAGGTGTATGTTTAGTGAAGTGACGAATTAAGCAAAAAAATTGACGAATTAGATGAATTTCCTTAGGTTGCGCGATTGACTTGTTCTTGGGCTAATTGGACCAAACCATTGACGTGCTTGGAAGGAGATTTGTGTTGATTTAAGCTTGAGGTAAGGAGCTTCTAAACCTTGGCTAGGATGATTGGACTTAATTGGGGGAATTGAGTGTAAATTAGATTGATTCTTGAAAGTTTATGGGGTGATTATCCATTGTGCGTCTTTGAGAGATATAAATGGTTTGAGTGCTTGACAATGCTTGTGTCATGAAATGATTGTCGCATTTGAATGTCAAATTTAATTGTCTCGCATGCCATTGATGTGTTGCTCGTTGCATAAGTTTGCAATTGATCATGTGTTATGAACTGAAATGAGCATTTGACATGTCTGAAAAATTGTAACACCCTGAGGCATTGAGACGCGGGATTGTGTGGATGGATACCCTAAGACGCCGAGGTGCAAGGTTTGAGTTGAACGATACCCTGAGGCATACGAGACGCGAGGTTGAGATTGCCATGGTCCTAATGCATTGAAACACAAGACGGAGTTTGAGATGTGTCGAAGTAGGCCTGGAGTGAAATTGAAAACCCGATGTGTTTATACGGGTTTGTCAATGTGATGGTCTAAGACGTATTTACGCGGACCGAGCCTGAGACATTCTAAATGCGGACGTGAAAATGAGGAGGACTGGAAGGGTATAGAGTTTAACTTGTCATGGCAATGTGTGTTGATTTCAATGATGTGATATGGTGCCATGATTGCATACTTGACACTTTTTTGTACCCGTATGTTATCTAATGACTGTTGAATGCCTCGTTTGATTGTATGTGTGTTATGTCCTTGATTGCATACGCCTGAGCGTACGGTCAGCGTAACCTAGGATTATGACCTACCTTACTGAGATGTAAATCTCACCCCGTTGTGGGACCCCATTTTTCAGATCTTAGGCCGTGAAAATGTGGCCAATCAAATTTTGGTGACCCGAAAGAGATGTCGGTGTATTTTGAGAAGTTCCCGGATGGATATGGAACCGTGTATGTTAGGAAATGTACTGTAGTCTGGGTTGACAAGGGTGGTAGCAGCTAGAAGCCTCATAGGTACGAGGCCTGGTTTCGAAAGGTAGGAGATATTTCCACAGGACCATTGAAGCCCACTGAGGTACTCCGTGGGGTGATCCATAGCTGGTGTCATCCCACTCGGGGTTCGGTGAAGGCCGATGGGTCAGTAGCTGGCTCGAGGAACGTTCCTAAGAGGACCCTGATCCTGGAGGACACTGACGAGGTCATGAGATCGAGGTTACCGAGGACGATCAGGTAGAGCCGTCAGCTGACGAGACGCTCGAGGACACTGTGGAGGTTTGCTCTGAGACTCTCTCGGAGTACGAGCCATTTGAAGATGCTGAGGAGACCGACGATTCCAGTAGCTCGACTTATGAGTCTCCGTTTTTATGGTCTGATATTTTGATGGTGACCTCGATGCTTGTTTCTTTTTGGGAGATTTGATGATCGCCTTTTGTACTGACCCTATCACTCCTATAGACCAGCAACTTTAGTCTGCTAGTGCCTTGTATGAACAGTTTGGAGATTATGTTTATTATTGGTGTTTTCGTTACCCTGGTCCCCTTTATTATTGTAAAGGGAGTTTGTTTACTGTCGCTTCCGCATGCTATTGATATTATGCATCTCTTGATATATATGAATCTTGAGACACTCGAGAGAGTCGAGGCTTGAAGGGTGTCACATCCCGAACTAGTTAGGCACGCAAAATCCCACCAGGGCCGTCTTGTCCATTAATGGTACCCAGGATCCGTCGGCCAACAATTTACAACTTTTAAATGATACAAACATGCGGAAGCGATGAAAACTTCTCCATTCAATTCAATCTTAAGATGACTCGGGACATAGGATACGTCTTCTTATAAACGCCGACTACAGGTTCAGAGGATACAACTATAACTTCAAGGTAACACGAAATCTCTAAAGTCACCAAAATATAAATTCATTTCATATAATTACTTCTTCAAATGCCGATCATTGGCAAACTCAGATTTCCATCGCCTTAGACCTGAAAAAGTTAATCTCACAACGGAGTGAGATATAAATCGCAGCAAGTTCACCCTAAACCTAGACCAGGCCATTAGTCCTCCCAGATTATGCAATAAAACAACGCATGGCAATAAAACATCAAGGCATCTTGATACGTCTGGCATAACGCAATCACGATTCGAGGACAATCATATGATCACAACCAAGCTTCATACTAGCACAACATTAAATTCATAAGCAAAGGTGTGTCCTCAATTTCATCACAACTTTCAATTCCCATGGCCAAGCCCGCGTCAATACGCATCAAGCTAATCACACATTTAATCTCAATGGTCAAGCCTGCGTCAATACGCATCAGAGTAATCACAACTTTAATCTCGATGGCCAAGCCCGTGTTAGTACGCATCAGGCTAATCACAGCTTTAATCTCAATGGCCAAGCCCGCGTCAATACGCATCAAGCTAATCACAACTTTAATCTCAATGACCAAGTCCGCGTTAGTACGCATCAGGCTAATTACAAATTTAATCTCATTGGCCAAGCCCGCGTCAATACGCATCAGGCTAATCATAAATTTGATCTCAATGGCCAAGCCCGCGTCAATACGCGTCAGGCTATCAATTCTCTTTTCAATAGCTATGCTCGCGTCAATACGCCTCAGGCTCGGTCCGCGTCATTACGCCTCAGACCATCAAATTGACAAACCCACGTTAAACGCATCAAGTTTTCAATTCTATTTTCAATAGCTATGCCCGCGTTTAGAACGCCTCAGGCTAGGTCCACGTCATTATGCCTCAGACCATCAAATTGACAAACCCACGTTAAACGCATTGGGTTTTCAATTCTCTTTTCAATAGCTATGCCTGCGTTTAGAATACCTCGGGCTCAGTTCGCGTCATCACGCCTCAGACCATCATATTGACAAATCTGCGTTAAACGCATCAGGTTTTCAGTTCTCTTGCCAACTCATTCATATTGCTCAAACAATCGCCATTCAAGGCCAAATATTACATAGCCATACCAGCATCCATGTTAGTCGAATGCACACAACAATAATTTAGCCATGAGAGTTATAATTTCTCGTCATCAGCAGTATACACGACTCACACCTCCATTATTTCAGTCAATCATGAACAATCACTACAATAGACTCCCAAATTCATCAATATATCATTCAAACGCATCCAGTAGTGTCCTAACTTCCTAGCAAAGGTTTAGGAGTCACTTACTTTTCAATTTAATCCGTAAAATTCCCTCCAAGACTCGTCTAAAGATTCGGTTCCCTTGATCCTAAAATAGGGCAGCCATGCGACCTAGTCCAAAGTTCGTCAAACGATCAATTTTTCTAGTCCAATCATCAATTCACGGAGCATATACCTCATTAATATCTCAATTAACATTCTTGTATGTCTTAACGACGAATTTAAAGCAGGGCTACACCTCCCACAGCCCTCAAAGGGCTCGGTTCATCCAAACCAAAACAGGGCAGAATTCGGTTCCGCCCTCTACCTCCTTAATCAGTCCATAATTCAACTCTAAACCTTTATTTACCAAAAATCAACTTGCTAACATGTTGTTCTAGGAGTTAGAAAGTCTCACCGAAGATTTGGAAGCAAAATAACACCTCAAGGACTTCTGATCAGCCCGATTTCACTCGGTGTACATGTGGTCAGATTCTGCTCCAAAAAAATAGCTTCAAATCAGCCATGAAAACCCATCTTAACTCAACTAAAATTGCAACCATAGCTCATCCAACTTTAATACTATAAGTATAGAAGACCTCACCAAAAATTTAAAACAATTTGAAGTCTTAAAGTGGCCAAACGAAGACATTCCCCCAACTCGGTCAGAATCTGCCTCGTCTGTACCTTTGTCCACTCAAATCGAGCTAAGGGAAGATATACATGGTCAAATTGAGCTTATAATATGTCTATAGAAAGATAAGATAATAAGGGCGGTAGTTTTACCTTGATACGATATCGGACGAGGAAGATATGACCGGAATAGTGGGACGGTCGGAATTGGTCTGCTGGGAGCTCTCAGATTCAAAACTGACCAGCCTGACCTTTGCTCCTTCAAATGGCTCTACGGAATAAACGGCTGGGTGTATTTAGACCCATAATACCTTGTTGAAACAGCAAGACAATAAGCTTTTAGATGGAAGTGGTTTTACCTCAATCCGATATCGGACGTCAAAGATATTGCCGGAATAGTGAAGCAGTCGGGATAGGGTGACGGGCTGGTCGGCAAGCGAGAGAAGAGGAAGAAGAAGAAGAAGAAGAAAATGGAGAAAGTGAAGAGAGAGAGGGATGGCCGGCCAAATGAGAAGGAGAGAGAGTATTCCACCAATAATTCACTTGGTTAAAGGCTTGGAATGGTAGGTCAAAAGGTGATTCAATCAATGTAATGCCTAATCCTTTGACACTTGTCCTTCATGTCAATCAAGGCTCATTCAATGGCCCTCATTTTTCTTGATTTTCGGCAGCCTATAGGTATTGTGATTGACCAAAATGCCTTTATCCAATTATAAATGCAAGGCCAAGGCTTGAGGGGCAAATGGTAATTTTACCCTCAACGTCTAGAACGTCGTATTTCTTATTCGAATTACCTTTGATGAGGCGGTGTCTAATTCAATTAGAACGTTGGAATCTTTATTTTTTATTTTTTATTTTGAGATTTTGAGATTTCATTTCATATCTCAAGCCTCGAGGGGGCGAAAAATTCGGAATGTCACAGCTCTTCCCCCTTAAAGAAATTTCGTCCTCGAAATTTACAACCTTCTAACCATCCGGTCCTTTGAGGTATCAGCATCTCATCGCATCCTCATTCTTCCGGATAATTCCTTTCATGACTTGACGATCTTACTTGTCCTTCCCGACCAAAGCCATCTTTCCCTAGAACTTGTCTCCTTCATTCCTCAATCTGATTTGCTTCTCTCCATTCTCTTTCGATATTCAAAACATCTGTCAGCAGTTCATTCTCGAGCATTCACCTCATCTCTTCCATTTGTCCATCACCATTATTACTAAACCATCGCCAGAATGCACTCTTTAATGCCCATACCATTCGGCGTATCAATCCTTTCAAGGGCATGCCTTTTTCTTGTCGGCACGTTTAATACTTGACCTCATGTTCGACTAACCAAACTTCCAGTCCATTCCATCGATAATACCGATGCAAGTCTGGCACACCTTTATGTCATCCCAAGGGACACCATAATCCTCTCTTTTAATTTCTGATGAGGTCATTTCTTTAAGTTCCTTTTCAATATTGGACTCGTACTCTTGTCCATGGGACTTTAAGGTTTATACCCTCAACTTTGAGGTTTCTTTCCTAGGTATCCGAAAATCTAGATCTCCTCCCTGTTCTATCTATTTCCATAACCCCCTTAAATGTTTGGGTCTGTTCATTGCAGCATCTCAATTCCTTTCTGATTTCAAGCTTGATGCTTCAGGTAGTTCTCAAACCAGTCAATTGATAACCTTCCAATTCAAGAGTTGGATTTCTTATTCCTTGAGCAAAGCCTATCCTTTATCCGCTAAATGCACGATGCTCAATTTTCACTTATATGCATCTGCTTCTTAAATCACCCTTTTCTAGGCGATATATGATATTTCATCCTTAGTTCTTAAGCAATCTCCTTCACACACGTTGTTCCTCATTCAATTTTTCTAAGCAACCACATACCTCAAATTCTTATGGTTCGTGTAAACTTGAAATCTCTCCATATGAGTTGTGTTTTCCAACTTCATAGCAAAAACATTTGCAAGCCAACTCCAACCATGCATTAGACGTTCCAACTCACATGGCTTTACTATCACGAAGTATCGCATAGCCCACTTCAGTTTGCCTTGTTACGCCTCAAATTTCCTTTCTGCGTCACGTCATTATGATTCACTCAACCCCTTTTTAATTCCAAATAGGAACACTATTGTCGGCGTAGTGATTAACTTGACTTAAGTTCTTGAAAACTCTTTTCATATTCATTTATCCATGAAATTGGTTTTGTGGGAAATATTCCCCCAATCCATCCATAACAATTCACCAATTTCAGGAAACTTTCAATTTTCGCAACTCACATCAATCTTAGTCGATTCATCACTTATTCTATTCCTCAAGGGCTCCACAGGGATTTCATTTCTCATAAATCTCACTACTCAGGAATCTTACATCATCAAACCCGCAACTCGTGCTCTTCACGGCTAGCAGCACACAACGAGCATCTCCTTAGAGTCCATAGGATACTCTTGAAAGTTATTCATGTTTCTCATGGCTCCTTATATGAGTCTATTCATTGTCTCTAAAGACGGTAACAATCAATCCCATTATTCCTTGGATACTCAGTCTGACTTTTATTCGTTTCTTTCTACTAGGTGTTAAATCTTCAAACTGTTAATCACACTTTTCACTTGAGAGCTCAAACCTTGGCCCTCTACCCTCATGAGTCCCCGCTTGAACTACACAACATTCTGTTCATTTTTGTCACTCTTTTCTCAGGAAACATTAGTGCCTTGACCTCTTGGTTTCACAACCAGCTAATGCGAACTTATCTCAATTCTGTCTGTCCCACTGAACGTCGACATTATCCTGAAATTCAACATCGTCTACAAGACAGTCTCTCGAACTTAACTTCCCTTACAACAACCATTCAAATTCTGCGTCGTCTTTCTCAATCTAGACGCTCCATCTTAATATCAAGACAGTTAGGATTTTCTCTTTCTTCCATACTAGGGTCTCTTATCGTGTGAAGGAAGATATACACTTCAGTGGCATTCTCTTATTTCAAATCCACCATGTCCTTCCTATTCCATAGAACGTCGATCTTGGAGTCTACGCCAACGGCGGTGTTTTACTCCAGAACGTAGATGCCACCATACTCGGCATTCTTCTTCCCATAATTCAATCACCTCAAGTGACAATATCTATTTGTCCTTGGTTTTCACCAATTCAAGTATCGAATACTCGATTAGATTACCTCAATTTACTCTGCAATTACTCTCTAAGTGCTCTTTTCGCTTCCTCAATCATTCACTAGAATTACGAAAAGCCATGACTATCTAGTCCATTCACTTTTCTTTTCATCAACGACCATCTCATGGTCCAATCGTCCTTTAAGAGTGACGCCCTGCCCTTTAGGGGCGATAACACACAATACCACTTCTAGTGGTCTAGATTTTTGCTCAATCAATTTTATAAAATCATCAATGTCAGACAACTGACAGATTTCTTTCCTCAACTTTTCCAACGACGGAAGGAACGACATGTCAGTCTCTCATTATGAGACTGGCGACAAGGTAACAACCATCTCTCGCAAGTACGTTTTATGTTCCAAAATGAACATCTCTTTGCTCGTAATCCATGAGCAGGAGTTCTCTTCTTTTACTGAGTCCCATTACCATTCCTCAAAATCAAGAAGAATAACTAGCCATAAGGCTTTCAAATTCCAGTCCACTCAGAGATTTACTTATCTTATTCAAGGGTCCTTAACCACCTTTACTATATGTTTAAACGACCTTGAGAACTCTGTCTCACACTGGTCAATCGTTCTCTGATCCTTGCAAAAGTATCAGGATCCAAACAACTTTTGTTCTCAAGCAATCCAGAGAAAGCACTTCCATTAAACAATTTAATAAAGGCAGTCCAGGCAAATATCATGCCTTCGAGGAAACCCTTCCTCTGGTGACCTTTCACCAATTATCAACAGCCTCTTAAGACTATAATCTGCTAGGGTCACTTTTTTTCCTTCGTGTACCCAAAATCTCTAAAGTTTCCTTACCAAGATCCTCAATCCAGAGGGAGACAACTTCAAATCTCATCCCTCCTTCAAACTTGGTCAATCTCAACCTTATACATGGCTTCACAAGTTTTTCAAAACTATCGTGGTTCTTCCCACGCATTCAATTTAGAAAGGATTAACTCAGAGTCATCTCTCCCGTGACTTCTATCATTTAACTCATCAGCACTAGCTTCAATCGTCTCAAGGACTTGGGTATAATGATAGCTCCTTCTCGAGTCTATCTACCCATCCATTTTCTCATTTCCATTCAAAGTTCTCATGATCCCTTCATCTCTTAGGTCTTGTATAGTCCACAAGCTTGAGCCAAACGCTTTTCTAGCACTCATATTTTGGTTACTCATCTTTACTCAATTCTCACAACTCCCTTCAATTCTAGAGTCATCTCATATCTTGCATACTCGAGCCAATGCTCCTCTAGTAACCATTCTCTTATCGTTCAACCTCATTAGGTTCTTATGGCACTCAAACCACTACAATTCCCTCTAGAAATCAAATACTTAACTCATCTACTCAAGTCCGGCAGTCTCAGACTGCTCATCTCATTATCTTTCACCATCAACCATCAGCGGTTTTCAACAATTCTCAACTAGTTGCTCTTTATACAAGGATTCCAAATCGTCCTTAAGCAGCAACCATTCATCAAGCCAGCCTCAACTAGGCTAAAACTCAATTAGGTCAACACCCAACAAATACTCAAGGCATCACTTCTATAAGTCAATTGCTCATACCATAAGCATAAGACATTTGCCACTCTGTCATATATGCGACAGACTATCTCATTCTCAACAGACATCAGTTCAATGGGTATAAACCCCATAGGTCGTCTCACCTCTTAGTTATACATTGGCCAAGCCAATCACATGATGCCAATTAGAAAACATGCTTAACAGGCCTATCACAAACATCACTTTTCTTTTTCAAAGGGCTTCCACTGCTAAGCACGAATCTTTTAACCATGCCACTCATAGGCGCCATTACACATGTCATGCCACTTTCAATCATTCTTTTCGAGAATCAATCCCGTGTCGTACATCTCTTAACCACAATTAGACTCAACCTAATACCTAGACTTCCCCTTTCAAGTTATGACTTGGGTCATTCCTGCCTCTTGTCATCTTAGAAGCCTGTCAGGAGCCGCTACTTGTTCGGACCTTTCTGTCGTGGCGATCATTTCCTGCTCTCATCAGACATGGCCGTTGCAGGTTGTCTCAAGTCATACATTTACGGAGAAAGCCCCGTTCCACACGTCCCATACCATGCTTCATGACGATTTATAGGTATCCCATCAATTTGTCCTATACCAAGCGACAGTTTATTAAGTCCACTAGCGATAATTTCATGCATGCACCCTCATCAACTTTCATTTCGTAACCACAAACACATGTACAACATGACTGTCCTCACCACTTGTCATATCACAATCGCCTTCAGATCAATTCCTATCCATTGAAGAGTTCTAATTCCACCGATCAATTGCCTATATTCAACCATATATCTAAATTGGAGTAGTTAACTAAATCAAATCCATAAGCATTCGATCACAACTGGCCTTTAATAAAAAAAAATATTCCTTACCTACTTCCTTTTATACACCTCATCTCATATCATCCAAGGTTGTCAATAATAATTGATAGCTAAACCATCAAGATATCACGCAATTCAAGCCTGAATCCACCAATACCAACCATCTCTTTATAACTCATACTCCCCAAGTTGGGTCATTGACAAACCACAATCGTAATCATATAACCCAATCGACCCCTCAATCATAAGATATTCTCTAGCGACCTCAAATCCAAGCTTATAACTCCTCAATTTCTATTCACTTCCTTATGAGCCTTATTCATAAAATCACTCAAGATCATCCATTAAATCGGCATTAGGACCATTAGAATACTACACAAGTTCAAGCTATAGTCCTCAAGAGTCAGCAATCCATGCTTATCCCTCGAGGTCTCACTACCTAATTGTCCTCAAGTCATCGCTCCTTATCACTTCAAGTCTCAATCACATTGGATCGAGCTGACCTTGCTCTGATACCACTAAAACGGGGATGTCATGCCCTGAACCAGTCAGGCACGCAAAATCCCACCAGGACCGTCTTGTCTATCGGTGGTACCTAAAATCCGTCGGCCAACAATTTACAACTTTTAAATGGTACAAACATGCGGAAGCGATGAGAACTTCTCCATTCAATTCAATCTTAAGATGACTCAGGACATATGGTACGTCTTCTTATAAACGTCGACTACAGGTTCAGAGGATACAACTCTAACTTCAAGGTAACATGAAATCTCTAAAGTCACCAAAGTATAAATCCATTTCTTATAATTATTTCTTCAAACGCCGATCATTGGCAAACTCAAATTTCCATCACATGAGACTTGAAAAAGTTAATCCCACGACGGGGTGAGATATAAATTTCAGCGAGTTCACCCTAAACCTAGATCATGCCATTAGTCCTCCCAGATTATGCAATGAAACAACACACGGCAATAAAACATCAAGGCACCTTGATACGTTTGGCATAACGCAATCACGATTCGAGGACAATCATATCATCACAACCGAGCTTCATATTAGCACAACATTAAATTCATAAGCAAAGGTGTGTCCTCAATTTCATCACAACTTTCAATTCCCATGGCCAAGCCCGCATCAATACGCATCAGGCTAATCACACATTTAATCTTAATGGCCAAGCCCACGTCAATACGCATTAGGCTAATCACAACTTTAATCTCAATGGCCAAGCTCGCGTTAGTACGCATCAGGCTAATCACAAATTTAATCTCAATGGCCAAGCCCGCGTCAATACGCATCAAGCCAATCACAACTTTAATCTCAATGGCCAAACCCGCGTCAGTACGCATCAGGCTAATCACAAATTTAATCTCAATGGCCAAGCCCGCGTCAATACGCATCTAGCTAATCACAAATTTAATCTCAATGGCCAAGCCCGGTCAATATGCATCAGGCTATCAATTCTCTTTTCAATTAGCTATGCCCGAGTCAATACGCCTCAGGCTCGATCCACGTCATTACGCATCAGACCATCAAATTGGCAAACCCATGTTAGAAACATCAGGTTTTCAATTCTCTTTTCAATAGCTATGCCCGCGTTTAGAACGCCTCAGGCTCGGTCTGCGTTATTACGCCTCAGACCATCAATTTGACAAACTCGTATTAAACACATCGGGTTTTCAATTCTCTTTTCCATAATTATGCCCGTATTTAGAATGTCTTAGGCTCGGTCTGCGTCATTATGCCTCAGACCATCAAATTGACAAACACACGTTAAACGCATCAGGTTTTCAATTCTCTTGCCAACTCATTCATATTTCTCAAACAGCCGCCATTCAAGGCCAAATATCACGTAGCCATACCAGCATCCATGTCAGTCGAATGCACACAACAATAATTTAGCCATGAGAGTTATAATTTCTCGTCATCAGGAGTACACACGACTCACACCTCCATTATATCAGTCGATCATGAACAATCAATGCAATAGACTCCCAAATTCATCAATATATCATCCAAACGCATCCAGTAATGTCCTAACTTCCTAGCAAAGGTTTAGGAGTCACTTACTTTTCAATTTAATCCATAAAATTCCCTCCAAGACTCCTCCAAAGATTCGGTTACCTTGATCCCAAAACAGGGCAGCCGTGCGACCTAGTCCAAAGTTCGTCAAACGATCAATTTTTCTAGTCCAATCACCAATTCACGGAGTATACACCTCATTAACATCTCAATTAACATTCTTATATGTCTTAACGACGAATTTAAAGCATGGCTACACCTCCCATAGCCCTCAAAGGGCTCGATTCATCCAAATCGAAATAGGGCAAAATTGGGTTCTGCCCTCTACCTCCTTAATTAGCCCATAATTCAAATCTAAATCTTGATTTACCACAAAATCAACTTGTTAACATGTTGTTCTACGAGTTAGGAAGTCTCACCGAAGATTTGGAAGCAAAATAACACCTCAAGGACTTCCGATCAGCCCGATTCCACTCGGTGTACATGCTGTCAGATTCTGCCCCAGAAAAATCGCCTCAAATCAGCCATGAAAACCCATCTTAACTCAACTAAAATTGCAGCCACAGCTCATCCAACTTTAATACTATAAGTGTAGAAGACCTCACCAAAAATTTGAAGCAATTTGAAGTCTTGAAGTGGCCAAACAAAGACATTCTCCCAACTCAATCAAAATATGCTTCGTCTAAACCTTTGTCCACTCAAATCGAGTTATGGGAAGATATACATGGTCAAATTGAGTTTATAATATGTCTATGAAAAGATAAGGCAATAAGCTTTCATCTGGCGGTGGTTTTACCTCGATACGGTAGCGGACGAGGAAGATATGGCCGGAATAGTGAGACAGTCGAGACTGGTCGGTTGGGAGCTCTCGGATTCAAAATTGACCAGCCTGACCTTTGCTCCTTCAAACGGCTCTACGGAATAAACGGCTGGGTGGAATTAGACCCATAATACCTTGTTGGAACGACAAGACAATAAGCTTTTAGGTGGAAGTATTTTTACCTCAATCCAATATCGGACGTCAAAGATATGGCCGGAACAGTGAAGCGGTCGAGACAGGGTGACAGGCTAGTCCGCAAGCGAGAGAAGAGGAAGAAGAAGAAAATGGAGAAAGTGAAGAGAGAGAGGGATGGCCGGCAAAATGAGAAGGAGAGAGAGTCTTTCACTAATAATTTACTTGGTCAAAGGCTTGGAATGGTAGGTTAAAAGGTAATTCAATCAATGTCAATGCCTAATCCTTTGATACTTGTCCTCATGTCAATCAAGGCTCATCCAATAGCTCTCATTTTTCTTGATTTTCAGCAGCCTATAGGTATTGTGATTGACTAAAATGCCATTATCCAATTATAAATGCAAGATCAAGACTTGAGGGGTGAAATGGTAATTTTACCCTCGACGTTTGGAACGTCGCTTTTCTGATTCGAATTACCTTTGATGAGGTGACGTCTAATTCGATTAGAACATTGGAATCTTTATTTTTTATTTTGAGATTTTGAGATTTCGTTTCATATCTCAAGCCTCGAGGGGGCGAAAAATTCAAAATGTCACACAGGGAGTCATGCGCTCGTGCCCGGAGGCACAGGGCGTGACAATAGTTGAGATTATGACTAGAATTTAATTCATAACAGGCATCTAATGCAAGATCTAAAATGATAAGACCTCCCAATTGATGACACTTGGCTTTCCTTCACAATATCTCAATGTTTATTGACTAAATTGCCCACTGGAACTCCGCCATTAGGAGAAGAAGGCAAATGACTATTTTGCTCTTACTTATTCTTATGAGAAAGAATGTCCTTGAGGGGCAAAAGGGTAATTTTTCACTTTTTGTCCAAATTTCACTTTTCTCCATCTAAATTACCCTCGATGAGGTGACGTTCAATTCCTTTTGAATTCTTGGAAAATCTTCTTTGTCTGATAACAGATTCCGAAACCCAATTCATGGTCCGTTTTCTATCAATCGTAATTCTAGTCTATCTCAAACTGACGAACGGCTTTTGACAGACGTTCATGAGTATTGATTTAGTGATTCTCATCACACTTAGGACGACTCAAGTTACGACAACTTTGGTTGTCATATAATTGCAAGGGTTATTACTAGTTCCAACGATCATGATCGTAAGAATTCAATTTAGGAAAGGTTTGAAAATCATACGTCAGTTAAGCGGAATCACCCGCGCTCTAATTGTATAACGCTAGCAATGAATTCCTTAATCGTTCCTAGATTAACTCTTATTAGCTCTAAATATTTCCTCGACAATCCTTGTGGTTAAAGTGTTATTTCTTATTCGAGTTCCTAGGTCCACGTACTTATCATGCGTTGGCCTTTCCCTTTCTAGTCAGTTAACTCGAATTGATCAGGTCCGAGCGAGATAAAACTGAAATACATCGATATATATCTTTTCATTCATACATTTCGAAATGGTCGGAAATTCAGAAAGTCGCAATCAAGCTTTTCATGCTTGGGTATCTCCAACTCTAGGGGCTTGTCTAATCACATGTAGGAGCTTCCCAAATACCTGGGGCTATATCGTTATGCTATCCAATGGGAATCTCTTTGTAAATTTTTACTCCATGATCAATGCACACATGTTAGATGATATGTCACCTGATATGTCAAATGCAATTCGATCAAATCACCATATATTTGGCATTCACAAGAACATTTTCTCATTTAGAAATTTAATTCATCCCAACTCTGAAAATCAAAGCAGATTTAGGCTTAATTTCCACTATAATAACTTCATTAATTAATTTCACAAAATTTCAAAACTTCCTAGAAAGGTAGTTCCCTCGGTAACGATCAATTTTCATTTGAAACGCTTAAGCATTTGGCTCACAGATTAGGGGTTCTATTCAACTATCATGATTTACATGTCCATAGATAGATTTGCACACTCACTAAGTTTTTCACTTTTATCCAAGTAAATTAATTCCAAAAATTACCAAATTTTAGAATGTTGTAGCCAAGACCGAGTTCGACAACTTTCATGCCCATATCAGTTTAGATCTTTCTGTACAATTGTGACATTCTGATTTTCAGTCGATTTTAGGCTCAGTAATGAGAAGTGTGTATCTAGCGATGTATTTCAGTCGTATTTCGCTCGAACTTGATCAATTCGAGTAGACTGACCAAAGGGGAAAGGCTAACGTGAGACGAGGTACGTGAACCTAGGGAACTCGGATAGGAAATGGCGTTTGGCCATAAGGATTGTCAAGGGAACTAGCGATAGATCCTCATAATTACATGACAACCAAAGCAGCCATGAATTGATGAGCCCTAAACGTGATATGAATCACGGGGTCGATATGCGTAATGTCTGCAAAAGCCGCCCGTCGGTTCGAGATAGGCTGGAACCACGTCTGATAGAGAAAACTATCAAAAACTAGCCTTGAAAGATTGAAAATGAAAAATCAAGAATTTCAACGTTATTCGGATTGGCTATCGCCTTATCGAAGATTTTCGAAACGAGAAAAATGACGTTCTGAACGTCGGGGGTAAAATGATCGTTTTGCCCCTCAAGCTTAAAACTTTGCCCTTGCAATTGAAAAAGGAAAAAATGGATAATAAACCATCCCAAGAGCTGCCGAAAATGAGAATAAATGAGGGCCATTGGATTCATCTTGGGAAGAGACTTTGCCAAGTGTCAAGAATCAAGCCATGGATGTCATATCACCTTTTGCCAACTACCATTCTTCCTCTTTGACCAAGCTTTGAATATAGCACATTCTTTCTCTCTTCCTCTACAATTTTTGGCCACCACCAAGAGAGAGAGAGAACACCTTTATCTTCTTCCGTCTTCTTTTCTGCATTGGCGACAATTTATGGGGTCACTGTTCGCCGGCCACGAAGGCCATCTTTGGCCATTTTTCAATCGTCGGCCAGCCACACCAACAAAGATCTATGTCTTGCCGACCTCCTCGAAGAGGAATCGGGTCATTTGGAGCACCGAGGAGTCCGAAGCAAGGATTCTCCCGAGAGTCGACGGAAACTGACTCAATCTGAGGTAGGTCCGGTTTCTGACCTATTTAGTGGCCAAAATCTTGGATTTTTTAGCTTCAATTTTGTGGAGACTTAGTAGACTTATATATGAATCTGTGGTAAAAAGTTGAGATGGATTTGATTAATTTTTGACCACGAACCGACCTTGTGAATGTTGCCCAGAATCTGTCGGTTACTGACTCGGGAAGAACTGGCGACGTTCGTTGAGTTTCCGGCAACCAACCGACTTCAAATCTTTGGTGAGCCTCTTTGACCCTTAGTTAATCATGTTAAGAGATAGATTGATGATTAAATGATAGATTTAGGAGTTGATTAAGGTCTGAATGTGATCGGTTTGTACCTAACCAAGAAGGATCGGTTCGGTTTTGTGCAAACCGAATCTGTGAGGGGGCTGAGGATGAATGAATTGAGCTCCAAATTGTCGATTAAGGCATGATAAGAGGATGAGGGTTATGCATTAAAGGTTTATGGTTTATGGATTAAGGAAATTGGGCATGGAAATTGACTAATTGATTGGAAATGCTAGGTTGTGCGGTGGATTGGCTTTGAACCATGGTTGGCCGAGACCTTGAGGGTCCACGAGGAGTAACTTGGGTTGTCAAATCAAAGGTAAGGGAATTTCTAACCCTATGCTAGGAGATTGGACTCAATTGGGTGAGTCGTGAATTAAATTGATCAAATTAAGAAGATTTGTCTAAGGGAATCGCCTTTGTTTTATCCTAATATGTTAAAGGATGATCGTGTGTGGTATTGGACATGCCTAAGTTGTTTGCCATGTCCGGAGTTCATTTGATCTACTTTGTATGCCATGGATCTTGAGTTGTGCTTGAATTGCACAAGTCGTCTTGTATGGAGAGCTATTTGGAAATCATGACACAAGTATGGCATGGTGAGGCCTTGAAGCGTATGAGACGCGGGGCAGGAGATATATATACCCTGATGCGACGAGTTCGCGGGGTGAAGTTGACAGATGTGGCGCCCTAATGCGATGTGATCATGGGGTTAAGTTAGCCATGGTCCTGATGCGATCTAATCGCAGGACGAAGAGACCCTGAAGCGTATGAAACGCGGGGCAGGAGATATATATACCCTGATGTGATGAGTTCGCGAGGTGATGTGATGTGGCGTCCTAATGCGATGTGATCATGAGGTTGAGATAGCCACGGTCTTGATGAGAAGATATTCGCGGGACGAAGAGGCCCTGAGGCGTACGAGACGCGAAGCAGAAGTTGATACCCTGATGCAACAAGATCGCGGGGTAAAGTTATGGTTGAATGGCGCCCTGATGCGACGAGGTTGCGGGGTTGAGATAGCCATGGTCCTGATGCGATCTAATCGCGGGACGGAGTATGAGTTAATGTGCTTTGCCTGGAGATTTATTGAAATCTGATGCGTTTGCGCGGGTTGCCAATGACGGTCTGATGCGTTTACGCGGACCGAGCCTGATGCGATCTAATCACGGGCTAGAGATTGAGGCAGGCAAAGATTAGTGGATGTGGTGAAGTGGCAGGCTAAGTGGATATGATTACCTGAGTGGGACTTGAGGTCGCTATTGTATGCCTGTCACCTACATGTTGATGTTTTATGGAATGGTGCTTGAGGCAACTACATGTTCATGAGTTTGATGTTTTGGGATAGATGACTGCTTGAGTGGACGGTTGGCCTAACCTAGGATTAGGACCCACCTTACTGAGATTTATATCTCACCCCAATGGGGGCTTTAATTTTTGCAGGTTTCAAGCGAAGGAAGCACGAGCTTGCCAAGGATTGTCATTGGAAGGGGTGGCTAATCAACTGCATTTAAGAGAGTTACCAGTTATGGATTTATATTTTGAGATATTAGGGATGTTCCTTCCGATGGGGAGTTTTGGAATTGAACTGTTATGAATTGATAGATGAGATTTTGATGTATCTGTCTTAAGTCATCGGATGTGTTGCATTTTTAAGAAAAGGAGCAGGCATCGCTTCCGCAGGTACATATCTTTCAGCGCAGAAGGTAATTGGCCATTGGATCCTAGAGCTGTCATTCAGACATGAACGGCATGGACAGGGATGTTCGTGCGCTCGTCGAGTTCGGGGCGTGACAACAATTCACGATAATTTGTGAAAATGACACCAAATTTCATACCTAGAAACAAAATAAAGTTGGTTAAAGGAATAGTCATAACCCCAACTTAAAATCATCTAAAAATTCTGACATCAATATATGAATTAGCTCAACTTTCTATACCAAGAATTTAGGTGTCCACAGAGAGATACAAAAATAATTAGACTCAGTGGTTAGATTAGACTCATAATGGTATATGCAAACCTGTGGGAATAGAAAATAAAAAGGCTGACCATACTTGCTCTAAAAATTCTCCATTTAATTTATGTCATAGTTTAGAACGTTAGAAGTTATTTTTCTTGTTTTGGCTTCAGTCTTTTGAGGCTCACAAGAGGTAGTTAAAAATGGCGAATCCATAAGGTTGGGATGTTCTCAGTTCAGGCACAGATTAGAACTTTGGACAAGTAAAGTCTTTTGACCGAATAGATGAGCTCCAAAAATTCTCAAATAATATATGTCATAGTTTAGGATACTAGCTTCATCTTTTATAATTTGAACTCGAACATTTGGAATTTACAAAAAGAGGTATGAAAATAGTAGAAATTTGGGGTAAAAATGATCTCAAATCAGAGCAACTTCTAAGATTCACTCACATAGTCATTGTTCTTCCACATTAGTATGAAATCTATCATATGTAGAACTATTGGCATAACATACTTCAAATAAATCTTGGTCTTGCAATATTGAATAACAAAAAGGTAATACAAAGATGTTAAACTTGCTTTAATCCTCAAGAACAACTTCAACTTCTTGAGAGATTTTTATGTGAGATTATAAGTGAAATTTTATGAGAGAGTGGGGGAGGGATTTTTGGGCATGTGTAAGAGGGTGAAAAAAGAGAGAAGAAATGCTTGAGTGCACGTTACTATTTGTCATAGAATCTTGCTGGTGAATAGTAACTTAGGACAATACATGATGAGTAATTGAGTGAAAATTGGGCACATTTTCAAAGCAAGATTTCGTCAAATATAGGGTGAAATGGCCAATTTGTCCCCATTATTTTAATTATGTACATTATGCACATTGAAAGTGACATTCTAAATTTCCTATCATTTCGAGACTATTGAATGAAGAGAATATATCGATGTATTTCAGTCTTATCTCGCTTGGATCTGATCAATCTTGAGTTAACTAACCAAAAATGAAAGGTTAACACATGACAAGGTACGTAGACCTAGGAAACTCGAATAAGAAATGACGCTTTGACCATAAGGATTGCCGAGGGAACATTTATAACCAATAAAGGCCGATCTAAGAACGATTGTGAATTCATTGCTAATTTCATACGATTGAAGCACGGGTGATACCGATTAACCAACGCATGATTTGCAAACTTTTTCCAAATCGAATTATAACAATCGAGACCGTCGGAGCTAGTAATAGATCCTCGCAATTACATGACAATCAAAGACGTCATAACTTGAGTCGTCCTAAGTGTAATGAGAGTCACTAAGTCGATACGTGTAACATCTGCAAAAGCCGCCCGTTAATCCAAGATAAATTGAACCTACGATTGACGGAAAATCATCCATGAAATGGGATATCGAAATTGAAAAATTGACAATGAAGAATTCCAGCATTTGAAATGAATTGGACGTCGCCTCATCAAAGGTAATTTATATTGGAAAAATGAAACTTCTGACGGAAAGTGTAAAATTATCATTTTGCCACTCGAGGATTAACCTTGTTTTAAGAAAGGGTTGAGGACATTTTAGTCATTTGGTATTTCCCCCATGGTTGTCGAAAATGAAGGGTAGAGTTGTCATTGGATGCCAAGATATTATGCACAAATAGACAAGTGTCATAATATGAATAATTAGCATTAATTAAGTCATTGTTCCATCAACCGTTCTATCATTTGACCCAAGAAGGACTAAGCTAAGTCTTCTCTTTCCCTCTTCATTTATTGAACTTCTCTCTCTCTCTCCCACTCTCCCCATCATTTTCTTCTCCTTGGCCGAGAGCTTGCTGACCAGTTTCTGCCTTGCTATTTGTCCTCCACGACCATCACCTCCGGCAACTCTCGACCTGAATGCTGACCATCATAAGATCGCTCAGCCTGTCCTCTACCTTCCCCTGGCCGCCGTTCAGCGTTTGGCCGCCTGATCACCTGAGTAGCCGTTGGAACATAATCGGTCGTCGGCAGACCCGGTTTGAGAGAAGACAACCTTGCGCCAAGTTTCAAAGATCATTTGGCCTCAAATCTTTGGTGAGGTCTTCTTAACATCTAGTGAAGAGTTATAGCAAGCTAAGTTGGGTATTTTGTTGAAGTTAGGATAGATTTTTACGAAGAAATTGGCTTGGTTTTACAAGGGCAGTTCTGACTCCCTGCTGGCTGTAAGGTATTGAGCCACTTGGAGGCTCTTGAAGGTGTCGCCTTACTGTAGAATGCTTGGTAAGACCCTTAGAGATGTAGTTTAATGTATTGGCAAGGTGATTGCATGACGAAATGAAGTTTGGAAGTGAATTGATAGTCGGCTTGTGTGAATTATCTAGGGACCGGTTCTGCCCTGCTTTAGACTGAGTGAACCGAGCCAATCAAGGGCTTGCTGAGGTGTCGCCTTGCTTCCAAACCCTTGGTAAGGCATCTTAGAATGTTAAATGGTGTGTTGGCGAAGTGCATGTGTGATGGAATGAAAGATGGAAGAGTTTTAATGGTGGAATTGTTGGATTTTCCTTAGGGTTGTTGCTGCCCTGTTTTGGCCGAGCATCATCCGGACCTTGTGGTTGTCCTTGGCGCGAATTGCTAGTTCAATTGAGTTTGTAAGCTATTCCTAATCCTTTACTAGGACGTTAGACTACTAATGGATGGATTTGAGGCTTAATTGATGGGTTTTGTGAAGTGAAATGTGCTTGAAATGATAGAGGCCAATTGTAATTTGTAGCAATTGAGCCATGTGTATTTGCCTTGGAGTGAATTTGTGACTTTCATGGTTGAATTGGCGATGTGTGCATTCGGTATCATGAATGCTCGCATGGCTGTGTGGCATTTGGCTTTGAATGGCAATGGAGTGGAAAATATACTGGAAATGGCAAGAAAAATGAGTCATGTGATTGATTGCCATAATGTGTGAAATTGTGCCATGTAATGAAAGTGTTCGGCCATGATGCTTCTCATGACAAGAGAATGGTTATTTGCTTGATTGAATTATACTCTATCATGAGGTTGCTTGATGAGATTGGCTTGTGAGCCTTGTGCGATGAGAAACATGATATGAGATGGCAAGTTTGATGGAAATGTGATATGAGCCTAAGCGCCTATCGTACCCTAAGGCGTCAGAACATGGGGTTGCATCTTATCCTGATACGTTAGAACGCGTGGTAAGCTTGATATGTGTCGACACGAGCCTTGATATGGCATTGAAACCTGACGCATTAGAACGCAGGTTTATGAATTGTTGTAGCCTAATGCGTCAGAACATGGACCAAATTACAGAGTTGAGAAATTATGATGAAATGGGGACCAATTCTTGCCGTTTGAATTTGTTTTGTGCTAGTACGTTAAGCTTGGTCCCATATCGCTATGTATGCCTTTTGAATTGTGATTCTTGAATGCCATGTGCCTTTTCTTTGATGAATCCTTGAATGTTGTTCTTAAAATGTTGTCTGGAGGTACTAATGGTCTAGTCTAGGTTTAGGGCTAGCTTGCTGAGATGTAAATCTCACCCCATCGTGGGATTTATTTTTCAGAACACAAACCCTGAAGACGTTGCCCATACGCCTAGGCGATCCTATGGATATGACCGCCTCTTTTGAAGAATTTCCAGGTGGTTAGGGTGTTGTATATATTAGGAAAGGTACTACAGTTTGGGTCGATGAGGGAGGAGAACATTGGAAGCCTTACCGCTATGAGGCGTGGTTTCGTCGAGTCAGGAGTAGTACCACTGGTCCTTTGAAGTCTACAGAAGCCCCTAGGTGAGTCGTATCTGATTGGTGTCACCCTCTTCGTGATGAGATGAGGTCGAGGTCGAGGTAGTGACCTCGAGGAATGTTCTGAAGAAGACCCCGACTATTGAGGAGTACGTTGAGGTGATTGAATTATCTGCTTCTGAGGGTGATGAGGAGGATGACTTCATGGAGGTGCGTTTCGAGAGTTTTCTTGACTATGATCCCGGCAAGGATGAAGACGAAGACGAGGCTAGTAGTTTTGTTTAGTAGCTTTAGTAGTCGTGGGTTCTTTTGGGATGTTGTCTTTTGATTATAGACTTTTTGTTAGGACCTTGATGCATTCTTTTGGCAATGGTCCTTAGTTCCCTCGACCCCATCATGTAGTAGGTACCTTATCCCTTCACCTTGATCGTTTGTAATTAAACTTGATGTTTTTATAATATGTATATTTTATAGTTATCCCAGTTTACCTTATTTATTTTGTATGGGATTATTATCACTTCCGCTTGCACATTTATATTCATCTACATATCGAAAGTCGTTCGAATCCTGAGTGTTATTAGACTTGATTACGGCACTGCGGGATGTCGCGCGAAAGAAAGGAACGCAGACGTGACATTAAACCTCAAATTAGACTATAGCCTTCTCTATAATTACTTGCACTTTCGATCAGTATATAATATTAACTTCATTATCATATAAAATTAATCATGTGACGCGCTCTAATTATTAGAATACCTGATTGATTCTAATATCATTTATTATGCTCTTGATAATTTTTCTTAGGAATTAATGTATATTATAGTCGTTTAATTGATTTCTTAATATAATAGACTTAGTAAAAATCAACAGCTAATTTATATCATAATCGTACTTAATTGGCTATGTAACATATTTAGGGTATTCCCTTCATACAGTGGTTACCTAAAATTTCTCATCCAAGAAATCAAGCTCATATTGCCGACTCTCAAAATTACATGACATTAGTCAATTCTAAGTCACATAATTTAGTTCTAATATGTTTATACCTTCAATTAATTAGGCGAGAAAATCAGGATGTCACACTCTCTCTAAGAAACACACTAGTTGTACGACTTTCCTTCCTCTCATGTTCTCTTTGTCGCGATCTAAAATTCGAAAATCTTAGGCTATGAATTATCAGGTTAATTTAAACGACTGACATAATACGGACTCTCCCAAGTTCTACCACATCGTAACTTCAATTTAATTTGAAATGATCTAGAATTTGGAGTCGCCACTAACCATTTTTTGGTAGGTTGATTACAATCCTAAGTAAAACAGCGGGAGAACTATTTTACTTCTACGAACAAGAGATTGTGGATTTGGGGACTTGATTAAACTAGTTAATTAAAATTAATGCCCTTTCGGTACCTTAATTCCATAAGATATAGATTGGTCATCAGAAGATGGAGTTTCTTTCTCTCTCTTTTTTTTGGGGGGAGGGGGGGATTTTCGCCTTTTTTAGATGCAATGCATGAAATTTTTGGAAATAGTGATGCATAGGTATATGCAGTTTTTGAGCATATAAATGACTGAGATAAGATCAAGGCTACAAATGAACAAATTTTTTTATTCTTTCCTTTTTTCTAATTTTTCGGCCATTATAGGGATATCTTAAAGATTTTATTATCTTGATTTATTTACTTAAAATTTAATGAGAAAAGTTTTCTAAGAGACCCCATCTTCCTAAAAATTCAATTAGATAGGATTTTTAGGAAATCATATCTTACTAAAATCTTTAGGAATTTTCAGAATATAACAAATTCAAATCAAGATAACATATCCATCAAAATATCAATGGCAAGATAAGGAAAGAAATTGACAAGATTAGACCATCATCCCCTTTTAATTTTTTTCGAAAATCTAGACATTCCAATTTTGAGATCGACTTTTTAAGGATAGTGGATCGGACCTAAATGATGATAGGTTAGATCAACTAAATTCGCAATTTCAGAAAAAAAAAAATTAGGTTTTGCTGTTTAGCTCAAAAAATGTATTCTTTGAATTTTCGAAAAAAGTTCGATCTTTACTCCGATTATGGCATCAAAACACGCGAAATAACCACCATAAAATTCAAGGATTCACTCATTAAGCCCTGACAAAATTCTGCATGAGATAATGGCAAGAAACATGTAAAGCAGCTTTGATTCAAGCGAAAACAACATGCCAAAATATATAAAACAGCAAGCCAATAGCAACAAATCACTCCACAGACATGCTTGGATTAATCCTCAAAGTGTAGAAGTGTTATCTTATTCCGCGGGGCTTAAATGGGGTTGATTTGGAGTGAGAAACATGCCGGACAGCAGCGGCAGAATAGAAAGTGACGACGGTGGGTGAAAACAGGCGCGGCAGAACATAAAGTGACGACGGTGGGTGGAAACCGGTACGACAGTGCTGGATCAACTCTGCAGGAGCCTGCGCTGGTTCGACGCGGCATGAGCAGAACAAGGGTGGTGGCAGCGCACGACGATCCTTGAAGGGGTCGGCGGAGGCAAGCCGGATGTTCACCCCTTGAAGTGCTTTACACAGGTTGTGCGCTTGTGCCTAAGTTTCAACTTGTCGAGATCTGGGATTTGCACCCCCTGCTCATGCGCGCGAGGCATAGTACTTGTGTTATGATAGTTACCACTCAAAAGTAGTGTAACCACATATAAAGCACTTAAAGGCCTTCCTCCTTCCCAATGTGGGACTATTGCTTTGTCGATTCCCATTTCCAACTCAATGGGTGTTCTTTGAGAAGCAATTTCTCATTCACTCACCCATCAAAATACCTCATATTTCCAATAAAAATAAATATGTAATGCATGATAATTTATTTTTGCGAGAATTATGGTTTAGCTCTCATTTTATGTTTAAATGAATGAATTTCAAAAAATCAAAATTTAGGTGTCAACACTCCTTCATGTGAAATATATCTATCATCAGCTTGAGGACTCGGTTCAATATCATCTCTTACTTCTCCTAAGTGCTCTCATCATCTTTATCATCACCATAATACTCAACATGCACTCCAACTTCCTCACTATGATGAAGATAATATAACATCATGGAAATATCTTGAGCCGTCTTTCAAGCTCTTATTAGGAATAATGTACTGTAATTTTTCTATTTTGCATCCTAACCCTTGCGCTATCTCTCGCGAAACCTAATAGCTGTCAATAACAAATTAATTCCTTCACATAGCAAACAAATGATGGACGCTGCACCCAAGATAAAAATGATAATTAGGTTTTGAGACCACAACACAAAGTGGACGATAATTTCACGTGAGGTCCCCGCAATTATACCAAATTGAATGAATAACAACACAACAGTTGTTGCTGAGTGGACAGAGAACAACAACGCATCGCACCAAGCCCAATAAGTCACTCACCTTTTACGTATTGCGAGATTCCACCTATAGCACCGAGTCCCAATTTTTTCAGTCCAAGAATCGAGCTTCAATTTTTCCCTCCAACATCCAAACCCGAGTTTTCTTCGGGCCAGTTAGCAAGTGAATGAATGAGTGAGAGCGAGAGAGAAAGCAAGCAAGTGGGCGATGACGACCGATGACTTCAAACATCAACGACGGTCAGAGGGAGAGAGAACAAAACACAAGCATTGAACAAACCCGTTTATTTGGAGAGAAGATCTGTGCGACAACGTTTAGGCAAGCCAACCACCTCGGATGTCCACGTTGGACTTGTTTTTAATATGAAAATGCCATGTTAGACAGAACATTTTATAATAATAATAAAAAGAGACATGTAATACTCTTGATCTTGACCTTTTGATGTGGTGGAAGACTACTAGCTCAAAATATAAAATCATATCTTTGATTGCTTGAGATATTTTGTCTATTCCCATAACTGACATTGTTTCAGAGTCGACTTTTAGCACATCAAAACCTCCAATTTGCATCGGTTAACTGCCATTGAGGAGTGCATTGAGGATGCATAAAATTTTGAGTTAGGTAAGTGATGTTTATATGTTTATATATTGTAATTTATTTGTATATCTCTCGAATGATTGCTTTATTTAATCTCTTCTGCTACTAATGAACTAATGAGGAGATTATCATTGGGAATAGAGTTTTGCGATTTGAAGTGGAATTACCATATGTGGTGAGGCTTTTTAATAATTATTTTAGTTTGGTTAATAGAAGTTTTAATTTAGAGCAATTTTTATGAATGATTGAGGACTGAAGTTTTATAATTTAGATTTTTGTGTCGCATCTTTTGAAGTTTTTTATTGTTTCTTTTGTTTTACGTGTTCAATGAAACAATGTTGGCAAGAAGTACTATAATAGGATTGAAGTTTTTATTGTAGGAACTAAAATGAACTTCCGTCTAATTGATAGCCAAAATTTGAAAGTCAAGAAATACCATGATATGAACCACGAAAAGCTTTTTGCCAACCGTGTTCATTTTATGGATTGTTCATTTCATTTTACGTGTTAATCTTTTATGATTTGTTGCTATTAAAGATGAGATACTTTCATTTTCATTGTTGCGCTTACTCTCATTTTGCTTAACTAAATGAGAAAAAGAAGTAAATTGACATTGGCAAGTTCTCGGACCCCTTGAAATCATATCCTAGAACTCGTGAAAGGGTATATTTCAAGTTTCAGAGTATGTAAGTAGTTTCTAAATTTAAAAAAAGGAGGAAAGAATAGGTTCCTCCAGACGAACTTATAAGGAATTTGAAACCGTTTACTCCTAACCATGTGGCAAGATATTCCTATTGCATGTTGATGCAATATTTTAAGGGATAATTACATAAATGGTCTATGAACTTTGACAGAATGTGCAATTTGATGCCTGAACTTTTAATTTGTTTAATTTAGTCCATGAACTTGACAGAATGTGCAATTTAGTCCATAAACTTTTGACTTGTTTAATCTAGTCCCTAAATTTTTAGTGTATGTTCAATCTAGTCCCTAAATTATAGAAAAATATCCAATATAGTACTTTTGTTAATTTAATATCAGGGATAACGTTGAATATTTTTATATTATTCAGGGACTAAATTGAACATTTACTAAAAATTCAGGGACTGAATTGAACAAGTCGAAAGTTTAGGGATCAAATTTCACATTCTGTCAAAGTTCAAGGACTCAATTGAACAAATTAAAAGTTCATAAACAGGATTGCACATTCTGCCAAAGCTTTGGGGCTATTTGTGCCATTTTGCCATATTCTAACTAGCGTAGTCTAACCTCTATTTTGTAAAATAGTAAATCTGTACCCAAAAAAAAAAAAAGTTTTCCTATTCATTGGACGGTTTATGTAAAAGAAGATTCCTATTTAGTCATTTCCATAAAAATTAAGCCAAATTTGAATTCGGAACTAATCCAAGACCGATTAGCATACAGGACACGTTGGCAACAACTGGTTTTTTGGAGGAATAAAACTTGAATGTAACCAGTAATAGTTAAAGTTTCTAACAATGATTCCGTTTATCTTTCGAAAAATTTAAATAATTTTATAAAAAATTTATTTTTTATAAATACTTATTTATATCACTTGAAATATTTGATTGATAAAAAAATATTTTAATTATCGATTGATCGTTTATATCGGAATATTTTTTTATGAATAATACGAAATTATTTATTTTTTGGAAAAAGAAAAGTTAACGCACGTTTGTCCGGCGACACGGAAACTGAAAACGCACGAGTGGGAGAGAGGGGTTAGTGGTGCGGAGTGGTGCTACTGCCGGTAGGGTTTTTCGACTGGCCATCACAGGCAAAGCGCATGTCGTCCTATAAATCATAACCTTCGCACTTCCCTGTTTCCTTGTCCACCTCACAAAACTCCGGTGAAGAAGCCACCGTCGTCTTCCCAGCCTCTGCCTCCCCGGCCGCGGCGGTTATCGACCCGCCTCTGCACGAAAGCCAGGAGAACCACGATTTACGGATCGCCCTCTGCATCGTTGTAGGCAGCGAGTCATGTCGATAGATCTCAACGACTTCAAGATCATCAAAGAAGGGGAAGCAGAGATTCTCATGCACGCGAAAAATGAGGTCTTTTACAACAAGACCCAGGTGTGTAGTTCTCAGCCCTTCTATTTCTTCCCCTGCTCGCTGCGAATGCATTCGTTGATGAAGCAAGTCATTTGGTATTGTTTAAGGGATTTGACTATTTGATTGATCAGGGGTAGTCTCCAATGCTTTAACTTTACCTTTTGCTGAGTTTCTCCAAGTATCTTAAGAGGGAGGTAAGTCGGACTCTGGTTTGGTATGGTCTCTGGCGCTCCGATTCAGTTTGGCATGTGATGGCGTGCTTAATTTTTAGTGGGCTGGCGGGACAATCTTCTTTAAACTGGCAAAAAAAATGGGTTTTTAGCTGGGAAGTGAGAAGTCAAGTGTAAATTCCTGCATGCTTCTTCCTGTTTCAAGTTTGGCCATTGCTGATTATTCCAGTGGCTGCATCCAACTTGAGCAATGCCTTTTTACTGTTTTCCTACCCTTCCAAGATGTTCTAGTTGAAGCGCGTAGCTAATTAACGGCCACTTTAAAGAATCTGTAACTTTTTTCATGGTTGAATGAATGAGTTCCGTTTGGAAAGTGGTACCAAGGTATACTTGATTTATAATTGATGCGGCTCCTGCTGTGAGAAATTACTAAATGCATCAGATGTGGTGGACGGGATATGAATAAGACTGTAAGTAATGTACTTTCCCGCATCAGAAAATAATTGGCATGGAAAGCATCTCTTCTTCAAAACTAAAAGAGGGGTCTTGTATCATTTCAGTGTGCAATATTCTATTTCTTTTATTGGACAAGTTGTCCAGTTAGCGAGTGTGAGGGGGATTTTTATTGCTCTCATTGTAACTTCTTTACACATTCAAAAGTTTTCCTTGAAAATGTCATGTTATACCTGCATTATACTTTTCCTAGTAATTTTTTCTTTAGAAAAGTGTAACAGATATATATCACTAGGTTGTAGATGTCTCTTATATTTAATTGCTCCTTGAAAGGATCCTGATTGTTCTCTCTTGTAATTAGGTTAACAACAGGGACTTATCCATTGCAGTTCTGAGGACATTTATAGAAAAGCGAAAACTGGAGCATGAGGCATTCTTGACAAGAAGGACAAAATCAGCAGAAAAGGTACTTGAGAAAAATTCGGAATCTGTTTCAGATTCAGCAGCACCCAATGAACTTTCAATGGATGATGTAAAGTGTGATGAAGAGAGAGAAATGCTTGACGAGACTCCTCAAGAAGAACCGTGCAGTGTGCATGAGGGTATTCCTGAAAGCACAAATGGAAAAGGGAAAAGAGAGCTGAAGCCACCAAGAGTTCTTGAGGTACTCCGTAGCCAGTGTTCCTCTCTTAGTTGATTTGACTAATGAATGTTGCATATTCTGATTATTTCCTTTTGACTTAAGGCTTTATCAGCATCTGGGTTAAGAGCTCTAAGATATGCCCGTGAAGTTGAAGGGATTGGTCAAGTCGTGGCCCTAGACAATGATAAAGGTTGCTTCAATTTGGAATAGGATTTTATTTTTAATAATACCCCTTAGAAGTGCACGATGATTTTTACTTTTGGTAATGCATGTACCGATTTGTCCTTTACTAGGATGCATATTTGTGCTCATTTCACTTGTGAATAGGAGGTTTTTTTCCTGCCTTTTTCGTCTATCTGCATGCGACTGACATGGCAGGGTACCTGTTGAATGTCCATTCATTTTATGATGTTGCACTTTGATTTCCTTTCACATTCAAATGGATTTAATCTCAACTTGGGTAACGTTGCTAGGTAAATGTGTTCCCTTTAACTTGAGTTCGGACATTCTTTTTTGCTGCCCATGCATCTTGTATATACTAAATATAGGCATTAATGTCCAGCACTTTTATTGCCCCTGCAGTGTCAGTTGAAGCTTGCAGGCGTAACATTAAATTTAACGGTTCAGTCGCATGTTCAAAGGTGGAATCACATCTCACTGATGCTCGAGTATTCATGCTCACTCACCCAAAAGAGTTTGATGTGGTATGGGAGCTGTTTTCATACCTAAGTCTTATATTTGTTAACTGACTTCTCGCTGGTCCTTATTGAGGAGAGTAGATCATTAACTGTGATTGCTTTCATAAAAAAAAATTATATTTTAGAGTGAACCTCAGTCGTCCTATATTGTCTTGTCTCAGGTTGATCTCGATCCATATGGTTCTCCTTCTGTTTTCTTAGACTCTGCTGTTCAATGCGTTGGTGATGGGGGAATGCTGATGTGCACAGCAACTGACATGGCTGTGCTCTGTGGTGGAAATGGCGAGGTTTGCTATTCCAAGTAAGTTTCTGAAGTTCTCACTCTCCTCTCACCTTTGAATTTTCTTAAGTGAATCCATTATATCTGCTTATGTTTTTCTTTATGGGATCTAGATATGGTTCCTATCCACTGAGAGGGAAGTATTGCCATGAAATGGCTTTGAGGATCCTTCTAGCCTGCATTGAGGTAATTTTTAGTGTTTCTCATGTCAATCTTGATGTCTGGCCAAAAATTAAAAGTTAATCTTGATCAAGGATCACATCAAGCTTGTCTCATGAAATATTTCTTAGTAACCAAAAGTAGTTTCTTAGTTATCTTTTCCAATATAATTGAGCAACGGTTATCCTTCCCTGAATGAAATTATTAATTAATTCCACATTTGCAAGAGCAGGAGATTTACGGAAGCATGCATCTAGGTTTTTATTTTTTTGGTTCAAGTTCTAGGCTTGGGTGTGTTTGTTTCTGAAAGGAACTCGAATGCAATGTTTCTTTCAGCTTACAAAATGTTTTTGCTATTGCGCATCTATCTTCAGTAATCTACATGATATCAGCGTGTTAGATGTCGGTTTGCATCCAAAAAGTTTATGAAGGGACGTATGGACCTCAGCTTTTCTGTCTTTTCAAGGTCACTCTTTTGGTAACTCTTGCAAAATTCACAACTGACTGGTCAATTTTTCATTTGGCTTTGTTATGTAGAGCCATGCAAATCGGTACAGGCGGTACATTGTTCCTGTGCTATCTGTTCAGATGGACTTCTACATACGAGTTTTTGTCCGGATATACACGTAGGTGGTTAATCTGACCTGCATTAGGATATTGGTGGAATATGACTTGTGAATGTGGATTAGACTATATATCATGATCTGATGTAATTGATGCAGGTCTGCAAGTGCAATGAAGAACACACCCCTTAAGCTGTCATATGTTTATCAATGCACTGGTTGTGATTCTTTTCATCTTCAGCAGATTGGAAGAACAGTTTCCAAGGTTTATATTCTGTTTGAGAGTACCTTGCCACATAGTTAGTTGTTTGGGAATGTTACAACTTGCTTGACCTGAGATAAATGATAACAAGATAAATGATAACAAAACTAAATGGTTGTTAACAATGTCGCGCTCTGAAAAATGCAGAAGACTATTGGCATGCCGAGTTCATCAGGCTTAACCTATGATAATTGTTTTATAGTCATGGCTCAGTTGTTTTTCTGTTTAAGCAATCTTATGCATAGATTTTCGTTATACACAATGTCAGAGAATCTAGCTTTGCTCTCAAGATGAAAATTAAACAATAGTTGAGGAAGCAAGATGAAGGGTTTCGTGATAGTCAACTGTCTTTTATTTATCCATATGCTCATACCTCTAATTTCAATAGTAATGACATGCAAACATCTGGCTTTAGAATATTAAAATTCAGAGATAAGGGCTCGTACGCTTAGGTTAATTATAAATGCTAATTCCACATTAGTAGACCTAATATGACAGCAGAAACATCTATGTCTATTTCTTATAGGTTCGCGAACTTGATTCCATGACTAGCCAAAAGAAAAATGAGCGTTATGTTTGGAGTGTTCTCTATCCTATTGGTTGAATCTCTATTTAAAGGTGATTTGAGCATATTTCAAAATAAACATGTGTGAAGTTCTTGTCTTTTGAGCTTGATTAAGTTAAATGGGGTGAGAACAATGCCAGAGCACCATTCTACCTCAGTAGTTTCCAGTGTTTCACTTTTTCAGTCTCTATTTTAGGTGTTCTTCTAGAGAAGGGTGTGCGGAGCTGTTCAAGCACCCGAATATTACCTATAGGATGTCACAATTCCTGTGTTCCTAGGGGTTTGGCCCTAGAGAAAGCGCAGGCATGGTCTACTTTAAGTTATCAGTTCTAGTTGTCATTTGATATGTCTATGAAATTGGATGGCTGGAACAAGAAATCACATGTGTAATCCAAGGTTGAGATCAAATTAAGTTTGTAACTGTAGTGTAAATAGTGTCCAAGACACTGTGTAAGCATTTGTACTCAAATTTTAGATTCTCATCTTTCTGTTCCTGCTCTAACTCAATTATTGTGGTTGCTTGTTTATGTGTGACAAGGTTATCTGCGTGTTTACAAATGAAAACCTTTTTTTTGAGTTCATTTTCACTATCTTTTACATGTCCAACTTTGTCAATGTGTTGACAAGGTTCCTGCTCAGCCTCTTTAGTTCTTATTTTCGGTCATTCTAGTCAATGTGTTGATTATTGATTTTGCCCCCTCTAGAATAACAGCGTGAGGTATTTACCTGGGTTTGGTCCTGTTGTTCCCCAAGAATGCACCGACTGTGGGAAGAAATTTAATATGGGAGGTCCTATATGGTCGGCGCCTATCCATGATCACGGATGGGTGAATTCGATACTTGCAGATTTGAAATCCATGAAGGATCGATATCCTGCTTATGATCGTATCTCCGCTGTGCTGACAACAATCTCAGAGGTGAACCTTTTCTCTTTTTTCATCTTCATCCAAGTGACTTAAGAGTCGCACGATCTTTAGACTATAAGCTGCAATTGTAAAGTAATAGCTTTTACAGAAGTCGCATGGCCTGATCTCTCTGCAACTGTAAATTTGGCAATTTCGTGGGCTCTAGAAATGATAATGTTTAATGACCAAATTGAATGAACTTGTATGGCTTCCATATCTGATCAGATGAAGTAGTTGGGTCGTTATGTCTCAATGTACTACTGCGGTTTCTTTGGAACAATTGTTTCGTGAAGTGTTAACCTTTAAGTTTTAGGTTTTGCTTCCTTACTCTTTGATTACATTATTTTACTCAGTTATATTTGAGCAGACAGACACAAGCTTTGATCAGTGTGCTTTGCTTGCTCATTACAATTATACTTGGCTATTTTGGGTCTATCAAGCTGTTAATTTTCGGAGGATATGGTGTTTGCAGGAACTGCCTGATATTCCTTTATTTTTAAGTTTGCACAACCTCTGCGCCACCCTAAAATGCACCTCGCCGTCAGCAGTCATCTTCCGTTCTGCAGTTATTAATGCCGGATACGGAATCTCTGGAACTCACGTAAATCCGTTAGGGCTGAAGACAGATGCCCCCATGGACGTTATTTGGGACATCATGCGTTGCTGGGTAAGGACTCTCTCTGATTCTTCTTGGGCTACAAACTGGAGGATAATAGATGCCCCGACGGATACATGCAGATATTCTGTCACATGCAATTGTGATAAAAACACATTTACATAAGAGTTTTTGTTGTATTTCTCTTGTAGGTTAAAAGTCATCCTGTCAAAGAACAACCTCCAGATCAGCCAGGAAGTGTCATACTGGCCAAGGAACCAGCTATCCAAGTGCGTTTCCTCTTACAGTCGTTCCCTTTTTTTCTTCTGTTCATTCTATTTTACAGAGATGCACGTGCTATACAATTCACTCCTTATGCTATGAGAATATGGTTCATGTGGTTGCATGGTCTTGGCAAACAAGCCAATGACTGATAAGCGAGGTAATATTTGTCGGTAGTGGTTCTTTTAATTAAAATGTTTGTTTGGAGCAGGCGAATTTTGCTCGAGCAGTCGCATCTTTGAGCAAGGCACAAGCCAAGAAGGTTGCGCGCTTCCTTCCAAATCCTGAGAGGCATTGGGGTCCAAAGCTGAGAGCAGGTCGTCAAATCACCAGCAAGCACCTCTCTCTTTTGGGTCCAGAGGCGGTAAATGGATCACTCAAGCATGATGACGACGACGAAGATGATGATGAAGGGGTTCCCGGCGAAGCTAAACGTCAGAAGACAGCAGATCCCACCTTAGTTTCATGATATGGAGTAAAAAGAGTACGTCTGACATGGGTTAAAATTCTATTCAATTTTCAGGTCATAAATTTTGATCTCTGGTTCGGCTAGGCTCTCCAATGGAGGAATGCCTTCCTCGTGGCCCTTTATTGTCATTTATTCTCGTAATGTGACACAGAATCTCGAACTTCCAATTGATTTATTACCTGCCTTAGCTCCATGGTTGTGTAACTTAAACCATGGTCTTTGGCCAAGTGAAGCTTTTTCTCCCTTAAGAATGTGCATATAAAATTGTTTGCTTAGACTCCGTCTCGGCTTCCGTCCATCAGATACTTCGCTCTTTTCTTTTTCTATTCCCTCTCTATCTTCTGTCGGCATATTCTTGAGGGCCCCGATTCTCATGATAAACAATGTTTCAGCAGTAATAGGTTAGGAACTTGATGAAGCTGGGAAGGATTAACACTGTATCTTGAAATGTTTTGTTTTTGAATGTCCTTGGGACAAAAGCTACAATTATTACGTTTTGATGGTGAAATGGTAGTCTTTGCATCTGTTCTTGGAATTATGCTCAAGATTCTGCAAATGATTTTAAGTGCAAGAAGATGGGCCGGTCCGATTGCGTTTCTTGCTCGTTCAATTACTCAGTGATTTTGTAGAGAATGAACCGCCAGGGTTTAACAAGGAGACAGAAATCCATCTATCAAAAGCCAACCTGATCCAAGCACGAGTGCTTTAATCGCTTTGGTCCGATTGTACAATCAGAATCACCCCCTCATTATGGCTGATTTCTGCGACGACCTAAAACCCTCCCGATAGGCGAAATTGGATGCCTTCCATCACCGTCAAACTGTTAAATGGTTGGATTCATCAGGTCATACATGTTGGGTTGAGATGGGGGGCTCATCCCACGGCCCTCCCAATTTGGTTCTAACCCGGCTTCTGGAACTCGGAATTGCCGCTGGGTCGGGTTGATTTCATATTCCATGGTCTATCTGTGCACACGAGTTGGGCGGGTTTAGGGGGGTGATCAGGCCATTGCAGAAAACTCCCCGTTTGCACAGAGGTGCAGTTATTCACGATGCCGTTTCTTGCAGTGTCGAACACGACAGCAAAATCCAACATTGGACCAGGTATGTTTTAAGGTTAGACCAATCAACTTTCCTGGAAAATCGAACAGTTTTCTTGGGCGCAATGTGTGCTCAACTGGATGAGCTACGCAAGAGAAAGAAGTCTTGCGGATTAGTGCTCGCAACAATGTATTTTCCCTGAATATTAGCCCGTCTGCTTGCGGATTAGATAGTCTGTTCGGTTTTTCTTCACCGGTTTTCTAGAGGCAGCAGAGGATAGAAAATCAGGCCCAAACTTTCTTTAAAAAATTAACCATTCCATGTGCTTTTCTCCTGAAGCTGAACTCCAGGGACAAGTCTAAGAAGCGGATTCGGATCCTCTGCCCTAGCGATCCCACTAGGGCAGGGGATCCGAATTTCTAAGAAGCACGATCGTGTCACACTGTCATTTTCAGATTTAACGAATCGCACCTCGACTCACCCATATCATGTGAATCTCATGTGCACAATTACATGTGTACCTTCCTTCTACGGAGCTATCATTAATGTGCAAACTAAAGATGCGGGGATAAGTAAGGCAATGGTCGTTTGATCACCAGTCTATTCATAACCGGTAATTCCTAACTAGAGAGATCTAGTGGTTCACAAATGTTCTTCTCTTTACTTGTTGTCACTTTTACGGAAAAGCTCAGTAAGATCTGACTCTAATGTGCAATCCTTTTGGTGCTTCGACTCTTGGAAATTTCATCAGTGTCTCTCCTCCAACTTCTTCCCATCTGCACAGAAAATGAATCAAATTCCATTCATTCACATGTCAGCCAAGTCAATCATCTCTAGTGTCGGCTGATGAACGCATTGACGGCATATGGTTTTACCTGTATCTGGTTACAAAGTAGTGAAGAAACGTAGAAATCTCGGCGATCCCGAGTTCCTTTCCTGGACACTGCCTCGTGCCCCCACCAAATAGTAAGAAGTGGTTTTGTGATTCCATGCTTCGGTCCTAAGAAAAGAATTGCAGATATCGGGGTCAACAATCTTCGTGTAAATAAAAGCTAGAGAAAATGAACCGAGGAATGCGATTGGATCGACACGAACCATCCATTTCCATGGATCGAAAGCGAGGGGATCTTCGTACAAATGAGGGTCGTAGTTTATCTCCCTCGTGTAAACATAAATTCTCCAGCCCTTTGGAATTGTAAATCCTGCATAGAGAATCACAGCAACAACTTCCACTCATCATTTGCACCTGTCGTTGTTCTTAGATAACACATGAAGTGCGTATGTCTGCAGCTGTGCACTTGTTGGTTAAGAGCTCCCAAGTTCGCGACTAATCAAATGATCTTCGAAACGTATGTCAAACGGGTGGATCATCACAGGTTCTAATGAAGTTAGTCATTAAAAGAAATGTTCAGTTATTTAAAGCTATGGCTGGCACAATCTTATGTTACAACACCGAGCATTCTCAGAATCATATGAATTTTACCACCGAGTTCCATATCCTGAGTAGTTTTCCTCAACACTCCATTTACAACAGTGGCCAATCTGGATGTTTCAAAGATCACCTGCATAAGGGGAGGAAAAAAAGAAAAAAGAGAGAAGCAGAGCATGCACAATTAGACATGACTCCTGTTTTCATATTCAAAACCACATGATGGTCGTTTCCTAGACGAATGTGTTCTGCATTGCGTCTCACCGCACGTGTGAACTGCATTGACTTGAAATCGTTCCAGTCGATCGGATCTTCAGGCTCTTTGGCGTCTCTGATTGCCAAATGTTCTCTCTGCCCGATTCCGAAGCGAGTCAGAATTTCACGAAAATTGAAAAGAAACGAGGCGAGCATATTCGGAAGTTAAAGACACCGAAAAGGAGCACTAACTCTTAGTTCTTGAAGCACCCTTGGGTGATCATGCAGGTACTTGACGGTCATCATGGTTGTCGTCGAGACGGTTTCATAACCAGAGTACAAAACGGCAATTATCTGGTCTATAATCTCCTCATCTGTCAACTTGTATCTGTTTTCGTCTTCTCTCATCAAATAGCCAAGCATGTCTTGGTGGGTTTCTTGGGAAGCCCTTCTCTCCTCCATAAGTTGCCTCAACATGCTGACAATGTTCTTCCTCGCCTAGAAAAACAGAAACCAAAAAAAAAAAAAAGGGATTTAGTCTACTCGGTTGAAATCGGAGAAAGTTTGTCTGTTTGAACTCTTCCTTTCAATCACAATAACTTGCCTGAAAACCGCGGCGATAATTTGTGCCAGGAAAATCAATAGGCAGGGACAGAGTTCCTAGGACCAACTTGAAAAATTCGTCCTTGAACTCCTTAGCTTTCGAGCCGGACTCGATACCGGCAATTTGCTTTAGAGAAGATAGAAATGCCATCTGAATTTGGAGGAGAAGAAGAAGAAGAAGAGGAACAAGATCACTAGCTGAACACTACAAGTTTCAAGAACTAGATGAATCAACAGTATCACGTATGATGCTCTATGCCTGTTTGGTCTTTTCTTGAATGTTGACGGCGTTGTGGTGATCAGCCCAGTTGCTGAGGTGGGATCTCATGAACTCATCGATCTTGGGCAGGAGATGGTCCCTGATCATGACGGGGCTGACCAGGGCGAGCAACGCCCCTCTCATGCGCCGGTGGGCGGGCCCGTGGACGGCGGCGATGTTTCTCTTGCCCAATATGTTGAGCATGGACTGCGGGTAACCGGGCACGAGGCCCTTCGCTTCGTTCATGAGGATGAACCTGTTGAGCTCTGGGTCCATGGACACAACTGTCGGGCATCCCAGAATGTGGGACTTGTACAAACTCCCATACCTGTCAAAAGTATAAAAAAAGATCAAGCACCTCAGACCAAATTATTGGAAAAATTGCCAAATGTGCAGCTATTGAAGAGGACAAAAAGCCAGAGACCCTCAAGAAAAATGGAAAGGATGAAGCACATTGGACACAAAAATAGAGAGTGGAACCAATAAGTTTTAATCTTTTTTGCAGAAAAGGGATGCAGTGATGCAAAGAAGCGGGTGATGAAATGACCTTGCTCTCTGGTTTTTCATGAAACTTGGGCCCTGTTTCAGGAACTCCGTGGTCTCACCGAAGAAGGGCCAGCCCATCGTGCCCGGCGGCAACCCTTTCTTCCTCCGGTATTTCACCTCATTCCACTTCAACAAAGCAGTGCATGCACCGAGCAGCATGAAGGCCACAAGAAGCAGCAGAACTTGAACCGCCATTGACGCTCTCAAGAAGCTTCAGCTTAAGCCAGAGAGCTTTGGGATTACGTTCTGTTGGCAAGCAAGTACGTGTATTACTGTATATATAGGCCTGTTTGGGCGGCAATCCCCCCTTAATTGGTATCCCAATAAGCAAATTAGCCAGATCGTTCGAAAGGGTCTTTTTAAAAAAAAAAAAAATTGATCACAATCAGCTCTTGCATTATCATAATGACTCTGAACCAAGTTGTCACCCTATGGTTTTCATCCTTTCTTTCCTGTAGAGAGGAGGGGGGCCAAACTGGGGGAGCCTCTTAGGAGTGCAAGCCCAAGAATTTTAGATTAGCCGAAAAAGAAAGGTTTCTTTTTCAACGCTTTTTACAAGGCACACGGCTCACAACTCAGCGGTAAAAGGAAAAAGGAGAGTAAAAGTTGGGAACGTCTTTTGAGCATATTGTGATCTGATCCTGCAATCTCAGCCCTCCATCCCTCTTTTATAGGAGGAAAATTAATGGATGGCTGAGATTGCAGGGATCCCCTTGCCCCTGTTCCATTCCTGATTCAGCCGGTGGATTTGAAAAATGTTGCATGCAAACATGCACTGCGGAGTCGATTCCTCTCCCAACACCACCTCTGCAGTTTGACTTGTTGACATTTGTGGACGGGTGCTACGTTAGGCTATTCGCAGCTACAACGCTAGAGTTATTGAAGATGGGTCATGGACTCAAGGGTGTGGTTTCCAAGAAAATGATTTCGGAATCATTTTTATTATTTGATAGGCGGGGGGGGGGGGGGGGGGGCGGGGTGGGGGGGCGCAAGGTGCACATGTGCACGGAACATCCACTGAACCATCGACAAAAAAAGCAAGTCCAACAGCCCCGGGGGGGGGGGGGGGGGGGGGGGGGGGGGGGGGGGGGGCGCGCAAGGTGCACATGTGCACGGAACATCCACTGAACCATCAACAAAAAAGCAAGTCCAACAGCCCCAAGAGCTCAAGCACACTTCCGCTGACTCGGGTCAATCCGATCGGATTCATCACACTCGTTAATCATGATTGGGTTAATCTCGTCTTGAGAATTCTCTCAAGCACTCTCCTGTACCCGTCAAAAGTGCCAAGAGGATCCAACCCAGAAATCCCACAAAGAGGACACAAGCAGGGTCCTTCGTGACCATGTGAACGTGAGAGACGAGAGAGGGCTTTCGGTTCCAGCATTAACAATTTTGTTTCTTATAGTTACTGTAGAGCTTCGGAACACGCGGCAATCCCCGTCGGTGATAATCCTAAACAGTCTTTCGGACAAATGACTGCGGAAGCAATTTCTCTTTTGAACTTTTTCACAGTTGTTCAAAAGACCCCCTTGTCCAAAAGGAACGAGAACCATAATTGGTTTATGGTCCATGGTTTCTAGTTTCGCCACGCCCTTCATCCCTCGCCCCACTTAGATTTTCACCCCGCGGAAGACGGTGGAATATTGTATTTACTTTTCGAGCGTGGGACCAGCGGACGGATCGAAAAGACGGTGTCATTCTCGATGTCTTCTCGGCCGTGTTCAAGTTCAGAGTCCCTTAAAGTCAAATGGGGACAGCTCAGAGCCCGAGAAGAGTTCCAGGCTTCTTAACATAGGGCGCATTTAAATACACCCACTCTAAGAGGGGATTCTTTCCGAGGGAAACCAAACCCCTTACTGCAACGAGGGACATTCATTCACCGACTATCTTTCAATAAGGTTGAAGAAAAGCCTAATGCCTTGACCCATCGGAAGCTATCAAAATGTCGATATCAGAACATAATTGCATGTATTCTTTGATCATAAATGATTTTTCATTGACAGGTTATTTTCGGCGGACCAAATACATGAAAATTTTAAAAATTAATTCGCGGTAAAATTTTTTACTCAAATAAATACAATATTAGTTTAATATAAAAAAAAGCATGAACAAAAACACCTTGAAAACGAATCAGATTTTGGTTAATACAAGCACGAGTATCTACAGACAGTTTAATATCGATTCCCAATATCCTAATGAAAAAAAATTACTTATACAAGCAGGAATTTCAAAACGATACAATTTTGAAGAAAGTACTCTGTTTACTATTATAACGATTATAAGCTGAAATATATTAGAGTGGAACTTCTGCAATATTTAAAAAAGATCAAAAAGGTAAAAAGATAATAAAGAGAGAGCGTACATATATTTTTTATTTAGGAAATGGATCGAAATGAAAAGATGTTTTAAATTTGGCCGATATTGTAAATGTGAAAACTTTTGACTAGTACCAAATGACTACTTTGACTTTGTTATAGAAAATTAAGGACTAGATTGGACATATTAAAAATTTAGGTACTGGATTCCATAGTTTGCAATAGTTGAGGGATTTAATTCCTCGTTTAATCAAATAAAAGGAGGACTACAGTGATATTCATGAATATTGCAAGGATTATATTAAATGAACTAAAATGCCAAGAATGACATTGTATGTTAGTTTGAAATTTAGGGACTATTAGTGTTATTTCCCCTTAAAGGGAACAACCAGCGTGGATATTGATCATTGAGCACTTGGACGAATATCACTGCGTAAATAGACTACATGTAAATTACAAACAATTGTAGTTTGTAAACTCCTTTTCTAAAAGAACCAAAAAAAAAAAAAAACCCCTCCTTTTCTTGACTGGTGTAGGTTGGGAAGCCTGATACGCTTGTTTGAATAAAAGAAGATGATAGCTGACCTCAAAGTTATGATTATAAGGCAAATTTCCAAACCATTGCATTTGGAAATGATTTAAACATCATTTGCCCCAAGTGATATGTTGTGTTTCGTGTTCTAATCATTGTGAAGAATGGGATAAATGTTTCTCATTAGGAGTTACTATGTGCCCAAGAAAGCCAAGGAACAGTTGACTTACTTATTTCAAAGTCTCCATCCATATATGTAGGTGATATGCCATGTTGTAATTGTATGCCATGCCATTAGTTTGCCATGTCATCACCGCATGCCAACGTTGTAGGTCACGTTATTAACATAGGCAATGTCATTGATACATGCCATTTCAATTCATCATGTTTTTACGTTATGCATGATACCCCATCAATATCTAACGTGTTGTGTCTTATCTTAAAAAAAATCATGTGATGTATGGATGAGTGTTATCATGCCTTAGGACTTCATCCATACTCCACATCTTCTCGTTTGACATGTAATTATTGCACGTACCGTGCGACTATCATCATGCTATCATGTCGTGTTCTAATTATTTTCATGTTGCATAACCCGTGCCATATAAAGTTTCCCTATGTTTGTCATATATGCCATGCAATCCTTTTGGAGTCTCCTTGTGTCATTGACTCATATCATAAAAGAGTTGTTTATGATTCGTGGTGCCACATTACCTTTTATTAAATTACCCTTGAAAATATTTTCCTTAAAAGATTACCTAAATTTTTTTTTTTATCGCCCTTGAAAGTACTTAAACATGAATTGCTGCGAATAAAATAATATTTTCATTGATTAATTATTTCAAGAGATGCAAGCAATCATTTTAGGAAAATATTTTCTAAATAGGGCCTTTAAATAATTTTGATATCCCTTGATCGGTGACTCAAACGTTTATCGTATCCTCAGTAGTGTAGCAAAGTGAGAATGTTTAGGCATTAAATCACCTCCTAAATCGCATAATTTTGGATTGAATAGTTGCCCAAAAAGACATACTGAAGGCTGAGATTATGATATTCTGCGGATCTTTTGCAGCCCACAAAAAGAAAAAATGGTCTGGCCAAAGCGTGTATCGACTGAGACGGAGACAACTGTTGAGAGAGAATTATCATCGACTCTTAAGTTCTCGAGACACTTCTCGAGGCTTAGCATTAAAGTCAACTGGATCTCATTCGGGCATCGATTAAGATTTCACCAGCCCGCTGCTATTAAAACGCGCATGCGAATAAGCGTCAGTGCTGAGCTACTGCTGCTTCTACCAAAAGAACAGCGTTGACATGTTCGTTCATAAAAATACAGATCACTTCGACTCATGGATCCGCTTAAAAAGTTGCATTAGTCATAGTCCAAGTGTTTTGTTATTGACGATGAACTTTCAGACGCAAGTCCTATAGATTTTGGTGAGGGTAAATACAAATGCTTGAGTGACGAAGCGTCGGTCAGAATTTTTTATTTTTTTTTGGTCAAAGGTGTCAGTTAGATTTAATAAGTCAAAAGGGGAACATGAGTACCAATATTTATGTACGACGCGCACTTTAGTATCAATATTTTTTTGGATTACTTAAAAAACGATCATTTCAATGTCAACTCTGGTGAACATTGTCGGAAATCTGATTAAATAATTGAGATTTTAGGATCTCGGTTATTTCACATAATATTAAGAAATTAATTTAAAAAATGCCACTTGTACTGTTTGGTCGGAATTGACACTTAACTAATCTTTTTTTTGTCGAAATTGACACTTAAGTGATCGATTTTCGCTGATTTAGCACTTAAGTGATCCAAAAAAATATATATTGGCATTAAAGTGCACATCGTACACAAATATTAGCACTTATGCTATACTTTTCCCGATTTAATAAACAAATGAGAACAAATGGAATTAGACTCTGAGGTGTGATAACGCTCTCTTTAAAGAATTATTTATCACACAACGTTACTAATGATTACCGCCAAAAGTGCTTCAGGATACAACATAGTCTCGAAAGAAGAATATCATATAGCAGTTCTGATATATCTCCAATAACTCTCAAAGCAAAACAATTGGAAAAGAAGTTTGTATCTCTTTGGAAAGAAACCAAAATATAAAAGTTGAAGGGGAAAAGACCTTTCTCAAAACCTTTATTGGTAAGGAAATTACTTAACCTTTCATGTTATTCCGAATGAAACATAATTTTTCATGTATGAAAAAAAGGTAGTTTGGACCCAACTCTTCATTCCAAATATTGTCATGTTTAAAAACTTGAAACCTTTCACATAATTAATCAATTGAAAATTCAAAATTAAAATTAGTAAAAATAGGTGCAACTCCTGCGTGAGTAGTCGCATGTTTCGTGAGGACACAATTAATTTATTATAACAATTTTAGAAAAAATAAAGTAACTGTTAATTAGCGCCAACTATTATTTGCAACCGCGCAAGCATACAAAATGCGCCTAATGATCAACCCTTTTCTTCATTGGAAAGACTAGAATAGCCTTTCACTAATAAATTGTCTTACGTTATCCCGGGAAAGAGATCATCTAACCTTTCCTTAGAAGGTTAGACCATAACCTTTCAATCTGAGTTATTCGTGTTATTAATAAATGTATTAGATTATAACTAACAAAAATATATATAAAAAATTTAAAAGATTGCCCCTTAAAAATCGGAGATCTGGGCCGTCCGTCCAAAAATGGACGACCCGGATTGCAAGGTTAGGTACCTAAACTTCTGAGGAAATGTTAGGCGATCCGGATACCGTTCTCCCGTCTTTCCGACTTGAGAAAAGGAAAAGTCACTTTTTGCCTGTTTTACGAACAAACACCAACACAAAGGTTGGTGCCCGTCTACATGTGTGTGTGTAAAAATCATGATTGTGCACGCTCAAGCGATGTGGAGCCAAGTCCCTGCCCGGATTCCTCTAAGTTGGAGTTCCCCAAGACTGTGAGCTTAGTCACACAAGTATCTTTTGGTTTATTGCCTAAATGTTTATCACTAATAAAATTAGCGTCACAGTCCAATCGGACTCAAGTATGTGCGGTTATCTGAGTTTATCACGTAAAGTAACCTCATAAATTTGGAGAGGATAACTATAGTCGATAGGAAATCAAGCATGGTCTTCCTCACCTGTTTGGATATGTACTGAAGACCGAAGGGAAAATGATAGAGAGGATTTAAAAATGAGTACGGGTGATTCATCAAATTACTCTTTGTTTTTTTAAGTTTGAAAATAAAAGTGAGGTATTATGCTGAGAGAGGGGGATATATGCTTGACTACTAACAAATTTCAAGTAAAATGTGATAGCTTTAGAGAAATAAATATTGGAATGATTGATTTACAATTAGACACGAAGCCGGTATACATATACATACAAAGAATGGCATAAATGTAAATACATACACGAAAGGAAAAACCTAGTCCTAAAATATAAATATGTCTAACACCTCCATCAAACTTAAGATGGGTTAACAATGAGAGTTTGGAAAGAAGAACAACAAATTATTATGATCTAAGAAATTTGGTGAATAAGTCGGCAAGCTGGGCTGCAGAGGCAACAAAGGGAAGAGAGATGATATGTGCTTGGAGCTGATGACGCGTGAAGTGACAACCAATATCGATGTGCTTGGTACACTCATGAAAGACCCATTTTTTAGCAACGTGAATAACACTCTTTTTGTCACAATAAAGAGGAATGGGAGCAAAGGTGGTAACACAAAATCAACAAGAAGATGACAAAGTCAAATAATCTCAACTGTGGTGTCAATTATAACATGATACTCAGACTCAATAGAAGAGCGAGACATGACAGACTGCTTCCCGGCACACTAATAAATTAGAGAATCACCTAGAAAGACTTAAAATCATGTAATGGACTTGCATTCAGTAACATCTACTGCCCAATCAGCATCAAAGTAAACACGAAAAGCAAGTGATGAAGTTAATAGGAGAAAAACTGAGTGTGTTAGAGTACCACGAAGATATTGCAGAATCTGAAGCATAGTAGTATAATGAATTGTACAATGAGTTGCTACAAACTGACTGACAAAATGAACAACATAGTCTATATCAGGATGAGTAGTCGTAAGATAGATAAGATTTCCAATAAGAGCCCGGTAGCGAGTGACATTAGATAGAGGCTCACCATCATCCGAACGAAGCTATAATTGAAATTCAATAGGAGTAGCCGAGGTACGAATGCCAGATAACGCAACATGAGCCACAATGTCAATGATGTACTTCTGCTAGGAGAGAAGAATACCACGTTGTTTGCGAGCAATTTCGAAAATAACGTAAGAAACCCACATCCTTCATAGCAAATTGGTTGTGAAGATGTTGCTTAGTATAAGCAATATGAGCAGACTCATCCCTAGTAATAATCATATCATCAACATAGAGTGGTAGAATAGTACAACTAGTAGGAGAAGTGTGAGTGAACATGGCATGATCATTCTCATTTTGCACAAATTCTGTTGACCGAACAACATTTACAAAATGTTCAAACCAAGCTTAATGAGCCTGTTTGAGATCATATTTCGACGAAGATGACAAACCTGATTGGAAGAATGAGCTAGACTATAATGTGGCTACATATAGAGTTCCTCCTAAAGGACCCTATGAAGAAAAACATTCTTCACATCGAGCTGAAAGAGAAACCAATTATGAACAGAGGCTACTACAAGAAGAGTACAAACATAAGCCATCTAGTTAGCAGGAGCAAAATTCTCATCATAATAAATCTCATACTCCCGATCAAAATTACGTGCAACGAAATGCACTTTATAGTGCTTAATACTACCATCAGAGTGAGTCTTGATTTATAGATCCGACGATAAGATATTAAGAATTTCCCTAGTGAAAGAAGCACGAGATCCAACGTACTAATGTGCTCAAGAGTAGATAACTTCTCAATTATGGCATCACGCCATTTAACATTTTGTACGGCCATATGATGATATAATGGTTCCTGCAAAGTATGGACAATAGCCATAAAGGAACCAAACTCATCACAATAACTCAAAGCTGCCACATATCTAGATGGCGGATGGCGATCTTACGGAGGATTTTGTCGAAGGGATGGTGGGCAAGAATCATCAAGAGGCGTCAGTGGTATGTAAAGTAGACAAAGGAGAAAGTATAACAAGAGACAATGGTGACATTAGGTCTGGCGGATGAGATCTAATGAGAGAAACAAGTGATGAATCAAGAAGAAAATCCATAAAAACATGTGGAGAAGACTCTGAAGAAGTAGAAGTGGCAGAAAAGAACGGTAGGTGTTCGAAGAACTGAAAACTATGAGAGATAAGAATACACTGTGAAGAAGGATCATAGCACCTGTAGCCTTTGTGTTGTATGTCATAGCCTAAGAAGACACACCGAATTGACTTTGTAGACAGTTTGGTACACTCATGGAGTGGAAGAAGCACATAATATGTATAGCTAAACACACAAAGTTGGTGATAAGTGGGCAGTTTCGAGAAAATATGTTGGGGAGGGTTGGCTTTGGAGAGGACAAGAAGGGAGTCGATGTATGAGATAGACAGCAGTACAAAGTGCTTTGATCCAAAATTCAGTGGGAATAATATTGGACAATTGGAGAGCACGAGTAGTATACAGAATATGACAATATTTTTGCTCAACGAGACCATTTTGAGTAGGAACATCGGGACATGATAACTGAAGTAAGGTTCCTTAAGAAGTTAAGAAAGAATGAAAAGTTGTAGAAAGATACTCCCCACCTGAATCAGAGCGAAAGCTTTAATAGTTTTGGAGAATTGAGTAGATATCATGGCTGTAAAGTTTTTATAAATAGAGAGAAATTCATCACGAGAAGAACGCATAAAATAAACCCAAGTATAACAAAAATAATCATCAATAAACAATACATAATACTTGAAACCACTTTTAAAAATTTGAGGGGCAGGATTTCAAACATCTGAATGTACTAAATCAAAACAAGTAATGAAAACAAAGAATTAACAGGAGAAGGAGGTGCAACTTATTTAGCTAAAAGACAACTAATACAAGAACATATAACGACAGATGAAATAGGCCAAGCACATCCTGCTGACGTAGAAAAGACAAATGGGAAGCAGATGTACAACCTAGACATTGTGCCAATAGTCAAGGACGAAGATGGCGCGAACAGGTTGAGGTGAGGGAAGCTAGAGATATTGCATCGTATACAATCCTCTATGTCTATTACCCTGCCAATTGTCGAGCCACTCATACGATCATGCACAATTCAAGAATCAATAATAAATGTTACCACATAACCCATATCAGTAAGTTGCCCAACAGATAAAAGATTAAGAGCTAAATTTGATATATACAACATATTAGGCACATTAAAACTACCATGGATAATAAAATGATCTTGCATAGTGGCAATAAGAGAGGATCCATCGGCTGTAAAAAAAAACCCTTCTAGATTTTTTTAGTGTTGTCTGCTGAGTGAGATAATGATTAGATGTAGTCATGTGACGAGTAACCCCAAAGTCAAGAATTCAGGAAGAACTATCACCTGAGTATTGCACAGCAGCTGCAGTAGCAATAGAAGAGTATGCACCAGAAGAACCAAGATGAAGCTGAGCTAAACGAGAAAGGTGAGCCTCAATATTAACAAGACGATCATCCGAAGACGAGGTTGAAGTGGCACTATCCACGGATGAAGAAGAGATAGGTGCAACTGAGCGCAAGGGTGCATCAGGAAGATCATGTATCTTCTGAAAATATCGATCCTCAAAATGTTCATTTGCTTAAAATAGTTACAATAAAATGTGAACATCATTGAGAAAAGGCACATTGGGAACCATGCACAGAACCACACTGAGAACCATGCTGAGAATAGCTAGATTGGAAATCATATTGAGAGGAAGCAAGTTGGAAACCATGCTGAAAGGAGCCAAACTAGAGATCAAGCTATGGGGTGGCCAATATTGCAGAGAGATCTTGAGATGGAGGAGCACAAAAACTTCATCATCTAATTTCCTTAGCCTAAAGTTCCTTATTGCATCAGAAAAAGATGGTGCATGACAATGATAGAAAATCTGACTTCAAACTCCCCCAAAATCTAGTGAGAGTTGCATCAAGGATTCATAAAGGCGATTCTTGTTCTGATCTTCAAGTTTAAACGTAGCACAAGCAATGCAACCAATACACGTGGGACATGCTGGATGAGCCAACACATCAAGATGAGACCCAAGAGATGTCATATAATTATAAAATTCACAGACTGATCGTGTGTCATGAGTGGCATGATGAAATTCATGTAATAAGCTGATAAACACGAGCATAACCTATTTGTGTAAACATCCGAGTAATCTGATCCCATAAGTGTTTCGCACCAACAATTTGAGTAAATTGGGGGTAAAGATCAGCATTAATAGAACCAAATGAGATTCCCCATACTTCCCGATTAGCAACATGCCAAGCCTAATTTCATGTTCACATTGCGTAATCTGATTAGCACTAGGTTTAGACTCAGTTGTATCAAACAAAGATGTCAGAATAAACATGCTCATACAAATCACGATAAACAAGAGCAGACATTACTGAGGGTTTCCAAATAACATAATTAGAGCCACCTGTTGACACTTGATTTTTCAGAGGGTCGTGACACCACCTAACTTAACATCGATGTGATCAATTTGAACACTATCAGCCATGATTCTGATATCAATAAATCAAAGTGGAAGTATATATAGAAGAAGACAAGGTTGATCGCGAAAACAAGGCGAAAAACAAAGAAGATCGAGTGAGATAGAGTCAGATAAATCGCGAACTTGGAGCGATGAAGACAACTTTAGGTGGTCAGTGCGAGATGAAGGTGCAATGAGATCCCAAAAATTGAAAATGATAGCAACAACATGGACAAGAGATAATATTAGTGCCAAAACTATGGTACTTATTCCTTTTGATGTCAAAACTTTCCAATGTCATTTGGATGTTGTAACTTTTGGAAATTGACCACTTAAGTGACTTTACGCCATAAATTTTTGACGTGGCATTATTTCAATAAAAAAACTCATAAGAGTTAGTCAAATAGATAGTTTGCAAAGTTTTGATATCGAAATGATTCTCCATAAAGTTTTGACAATAAGTTGATTTTCGTGCTACTTTCTCACTAAACATTTTGAATTATTTTAACTCATGATTTTTCTTTTGGGTAAGGATTTTAACTCATGACTTATGTATTAATGTGTAATTATATGTATATTGGGGTATTTCTGTAATTGTATTTATTTATACCCTTATTGTAATTAGTCACTCATATAAATACATGTTATACAACCCTAGTTTGGATTGAGCCACCATAAACACCATGTTGTTATTTCTCTAACTCTCAACATCAATATGGTATCATAGCAAGAAAACGTATCATGTTCTTCAATAACTTTGTCCCAAATCAACACTTCTTTTGCTTTGATTACCGCCTCAACAATGTTCGACACATCTATGAATCTTTCTTCTTCTATACCATCTCTTTGGTCATCATCTTCTTTTTCTGCAAATCCCAATTTCCCATTACCTCTCAATGATACACCGCCCGCCTTCACCTCTTCTTCTCTTTTTCCTACTGCTCCGATCTCTATTGCCGCTCAAATTACTTGAGTGCAATCAGTCTTGTCATCTCTTTTTCTTCCTAATATCACTAATCTCGTCTCCATCAAACTTGATGTGGATAATTATCTTTTGTGGAGATCTCAGTTTGAATCGATTTTAATCTGTAATGATTTGCTGGGATATATGGATGGATCTATTATATGTCCGCAGAGGCTTATCAATGATCAGAATGGTATTGTGGTGGCTAATCCTTCTTATTCAATTTGGGTCAAGACGATCAATTCGTTCGCAGTCTGATTAACTTAACTCTCATAGTTGAGATTTTCTGTGAAGTTCATGATCTTTGGACATCTCAGGAGATTTGGCTTGCTCTAGGGCGATACTTTACTAATCGATGTGCGGCAAAGGAAATTGGATTGAAGCTTGATTTTCAAAATGTCGTTAAGAAAACCGATCAATCAATGTCGGACTATCTTAAGCATTTGAAGTCAATTGCAGATTCTTTCATTGCAATCAGTTGTTCCGTCTCTAATAAGGATTTGGTGATTCAAGCCCTCAATGGTCTCTCATCAAAGTATGATCCTTTTGTCACAATTGTCACCAATGGTCCTACCATTCTTTCCTTCAATGATATGCGATCATGCCTCCTCATTCAAGAAGAACGATTTCTCCGAAAATCGAATGTCTCGTCTTCATCTGATATCCATCATGCTTTGATTGGACAATCCACTTCACCTAATCCACCATTTCAAGGGAATGTGGTGGATGTAATTTTAGGGGCCGAAAATCTGGTCGAGGACAAGGTGGACGATTCTTGCGTGATCAACCAGTTTGGAAAGTCTCGATTGTTCAATTTAATTCACAGTTATTTTCTATCCCCTATTCTGATCTATTCTCACCTTCCTCTAGTTGATCTTGTGGTGGTTCGAGGGCCTATGTTCCTTCATTTACTCAGGGAGGAATTCTTGGATCTAGGCCTCAGCTTTCTTGTGAGATCTGTAATGAAGTTAACCATATTGCGCAGCAATGTCGGCAAACGTTTAACCATGCCTTTACTACAAATGATTTATTGAACTCTTTCTCTGCTCTCTTGGTTGTGAGACCTCTGATTCGATGTGATATCTTGATAGTGGAGCATCAGCACATATGACTAATGACATCGGTAAAATTCTAAATCCTAGACCTTTTTATGATTCGACAAAAATTTCAGTTGGTGATGGTCATTTATTGCCTATTAAGCAAGTCGGTACATCTTTTTACATACTGGTTCTCAATCTTTGCTGTTATCACCTGTCTATCATGTTTCTAATCTTGCTCGTGACCTTCTCTCGGTCACTAAGCTTTATCGTAAAAATTCTTGCACTATTGATTTTAGTGGTTCATCCTTTTCTTTGAAGGACCAACAAATCAGGCAAGTTCTCCTCTAAGCTGATTCTTCTCATGGTCTTTATCCGATTTCCAATTCCTTGGTGTTGTCTCACTTGTATCCTATCGTGGCTTCTTATGCTTTACTTACTCGTTGGCACGCTCATCTTGGTCATTCAAATAAACAAGTTTTAAGTCGTGTTTGTAATTTTAGTTCTAGGTCGGTCACTTGTGAGTTTTGTCTTATGGGCAAATCTCATTGATTGTCTTTTGAGTCTGTTAATTATCGTGATTCTTTTCCTTTAGTTGTAATTCATTCTGACGTATAGACGAGTCCCATTTTATCCAATTCTGGTTTTAAGTATTTTGTGTTATTCATTGATGACTACTCTCGGTTCACTTTGATTTTTTTGATGAAAAATAAATCTGAAGTGCCTATTCATTTTCATTGCTTCCGTTGTTTCATTGAAAATCTATGCAATGCCAAAATTAAAATCCTACAAACTAATGGGGGAGGTGAATATGCCAATAATTCGTTCCAATCATATTTACGTGATAATGGTATTATTCCACGCATTTCTTGTCGAGACAACCCATCTCAAAATGGCCCGTCAGAACGCAAAATTAGGCATTTGATTGAAATTTCTCGAACCTTATTAATCCATGCTCATATGCCTCCTTCATATTGGGTCGTGTCTTCTCACTGTTGTCTACACTTTTAATCAGCTTCCTACTCCTGTCTTATCTAATATTTCTCCTTTTCATTGTCCTTTTGGGTTTTAGTCCGATTATTCGTTCTTTCGAGCTTTTAGTTGTACTTGTTATCCTTTTCTCCCATCTCGTGTTTCCCATAAACTTGCACCTCATTCTATGCCATGTGTATTTTTTAGCTATGCTTCGAATCACAAAGGCTATCGTTGCCTTGATCGATCAAGTGATCGTGTTTTTATCAATCGTCATATTCGATTTAATGAGGAGAATTTTCCCTTTTCATAAAGTCATTCTCCTCTTAGTTCAATAAATAACTCTTTTAATTCACTTCCTTCACTTATTATTTCCTCCAATCTATCTATTCTTCTTTTTATCTCCCTTGAGCATCAAGCTCCTCCCTGCCTTTCTCGACTTCTTTAACCCAACCTCTTAATTCACCTCTCCCTGCCTCTCAACCTACCCAATTTGGCTCCAATTCCTTTTCACTTGACCGCCATTCCTTTCGAACTCACTCACTATGTCCCAACCTAACTCTACTTCTGACACAATTCCTCCTACTTCTAATTCTGATCAAATTTCTCCTACATTAGATTCACAAGTCCTCTCTACATCTCTACCTAGCTCCTCCACTTTCGTATCCTCTCTTTATACTCATCCTATGCAAACTCATACTAAATCTGGCATTTATAAACCAAGGAAAATTTTTAATCTTTCTAATTATTTTCAAGAAGAGACATCGACTTGCTATTCTAAGGCCATTCTTGACCCACGATGGAAGGCGGTCATGGCAGATGAATTTAATGCATTGGTCGTTAATCAAACGTGGGATCTAGTACCACCTGACCCTTCTAATAATTTGGTTAGTTGTATGGGTTTTTAAGATTAAGGAAAAATATGACGGAACTATCGAACACTTCAAAGCTTCTCTAGTTGCACGGGGATTTAAACAATAGGCAAGATTGGAATATGACGAGACTTTTAGTTTGGTCATTAAACTCGCTACAATCCAGATTGTTCTCTCTATTACTTTTTCATCAAGATGGGTTGTACGTCAACTTGACGTTAAGAATGCCTTCTTGCACGACATCCTTTCTAAGGAAGTTTACATGCATCAACCTCCCAATTTCTCTCATACTGAATATCTGAATCATGTGTGCCGTCTTCGAAAAGCCATTTATGGCTTAAAGCAAGTTCCACGTGTGTGGTTTCTTCGCTTTAGCAGTTTTTTTTTATTATCATTGGGTTTCATGGCGAGTAAGGCTGATCCATCATTATTTGTCCATGCTTCTTCTTGGGGTCGTCTATATCTTCTACTATATGTTGATGACATTCTTGTCATCGGTGATACTCCTTATTTATTACGATCTTTGATCACTAGACTCTCACAAGAATTTGCTATGAAGGATCTTGGACCACTTCATTATTTTCTTGGCATTGAGGCTCATTATTGATCCAACGGTATGCTTTTATCTCAAGCTAAATATATTGATAGCCTTTTGCGCAAGTTTGACCTTGTCAAGGTAAAGCCTGTATCTACTCTCTTGGCATCGAAGACTCTATTGTCTGTTAATGATGGTGAGCTCCTCGCTTCTCCAACGATGTATAGACAAATGGTTGGTGCTTTACAATATGTGTCCATGGCTAGACTTGATATTAGCTTTGCTGTGAACCTAGTTAGCCAATTTATGCATCAACCTAGATTACCTCATCTGCAAGCTATCAAACGTATATATTGGTATTTACCTGGTACTTGTACCCATGGATTACTCATTGAGAGATGTTCTCCGACTTCTTTGACGGCTCATACAGATGCAAACTGGCCAGGTTGCACGGATACTCGACATTCAACATCAGGTTTTTGTGTATTTCTCAACACCAATCTTGTTTCTTGGAGTGCTAAGAAACAACCTACTATGGCTCGTTCTAGTACAGAAGCTGAATATCGTGCTGTCGCTCATTGTGTTGTTGAGACAATTTGGATTCGGCATTTACTTCGTGAGCTTGAAGTCCCTCTTTCTACTCATCTCACTGTTTATTGTGACAACATCTCTGCCACATATCTTGCTCTTAATCCCATATTTCATGCTTGCACCAAATACATAGAGTTGGATTTTCACTTTGTTCGAGAGCGAGTTGCTTCCGGTGATCTACATGTTCGCTATATGCGTACCGAGGATTAGGTGGTAGACATATTTACAAAGGGATTACTTAGTTTGCGTTATGCACTATTGAAATCAAATTTCTCAGTTGTTACACCTACTTCGGATTGAGGGGGAGTATTAATATGTAATTATAAGTATATTGAGGTATGTGACATTTTGATTTTCAGTCAATTTCAGACTCATTAATGAGAAGTTTATATATATCAAACGATGTGTTTTAGTCATATTTCGCTCAAATCTGATTAATTTGAGTAGGCTGACTAAAAGGGAAAGGCTAACGTGAGACGAGGTACGTGGACCTAGGCGACTCGGATAAGAAATGACATTTTGACCATAAGAATTGTCGAGGGGATATTTAGAACCGCCAAGAGGCCGATCTAAGAACAATTAAGGATTGCCTTGTGAGTGTCATACGATTGGAGCTCGGGTGATGCTGCTTAACCAACGTATGATTTGCAAAATCTTTCTAAGTCGGACCGTGACAATCGAGACCAAAGGAACTAGTGATAAACCCTCTCAATTACTTGACAACCAAAGCCGACATGAATTGACGAGCCCTAAACGTGATATGAATCACGGGGTCGATACGCGTAATATCTACAAAAGCCACCCGTCGGTTCGAGATAGGTTGGAACCATGTTTGATAGAGGAAATTATCAGAAACGAGTCTTTAAAAGTTTGAAATGAAAAATCAAGAATTCCAACGTTATTCGGATTGGTCGTCGCCCTATCGAAGAATTCTGAAACGAGAAAAATGACGTTCTGAACGTCAGGGGTAAAATTACCCTTTTGCCCTTCAAGTCTATAACCTTACCCATGCAAATAAAGAAGGGCATTATGGAATTAAACACTCCTCAAGGTTGCCGAATTCAAGGAGGAACAAAGGTCATTGAATCTCATTGGGAAGATAAGGTGGACAAGTCTCAAGAGATGGAGCAAGGAGTGGTCATATCAACTTTTACCCACCTAACATTCAATCATTGACCAAGGCTTTGAATATAGCCTTTTTCTCTCTCTCTCTCTCTCTCTCTCCACACCATTTGGCCAGCCATACCCAAGGAAACCACCGAAAACTCTCCTCTTCTTCCTCTAATCTGTCGATCCTCGACCGCCACCGAGCCTCTTGTTCGCCGGCCACGATGGCCACCATCCGACCGCCGGCCGACCACACCAACGTAGATTTACGTCTTACCGACATCCTCCTACAAGAATCGAGCTATTTGGAGCACTGAGGAGTCTCGAGCAAGGATTTTCTCGAGAGCCAACAGAATAGAACTCAACCTAAGATAGGTCCGGTTCCTAGTCCTTTTGAAGGCCGAAATCTTGAAATTTTGGAGTCAAATTTTGTGGAGATCTAGTAGAGACGTGTAGGAATCTGTGATCAAAATTGGGGCTCAATTTGATGAAGTTTTGACCATGAACTGGTTTTGTAAATCTTGGACAGAATCTGTCGGAAAAACTGACTTAGGAGAATTTGGCGATTTCGACGAGTTTTCGGCGACCAATCGACCTCAAACTCACGGTGAGCCTCTCAAAACCTTAGATAGACATGTTAAGAGGTAAGATAGTGAGTAGATGAGGGATTTGATGAAGGCTTAAGGCTGAAAGTGCACGGTTTGCGCAGAACCAAAATGAACCGGTTTGGTTCTGTACAAAATCGGTTCTGGTAGGTGCAAGAACAGATGGTGATGAGTCTCAAATTAATGTTTAAGACATGTTAAGATAATGAGGATTAGGTTGTGGAGGATTACGATTCATGGATTGAGGAATTGGATATGGAAATTTAACAAATCGGTTGAATATTCTAGGTTGCGCGGTGAATTGACCCTTGTATTGATTTGGCTGAGACTTGAGGCACTTGCAAGGAGGAATTTGTGTAATCAAACACAAGGTAAGGGAATTTTAAGCTTAGGATAGGGAGATTGGACTCAATTGGGTGAGTCGGAGGTTGAATTGATCGGTTTATGATGATTTTTCAAAGGAACAACTCTTGTTATATCCTAAGCGGTTATAAGAAGGTTTTATGTGCTATTTTGTGTATCTAAATCATTCGCCATGTGTATGATGTCACTTGATTGCCTTGCATGCCATGAGATCTTTGAATTGTGCCTGAATTGTACATGTCATCTCGTATGGAAAATAAATTTGAAAATCATGACATGAGCATGACATGGCAAGGCCCTAAGGCCTATGACACGGGGGGCGGGAGGTGGATACCCTAATGCGACGAGATCGCGGGGTGGAGTTGATGTTGTGTGGCGCTGTGATGAGACGAGATCGCGGGGGTGGAGTTGATGTTGTGTGGCGCTGTGATGAGACGAGATCGCGGGGGTGGAGTTGATGTTGTGTGGCACTGTGATGCAACGAGATCACGGGGTTGAGATGGCCACGGTCCTGATGCGAACTATTCGCGGGACGGAGGTGTGAGATGATGAGATTGGCCTAGGAATTCATTGGAACCTGATGCGTTTACGCGTGTTGCCGATGACGATCTGATGCATTTATGAGGATTGAGCCTAATGCGACGAGATCGCGAGCTGGATATTGAGGCAGGCAGGAAGAGGTGGTTGTGGTGAGATGGCGGAGGAGGTGTGCATTATCATCTGAGTGTGACATGAGGTCATCATTACATGTTTGTCATCTGTATGTTGTTGTTTTATTGAATTGTGCCTGATATGCCTGTGCGTTTATGAGAATGGGATTATTGGGGTGTATGACTACTTAAATGGACGGTCGACCTAACCTAAGGTTAGGATTCTTTTACTGAGATGGGTATTTCACCCCTTTGGGGATCCTTATTTTTATAGATCATAGGCCATAGATATGTGGCCTATACGTTTTGGGGATCCCAAAGAAATGACGGCGCATTTTGATGAGTTCCCGGATAGTCAAGGGAACGTTTATGTGAGAAAGTGCACGGTCGTATGGGTCGACGAGGGTAGCCCTGATTGGAAGCCTCATAGGTTCGAGGCATGGTTTAAGAGAGCTGGGGACGAGCAGATCGGGCCACTGAAGCCTCACGAGATACTCTAGGAAGTTATCCCTACTTGGCATCAGACTGCTGGGGAATAGGAGTTACCAAAGGGATCTGTGGTTGGCTCTAGGAACGGACCGGAGAAGACCCTGACGCTGGACTTTATTGTCGAGGAGGACGAGGTCATAGTCTTGAAGGCAACCGAGGAGGACCTGGCGGAGCCGTCACATGAAGCGACCATGGAGGATTCCATTGAGGTTCCATCAAAGACTTTCTCCGAGTACTAGCTGACAGAGGATGCAGACGACACAGGAGACTCCAGCAGCTCATCTTAGATGTCTTAGCTTATTGTTCGATCTTGTGATGGCGACCCCGACCATGGCTGTTTTTGTGTGTCGATGATGGTCATATTTTGATGTGCTTATCCCGTCGCCCTTGCCTAGCGGATGTAGTAGTCAATATTTATGCGAACCGTACATTATGATGTATGAAAGTTATTAAGCTATCTAGGTCCCACTTAACTTATATTTGTACGGGGATTATTTAAGTATCGCTTCCGCATTCTTATGTTTATATATTATCTCTCGACTTGTTCATGGATCTTGGGACCACGAGAGATGTGTTGTTTGCTTGCAGGGATGTTCGCGTGCCCGGGACGCGGGGCGTGACAAGGTATCTCTGTAATTGTATTTATTTAGACCCTTATTGTAATTAGTCACTCATATAAATACATGCTATACATCTCTAGATTGGGTTGAGCCACCATAAACACCCTGTTATTATTTTTCTCTTACTATCAACATCAACATTATGTACTAAACAACGTGTTTTTTTTTTTGTCAAACAACAACGCGGTTGAATGCATCACAGGCTGAAATTCGGTTTTCAAACATTTGACCAAGCATCACAGTCCATTATCAGAAAGCTCCAATCTTCGGTGCTCATTCTCAAAAGAAATCAAGGTCATAGAAGAAACAAATGAAGCCAACGATGGGATGTTAAGAAAACTTTTCTCATTTCGTTCTTCTATGAAGTGGAGCAAATAGACACCTGCCATTCTAAATGAAATTATTTGGAGAGAGAGCATGTTTGCTCCATGTTTGCAGAAGTAGAATGTTTCCTATTAAGTTTTGTTGGGAAAATTGTCAAAAAAAAAAAATCTTAAATCTATTGCACTTTGGCTAATTCAATCCTAAATCTTTCAATTTATCAATTGAGTCCATCCAACCAATTTCAATCGGAAGTCGTTGACAATGCTAGTGATGCCACACAGGACAAAAAGCACTGACGTGAATAATTTTATTGTAATTTTATTAAAAATGAAGTTTTTTAAAATTTTTTTGCCATTGTCTTTCTTTATTTTCCATTTTTTCTATCAAGTTCGGTGAGGGCCGACAACCCTTGTCGACCATTGGGCAAGGGCATGTTCTCGCAAGGGCTCCGTGGTCCTTCATGTGATTGACAGGGGTTGGCTAGCCACACTTGCTAGGCTTGGCAAAAAAAAAAAATAAAAGAAAGAAAAATAAAAAAAACTTAAAACTGAAAACTTTTAAAAGGTTTAGCAGTTGTTTATGTGAGCTCCAATTGTGCCACATAGGATGTCCACCATTAATGTCAACAATTTTCGGTTAAAATTGGCTGAACAACCTCAATTGACAAAGTGTCAAAAGATTTAGGACTCAATTGACAAAAATGAAAAGGTTTATGAATGAATTGACTAAGATGCAATAGGCTTAGGAGTTTTCTGGATAATTTTATCGATTTTTGCTAGAATTCACAATTTCGTTTTGTCAAGTTTCTAATTTCATATAGTTTAGGGCCCAAATGTCACCACGTTCAATTAGTACCAAAAATCACGAGCTAGACTATCTATTTAGTACCATCAAATTTAGTGACCTGGGCCTTCACATAATTCCATGTGAAACTTTCTAGCACTGAAGCCATTTAATTACTAATCGATTTTTTAGAAGTAGTGATATTGAAATGATCATCTGAAAAGTTTTCGCACCAAAGTATTTGCCATCAATAGTGTTGTGACGCAGGTAGCGATAACTGGAAAATAATTCCTCAGAATAAATTGTATTTGATTAATTAAAGTCTTAAGATTACAAAGGGAAGACATCCATATATATAGATAGGGCTCCATATTTCTTAAAGATAATGAAGATATAACCTAAAACGAAATAATGAAATCAAATCTAATCAAAATTCAAATCAAATATTGTAAATTATCTAAATTACAAAAATTGCCAAAAAATAAAAAATTGCATGAAAAGTGATTTGAACAACTCTGAAACGCGAAAATACATCGTCATTCATAGCAAAGCAGTGAGTTTGAATCAGATAGCCGTTTCGTTTCAAACGACCAATTTTGAGCGCAATCCAAGATTGTTTGACCTAAAATCAGAATTATGGTAAAGTCGCACCGGTTTCTAGTGATCCAATTTTTCAAGATAATCAAATGCTAACTGTTCTACATCAGTTTGCTATTGAAATTATGCTTAAAAAGTCAGGAGAAAACATGAGAATCTTCGAGATGAAGATCATGGATCATGTACCATCACATGTTTTGCTCACCAAATGCGGTTGCCATTATGTCACTTGTGTTGGGTGGTAATGAAAGGTAGCTCATAGGTTGAGACTTTCTCTCAGCTTATAAAGCGACCATCAGCCCATTCCATAATCGATATGGGACAATTCCAACAATCTCTCCCTACACATTGTGGCATGAGTTGGAGGCTTTTGGCAACATGAGCTCTAATACCAGTATTGGATGGTCTTGGACTTATCTCATTCCAAAAGCTAGTTTAAAGTTTGAAACTTTCTTTCACACTTATACATAACTATCAACTCCTTTCACAATCGATGTGGGACAACCCTAATAATCTCCTACTCACACATCGGGCCATGGATCAGAGGCAACAATAACCGTATCTATTCCATATGACTATTGGGTCCAAACTTATTAATAATCTGGGCTTTGATGCCACTTTATTAGGAGATCAGCAACAATCCAAACAACTTGCACTCTGCCACCATTGCAATTAACCAAAAGATGGCGGAGGGGTAAATCGCATATAATTGTATAAGTTTTACTTCTCACTCTTCAATCAGAACGAGGAACAATGCCCGTCGGTCATAACTAATGATCAATAGGTGAAGACATTCCAACAAGTTACGTTAGAATATCTAATCCAAGCCAAAAGGACACATGTGGAGGGAAACTACATATATAAAAAGACTCGTCGAATTTTCGTATTCATGGGATGCCCAATAGGACTTTAACGGGTTTGAATAAGCATTTTACTTACCCTTGGGGAAAGGGAAATGTTACCGGGACCGGCCTCAAACCAAGAAGCTCATCTACTCCGTTCCAAAGGAATAATATTGCATTGGCATCATCGGTGAGGGAAGAGAAACAAAGAAGAAAAATCCAACAAGTACTTTAGGACACAAACCATCATCCTTAATCGACCACAAGGTTTTGTTCCAACCCTGTGTGCTTCCAACCAACATTTGGCATATGATTGGTAGCTTTTGCTGGTCCACTCCACGAGCTCATGCAGAGCCCCGCCAAGACCTAAATGTACATGCCTTATTCTTCATTGGATTTGATTTGATATGGTCTCGCTGGTCCTTGCTATGAGCTTTATTACTCCATCACTAACTAGAGGAAATCTTCTTAATCATGTCTCTGACTGAGGGGTTACGATAGTTATGGACATCACCAAATGCAAATTTAACAATATATAAGTATGAATCCTATCCATGTGGTCATCCACGAATCAGAAAATTAATTTTAAGGGAAACATTGCCCCTTTGCTATTGCCTCTCTACCCCTCGATTTTATTTTTCACATCGACCTTTTACGCTTCTATACTTCAATGAGGGCAACTTCACACAGCACACACAATACTTACATGATTTGGTGAAAAAATACTACGTGTACAAGGTCTATTGAACCCCACATTATATTTAAGTGATTTGAGATATGCTTTAAAAAATTAAAATAGTATCTGTTTATAAAGTGAACAAAGTACTTATCTTAAGCTGTCCCAAGTAAAGAGAGTATTTGATTATAAAAAAATTATGAAAAAATCAAATTGAATTTAAACGTGATATCATAGTGTTTGTAATTATCAGACCATAAAAGCAAACACAAAAGTTAAATGTTAAGATATGCGAGGTATAAAATCTGCAAAAGTACACCAAAAATCTCAAAGCTTGTGTATGATGTTCACTTTAGCACCAAATTTTTTTTTGGATCACTTAAGGGCCAACTTTTTTTAAAAGCAATTACTTGGGTTGCGCATGACAACAGTTCTCTGCTTAAAAGTGACTTCTGACCAGAAGTTGATTTTTCTACTTCTCCTTAAAAACAAAAGTTGATTTTTTTATTTCTGCACAATGAAAAAAAAGAGAGAAGAAATTGTGCAGAAATTCACTTGATAACGGTTGAAAATTTCTACTTTTGAAACATTATAAACAAACTCTTCAATGGCGGCAACGAGCGGTGGCTACGGCGGTCGGCAGCGGCGGGCGACGCCAATCGGCTAAGGCTGGTGGCGGTGGGCGGGCATTGGCTGCGGCAGATGCCAGTATGGTCGAAGAAATGATTCCTCTGCTGAGAAGTAAAATTTTGTTACTTTTTAAAGTTGATAAAAAATCTGACCAGAAGTAAAAAATCCGATCAAAAGTATAAAATCCAACCATAAGTCACCTTTTTTACCAAAAATATTTTTATTTTGACAATATTTTTACCAAAAAGATTTCTATGCCAAATTGACTTTTGGCAGAGAAATCAAAAGAAAAAGTGTTATCATGCAGGTATTTAAGTGCCAACTCCATCTGATTGGCCTGAAATCCAACATGACTTTATTTTTATTAATATCTGAAACCGACGTGGCTTACCGATAGGTCTAGTAAGCAATAAAAAAGCTAAATTCAAAAAATAAAAAATACAAATACAAACTTAATTAAATTTAAAAATATTTAAATTAAATATAAAAATAAGCTAAATTATAAAAAATTTAAAGAAATTTGGAGAACCAGGAGGCGAAGGCCTTCGTTCTGCCATCAGTAGCGAGTGTGGGGATTGGCCAGCAGGGTTTTTCTGGCCTTGACTATCCCCTGCCCTCACCAGCAATGATGGTGTCATGGCGATGATAGCTGTGCATGCCCTCACCATTCTCCACCTTTTTTGTGCGCGCTTATTTTTAAATTTAATTTAATGAACATTTGTATTAAGTTTATATATATATTTTTTTTAAAATTAGCTTTTAGCTTATTTTTAAATTCAAATTTAACTTTTTAAAAAAAAAAATAGCTTCATTTTATGTAAAAGTCCATGTGGAAGCTCACTTGAACTGAATTTTTTTAAAAATATGCCATGTCATTTTAAAATTTCAATTATAAATGTCATATAATCAGTTTGGATGGAATTTGTTAGATTTATCACTTAAATGATCATTTTTTTTTCGATTTGGTAATTAAGTGAGCCAGCAAAAAGATTTGGCACTAAAATAAGTGTGGTACACAAGTTTTGAAATTTCTGGTGTTCTTTTACAAGCATGTATTATTCAACGTAACTATAAGGATTGTCAAATAGGAAATGCCACTTTGACCATAAGGATTGTCGAGGGGATATTTAGAGCCATGAAATGCCGATCTAAGAACAATTAAGGAATGCATTGCTAGCGTTATACGATTGGAGCGCGGGTGATGCCGTTTAACCAATGTATAATTTGCAAAATTTTCCTAAATCGAACAGTGACGATCGAGACCGTCAGAACTAGTAATAGACCATCGCAATTACATGACAACCAAAGTCGCCATGAATTGACGAGCCCTAAGTGTAATATAAATCACAGAGTCGATACGCATAACGTCTACAAAAGCCGCCCGTCATTTCGGGATAGGCTGGAATCACATTTGATAGAGGATTGGTTTAGAAATGAGTCTCGAAATTAGAAAATGGAGAATCAAGAATTCTAACATTATAATTGAATTGGACGTCGCCTTATCGAAAAAAATTGAAATCAGAAAAACGACGTTCCGGACGTCGAGGGTAAAATTATCATTTTGCCCCTCAAGCCTTAACCTTGCTTTAATAATTGGATGAGGGCATTTTGGTCATTAATACCCCACTATAGCTGCTGAAAATTTGAGAAATTGATAGTCATTGGATGAAATATTGATTGACATGAGGACAAATGTCAAAGGATGAAGAGTTGACATTGATAGAAGCACTTTTAACCAACCATTCAACATTGGTTGACTCTCAAAATTGTGTGTATACCTCTCTCTCACCTCATCACGAGCATCACCATCATTCTGCCATTTTCTTCTTCTTCTTCTTCCGTCTTCTTCATTCGGCCGAGAGAGCTCCTGCCCGACCAGCCACTGCCCGCCGGATCGCCGCTGTCGAGCGTCACTCCTGGTGACTTCCAGCCGCCGAGCCGACCACCAACTCCTTCCTCATCCTCTTGCCGACAACCTCTAAGTGGAATCAAGTCATTTGACTCAGTGAGGAGCTCTGACTAGCCATTCTCCCAAAAGTCGACGGAAACCGTCGCAGCGGGAGGTAAATTGTTGTTTAGACTCCGTAGAACCCCGAATCCTTTAAATCTTTTGGTCAAATTTTGTGGACATCTAGAGGACATGTAGACTGAGTTGTGATAAAAAGTTTGGATGAATTTGATGGAGTTTCGACCCCAAATGAGTCTTGTGTTTGAAGGATAAAAATTGACCGGTTGAAGACTTAGAGGAACTGGCGCCATTCGAGGAATTTTTGGCGTCACCTTGACTCCAAATTTTCGGTGAGGCTTCCCAACTCCTAGAACTACATGTTAGCAAGTATATTATTGGATAAATTGAGGATTTAAGTTAGTTTAATGGTTGATTAGTTGAGATATGCATAGAACCGAAAATGCCCTATTTCGGTTCTGTGCATACCGAATCTGTGGGGGCTGTTGGCGATAGAATTGAGTCTCAAATTCATTATTGAGACGTATTAGGATGTCGAGGAATATGTCAATGAGGTTTGTATTCTATGGATTGGTGAATTGAGCAAGAAAAATTGACGATTGGATGAATTTCCTTAGGTTGCGCAGCTGACTTGTTCTTGGACCATTAGAACAAGTGATTGAAGTGCTTGGAAGAAGAATTTTGTTGAATTAAGCTTGAGGTAATAGGTTTCTAAGCTTTGGCTAGGAGGATTGGACTCGATTGGGTGAATTGAATGTGAATTAGATTGGTTCTTGGAAGCGTATGGTGTGATTGTCCATTGTGCGTCCTTGAGAGACATGGATGGCTCGAATGCTTGACAATGTTGTGCCATGAATTGATTGTCACGTTTGAATGTTAAATTTAATTGTCTCGCATGCCATAGATGTGTTGCTCATCGCATTGATCATGAATTCTGAATTGAAATGAACATTTGGCATGTCTGAGAAACTTGTGACACCCTGAGGCGTTGAGACTCGGGATTGTGTGGATGGATACCCTGAGGCACTGAGCCGCGGGGTTTATGTTGAATGGTACCCTGAGGCGTACGAGATGCGGGGTTGATATGGCCAATGTCCCCATGCGTTGAAACGCAGGACAGAATTTGAGATGTGTTGACACAAGTCTGGAATGAAATTGAAAACCTGATGCATTTACGTAGGTTTGTCAATGAGATGGTCTGAGGCGCATTTACGCGAACCAAGCCTGAGGCGTTCTAAACGGGGTCATGAATCAAATGGAGGCATGGAAGGGTGGAAGGTGTGATTTGGCTTGATAATATGTGCTTGATTCCACTTATGTGACACGATGCCATGATTGCATGCTTGACACTCGTTTGTATCCGTATGTTATTTAATGACTGTGGAATGCCTCATGTGATTGCTTATGTATTGTTGTTTGTGATTGTACTCACCTGAGCGTATGGTCAGCCTAACCTAGGGTTAGGACCTGTCTTACTGAGATGTAAATCTCACCCCGTCGCGAGATCACATTTTCAGATCCTAGACCGTGATTATGTTGCCCATCAGATTTGGTGACCCGAAAGAAATGTCGGCGTATTTTGAGGAGTTCCCAAATGGATAGGGAACCATATACGTTAAGAAGTGTACTGTAGTCTGGGTTGACGAGGGTGCAAAGAGCTGGAAGCCTCATAGGTTCGAAGCTTGGTTTAGGAAAGTAGAGGAAGTGACTACGGGACCACTGAAACCCACTAAGGTACCCCGTGGGGTAATCCCTAGCTGGCATCATCCCGCTCGGGATTCTGTGGAGGTTGAGGGGTCAGCAGCAGGCTCGAGAAACATTCCTGAGAGGACCCCAACCTTGGAGGACATTGACGAGGTTATAGAGGTCGAAGCCTTCGAGGATGACCTGGTAGAGCAGTTAGCAGACACGACGATAGAGGACACAGTGAGGTACGCTCGGAGACCTTCTCGGAGTACGAGCCTACCGAGGACGCTGAGGAGACTGACAACTCTAGTAGCTCGACTTAGGGATTTCAGTTTTTCTGGGCTGTTATTTTGATGATGACCTTGCTACCCTATTTCTTTTGGAGATGTTGATGATCTTCTTTTGTACTAGTCTTGTCACCCCTACTGACCAGTAGGTTTAGTCTGCCAGTACCTTTGTATGAACAGTTGAGAGATTATGTTTATTTATTGGCGTCCTCGTTACCCCGGTTCTCTTTATTATTGTACGGAGAAGTTTGTACATTATCGTTTCCGCATGCTATCGATATTATGCATCTCTCGATATGTGAATCTTGGGAAGATCGAGAGAGAGTTTGTGCTTGCAGGGAGTTACGCGCTCGTGGTCAGGACGCGGGGCATGACATCCGACCTTGCTTGGTGTCAGAGCAAGGCCTACTCGATCTAAGTTGATTAAGGATTGGAGTGATAATGAGGATTAAATTGGGACAGAACGGGTAGCGAGACCTTAGTAGACTTATTAGAATAAGACACGAGATGCATGACATATGACTTGGCGCATGTGATTGACATTTGGTCGTGGCATGATTATGGTGGCTTATGAGGATTAAGTTTCAAGTTTAGCGCTAAAAGTCAATTTTGGATTTTGGTCTGTTGAGTAGATGTACATGACTAGTTTTGGTGAATCGTGGAAGTAGACGAAATGGGGTAATGGTCATGGACTGTTTAGTGAAGTGCCTTTGAAATTAGCTGTGTGGCAAGTCATTATGTCATGACTGCTTCTGTTAAGGCATAGTTTGGTAGCTTTAAAATTGGTTAGATGAATGAGTTACTAACTCCTTAATGAAATTATGGTGGTCAGGCTTAGCGAAAGTATACAAGAATGAGTAATCCGCCTAGAAGACTTGGAAGACCCAGGAGCGGAATCTCTAGTTCAAGGACACCTGTGGCGGAAGACTCGAGAATGGACGGAGTATTGAGGGCGCTCGAAATGATTGGCAACCTCATAGACAGGCAGACCCAAGATAGGGATGCTGCCATAGCTCAAGCGGTGGGAGCCGCAATAGCTGTCGTCAACACCAATAAGGGCAATAATGGGGGCAATGGAAAAAAAGATGATCAAGTCTAGGGCAATGAGGCAGTGAACGCCTAGGAAGAGATTGTTGTAGCTAGGCAGATAGGCCAACTGATTGTCAATTTATCAAGCTGAATCCAACCCAGTTTGATGGGACTGGAGACCCTGAACTAGCACCGAGATGGATCGAGAAACTGGAGAAGGCCTTTAGAGTCTTGAGATGCACAGACGAAGAAAAGGTACCATTGGCGGTGTACTAGCTAGAAGGGACCGCAAATGATCGGTGGGCTGCCATCAAGAATGGAGTTTTTCTAGAAGAAACGGCCTTGACCTGGAATGCTTTTACTACAGCATTCAATGACAAGTATTTCTCTGAGACAGCTCGAGAAAGGAAGCAAGTAGAATTCTTGCAACTGCGTCAGAATCATTTGAACATAGACCAGTATGAAGCTGAGTTCTCCATATTGTCGAGGTATGCACCCCGATCGGTAGAGAATCCCCTAGAGAAGGCACGAAGATTTCGGGATGGATTGAGACCTGAGCTTCGCAGTCAGATGATAGCTCTAAACTTGAGGACCTACAAGAAAATCTATGAACGAGGAAAAATAATTGATAGGGACCTGAAGGAGAGGAATGTCGCATCTGGATCACGGTTTAACTCTTTTCGAGACAATCACCATATTGATAAGTGATCTATAGTTGGGGAGTTAAAACCGTTGAGTGTGATTCTGCATGTTGTCACCCCATTGAAAGATAACGAGCTGGTGTCGTTGGGCTGTGTTGATTGTAAAATCGTAATTGGCGGTAGTAAGGAGAGTATAGACTTGGCTGTATTGCCCATATATGACTTCGATGTGATCATAGGAATGGACTGGTTGGGTAAATAAAGGGCAGTAGTGGATTGTGGTAGTATGATAATTCGTTTATATCCAGAAGGTCGTCCTAGATTTGAATTTGTGGGAAGTCGAGGAGGGACCTTGATTCATTTAGTCTCATCTCTTCAAGCGACAAAATTGACAACTGAAGGATGTTAGGCGTACTTAGTCGCAGTTGTAGACACGACTGCCGAGGAGCCTAAATTAGAAAATATTCCGGTAGTGCGTGAGTTTCTTGACATTTTTTCCCAAGAGTTACTAGGGTTGCCACCAAAGCGAGAAATCGAATTTGTGATTGAGTTAGCTCCCGGGACGGAGCCGATCTTGAAGGCACCCTATAGAATGTCCTTATCAGAATTGAAGGAGTTAAAGGTGCAAATGCAAGAATTACTAGATAAAGGATTTATTCGACCAAGTGTTTCACGGTGGGGAGTGCCGGTGTTGTTTGTGAGGAAAAATGATGGGTCCTTGCGTTTATGTATTGACTACAGGCAATTGAACCAAGTGACTGTAAAGAATAAGTACCCACTGCCAAGGATTGACAACGTATTTGATCAGTTACAAGGAGCTACGGTATTCTCTAAGATTGACCTGAGGACCGGATATCATTAATTGAGAATTAAGAAGGAAGACATATCTAAGATTGCTTCTAGGATAAGGTATGGTCACTACGAATTCACTGTGATGCCTTTTAGACTGACCAATGCTCCAGCCACATTTGTGGACTTGATGCATCGGGTGTTCAAGGAATTCTTGGATAGATTTATCATAGTCTTCATTGATGATATCCTGATTTACTCAAGGAGTAACGAAGAACACGAAGAACATCTGAGGATTGTTTTGCAGATCCTGAGAGAACACTCACTTTACGCTAAGTTTAGCAAATGCGAGTTCTGGCTGAATAAAGTGGCATTTCTTGGCCATGTGGTAACGGGAGAAGGAATTGTAGTGGATCCTATGAAGGTCGAAGCCGTGATGAACTTACCTAGGCTTACTACGGTCACGGAAGTCCGAAGTTTCTTACGATTGCAGGATATTACAGACGCTTTGTGGAGAAGTTTTCATCTATAGCCATTCCACTAACGAGATTGATCAAGAAAGAAAAGAAGTTCGAATGGACGAATAAGTGTGAAAGGAGTTTCCAAGAGCTTAAGCATTGGTTGACAACCGCAACGGTATTGACGATTCAATCAGGACTTGGAGGCTATGAAATATATAGCGATGCTTCGCTAAAGGGACTAGGGTGTGTGCTGATGTAACATGGAAGATTGGTTGCCTACGCGTCCCGACAACTAAGTTCGCATGAGATGAACTACCCAACCCATGATTTGGAATTGGCAGCGATCATCTTTGCTCTGAAGATTTGGAGGCATTATTTGTGTGGTGAGAAGTTTCAAATTTATACAGACCACCAGAGCCTGAAGTATCTATTTTCCTAGAAGGAATTGAATATGAGGCAGCGTCGATGGATGGAGTCGCTTAAGGATTATGATTGTGACATATTATATCATCTTGGGAAAGCGAATAGAGTTGCGGATGCGCTCAGTCGGAAGTCGAGTATCGTCTGTCTACTAGTGAAAGGGTGGTTGTTATTTGAACATTTGAGGGATTCTGAATTCAGATTGGAAGTTTGTCAGTTATCCAGTTTGATGGCCACACTGAGAATAGAACCTGAGATCCAGGAAAGGATAAAAGCCTTGCAATCGACAGACACAGAAATTCAAAAAATCTTGAAAATAGATGCTACAAAGAAGAAACCAGAGTTTAAAGTGTTAGAAGACGGGATTTTAAAATTTCAAGGGCGTCTATGTGTACCAAAAGATGAAGACCTTAGGGAAAAGGTTTTATCAAAGGCTCATAGAAGCAATTATAGTATCCACCTAGGTAGCACGAAAATGTGTCAAAACTTGCGTCAACATTATTGGTGGAACGAGATGAAAGTGGATGTGGCAAAGTATGTAGCGAAGTGCTTGACATGCCAGCAAGTGAAGGCACAATACGGTAAGCTTGGCGAATTGCTACAGCTATTAGAGATTCCTGAATGGAAATGGAAGCACATAACGATGGATTTTGTGATGGGACTACCGAGGAGCTGGAAAGGCCACGATTCTATTTGGGTAGTTGTGGACAAGTTGACCAAGTCTACACACTTCATTCCTGTGCGAAAGTACTTCGCGATGGATAAATATGCCGAATTGTACATGCGATAGATAGTGAGACTACATGGGGTACCCGTGACGATTACATCGGATAGAGATCTGAAATTCATGGCGAACTTCTGGAAGAGTCTTCAAAATGCCATGGGAACTCGTTTACAATTTAGCACAGCATAACATCTACAGACGGACGGACAGTCGGAGAGGACAATTCAGACGCTTAAGGATATGTTACAAGCGTGTGTGATAGACTTTAAAGGTAGATGGGAGGATCAGCTGCATTTGATAGAGTTCGCATATAACAACAGCTATAAGTAGATTATTCGAATTGCACCTTTTGAGGCACTCTATGGAAAGGCTTGCAGAACGCTGATTTGTTGGAACGAAATTGGAGAAAGAAGCATACAGGCTCGAAATTGGTAGAACAATCAGTAGAGGCGGTGAAAATAATTCGGGATAGACTGAAGACGACACAAAGTCGTCAGAAGAGTTATGCGGATAAACGACGTAAGCCTTTGGAGTTTCAAGTAGGTGATCATGTTTTCCTTAAGGTATCGCCGATGAGGGGATTATCTCGATTTGGAAAGAAAGGAAAACTGAGTCTAAGATACGTAGGTTCATTTGAAATTTTGGAACGAATTGGAACCTTAGCCTAAAGGCTTGCCTTACCGCCTAACTTGTCCTAAGTACACAATGTCTTCCATATATCAATGCTACGGAAGTACGAACCGAACCCAACGCATGTATTGGATTACGAAGTCATAGAAGTGGATGACAAAGTATCCTACGTAGAAAAGCCAATTAGGATCGAAGATAGAAAGGAGCAGATTCTAAGGAATAAGATAATTAATTGGTCAAAGTCGTTTGGGAGCACCATGGAACCGAAGGCGCTATGTGGGAAAGCTAGGAAACAATTGGGTGTCAATACCCCCATCTGTTTGAGTAATTGCGTTTGTTGTAAATTTAGAGAATGAAATTTTTATAAGGGGAGAAGAGTTGTGGCATTCTGATTTCCTGTCATTTCGAGACTTATTAACGAGAATGCACCTAACGATGTCTTTCGATCGTATCTCGCTCGGATCTGATCAATCTCGAGTTAACTGACCAAAAGGAAAAGATTAATGCAAGACAAGGTACGTAGACCTAGGAAACTCAAATAGAAAATGGCACTTTGACCATAAGGATTGTCGATGGGATATTTAAAGCCATGAAAGGGCGATCTAAGAACGATTAAGGAATACATTGCTAGCGTTATACGATTGAAGCACGGGTGATGCCGCTTAACCAATATATAATTTGTAAAATTTTCCCAAATCGAACAGTGACAATCGAGATCGTTGGAACTAGTAATAGACCCTCGCAATTACATGACAACCAAAGTTGACATGAATTGACGAGTCCTAAGTGTGATATAAATCACAAAGTCGATGCGCGTAACGTCTGCAAAAGCCATCCGTCAGTTTGGGATAGGCTGAAATCACATTAGATATAGGATTGATTCAGAAACTAGTCTCGAAATTAGAAAATGGAGAATCAAGAATTCCAACATTATAATTGGATTGAACGTCGCCTTATCGAAGAAAATTGAAATCGGAAAAACAACGTTCCGGATGTCAAGGGTAAAATTACCATTTTGCCTCTCAAGCCTTAACCTTGCCTTAATAATTGGATGAGGGCATTTTGATCATTGATACCCTACTATAGCTGCTGAAAATTTGAGAAATTGGCAACCATTGGATGAAATATTGATTGACATGAGGATAAGTGTCAAAGGATGAAGTGTTGACATTGATGGAAACACTTTTAACCTAACATTCAACCTTGGTTCAAAATTGTGTTTATACCTCTCTCTCACCTCATCAGCCGAGCATCACCATCATTCTACCATTTTCTACTTCTTCTTCCTTCTTCTTCATTCGACCGAGAGAGCTCCTGCCTGACCAGCCACTGCACGCCGAATCGCCGCCGTCGAGCGCCACTCCCGGTGAATTTCAACCACCGAGCCAACCACCAGCTCCTTCTTCATCCTCTTGCTGACAACCTTCAAGTGAAATCAAGTCATTTGACTCAGTGAGGAGCTCCGGCCAGCCATTCTCTCGGAAGTCGGCGGAAACCGTCGCAACTGGAGGTAAGCTACTATTTAGACTCCGTAGGATCCCGAATCTTTTGAATTTTTTGGCTAAATTTTGTAGACATCTAGAAGACATGTAGAATGAGCTGTGGTAAAAAGTTTGAATGAATTTGATGGAGTTTTGACCCCAAATTGGTCTTGTATTTGAAGGATAAAAATTGACCGGTTGAAGACTTGGAGGAACCGGCACCGTTCGAGGACTTTCCGGTGTCGCCTTGACTCCAAATTTTTGGTGAGGCTTCCCAACTCCTAGAAATACATGTTAGCAAGTAGATTAGTGGATAAATTGAGGATTTAAGTTAGTTTAAAGGCTGATTAGTTGAGATATGCACAGAACCGAAAATATCATGCTTCGGTTCTGTGCATATTGAGTCTATGGGGGCTATTAGAGATGGAATTGAGTCTCAAATTCATTGTTGAGACGTATTAGGATGTCAAGGAATATGTCATTGAGGTTTATGCTCCATGGATTAGTGAATTGAGCAAGAAAAATTGACGATTGGATGAATTTCCTTAGGTTGCGCGGCTGACTTGTTGTTGGACCATTAGAACCGAGTGATTGAAGTGCTTGGAAGAAGAATTTTGTTGAATTAAGCTTGAGTTAAGGAGTTTCTAAGCCTTGGCTAGGAGGATTGGACTCGATTGGGTGAATTGAGTGTGAATTAGATTGGTTCTTGGAAGCATATGGTGTGATTGTCCATTGTGCGTCCTTGAGAGACATAGATGGCTCGAATGCTTGACAATGTTTGTGCCATGAATTGATTGTTACGTTTGAATGTTGAATTTAATTGTTTCGCATGCCATAGATGTGTTGCTCATCGCATGAGTTTACACTTGATCTTGAATTCTGAATTGAAATGTGCATTTGGCATGTCTGAGAAACTTGTGACACCCTGAGGCGTTGAGACGTGGGGTTGTGTGGATGGATATCTTGAGGCGCTGAGGCGCGGGGTTTGTGTTGAATGGTATCCTGAGGCGTATGAGACACGGGGTTGAAATGGCCAATGTCTTGATGCGTTGAGACGCGGGACGGAATTTGAGATGTGTCGGCACAAGCCTCGAATGAAATTGAAAACCTGATACGTTTACGTAGGTTTGTTAATGAGATGGTCTGAGGCATATTTACGCGGACCGAGCCTAAGGCGTTCTAAACGCGGGCATGAATCAAATGGAGGCATGGAAGGGTGGAAGGTGTGATTTGGCTTGATAATATATGCTTGATTCCACTGATGTGATACGATGCCATGATTGCATGCTTGACACTCGTTTGTATCCATATGTTATTTAATGACTGTGGAATGCCTCATGCGATTGCTTGTGTATTGTTGTTTTGATTGTACTCACCTAAGTGTACGGTCAGCCTAACCTAGAGTTAGGACCTGTTTTACTAAGATGTAAATCTCACCCCGTCGCGAGATCACATTTTCATATCCTAGACCGTGATCATGTTGCCCATCAGATTTGGTGACCCGAAAGAAATGTCGGCGTATTTTGAGGAGTTCTCGGACGGACAAGGAACCGTATACGTTAGGAAGTGTACTGTGGTCTAGGTTGACAAGGGTGCAAAGAGCTGGAAGCCTCATAGGTTCGAGGCTTGATTTAGAAAAGTAGAGGAAGTGACTATGGGACCACTGTAGCCCACTGAGGTACCCCGTAGGGTAATCCCTAGTTGGTGCCATCCCGCTAGGGATTCCGTGGAGGTTGAGGGGTCAGCAGCCGGCTTGAGAAACATTTCTGAGAGGACCCCGATCCTAAAGGACACCGACGAGATTATAGAGGCCGAAGCCTCCGAGGATGACCTGGTGGAGCAGTCAGCAGACACGACAATGGAGGACACAGTAGAGGTACGCTCGGAGACCTTCTCAGAGTACGAGCCTACCGAGGACACTAAGGAGACTGATGACTCTAGCAGCTCGACTTAGGGATTTCCATTTTTCTAGGCTGTTATTTTGATGATGACCTTGCTACCCTATTTCTTTTAGAGATGTTGATGATCTTCTTTTATACTGGTCCTATCACCCCTACCGACTAGCAGGTTTAGTCTGCCATTGTCTTTGTATGAGCAGTTGGGAGATTATATTTATTTATTGGCGTACTCGTTACCCCGGTCCCCTTTATTATGTACGGAGGAGTTTGTATATTATTGCTTCTGCATGCTATCAATATTATGCATCTCTCAATATGTGAATCTTGGGACGATCGAGAGAGAGTTTGTGCTTGCAAGGAGTTGCGCATTCGTGCCCGGGGCGTGGGGCGTGACAAAATAAAATTAGAAAAAGAAACAAGAGAAAAGCAGGTCCTCGGCAGGTTTCGAAACAGGTTACAAGACAAAAATTGTATGTTTCAGGTTTCAAAAATTGAGAACCTATTATAAAAGGGTAGATTTCAGACTCTAGGTCTAAAACCTATCCATCTGGATCATGCTTAGCCTTACGTGTAAGGGCGTAAAGGAGTTTGAGTCACATGGCACGCTCGAATGTGATCTTTTCCCTATAATTTAATTTCCATGATTATTTTAAAAAGAGAGTTGATTATACAATAATCTTTGGGTGACTGTTGTACTAACAATCTATTTTAGGCCACAAAAATAAATATTGATTAATTAAAATATGTTGTGGGATTCTTTTTTAAGAATTTGTGGCTCACAATATATTGTTATTTTTACAATCACACAAATTTTGTTATACTAGCAATGTCCAAAAAAATATTGTAAAAAATATCCGTTCCTAACGAATCTCTAATTCTTAGGCAGAATTTGGTAATAAATCGCTAATCAATGTACAAGAAATAATGGAGTTATGCATATTTTGGGAAAATCCTAGCGAATCTCTAATTCGTATGTATATTTTACTAGTAGCTCTCTAATCGATGTGTATTTTGGTAATGAAGTCCCAACAATATAATATTAACGATCTATTTAGAAGATTTATAATCCTAGTAAGTCTCTAATTCTTATGTACATTTTGGTGATAATTCTCTTTATACAGATTCTATTTAGATGAATGTTTAAAAATCTATAGTAGTTAAAATTCTATTTCGTTCTCAAATCTCTTTTTGTGAATTTAAGCTATATTACATGGTAATTCTTATCATTAAAATGAGAACAATGTATCCGATCAAGCCAAAATTGAGAACAATGTCATCCATCATGTTTTTATAAAAAGTACTACGCTGCTATTTCCATCCTTTAAATGACTATAGAACTCCTAACTTATTGATTTGACGAAAACCTTAAGAGAACTAATTGATCATACTTAGAAATAGAAAGAGTGAAACCTACGATTTATTAGAATTGCAAAGTTATACATAGTCATCAAAATATATACTCATCGATCAAAACAATGATGTTTTTTTTTTCAACAACCTTATGTTATTTCCTGTTCGTTTTTTCTAATACAAAAACTCCATTTCCTCTCTTCTACTTGCTAATCTGCTCAAATCGATATAAAAGTTTTTTTGTAATTAGTATAAATCTTGTTGGTAATCTTTGTTAATTGGCATATCATAAATACAAGTTATGATGGTAAAGCGTTCATAAATTCAACCAAAGACTTCCCATAAGAAATAGAACTAAATAATTAAATATTACATTGAGTTTATTAAATGTATTATTATATTAGAGTCCGACCACTAAACTTATGAAAATACTCTAATCTTAGACGATTCTTGTAAAAAGCAACGAGTATGTAAACTTCTCCATTTTGAACACAATAGGAGAAGAAAAAACAATTTAAGAAAGGTTGATAAAAACTATTAGATTGATTGATGAGCTCCCAGCAGAAGCTAATTTAGACCATATAGAATTTAGGGTGTGCCTAAAGTTAATTGAAAGGAGAAAATAGCGTGAGCCCGTTGCATACTACTATGATTAATTATCAACAAAATAAGAAAAAATTCGTGATATCATTTCATTGGTTTTGCATCGAGGTTTTATTGCATGGTTACTGTCATCACTATTAACAAGGCTCATTGTACCCTACTACAATAAAGTGTCACCAAGAAAAAACTAAATGGAAAAAATTCACATCCATTGTAGCTGTTGAAGTAAGAACAAAGATAAGTTCTCAAGTGACAACTTGTAGCAATTACAAAAAGTTGATAAAAAAAAAAGAGTTAACATATCTCCTGATTGCGCACACCTAAATAAATGTATAAAGATTAATTTTTTAAGCTATTGAATTTCCCAATGTGATACATTCTTAAGTGAGAAATTCTACTAATTGCAAAAAGCTTGTAAAATTAAAGATAAAGGTTTGGTTGCCCATAAGAAATATAAGTTTATAATTTTTAATAGCTCTTGATCTAAGATCCATGATAATTCCTAAGTGAGAATTTTAAAATTTATGAAATGTTTATAAGAGGAAAAAAAAGGTTTAGAAATGTGTTACTTGCATGTAAACATGATTGTTTACGTAGTAGATAGTAATATACACAGTAAAATATTTGTGATGATAGAGTTTTAAATTTAAATCTAAGTTTCTGATAATAAGTTCGATAGTTCGTTGATGGTAAAACATTTCAAATTTGGTGTTGAAAACATGTAGTTTATAAATTTATAGTATTATTGTTATGTCCATCATCAATGTAAAAGGATGCTCACACCTTCATCCTTGTAACATATATGTTTGGAGTTAGATTTGTAACCAAATTATTTCACAGATCAATCATTTAATTGTAAATGTGTGACTACATTCTAAACTAGCATTGTGAACCTTATAAGAGTCCAAATTCATACAATTCCGTGAACGCAAAGTTGTGATGTTATCTGGAAATTTTATCACATTTATGAGATCAATAATGCAATGTGGATACTTAACAAAATGTCAGACGTAAGATTATATTCATAGGTTTAAATAACACATATAATGGTAGGTAAATATAGCTAAATGATAACTAGAGATCAATCTCATCAATCTGCTATTTGAAAAGAGCAAAAATGTTATAAAATAAGGGAGAATTACCAAAAAAGTCCTAAACCTATTCCATTTGGGTCAATTCAGGCATAATCTCCCAATTTGGCCAATTTAGTCCTAAATATTTCGGTGATTTTCAAATATAGTTTTTCCGATCAATTTCGGCCAGAAATCGTAATTGTGAAAAACAGCAATGCCACGTACGACGGTTGGCGTTTACATGAATAATTGTTTACAATATGTATTTTTAATTTTTTTTTTACTTTTTGTTGTTTTATTATGCTCTTTTTCTTTCTATTTTTTTTATGTTCTAATCCCGGAGAGGCAACAATCAACGGTCACACATGAGGGCCAGCCGATCTCACCGCTTAGCTCTTGCATGTGGTCAGTCAACCATCCTTGCTCGAATTAGTAGGAAAAAGAAATAAATAAATCAGTATTTTTTTAATTATAAAGTTTCAAAAATTGCCAATGTTGGCACCGTCGTCCTACATAGCACTATCAGCATCCACATTAAAAATTTATGGCCAAAATTAGCTGAAATGACTAGATTGACAAATCGCCAAATTGTTTAGAACTAAATTGGCCAAGTTAAAAGGTTTGTGATCAAATTTGCACTAGTGTGACATTTTGATTTCCAGTCAATTTCAGGCTCATTAATGAGAAGTGAATATCTGGAGATGTATTTCAGTCGTATTCCGCTCGAATCTGATCAATTTGAGTAGACTGACCAAAAGGGAAAGGCTAACGCGAGATGAGGTACGTGGACCTAGGAAACTCGGATAGGAAATGACGCTTTGGCCATAAGGATTGTCGAGGAAACTAGCGATAGACCTTCACAATTACATGACAACCAAAGCCGTCATAAATTGACAAGCCCTAAACGTGATATGAATCACGGGGTCGATACGCGTAATGTCTACAAAAACCGTCCGTCGGTTCGGGATAGGCTGGAATCACGTCTAATAGAGAAAACTATCAGAAATGAGTCCTAAGAAGTTTGAAATGGAAAATCAAGAATTCCAACTTTATTGGGATTGGCCGTCGCCCTATTGATGAATTCCGGAACAAGAAAAATGACTTTCAGAACGTCGGGGGTAAAATGACCCTTTTGCCCCTCAAGCTTAGAACATTGCCCATGTAATTGAAGAATGGAAAATTGGTCTTTTAATCCTCCCTTGTGGCTGCTGAAAAGAAGAGCAAAGGAGAGTCATTGGATCTCATTGGAAAACCAAGATGCCAAGTGTCAATGGATAGGCAAAGAGTGGTCAAACCTACCATTCCATACCTACCAATCAACCATTGACCATAAGGATTGTATATGGAAAATTTTTCTCTCTCCTCACCTCACTTTGACCGACCATCACCTTCCCTCAAGCTCACGATAGCCACTCCCTCTTCCTCTTCAATCTGCCTGTCCCGACCAACTTCTGGTTTCCCGTTTGCCGGCCACGATGGCCACTTTCGGCCGCCATCTGGATGCCGCCCAGCCATACCAATGTAGCCTCATGTCCTGCCGACCTCCTCGAAGTGGAATCGGACAATTTGGAGTACCGAGGAGCCCGAAGCAGAGATTCTCCCAAAAGCCGACAAATTAGGACTCAAACTGAGGTAGGTTCGGCTCTCGGGTCATTTGGTGGTCTAAATGTTGGATCTTTGGCTCAAATTTTGTGGAGATCAAGTTGAGATGTGTAGGAATCTGTGGTAAAAATTTGTGCTTGATTTGATAAGTTTTTGACCAAGAATCGACTTTGTACATTTTGCCCATAAACTGCCGGAAAACTGACTTGGAGGAACCGACGATGTTCGGCGAGTTTCCGGCGACCAATCAACTCAAAACTCATGGTAAGCCTCCCAAACCCCTAGATAAACATGTTAAGGGGTAGAATGTTGATTAAATGATGGATTTAGGAGTGATTAAGGTCTGAATGTGTTCGGTTTGCACCAAACCAAGAAGGATTGGTTCGGTTTTGTGCAAAATGAATCTGTGAGGAGGCTGAGGATGAATGAATTGAGCTCTAAATTGATGATTAGGGCATGATAAGAGGATGAGGGTTATGCATTGAAGGTTTATGGTTTATGGATTAAGGAAATTGGGCATGAAAATTGACTAATTGATTGAAAATGCTAGGTTGTGCGGTGGATTGACCTTGAACCATAGTTGGCCGAGACCTTGAGGGTCCACGAGGAGTAACTTGGGTTGTCAAATCAAAGGTAAGGGGATTCCTACTCCTATGTTAAGACAATTGGACTCGATTGGGTGAGTCGAGGCTTGATTTGATCAATTTATAAGAATTGAGTCGAGTAGGTAGATTGGTGATATACTAAGATGATATTGGATGATTGTGAGTGATATTATGTTTGGATATTATTAATTTCCTTGGCTTGCGGGTTTTCGAATTTCATTCGGACTTGCACTTGCCATTGAGTGTGCAATTGAATGGGAAATCATGGTACAGAGATGTGGTTGCGGCACGAATATAACATGGCGAAGCCCTAAGGCATATGAGACACTGGGTGAGAAAATGAATACCCTGATGCGACAAGATCGCGGGGTGGAATTGACAATGTGTGGCACCCTGATGAGACGAGATCGAGGGGTGGAGATAGCCACAGTCCTAATGCGAAATATTCGCGGGATGGTAGTGTGAGAGTACCTTGATGCGATAAGATCGCGGGGTGGAATTAATATTGCATGGCGCCCTGATGCGACAAGATCGCTGGGTTGAGATAGCCACAGTCCTGATGCGAATTATTCGCGGGACGGAGGTATGAGAATACCCTGATGCGACAAGATCGCGCGGTGGAGTTGATGTTGCATGGCGCCCTGATGCGACAAGATCGCAGGATTGAGATAGCCACGGTCCTGATGTAAATTTTTCGCGGGACGAAGAGGCCCTGAGGCATATGAGACGCGGGGCAGGAGATGTATACCCTGATGCGACGAGATCACAGGGTTGAGATGGCCATGGTCCGATGCGAATTATTCGTGGGACGGGATATGAGATATTGTTATTGGCCAAGAGATTCATCGAAACCTGATGCATTTACGCGAGTTATCAATGACGATCTGACGCGTTTATGCGGACCATGCCTGATGCGATTTAATCGCGGGCTAGATATTATGGCAAGTGAACTTTAGAGGATGTGGTAAAGTGACAGGTCGAGTGTGACATGAGGTCATCTTTGCATGCCTGTTATCTGCATGTGATTGTTTCATTAATTTGTGCTTGATGCGCCTGTCTGGTTTGAGTTTGGAAGTTTTGGGATAGATGACTGCCTGAATGGATAGTCAGCCTAGCCTAAGGTTAGGACCCACCTTACTGAGATTTATATGACATTCTAGTGGGGGCTTCATTTTTCAGGTTTCTAGGCGAAGGTAGCACGGGCTTGCCAAAAAGTGGCATTTGAAGAGATAGTCGACCAGTTCTATTTATAAATGAATTGCCAATTGTGGATATTGAGATTGTATTCCAAAGTTTGAATTAGGAGTTGATCTTTTAATAATTATTTAAGGTGATTTGATGTATTTATCCTAAGTCATCGTATGTGGTTGTATCTATATGAATGGAGATGGCATCGCTTCCACATGTGTATTTTTGTCAGCGCTCAGATTTTTGACCGTTGGATCCTGGAGCGTTCATTAAAGCACGACTTGGCGGGATGCTCACGCTCTCGGCGGGTTTAGTGCGTGACATCCCCGCTTATTTGGTATTAGAGTGAGGTCAGTTCGATCCAATGTAATTGAGGTTTGGAGTGATAAGGAGCGATGACTTGAGGACAATTATATATTGAGGCCTATGTGACTAGGCATGGATTGTTGAGTCTCGACGATAGTAGGCTTGAACTTGCATACACTTTAATGGTCCTAGAGTTGACTTTAATGGAGGATCTTGAGTTATGTGGTGATTAAAGTTTAAGTGGAAGCAAGCTGGGATTTGACAGTCATAAGCATGGATTCTGAGGTAGTAATTGAACTCGAGGATAATAGGGAATTGCTTATGAATGAAGGGTCAATTGAGATGTATAATTGCGACCTTGATTTGTCCATGACCCAACCTGAGGAGTATGAATTATAAGGAGACGACCGATATTGGTGGATTCAGTCTTGAATTGCGTGATATTATGATGGTTTAGCTATCGATTACTACTGACTGCCTTGGGTGATATGAGTTGAAGATCAGTTGTGATCGGATGCATAGAGATTTGATTTGAACGTTGACTGGACTTGAGATATATGATGGCATATAGGCAATTGATCTGTGAAATGTGACGATCATTGGTGGAATTAGAACTCTTGAATGGATAGGGATTGATCTGAAGACTGTTCTGACAGGACAAGTGATGAGGACGGTCATGCTGTACCTATGTTTATGGCTTTGAAACGAAAGTTGATGAGGGTGCATACATGAGCTTATCGCTGTTGGACTTAATAAACAGTCGCTTGGTATGGGACAAGTTGATAGGATACCTATAAACTGTAATGAAACATGGCATGAAACATGTGGAACGGGGTTTCCTCCGTAGATGTATGGCTTGGGACAACCTACAACGGCTAGGTCTGATGAGGGCGGGGAGTGATCGCTGGGACAGAGAGGTCCGGACAAGGAGCGGCTCCTAACAGGCTTCTAAGATGGCAAGAGGTAGGAATGACCCAAGTCATAACTTGAAAGGAAAAGTCTAGGTATCTAGTTGAGTCCAATTGTGGATAGGAGATGTACAGCACGGGATTGATTCTCATCAAGAATGATTGAAAGTGGCATGACCTGTGTAATGGCACCTATGAGAGGCATGGTTAAAGGCGTCGTGCTTGAAAGCAAATGCCCTTGGAAAAAGAAAAGTGATGGTTGTGATGGGCCTGTTAGGCATGTTTGATGATTAGCCTAATGTGATTGGCTTGACCAAGGTATGACTGGGGGGTTAGATAACGTAAGGGGTTTATACCCGTTGAATTGAGGCATGTTGAGATGAGATAGTCTGTTGTGACTATGCTAGAGTGACAAATGCCTTTAGGCATAAAGAATGAGCCTTTGATTCAGTGAATCGCTGTCTTGAGTGCTTGATTGACAGTTGCCTAGTTGAGGCTGGTTTAGTAATGGCCGCTAGTTGAGAAATTACCTCGTTGAGGCTGGCTTGATGAATGCTTACAGATCAAGGATGATTTGAGGTCCTTGAATATTTGGCAGTTAATTGAGAATTGCTTAAGAACCATTAGAGGGTTGGTTGATGGTGAAGATATGGGGATGAGCAGCATGGGACTATCGGACTTAAGTAGATGACTTAAGCTTTTGATTCCTGGAGGGAATCATAGTGGTTCAGGAGACATGAGAACCAAAGGACATTGAACGGCGACAGTATGGTCACAGAAAAGCATTGGGCTCGAGTATGTAAGATATGATAAGATCCAAGAATTGAGATGGATCATGGAATTGAGTAGAGATGGGAGAGGGGAGTACGAGTAATAAAAGAGAATATGGCTCGATCGGTTGATCGTACAAGACCCAAGAGTTGAATGGGTCGTGAGAACTTTAAATGGAAATGGGAAATTACTGAATAAGCAAGCTCGGAGGGGAACTGCCATGATTCTCTAAATCACTGTGGTGATAAATGCTCGTGCTGACGAGTTAAGTGATAGAAATCTCGAGAAAGATGATCCTGAGTAAGTCTTTTCGAAATTGGATGTGTGGATAAGACCATGAGAGCTTGGGAAAGCTTGTGAGATTATGTATAAGGTTGAAATTGATTGAGTCAGATAGAGGGATGAGATTTGAAATTGTCTCCCTCTAGATTGAGGGTTTTGTAAGAAAACCTCAGAGATTTTTGGTGCACTAAAGAAGGAAAGTGGCCTTGGCAGTACTAGCCCTAAGAGGAGATTGGGGATTGGTGAAAGGTCACAAGAGGAAGGATTTCCTCGAAGGCACGAGATCTGCCTAGCCAACTTCTGCTGAGTTGTTTGATAGAAAGTATCGTCCTGGGATTGCTTGAGAGCAAAGGTTGTTTGGATCCTGATATTTTCGCATGGATCGTCGGATGATCGATCGGTATGAGATAAAGTTCTCAAAGTCACTTAGACATATGGTAAGGGTGGTCAAGGACCCTTGAACAAGATGAGTAAGTTCCTGAGTGGATTGGAACTTGAGAACCACGTAGTTGATTATTATTCCTGATTTTTAGAAATGATGACAGGAATCAGCTAAAGAGGAGAATGATTGAAAGACTTATGAATAAAAGAACTCCTGCTCATGGATTACGAGCAAAGAGATATTCATTATGAATATGGAGCGTGCCTATGGAAAATGGCTGATTACCTGGGTGTAAGACACATGACGAAAAGTGAACAATGAGTCTTTTCTATTATGAATGAGATCGAAGAAGAATCGGCATGTTAGATTACCTAAAGTTAATGATTTCCTAGGATCGTTTGATTGAAGTGGAACCATGAGAGAGGAAATCATGAGTTACTATTCCCTAAAGAATAGGGCATTGTTCTTAAAGGGTAATTGAACCATGAATTGGTCACTGACGAAAAGAAAAGTCAACGGATTTGATAGTCCTGATCGGTTGAGAATCTAGAGAAGGATTTAGTAAGCGAAAAGAGAGCTTAAAGTTTAAATACAAAGTGATTCGAGAATGTAGACTTGAGTATTCGACATGGGGATTTGTGAAACCCAGGGACGGGCAGATATTGTCACTTGAGGTGACAGAGTTATGGGAAAGAGAATGTGAAAGCAAGGTGGCATGTGAATCCTGGAGTAAAGGTATCGCCGTTGGCGCAAACTCCAAGGTTAACGTCCTGTGAAATAGAAAGGACAAGGTGAATTTGAAATGAGAGGATGCCACTAAAGTGTATAGTTTCCCTCACAGGGTGAGAGACCCTATTGTAAAAAGGGAGAAAGGCTCTAAATTATCTTAGTATGATGAATGAGCGTCCGTACCGAGGAAGAGGACGCAAAACTTGGATGGTTCCTGGAGGTGAAATCTGAAAGATCGTTTTGTAATTAATGTTGAATTCCTGGATGATGCCGACGTTCGGTGGAACGAACGGAATTGGGATGAGGCCGCCTTAGTGAGTATGGAACTCAGAGGCTAAAGCACTAATGCTTCTCGAGAGAAGAGTGACAAGAATAAATAAAGTATTATACGGTCCTGGAGGAGACCCGTGGTGACAGAGAGCCGAGGTCTGATCTCTCAAGTGAGAAGTGTGAGAAATAGTTTAGAAGATTCGACAACTAATTGAAAGAAATTGATAATCGCCGAACTAAGTGCCTAGGAAATAATTGAGTTAGTCGTTACCATCTCGAGAGACGATGGTTGAACTCATGCAAGGAGCCATGAGAAACATAAACAGTTTTGAGAGCATCGTATGGGCTCTAAGAAATGTCTATTGCATGTTAAATGTGAACAACGCAAGTTGTGAACCTGATGGAGTAAGATTCACGCATCAGAATAAGTGAAAGATCCTTTGAGATTGGAATAAGTAACAAATCGACTAGGGTCGATGTGAGTTACGGAAAGTGCCAGCTTCTTGGAATTGATGAATTGTAATAGACGGACCGTTGAAAGATTCCCCACAAGAGCTGTTCCAATGGTAAAATGGATTAAGGACGAGATGTGACAAGAATGGATGAATGAGCGTGAAAATAGTTTTCGAGGACTCGAGTTAAGCTGATGGCTATGCGGTTAATGGCATATCGTGTCGAAAACTGGAAAGCTTATGAAGGTTGTAGTGGCACGACGCAGAATGAAAATTGAAGATATAACAAGGCGATTTGAAATGGATGTTACTTGTGCGTCGTGATGATAAGGCCATACGAGTTGGAATGCTTAGGGCGTGATTAGAATGGGTAACGAGTGTCCTCGCGATGAAGCCGGGGAAAGTTGTTTGAGTGAAAGAATGTTTCAAGGCTATACCTACCACCAGAGTATAAAGTAGCAGTTTTCCGAGGAGAATTGAACAAGAGGCAACGCAGATATATAGAAGTGCTGGTGGGTATGAGAGCGCTGCCTAGATGAAGAAAAGACCTCGAGAATTACGTGAACTATAAGAGATTGAGAGCACGAATTGCCTAAAGGAAATTGAAGGCGAGACGTATGGAATGAAGAGATCACCCAAGTGTTGTTATAGCGACATTCGTATCACTAAGGAAGGGTGAATTATTTAACGGATGTTTACAATTGAGAGTTGAGCATTGAGTAATGGACAATGGAGGGACAGATTTTCCCTCAAGAAATAAGAGATTCAACTCTTGAATTGGAAGTTCGCTAATGGACTAGTATGATGACTACTGGAAATACCTAGCCTGATGGCCAGAAGGGAATTGAGGTGTTACCATGATTAAACACCGATACTGGACGGATTATAGAAATGGATGGAACCCGTGAGGACATTATGGTGTTTCCTAGGATGGCACAAAGATGTGCCAAGATAAATATACTACCGGTGATAAGGATCGAAGGGAGGAATTGATCGATTGTATGGTCGAGTACTGGACATGTCAATAAAAGGGAAGAACATTCCACGAAAGTTGAATGACCACCTTGATCCAAGGGAATTTCGGATGGAGCTGAGAGTGAATTACTCCGGAAGTAATCATGGACTTGTCAAGGAGTCGAGAAGGCTATGATTCAATTTGGGTAATAAAGGAACAAGTTGGTAAGGCCCTGAATCACAAATGGTACTAAAGGATATTCGGAGAAAGTGATACGCCCAGCGGTACGGGCACTAGAGAGTGCATGTTGCAACGGTTTAGTAATGGCGGAAAGGCAAAGATCTTGAGTCTAATACTAAGTTGGAAAGGCCTTCCGTCAAGGAATTTGAAAGGCGGAATTGCAGTATAACGTATATACCCTTGGACCATTAAATAAATTGAAAAGGTGATTGGAATGCTTGAGGGTATATCATCGACAAGTACTATGAATATCGATGGGGAACAAAGGAATGTGAGCATAGATTGAGGTCGAAAGAAGACAAGTCCTAAAGGAAAATGGCTTTGGGCTAGAAAGGACGAGCAAGATCATCAAGCCATGGAAAGGAACATCCGGAAGAGTGAAGATACAACAAGACGCCAATACCCCAAATATTGGATAGGTTGGAAGGTTGCAAATTTAGAGGACGAAATTTCTTTAAAGGGGGAAGAGTTGTGACATTCTGATTTCCAGTCAATTTCAGGCTCATTAATGAGAAGTGAATATCTGGAGATGTATTTTAGTCGTATTCCGCTCGAATCTGATCAATTTGAGTAGACTGACCAAAAGGGAAAAGCTAACGAGAGACGAGGTACGTAGACCTAGGGACTCAGATAGGAAATGGCGCTTTGGCCATAAGGATTATCGAGGGAACTAGCAATAGACCCTTACAATTACATGACAACCAAAGCCGCCCCGAATTGACGAGTCCTAAACGTGATATGAATCACGGAGTCGATACGCGTAATGTCTGCAAAAGCCGCCCGTCGGTTCAAGATAGACTGGAATCACGTCTGATAGAGAAAACTATTAGAAACGAGTCCTAAGAAGTTTGAAATGGAAAATCAAGAATTTTAACTTTATTGAGATTGACCGTCGCCCTATCGATGAATTCCGGAACGAGAAAAACGACGTTCGGAACGTCAGGGGTAAAATGACCCTTTTGCCCCTCAAGCTTAGAATATTGCCCATGTAATTGAAGAAGGGCAAATTGGCCTTTTAATCCTCCCTTGTGGCTGCCGAAAAAGAAGAGCAAAGGAGAGTCATTGGATCTCATTAGAAAAGCAAGATGCTAAGTGTCATTGGATGTGCAAAGAGTGGTCAAACCTACCATTCCATACCTACCAATCAACCATTGACCATGAGGGTTGTATATAGCAAAATTTTCTCTCTCCTCACCTCACTTTGACCGGTCATCACCTTCTCTCAAGCTCATGACAGCCACTCCCTCTTCCTCTTTAATCTGCCTGTCGCCGACCAACTTCTGGTCTCCCATTCGCTGGCCACGAAGGCCACTTTCGGCAACCACCTAGATGTCAACCGGCCACACTAACATAGCCCCATGTCCTTCCGACCTCCTCTAAGTGGAATCGGACCATTTGGAGCACCGAGGAGTCCGGAGCAGAGATTCTCCCAAAAGCCGACAGATTAGGACTCAAACTGAGGGAGGTTTGATTCTCAGTCCCTTTGGTGGTCAAAATGTTGAAATATTTAGCTCAAATTTTGTGGAGATCAAGCTGAGACATGTAGAAATCTGTGGTAAAAAGTTGGGCTTGATTTGATAATTTTTTACCACGAAACGATCTTGTATACTTTGCCTAAAAACTACCGGAAAACTGACTTGGAGGAATTGGCGACGTTCGACGAGTTTCTGGTGACCAATCGACTCGAAACTCACGGTGAGCCTTCCAAACCCCTAGATAAACATGTTAAGGGTAGAATGTTGATTAAATGATGGATTTAGGAGTGATTAAGGTCTGAATGTGTTCATTTTGCACCGAACTAAGAAGGATCGGTTCGATTTTGTGCAAATCGAATCTATGAGGAGGCTGAGGATGAATGAATTGAGCTCCAAATTGATGATTAAGGCATAATAAGAGGATGAGGGTTATGCATTGAAGGTTTATGGTTTATGGATTAATGAAATTGGGCATGAAAATTGACTAATTGATTGGAAATATTAGGTTGTGCGGTGGATTGACCTTGAACCATAGTTGGCCGAGACCTTGAGGGTCCACGAGGAGTAACTTGGGTTGCCAAATCAAAGGTAAGGGGATTCCTACTCCTATGTTAAGACGATTAGACTCGATTGGGTGAGTCGAGGCTTGATTTGATCAATTTATGAGAATTGAGTCAAGTAGGTAGATTGGTGATATGCTAAGATGATATAGGATGATTGTGAGTGATATTGTGTATACCTGAGTTGTTTGCCATGTTCGGATATTATTGATTTACTTGGCATGCCACGAGGTTTTCGAATTTCATTCGGACTTGCACTTGCCATTGAGTGTGCAATTGAATGGGAAATCATGGTACGAAATGTGGTTGTGGCATGAATATAACATGGCGAAGCCCTGAGGCGTATGAGACGCAAGACGGAAAAATGAATACCCTGATGCGACAAGATCGCAGGGTGGAATTGACAATGTGTGGCACCCTGATGCGACGAGATCGCGGGGTAGAGATAGCCACAGTCCTGATGCGAATTATTCGTGGGACGGAAGTGTGAAAGTACCCCGATGCGACAAGATCGCGGGGTGGAATTAATATTGCGTGACGCTTTGATGCGACAAGATCGCGGGGTTGAGATAGCCACAGTCCTGATGCGAATTATTCGCGGAACGGAGGTATGAGAATACCCTGATGAGACTAAATCGGGGGGTGGAGTTGATGTTGCGTGGTGCCCTGATGCGACAAGATCGCGGGATTGAGATAGCCACGGTCCTGATGCAAATTTTTCGCGGGACAGAGAGGCCCTGAGGCTTATGAGACGCGGGGTAGGAGATGTATACCCTGATGCGACGAAATCGCAGGGTTGAGATGGTCATGGTTCTGATGCGAATTATTCGCGGGACGTGGTATGGGATATTGTTATTGGCTAGGAGATTTATTGAAACCTGATGTGTTTATGCGGGTTACCGATGACGATCTGACGCGTTTACGCGGATCAAGTCTGATGCGATTTAATGGCGGGCTAGAGATTGTGGCAGGCGGACTTTAGAGGATGTGGTGAAGTGACAGGCCGTGTGTGACGTGAGGGTCATCTTTGCATGCCTATCATCTGCATGTGATCGTTTCATTGATTTGTGCTTGATGCGCCTGTCTGATTTGAGTTTGGAAGTTTTGGGATAGATGACTACCTGAGTGGACGGTCGACCTAGCCTAAGGTTAGTATCTACCTTACTGAGATTTATATCTCACCCCAGTGGGGGGTTCATTTTCAAGTTTCCAGGCAAAGGTAGCACGAGCTTGCCAAAAAGTGGCATTTGAAGAGATAGTTGACCAGTTCTATTTATAGATGAATTGCCAATTGTGGATATTGAGATTGCACTCCAAAGTTTGAATTAGGAGTTGATCTTTTAGTAATTGTTTAAGGTAATTTGATGTATTTGTCTTAAGTTATTGTATGTGGTTGTATCTATATGAATGGAGATGGCATCGCTTCTGCATGTGTATTTCTGTCAACGCTCAGATTTTTGGCCGTTGGATCCTGAAGCACTCATTAAGGCACGGCTTGGCGGGATGCTTGCGCGCTCGGCGGGTTCAGGGCGTGACGACTAGTATGATAGGTTTATAACTTTTCATTGGCAGTCTTCTCTTTTGAATAAAGTATTGTATTCTAATATCCTGAATTCAATATGGATTAATTGCATTTTTGAAAGATGGATAAGTGAATTGATTTTTCGTAAGCAACGTTTCATTAAAATAAAATAAAACGTGCCATCTCAGTCACGAGCTTGCAGTCAATGGATTTTCAGGGTTAGAAATCCTACATGGCTCTTTTTTTTTTTTTTTTGGTCGAATACATGGCTCTTAGATCAGTGGCTACGTTGCATTTAAGAAAGTCAATGTGGAAGCCACAGTTATAACATCAGAAACACACCGATTGCAAGCTTCGGTCAATGCTGCAAAATTTTTTCAAAATATTACGGAATTAATTGATCAAAATAAAACGAACGACCAAAACATTAGAAACCGATTTTGTACGTATCCGCAAAATCAATCATACTCAAGAAAATGAATGTCAATCAATGTCATTCTCCATAGGATCCAATGTGAAACCTTGTGGGTATTTTTTGTTTTTTGTTTTGTTGGTGGGGGGCATTGAAACCCTAGCAGTCTAATTGCTATTTTCTTAAGTCATTGTTATTAAATTACGCTATTCTATTCTTGGTTAGCAAGGTGGGGTGCGAAGATCAATGTGACATAAGGGGTTGCATGCTAGGGCCACAATCGGCTCGTGGGGTGTGGGGGCTTGTGATCTTTGACAACGAAACAACAAAGGAAACAAAGCCAAATCGCATGTTACCCCCTCGTGGGGGCATCACGATCGTCCTCGGCCACGACAACAGAACAGGTATTATATAAAGCGATGATCACAAGAAGATCACAACCGTGAATGTGATGTGCAATGAATCTCTTGTTTTCCCCTTTTCATTTTTCTGGATTTGAGAGCAATTCTGTGGATTTAGATCGCCGGACTTTTCTCTCGACGTAGAAAAATTGGAATCGAGATTATGATATATCGGTAAAAGCCAAGGTAGCCAAAAAGTTGATATGTGTCCATCACTTCGTCCATTTTTTGTCGTGGGACCAAATCTGATGTAAGTAGATTTATGGGTGCTTCAATATATGTCAAACTTATTTAGATAAATTTTGTAAATTTTATTGATGTGGACAGACAACATCACAAAAAATTCTCAAAATGTGGGTCGAGATGGAATTGGGATCTTTTGTTTAGTGAGGCACAACGAAGTCTTGATGAATTAGGCTTTATTTCCAAAATGGGTGAGGAAATTAAAAGTGGGAATCATGTTGCTGAGGCTTACTACTTACATAAACTTTGTACATTTAGATTATGCAAAAACCCTAATGGTTCTTCAGATTTTCGAGCAACACGAGTAGAGTCTTTCCTAGGAGTTTAAGCTTGAGCCGATTGTCTATGCAGTCAGGCTATTTGAAAGAGACAACAAGTTCAAGAACTCAATAAACGAATATTCGCTGCATCAAAATTGGGCTTGCATTTGAGATAATAATAAAAAATAAAATGCCACAACAAGGAATGGCAACACTTTACCCAAGTGAAACTCTAATTTTATACCACATGGGCAACACTTGTTTCAAGCGATATACAGAGTCAAATATCAGCACGTGGGAGTATTTTTCGAAAATTAAATTAAAAATTCATTTTTTCAAATAAAATCCAAGAGCCAAAAAAGATTTGCAGTCAAACATCACCAAACAAATAAGGACTAATGAAAAAAGATTTCTTAGAAAGTATTTCTATTTAGCACGAAATGTTTTTCCCTTTTTCCAAACAAGGGTACCTATAATGGCAAAGCAAAGTCAGACACAGATTGCACGCAATCACCTTATTTGACCTGCTGACACATGCTTTAATCATAGAACCAAAACCTATGAACTCTTTTTCGAGTCGAAGTCTCACAACAGTGTTCCCCAACAAGTCAATGAAGAGAGAGAGAGAGAGAGAGAGAGAGAGTGAGCAGTTTCTGTCCAGGCCCAAGGCCTTCCGCACACCTCTCTGGACTCCTGCGTATTTCACAAAGCTCTCAACAGGCCAAAAAATAATTGAAGGAGCCAATGCTCGGGTTTGGCTCGACAACAAAGCTCGTTGGCTATTTTAGTTTTAGATCGACTCGCTTAATTTTGAGTGGAGCTGTTAAGAGTATCTTGTCGACTCCTCAAACCTATCAACGCTAATCGAGCAAGATATATTTAGCTTAATCAAACCTAATTACTTATATGAAATTCGAGTTTATAAATCTCGAGCTTCAGTCGTAGTCTATTGCAATCAAGTTGAGTCGAGATTGAGCATCTCAATTTTCTAATCGAGTCGACCTCGAGTGAGAAAATCATTACTTGATTGAGATAGGTTAGACTTTCGAGCATAGAGTATGCGACTCGAGCTCGAGCTCGGCAGTGTATCTGACTCGATTGCACACTTAAAACTCGAGTATACGCCGCATTTCTCTAGGCTGTTGACTATATGCACAACCGAATAATCCTAATATAAAAGATTCAATCCCCCAAGATTGGAGAACCCTAGGTCTGACTGTTTTTGTCATGTCTAGCTCTAGATATAGTTTGAAAATTTATGTAGATACCTCCTAATCTATCTTGCCTATTGGCTGATCAGATCACATGTCCATGAGACTAGAGATATACCTCTCTATTTCGAGTATCATTCTGTCAAAAAAGCTCAATCAAGCAACATCGTCCAACGCCCTCCTCGGTCAGTGCTTTGACCTAGACTTGTGCCTTAGCAGGATCTGGATCGAGTGCCCAAAAATTTCCTTGGTTCTTAATCTTTTTGTCCGGGGAAAAATGACCTTGAGGACATCATTCATTGGCGACGTGAATTTCGATCTCGATGTCATTTTCTTGGCTCGTTCACCAACCCCAGTTACGTACACATCAACTTTACCTTGGGGGGAGCCAACTAAGAAATTTAGCAAACTGCCAATTCCCGATCGACCCCCCTACACGACCCATTGCATTGGCAAGCCATTTTTTCTTACTGTCGTCTTCATCACTTGATCCAAGAGAGAGATAGAGAAATTATATCGTGAAATTTCAAATCAAATATGCCAAGAGATCGACAAAGAAAAATCACGTTAAGCACCCGATTGTGGACGATGGAAGGCGACGCAACTTGACCAACATTACGGACGTAACATTACCAGAGTTATCCCTTTTTTTTTTCTTGCATGCCCACGAATTTGGCGAGCTGTCACTTTCATTAAGAGTAAATGGGATTGATTCAATGGTAAGTAAAAAGATTGATAAGACAGTGAGTAGGTCACTTGTGTTTATTAAGAATCAAATTGTTGTTTTTGGGAGGGTTAAGTGAGAGGATGAGGATTGCCTCAAGCTTAACCAGTTTCCAGTTACCAACAAACAAGACAGTTCCCGAAATGGAAAAATTTCGGGCCTCAAAGAGCCCACTAGTTTTCCTTGGGCCTTGGTCGGCCCACTACAAACCGTAATGTCCCAATTTCGTAATCAGGAAATCATTTTGGAAAAAAAAATGTTAATTTTTATTTGTTTGGCGGTTTAGAAAAAATTCCTTCTTACCGGAAGAAAAAATCGTTTCTCCTCAATTTCAGCTTGTTTTAAGTCCATGAACAGTATTTTACATACATGAATTACTTTTCTATCATCCAATACCGAAAAGTCGGAAAATAATTTCTCCAGAATAATTTTCCTTAAAACGAGCGAACTCTGAGTGAGAAATGCCAGATTTGCCGATACTGAAATGCTGGTTCTGTATACTAAAGGATGTGACAGACTGTTCTCGGCGGTTGTATATGCACACTTGTTTCAGTGGCAACATGCAATACGCCACTAACTTTTAGTATACCGAATTTGTAAACCCGTCTTACTATGCTTAGCATTGAGACCCTGGTCTGAAAAAGAGAGTTGCCCAGAAAAGGAAATGAGTAACATCTGGATAAGCAAGCACAAGCCCAATCTGCAGGGCATGAAAAATAGAATGATGTGTTTAACTGGTTACTGCGTTCTTTACTGTCTGCATCACGTTTAAGAGATATAATTCTATTTCGGCACATTATTTTTCAATTCTTTTGATTGGTAGGTACCACTATTCTGGCCGAGTCACTGTAGTTTCACATAAAAAGGAAAAAAAAAAAAAAGTGCAGCAACAATTGGTTCAATTTCCACATTTGTTGGAGGCTCGGCATGAATTGCAGTGTGCATTTTCCTATTCTTAGTTGAAGCAGTTGTTGTAGTTCCCTTTGTTCTATGCTCAGGATATTCTGGTTTTCTATGGAGAGCACGCCCCAGAAGTCGAACCCGGCTGCAAAATGAAAATACCGTAGGCGTCAGCAAATTTTCGCAGAAAAGAAACATGCAATTGTCTGTGAATGTTCTTCAAACTACTAGCGAACCCCATGGGTTTAACATCATAATTGAGAGAGAAAAGCATGTCCGCATAGATTAGGTTATGCCAATTGCCAAGGGCTTGGTTCCCCATACTGTCAAAGCAATTTGAAATAGCTGAGACATCCATTTGAGCTGACTTGACCTTTTGACAAGGATCACGCATCCACTATAATGCCGACATTGAGAAGAGAACACTCTTTTTCGTCCAATTGCTGTTGCTCCAGAGAGATAATAAATCGGCACCTCGAGTTTAACTTACCGCGCACGCGTGCACATCGTCACATCCACATAGCAGCTCCCCGTTTAGAGTGTCTACTGCTTGAAATGATCCTCCTCCCTCACTCCTCTGCACAAAAGCGTAGAGCTTCCGTTGTCAATGCTTTTCCATGACTTATTCATTCTGAAAAATGAAGGTCTAAATGTATCGAGCCATTTGGTTGGACGAAATTAAGATAATTAACTTCTAGCCGTGTCTGAGTATCTAGCCCCAAAAAAGCGCACGAGACCAATCTATATACTATCTGTGAGTGCTTCAACTAGTATATACGAGGAAGAGACGACATCCAAAACATTTTCTTAAATTTCAGAAGGTCGTATGGACAAAGAAAAGAGGTGAGAAGATTAAAGAACTTGTACCTTGTAATAATCAACAGCGACAAAATTAGCCCATCTGTTGCCAGCCGCGCCATAACAAGTATGAAGCATGTTAATGAGGTTACCCGAGTTGTTCTCGCAACTGAGTAGCTTGATGGGCACAGACTGGAAGAAATTCACCAAAACCAAGGACTTGCTCCTGTCATCAAGAGGAGCCGATTCAGCTCTGTTTGGACAGCTTCCTGCTTGCATTCCACCATCGCCATCTGCAAACTACTAATTATTAGTGCGCCATACACATACATGGACACAACATGTCAAGAACAAATCACGTGTTGGAAAAAATCTGGGCCGAATAGCCAAGAAGATTCGCTGTTAAGTAAACTCGACTATGCACATACATTGGTTCTCAACCATGTAAGTCCACTGATAGGCAATCCCTTCACTCTGTTCCTTCGACTTGATGGAGGTAAACACGAGCAGCCGCTGGTTATTAGCCACCATGTCACTAACTAGTGGCCAATCTTGACCGTTCTTGGGCATGTTTGTTACTGGAAACCAGTATTTCATCAAGCCAGCATCAGTAAAGACCTTTGTCAATCCATTTGATGCCTGAACGTAGTCCTCGAGTATCAAAGTGACTATCTCCGCTGGGTTGGCGGATAGAAAAGCTTCAATCTCCTTGAGAGTGTCTATTGCCGGTTCCTGCATGGCGGACGTGGATCCTTAGCATTTCAGGTACGCAAAAAGATATTTGAAAGGAAAAAAAAAATCGGGGTGGACAAATAACTATCAGTTTAAGGACAGAGTACCCACAAATGCAGTGTAGTCATGACATTGACCTTTAAACGAATGGCACAACCATACATCTCCTTCAAAATCATACGTATCTAGCATCAGCCCTCGAACTCCATTCTGGAAATGCAAAAATGACATTGGCCAAATTAAATTGAGATCACGTTCATGTACACATCCTGAAAATGAAAATGAGGAAGAGCTAAAAAGTAAACAAAATTACAGAGAGTCGTACATTTAACTGCTGAGTGACGGTATCCTCTTGATTTGTAAATGTCACTCTCGGTACAGGCGTGTGGAGCGGCTCTCCATCAATAGCATACGCATTGTGGGTCGTCAAGAATGCATATTTGTTGAAAGGAAGCGAATTGTTCTAATAAAAAAAGTTACACGAAGAAGATCAAATCACTGATCAAGATGATATACCAGTCAACTCTTCAAAAACTCCTGCCGAAATTCCCCAAAAAAAAGAAGAAAAGAGAAGTAAAAGAAAATACTCTATGCCAGAAAATTTTCTGGCCTGCAATTCAAGCTTTTAGAAAATGTGTACCGTATCTACCATAATTAAAGTGCCATCATTCTTTACGCGGTCAAGTTCATAACACAGATTACATAGACCAGAATGCTGGAATCGCGACAAATATAAATTTCCACACAACAACTAGAATACATTTAAGACAGCAACGAATTGGGATAGTATAGTCAATCAAAGTTTAAATTCGAAAAAGAAAAGAGAAAAATTATTAGTGGTGTGAGCTATGTAATTTCTCTGTAAACGTCGAACTTCAGATTCTTCGTCACACAAAATGAATGCTCATGGGCAGTTGAGATTAGGCTGATCACTATAATAAGGACAGTGAATTTGCTTTCTTAGTCTTTTTCTTTTTTATTTGGGTAAACAATAGTGAATTTGCTGGTGACACATCCAACCTAACTCCATGTTCGTCAATACTTCACCTGCTCTACTCCATCTTTTATCTAGCCCACTTAGAGAAAATGCCGAATTGGATTAAAAAAAAAATCCTTATTTCTCAGTTGGTCAACATTGAAGCAACTCCCCTCCATAATGTCTGAATTTCTCTGAAGAAATTCGCGTTAAAGGCAAAGAAAAAAAGTTGCAGAAAGAGAGGGAGAGAGAGAAATACCAAGAGCTTGAACTGGTCAGTAATGGCTGATCTCACGCATCTGGAGCCCGAAAATCCTTCAGGGCAAGAGAAACAGTAGAGACCGGCCTCGCAGTCGCTGTCGCTGGAGCACTCATCAAGAAGCTTCATTCGCGAGAAACCACACAAACAAAAACAAAAAATCAGAAATTTCCCGAATGCCGGAAACTGAAGTACAATCTGACATACGGACCCTGCATTCTCCATTGGAGCAAGAGGCGCCGAAAGCGAAGAGCGTCGCTGAAAGTACGAGCAAGAGGAGGCATTCGCGACGACCCATTAGAACGTGGACGAGGAGGGGAAACGATGATGGTGCTCCGCGTGTGGGCCGACAGCGATCTTCCTCGGAAGAAGTGGGAGGGACTTTGGTCTGATGGAAAGAAAATGTGTACAAGGTTCGTTCTTTGTTCGTTTTGTCGAGGAGAACGAGGAAACATCGGCCCATAATAAAGAAAGGAAATCTGACAATTTATTAAGGGAATAACTCCCACGCCCTCATTAAAAAAGAAGAAGAAAAAAACCGACAAAAAAGGTGCATGCTTTGGCCTTTTTCTTATACGGATCTTTTAAGGTGTCCCTTCTTTCTACATATTAAGCAGGTTTAATAAGAATTACTTTGCACATGTAATAATACACGAAAAAGTAAAGTTGTGAAAAGAATGTTGTAGCCATTTTAAGGTGCTCGGCAATCTACTCAACACTCTCCAACGTCCGCTTTTAGGAAGGTGATCCGGAAGCATCAAACTCCATTACAGACCACTCGATGTTTAAGCCAAGCAAAGGGACGTTTCTCCCTAGAACATGATCCGATAGGATCCAACGAAGAGAAGGACATGCTCTTTATAGACAAACTTGGGTGGATGGGACTAAAGGAGAAATCAAAAACGTGTGAACAAGAACATAATCTGATGAAAGCGGGACCAGGTTCACCGATACAGAAGGCTGGTCCCACATTCGCCTTTTTACTTACCCACCTTACCTGCCTAGATAGTAGATTTCAATCGGCCCTTGGATAAAAATCACGAGCAATTTTTGAAACGGCCTATCGATGGCCTTTTAATGTAGATTACGTCCTAGTGCAAGTAGCTGAAGTAAATATATATATCGAGCAGTACATACCAACCTGTTTCCCATTCATTCTTTTAGTTGGATGCCCTTCGGCGGGTCAATAAGGCACGAGACTTCGCTTCTATAATAGAGGCGTTGTAATAATAGGTGGCTAACAAAAAATGGTCCATGATGGAGTTTCTAGAATTTGAAGAATAAAAGTTCATTCGGCTTAATCAAAGGTTGGATGGTTGTTGCCTAATTTAATTTAGTTTCCTAATTTGATTTAGTTCTTTAGGTCACGTTGGTTTCCTAAGTTAATACATGGCATTTCCAGAAATAAATTTCCCAATTTAATTTAATTTTTTTCTAATTTAGTGTCTTCATCCCTTCATAAATAAGAGGTGCTTTGATTTGTAAGCACGCACATTTTTAAGTTCGTAACATGGGGAATTTCTGAGTATTTCCTCTGGTTCTTTATCCAATTCATTTGTGGTCAACCTTAAAATCTCTCGGTTCTTTATCTTTGATAGATGAAACTTTCATTTATATGTTGGTTGTGGATTCTCAGCAATCTCACCCAAACTCACCACTTATCATGAAGCCAACTCACCCAGTTTTGAACCCTGTGTAATCGAATACATAAGTTGTGAATTTTGTAACAAAAGTTAAGATACATAGATTAATTTGTAGGACAATTTTGTTCTAAAGCCCTAGGGAGGAAAATTTGTCATTGACAACAGATTGAAAAATAAAACATTTCAGCAAGAATATGCTCCTATTTGGCCGCGTTTGTTTTGGTCAATTTAGTGTAACTGCTCTGTGAGCATGGCAATGTTCTCCTTGGTGGCATAAAACGTAGAATATGCTATGAAGATAAGGTTGGATCCAACACACGACGGGCTATCCAATCAAAGACTTCAATTAGTTTCTCGGTTGGAGTTGCGCAATGTGAATGGGTCGAATAGATGTGGAGCAAACGCAATATGACGTTTTCGACAGCAACCAATCTACCAGTTACTCAGAAAATTTCTGACACGATCCCGATGTATGTGAGCTCAACTCACATTCACCATCGTTGAGTCAGGTCTCACGTGGGATCCACAAGATCCAACAGCATACGTATGTTGAGCTCACATGTGTCGAAATCACGCGTTAATGGCTCCACCATCAGATAGATAATCTACAACGAATATTATAACACATCAGAATTTAGGGTACCAGCACCTTTGTGCTCCCCTGCGGACTTGCGGGGCAAATGGGACGATTGCAACTGATTGCGACCGTCCCTTACGGCTTTTTCCTTTTCAGACATTCGCCTTATTCCAGGTCTTCTTTCACATGCTCTTCAGTCTTCACGCCACCTATACGTTTTGCACCCCCACCAAAATAAAAATAAAAATAAAAATAAAAATAAAAATAAAAAAGTTTACATAAATATGTTTGTTCTTTGTTCTAGATTTGAATTGCATGTGGTCATTTTTATAGAGCATTTTCCAAAGTTTTTGTATTTCTTCACATCCCTCCACTTCCATCAAATTAATCAAAGTGATATCATTCGTTTGATAATCTAACTTAAAATCAGGAAAGTTGAAAGGAGAAAAAAAAAAGTTAATTGAGGGAACTAGGAAGTAGAAGAAATTCAAGGAAAATAAGCAAAGAAGGATGATTAAATGACGCGTCACAATACTAACACAGATTTTACTTTCACTTGTGCATATTATGAAATTCAAGATGAAGTGTCGTGGCTTATGTTATTTGCAGACGATATCGTGCTTATTGATGAGATCAGGACTGGGGTTAACGCTAAGTTAGAAATATGGAGAAGTACGTTGGAGTCTAAAGGATTTACGCTAAGTCGAAATAAGACGGAATACTTGAAGTGTGAGTTTGACACAACAGGAATAGGAGATCAATAAGCCGTAAATATGCTCGGACAGGAGGTACCCAAAAAAGATACATTTAGATATCTGGGATCAATATTACAAAAGGAGGGAGAGATTGATGAGAATGTAAGCCATAGAATCAGAGCAGGTTAGATGAAATGGCGCAGTGCATCGGGATTTTTGTGTGATCGCAAAATTTCTCTTAGGTTAAAAGGAAAATTTTATAAAACAGCAGTCAGACATACCATGTTATATGGAGCTGAATGTTGGCCAGTACAAAAGAAACATTAACATAAAATGAGAGTAGTGGAAATGAGGATGTTAAGGTGGATGTATGGTCATACAAGGATAGATAAGATAAGGAATGAAGAGATTCGACGAAAAGTTGGAGTAGAACCGATGGTAGAAAAGATGAGAGAGCATAGATTGAGATGGTTTGGACATATTCTCCGAAGGCCCTTAGATGCACCGGTACGAACAGAAGTTTGCTATCGAGAGCATAACACGAAAAAAGCAAGAGGTCGGCCAAAACTTACTTGGGGGAAAGCAGTAAAACATGATTTAATGGAGTGGGAATAGATTGGCATACGTTTGTCTTAAGACGGAATGGAGGAATGCTATTAGTATTGTGGAGGGGTAGTGTATAGATAGATAGATATATATATACTTATTTATTTTTACACATTTATCTCTTTTCATTCCCTTGATTTGGCTTTTATTTTTATGATTTTTTGGGGTTCATCGACCGCCGACCCTAACTAGTTTGGGATAAATGTTTTGTTAATGTTGTTGATGTTGTGCATATTATGAAACATAATTTCATGTTTCATAGTAATATAGATTTGATGAAGCTAAGAAATAGATGTAAGGGGATATTAATAGTTCATTCAGTTTGATTTTTTAGGAAAACCGAACCGAACTGAACCATTAGGGTGTAAAAACTTGAACTAAACCCAATCTCGTCGTGAATCGAATATGAACTGAATAAAAAATTAAGTTCAGTTTGGTTTTCGATTTTTATATCTTGGTTTTTATTTTTATTTTTTCCCTTTTTTCATTCTTTTCTTTTCTTCTATCTTGTTTTTCCTTTATGTTGTCATGATACTTTAAAAAAAAATTAATTTGGAAAATTTTAAAGTTCTCAATGCTCACTTCAAACTTGACCCGTCGATGAGCCTGGTATCCCACAAGGCCAACCCAAGCCAAAATAGAGTCGGAAGCACGAATTGAGCGGATTTGAGTGAATGAACTCCTTCTTGGGCATGTCCAGACTCAGTCATTTTCTAAATAAAATTCAAAACTTCTCAGATCATCGATGAGCCTGAGCAAAAAGATTAATAAGCTTGATACACGGTCTGGCCTACCCAGTGATCAGGTCTATGTCCAGATTAGTAGAAAATCTAAGTTTAAAGCTACAATATCTTCCGATCATAGAGTTTGCAAATCACGTTACAGATCTAGTATGCTGAATATAGTTTCAAGTTTCAGGTAAATTATACATATAGTATTTACAAGGCATACAAAATTATGCAGATTTGTCTTTGGAGAAGAAGTGGTTGATGGTGGGCATGATCTCCGGCGGCTGAGTGCGGAGGAACTTGCGGAGCCCGTGCTCGGCGTACTTCCTCCCTTCTTCTGCATTGTCCAACACTGCCGTGCCTCTATGTTTCTTATTGATTCTGCATTACAGAAAGTGAACACTTCAAAAGAGTTTATATATATATGTGTGTGTGTGTGTGACAAAAAGAGCCAAGGGAAGTCAATAGATTATGTTTGTTAAGTAATTGACATCGAGGGCTTTTCTCATGGAACTTTATTATACCACACAGTGTTTGTTTGTTACCTGACATCAGGGTTCAACAGAACGTTTCTTGTGAGCTGGAATATGCATAGACTTGTCACAAATGTCATTGCTGCCATCAGTGGATACACCTATACATAAGAATAGAGCCATGAATATTTAACTCATCGAATATCCTATTTTAAGAGAGAAAAAGAAAGAAAGCATACTAAGGAATATCTCAAATTGTACTATGAATGATAAGAGTCTTGCCATCTTGTCCCTGCATGTTATGAAAACCATGCAATATTTTTTTTTTTTTCGGTTCATAATCTAGAACAAACAACATATCATGGTTGAACAATTCAACCGTCGAATTATCGAAAGTATGTTTAGCCTCCATTTGTTTTTTCAGAAAATATGATATTTTCGAAAAATATTTTCTAAAAAGTATTTTTCAAGAAAATGATAATATTTTTCGAAAATTGTCTGAAAATTAAAACTAAAAAAGAAAACATTATCCGGTGTTTGGAAAGAAAAATAATTGTCTGCCATTATTTTTCTCTGTACATAAACAGTCCAAACAAAATTCAGAAAACTCCATGCCAAAACTCATCACTCATGAACGCAATACATGTATCATTACGTATTCTTATACGAACCGGTACATATTTACATGAATGGAACAAAACAATATGAAGTCACCAGATGTCCTGATATCCAGCTCAATTTGCCTAGGTTTTGATACACAGAGAGCAGAGAAGAGTATCGCTTATTTGTTGACATAACAAACTAGTGATTGAGTGTTGTTTCTCTAGTTTCTCCTCTCTCGGGCAATTCATCGAGCGCTTTATGAGCAGAACCAGTAACCTCAACAGTTTTCGAAGTAGCCGCCTCGAGCCCCATTCGGCAGGCCCTAGAAACCTGTCACCCCTATGCATTGTTCAACAATTTGGGAAAAATCGAAGTGGAGCTTTTATCTCCACACTCTTCCACTCATGCCCAGTACAAATCAAAGAAGATATCATGGTGAGATGATGCGGTCGGTCTTGATCAATTTGAGAAGAACGGCAACTCGCGGTCGGAGTGGGTTCTCCTGCTTCGACATGGGCAGATCCGGCCGAGGCGGCTGCTTTTGAGCTAATTGATCTGACAACGGGAAAGATCGGCGGGGTTTCAGCGACACCTTACAGAACTGGGTTTTTGAGGTTGGGGGAGCGACGGATGAGGACGAGTGGTTGCGGAGGAGCTGCTGAGAATCTGAAGCAGGTTTGGGAGGGGATCAAATCAAGGGGGGAGAGAGAGGGAGAGAGAGAAGGGATTTAGAGAGTAATCGAGAGAAGTGAGAGAAGGTGGGGGAGGGATTTCAGCGTAGGAAGAGGACGAGAGCCTAAGGAAAAATGATTTCTACTTTTTCATAAAAGGCAATCATTTTTCTCAATTTTAAAATGATATTTTATGTTGATCGAAAAATATCTTTTGTGCACCGTTCAATCCCCCCTCCCTCGCTCCCTCCCTCCCTCCCCTCAACATCGGAAATGAGAAAATTATTTTTTGAATAAATATTTTTTATGAAAAATCCTTCGTGAATATAATCTCAACTATAAATATACATATATTTTATCAAAATACTCATTAATTGAGAGATCACGCGATTAAAAATAATTAATAATTCTATCAAATTAGCAACTTCTTTTTATCTATTGCACCGTAGGATGTTTCTATTTTAGCTGGCCAATACTATGTTCAAATGTTCATTTTCCTTCTGGGCGAGAAGGGACGGAGAGAATAATTAGGAAAAAAGGATAGGAGCATCTACATCTAACGTAAAGAAAACTTTACACGTGCGGACTTACCCAAACATGAGTTAAGGATTTTAACAATCCAATCTGTCACTAACCGTCAAATCAAGGGCGGATAAGACTGTCTATGGAAGTATGTTTATACATGCTATGTGATAGAAGGTAGAAGAAACGAAATAGTGATCCACATATAACGGACACGTGCTAAGCATTGGAATATTATGTAATTCACAAATTATATTAGTAACCCATATCAAATTATAAGCGAAGGCAGTGCATTGAAAAGTACAACTTCTGACTATTTGGTTATCTAGTGTTCTTGAAGTCAACCATATACTCTTTGGCAAAATACATTGACAGGTAGTTTGGAGAACACGGATGTGTTTATTTCACGGAAAAATGGCTTATTTAAAAAATATTTTACTAAAAATGATCATTCATACTGCTTATAAAAATGAACGACCAAAAACATAGTTCATCATCTACGAAAATGCTTAAATATAAATTGTTGTCGATAATAAAGTATTTTTCGAGGACTAATTCTTTCGAGCAATATAAATGATTATTTTTAGAAAAATACTTTTTAAATATTTTATTTTTCACGAAACAAACCGAGAGATTCAAATACATATATACTCACATCTGGCTTGACCCAACGCCCCATCAGGAAGTCCGTGCACCCGTGCTAAATTCTCCAGCCGCTTCCTTGGTTATAGTATAAATTGCTTACAAGACACTAGCATAGGGTGTGCGAGCCTGCAATTCGTGTATATATACTGCTCCCGCGAGAATTAGCAGAGCAGCCATCACTTTGGACGGCACGAGAAGCTTCCTTCTGTTCAAACAGTGGGCTATCTAGAGTTTGACTTCGGACAGAACCAGGGGCTTTAGCCTCTTGTTTTTTTTTTAGGTTTTCCTTGGTTCATTCGTCGGGAAAAAATTATTTGACTAGGTTTTACGCGAAGAGATTGAACGAGTCAACGCTGACATGTTTCTGCATGGTCCGCCCATTTACATGATTTTACTCATTCGTCCACCGAAGTCATCAAACGGCAAGTTAGATATCTTCCCAAGTTTTTCTCAATTTCATAATTAGACCCGCAGAAAGATGTTTCCTTGCGAGACGCCGAAACGCAACGGAAATAATCTAAACATAAGAAATAAAAATCGATAATAAGAAACAATATGTTCTAGCAATTACTAAAGTCTAAAAGTCTCTTTCACGAGAAACCATAAACACCCTTATATACGGTATTAAATCTAATTATAATAGGAAACGCATTACTACGAAAATATCACTAAAATCACGAAAATTACCCAAAAACTTAAAATGCCTAAAAACAACTGAAATTATAAAAACCCTAGGTGCATCCATCAACCCTAACTGCATCATTGCAACTCCTTCGGTATTATAGCGCCTCGAACTTCGTAGACTGAGGTTGGCGTCCTGGTTCTCAAGGTCTTCCCAAACTCTAGGTTCTAATTGGCTAGGAATACTGGACGTGAATTGAAGAGCAGAGAGGAGTTACCACCAATCGATTTATTTACAATAAGTGGATTGGATATTTAAAATACGTAAGGAGAAATAGATTAATAAACTATCTAGGCGGCATGTATAAGATGACTGCTTCATGTGCCTTAACAAGACGCTAAGATTCTAGAGTTAGCATGTGAAAATGCCATTTCGGTACTTCAACTTATCAATTAAGTACTAATTTGTATATATCGTGCGTATTCTGTTGGGATTTTGGTCTCCAAATCTATAAGAATGTGAATAAGAAGTGAGGGATTGTGACATTCTGATTTCCTAGTAATTTTAAGACTCATTAATGAGAAGTATATCTAGCGATGTGTCTCAGTCATATCCCGCTCGAATATGATCAATTTGAGTTGACTGGCCAAAAGGGAAAGCCTAACGCGAGACAAGGTACGTGGACCTAGGAAACTCGAATAGCAAATGACGCTTTGACCATAAGGATTGTCGAGGGGACATTTAGAGCCACAAAAGGTCGATCTAAGAACGATTAAGGAATGCATTGCTAGGGTTATATGATTGGAGTGCGGGTGATGCCGCCTAACCAACGTATAATTTACAAAATTTTTCTAAATTGGACAGTGACGATCGAGACCATCGGAACTAGTGATAGACCCTCACAATTACATGACAACTAAAGTTGCCATGAATTGACGAGCCCTCATTGTGATATGAATCATAGGGTCGATACGCGTAACGTCTGCAAAAGTCGCCCGTCAGTTCGGGATAGGTTGGAACCACGTCTGATAGAGAAAACGACCAGAAGCGAGTCTTGAAAATTGAAAATGGACAATCAAGAATTTCAATGTCAGGTTTGGATTGGCCATCGCCTTATCAAAGAATATTGGAATGAGAAAAACGACGTTCCGGACGTCGGGGGTAAAGTTACCATTTTGCCCCTCAAAACTTTAGCGTTGCTTATGCAATTGAAGGGGACATTTTGGTCTTTTAATCACCCCAAGGCTGCCAAAAAAGAGAAAGGATTATGGCCATTGGATGAAGCTTGAATGACACATAGGACAAGTGTCAGTAGATTAGCCAAAGAGTGGTCATGTCCACTTTTTCATAAGTACCATTCAACTCATTGACTTTGAAGTTGAATATAGCTATCTTCTCTCTCCTTGGCCGGCCATTCACCCTCCATCTTCACCGAGACTTCTTCTTCTTCTTCCTCTTCATTATCGCTCGCCCGACCGAACCTGTGCCTTATGTTCGCCTGCTCCGACAACCCCCTCCGGCGACCTTTAGCCAGCGAACCGACCATCCACACCTAACCCGACTCTTGCCGACATCTTTGAAGTGGAAGCGAGTCGTTTGACCCACTGAAGAGCTCCGGACAGCCATTCTCCCGGAAGTCAACGGAAACCATCGCAGCTGGAGGTAAGCTGCTGTTAGGACTCCGTAGGTCTCTAAACGTTTGAATTTTTCAACCAAATTTTGTGAAGATCTAGGGGACTCATAGAGTGATCTATGGTAAAAAGTTGAGGTTAATTTGATGGATTTTTGACTACAAATGGGTCTTGTGATTGTTGGACAGAAACTGATGATTTGAGGACTTGAGGAAACCGGCGACTTTTAAGGGATTTTCAGCGACGACTCAGCCCCAAATCTTCGGTGAGCCTCCTAAATCCTTAGATCTACATGTTAGCAAGTAGGTTAGTGAATAAATGATGAATTTGGACTAGTTTTAGGATTGAAAAACCTCGGTATGCACATAACCGAAAATAGCCCGGTTCGGTTCTACGCAAACCGATTCTGTGGAGGCTGTTGGTTGTTGATTTTGAGTCTCAAATTCATCAATGAGACATGTTAGTATGTTGAGGAATGTGTTAATGAGGTTTGTGATTCATGGATGGATGATTTGGGCAAGAAAAATTGACGATTGGATGGATTTCCATAGGTTGCGCGGTGAATTTGATTCTTAGACTACTTGGCCGAATCTTGGAGGCTCTTGGAAGGAGAATTTTGTGGTATTAAGCTTGAGGTAAGGGGATCCTAAACCTAAGATAGGAAGATTGGACTTGATTGGGCGAGTCGGGTAAAATTTTGGGTGATTCTTGAAGGGTCTCAATGTAATTATCCATTGTACATCCTAGGAGGGTGTAGATGACCCAAATATTTGATCATGCTTGTGCATTGAGTGATTTGTCACATTGGAGTGTCGAATTTGAATGTATTGCATGCCATAAGTATATGATTGGTGCATGAGATTGCACATGATCTTGTGTGTGTGAATTGATTCGAATTATGACATGTTTGAGGCAAGATAAGACCCTGAGGTGTATAAGACGCGGGATAGTGGGATGAATACCCTGAGACGCTGAGGCGCGGGGTTGGAGTTGTGTGGCACCCTGATTGTATGAGACACGGGGTTAAGAAGGCTACGGTTCTAATGCGTTGAAACGCGAGACGGAGAAGTGATGGGTCGACACTGGCCTAGAGTAACATTGAAACCTGATGCGTTTACGCGGGTTGTCAATGATGGTATGATGCATTTACGCGGACCAAGCTTGATGCGTTCTCAACGCAGGCATGAGAATGAGGCAGGTGTGAAGAGTGGAAGTAGAGGTGTGACACGGCGGAATGTACGTGATCTTAGTGATGTGTTGTGATGCCATGAATGTCTGCCTGACATCTGCATGAATGTTGTTATTTGAATGCCTTATGTCTATTTGCATGATATGCTAGTGTTGATGACTGCCTAAGTGGACTGTCGGCCTAACCTAGGGTTAGGACCTACCTTACTGAGATGTATATCTCACCCCATTGGGGACCCCTCCTTCTCTTACAGATCCTATATCTTGAAGATGTGGCTTATCAGGTTTAGAGACCCCAAGGAGATGTCCGTTTATTTTGATGAGTTCCCTGATGGGCAAGAGACTATTTATGTTAAAAAAATATACAGTGGTGTGAGTAGACGAGGGTAGCACTAGCTGGAACCTCATAGGTATAAGGCCTGGTTCTAGAAGGTTGGGGATGTATCTACAAGGCCGCTGAAGCCCACTGAGGTGCCCCAAGGAGTTGTCCCTAGCTGGTGTCATCCCACTCAGGATTTAGAGCAGGTTGAGGGGTTAGTTGCCGGGTCGAGGAATGGACCTGAGAGGACCCTGACCTTGGGGGATACTGAGGAGGAGGTCATAGTGGTTGAGGCTACAGAGGATGACCTAGTGGAGCCGTCTACTAAGGAGACCATGGAGGACACCATAGAGATTCGCTCGGAGACCTTTTAGGAGTATGAGCCTATGGAGGAGGCAGAGGAGACTGAAGACTCCAGCAGCTCGTCTTAAGAGCTTACGGTTTATGAGTCTGAGATTAGATGGTAAACCCTGATGTCTATATCTTTTGGTGATGATGATAGGTCTTTCTGTATTTATCCCGTCTCCCTAGCGGATTTAGTTGGCTATGCTTATGTATGAACTTTCAGGTATTATGCATCATGGTATTCTCGCTATCTAGGTCTCGCTTTATATTTTGTACGGAGGAGTTTTATCATTGTCGTTTCCGCGTGCTTTGTATATAGCATGTCTCTCGACTTATTTGTGGAGCTTGGGACCACGAGAGATATTTTGGCTTGCGTTGCAAGGAGTTGCGTGCTCGTGTAGGGGCGCGGGACGTGACATCCCCATTTGCTTTGGTATCAAAACAAGGTCAGCTCGATCCAAAGTTGATTGAGGACTGAAGTAATAAGGAGGATTGAGTTGGAACAAGGACGGGTAGCGATACCCTAGGAGATTGGCTAGGATAAGGCATGGGGTGCATAAAATGTGACTTGACACTTATGGTTAGCATTTGGTCTTGGCAGGATTGTGGTAATGTATAAGGATTAAGTTCCCCTGCTTAGTGTGGAAAGTCATTTCTGGATTTTGGCCTGTTAAGTGAATGAGCATTACTTGTTTTAGTGAACCGTTGGAGTGAACGGAACTGAGGTATGGCCATGAGCTACTTGTTGAAATGTCTCTGGAGTTGTAGTGCGGAGGACTGTTGTGTTATAACTGTTTCTGTTAAGGTATAGATGGTAGCACTGGACTTGGATGAATGAGTGAGTACTAACTCAATGCTGAACTTGTGGTGGATCAAGTTCAGTAAAAGAATATAAGGATGAGCAACTCATCTAGGAGATCTGGAAGGCCTAGAGGCGGAGCCTCTAGCTCGAGGCCCCCCGTAGTAGAAGATCCAAGGATGGATGGTGTGCTGAGGGCGCTAGAGAGGATTGGTGACCTCATTGACAGGCAGACCCAAGATCGGGATGCTGCCATAGCCTAGGCGGTAGGAGCCACCATAGCTGCCCTCAACGCCAATAACGGCGACAACGGGGGCAATAGAAACCATGATGAATAAGGCCTGGGCAATGAAGCGGTGAATGCCAGGAGGAAATCGTCGTGGCTAGACAGATGGTTCAGCTAGTGGAACGATTCATAAAGCTGAAGCCGACCCAGTTCGACGGGATTGGAGATCCTGAGCCAGCACCCAGGTGGATTGAGAAGTTGGAAAAAACTTTTGGAGTGCTAAGGTGTACAGACGAAGAGAAGGTACTGTTGGTAGTATACCAACTAGAAGGGACTGCGAACGATTGGTGGCTGTCACCAAGAATGGAGTTTTCCTCGAAGGAACGGCCATGATTTGGGATGCCTTAAGGCGGCGTTCGACGACAAGCACTTCTCGGAGATGGCCAGGGAAAGGAAGCAAGTGGAATTCTTACAACTGTGTCAGAACCAACTGACGGTGGATCAATATAAGGCTGAGTTCTCTAGACCGTCGAGGTACGCACCTCGATTTGTAGAGGATCCCTAGGAGAAAGCACGGAGGTTTAGGGACGGATTGAGGCCTGAGCTCCACAGTCAGATGATTGCCCTAAATCTGAGGACTTATAAGGAAATATATGAGTGGGGCCAGATGATTGAAAGGGACTTGAAGGAGAGGAATGCCGCATCTGGATCGCGTTTCACCCCATTCCGAGATAACCGCCAGATGGGCAAGAGACCGATGGCGGGCAATAGGCGTTTCGTGCCTCCAGTAAGGAAAAATATTGTGAAGCCGCCGAATCCCACGAACTTGAGTTGTCGTCTCTTTGGTAGGAGGCATGGAAATTGGCCATGCCCGAAAAAGACTGGAGCCTGTTTTAAGTGTGGTTAGATGGGCCACCAGATGAGGACGTGCTCGAACCAAGCTTCGACGAGTCGACCTTAAGGATAGAGATCGCAGGTTGGACCGTCGACTGCCACTCTTCAGATCGAGCAGAATCGACCACCGGCTCAGGGAAGAGTATATGCAGTAGCCCACAAAGAGGTGGAGGAAGCACCAGGCGTGGTCACATGTACTGTTTACTTATGTGACCAAGCTATATATGCATTGTTTGACCCTGGTGTCACGCATTCATTTATGTCTGCACAGTTTGCTGATTTGGTGGGTATGAAGTTAAAACCGTTGAGTATAATTTTGCATGCTACCACCCCACTGAAGGATAATATATTGGTTACATTGGGCTGTGCTGACTGTGAAATTATGATTGGAGGGAGTAAAGAGAGTATTGATTTAGCTGTACTTCCCATGTATGATTTTGATGTGATCATAGGGATGGATTGGTTAGGTAAGTAGGGAGTAGTGGTAGATTGTGGTAGTAGGATAATTTGTTTCTACCCAGAAGGCCTAGTTTTGAATTCGTGGGAAGTCGAGGAGGGATCTCGATTCCCTTAGTCTCATCTCTTGAGGTGACAAAGTTGATGTCTGAAAGGTGTCAGGCGTACTTAGTTGCGGTGATGGACACGACTGCCGTGGAGCCAAAGCTAGAGAGTATCCCAGTAATGCGTGAGTTCCCCGACATTTTTTCCCAAAAGTTGCCAGGATTGCCACCGGAGCGAGAGATAGAATTCGTGATCGAGTTAGCTCTTAGAACGGAACCGATCTCGAAGGCACCTTATAGGATGTCCCTATCAGAATTGAAAAAGTTAAAGGTGCAGATGCAAAAACTATTGGATAAAGGATTTATCCGACCGAGTGCTTCCCCGTGAGGAGCGCCGGTATTGTTCGTAAGGAAGAAGGATGGGTCTTTGTGACTATGCATCGACTATCGGCAGCTGAACCAGGCAACAGTGAAGAATAAATACCCACTGCCGAGAATCGATGACGTGTTTGATCAGTTGCAAGGAGCGGCGGTATTTTCAAATATTGACTTGAGGATCGGATATCACCAGTTGATGATCAAGAAGGAAGACATACCTAAGATTGCTTTTAGGACGAGGTATGATCATTATGAGTTCACAGTGATGCCTTTTGGATTAACCAATGCTCCAACCGCATTCATGTATTTGATGCATCGAGTATTTAAGGAATTCCTGGATAGATTCGTCATAGTCTTTATTGACGATATCTTGATTTACTCGAGGAGTGCCGCAGAACATGAAGAGCACCTAAGGATTGTCTTGCAAACCTTGAGGGAACACTTGCTATACGCTAAGTTGAGCAAATACGAGTTCCGGCTAAATAAGGTAGCATTTCTTGGTCATGTGGTATCTGGAGAAGGAATCGTAGTAGATCTTGCAAAAATAGAAGCAAAAACAAATTGGCCTAGGCCCACTACAGTTACTGAAGTCAGAAGTTTCTTGGGATTGGTAGGGTATTACAGGTATTTTGTGGAGAAGTTCTCATCCATAGCCATCCCATTGACGCGGTTGACCAAGAAAGAAATCAGGTTTGAATGGACAGACAAGTGTGAAAAGAGTTTTCAAGAGCTCAAACATCGATTGACAACTGTACCAGTGCTAACAATTCCATCAGGACCAGGGGGCTATGAGATATACAGCGATGCTTTGTTGAAAAGATTGGGCTGTGTGTTAATGCAGCATAGAAGAGTAGTGAAACGAAGTACCCAACTCACGACTTGGAGTTAGCAGCGATTATCTTTGCTATGAAAGTCTGGAGACATTATAAGTGTGGCGAGAAGTTCCAAATTTGCACCGACCACCAGAGCTTGAAGTACCTGTTTTCCCATAAGGAACTAAATATGAGGTAACGTCGGTGGATGGAACCGCTCAAGGATTACGATTGTGATATATTGTATCACCCTGGGAAGGCAAACAGAGTAGCAAATGCACTTAGTCGAAGTCAAGCATCGCCGGTCTACTGGTAAAAGATTGGTCGATGATCGAGGATTTGAGAGACTTTGAATTCAGACTAGAAGTCTTCCAGTTGTCCAGTCTGATAGCAACATTAAGGGTAGAACCTGAGGTCCAGGAAAGAATAAAGACCTTGCAGTTTATGGACCTAGAAATTTAAAAAATCATGGAGATGGATACGGCGAAGAGAAAACCAGAGTTTCAGGTGTCCGAGGATAGAGTTTTGAAGTTCCGAGGACGCCTATGCGTACCAAAGGACGAAGGATTCAGGGAAATGATTTTGTCAGAGCTCACAGGAGCAATTATAGCGTCCACCCTGAAGTACGAAAATGTATCAGAACTTGCGACAACACTACCGGTTGAACGGGATGAAAGTGGATGTGGCAAAGTATGTGGCAAAGTGCTTGACATGCCAGCAAGTGAAAAAGCAGCACTATAAGCCCGGAGGATTATTACAGCTATTGGAAATACCGGAATGGAAATGGGAGCATATAACGATGGACTTTGTGATGGGACTCCCGAAGAGCTAGAGAGGTCACGACTCTATATGGGTAGTCGTGGACAGATTAACTAAATCTGCACACTTCATCCCGGTGCGGAAGGACTTTGAAATGGATAGATAGGCCGAATTGTACATGAGGCAAGTAGTGAGGTTACATGGAGTACTTATGACAATTACCTCTGATAGAGATCCCAAGTTCACGGCGAACTTTTGGTAGAGTCTTCAAGAAGCCATGGGAACCCGACTGTAGTTTAGCATGGCGTACCATCCATAGACGGATGGACAGTCGGAGAGGACGATTCAGACGCTTGGGGACATGCTGCGAGCATGCATCATAGATTTTAAAGGTAGATGGGAAGATCAACCACATTTGGTGGAATTCGCGTACAATAATAGTTACCAGCAGAGCATCTAGATGGCACCATTTGAAGCACTTTATGGAAGGGCCTGCAGAACCCCGATTTGCTGGGATGATGTTGGAGAAAGGAGTATCACAGGCCCAGAGTTAGTAGAGCAATCGGTGGAAGTAGTGAAAATAATTCGGGATAGACTAAAGATGACACAGAGTCGTCAGAAGAGCTATGCGGATAAGCGGCGTAAGCCTTTAGAATTTCAAGTGGGCGATCATGTTTTCCTTAAAGTGTTATCAATGAGGGGGTTGTCGCGATTTGGGATGAAGGGAAAAATGAGCCCAAGGTACGTGGGTCCATTTGAGATACTGGAGCGGATTGACCCTGACCTACAGTCTTGCCTTGCCGCCTAATCTATCCCAGGTGCATAATGTCTTCCACGTACCAATGTTGCGGAAATACGAACCAGACCCGACACATGTGCTGGACTATGAGGTCATAGAAGTGGACGACCGAGTATCCTATGTAGAGAAGTTGCTCGGGATTGAAGACCGGAAGGAGCAAACTCTGAGGAATAAGACGATTACATTGGTCAAAGTTGTGTGGGAGTACCATGGAACGGAAGGCGCCACGTGAGAAAACGAATAGACAATGAGGCGACAACATCCCCATTTATTTGAGTAATTAAGTTGATGTAAATTTCGGGGACGAAATTTTTGTAAGGGGGAAGAGTTGTGACATTCTGATTTCCCAGTAATTTTAAGACTCATTAATGAGAAGTATATCTAGCGATGTGTCTCAGTCATATCCCGCTCGAATCTGATCAATTTGAGTTGAGTAACCAAAAGGGAAAGCCTAACGCGAGACAAGGTACGTAGACCTAGGGAACTCGAATACGAAATGACGTTTTGACCATAAGGATTGTCGAGGGGACATTTAGAACCACAAAAAGTCGATCTAAGAATGATTAAGGAATGCATTGCTAGGGTTATATGATTGGAGCGCGGATGATGCCGCCTAACCAACGTATAATTTGCAAAATTTTTCTGAATCGGACAGTGACGATCGAGACCATCGAAACTAGTGATAGACCCTCATAATTACATGAGGACCAAAGTCGCCATGAATTGACGAGCCCTAAATGTGGTATGAATATAGGGTCGATACGCGTAACGTCTACAAAAGCCGCCCGTCAGTTCGGGATAAGCTGGAACCACGTCTGATAGAGAAAACTACCAGAAACGAGAATTGAAAATTGAAAATGGAAAATCAAGAATTTCAATGTCAGGTTTGGATTGGTCATCGCCTTATCGAAGAATATTGAAATGAGAAAAACGACGTTTCGGACGTCGGGGGTAAAATTACCATTTTGCCCCTCAAAACTTTAGCCTTGCTTATCCAATTGAAGGGGGGCATTTTGGTCTTTTAATCACCCCAAGGCTGCCAAAAAAGAGAAAAGATTATGGCCATTGGATGAAGCTTGAATGACACTTAGGACAAGTGTCAGTAGATTAGCCAAAGAGTGGTCATGTTCACTTTTTCATAACTACCATTGAACTCATTGACTTTAAAGTTGAATATAGCTCTCTTCTCTCTCCTTGGTCGGCCATTCACCCTCCATCTTCATCGAGACTTCTTCTTCTTCTTCCTCTTCATTGCCGCTCGCCCGACCGAACCTGTACCTTCTGTTAGCCTACTCCGGCGACCCCCTCCGACAACCTTTAGCCGGCAAACCGACCATCCACACCTAGCCCGACCTGTTGCCTATATCCTTGAAGTCGAAGCGAGTCGTTTGACCCACCGAAGAGCTCCAGCTAGCCATTCTCCCGAAAGTCAACGGAAACCATCGCAGCTGGAAGTAAGCTGCTGTTAGGACTCCGTAGGGCCTCTTAATGTTTGAATTTTTTGGCCAAATTTTGTAGAGATCTAGGGGACTCATAGAGTGATCTGTGATAAAAATTTGAGGTTAATTTGATAGAGTTTTTACCCCAAATGGGTCTTGTGATTGTTGGACAGAAACTACCGGTTTGAGGACTTGAGGAAACCGGCGACTTTCAAGGGATTTCTGATGACGACTCGGCCCCAAATCTTCGGTGAGCCTCCTAAACCCTTAGATCTACATGTGAGCAAGTAGGATAGTGAATAAATGGTGGATTTGGAGTAGTTTTAGGGCTGAAAAACCTTGGTATGCATAGAACCGAAAATAGCCCAGTTCGGTTCTGTGCAAACCGGTTCTGTAGAGGCTGTTGGTTGTTGGTTTGTGATCTCAAATTCATCAATGAGACATGTTAGGATGTTGAGGAATGTGTTAATGAGGTTTGTGATTCATGGATGGGTGATTTGGGCAAGAGAAATTGACGATTGAATGGATTTTCATAGGTTGCGCGGTGAATTTGATTCTTGGACTACTTGGCCGAATCTTGGAGGCTCTTGGAAGGAGAATTTTGTGGTATTAAGCTTGAGGTAAAGGGATCCTAAACCTAAGATAGGAAGATTGGACTCGATTGGGCGAGTCGGGTAAAATTTTGGGTGATTCTTGAAGGGTCTCAATGTGATTGTCCATTGTATATCCTAGGAGGGTGTAGATGACCCAAATGTTTGATTATACTTGTACATTGAGTGATTTGTGACATTTGAGTATTGAATTTGAATGTCTTGCATGCCATAAATGTATGATTGGTGTATGAGATTGCACATGATCTTGTGTGTGTGAATTGATTCGAATTATGGCATGTTTGAGGCAAGATAAGACCCTGAAGTGTATGAGACGCGAGGTAGTGGGATGAATACCTTGAGGCGCTGAGGCGCGGGGTTGGAGTTATGTGGCACCCTGATTGTATGAGACGCGGGGTTGAGACGGCAGCGGTCCTGATGCGTTGAAACTCGAGATGGAGAAGTGATGGGTGGACACTGGCCTGGAGTAACATTGAAACCTGATGCGTTTACGCGGGTTGTCAATGACGTTCTGATGCGTTTATGCGAACCAAGCCTGATATGTTCTAAACGCGGGCATGAGAATGAGACAGGTTTGAAGGGTGGAAGTAGAGGTGTGACATGACGGAATGTGCATGATCTTAGTGATGTGTTGTGATGCCATGACTGCCTGCCTAACATCTGCATGAGTGTTGTTATTTGAATGCCTTATGTCTATCTGCATGATATGCTAGTGTTGATGGCTACCTGAGTGGACTGTCGGCCTAACCTAGGGTTATGACCTACCTTACTTAGATATATATCTCACCCCATCGGGAACCCCCTTTTCTTATAGATCCTAGGTCTTGAAGATGTGACCTATCAAGTTTGGGGACTCCAAGGAGATGTCCGTTTATTTTGATGAGTTCCCTGACGGGCAAAGGACTATTTATGTTAGAAAATGTACAGTGGTGTGGGTAGACGAGAGTAGAACTAGCAGAAAGCCTCATAGGTATGAGGCTTGGTTCCGGAAGGTTGGGGATGTATCTACAGGGCCGTTGAAGCCCATTAAGGTGCCCTAGGGAGTTGTCCCTAGCTAGTGTCTTCCCACCCGAGATTTAGAGCAGGCTGAGGGGTCCGTTGCCGGGTCAAGGAAAGGACTTGAGAGGATCTCGACCTTAAGGGATACTGAGGAGGAGGTCATAGTGGTTAAGGCTACAGAGGATGACCTAGTGAAGCCGTATGCTGAGGACACCATGGAAGACACCATAAAGGTTCGCTCGGAGAACTTCTTGGAGTATGAGCCTACGGAGGAGGCAGAGGAGACTGAAGACTCCAGCAGCTCGTCTTAGGAGCTTACGGTTTATGAGTCTGAGATTAAATGGTGACCCTGATGTCTGTATCTTTTGATGATGATGATGGATCTTTTTGTATTTACCCCGTCTCCCTAGCGGATTTAGTTGGCTATGCTTATGTATGAACTTTTAGGTATTATGTATCATGATATTCTCGCTACCCAGGTCTCGCTTTATATTTTGTACATAAGAGTTTTATCATTGTCGTTTCCGCGTGCTTTGTATATAGCATGTCTCTCGACTTATGTGTGGATCTTGGGATCACGAGAAATATTTTGGCTTGCGTTGCAGGGAGTTGCGTGCTCGTGCTTGGGGCACGAGGCATGACAGGGATGGAGCACATCTCACATTGGAAAGAAAAGGAGTTGAGAGATGGGTCTAAATATCGGCGTTGCATGAAAAATCTCCCACGGTGAGGCATAATTGATTCTCTTGGGGTTCGGCCTAAGAGGTTGGAATCCACAAGGGTTGTTATCTCGAAAAATTCCTTTTATCGAACGTTAGCAGTTCGTTAAGAAAAAGGAGTTCTGGGCAAGTTATGGACAGAGAGCATCAAATGCAAGATATCTTATTGATAGAAGCGTGTCTTTCGACAACTTTGTACAAGATTTCGAGCTGCTAGAGATGAATTTTGATGAACTTTGTTGGATACTTTGACGGAACAAAGGGGCGAGGCTCAACACCAGAATTGAATCAACGATGTTGGACCACACTGTAGAACACAATGTCGGAATTTAATCAACGACATTGGACATGTGGAAATGTAGGACACAACACAAGAATTGAATCGATAATGCTAGATGGGTGGAGAATGAACCAATACAGTATCGAAATTTAATCGACGGTACTGGACTAGGCGAGTAGAAGTTGAAATTTAATCAACGACACCTAACTTTGGATATGAAACATGTCGGGATTGAATCAACAACGAGAATTTGAAAGTTACAGCTAAGGTTATGCTAGATTGAAAGATAAAGATTTGATGTGTTATTTTTTGTGTGTTTTTCGGTGTCGGATACCTTTAGGAATTTATAGGCGTGTTCTGATAACCGTTGAAGAGCCCTTATCTTATGCTCCAAGTATATCTCGCTTTGGGGATGGGGTTTGCTTCGATAATTGTTGGATAGCTGTCACCTTCCAGCTTTTTCCACGTTTCCCCTCAACGAACCTTGTGGATGAAGTATTCAATGGTTTTCGCGCCTCTTTTGTCCCTTTTGATGGGGTTGCCGCCAAATCTTTCGACTGCCCCTGATCGTGTCTTCTTTTGCACGCTCTTTTCATTTTATGCTTTGGGACAAATTCCGTCAAAATGATCCCCTACGTGGCGTCTCTGTAGCTAATCTTCACCTGCACTGCGTACACCATTCCGTAGCTGAATACTCCCCTTTCTCTTGTGCACATCACGTGACCCATAAGGTAGTTTTAGGCATTAACAAATGCCCCTTTTTAAAAGATATAAATCAAGGATTTATGTCTTTTAAAGAACGTTTTAATTTGACAGCTGCGTTATCATCAGAATTTCTTTTCCCAAGAGTATGATCGTCCCACCTTTTCCTTGACGCATCGACTTTTGGTTCGTAAGCCATTTTAGACAGAAAGTCTTCAAACATCATCTTCTTTGTTGTTTTAAACCATAAACCCTTTCATGTTCTCAGCTTTCGTCCTTTTCCATGGCATCTTCATCTTCTTCTTCCGACCCAAAACAAATGATTGGCCACTTTGACAAGTTGAAGGATGAAAATAAAGATGACTGCTTTGTCGAGCTTCTAAATACTTCCAAAGAGTATTTCGGGTTTATCTTGGGACCCAGTCTTCGTTCCTATTTGTCATTCCCGGCATCCCTTCAAACTTGTTTTCCACTACGTCGGAGTGAAAAACTTCCTATCTAAGTCTCTCATATGCGGGACATTTGGTCGCTTCAATCTCAGCGATTTCGCAGCTTCCCGTTGCGTGACGACATGTTTCTGGCCTGGTTTTGCCGGCTTAAATCCAACTCATTGACTACAGCTGCTTGGACGACAGCTCATATCAGGATGGCCCTAGAGGTTAGTTTGCTATCCCACTATCTGAATAGGAGTTTGCTGGGTTCTGTCATAAACTTCTGGCCTTCGTCAACCAACTGTTTCTTTTTCTCATGGGTCCCATGTCAATCACCCTTCTAAATATTTTCACTATTGTGGACCTGGCTTCTCATGGTGCGTTTACCATGAATTTAGAAATGTTAGAAGATTGTTCTATTCTACAGACCTTCCTGGCTTACAGAAAATTCATCAATCTTCACTGTAAGATTTCTAGTAGTGTCTCCATTGCCGAGAGGACAGCCTTCCTTTCGTATTTGTTGTCGAAATACTTTTTCTTCAACCCAGGCTTAAAAGTATCTCAAGACTAACTCGTCCTCGCGTCCAATCTTGCTAGGGGGAGAGACGTCGCTCTAGGTCCTTTAACTTTAGCCATTCTTTATAGGAGCATAACTCACTCCTCTTGATCAATGATGGCATACACAAATGATGTTGTGTTGTCCGGTCCTCTCTAGATTCTCCAGGCCTGGATAACATTGTGTTTTCCTTTTTTGTTTGCGGAAATTCCCCTTCTTCGACAGGAAAGTGGACCTTCGGACATTGGTATCAGGTTGCTCTCTGCTACTCCATTGGACGTGCCTCCTAGCATTTCGTCCTTTATTTTTAACCTTCAACAAATCTTATCAAGTGTTTCTGACAGGGTTGACTTGTTCCCATACCGTTATGCTGAGCTGAACTTTCTTCTTGATCCGAAAACTCATGAGCTTTTTAGTTTTCGTGACTTTTTAATTTCCGTCCGTTCCCCCAAAGACCTTCCCATTCGGGTGTCCCTCAAAGGCAGGTTCTATCCGGGGTTTAAACCTTATTCTCCTCAATATTGGGCTCAGCAATTCGATCTTCGGCAAGCTGTTCCCATGCCTACTCCTTGTCTTATGGATTTCCCGCCGATGGAAAAGAAGGCCTACATATTTGACGATGATAATTATTTCATCTGCTATGCCCGAGTAATTGCTTCAATGCACCGACGTTTCTCTAAGGACACCACTGGGCTCTTCGATTTGATCTTGGGGCTACCTCGGAGTATACAACCTGGTGGTTATTCTTTAGTCTAAAAAGCCCTTATGAAGCCGCTACCTCTTCGATTCTCAACAAGGATCGGATCAAGTCATTTGGCCTAAATCCGAGTAGTACATATCCTAAAGGAAAGAGGAAGGCCTTCTAAGACGTCCCCGAGCACCCGATATTTCAAACAGTTTGGAAAAACTTTTCCTTATTTTGATTAATAGTTAGGACTTCGAATACTTACTTATTTATGCTTGTTAGATGATGAGCTAGAAGATGACAAACCCATTATTTCTCTCCATCGGAAGAAATGTCCTATGCCTTCAGTCATCCTCTCCGATGCTGGCAAACCCTCAGAAATTCACCCCGAAGATCCTTCGCCGGGTGTTGCTTAGGCTAAAAAGTTTAATACTAGCTCCTTTGTTAGTGAACCGTCTGCCCTTGCTGAATCTTTCAATCCACCAGCTCTGGAAGTTCACGACAGGCCCTTGCTGCGCTTACTTCTGGTCAAGTAGATTCTCTCAACAATCTTCTAATGGTCAAAGAGCCTTACGATAAATTCTCATTTACAATTCCTCAGACATTTGTAGTTGTCGATCCTACACTTACTGAGGTTGATCTGTCTGCAACTCAAGTTTCATTGGCAGATAGCCAAGCTTACTTTGCGGAGCCTTCTGCTTCCTCAACTCCTCCTGACATGCATCAACAGGGTATTTCCCCATCAATAGCAGCTTTAGATTGGCTAAAACTCAATTTGTCGGGCTCCTTGGATCTTCTTTTTGTTGGGATTTCCTCCTTTGTAGACAACCCATCAGCGATTGAATGTATTAGGTCTGTGACGACAGAACTAACCAGGGAAGAGTTTATGGTGTTGCTTCCTCCAAGTATTGCTCACCGCTTGAAGAATTTTTTAGATCACTTTTCTACCGGCTTTTCTCACTATAATGAATGTCATGAGCAAATTGTTGCCGTAACTAGCCTTATTGATTACCCCCCTGATGCCGAAACCCAAGCAGCAGAGCGATTAGTATGTCAGGAGAGAGATTCTCTCCAGGATGTTGCTAAGGAGATGGCTGAGTTGGACGAGAGAAGACGGACTCTTGACCAGCAGAAATTGGCAATAGATAAGGAATTAGAGGAAACACTTCTCCAGTGGTCCGCCATGTTGTCTCGTCATTCGTTGGATGAAGATCGTTTAAAAATATTCATTGTTGCTCTTGAGGCGAAGAGACAAGAATGCCTTGCTAAGATGACACAAGAAGCGGCCCACCAGCATCAAGTCAGGAGTGAAGATCAAGGGGACGTTTCTCTCTCCCTCATAGATCATCAACCTAGAAATGATCATATTGTCCTGGGCCCTCAGCTTAGATGACTGGCTCCTCCTTCGATATTTAATAGAATGCTTTCCGCTCCATTGTAGGGAGACATTACTTGCTAAGCAATCATTTATTTGTGCTTCTGATTGGCTGACCCATAACAATCGTTTTGTCTCCTATCCGTCTTTCGACAAACAATTTTTCTGCTAGTACCAACAGTTGAAAGGATCTTTTCCCCTCTATGGAAGAAGGCTAGGATTGACAAACCGTTGGCTTTCTGCCGTATCTATATCGATCCTTTAGAATACGGTCTGATTGGAAGCATGTGTTGCTTGTTGTGACATTTTGAATTTCCTTCCATCTTGAGGCTGTTGAATGAGAATGTATCTTTCGATGTATTTTAACTTTATCTCGCTCATATCTGATCAATCTTAAGTAAACTGACCAAAAGGGAAAGGCTAACGCATAATAAGCTACGTGAACCTAGGAAACTCGAAACAGGAAATAACGTTTTGACCATAAGAATTATCGAGGGAACATTTATAGCCAATAAGGCCGATCAAATAACAATTAAGGAATACAATGCTAGCGTTATATGATTGGGTTGTGGGTGATGCCCCTTAACCAAAGTATAATTTGTAAATTTTCCTAAATCGAACTATGGCGATCGAAGCCGTCAGAACTAGCGATAAACCCTTGCAATTACATGATCACCAAAGCTGTCATAACTTGAGTTTTCCTAAGTGTGATGAATCACAGAGTCGATTCGCGTAACGTCTGCAAAAGTTGTCCGTTAGTTCGAGACAAACTGGAGTTACGATCGACGGACAAGTGATCATGAAATGAAAGCTCAAAATTGGCAATTGGAAATAGAGAATTCCAATTCCAGACAAGAATTTGACGACATCTTGCTAAATGGTAAATTTGAATTGAAAAAGTGAAGTTTAGACTGAAAGTGCAAAATTACCATTTTACCCATCGACCATTTGCCTTACCTTAAGAATGCAAGAAGGACAAAATGGTCATTCTATCTACACCATATGGCTACCTAAATTTATGTATATAGAGTCCAAGATGAGTCAAAGCTTGAGTTATATTATTGGTCATGTGCCACATGTCACTCAATAAAGCCCCAAGCATTTATTACCCTCACCTAATTCTATCTTGTCAATTAATCCAAATTATTTATGTGAGACATTCATTTGGAAGCCCTCATCCGTCGTGTATTGCTTCTCCACCAATTCCTTTGCATTTTACTCTTCATTTTGCTTCCATCGAAAACTGCCCAGAAAGATAGGTTTTTGCTTGCCTGGTTGGTCTGCTCGCCAACCCTCTTCTAATGCCGTCTGCCCGTGATCCGACCACCAGAAGCAAGCTTAACATGTCATTGACACGTTCCAAGCGATAGCTCGACGTTTCGTTGAGTGGTTTTTCCCGACCAGCCCTTAGACTAAAACCGAACAGAAATCGCACGAGCTAAGGTAAGGTCTACGTTCTACCTCTTAGAGACTCCGATTGACTTCAAATATTTGAGGAGATCTTCATAACATCTATTACTAAGGTTGGATGGCTTGTGCTTGTAAGTTTGACTGTGTTAAAATAGGTTTTTATGGCTGATTATGGGTGATCAAAATTGGATAGATTCTATCTGTGTGGAAGCCATGCTGTTCCGAGGTCTTTGGAGTGTCGTTCCACTTCAAATTTCTAGGTGAGCTCTCTAAACCCATATATGAGGTCTTAGCAAGTTTGTTTGTGAAGAATTAAGGCTTGGAATTGAAGTATGGCTTGATTGTGCTAATCGAATCGAAAATCGATTTTGTTTTGTGGATGAACTCTTGCTAGCCGATTCTGTTGGCGGGATGATTGAGGAGTATTTGGACTTCAAATTGACTTATAATGTTCTATAAGATGTGATGTGAGGTGTTAATGGGAAGTGTATGAAGTGGATTGGGGTTTAGAAGTGAATTATGGGCAAAAATTGATGCATGAACCCCTAGGTTGAGTTTTGCCTTGTATGTGGCCGTGTGAACCGAACCCATTGAGGGTTTGTGGAATTGTGATTATGTGTTCAATTGATCAATAAAGTGTCATGAATTGTCAATAGTATGGCTAAGGAAAGATTAGATTAATGGAAGTGAGTATTCCACGATTTTTTTTTCAAGATTGGTAAATCATCATAGGTTGATGAAGGATTCTCGAAGAGTTCATACTTGTGGCATTGAGGAGAGTCACTTTGTCTAACATTTTGCTAATTAATCAAGGTAAGTATTTCCTAAACCTTTATCTGAATGTTAGGACACTGCTAAACGCTTTGTTAAATGAATTAAATGCCTGGTGCATTTTATGAATTGAATTGTGGGTGGTATGATGGCATTGTGAAATCAATGAGAAAGATGTCGAGGATACCGATTGGCCTGTGGCCCTAGTGGTATCGAATGGTGGTGAACTCGAATAAGAATGAGAATGCCGATTGGCCTGTGGCCCCAATGGCATTGAATGGCTGAAAGCCTTGAAAGTACCGAGTGGCCTGTGGCCCTAGTGGTACGAGGCATCGATTGGCATGTGGCCCCAATGATGTTAGATGGCAAGAGTGCCAGAGGAGTATGTGGGTGGAGGGGAAAGTGGTGGCAATTGTGCATCGAATTGCATGTGCTTGTGCATTGAGCTTGGGACCCTGAAATTGAGTGTGGTTGATTATAATGCTTATCCATGCTTGGCTATTGATATTTCTGTTGGTTGATGCCACACTTGAATCGTTGATGCCTTATGCCATTGCATTATTGTTTACTTGCATGTGGGATGACATTTGTGTGTGGTCTGGGGGGACTAGTAAGAGAGGTTTAGAATTATGTTTCACTTTTAGAAATGTCAATCTCACCCCATAGTGGGACACCACTTTTAGACCCCAAGCCTTAACTATGCTGCCAATCCGACTGGGTGATCCAAAGGAGATGACCGCTCTTTTTGATGAATTTCCCGCTATGAAGGGTATTGTATATGTCAGGAAGCGCACCATTGTCTGGGTAGTCGAGGTAAACTGGAGTTACAACCCCACCGCTTCGACACATGGTACCGTCGATTGGGAAACAACAGCTTGATAGGACCTCTACTGCCTGGGGATGTTCCATCGGAGGTGGTTTCGAATTGGTGTCATCCATTTTGATCGGAGATCGAGATAGAGAATCCAGCATCAATGGGAGGCTCGAGGAACATACCTGAAGTGTCGAAGTCTCCACCGCCCTTTAGAGGAATACATGAACTACATTGAGATCTCTACCAATGCGATTGAGGCCACCGACGAGGACAACGAGGCAGACAATGAGGAGGAAACCGAAGAGGACACTAAAGAATCATCCGAAGAGGTGCCATCGGAATCATTTTTTGAGTACAAACTCGAGGACGAGGAAGACAATGGAAGCGACGGGTCAAGCGGTTCTTCTAAGTAGTTGGACCTGAAGATAGGGGTGTAAGAAAGAGGGATTAATAAAATTTTGATGTTAGACTTTGGGATAAGGCTAAGTGGTAACCCTGAACTTAGATCTTAGTTCCTTTTCCTACCTAGGTGTGCGATTTTATCTTTTTGTCTTTTCCCTTCTGTTGTGTGAACTACTGGATAGTTACGGGATGTATATGTGGTGTGCTTTTAACTCATCCCATTTCATTTTTATTTCTTATTGTATGGAGAGGTTATCTCGTTTGCTGCTTGCGCATTTCATATCATTCTAGGCCATGAGAGATTCCTGGGTAATTATTGGCCTCAAGGTGGATGTGATGAGCTCCAAGAGATGCGGGGCGTTACATCCACATCAAAGTGGTATCAAAGCAAGGTTCGCTTGGTTATAGCAGATTGGGGATTGGAGTAATAAGGAGTAATTCGGATGAGTTGGGGTAGTGAGACCCTAGGGGGGATCGTTAGAGTCAAGCATTATTGCTTGGCATATGATTGATGCATGTGATTGGCATCTTGAATTGACATGGTTGTGGTGAACCTATGAAGGGTTTAAGCTCTGCACTTAGCCTGTTGTTGTGAATGTTGGTCTGATGAGTGAATTATTACCTTTGATTATACTAAGTTGCAGATGGGTCTGGACTTGAGGTATGGATTTGTATTTTTGATTAACATGCTCATGAGAATGCTTGAGTGCTTCGCTGTTGTTTTATGATTGTTGCCGTGTTGTGTAGCATAGAAGTATTGAGATTCGAGTAAGTGAATTAGGTCTCTGATTCCATGGTGGAATTATAGTGACTCAAGTAACCTAAGTTGAGCAAGTATGAGCAATAGACCTGGAAGGCCAAGAAGCGGAGCTTCGAGCTCTAGAGCCCCAGTAGCTGAGGACCCGAGAATGGATGGAGTCCTGAGAGCTTTGAACAAATGGCGAGCTGATGAGAAAGGAAGCACAAGATAGAGTTAAGCGACTCTTAGATAAGCAGAAGAGAGAGCTGAGATTATAGCTCAGGCTGCTTAAACTGCAGTAGTAGCTGTGAATATGGTAATCAGAATAATGCCTAGGGTGCTGAAGTTGGGAATGCTCAAGGCGATGTTAATGTCAATAGACCGATGGGTCCATTAGTTGAGCAATTTATCAAATTGAAACCATCTCAGTTTGATGGCACTGGAGATCCTAAGCTAGCACCAAGGTGGATTGAGAAACTCGAAAAAGCTTTTGAAGTGCTAAGATCCACTAATGAAGAGAAAGTGTTGCTAGCTATGTATCGGCTGGAGGGAACTGCACATGATTAGTGGAGTCCCTCGAAGGAAGGAGTATTTCCAGAAGGTACGGCCTTAACTTGGGCTATCTTTATTGTTGCTTTCAATTACAAGTACTTTTTTGAGATGGCACGTGAGAGAACGCGAGTGGAATTTTAGCAGTTGCGACAAAATCAGCTGACTGTAGACCAATATGAAGCTGAGTTTGCAAGATTGTCGAGGTCTGCACCAAGGTCAGTTGAGGATCCGCTTGAAAAAGCGCAAAAGTTTCTTGATGGTTTAAGACTAGAGATTTGCAGTAGGATAATAATTGTGAATTTGAGGACATATAGAGAGATTTATGAGAGAAGTCAAATGATTGAAAGGGATATTAGATAAAAAGGCGTCACGTCTGGATTGCGATTTACTCCTCTGAGAGATAATCGACAGTTAGGAAAAAGGCCGATGGTGAACAATTGACGATTTGTTCCTCCGATTCGCAGAAATATCGGAAAGCCGACAAATTAGTTCAACTGGTATTGTCGTAATTACGGGAGGAGGCATGGAAGTGGTCCTTACCCGACCAGGATATGAGCATGTTATAAATGTGGTCAATTGGGCCACCAGATGAAGAATTGTCAGAATCAAGCTCTAGGGAACCGAGTGCAAGGATAAAGACCACAAGCTGGGCAGCTTGTCGTAACCCCCATAGAACGAGCAGAATCGACCACCAGCCCAAAGAAGGGTGTACGTTGTGGCACGTAGAGAGGTGAAGAAAGCGCTTGGCGTGGTCACAGGTACGATCTCTTTATGTGATCAAGCTGCTTATGCTTTATTTGACCCCGGGGCTTCACATTCCTTTATATTTGTTCAGTTTGCTGATCTAGTGGATGTGGAGTTGCAACCATTGAATGTGCTGTTGCATGTTGCTACACCGTTAAAGGATAATGTACTAGTTTTGCTAGGTTGTGCGGACTGTAAAATAGTGATTGGTGGTAGCGAGGAAAGGATAGATTTGGTTGTATTGCCTATGTATGATTTTATGTGATTATTGGCATGGATTGATTGGGGAAACAAAGTGCGGTAGTTGATTGTGATAATAGGGTAATTCGATTTTACTCGAAAGGTCGCCCTAGTTTAGCATTTGCAGGAAGTCGGGGAGGAACCTCGATTCCTTTAGTTTCGTCGCTTGAGGCGACTAAGTTGTTAAGTGAAGGGTGTCAAGCTTATTTGGTTGTTGCAGTTGACACAATGGTTGAGGAACCAAAGTTAAAAAGTATAACGGTGGTACGTGAGTTTCCTGATGTCTTTCCTAAGGAATTGCCAAGATTACCACCTGAGAGAGAAATAGAGTTCGTGATTGAGTTGGCACCTGAAACGGAGCCAATCTCCAAGGCACCGTATAGGATGTCCTTATCTGAATTGAAGAAAGATGCAGGAACTACTAGATAAGGGATTCATTAGATTGAGCGCATCACCATGGGGAGCACCGGTATTGTTTGTAAGGAAGAAGGATAGATCTTTATGTTTATGTATAGATTATAGACAGCTGAACCAAGTAACTATCAAGAACAAGTATCCCTTACCAAGATATATGATTTGTTTGATCAGCTGCAAGGAGCATCGGTATTTTCTAAAATAGACTTGAGGACTGGTTACCACCAGTTGAGGATTAAGAAGGAGGATGTACCAAAGACTACTTTTAGAATGAGATATGGGCATTACGAGTTTACGGTTATGCCTTTTGGTTTGACTAATTCTCTTGCTGCATTTATTGATTTGATCCATCGAGTGTTTAAGGAATACTTGGATTGGTTCGTTATTGTTTTTATAGAGAACATCTTGATTTATTCGAAGAGCAATGATGAACATGAAGAACATCTAAAGGTAGCTCTACAAACCTTGAGAGAGCCTTTGCTTTACGCCAAGTTTAGTAAATGCGAATTTTGGTTGAGTAAAGTAGCTTTCCTTGGTCATGTGATTTCTGGAGAAGGAATTTTCGTGTATCCTTCAAAGATTGAGGCGGTGATGAAATGGCCTAGACCCACGATGGTTACTAAAGTGAAAAGTTTTATGGGATTGGCAGGTTACTATGGGCGATTTGTGGAGAAGTTTTTGTTTATAGCCACTTCGTTGACGAGGTTAACGAAGAAAGATGTGAAGTTCGAATGGACTGATAAGTGTGAAGAAGTTTCCAAGAACTTAAGCACCGACTGACGACCGCACCAGTGTTAACCATTCCTTATGGACCTAGAGGTTATGAAATATTTAGCGATCCTTCGCTAAAGGGGTTAGGGTGCGTGTTGATGCAACATGGAAAAGTGGTTGCCTATGCCTCGCGACGGTTGAGATCTCATGGGATGAATTATCTGACGCATGACTTGGAATTAGTTGCAATCATCTTCGCCCTAAAGATCTGGAGGCACTATTTATGTGGCGAAAGATTTCAAATTTATACAGATCATTAGAATTTGAAGTACCTGTTTTTTCAGAAAGAATTGAAAATGAGACAGCGTCGATGGATGGAGTTACTCTAGGATTATGACTGCGAGATTTTGTATCATCATGGAAAGGCGAATAGAGTCGCAGATGCGCTTAGCCGGAAATCAAGTATTGCGCTCTTATTGGTTAAAGGATGGTTCTTGTTAGAGGAATTAAGGGATTTTGATTTTAAATTGGAAGTTTGCCTATTGTCAAGTTTGGTGGCAACGTTGAGAGTTGAGCCTGAAATTCAAGAAAGAGTAAAGACTTTGCAATCTACGGATCCGGAGATTCAAAAGATTCTCAGATGGACCAGTCAAAAAGGAAGCCTGAGTTCCAAGTGTCAGAAGACGGAATTTTGAAGTTTTGTGGACGTTTGTGTGTACCTAATGATGAGGAACTTAAGGAAAAGATTTTGTTGGAAGCTCATAGGAGCAACTATAGTATTCATCCAGGAAGCACAAAGATGTATCAGAATCTACGACAACATTATTAATGGAATGGAATGAAGGTGGATGTAGTTAAGCATGTGGCGAAGTGTTTGACCTGTCAGCAGGTGAAAGCTTAGCATTATAAGCTTGGAGGATTGTTGCAACCTCTGAAAATTCCTGAGTGGAAATGGGAACAAGTGACGATAGATTTTGTGATGAGATTGCCAAGGAGTCAGAAGGGTCATGACTCAATTTGGGTAATCATGGATAGATTAACCAAGTTGGCACATTTTGTACCCGTACGAAAGAATTTTCCAATGGAAAAGTATGTAGAATTATATATGTGTCAGATTGTGCGATTGCATGGAGTTCCAGTTACGATTACGTCGGATCGAGATCCCAAGTTTACGTAAACTTTTGGAAGAGTTTTTAGGAGGCTTTGGGAACTAGATTGCAATTCAGTATGGCGTATCATCCACAGACTGATGTACAGTCAGAAAGGACGATTCAAAGGCTCGAGGATATGTTGCGAGCCTGCGTCATAGATTTTAAAGGTGGATGGGAAGATCAATTACACCTAGTGAAGTTTGCATACAATAATAGCTACCAACAAAGTATTGGTATGGCACCGTTTGAAGCACTTTATGGTAGAGCTTGCAGAACGCCTGTGTGTTGGGATGAAATGAGAGAAATGAGTATAACATGCCCTGAATTAGTAGAACAGTCGGTTGAGGCGATTAAAGTCATTAGAGAAAAGGCCGAAAACGGCACAAAGTCGACAAAAGAGTTATGTCGATAAAAGACGCAAACCATTGGAATTTCAAGTTGGCGATCATGTTTTCTTGAAGGTATCACCAATGCATGAATTGTCTTGATTTGAGAAAAAGGGAAAATTGAGTCCGAGATATATAGGTCCTTTTGAAATTCTGGAGCGAATTGGGACTGTGGCTTACAGACTCGCCCTACCACTGAACTTGTCGCAGGTGCAAAATGTGTTGCATGTGTCCATATTAAGAAAGGATGAGCCAGACGCCACTCATGTTCTGGATTTTGAAGCCATTGAATTAGACGACAAAGTGTCATATGTGAAAAAGCCTATTAGAATTGAGGATCGAAAGGAGCAAGTCTTAAGGAATAAGACAATTCCATTAGTCAAAGTGATTTGGGAACATCATGGGACTGAAGGAGCAACATGAGCTAGCGAAGAAGCTATGAGGCGTCAATATTCCTAGTTGTTTGAATAGTTGGATTTATTATAAATTTCGAGGATGAAATTTCTATAAGGGGAAAGAATTGTGATAGTCAGAACTTCCTGCCATATTGAGGCTGTTGAATGAGAATGTATCTTTCAATGTATTTCAGCTTTGTCTCGCTCAGATTTGATTAATCTTGAGTAAACTGACCAAAAGGGAAAGGCTAACGCATGACAAGCTACGTGGATCTAGGAAATTCGAAAAGGAAATGACGTTTTGATCATAAGGATTGTCAAGGGAATATTTAAAGCCAATAAGATCGATCAAATAACAATTAAGGAATACAATGCTAGCGTTATACGATTGGGTCGCGGGTGATGCCCCTTAACCAAAGTATAATTTGTAAATTTTCCTAAATCGAACTATGGCGATCGAAGCCGTTAGAACTAGCGATGAACCCTTACAATTATAGGATCACCAAAGCTGTCATAACTTGAGTTTTCCTAAGTGTGATGAATCATAGAGTCGATTCGCGTAACGTCTGCAAAAGCCGCCCGTTAATTCGAGACAAACTGGAGTTACGATCGACGGATGAGTGATCATGAAATGGAAGCTCAAAATTGGCAATTGGAAATAGAAAATTCCAATTCTAGAGAAGAATTTGGCGACATCTTGCTAAATGGTAAATTTGAATTGAAAAAGTGAAGTTTAGACTGAAAGTGTAAAATTACCATTTTACCCATAGACCATTTGCCTTGCCTAAAGAATGCAAGGACAAAATGTTCATTCTATCTACACCATATGGCTGCCTAAATTTATGTATATAGAGTCCAAGATGAGTCAAAGTTGTATTATTGGTCAAGTGCCACATGTCACTCAATGAAGCCCCAAGCATTTATTACCCTCACCTAATTCTATCTTGTCAATTAATCCAAATTATTTATGTGAGACATTCATTTGGAAGCCCTCATCCGCCGTGTATAGCTCCTCCACCAATTCCCTTGCATTTTCGTCTTCATTTTGCTTCCACCGAAAACTACACGAAAAGATAGGTTTCTGCCCGCCTATTCGGTCTGCTCGTCGACCCTCTTCTAATGCCTCCTGGTCTTGCGCCAACCGCCAGAAGTAAGCTTAACATGTCCTTGACACGTTCCTAGCGATAGCTCGACGTTTCGTTTTGTGGTTTTTCCTGACCAGCCCTTAGACCAAAACCCAACAGAAATCGCGCAAGCTGAGGTAAGGTCTTCGTTCTACCTCTTAGAGACTCTAATTGACCTCAAATATTTTAGAGGATCTTCATAATTTCTGTTACTAAGGTTGGATGGTCTGAAGTTGTAAGTTTCATGGTGTTAAAATAGATTTTATGGCTAATTATGGGTGATCAAAATTGGACAGATTCTGATCGTGTAGAAGCTGGGCCGTTCGAGGTCTTTGGAGTGTCGTTCAACTTCAAATTTCTTGGTGAGCTCTCTAAACCCATAAATGAAGGTCTTAGCAAGTTTTTTTTTGTGAAGAATTAAGGCTTGGAATTGAAATATGGCTTGATTGTGGTAGCCGAACCGAAAATCAGTTTTATTTTGTGGATGAACCCTTGCTGGCTACTTCTGTTGGGAGGCTTATTGAGGAGTATTTGGACTTCAAATTGACTTAAAATGTTCTATAATATGTGATGTGAGGTGTTAATAGGAAGTGTGTGAAGTTGATTGGGGTTTAGAAGTGAATTATGGGCAAAAATTGATGCATGAACCCCTAGGTTGAGTTTTGCCTTGTATGTGGCCATGTGAACCGAACCTATTGAGGGTTTGTGGAAGTGTGATTATGTGTTCAATTGATCAATAAGGTGTCATGAATTGCCAGTAGTATAGCTAAGGAAAGATTGGGTTAATGGAAGTGAGCATTCCATGATTTTTTATTCAAGATTGGTAAATCTTTATAGGTTAACGATGGATTTTCAGAGAGTTTATACTTGTGGCATTGAGGAGGGTCACTTTGTCTAACATTTTGCTAATTGATCAAGGTAAGTGTTTCCTAAACCTTTATCTAAATGCTAGGATACTGCTGAACGTTTTATTGAATGAATTGAATGCCTAGTGCATTTTATGAATTGAATTATACGTGGTATGATGGCATTGTGAAATCAATGAGAAAGATGTTGAGGATACCGATTGACCTGTGGCCCCAATGGTATCGGATGGTGGTGAACTCAAATAAGAATAAGAATGCCAATTACCTGTGGCCCTAGTGGCATTGAAAGACTGAGAGCCTTGAATGTACCAATTGGACTATGGCCCCAGTAGTACGACAACATCGATTGGCCTGTGGCCCCAGTGATGTCAGATGGCAAGAGTGCCAGAGGAGTATGTGGGTGGAAGAGAAAGTGGTGGCAGCTCTGCATCGAATTGCATGTGCTTGTGCATTGAGCTTGGGACCCTAAAATTGAGTGTGGTTGACTATAGTGCTTATCCATGCTTGGCTATTGGTGTTTCTGTTGGTTGATGCCACACTTGAATCGTTGATGCCTTATGCCATTGCATTATTGTTTACTTGCATGTAGGATGACATTTGTGTGTGGTTTGGGGGGACTAGTATTGAGGCTTAGGATTAGGTTTCACTTTCTGAGATATCAATCTCATCCCGTAGTGGGACACCATTTTCAAACCCCAAGCCTTAACTATGCTGCTAATCTGACTAGGCAATCCAAAGGAGATGACCGTTCTTTTTGATGAATTTCCCACTAGGAAGGGTATTGTATATGTCAAAAAGCGCACCACTGTCTGGGTAGACGAGGGTAAACTGGAGTTACAACCCTACCGCTTCGAAGCATGGTACCATCAATTGGGAAACAACAACTTGATGAGACCTCTACTGCCTGAGGATGTTTCATCCGAGGTGGTTTCGAATTGGTGTCATCCGTCTCGATCGGAGATCGAGGCGGAGAATCCAGCATCAGTGGGAGGCTCGAGGAACATACCTAAAGTGTCAAAGTCTCCACCACCTTCAGTGGAATACATGAACTACATTGAGATCTCTGCCGATGCGATCGAGGCTACCAACGAGGACAACGTGGCAGACAATGAGCAGGAAACCAAAGGGGACATTGAAGAAACATCCGAAGAGGTGCCATCGGAATCATTTTCTCAATACAAACCTGAGGACGAGGAGGACAATGGAAGGGACGGGTCAAGCGGTTCTTCTGAGTTGTTGGACCTGAAGATGGGGGTGTAAGAATGAGGGATTATGAAAATTTTGATGTTAGACTTTGGAATAAGGCTAAGTGGTAACCCTAAACTTAGATCTTAGTTCATTTTCCTACCCAGGTATGCGGCTTTATCTTTTTGTCTTTTCCCTTATGTTGTTTGAACTACTGGATAGTTGCGGGATGTATATATGGTGTGCTTTTAACTCATCCCATTTCCTTTTTATTTCTTATTGTACGGAGAAGTTATCTCGTTTGCCGCTTGCGCATTTCATATCATTCTAGGCCAGGAGAGGTTCCTGGTTAATTACTGGCCTTAACGTGGATGTGACGAGCTCTAAGAGACGAGGGGCGTTATACTTGTGGTTACCCTCGTCGCATTGCTTCTTCCTCCCTACCGGTCCTGTATCCATCACTCTTCTTGATGTTTGGTTCTTGACCGATCTATCACCTTTTATCGAATACGATGTGCCTCGTGTGGATGACCAATATTGCTTCGACGAATTCCATTACGTTGATTCTCCCTATGACATATTCATGAGTTATCACAGTAATTCCATAGGTACACCTTCGACGAAGGAACATATTTCCTTTCTCTTGTGCTGGCTTTGCCGTTACATCTTCTGTCTTCAGTCTTTTCGAGTATCCCCGAAATTTCTTGATATCGCTTGCACACTAGCATGTGGGGTTAATATAGGATTAGGTCGAATGTTTCTTGCATCGTTGTACCGTGGTTTGACAGATGCACAAGGCTCCTTGATGGGTGGACATTCAACTCCCTTTTCTCGTTCGTTGTGGTTTTTGCATGGTTGGCTTCAAATTTACTTTCCACGACTGTTTCATGAAAAGGATCCTCTATTTGCGGGGTCGTCTATGACCAACTTTGGTCCTAAAGTTTTTTATCATTCACTTCAACAATTATCAAGCAGCCCTCTTTCCTTTGATGACTTTCTTGTCAAATTATAGTCGCTTACTGAATTCGATTTCTTAAGACTCTCTGTTGAAGATATTGTTTATAGCTCCCTTGGCAAAACTTTAGACGTACGTTTATTCTGGATGAGTGTCCTGATTCCATCTGACATTGCTCTGGACTTGTTGAACGGGGGTGAGTTTTCTTCCGGCCTTAAAATTTACAACCCCTATTACTGTGCTTGCCAGTTCGGGCTAACTCAAGGTATCCCAATGCCAATGATAACTTTGATGAATTACCCTTTCTCCCTTGGTCGAACGGAGAATTGCAATCAAGCTTGCCATACGAAGATTACTTAGATTATTTGTGATTGATTTTCCTTCATCAGCTTCCCAGGTCATCCATGTAGCCCAGTAACGTTCGATAGATGGTGGGCCATCTATCAGTCTTCTCTTTTCCCACTTGCTATCAATGATATAACCTCAAGGGTTTATCGGCTACCATGGGGTTTGACTTCTTGCAGTATTTCCCATACAATGGGCTCCCCCCGCTCTTGGGGGATGTCCTCAACGTCAGCCAATTCTTGAAATAAACAACTCGCACACACTCCCTTCTTCCGTTTAGGATGACTACCCCTTTGAATGTCGTTATCGAAACATCACCTGATGAAGGTATCTTCTGTATTTTTCGACTGTGTTTGATCGTATCCTTATTAACTCCTTTCATATTACAAATGATTTGCTAGCATCAGATGGTCGAACCGAAGGGATTTGCAGTAACCCGCTGGTGGTTTCCACCAACTTCATTTGTACTTGAAATAACATGTCAAGCCTGGCTCACGATTATTATCACCTCGTGTATTCCAAATGGTTGCGGCTCTATGACTTGTTGGAAAAAGGATATGCTGCTATTTGTAACAATACTGCTGTTGAGGACGAAGTCAAAACTCTCCTTTCAAAACTCTCCTTACTTTCTTGGCGCACCTGCCTTGTTTGAATCAATTTCGTATACTAGAACCTGCTATCAAGGAGCTCTTCCTCATATTTAGCTCGATTTTGAGGTCTTTCAGGACAAGGCGGGATGACCTGAAGGTGATTGCCATACTTGAGGAAGATACCCTTCTTGCTGACGAGAAACTCGTACGCCAGCGCCAAATCTTGGACATGCTGAATAATGATGTGCATAACCTCTTGCAAATTTTGTCCATCCAATTAAAAGTTGTCGAAGAACAGGAAGTTGCTTGCGAATGCTTGCATCTTGACCAACCGAAGGCTAACTATCAAAAGGAAGCCATTACTAATGCCAATTGTAATGATGAGATACAGCTTCAAAGTCTCGTTCTAAGCATCCTGTAATATGTGCTATGACTTCCCTATGTAGATGTCACTTTCATTTTTCTTAATGAACATTAATCTTTGGTGTCGTATGTTCATGATGAGGGTTCTTCTTTTTATTTCTAGCATTTAATGCCAGACACCGCTTTAGACTACCCCTAGTGTGACGTTCTGATTTCCAGTCAATTTCAGACTCATTAATGAGAAATAAATCTAGAGATGTATTTCAGTCATATCTCGCTCAAATCTGATTAATTCGAGTAGACTGATCAAAAAGGAAAGGCTAACGCAAGACATGGTACGTGGACCTAGAGAATTCGAATAGGAAATGATGCTTTGATCATAAAGATTGTCGAGGAGATATTTAGAGCCACAAAAGGTCGATCCAAGAATGATTAGGGAATGCCTTGCGAGTGTCATGCGATTGGAACGCGGGTGATGCAGTTTGACTAACGTATGATTTGTAAAATTTTCCTAAATCGGACAGTGAAGATCGTGACCAAAGGGACTAGTGATAAACCCTTACAATTACATGACAACCAAAGTCGCTACGAATTGATGAGCCCTAAATGGGACGAGAATCACAAGGTCGATACGCATAAAGTCCGCAAAAGCCACACATCGGTTCGGGATGGACTGGAACCACGTCTGATAGAGAAAATTATTAGAAATGAGTCTGGAAAGATTAGAAATAGAGAATCAAGAATTTCAACATTATTCAGATTGACCGTCGCCTTATCGAAGAATTTTGGAGCGAGAAAAATGACGTTCTGAACGTCGGGGTAAAATTACCCTTTTGCCCCTCAAGCTTAACGCCTTGCCCATGCATTCGAAGAAGGGCATTTTGGACATTAAACCCTCCCAAGAGCTACCGAAAAAGAAGATGAATGAGGGCTATTGGATTACCTTGGGAAGACGAGAGGACAAGTGTCACAAGATTAAACAAGTGTGGTCATGTCCAACTTTTTCCACCTAACATTCAACCTCTTTGACCAAGCCTTGTATATAGCCAATTTTCTCTCTCTTCTCACCTCACTTGACCGGCCAAAGCTCTCCCTAGACTCCCGAAACTTCCTCTTCCACTTCCTTCTTCATTTTGCTCGCCGGATAGCTTCTGGAGCTTGCCGCCCACGACGCCCTTTTCCAACAACCGTCTGACCGCCGGCCGACCACGCCAACATAGATCTACCTCTTTTTGACCTCCTTGAAGTGGAAACGAGGCATTTGGACCACCGAGGAGCTTCGGCCAATAGTTTTCCTGGAAGCCGACGAAATCAGACTTAAGCTGAGGTAGGTCCGGTTTCTAACCCTTTTGGAGGCCGAAATGTTCGATTTTTGGGGTCAAATTTTATGGAGGTCTAGTAAACATATATATGAATCTGTGGTAAAAAGTTAAGAGTGATTTGAAGAAGTTTTGACCTCGAATCGGCCTTGTGAACTATGGAAAGAAAACTGTCGAATTCTGACCTTGGATGATCCGGCAACTTTCAACGGAATTTTGGCGACCATTCGATTTCAAACTCACGATGAGCCTCACAAACTCTTAGATAGACATGTTAAGAGGTAGGATGACGATTAAATGATGGATTTATAAGTAGATTGAGGACCGGTTGTGTTCGGTTTGCACGGAACAGAGAAGGACCGGTTCGGTTCCGGGCAAACCGAATCTGTTGGGTCGATGATGGTTAGATTATGACACTTAAATTGGTGAATAGGACATGTTAAGATGATGAAGATTATGTTATGGAGGATTGCGGTTCATGGATTGAGGATTTGGACATGGAAATTGATGGATTGATTGGCTTTTATTAGGTTGCGCGATGAGGTTGCGCGGTGAGTTCGGTCTTGGACCATAGGGGGCCGAACCTTTGAGGACCAAAAAGAGAATTTGTGTTGTATCAAACGCAAGGTAAGGGAATCCTAAACTTAGGATAGGAGGATTAGACTCAATTGGGTGAGTCGAGGGTTGAAATGGTTAATTTATGAAGATTTGTCCAAGGGGATAATTTTCAATATATCTTAAGATGTTATAGGATGTTTGTGTGTGATATGGTTTATGCCTGAGTCGTTTGCCATGTCGAATGTCATTTGATTGTCTTGCATATCATGATGTTCAAATTGTGCATGAGTTGCACCTATTGTTTGTATGTGAATTGAGTCGAGATAACATGGCATGAGCATGACATGGCGAGGCCCTGAGGCGTATGAGACGCGGGGCGGGAGGTGGACCCCAATGCGATGTAATCGCGGGGTGGAGTTGATGTTGTGTGGCGCTCTGATGCGAACTAATCGCAGGATTGAGATGGCCACGGTCCTGATGCGAATTATTCGTGGGACGGAGGTATGAGATGGTGATATTGGCCTTGAGATTCATTGGAACCTAATGCGTTTACGCGGGTTGCCAATGACGATCTGATACATTTACGCGGATCGAGCCTGATGCGATCTAATCGCGGGCTGAAGGATGAGGCAGACATGATGAGGTGATTATGGTGAAACAGCTGGATGGGGTGTGCATGATCATCTGAGTATGACACGGTATCAAAGTTGCATGCCCATCATCTGTGTGACATTATCTTTATTTGTATGTGCCTGCATGTTTATGAGTTTGAAATTTTGGGATAGATGACTGCTTGAGCGAACGATCAGCTTGACCTAAGGTTAGGACTCTTTTACTGAGATGTGTATCTCACCCTTTTGGGGACCCACATTTTTACAGATCCTAGGCCTTAGCTATATGGCCTATTCTTTTTGGGGATCCTAAGGAGATGACGGCATATTTTGACGAGTTCTCGGATAGGCAGGGGAACATTTATGTGAGAAAGTGTACAGTTGTATGGGTCGACGAGGGTAGCCCGGACTGGAAGCCTCATATGTTCGAGGCATGGTTCAAGAGGTCGGAGACGAGTCGATTGGGCCGCTAAAGCCCCGCAAGATACCTTAGGGAGTTATACCTTACTAGTGCCAGACTATTGGGGAGCAGGAGTTACCGGAGGGGGCTGGACATTACTATGGAGGAGGACGAGGTCATTGTCCTGGAGGCGACCGAAGAGGATCTTGCGGAGCCGTCCTATGAGGAGACCATGGAGGACACCGTTGAGGCTCCATCAGAGACCTTCTCCGAGTATGAGCCGACGGGGGATGCCGAGGACACCGAGGATTCCAGCAGTTCATCTTAGGTGCCCTAATTTATTGACTCGATCTTATGATGGCGATCCCTGACCATTGCTATTTTGAATGCCGATGATGGTCATACCTTTTGATGTGCTTACCCTGTCGCCCTTGCCTAGCGGATTGTAGTAGTCAGAGTTTGTATGAACAGTCAGTTATAATGTCTGACAGTTATTATGCTATCCAGGTCCTACTTAACTTATAATTTGTACGGGGATTTATTTGAGTACCGCTTCCGCATGCTTAATGTATATATTATCTCTCAACTTGTTTGTGGATCTTGGGACTATGAGAGATGAGTTGTCTGTTTGCAAGGATGTTCGCGTGCTCGACAGGTTCGGGGCTTGACATCCCCGTCCGATTTGGTATCAGAGCAAGGTCAGCTCGATCCCAAGTTGATTAAGGACTTGAGTAATAAGGAGGATTAAATTGGGACAAGGACGGATAGCAAGACCTTAGGAGGCTGGTTAAGATAAGGCATAGGATGTATAATGTATGATCTGGTACTTAGGATTGGTGTTTGATCTTAGCAGGATAGTGGAAAAGCATAAGGATCAAGTTCCTTATCTAGGATTGGAGGTCCTTTCTGGACCTTGATTTATTTGAGGAAGGAAAGAAATTGGTTTTGGTGAATCACTGAAGTGAATGGAACTGAGAATTATCCATAGGCTATTTGTTGAAATGTTTCTAGAGTCTGTGGTATGGAGTACAATTGGATTGTAACTGTTTTTGTTAAGTGTTAGTTAGTAGCTCTAGATTTGAATGATTGAGTAAGTTACTAACTCCTTGCTGAACTTGTGGTGGACCAGGTTCAATAGAAAGTGATAAAGATGAGCAACCCATCTAGAAGGTCTGGAAGGCCAAGAGGCAGAGCTTCTAGCTCGAGGTCGCCTATCGCTGAAGATCCAAGAATGGATGGCGTGTTGGGGGCGCTAGAAAGAATTAGCGACATGATTGATAGGCAGGCTCAGGATCGGGATGCTGCCGCCCAGGCAGTAGGAGCTGCCATAGCCGCCGTCAATGCCAACAATGGCAACAATGGTGGTAACGGAAGCCAGAATGAACAAGGCTAGGGCAATGAAGCTGTAAATGCCCAAGAGGAAATCATCGTGGCCAGACAGATGGGTCAATTAGTGGAACAGTTCATAAAGCTAAAGCCGACAGAGTTTGATGGGACTGAAGATCCCGAGCTAACACCTAGATGGATCGAGAAGTTAAAGAAGCCTTCGGAGTGTTGAGATGTACCGATGAGGAGAAAGTACTACTAGTCGTGTACCAGCTGGAAGGTACGGCAAATGATTGGTGGGCTGCCACCAAGAATGGCGTCTTCCCTGAAGGAACAGTCATGAATTGGGAAGCCTTTAAGACGACCTTCAATGATAAATATTTCTCAGAAACGGCCAGGGAAAGGAAGCAGGTGGAATTCCTGCAGTTACGTCAGAACTAGTTGACTATAGACCAGTATGAGGCCGAGTTCTCGAGGCTGTCGAGATACGCACCACGATCCGTGAAGGACCCTCAGGAGAAAGCACGGAGGTTTAGGGATAGCTTGAGGCCCGAGCTCCATAGCCAGATGATTGCGCTGAATTTCAGGACCTACAAGGAGATCTACGAGCGGGGCCAGATGATTGAAAAAGACCTAAAAAGGAGAAATACCGCAACTAGAGCACGATTCACATCCTTCAGAGATAACCGCCAGATGGGCAAGAGGCCAATGACAGGTAATAGACGTTTTGTGCCTCCCGTATGGAAAGATATCATGAAACCGCGGAATCCCATGAACTGGAGCTGCAGACTTTGTGGCAGAAGGCATGGAAATGGGCCATGCCCGATGAGGACCGAGGCTTGCTTTAAGTGTGGTCAGCTGGGCCACCAAATGAGGATGTGCCCGAATCAAGCTTCGACAAGTCAACCGCAAGGACAAAGACCATAAGCTGGACCATCGACGGTAAGCCCTTAAATCGAGCAGAACCGACCACCAGCATAGGGAAGAGTATATACAGGTATGGTTTACTTGTGCAACCAAGCTGCATACGCATTATTTGACCCTGGTGCCATGCATTCATTCGTGTCTGCACAGTTTGCTGAATTAGTGAAAATGAAATTGAAACCGTTGAACATAATTCTGCATGTTGCAACACCGTTAAAGGATATCGTATTGGTTTCAATGGGTTGTACTGATTGTGAGATTTCGATTGGAGGGAGTAAAGAAAGTATTGATCTAGCTGTCTTACCCATGTATGATTTTGACGTAATCATATAAATGGATTGGTTGGGTAAGCAGGGGGCCATAGTGGATTGTGGCAGTAGAATAATTCGATTTTATCCGAGAGGCCGCCCTAGTTTTGAATTGGTGGGAAGTTGAGGAGGAATCTCGATTCCCTTAGTCTCGTCTTTGGAAGTGACTAAGTTGATGTCTGAATGGTGTCAGGCATACTTAGTGGCAGTAATAGACACGATTACCGAAGAGCCCAAGTTAGAGAGTGTTCCGGTAGTGCGTGAATTTCCTAATGTGTTTCCCCAAGAATTGTCAAGATTACCACCGGAACGGGAAATAGAATTTGTGATTGAATTAGCCCCTAGGACAGAGCTGATTTCAAAAGCACCTTACAGGATGTCCTTATCGGAACTGAAAGAGTTAAAGGTGCAAATGCAGGAACTGTTGGACAAAGGATTTATCCGACCTAGTGCTTCACTGTGGGGAGCACCAGTGCTGTTTGTAAGGAAGAAGGATGGGTCTATGCGTTTATGCATTGACTATCGGCAGCTGAACTAAGTGACAGTGAAAAACAAGTACCCGTTGCTGAGGATTGACGAATTGTTTGACCAGTTGCAAGGAGCAGCAGTATTTTCAAAGATTGACCTGAGGACAGGGTATCACCAGCTGAGGATTAATAAGGAAGACATACCTAAGACTGCCTTTAGGACGAGGTATGGTCATTATGAATTCATAGTGATGCCGTTCAAATTGACCAACACTCCAATTGCATTCATGGACTTGATGCATCGAGTATTTAAGGAGTTTCTGGACAGATTCGTCATCGTCTTTATTGACGATATCTTGATTTACTCGAAGAGCAAAGCAGAACATGAGGAGAACTTGAGGACTGTACTACAGACTTTGAGGGAGCATTCGCTCAATGCGAAGTTGAGTAAGTGTGAGTTCTGGCTGAACAGGGTAGCATTCCTTGGTCATGTGGTGTCTGGTGAAGGAATCGCAGTGGATCCTGCGAAGATTGAAGCTATGACAAATTGGCCTAGACCTACTACGATCATTGAAGTCAGAAGTTTCTTGGGATTGGCAGGGTACCATAGGCATTTTGTGGAGAAATTTTCATCCATAGCCATTCCACTAACGTGGTTGACAAAGAAGGAAACGAAGTTTGAATGAACTGACAAATTGAGAGGAGTTTCCAAGAGCTCAAACATAGATTGACTACCGCGCCAGTGCTAACGATTCCATCAGGACCAGGAGGTTACGAGATTTACAGCGATGCTTCACTGAAAGGATTTGGCTATGTGTTGATGCAGCACGGAAGAGTAGTAGCCTACGTATCCAGACAGTTGAGGCCACATGAAATGAACTATCCAACTCATGACCTGGAGTTAACGGCGATTGTATTTGCCCTGAAGATATGGAGGCACTATCTCTATGGCGAGAAGTTTCAGATCTATACCGACCACCAAAGTTTAAAGTATCTGTTTTCCTAGAAAGAGCTGAATATGAGACAGCGTCGATGGATGGAACTGCTCAAGGATTATGACTGTGATATACTGTATCACCCTAGGAAGGCAATCAGAGTAGCAGATGCTCTTAGTCAGAAGTCGAGCATCGCCTGTCTATTAGTAAAGGGTTGGTCGATGATTGAGAACCTAAGAGATTCTGAGTTTAGACTAGAGGTTAGCCAATTGTCTAGCTTGATAGCTACGTTGATGGTTGAACCTGAGGTCTAGGAAGGAATAAAGGCCTTACAGTCTACGGACCCAAAGATCCAGAAGATCCTTGAGATGGATGAGACGAAGAGAAAGCCCGAGTTTCAGGTGTCTGAGGATGGAATCCTAAAGTTTCGAGGACGATTGTGCGTGCTAAAAGATGAGGGACTCAGGGAAAGGATTTTATCGAAGGCTCACAGGAGCAATTATAGCATCCGCCCTGGAAGTACGAAAATGTATCAGAACTTGCGGCAGCACTATTGGTGGAACGGGATGAAAGTAGACGTAGCAAAGCATGTGGCTAAGTGTTTGACATGCCAACAAGTGAAAGCGCAGCATTGTAAGCCTGGAGGACTATTATAACCACTAGAGATATCCGAATGGAAGTGAGAGCATGTGACTATAGATTTTGTGATGGGACTCCCAAGGAGTCAACGAGGTCACGACTTTATATGGGTAGTCGTGGACAGATTGACCAAGTCCGCCCATTTCATCCCGGTACGAAAGTACTTCGCTATGGATAGGTATGCAGAGCTGTACATGAGATAGATAATGAGGTTGCACGGAGTGCCGGTGACGATTATGTCGGATAGAAATCCCAAGTTCACGGCAAATTTTTGGAAGAGTCTACAAGAAGCCATGGGAACCCGACTGTAGTTTAATACAGCCTACCATCCACAGACGGACGGACAGTCGGAAAGAATGATACAGACGCTTGAGGATATGCTGCGAGCATGCATCATTGATTTCAAAGGTGGATGGGAAGAGCAGTTACATTTGGTAGAGTTTGCGTATAACAACAGCTATTAGCAGAGCATATAGATGGCACCATTTGAAGCACTTTATGGACAAACCTGCAGAACCACGATTTGTTGGGATGAGGTTGAAGAAAGGAGTATCACAGGCCCAGAATTGGTAGAGCAATCGGTGGAAACAGTGAAGATAACCCGAGATAGACTGGAGATGGCACAGAGTCGTCAGAAAAGCTATGCAGATAAGCGGCGCAAGCCCTTGGAATTTCAAGTGGGCGATCACGTCTTCCTCAAGTTGTCACCAATGAGAGGATTATCACGATTTGGAAAGAAGGGGAAGCTAAGCCCAAGGTATGTAGGTCCATTTGAGATACTGGAGCAGATTGGAACCTTAGCCTACAAGCTTGCCCTGCCGCCTAATCTACCCCAAGTGCACAATGTATTCCATGTGTCGATGCTGCGAAAGTATGAACCAGATCCGACACATGTGCTGGACTACGAAGCTATAGAAGTGGGCGATAGAGTGTCTTACGTGGAGAAGCCAATAAGGATCGAATACCAGAAGAAGCAAACCCTCAAGAATAAAAAGATTCCACTGGTCAAGGTAGTATGGGAGCACCATGGAACTGAAAGTGCCGCATGGGAGAATGAAGAGACGATGAGGCGACAGCACCCCCATTTATTTGGATAATTATGTATAATGTAAATTTCGGGGACAAAATTTTTATAAGGGGGGAAGAGTTGTGACATTCTGATTTCCAGTCAATTTTAGACTCGGTAATGAGAAATAAATTTAGAGATGTATTTCAGTCATATCTCGCTCAAATCTGATCAATTCGAGTAGACTGACCAAAAGGAAAAGTCTAACGCGAGACATAGTACATGGACCTAGGGAATTCGAATAGGAAATGGTGCTTTCATCATAAGGATCGTCGATGGGATATTTAGAGCCACAAAAGGCCGATCCAAGAACGATTAGGGAATGCCTTGGGAGTGTCATGCGATTGGAACGCGGGTGATGCCGCATGACGAACGTATGATTTGCAAAATTTTTTCGAAATTGGACAGTAAAGATCGTGACCAAAGGGACTAGTGATAAACCCTCACAATTACATGACAACCAAAGCCGCCACGAATTGAAGAGCCCTAAATGTGACGAGAATCACAAGGTCGATACGCGTAAAGTCCGCAAAAGCCACCCGTCGATTCGGGATAGGCTGGAACTACGTCTAATAAAGGAAATCATCAGAAACGAGTCTTGAAAGATTAGAAATAGAGAATCAAGAATTCCAACGTTATTCGGATTGACCGTCGCCCTATCGAAGAATTTTGGAGCGAGAAAAAAGACGTTCTGAACATCGGGGGTAAAATTACTCTTTTGCCCCTCAAGCTTAAAGCCTTGCCCATGCATTTGAAGAAGGGCATTTTGGACATTAAACCCTCCCAAGAGCTGTCGAAAAAGAGGGTGAATGAGGGCCATTGGATCACCTTGGGAAGACAAGAGGACAAGTGTCACAAGATCAAACAAGTGTGGTCATATCCAACTTTTTCCACCTAACATTCAACTTCTATGATCAAGCCTTGTATATAGCCAATTTTCTCTCTCTTCTCACCTCACTTGACCGACCAAAGCTCCCCCTAGACTCTCGAAACTTCCTCTTCCTCTTCATTCTTAATTTTGCTCGTCGAATAGCTTCTAGAGCCACTGTTCGCCGCCCACAAAGCTTTTTTTTTGCCACCGCCTGATCGTCGACCCACCACATCAACATAGATCTACATCTTGCCGACCTTCTCGAAGTGGAAGTGAGATTTTTGGACCACCGAGGAGCTCCAGCCAAGAGTTTTCTCGGAAGCCGACGAAATCAGACTTAAACTGAGGTAGGTCCAGTTTTTAACCCTTTTGAAGGCCGAAATATTGGAGTTTTGAGGTCAAATTTAATGGAAGTCTAGTAGACATGTATATGAATCTGTGGTAAAAAGTTGAGAGTGATTAGAAAAAGTTTTGACCCCGAATCGGCCTTGTGAACTATAAACAGAAAATTGTTGGATTCTGACCTTGGAAGATCCGGCGACTTTCAACGGGATTCCGGTGACCATTCGACTTCAAACTCATGGTGAGCCTCACAAACCCATAGATAGATATGTTAAGAGCTAGGATGACGATTAAATGATGGATTTAGGAGTAGATTGAGGACCGGTTGTGTTCGGTTTGCACGAAATGGAGAAGGACCGGTTCGGTTCCGAGCAAACCGAATCTGTTGGGTTGATGATGGTTGGATTATGAGACTTAAATTGGTGAATAGGACATGTTAAGATGATAAGGATTATGTTATGAAGGATTGCAGTTCATGGATTGAGGATTTGGACATGGAAATTGATGGATTTATTGGATTTTATTAAGTTGCGTGGTGAGTTTGGTCTTGGACCATAGGGGGCCAAACCTTTGAGGACCAAGAAGAGAATTTGTGTGGTATCAAACGCAAGTTAAGGGAATCCTTAACTTAGGATAGGAGGATTGAACTCAATTGGGTAAGTTGGGGGTTGAATTGGTTAATTTATGAGGATTTGTCCAATGGGATAATTTTCAATATATCCTAAGACATTATAGGATGTTTGTGTGATATGGTTTATGCCTGAGTCGTTTGCCATTCAAATGTCATTTGATTGTCTTACATGCCATGACTGTTCAAATTGTGCATGAGTTGCACCTATTGTTTGTATGTGAATTGAGTCGAGATAACATGGCATGAGCATGACATGGCGAGGCCCTGAGGTGTATGAGACGCGGGGCGGGAGGTGAATACCCTAATGCGATGTAATCGAGAGGTGGAGTTGATATTGTGTAGTGCCCTAATGCGAACTAATCGCGGGGTTGAGATAGCCACGGTCCTAATAAGAATTATTCGCGGGACAGAGGTATGAGATGGTGATATTGGCCTTGAGATTCATTGGAACCTGATGCGTTTACGCAGGTTGCCAATGACGGTCTAATGCGTTTACACGAATCAAGCCTGATGCGATCTAATTGCAAGCTGGAGGATGAGGCAAGCAGGATGAGATGATTGTGGTGAAACGGCTGGATGGGGTGTGCATAGTCATCTGAGTGTGACACGGTATCGAAGTTGAATGCCTATCATCGGTGTGACATTATCTTCATTTGTATGTGTCTGCATGTTTATTAGTTTGAAATTTTGGAATAGATGACTGCCTGAGCGAACGATCAGCCTGACCTAGGGTTAGGACTCTTTTACCGAGATGTGTATCTCACCCCTTTGGGGACCCACATTTTTACAGATCCTAGGCCTTAGCTATGTGGCCTATTCGTTTTGGGGATCCCAAGGAGATGACGGCATATTTTGACGAGTTTCCGGATTGGCAGGGGAACATTTATGTGAGGAAGTGTACGGTTGTATGGGTCGACGAGGGTAGCCCGGACTGAAAGCCTCATAGGTTCGATGCATGGTTCAAGAAGGTCGGAGACGAGTCGATTGGGCCGCTAAAGCTCCACGAGGCACCCCAGGAAGTTATACCTGACTGGTGCCGGACTGTTGAGGAGGAGGAGTTATCGGAGGGGTCTGTAATTGGTTCTAGGAACGGGCCGGAGAAGACCCCGACGCTAGATTTTACTGTGGAGGAGGACGAGGTCATTGTCCTGGAGGCGACCGAGGAAGATCTTGAGGAGCCATTCTATGAGGAGACCATGGAGGACACCGTTGAGGTTCCATCAGAGACCTTCTTCGAGTATGAGCCGACGGAGGATGCCGAGGACACCGAGGTTTACAGCAGTTTATCTTAGGTGCCCTAGTTTATTGACTCGGCCTTATGATGGTGACCCCCGACCATTGCTATTTTGGATGCCGATAATGGTCATACCTTTTGATGTGCTTACCCTGTCGCCCTTGCCTAGCGGATTGTAGTAGTCGGAGTTTGCATGAACAGTCAGTTATAATGTCTGACAGTTATTATGCTATCCAGGTCCCACTTAACTTATAATTTGTACGAGGATTTATTTGAGTACCGCTTCTGCATGCTTAATGTATATATTATCTCTCGACTTGTTTATGGATCTTGGGACCACGAGAGATGAGTTGTCTGCTTGCAGGGATATTCGCGTGCTCGACGGGTTCGGGGCGTGACACCTAGAATCCGTATAGTCATGACGCTTCAGAAAAGACAAGTAATCAAAGCATTACCGTCTACGTCGTTGCACCTTCCCACTTACCCACAATACACTTGATTGCCTTGTAACTCGCTATTCATCCACCATATCTATTTTGGATATTGAAAGGTCGTGGGCGAATACTCCGTATCGTGGGTGCAACCGTTCCCTAGAGTTACATCTATAAATAGCACTACTCTCCTTAAGTGGGTTACCATTCAAACAAAAACCCTTCCTTTTGGCATCATGAAGCCTATTTCTTCTTCCACGTCTTCGTCCTCGGTTCGCGAGTTTTCATCTCTCTGGAAGGAGATCATTTCCTTCTTAGGCTATACGCACACCTTGCTAGTGACACGTCCTAAAGCCCTCGAGAAGCTCAACGGCCTTTTGGGTCGCACAGCCCCCGACAATCTCCCTGCTGGCCACCCTTTTCGGGAGGATTTCGACGAGTTCTCCACCACCTTCTCTTATGGCGTGGACAAGTTCGAGTAGAACCTCGTAGCCATCACTCGTCACGATCTCTCTGATCATGAGATATGGTGTGAGACCGATGAGATCGAGAATAACGAGGCGTCGTACAAAGAGCTCTGCAATGTCTAGGAGGTTGTTTTCTCCTCTTTCACGAGCACCCTTCAACTTCAGGGCCTTATCTCTGATCGACTGATAGCAAGTCGTCAGCATTTATCGAAGCCGCTGAAGGATACCGAAATACAAGAGCACGAGTTGGTTGAAGCCTTGAGGTTCGCTCCTTGGCATCTGTTGGGGGTCGCGTCGAGGCCCTAAGGGTGATTCTGAACACCCTTGATGACCAAGTGCATGCTCACATAGCGCACCTAAAAAATCTAGAAGAGGAGCAGGATCGTCTCAGCCACTTCATCGTGCACTTCAGGGAGCACCTTAGGTAGAAGTCAAGGTGAATCGGACAAAGCCGAGAAGCGAAGAGATGAGAAGAGAGGAGGAGAAGAGAGAAAGGAAGAGAAAGAAGGAAGAGAATAATGTACCCGTCCCTTTTTATCTAATGAATTTTATTTTCGTTGCTCCTTATCTGTTTTCTCTTCTGTATTTTCTTGCATCTCCCACATTAATGGATAAAATCTCCTCAAGTATTTTCCATTGATTGACGTAGTAGTTCTCTGCCATCAATCTCCATTATCTTGTTTGCATTTCCTGGGAGTGCATTGGTTATTAAGTAAGGTCCTTCCCATTTCGACGACCATTTGCCGAACTTTTCATTGTCGAGACTTAAGGGAGAATAGTCTTCCAAACCAGATCTCCCATACTGAAGTGCTTGATCCTCACAAATTTATTATAAGCTTTGGCAACCCTTCATTTCTATGCTATTAAATTTTCTAGTGCAAAGGCCCGACTTTCTCCCAATTCGTCGATGTTTGTATACATCGCCCCATTGTATTGTTCCTCCGATATGGCTCCTTGAAGTTTCACCCTTAATGACTGCACGATGATCTCGAATGGAAGGACGACCTCTTGCCCATACGTTAACATATACAGACTGACACCGGTACTTGATCTTTTTGAGGTTCAGTAAGCCCATAAGATTGTTGATAACAACGAATCTCATTCCCTTGGGTTATCTTCCAAATGCTTCTTTATCAAACTGATGATAATTTTATTTGAGGCTTCGGCTTGACCGTTGGCCTGGGCATAGTACGGTGTTGAGTGGATCATCTTGATTCTTCTTGACTTAGTAAAATCCAGTATTTCTCGTCCTGTGAAGACTGTTCCTTGATCTAGAGTTATACTCTTTGGAATTCCAAACCTGTGGATAATTTTTCTTCAACGAATTCTCTAGCCGCCTTTTGTGTCACATTTTTGTAAAAAGCTGCTTCAACCCACTTTGTAAAATAATCTGTGGCTACCAAAATAAAACTGTGCTTCTTTGACAAGGTGGACAAATCTTTCCTATTACATCCATTGCCCATCCTCAGAAAGGTCGTGGCTTAATGATGGGGTTCATTAGTGCTACAGGGACATGTTGGACTAGTCCATGTCGTTGGCATGGTTGATATCCTTTAGCATAGTCAATGCAGTTTTTCCTGATCGTTGGCCAAAAGTATCCATGTCACATTAGCAACCATTTTATCTTCAAGCCTACTTAGTGTACTCCACAAATTCCTTCATGAACCTCAGTTATCGCGAGCATTGCTTCTTTCTGTCCTAAGCATTTCAAAAGCAATCTGTCACTATCCTTAGATATAACTCATCCTCAATCAGGAAGTACTTTAGGGCTTGCCTTTTAAAGTCTCTACTGCAAGGTCCAGGGCTCTTTAGGTAACTTATAAAAGGGCTTCTCCAATCTTGTCGATTTGAGACTTGATCCGGATCTTTAGCCGGTTCTAGTTGAACCATCATCATTCGAGCTTCTAATGAAGGTAGAACATCCTTTTGAGTGATAATATGGCTTGCCAATTCACTTGATATCATGTACCCGGATGCCATCTGAGTTAACATGTTAGTTTCTGAGTTTTGTATTCTCCTAACATGGACCGGGTCATATTTCGTAAAGTTCGACAATAGTTTCTTTGCGAGTTCATAGTATGATATGATGTTATCACTTAGGCATTAGTACTCACCTTTGAGCTGTTTTATCACCAATTGAGAATCACCTTTGATCGTGATCGATCATACTTTGATGTCAGTCAGGACGTTTAACCCTACTATCAAGGATTCATACTCGGCTTGATTGTTTGAATAGTTGAAATCAAGCCTGAACATAAGCTTCGTTTTTTGTTGGTGGGGAGATACGATCATGATTCCAACCCCTGATGATTCCGATGTTACCGACCCATCGAAATAGAGAATCCAAGGCACAATGCAAAGATAATGTTCATCATCCTCTATTTTTAAACCCATTGGATATTCAGCGATGAAGTCGGACACGGCCTGCCCTTTTACTGCTTTGAGCGACACATACATCAAATTGATTTCCATCAGAGTGAATGTCAATTTTGCGATCCAGCCTCCTATGATCAGCCTGGACAACATGTACTTTGTTACATCTATTTTTGAAATTACATATACCGTAGTCGGTAGCATATAATGACGTAATTTCGTACAAGCATAATACAAAGAAAGGCATAGCTTCTCAATGTGAGTGTATCTTGTTTTTGCGTCATTAAGCATTCTGCTCAGGTAGTACACAGCCTGCTCTTTTCCTTCGTCATTCTCCTAGGCCAGCATACTCCCGATCGTGGTATCAATTGTAGATAAGTACAACTTCAATGGCCTACCTGCTTTTGGTGGCATCAATACTGGTAGCTTAGTCAAGTAATTCCTCAAATGTTCAAAAGCTAACTGGTGTTTTTCCTCCCAGATAAATTTTTGGTCATCTTTTAACTTGAGTGAGGGGAAAAACACTTCAATTTTTCCTGACAAATTAGCTATGAAACGACGCAGAAAATTTTATTTTCCAATCAACATATGGAGTCATTTTTTATTAGTGGGGGCGGTAATTTTAGAACAGCTTTAACTTTATTTTTATCCACCTCGATTCCTCTTTGATGGACAAGAAAGCCTAGAAAATTACCAGCCTTTATCCCAAAAGCGCATTTTAATGGATTCATCTTTAATCTGAACTTGTGCATCCTAACAAAAGCTTGTTCAAGATGGTCTAGATGATTTACTTGGTTGATCTTGACAATTATGTCATCAATATAGACTTCCATGAATTCTCCAATCATGTCATGGAAGATGAAGTTCATCGCTCTTTGGTAGGTGGCTACGATATCCTTCAATCAAAATGGCACGACAACCCATTCAAATGTTTCAATAGCTCCAGGACACCTGAAGGTTGTTTTGTGGACATCTTCTGCGGTTATGCAGATTTGATTGTACTCAGAATGTCCATCCATCAGAAACATGATTTCATTGTTAGCGGTTGAGTCAATCAGCATATCTGTCATAGGCATCTGATACTCATCTTTAGGTGTAGCGGCATTCAAGTCGTGGAAGTCGATGCAAACCCTTAGCTTGTCATTCTTTTTCTTGACTGGGACAATATTTGACAACCATTCGACATATCTAGCCGTCCTTATAAATCGAGCAAAGATAAGCCGTTTGATCTCTCCTTTTATCTTGAGGATTATCTCAGGTGCCAACCTCCGTTGCGATTGCTAATGCGGTCAAAATCCTCTTTTAATTGTTAGTTGATGATCGACTATATTTCTTGCTTGACCAGGCATTTCATGGTAATTCCATGCAAAACAATCTCTATACTGTTTGAGCAAGTCTATCAATTGTGCTTTATATGGCTGATCGAGCAACTTACTTACGTAGGTTGGTTGCGGGGAAAGCTTCATCTCCAAGGTTTACTTCTTCCAATGGATCTTGAGCTTGAATCTCCTTGCCGTTTTCCTTGATTGGAGATTCCTCGAAATCCATAATCCCATCGACTACTTCGTCTGTTTGTTCGGCTTGCTTAGCTTTATAGGCCTTGTACCTCTCAACAAGTTTTTGTGATAATTGCCGATCCCCCATCGGTAAATTCTTCAAGCTAAATTGTCGGTTTCTTCCTAGGGATCCATTCAGTTTTTCCCTTGTCGAAACGGTAGAAAGCAATATCCCTCGAATAGGTCTCATGAGGCTTTGAAATACGTAAACAATCATCTAACATGACCTGGTCTCGCCCTGATATCCGAGTCTACGTGGTGCAAGTCTAAGGATTTGCTTTTACATATTCTACCTTATCTCCATTCCAGAACGCTAGCATCTGATGCAATGTACAGGGAACACACTGGCTTTCATGTATCCAATCCCTCCTCAGTAGAAGATTGTATGAGCCGTCAGCATCCACTACACCAAAAGATGTTCTTGATGTCATGGATCCTACGGCAAAATTGGCGACATATATCCCCTTAACTTCGATGATTTCCCCGGTCAAATCTGAGAGCTGGATGTTCGACGGGATGATCTCATCATCAGTTCTCCCAATCTTTCTAAAAAATCTATATGGGATGAGATTCAATGGTGAACCACCATCTACTAGGACCTTCATTACTGGCCGCCCATTTATCTTGGCATTAATATTTAATGACCTCAAATGATTGGATGCGAACTTCGTGGTTTCTTCGCTATCGAAACAAAACTAAATGCTCTCCTTTTCTTGTGTGGTTACTTCATCGTTAATGTGTTCCGGGTGTATCTTCCGTCAAAACTCATTAGGTAGCCTAACTTGAACCATGCAAGAGCTCAATGGTGAAACTGACCTACTTGCGTAAGTCTTGGATCGAGATTCCGGCCTTGACAGTTTCAAAGGTTCGAGCTGTCTGTAAGCCTGCCCCTGAGTTGGTCGCAACTCCTATTGCTTACGTTTCCAAATCAAGTTTCTGGCTCTTCGAAATTTTGGGTATTCTTTCACTGGCCTTGACTCGGACAAGGTAGCTTGATGTTGTAGCATGCGAACCCTCCTTTTCTTTTGTGCTCTTCTTTTCTTGGTACGAGTCATGATATCTTCTTTCTTTTGGGCCTCTGTAACCTCGTACCATGATCCTTTTATCAGATTGACTAGAATCTTCAAGGTCTGTTGGCGGCGTGGTCGAATAGGGGTGTAGTGATTTCGATGCATCTTTCTGTCGAACTCGTTTTTTCTTGTGTGGGAAACTGTCTTCTGATTATAGGTTATCGAGGGACCACATCTTACATAACAATCAAATTTCCTGCTGGGTTCCCCTAGCATGTCAATAGAGGGGTCCCCTTCTTCGTACCTCCGCCTAAATAATTTGTAAACAGCTCCTTAGGGACCGTCTTCTTGACCTGCGAGAGGTTTCGACTTCTTTGGTTGATGTGGTCATCTCGTTGGCTGCGATCCGTACCTTCTAATTTCTTTTTTACAATGTGGGCAAAAATTTGGCAATTCTTGTCCTTTGTATGACTGTTTTAAGGATACCATCCCAGTCATGACAGGAAATGGGTCAGTATAAATATCCGTGGGAGACTTACCCTTATCATCGACGAATCGAATCTTTCCCTGTCGAATGGATTCCTGGATATTCTTTTTTAGAACAAAATAATCCGACGTATTATAGCTCTATGAGTGTTGCCATTTGCAGTATTTTTTACTGGACATGTCCTCTTTAGACGGTATTTGTTGTCCCTCTGTTAGTTTAATCTGCTCGTCGGCCAACAATATGTCAAATATTTCTTCGGTTCGATTCGCATCAAACGAATAATACATCGATTCCTTGTCTTTGGCCATAATGGTTGACTTTTCTTTCATTCTTGCTGGCCTCAGTTCTTGACAAGTATATGGTTTGTCTATAATTTGTTGGGCCGCAGCAATTTCGACAGGATCTGTCTGTTCTTCATCGAGATCATGAGTGTCGACAAAATTTGCTTCTCTTTTTCGGGTGTGCCTTTTGTCTTTTTTCCTAAGTAAGCTCTCATGCTTGACAACCATGGTAGATAGTTCAAATAGATCCGCGCACGGATAACCCACCATCCTATCTCGTATTTCGAATTTCAATCCGTTAAAGGCGAATTCTGCAACTGTTTTCTCAGGTAAGGGAACTAGACACTTGTTCCTAGCTCGCTTGAATTTGATAATGAACTGGTCTACTATCTTGTTATATATTTGTCTCATTGTTGATAAATCATCTAAGGATAAGTTTGGCATAGCTCATTGGAACTGACCATGAAAAAGGCGCTCCATTTGTTCCCATGAAAGCATCGAATTTGGTGGCAAAGCAGTGTACTAGGTGAATGTTGTTCTGGATAAAGATAACGGGAACAATTTAAGCTTTCAGTGATCAGCATGAGTAGCATCTCCACATAGTGCCATGAAACGATTAACATGTTCATAGGTGGGCTGGTCGTCTTCATCAGTTAACAGCGTAAATTCTGGTATCTTGAATCCTCTTGGATCTGAGATTATGTCCATCCATTCCGGGTATGATTTTCGATAGGTGCTGATCCTGTATCCTATTGTGGGATCATTATATCCATCCTCTTAATCAACAAATGGTTAATTTTGGTACACTAGTTGGTATGGCAGTGGATACCTGGGATGTGGCAACACTTGATACGCTGGTTGCTTGATGGGTTGAAAGACCTATGGTAATGGCTGATTTCCCTATGGTTGTAATACCTGATTCACCTGTTGATACCCTAGGTGTGGGATCTGCTGAGGAACCGCTGGCTGATCCTGCCCCCTAATCTGAGGGTATTTATCCTGCCCCATGGGCTGCCATTGACTCCTAGGGACGACTGGTAATGCTCCATGGTTCTCAACGACCATGGGTGTAGGCTGCTCATTCATGGGTAAGGATCTGCCTGCATGACAATCCCATACTGGGTAGCAGGTATTTCTTGTTGAAGATGATAGCCTGTGTGACATTCTGATTTCCAATCAACCTCAGACTCTGTAATGAGAAATTTATACATATCAAGCGATGTATTTCAGTTGTATTCCGCTCAAATCTGATCAATTTGAGTAGACTGACCAAAGGGGAAAGGCTAAAGCGAGACGAGATACGTGAACCTAGGCGACTCGAATAGGAAATGGCGCTTTGACCATAAGGATTGTCGAGGGGATATTTAGAGCCACAAAAAGGCCGATCCAAGAATGATTAAGGGATGCCTTGCGAGTGTCATGCGATTGGAGCGCGGGCAATGCCGCTTAACCAACATATGATTTGCAAAATTTTCCTAAATAGGACGGTGAAGATCAAGACCTTAGGAGCTAGTGATAGACCCTCACAATTACATGCCAACCAAAGCCACCACGAATTGACGAGCCCTAAATGTGATATGAGTCACGGGGTCGATACGCGTAATGTCTGTAAAAGTCGCCCGTCGGTTCGGGATAGGCTGGACCACGTATGATAGAGACAAATTATCAAAAACGAGCCTTGAAAGATTTGAAATGAAAAATCAAGATTTCCAACGTTATTCGGATTGGTCGTCGCCCTATCGAGGATGTCCGAAACGAGAAAAACGACGTTGGGAATATCAGAGGTAAAATAACCGTTTTGCCCCTCAAGCTTAGAACTTTGTTATTATAATTGAAGAAGGGAAAATGGGCATTACAACCCATCCATGGCTGCCGAAAATGAGGATTAAAAAGGGAGATAGAATCTCATTGGAAAAGCAAGATGCCATGTGTCAAGGATCAAGCCATGAAGTGGTCATCTCACCTTTTTCCCACCTAACATTCAACCCATTTGACCAAGCTTGGAATATAGTATTCTCTCTCTCTCTCTTCCCCTCATTGTGACCGGCCATACCACCATGAAGCTCACGCCATCTTCATCTTCTTCCTTCTCCATTCTCTACTCGTCGGAGACAATTTCTGGCCTCCTATTCACCAGCCACCACGGCCACCTCCGGCCACTCTTTGACTTTCGACCAGCCACAGCAACAAATATCTATGTCTTTCCGACATTCTCCAACAAGAATCGGGGCATTTGGAGCACCAAGGAGCCCGGAGCAAGGATTCTCCCAAAAGCCGATAGATTAGGACTCAAACTGAGGTAGGTTCGGTTCTCGATCCCTTTGGTGGTCAAAATGTTGGAATCTTTAGCTCAAATTTTGTGAAAATCAAACTGAGATGTGTAGGAATCTGTGATAAAAAGTTGGACTTAATTTGATAAGTTTTTGACCACGAACGGACCTTGTACATTTCGCCTAGAAACTGTCAAAAAACTAACTTGGAGGAACCGATGACCGGTTCTGGAGCCTTTGTTCAGTGCCCACGAGGGCCACTCCCGGCCACCATCTGCTGCCGGCTGACCACCACAACAAAGCTCCACCTCTTGTCAAACTCCTCCAATAAGAATTGCGGCGTTTGGAGCACCGAGACGTTCTGGGCAGAAGTTTTCCCAGAAGCTGACGGAATCGGAACCCACCCGAGGTAGGTCCAATTCTCACCCCTTTAACCGGTCGAAAACTTGGAATTTTGGGCTCGAATTTTGTGGAGACTCGGTAGAGATGTAGATTAATTTGTGGTAAAAATTGGGGCTTGAATTGATAAATTTTTTACCTCGAACCGGTCTTGTGAAATTGGAGCAGAAAACTACCGGTACTGACCAAGGAAGAATCCGGCGACTTCAAAGGGTTTCTGGCAACCAATCAAGCTCAAATCTTCGGTGAACCTCTTAGACCCTTAGATAATTATGTTAAGAGGTGGTATAGCATTTAAATGATGGATTTAGAGTTGAATTGAGGCCGGTAGCTCACAGCATACATAGAACCGTGAGGAACCGGTTTGGTTCTGTGCACGGCCGAACCTTAGAGGGCTGTGGTTGTTGAATTGAGCTCCAAATTGATGATTAGAGCATGTTATAATGATGAGGATAATGCTATGGAGGCTTGGGGTTCATGGATGGTTGAATTGGATTAGAAATTAATGTAATTGGTTGGATTTCATTGGGTTGCACATTGAGTTTGGTCTTGGACCATTGGAGGCCGAAACTTTGGAGGCTCAAGAGGAGCAAATTGGGTTGCTAAATTCAAGGTAAGGAAATTCCTAAATCGAGGCTAGGGGGATTGGACTCGATTGGGTAGGTCGAGCGCCGATTAGAACGATTTATGAGAATTTATTCAAGTGGGTAGCTTAGTGACATACTAAGATGATATAGGATTGATTATGAGTAATATTGTGTGCATGAGTTATTTGCCATGCCTGTCTATCATTTAAATTGAATTGCATGCCACGAAAATTATGAAATGCATTTGAATGCGCACCTGCTAGTGAATGTGAGAGTGGGTGGAAAATCAAAGAATATGATGTGTTGTGGCATGAGCATGGCATAGCATGGCCCTGAGGCATGTGAGACACGGGACGGAAGGTTGAAACCTTGATGCGACAAGGTCGCGGGGTGAAGTATGATTAGACGGCGCCCTGATGCGACAAGATCGCGGGGTTGAGATAGCCACAGTCCTAATGCGATCTAATCGCGGGACAGAGTATGAGCTCATAACCTTGCCTGGAGATGAACCGGGACCTGATGCATTTACGCGGGTCACTGAAGATGGCGGTTGATGGGTTTACGTGGGCCGAGCCTGAGGCAACTAGTTCGCAGGCTAGAGAATGAGGCAGGCAGAGGTTGATGAATGTGGTGAAGAGACAGGCCAAGTATACATGTGCACATGAGTGTGGCATGAGGTCATAAAAGCATGCCTGTCTTCTGTGTGTTGTCGTTTATTAAGCTGTGATTGTTATGCCTATGTGTTCATAAATTTGGATTTGTCGAGTGACGCGACTACCTGAGTGGACTGTCAACCTAACCTAGAGTTAGAACCCACCTTACTGAGATTTATATCTCACCCTAGTAGGGGCTTACCTTTTCAAGGTCCTAGCGAAGGGAGTGTGAGTTTACCAAGGATTGTCATTTGAAGAGAAAGTGGACCAATTGTACCTTGGATGAAGTTGTTTTCTTTATGTGGTATTAGAATTATACTCCTGATTGGTAAATTATAGAATTGAATTCTCGAGAATGAATTAATGAGGTTTTGTTGTTTATGCCCTAAGTCATATGTATGTCGTTGTATTTATATGACGGGGGATGGCATCGCTTCTGCATGCATTCTTTAAAGGAGTTATAAGGAATCGGTCGTTGCATCCTAGAGTATTCTTAAATGAACGGCATGGATAGGGATGTTCGCGTGCTCGCCGAGTTCGGGGCGTGACAGCCTGAAAAAATTTTAATAGGTATAACCTGTAGCATATTCTGACCAATGAATCCTACGCTTATTGTTGGTAATGGTGCATTCATCGAAGGGCTGTGGAAAACCCGAGGATGCTCTATGTTGTCTCGACGCGCACTCATGGTATGTATTAATGATCAACGGCTTGACAACCTCAGTTATACGTTGAACCATCTGGTTAGCCAATTCATTCTGGGCTTCCTCAATCGTACGCCTTATTGAGGACAACATTACTGGCGTCACTTCAGGGTTTCATCTTGGTTCTTCGACATGTCATCGTTGAACCTCGCTATCGTCAATTTGGGGTGGATCTTGGATTCCTCGAATTGCTGAATATTTCGCGCGTACTTCTTCCATGAGTTTGTTTTCATCTAGATTGCTACGGCCTCTTGTACGTGGCATAGCACTCTTTCAAACTTGACACCTTCGTCTCACTAGGCGTGCCAAAAAAGGATTGTTGCGCGAAGAATCTCCCACGATGAGGCCCAATTGATTCTCCTAAGGTTCGGCCCAAGAGGTTGGAACTAACTGTCGCAACCCGTTCGAGCGAGTCTTCCCCTCAGCGGATTAATGGGCCGTCCCATCTAGTCGGACGCGGGCCCTCCCAAGGCCCGTTACCCAAGTCGCAACGGCAGTATACGTGGTCGACCTTCGGTGCGGTCAGGTGACATGTGATACATGTACATGCCAAGGAGTCGCCACCAATCGTTCTGTGAAGGGTACGATTGGAAGCCCTATCGAATAGTTGGAAGCAATCTATTCAATTATGCGGAAACCAGAGAATTAGGATCGAGGACTTTGTTACGCCAACTGTTAGAGTTGACGCCCTTTCGGCACCTAAGTTGAATGATTTGCCTAACCTAAGATTTCATGCAGATGAGTGGGGCGTAAATCCTAAAACTAGGAGTTCATACAAATATGAGTGACTACCCTAGCACTTACAATCAATAAAATAGATACGCAAAGCAAGGATCCAAAACGTATGGATAAATCACATGGAAGCAACGTGGCATCCCTAGTAAGGCCCAATTAGCCTAGAGAAATGTCAATCAAGGCTCAAGAGCGTTTTTGACATGATTTGCCCTTGTGGAGCGAAATCATAATTTAGAAGAGTTTTGGGACAATTTACCCAAGAAGGGAAAAATTATCATTTCAGATGAAATATGAACTCAAAAGATTCTGGAAATAGGATTGGTAACCAAACCAATCCATTTTCTATTTTTCAAGAATTTTCAGAATTTTTCTAAAATTTTTAGAGCAATTTACTCTTTAAGGGGGTAAAACTGTCATTTCAGATAGTGAAGAGAAGTCAAAATCTCAAATAGAAGGAATGGTCGACCTTCAGACCCAAATCCTAATTTTGAGTAATTTTCACGGTTCTATTGGAATAAGAAAGATGATTTACCCTTTTGCGGGGTAAAATCGTCATTCTTAAAAAAGGACGAGATTCGAAAATCCAAATATAAGAATTGGTCGCCTAATTGACCCTAATTCTTATCTTGGCGCTATCGACCTATCTCAAATACAAGGCAAATGCGATTTACCCCTAAAGGGTAATATCGTCAATTTTCAAATGAACGGATAAGAAATCTCAAAAAAGGACTAACCATTTGTCTATGGTCATTCCTCAATTTTTAAAATTTCTGAAATGTCTAGGAATTGTCCACAATTTTCCTACATTTTTTGGGATTTTCTATAATTTTCTAATATTTTTTAGGATTTTCTTGGATTTTTTTGATTTTTTTAATATTTAAAAATAATTTTTTGAATTTTATTATTAAAAAAAATTTATTCGGACCGGGTTGGGTGACCCGGGCCACAATCCATTGGTGGCTGGCTCGACTTATACTGATCCGGGTCCGCACCAAAACGACGCCGTATCAATATACCCGCTCAAATTTCAAGTTCCCGCAAAAAAAACGATCCTACGGGCCATATTGTGCCATGTGTCGACATACGATCGACTTGATCTAAAGCAAACGATCGACGAACCAGATTAAAACTCTTGATTGAACTACGACCATACGATCGTGGATATTTTTATTTCTAAAAATCATTTTTATTTTGGAAAAAGCAAGATCTCGACACGTGGCTAATGCTCCACAGTCAGATCAAATTTATTTTTATTCGGTTACAACCGAATGGCTGACGTGGCCGCAACGTAGCCTCCACATCAACGTTGACATGTCAACACCTTCACCTAGGAAGACGATCAGCGTTGGCGCTCTCTCACCGGCGCCTCGTCGGAGGGCTCTCTCTTCGTCTACAAAATACCAAATTGCACGAAACCACCGCCATTCGACTCATACAGATCTCCTCTACAATATAATGGAAGCTCGACATAGCAGATCAACATTTCATCCATGTGCTATCTCTGACCGAAGCTAAGCTCTGGCGACTACTCGTCCTAGTCATTTCTAATGTTACTTGGCTAAACAGATCGATCAGGAAGCATCAAAGAGAATTGAGAAAACTTACCTGGCCGTCTCGAGGGCTCGGTTTGGTAAAAAACGAGCTATGAAGCTCGTGACAGGTCGGTCATGGTAGGAGATAGACTCGACTATTCAGGCAATGAAATAACATGCGATCAAAAATAAAAATGTTCAGGGAAGCGAGACAAACGGTTTGCAACAAATACGGCAACAAATGGGTGACTCTAGCTGAAGTTGCCATTAGAGGTCGAGTTGGAGCTTGAAAAGGTGTCTCACCTTTCTAGGCCATCTCAAGCGGATCTGATGGGTTTGCTAGCTTCCTCGGAACGTCACCAAGTTCGGAGGATGGTTCGCCGGCTTCTGTTTTGCTCTGGACGTGGCGATGAAGACTTGGAAGCTACGGCGGAGCTTGCTGGCTATGCCGGCCGGTCGCCCTCTCTCTCGCACGCTCTCTGTCTCTCTCTCTCTCTCTCTCTCTAAATAGAATCAACTTCCCCCTAGTAACTAACTTTCCCCTCTCTATTATGGCCGAACGACCCTGTGAACAAATTCCTCGAGCCCCAGTCACGTACCGGAGGCATGTGCGTTTTGGCACATTGGCGTCGAGTTCGATCTGGCGAATGCATCGGGGCTACTTTGAGCGCATGGGTCTGTCAATTTCTAGTCCGATTTTGGCCTCCATTTTCTGTCTTCCCCCTGCGTTCGTGAAGGAGATGAACCAGATTTGGTTATGACGTTCCCTTAAGCTGACCAGGTCAACCGGGTTGACTGGATTGGGTCAACCCGACCTGATTGATCCGGTTTCATCTTTTTTAGTTCAATTGACTGCCTAGTCGACCTGTTCTCATGAAAATAAGCTCGAAATTGAGCACTACATTATGAATATCATTTAGGAATGCCAATTTCGAGTCAAATTGTTCTACATTTATTCAAACACCCCAAATTTCAAGTTTAACCCAATTATGAAATCTTCTCAATTAAAGCCATAAATGACTCAATCGGATTAACTTAACCCCATTAACAGATTCAGAGAGGTTAAAAATCTATGGGCCAGTGTTCATTCATGCATGATAGTCCCTAGATTAAAAGTAATTTCATTTTTTCCAAATTCGGGAACTAAATTGCAATAAAAGTATGCAATTTTTCCAAATTCTCGCAATTGGGCAATTTTTGTAAACAACTGAGATAAACTGCAATTAAGGACAATTCGATTGAATGTCAAAACTCTTAAAATGCCAAAAATTGTGAATTAAAAGACTCGAAATATATTTTTTGACAAATTTAACCTTGCGCGTTTCAAAGAAACGCACAAAATTAAACTTGAATTTCGACTTTTGATGAGGTCAAAATAACAAGGAAATAGAAAGAAAATGTAGGATATTTTTCATATTTTTGTGACCTCGAATGCTATTTTTATTGATTTTTTCATGTATTTTCTATTTTCCAAAAATAACAAAAAAATGTGAAAAAATATTTTTTGGCCTTCCCTAGACTTAGCCAAGGTTACCAAAGTTTATTTTGTAATTTTTCAATTTTTTATGGATTTTTTTATGATTTTTCAAAATAAGAATGAAAAGACTAGTCAAAAATCAGGTATCAAAAGCTGCCCCTCTTTGAGAGGAATCTTGTGAGAGGTTTCACTCAAAAACAGGTGACACCTAAGTCTAGACTACAAGATTGGGAAAAAGAAAAACGAATCTTGACAACCAATGCTTCTGGACCAACTAGTGTATGCTCTACTCGTTTTGTCTCAGATAAGAGGAAGAGTAGAGAGATCCACATGCTATTTACCTTATTGTCCACCTGCCTAATGCTTGTGTGGCATACGCGGTGTATGGCGGATTTAAGTAGATATCTAGAGACTCGTTTTTGAGCATCCTAGGACGGTTAAATTTTTCCCCATTTGGTAGGCCAAACCAGAATGGGATTCCTGTCTGACAGAAAATTAAGGATTACGCACCCGTTATTTATGGATTGTCAAAAGTTTCGATTGGTATGGTGGATCAGATCATGCATTTGATCCATCAGTGGATCAGTCCGGGAGAAAGGTTTGCCAAATAAAAAGGCTTACCTAAGGGAATGGTTTGTCTTACCATTGAAGACTTACCATGACTTCGATCCGTCAGTGGATCAGTTTGGGAAAAAGGTTCACTTACTGGAAGGCTTACCTAAGGGAATGGTTCGTCTTGCCTGATGAAGATTGTCATGCCCCGCATCTTCGTACACGAACGCGCGACTCCTTACAAGCAACAACTCTCTCGAACGTCCCAAGATTCACATACAACGAGAGATGCGTAAGATCAATAGCATGAGGAAGCGACAATCTACAAACTCCTCCGTACAATAATAAAAAGGGACCTGGGTAACGAGAGTACAAATAGATACATAAACTCCATCACTATTCGAACAAGAGCACGGGTAAGCTAAACCTACAGGTCGGTAGGGGTGACACGGCTAGTACAAAAGACGATCATCAATCTCCCAAAAGAAATAGGCATCGAGGTCATCATCAAAATATCAAACCATAAAAATTGAGACTACTAAGTCGTGCTACTGGAATCGTTAGTCTCCTTAGCGTCCTCGGTAGGCTCGTACTCCGAGAAGGTCTCCGAGCAAGCCTCCACAATGTCCTCAAGCGTCTCGTCAACTGACGGCTCCACCTGATTGTCCTCGGTGGCCTCGATCTCGATGACCTCGTCAGTATCCTCCTAGGTCGGGGTCCTATCAGGAACATTCCTCGAGTCAGCTACTGACCCCTCGGCCTCCACCGAATCCCGAGCGGAATGACACCAGCTAGGAATTACCCCACGGGGTAGCTCAGTGTGCTTCAGCGATCCCGTGGTCACTTTCCCTACTTTCCTAAACCAAGCCTCGAACCTATTAGGCTTCCAGCTCTTTGCACCATCATCAACCCAGACTACCGTGCACATCCTAACGTATACGGTTCCCTGTCCATCCGAGAACTCCTCAAAATAGGCAGACATTTTTTTTGGGTCACCAAATCTGATAGGCCACATATTCACGGCCTAGGATCTGAAAATGGGGTCCCACAACGAGGTAAGATTTACATCTCAGTAAAACAGGTTATAACCCTAGGTTAGGCTAACCGTACACTCAGGCAAACGCAATCACAAATAAATTTGCACAAGTAATCACATGAGGCATTTAACTACCATTAAATAACATACGAATGCCAAGCATGCAATCATGGCATCATATTACATCATTAGAATCAAGCACATATTACCAAGCCAGATTACACCTTCCACCCTTCCATGCCTCCATTTGAATCATGCCCACGTTTAGAACGCCTCAGACTCGGTCCGCGTAACTACGCCTCAGACCGTCTCATTGACAAATCCGCGTAAATGCATCTCATTCCAAGCCTGTGTCCACACATCTCAAACTCTGTCTCACATCTCAACACATCAGGACATTAGTCATTTCAACCCCACGTCTCGTACACCTCAGGGTGCCATTCAACTCAAACCCCACGCCTCAGCACCTCAGGGTATCTATCCACACCACCCCGCATCTCAACGCATCAGGGTGTCACAAGTTCTCAAACATGCCAAATGCTCATTCAATGCAGAACTCATAATCAAATGCAAACTCATGCAATCGAGCAAGACATCTCTAGCATGAGAGGCAATTAAATTCAACACTCAAATGCGACAATCAATTCATGGTACAAGGGACGCACAAAGGACAATCTCACCATAAACTTCGAAGAATCAATCCAATTCACACTCAATTCACCCAATTGAGTCCAATTCTCCTAGTAAAGGTTTAGGGACTCCTTACCTCAAGCTTAATTCAACAAAATTCTGCTTCCAAGCACTTCAATGATTCGGTCCAATTAACCCAAGAACGAGTCAATCGTGCAACCTAAGGAAATTCATCCAATTTGTCAATTTTCTCGTCCAATTCGTCAATTCACTAAACATACACCTCATTGACATATCGAATGACGTCCCCATACATTTCAACGATGAATTTGGGACTCAATTCCATCACCAACAGCCCCCCACAGATTTGGTATGCACAAAACCGAACAGGGCATTTTCGATTCTGTGCATATCTCAACCAATCAACCCATAAACTAACTTAAATCCTTAATTTATCCACTAATCTACTTGCTAATATGTAGTTCTATGGTTTGGGGAGCCTCACCGAAAATTTGAAGCCAAGGCGACGTCGGGAAGTCCTTGAACGGCGCTAGTTCCTCTAAGTCTTCCACCGGTCAATTTTTGTCCTTCAAACACAAGAACCATTTGGGGTCAAACTCCATCAAATTCATCCAAAATTTTTACCATAACTCAGTCTACATGTCCTCTAGATGTCCACAAAATTTGACCGAAATATTCAAAGGTTTCGGGGTCCTATGGAGTCTAAACAATGGCTTACCTCCAGCTGCGACGGTTTTCATCGACTTTCGGGAGAATGGCCAGTCGGGACTCCTCAGTGGGTCAAATGACTTGATTCCACTTAGAGGTTGTCGGCAAGAGGATGAGAAAGGAGTTGGTGGTTGTCTTGAGCTTAGACGGTGGCCGGAGGTGGCGGTTGACGGCGGCGATGGAGGCGGCAGAATCTGGTCGCCGGTGCAGCTCTCAGCAGAAAGGAAGAAGAAGAAGAAGAAGATGGTTGTGGTGGTGGGTGTTCGGCCAAATGGGAAAGCAAGAGGGGATATACACCAAGTGAAGAGTCAACTATGGTTGAATGGTAGGTTAAAAGTGTCTCTATCTACATCAAGGCCTAATCCTTTGACACTTGTCCATGTGTCAATCATTATTTTATCCAATGGCTACCAATTTCTCTCAATTTTTGATAGCTATAATGGAGCTTCAATGACCAAAATGCCCTTGTCTAATTATTAAGGTAAGGCTAAAGCTTAAGGGGCAAAATGGTAATTTTACCCTCGACGTCCGAAGCGTCGTTTTTTCGATTTCAATTTTCTTCGATAAGGCGATGGCCAATCCAATTATAACGTTAGAATTCTTGATTCTCCATTTTTAAATTTCGAGACTCGTTTCTGAATCATTTCTTTATCAGACGTGGTTCCAGCCTATCTCGAATTGACGAGCGGCCTTTGCAAACGTTACACGTATCGACCCTGTGATTCATATCATAATTAGGGCTCGTCAATTCATGACGACTTTGGTTGTTATGTAATTGTGAGGGTCTATCACTAATTCCGACGGTCTCGATCGTCACTGTTCGATTTAGGAAAATTTTATAAATTATACATTAGTTAAGCGACATCACCCGTGCTCCAATCGTATAACACTAGCAACGCATTCCTTAATCGTTCTTAGATTGGCCTTTTATGGCTCTAAATATCCCCTCGACAATCCTTACGATCAAAGTGTCATTTCCTATTTGAGTTTCCTAGGTCCACGTACCTTATCTCACGTTAGCCTTTCCCTTTTGGTCAGTTAACTCGAGATTGATCAGATCCGAGCGAGATACGATTGAAAGACTTCGTTAGATACATTTTCATTAATAAGTCTCGAAATGACAGGAAAATCAGAATGTAACAACTCTTCCCCCCTTATAAAAATTTCATCCTCAAAATTTACAACAAACTCAATTACTCAAACAGATGGGGGCATTGACGCCTCATCGTTTCCTCGTTTTCCCACGTAGCACCTTCAGTTCCATGGTACTCCCAAATAACTTTGACCAATGGAATCGTCTTATTCCTCAGAATCTGTTCCTTTCGATCTTGGATCTTGATTGGCTTTTCTACGTAGGATACCCTGTCATCCACTTCTATGACTTCGTAATCCAATACGTGCGTCGGGTCTGGCTCAGACTTTCGTAGCATTGATACATGGAAGACATTGTGCACTTGGGATAGATTAGCCGATAAGGCAAGTTTGTAGGCTAAGGTCCCAATCCGTTCCAAAATCTCAAATGGACCTACATACCTTGGACTCAATTTTCCTTTCTTTTCGAATCGAGATAATCCCCTCATCGGTGACACCTTAAGGAAAACATGATCGCCTACTTGAAACTCCAAAGGCTTACACCGTTTATCCGTATAACTCTTCTGACGACTCTGTGCCGCCTTCAGTCTATCCCGAATTATTTTCACTGCCTCTACCGATTGCTCTACCAATTCTAGGCCTGTAATACTTCTTTCTCTAACCTAGTCCCAACAAATCAGGGTTCTGCAAGCCCTTCCATAGAGTACCTCAAAAGGTGCCATTCGAATGCTCTGTTGATAGCTGTTATTATACACGAACTCTACCAAATGTAACCGATCCTCCCATCCATCTTTGAAGTCTATCACACATGCTCGTAACATATCTTTGAGCGTCTGAATCACCCTTTCTGATTGTCCGCCTATCTGTAGATGGTATACCGTACTAAATTGTAGTCGAGTTCCCATGGCATCTTGCAGACTCTTCCAGAAGTTCGCCGTGAATTTGGGATCTCTGTCCGACGTAATCGTCACGGGTATCCCATGTAGTCTCACTATCTGTCGCATGTATAATTCGGCGTATTTATCCATCGCGAAGTCCTTTCGCATAGGAATGAAGTATGTAGACTTGGTCAATCGATCCACGACTATCCAAATAGAATCGTGGCCTCTCTGGCTCCTTGGGAGTCCCATCACAAAATCCATTGTTACGTGCTTCCATTTCCATTCAGGAATTTCTAATGGCTGTAATAATCCACCAGACTTACGGTGTTGTGTCTTCACCTGCTGGCATGTCAAACACTTCGCCTCATACTTCGCCACATCCACTTTCATCCCATTCCACCAATAATGTTGACGCAAGTTCTGATATATCTTCGTGCTTCCTAGGTGGATACTATAATTGCTCTTATGAGCCTCTGATAAAATCTTTTCTCTAAGTTCTTCGTCCTTTGGCACGTATAAACGCCCTCGAAATTTCAAAGTTCCATCCTCTAACACTTGGAACTCTGGATTCCTTTTTGTCGCATCCATCTCCAAGATTTTCTGAATTTCTGGGTCCGTATGCTGCAAGACTTTTATCCTTTCCTGGACCTCAGGTTCTACTCTCAGTGTGGCCATCAAACTGGATAGTTAACAGACTTCCAATCTAAACTCAGAATCTCTCAAGTTCTCAAAAAATGACCACCCTTTTACTAATAGACAGGCGGTACACGATTTCAAACTGAGCGCATCCGCGACTCGATTCGCTTTCCCAGGATGGTATAATATGTCGCAATCATAGTCCTTCAGCAGCTCCATCCATCGACGCTGCCTCATATTCAGTTCCTTCTGAAAAAATAAATACTTCAGGCTCTGGTGATCCGTATAAATTTGAAATTTCTCGCCATACAAATAATGTCTCCAGATCTTCAGAGTAAAGATGATTGCTGCCAATTCCAAATCGTGAGTCAAATAGTTCATCTCATGCAGTCTCAATTATCGGGATGCGTAGGTAACTACTCTCCCATGTTGCATTAGCACACAGCCTAGTTCCTTTAGCGAAGCATCGCTATATATTTCATAAACTCCATGTCCTAAAGGAATCGTCAATACCGGTGCGCTTGTCAACCGATGCTTGAGCTCTTGGAAACTCCTTTCACACTTATCCGTCCACTCGAACTTTGTTTCTTTCTTAGTCAATCTCGTCAGTGGAATGGTTATGGATGAAAACTTCTCCACAAAACGTCTATAATATCCTGCCAATCCTAAGAAACTTCAGACTTTCGTGGCCATAGTAGGTCTAGGCCAGTCCATTACAGCTTCAATCTTTGCAAGATCCACCACAATTCCTTCTCCAGATACCACATGGCCAAGAAATGCCACTTTGTTCAACCAGAACTCGCATTTGCTAAACTTAGCGTAAAGCGAGTGCTCCCTCAAGGTCCGCAAGACAATCCTCAGATGCTCTTCGTGTTCTTCATTACTCCTCGAGTAAATCAGGATATCGTCAATAAATGCTATGACAAATGTATCCAAGAACTCCTTGAACACCCGATGGATCAAGTCCATAAATGCTGCTAGAGCATTGGTTAGTCCAAAAGGCATCATTGTGAATTCGTAATGACCATTCCTTGTCCTAAAAGCAGTCTTAGGTATGTCTTCCTTCTTAATTCTCAACTGATGATACCTGGTCCTCAGGTCAATTTTAGGGAATACCGCAGCTCCTTACAACTGATCAAATAGGTCATCAAGCCTCGACAGTGAGTATTTATTCCTCACAATCACTTGATTCAATTGTCTATGATCGATGCATAGACGCAAGGACCCATCATTTTTCCTTACAAACAACGCCGGCGCTCCCCACGGTAAAGCATTTAGTCGAATAAATCATTTGTCCAGTAATTCCTGCATTTGCGCATTTAACTCCTTCAGTTCGGATAAGGACATCCTATAAGGTGCCTTCGAGATCGGCTCCGTTTCGGGAGCTAATTCAATCATGAATTCTATTTCTCGCTCTAGTGGCAACCCTGGTAACTCTTGGGGAAAAATGTCAAAAAATTCACGCACCACCGGGATATTCTCTAATTTGGGCTCCTCGACAGTCGTGTCCATAACTGCAACTAAGTACGCCTTACATCCTTCAGTCATCAACTTCGTCACTTCAAGGAACGAGACTAAAGGAATCGAGGTTCCTCCTCGACTTCCCACGAATTCGAAACTAGGGCGACCTTCTGGATAGAAACGAATTATCCTACTACCACAATCCACTACTGTCCCTGTTTACCCAACCAGTCTATTCTTATGATCACATCAAAGTCATATATGGGCAACACAGCTAAATCGATACTCTCTTTACTACCACCAATTACGATTCTACAGTCAGCACAACCCAACGAAACCAGCACATTATCTTTCAACGGGATGGCAACATGCAGAATCACGCTCAGCAGTTTTAACTTCATATCAACCATATCAACAAACTGAGCAGACACAAACGAGTGTGATGTGCCAGGATCAAACAAAGCATACGCAGCTTGGTCGCACAAATAAACTGTACCTGTGACCACGCCTGGCGTTTCTTTTACTTCCCTACGGGCCACGGCATAAACTCTACCTTGAGCTGGGGTCAATTATGATCAATTTGGGGAGTGGTAGCCGACGGTCCAGCCTATAGTCGTTGCCCTTGAAGTCTATTCGCTGGAGATTGGTTCGGGCAAGTTCTCATCTGGTGGCCCATCTGACCACACTTAAAGCATGCTCCAATTTTTGCCGGGCATTGTCCATTACCATGCCTTCTGCCAAAGAGGCGACAGCTCCAGTTCATGGGGTTCGGCGACTTCACAATATTCTTTCTTATCGGAGGGACAAAGCGCCTATTGTCAGTCACTGGTCTTTTACCAATCTGGCGATTTTCTCTGAATGAATTAAACTGCGATCCAAATGCAGCATTCCTCTCCTTCAGGTCCCTCTCAATCATCTATCCCCGTTCATAGATTTCCTTGTAGGTTCTCAGATTCAGGGTTATCATCTAGCTGCGAAGCTCAGGCTTCCGTCTATCTCGAAATCTCCGCACTTTCTCCAGGGGATCCTCTATCGATCGGGGTGCGTACCTTGACAGCCTAGAGAATTTAGCTTCATACTGATCTACGGTCAGCTGATTCTGACGTAGTTGCAAGAACTCCACCTGCTTCCTTTCTCGGGCTGTCTTCAAGAAATACTTGTCATTGAATGTCGTAGTAAAGGAATTCCAAGTCAAGGCCGTTCCTTTTGGAAAGACTCCATTCTTGGTGGCAGCCCACCAAGCATTTACGATCCCTTCTAGCTGGTACACTGCCAATAGTACCTTTTCCTGATCCGTGTACCTCAGAACTCCAAAGGCCTTTTCCAGTTTCTCTATCCATCTCGGTGCTAGTTCAAGGTCTCCAGGTCCATTAAACTAGGTTGGCTTCAGCTTGATAAATTGCTCAACTAGTTGGCCCATCTGCCTGGCCACAACAATCTCTTCCTGGGCATTCACTACCTCATTGCCCTAGCCTTGATCGCTATTATTTTCATTGCCCTCATTATTACCATTATTGGTGTTGACGGCAGCTATTGCGGCTCCCACTGCTTGGGCTATGGCAGCATCCCTATCTTGGATCTGCCTGTCAATAAGGTCGCCAATCCTTTCGAGTGCCATCAATACTCCGTCTATTCTCGGGTCTTCCGCCACAGGTTGCCTCGAACTAGAGGCTCCGCTCCTAGACCTTCCAGGTCTCCTAAACGGGTTACTCATCCTTGTATGCTTTTAGTGAGCCTGGATCGCCACAATTTCACCAAGGAGTTAGTAACTCATTCCTCCAACCAAGTCCAGAGCTATCAAACTATGCCTTAATAGGAACAGTCATAACATAACGACCTTCCACACAAAAAATTCTAAAGGTACTTCACTAAACAGTCCATAGCCATTACCCAATTTCGTCTACTTCAACGATCCACCAAAACTAGCCATGCTCATCTACTCAACATACCAAAATCCAAATATGACTTTCAGTGCTAAGCATGGAACTAAATCCTCATAAGCCACCATAATCGTGTAACGATCAAATGTCAATCACATGCGCCAAGTCATATGCTATGCACCTCATGCCTTATTATAATAAGTCTCCTAAAGTCTCGCTACCTGTCTAGTCCCAACTTAATCCTCCTTATCACTCCAATCCTCAATCAACTTTGATAGAGCTGACCTTGCTTTGATACCAAGCAAGGCGAGGATATCACGCCCCGCGTCTCCATGCACGAACGCGCGAATCCCTACAAGCAACAACTCTCTCGAACGTCCCAAGATTCACATACAACGAGAGATGCGTAAGATCAATAGCATGCGGAAGCGACAATCTACAAACTCCTCCATACAATAATAAAAAGGGAGCTGGGTAACGATAGTACCAATAGATATATAAACTTCATCACTGTTCAAACAAGAGCATGGGCAAGCTAAACCTGCTGGTCGGTAGGGGTGACACGGCTAGTACAAAAGACGATTATCAATCTCCCAAAAGAAACAGGCATCGAGGTCACCATCACAATATCAGACCAGAAAAATAGAGATTCCTAAGTCGAGCTACTGGAATCGTCAATCTCTTCAGTGTCCTTGGTAGGCTCGTACTCCGAGAAGGTCTCCAAGCAAACCTCCACAGTGTCCTCGAGCGTCTCGTCAGCTGACGGCTCCACCTGGTCGTCCTCGGTGGCCTTGATCTCGATGACCTCGTCAGTGTACTCCAGGGTCGGGGTCCTCTCAAGAACATTCCTCGAGCCAGCTACTGACCCCTCGGCCTCTACTGAATCCCGAGCGGGATGACACCATCTAGGGATTACCCCACGGGGTACCTCAGTGGGCTTCAGCGAACCCGTGGTTACTTCCCCTACTTTCCTAAACCAAACCTCAAACCTATGAGGCTCCAGCTCTTTGCACTCTCGTCAACCTAGATTACCATGCACTTCCTAACATATACGATTCCCTATCCGTCTGGGAATTCGTCAAAATAGGCAGACATTTTCTTTAGGTCACCAAATCCAATAGGCCACATATTCACGGCCTAGGATATAAAAATGAGGTCCCACAACGGAGTGAGATGTACATATCAATAAGACAGGTCCTAACCCTAGATTAGGCTGACCGTACACTCAGGCAAACGCAATCACAAATAAATTTGCACAAGTAATCACGTGAGGCATTCAACTGTCATTAAATAACATACGGATGTCAAGCATGCAATCATGGCATCATATTACATCATTAGAATCAAGCACATATTACCAAGCTAGATTACACCTTTCACCCTTCCATGCCTCCATTTAAATCATGCTCACGTTTAGAATGCTTTAGGCTCGGTCCGCGTAACTACGCCTCAGATCGTCTCATTGACAAACCCGCGTAAACGCATCAGGTTTTCAATCTCATTCCAGGCCTGTGTCGACACATCTCAAACTCCATCCCGCGTCTCAACGCATCAGGACATTGGCCATTTCAACCCCACGTCTCGTACGCCTCAGGGTGCCATTCAACTCAAACCCCGTACCTCAGCGCCTCAAGGTATCCATCCACATAACCCCACGTCTCAACATCTCAAAGTGTCACAAGTTCTCAAACATGCCAAATGCTCATTCAATGCAGAACTCATAATCAAATGCAAACTCATTAACAACCCTACCTAGTACAGTTGAGGTTCAGTAGCGCTTGCGTGGCTCTATCAAGAACTGTGCAATGCATCTGATCCAGACACAAAACAAATAGGTGGTGCCCTACATGTTTTGCAGACTTAGGCGTGGGAGCATTTTAAATGTATCTCCCCATCACTGAGGAACCATAATCCTTTTTCAGATAGACCTCTCGGTAGCCGGCATGTAAGCTAATGTTTTTTCAGTTCGTGAGTCATTAATTCTTTCTAGTACGGATAATATATTAAGATCTCATTTTTCCTGAAGATAGAGTCGGGCACGACAGACAATGAAGGTGACCACACATACTTTGCTACATTTGCTCTACTTACTTGATAGAATGTCATCTGAAGATGTAAGTAATGATAGCAACAAACGAGTTTATCATAATGTTAACTTTTACATTAATTTGATATGTTTTATTGCAATAACAAATTACTTGGCTACCTTACACCGATGATATTATGCAGCAATTACCAAATTTATGTCGATAGGGACAGCATATTTGGACGACTTGTGTCCTACTTATATGTTACTAGATAGTTGAGTGGCATTATCCAGATCGAGTACTACAACAGTTTTCTATGCATCAGCCAATACCTACAGCTCCTAGCGATTATACAGCCTTGCATGATATTAAGTTAAGGCCACTTGGGAGGGATTGGATAGCCACGCACAGAAATCTCATCGACATATGGGACGATCATGATAGATATATAGTCCATGAAGCTCATGAAGAGGAGCCACTTCACTTTCATTCAGCATATATTGAGTGGTTCTATAGACATACAGAAGGTGGATTTCCGTTCCCAGAGCCAAAATAGGTTCATCGGTTAATGCAAACACTTTCAATTTAAATCGTTACTTTTTTCTTATTAACATAAGTTATTGATATTTAAAAAAAATTATGGTTTTTTATATCATTACCAGAGTGATGGCGTCGAACGTGCCTTACATTTTTTGGACACTGTCAATCCATCTCGTCAGACCTGGAGAGAAGTACAGCGGATACTTAGGGCATCGTTATATGCCCAACATGAGGAGAGACGAATAACAATGATGCCACCACCCCAGTCAACAACTACAGCAGCACTAGTTGGGCTACAAGATGATGACCCACTTGAGACTGTTCAGCCGACCCGGAGGACCACTCGAGCTTGTCCAGATGGTAATGTTGTCCCATATACCGTGGAATATCATACATCAGATTTCAGTCCGGGGTTGCCTAGACAAATTTCGATACAAGATTCACCCAATTTGCTGGCCCATCTCATGGGGGTTCTACTTTTCAATATGGTGATAATCAAGAGTCACATTCGTCTGTTACTTCTCCAGCTTCATGGGGATCCGATTTCTCTTCTCAATTTCAAGCCCATCCTACAGTAGGCTATGCACAGTCTGGTCGTGTCATATATTCGGACTTTGATGATACAGATTCATTACAGATTCATGAGCCATCACAACATATGCCTTCGTCATCTACACGTCATGCTCCTCCGAATGCTCGTTCTCATCGTTACGACACTAGACCCGCCTATCGACGGAAAGCACCTAATTGCGTAACAGGAGGCCATATAGGAGGACGACATCATTAGTGCATGTTAGTGCAATTCAAGTTGCGGATTGTTCTTTTTAGGATCAGTTAAATTGATGTTGAGAATTGTTATCTATCATTATAAACTTTCATAACTACATGTTTTTTTAACTTTTGCAGCCAAATAAATTTAAAGATACGTTTTTCTAACTTCCATAGATAGATACATATTTTTACTTACTAATTTGCATACTAAATAAATTCATTAAATTAATTAATGGGGTCGGTTGGAGGTGCGACCGTCACGTAACGGCGGATGTAGGCAGCGTGGCCTCTGCGCGTTGGGTAGGGCAGCGCAAGGAGACCGCGCGCTGCCCTACCCAAGGCGCAGAGCTCGCCCGCCACCATTTCAAGCGCGCGAGTCCCAAAATTGTAATTATTTTCAAATAGTATCTAATTTTGTAAATATTTTTTATATTATTAAATTGAGAAGAAAAAAAAAACCCCGGCTTGTGTCAGCGCACCATGGCCAAAGCACTCGGCATCGTTGACAGAAGCATGGGTCAATTTATTTTGATGTTTTTTTTTAATCTCTATTAGAGTCGAAGATTGAGTTAGCGAGTTGTGGTTAGCTACATAAAGGTTTCAATTACATAGGTTGGGCCGCATCACGTACGTCTCTTGTCATCATTTGTGCAAATGTCGATAAAATAGGTTAGAACATCCTTGATTATTTGCCAACGAGGCGTTGGCTAAGTTAGTGAGATCCCCGGACTTAGATAATTAAACTGATGAGGTTCTAGGTTCGAATCTTCTCGGTTGCGTCTTGTGTGGCATTGGCGCTCATACCCCACCACCCCACGGAATATTCCAATAATGAACGTCACTCATATACCCCCACCACCCCGCAGCGGAATATTCCAATAATGAACGTCACTGTCTCTACGCGTTTGCAATATATTTTTGGACAAGCATGACATAGGTTCGATACTCTCCAAAGAACATTGTCCAAAAAGTCATAAATTTATTGCATTTTTTGCCAGTTGAATCCTAAACATTTTGACAATAAATGAATGTTTTTTCTCTTCTCAAAAAGAAAAAAAAAATCATTTTCTCAACTTTTGAATTTAATTTTTTTCATGAAGGGGAAATGTTTTCTTTGACCTGTTTATTTTAAAACCGAAAAATTCGAAAAATATGTTTCTAAAAGTTGGGAGAGGCTTTTGAGAAGTTCTACTTGGGAACCATTCATTCATGCCTGCCGGTCTATAACAATCGATGGCAGTGGGTACGTCTTCTCCATCAAAACTCAAAAAGAACATAACTCACTATTTTCTTTCTACTTGTCCCTCCGCTCTTTACTTCCCCTTTACTCATTCCTCTCCCTCCCAGGCTAAAGGGACTCGTAAAGACAAGCCCTTTCTACTTCTTCTTCCGTAGGAGCAGAACGAAATCACACTTCTCAGAAGAAGATAAAAGTGCCATTCATCTTCGAAAATCTCGGGTACTATATATGTTCCATGTTCCAGGACGAACCGATTTGTGGTCGCGCGCATAGTTTTGTTTTTTTTTTTTCTTTTACTACATTGATCTGATGTAACCATCTAATTAGGATCTTTCCTTTCATTTAGGATGGGACATTGTAGTCATTGCTGTTATTGTTCTACTGAACCTGCCCCATTCCATTTCAACCAGGAAGGTTGGCAAGTTATTTTCAGCTTTAACTTCACATATGACATCTCTCTCTATCTCTCTCCTGCCCCTTCTCACGAAGCTGTTGCTTGAAGATATGGAAAGCCACAATGAGAAGGCAGCGCGAGAGAGAGAGTGTGTATAAGTGTCCAACCACCAGTTGGTGAGCCATCTCCAAGTACGTACCTGAGAGAATTCTCTTCACAGATCGTTCATATTTTTCGACTAATAAGGGTATAACCACACGGCGTTCCCATTAGCCATTGCATCTCCCTCGTTAGAAGCTCTTCATCACCGGATATCCTGTGAGGTTCGCTTCACCAGCTCTGGTGCAAAACTCGCTGGAAGCTGCATGAGAGCGCACTCGAGTCCCACATTCTTTGCGATATCAACATAACCGGTTTCTGTTGTCAACATGAGATCAGTCGTCTTGGCATTCGTTTTTGCATTCGTTTTCCATGCAGGTAAGTAAGCCTCTATGTCCCAGAGGAGAATCCATGAATTATCTCGCGGTTTTCTTCGTCAGCTCTGAGATTGTGTTTTTTGTTGGCTGCAGCTGCATATGATCCCCTGGATCCCAATGGCAACATAACGATTAAATGGGACATCATGTCTTGGACACCGGACGGTTACGTGGTAAGTCCTGATGAATACAATCTCGCTAATTTCGCATGACATGAACCGGAGAAATCGTTGACTCGCCGACGATATCCATCTTCATAGCCCCCGTCATTTTGGTAGTCTAGACTACTGCTGCCCCGATCTTAGAAAAGAGAAAGGAATCTAATGCTTCTGGTTAGCGCAGGCGGTCGTTACAATGAACAATTTCCAGATGTACCGGCACATAATGAGCCCCGGCTGGACCCTCGGGTGGGCCTGGGCAAAGAAGGAAGTAATATGGTCCATGGTGGGCGCTCAAACCACCGAACAAGGCGACTGCTCCAAGTTCAAAGCCGCTATACCTCATTGCTGCAAGAAAACACCCACAGTCGTGGATTTGCTCCCTGGCGTCCCTTACAACCAGCAGTACGCAAATTGCTGCAAAGGCGGGGTTGTCGCTGCTTGGGGTCAAGATCCGTCGGCTTCGGTCTCTGCTTTCCAAGTCAGCGTCGGCCAAGCAGGTACTTCAAATAAGACTGTCAAGCTCCCGAAGAACTTCACTTTAATTGGTCCAGGACCCGGGTATACCTGTGGACCAGCAAAGATCGTGCCATCCACCAACTTCCTTACCCCTGACAAGCGCCGGAAAACTCAGGCATTGAGTGAGTTCGCTTTGCACAATATTTTCATCTTGAAATTTCAGCGCTGTTGTCCGAACATGACTTTCAGATTGTATGTTGTCCTAATGATGTAATGTCTCGACTTAGCCTAGAAGAATCATGGGTTCTCTATGCTTTCACAGACAAAATCTCGTGGATGGGAAAGAAAGTTCCCTGTTCCATTGCAACTGTTATTTTTTAGGGAAACTAGGAAGCAATGCATAACCGTTTTACCTTATTGACATGTATTTCCAGGTTCTTGCAAGATTAACGAATTTCTTATGCAATTCTGCAGCTCCGTCGCGAAGAACCTTAGCATAACACTGAAACATGTGGTTGTCACTTCTGACATACCTTCTCTGTGCTCTTAATTTGCAGTGACATGGAACGTGACCTGCACTTATTCCCAGTTCCTGGCAAGGAAGAACCCCAGCTGCTGTGTCTCTTTCTCATCTTTCTACAATGAAACCATCACTCCGTGCCCCTCCTGTGCCTGTGGTTGCCAGAACAAGAATAGTTGCGTCAAGTAAGCCGTTAAATACCATACTAGGATTGAGCGCTTTTGTGCTCGACAATTAAAACCCGAGACCAGTTTGCTGGAGTAACTAAACTTGATATGGCTATTGGTGATGCAGGAGTGACTCCAAAATTCTAAGCATGGCAGGGGTAAACACACCTAGGAAAGACAACGTGCCTCTATTGCAATGCACGCACCACATGTGCCCGGTCCGGGTACACTGGCACGTGAAGCTCAACTACAAGGACTACTGGCGCGTCAAGATTGCGATCACAAACTTCAATTATCGGATGAACTACACGCTTTGGTCTCTTGTGATCCAGCATCCCAACCTAAACAACGTGACCCAAGTTTTCAGTTTCGATTACAAGCCTCTCGTGCCGTATGAATCCATAAGTGAGTGTGCCTATTTTCGGTTCATGTACCATTTCCTGAGTTGGGCATTTAATGAACTGCTCTGTGTTTCGCTCTATATTGCAGACGATACGGGGATGTTCTACGGCATGAAGTACTACAATGACTTGCTGATGGAAGCGGGGCCACTCGGGAATGTTCAGTCCGAGGTACTTCTCCAGAAAGACAAGAACACGTTCACGTTTAAGCAAGGTTGGGCATTTCCAAGGAAGGTTTACTTCAATGGCGACGAGTGCATGCTGCCTCAGCCAGATGCATACCCTTTCCTGCCGAATTCGGCTCGTCGAAAGTCACTCCCTTTCTCGACCTTAGTCTCTTGGGTTCTTCTTGTCGTATTCGCTGCTTGGTGATTGCTTTCCAGGAGTAGGAGTTGCCAAGTATTCAGATTCATTTCCCCCCTCTTTTACACGCTGCAATTCTCAACAGTTTTGAAAACGCGGTGTCGGATCGGATTATTGAGAGTAATGTATACAAACTCACCATTTGCTTGACATATGAATACAGTGCAATGTGCATGATAGTCAAACAAGCTTCCCGGTAAAATTCGGATATTTGAGAGAGAAGAAGAGCATGATCAATACAGAGCTTGATCCCAAGTTTAACTTGCTTTTACTCCATGTTAGCAAAGACAGAACTAATGTAAAGCTCTTTAACTTGAGCGCGATGTGTTGCTCATTCTTCCATTTTTCTTTCTGATTTCTTTGACATGGCCTTCGTAGAATCTAGGGCATTTGACGTACAATGACATGAACCTCGTGCATCAGACAGAGTACAGGAAACACAAACTGTAATGCATTAGATCTCACTTTACGTTGCTGTCAATAGCAGGTAACACCGACTTGACCGCAAGACATTTTACAAGTATAAGGTGAAGTACAGAAAAAGTTATGGACACATCAGGTTGGTAAGATGTAAAAAGAAACGATGTTCGCCTCTGGGAAAGTGACAATGCACCTTAAGGCCATCGGATCATTGACGACATCGCCCCGGAGTGAAAATCATCATCTAACTGTAGATTCTGCCGTCAATCTTTCGAGGTCAAAAATTGGATCCGCAGAGTTAGACTATGCCCACTTCAATTAGTCCTTTAAAAGAGCCCCGAGTGAAGTACCAGCCCCAATAAGATCAATGCTAGGCCAAATCTCGAATCGCCCCATCGAATACTTGCGTTTGGCAGCCACGGATAGGCATCCGGAGGAGGCATCACGCAGTTATCCCCATTGAAATAGATCCTTCTCGGGAAAGCCCAGCCCTTCTGAAAGGTAAAAGTTGATGCATCCTTTCTAAATAGAAGTTCCGACTGAACATTGCCAAAAGGGCCAGCTTCCATAAGCAGATCATTATAGAACTTGATTCCCCATAACATGGCAGTATCATCTGTTTAAAAAAAAAGGGTCAAGAGAATGCTTAGTACGAAAAAAGGCAGGTGCATTTTCAGAGCCATGGTCACATGGCACAATGCATCTAGCAGAGGATATACTACAGGAGTAACTAGAGAAAGAGATCTTACTTATTGCTGCATATGGTGTCAATGACTTGTAGTAAAAGCTGAAAATCTGCGTCAGATTGTCAAAGTTCGGATGCTGAGCGACTAAGTTCCACTGAGAGTAGTTCATGTTGTAGTTGAAATTCGTAATTGTGACCTTAACCCTCCAGTACTCCTTGTAATTCAGTTTAATATGCCAGTGCACTCTGATTGGGCACATATGACTCGTACATCGAATGAGAGGAGCGTTCCTTCCAGCGTTTGAAACAACTGAAGCTAAATATGGCGAGTTTGGCCTGTAAATAATCAGTAAAACACGTCACAAGCTGAGGCCAATCAACTTCTTGAATGACTGATAAATGCTGAGAATTCTAGTGATTTCTGATGAGCCTCAAAATTTTATGAAGTCAATGAACCTACACAAAGCCCTGTTAGAGAACAATGTTGGCTAAGTGAAGAGAACTTACTCCACACAGCTCCCAGGCTTAGTAGCATTGTTCTGGCATCCACAAGCACATGTTGGGCAGGACACCACAGTGTCATTGTAAAACGATGACAGAGAGACACAGCAAGTGGGAGTTTTTTGGGCCAGGAACTGTGAATATGTGCATGTAACATTCCATGTCACTGCCGAAGAGAAGAAGAGCAATTAGACCGACCATTTCAGTGGGAGCTATACTAGGTCTGACATACAACAATAACCTAAATTGAAGCACAAATGTAAATGTTAATCACTAATACGTTCTTAAATGTTATTAAAGGAAAGTCAGGCTTCTTATATGTCGTTACCAGAACACAAAACACATACAACCCTGCTCTTATGTTACTAGATAAACAGATGACCACAGACAGGTCCAATGTTTATGAGAAACTGTTTATAGAACAGATATCTTCATTCGACGTGCAAAAATTCGTTCATTGCTTCATGCTATCAACGCGAAACCAAGTAGGTACTAAAATAGTTTGTAGAGCGAGGAGAACGTAAACAAATATCTACAGAAGTATATACACTACTTATAACTAATGCTCACTGACCAAAGATGACATGCAAACTTCCAATACAAGAATAATCACCAATTTCTCTTAACTTACTTAGTGCTTGAGTAACTCTCCTTTTGTCCGGGGTAGCAAATTTGGTAGGTTTAACTATTTTAGCAGGCCCACAGGTATAACCAGGCCCTGGTGCTTTAAGAGTGAAGTTCTTAGGCAGTCTGACTGTTTTGTTCGTGGTTCCAGCAGATCCCACACTCAGCTGAAACGCACTTGCTGCATTTGCAGGATCTTGAACCCATGAGCTAATGACTCCTCCTTTGCAGCAGTTGGCGATTTGTTGGTTATACGGAGTTCCCGGCAACAAATCTACAACTGTAGGATTCTTTTTGCAGCAATGGGGTATATTCCCTTTGTATCTGGAACAATCCCCCTGCTCTATCGTTTGGCCACCCATCATGCTCCATATTACCTCCTTCTTCGCCCATGTCCATCCCAGAGACCATCCGGGAGCTTGGATGTGACGATACTGCTGGAAGTTGAAGATCGTTACCACAGCCTACAAGTTTTGACAAAATATGCAAATTAGAACTCCCCAAGCGGAGATATTCTTATAAGTAAAAGAGAAGAAAGAGGAATATGATTATGTCATTAATGCTCCAATTTTGCCTCTGCGTCCATATATGGGTATCTAAATCTGGAACGAGTGATGAAGAAATCCAAAACAAAAAGGACGAGGGAAAATACAGCCCCTGAAATCAATTCCCACCTGTTGGATAGAGCCACCTGATCAAATTCCTCGATCAAATGAATGACCTTGGGTTACAAAAGGATGCAGCTCAGTGCAAGAACTAAACACGTGCTTGGAAAAATACCGATGGAGCATGAACAAGATGTGTAAAGATAGGACTTTAGAACATGTTTATCCCAGAAAAGAAGATAATGATTTTACTAGTTCGAGCAAGAACAAGAAGTGCTTTGGTACGAGACTATGAGGGAGTCCAAACTAGATGAGAATCCATATTGGACTTGATCAAGAACTCCTACAAGCATCTAACGGAAGGAAAGAGGGAAAATTCGAGTCATCTATTGACGAAACACAAGTAAAAACAACGGTACAACACTTACAACATAGCCATCAGGAGTCCAGCTCATGATATCCCATCTGATCGTGATGTTCCCATTTGGGTCAAGAGCATCATAAGCTTCTGAAATAGGGAAAAAAAATGAAAAACTGCTCCTTCAACTCAAGTTCACACATTGTTAGGTAATGCAACTACAGAGAGACCGAATGGTCCCCACGCGACAAAATCGTTCGATTCATTGTTGAAACAGCAACAATCTTGGTTACTCAACGACTTAGCCATTCCGTCAACTAAGCCAAAATTCTAAGGAATCCGAGAAATCTTCTGTAACAATCAACCCATCACACATGCAGGGGAAGAAGATCGTCAGATACCCACTTAGGATCGTTCGTGCATCAGTCGACTCTAACGGGAGATCGTTCTGACTGATGAACACGAAGATGGAAAAAACAGCTACACACTTGATCACCCACAAGAAGAAGAAAAAGAAGAAGAAGAAATGAAGAAGAATGCCGTGAACCTGTGGACGCGAAGAAGCTGCAAGAGAGCAACAAGACAAGCAAGACGCTTATGTTGGGGAACATGGAGACTGATCTTGACGCCGGTGAGAAGCAAAAGCCCATGCTTTCTTCTTCTTATTGTTTTTCCCTTTTGTCCTCTGCACGATCTTTCTGGAGAGCACGAATGTCTGTGCTCTGCGCGCGAGGCCAAGATACCTTAGAGTGACCCACTTGACGGTAGAGACAGAAAGAAGAGAGAGAGAGATGACGCGGAGGCGCTGGGCTGGCTTTCTGCTGGCTTGCAAGTATAGTAAGAGAGAGAGAGATGACTTTTTAAGCCCCCACTGATAAAATTTCTAGTGGTGGGGGCAGGCAGGGGCTAGACCTAGACCAGACGAAACTGAACTGGGGTTGCATTCACCCAAGAGAGAAGCTACCCAAGTTCGACAATTCATCATCCATGAGCATTTTATTTATTCATTTTTAGTGGACGTAAAAACGTCTCAAACCTCAATATTCACGCACGGCCCTCACTCTAATATTAATATTTTTATTAAAATTACTTAAGTATCAAATTGAAAAAAAACGATCACAAAAAAAGATCACTGTAATGTCAATTATTAAAAATCTCAATAAACTCACCGGAATTGACAATTAAATAATTATTGAAAAAAAATTAATACCTAAATAATTCAAAAAATAATCAATTTATTACCAAATCGGAGAAAGAAGACCGCTTTAGTGCCAACTGTAAGAAATTCCTTAAATGATCATTTTGTAAAAAAAAATCGATACTTAATTTATCCAAAAAATAATCATTTTATTTTAGTGTCAAATCGGAGAAGAAATAATCAATTTAGCGTTAACGGCGAGAATTTCTGACTAATTCACTCGAGTTGGTACTTAAATAATCGTTTTTCAAAAGAATGGGCACTTAAGGTGAGCGCCCTATATAAATATTGACACTTGAGGTGTCGGTTTGCTATTTTTAATTATATATGCGTGTTTATTTTGAAGGAGTAAACTAGGGCACAAAAGTCACTTGGTATCCTAAACCTCGAATATAAGTAAAACTCATCATTAATTTGACCAGCCGAGGCGCTGTATAACTAAAGAAAGAAAGAAAGAAAAAGCTTTTCGCACGCTATAGGAGGAGGTCTGAACCGGTCTTGCCTTTTATTGAGACCTGACTTTGTAATACATCAGCACATGGTGAGGAAGAAATACATGTTAGTGATCTTTACGTGTGGGGAAAAGTCCACGGTCACATCGCAACTGGCAACAGCATCTCGCATGCCAAAAATTAGTTAACAAACAAGAAAGGAAATTTTACTGACTACGTTTAAGTAACTTTTAATAGTTTGGTTTACTGCCCAGCAATTTCTATCGCACGTTACATTATACAACAATCGTATTTACTATTTCTGTTTCATGATGTATGTTCCATGGATAATCAGCCTAATCTCCGCCATACCACAAATTGCATAGCAATCAATATAGCAATTTTTGGGAGGAAACTATTAAAAAAAAAAACCCTCGTACCTATTGCACTTGTATCAATTTAACCTTAAATGTTTCAATTTGGCCACTTGAGCCATAAACATTTTGACAATCTATCAAGATAATTTATCTCACAATTCTAGTTGAAAATTGCATATGTGGATGTCGATTATCCTATGTAGCACCGCCGTCTATCCTCGGTGACGGCCAACGACCAGCCACAGGTGACAATCAATGAAGGTCGCCCTCGTTGGCCTATAGAGAACGAAAGAAAAATAATATATATATATAATTGTTCACGTAAGCATTGGTCATTTTACGTAAGATGGATGGCATTCACGTCTCTGATTTTCAGCTAAAATTGGACTAACATACTACATTGATGTTTTCAGAAGATTTGCAATTAAATTGGCAAAAATGTAATATGTTTTTGTGGTAGTTTTTCTTCGATTTTTGTCCCTATACTTTTGCATAAATATAGATGCTTGTCTTTTCATGTTTAGTATTTTCTCTTTACCACATAATATGATGTGCATAGTTGAGTCAAAATATTTGAAATCTATCACCATGAGCACTTTCCCTTAACCCAAGAATATGGTCTAAATTGGATTCATATGTCTTTTCGCTTTATCAAAATCAAGGATACTCCACATCAATAATAACGTGACTTAGATTGTTAATTTAAGTGAAAAGAAAAACTTTAAACAAATATTTGGACACATTTTAACAAGAATAATTACTAAGCATATAATAAACATATTGTACGGATGTCAATACAATCATAAACCTTTCGATTTGGCCAATTTACTCCTAAGCATTTTGATGATTGGCTAAATTTAGTCATTCCGGCCAATTTTGGTATAAAAAAACATTGACATGGACATTAGTCATTGTATATGGTGCTGACGTGCATAACTTCCATAAATTTTTAAGATTTTTTTTGTAATTCTTATTATCTTTTTTTCCTCATTGTGGACGACGAGTCCTTCACGCCCTCGGTCGCAATTAATAGGGGATGCGACCCCTGGCAGCGGCTGGCAATGTTCATATTAGTGATTTTTTTATAAAAAATTAATTGAAATGACTATATTGGTAAATTGTCTAAAAGTTTAGAACTCAGTTGACTAAATTGAAATGTTTAAGATTGAATTGACATATGTACAATAGACTTATAACTCTTTTTCTATTTTTTCAATTTTAACAACAGTCCCTTTAATCTCATTGGTAATATAATGATTATAATCCTACGCAAATAGAGAGAATGAACCAAAAAAGAAAGAACGAAAAATGAATAAAAGAACAGGAAGTTTCTATACGTAAGTGACAATGATACAAGTGATTCGTGAACTTTGAATCAATGTGTAATGCGGTCCCCAAATTTTTAATTTGTTCAGTTTGCTCCATGAACTTTATCTAATGTGCAATGTCATCCTCACATTTTTTTATTTGTTCAGAATGGCCCTAAAATTTTATTTATATTCAATCTAGTTCCTAAATTATATCAAATTGATTAATGTTGTCTCTGAAGTTGAATTAATGGAAATGACAACATTAAATATTTTTATATACCTTAGGGACTATGTAGAATATTAACCAAAAGTTTAAGGATTTCATTGATCGAATGTAATTTTGAAGAATAACATTACGTATTGGGCTAAAGTTTATGGAGTAAATTAAAAGTTCATGAACTACATTGCATATTTGACCAAAGTTCATTGACTATTTGTGTCATTTTCCTAATAAGTAATGTACTTACATTAGATTCTCCTAAGTTGCAAAATTCATTATTTGTACAATTTATATATAATTAGATTTTAGATTGGATGTGAGTTCGACATGTTCCAATCCGTAGTTTTCTTCAAGCGAATGCAAAATCTACGTTGACGATCCTAAGTAGAACTTTCTTTAACACCACGGGTTTCCTTTGATGTCTACTATCGATTGTACATGTCCGCATAGCCTATTAGAAGATCGCAATTTTTCTAAATTGGTCCTCCAGTTGCAACTACCATGTACTTATTAGTAACTCGAGTCCTAAATTGGGATCGTAATTGAGAATTTCAAAATGTATAGGCACCTTATATAAAGACAGAAAGGACAAACAAAAAGACATGAATCCCATTATGCGCGTGCCAATCGGACCGCACGAATTGAAGAATTTAAAAGTCGTGGCTCACTTTGTTCTTTATGTCATATCATTAAACCTCCCCAAGTTCCAACCGCTCAATGGCAATTGTTTTAACCAGACAATGGGTCAACGTTTCCCGTTGGAAGTTTGCTTTTGAGGTTCATTCGGCTTCTGACTGAATTCTTTAATCAATTCCACCAACCACTACGTGCGTTTTACAAATTTTGTATTCAACAATAACAAAAGCAAGTTACATTCCTAGGAAGCTGCATATCTAACAACGGATTTGGGAATTATTATATTCAATGATTTTATTAATCACATAACTAAAAGTGTCGTTGTCTTGAAGCACTTGCCGCCACTGGGGGCCATTGTCCATGTGTTTACTCACCGTGGATAGAGAAAATGACATAAATAGTCGATGAATTTTAACTTAATATACGATATGATCCATGAACTTTAGCTCAATATGCAATTTATTCCCTAAACATTTGACTTGTTTAATATAACCTCTAGACTTTTCGTACATGTTCAATTTAGTCCCTAAATCATAAGAAAATATTCATTATTATTTTTGACTTAAATTAATGGAAGGATTACACTGCACATTTTTTCATATAGTTCAAGAACTGTATTGAACATGTACGAAAAGTCCAAGGACTATATTGAGCAATTAAAAAATTTAGGGATTAAAATTGCACATTGGGCTAAAGTTCAGGGACTACATTAAACAAATTAAAAGTTCGGGGATCACATCGAACATTGAGCCAAAGTTCAAAGATTATTTGTGTCATTTTCCCTTCTGGATATATTGTAATGTGAAGAACTTGATGAGCTTTCAAGACTTTTTTGAATCCAATCGTAGATTTTATGTGAGAAGTTCTTTTGGAAGAAATGTCAAAAAAGTTTAAAACCTATTGCATTAATACTAATTAAATTTTAAATCTTTTCTTGATGTCAATTTAATCTTAAATCTTTTTTATTTATGCCAATTTAGTCGTAAATCTTTTGTGTTTATGCTAATTGAGTCGATGCGACAAATTTTAGCTTGAAAATCGATGACGTAATCGTTCGATCGTACTACGTGGCATGGATGGAGTTGACATGGATATATTTTTTAATAATACTTTAATATTTTTAATAATATTTTGAAGCATTTTTTGTCCTTTTAAAAATATTAAAAAAATATAATTAAAAATACTAAAATAATATTACAATAATCCATATCAGCGACAGCCATAACATGTGGGAAAATCGATGTCCACATTAGTGATTTGTGATTAAAATTGATCGAATTGACTCAATTAGCATAAACACAAAAGATTTAAGACTAATTGGCACCAATACATAAGGTTTAGGACTATATTGGTGTTGAAGTATGGTTCGTACTCTTCAATGATTTGAGAAAAAAAAAAGCACATGAGACCCGCTTCATGTTGAGCGGACGATGGTCCGGAGGATGTAACCAACGTAATGTGGTCAACTCCCTTTGTTAGAATAGTTTCCATTGAGTCTCTGCACCTATCTTAACGAGAGGTGCGAGATGCTAATTATAGTAAAATCATATATTGGACCTAACCCTATTTTAAGGGTAAACCAAGATAAAATCTTGTGTTTCGATTTCTCATTCTCGCTTTTACGCTTTACTTCTTTGTGATTGTGCGCTGAATTCTAACAATTGACCCCAATAAAATGTTTAGGACTGATTGATACAAGTACAAAAGGTTTATGACTGAATTGACATAAAAAAGTTTATAACTTTTTTTTTTACACTTTTCCCAAGTTCCTCTTCGCCTTCGTTTTGAAAAGGAGAGGTGATAATTTATTTTCTTCATCATCATTATTGTTATTTTTATTATTTGCCAGGAAAAAAAAAGGATTTGGGCAGGATTGGAACCCGTCTTAACTTGCTATTGGAATGTCCGGTTTAATGCACCAAAAAAGCAGTGACCGGACAAGCTCAGCTGAACTGCTGAAGTAATGCATGTCTTAAAATGTAACTACGCAAGCCATTAGTTACGGCAATGCATATGGTAAAATATAACTGGTTCATTGAATATGACATGCCCTGCTTACACATGTGAGAATATTAGGCACATGAAATTTGGCCAATAAAGGGCATCGTCAACCTTGGTTCCGACCAAAAAAAAAAAACCTGGGTCGGTGTCCGTTCCTTTTAACCCCACTCTGGGTTTGGGGAAAGTTCCAACCTCAACTTTTCTCTGGAGTTATCTCCACCGATACAAAGAGAAACTTGGGTCTTTCCTTTTTCATTTCAATGATTTCAGGCACAGTATGTGTTTTCTCTTGCTCACGATTACTCTTTACATCGTGACTTAAGTATGCATGATTGGTTGATGGATTGATTGACATAGTAAGACACGGCGACGATATGCAAATCCAACCGGTCCGTTAAGCACCGAATCAAGCAAAATAGTTGGGCCCAACCGGAGCTCTTCTTCACCAATATGGATCTGGGAAATTGTATTATTCAATGATTAATGTATCACGAAGCCAAAAGGCATCACTGCATGGAAGCACGTGCCGCCACTAGAGGGCCATTGTCCTTTTAGAAGTTGCTTTTCGTCTCGTACATTTTGAACGGGCGAGGTGACATTGTATTATCATTTTGCTTGAACAAAGGGACCGGACCGGAACTTGTTTCACCCTGCAGCTGGAATGTTCAGTTTCAGGGGCGTGCGCACACAAAAAGACATCCCAATTGGACGAGACTGATTGAAACAGTTCATGAGTTAACATATACGTATAGACACCTTAAGTTAAGGTAGTACATATATTACGATACATCTAGGTCGTTGAATATGATATCATGCTTATAATGGGCTAATTTTCTAAAAAAACACAAATTTTAGGTCTCACGACGATTCTGGCCCAAACTTATTTTTGTTTCATAAAAAAAAACCAACCTTAGGTTTAATGACAGTTCTCGCCCAAAGTTTTTTTCATCCCATGAAAAAGTATAAACTTTAATTCAAGTCCCAAATTTGGCCCCCTTAATTTGGAACCATTAGTTGTTCAAGTTGCGTTTAGTAACGTTTTTGTTTCTGGAAACATATTTGGAACATAAATATTTTTTTATATTTTTATTCCCGGTTACGATTTTTGAGAACAGAAATGAGTTTAGAAAGTTAAAAAAAAAATACTTTTCTCGCTAAAAGGAATGATAGACAATGGCGGCATGCGACTGGTGGAGGCAGCGGGCAAACGGCAGCGCCAACAACCAACGGCGGCGACTGCCGGCAACGGGCTGCGACTGCCGGCCCCCGCCTCTGGGTGGTGGCTGTAGTGGCGGAGGATGTCGGTGATGGCTTGAACGAAATTGTTCCAAAACTCAAAAGCAAGTTTTTTTTGTTTCTTTTTTGGGGGTCAAAAGTGTTTTCCGGAACAATTTTGGAAATTTTTTTTACCATACGCGTTTCTGTTCCAAAAGTATTCTGGGAACAATTTTGGAATAAAAATAATTTCCCTAGAGTGTTACCAAACGTAGCCTCAACATGACAAATTCACATCATCAATAAATCCACGTGGCTTATTGACATGGATTTAAGATACTATTCATCACCTTATTGATATGAAATATGAAGATTTTCATCCTCTTCGAGAAGAGGGTGGAGCTGGTGTTGTTAAAAAAAAAGGCTCTAATAATGAGTTTGGCGAATTTCGTCCATGGCGTCTTCATGAGTGGTAATACACAACTTTGGATTCCAATTGGACATGTGATATTTGCGAGTAAAGTGAATGATGAATATGTTAACCATCGTTTTTCAAGTTATGTCAAAGGTGAAGCAATGAACAACTTCAAATTCCATGATAAGAAAATGATGCCTTAAATTCACATAAGCAAGCCACATGAATCTATTGATGATGTGAAATTGCCATGTTGGAAAACTAATTATTTCAAATTGAGGGGTCGGATTTGAAATTCGAGTTCAAGTTTGTGTTTTTTCATGGGATTAAAATAAGTTTGTGTCAGAATCATCATTGAACCTAAAATTGATATTTTTTTATGAGACAAAAAAAGTTTAGGTCAGAATCGTCATTATTACTAAAATTGGTGTTTTTTTAGGGAATTTGCCCTGATTATAATTACAGTAACTGATGTGAAACTTGCCCATTGCGAGCATTGTTAACGGTGGGCGAACAACTTAGGGCATCGTTAATGGTGCCGATAAGTAAAGTACCACTTCCGGCCAAAAAATTTTCTAACCTTAACTTTTATTTTAAGTTGCTTCCCTGATGCAAATAAAAACTCGGGTCTTCCGTCTTACTTTCAATTACCTTTATTGGTATAGGATTGTGTTTTTTACTTTTTCACGGCTGCTCCTAAATTATGGCATGTATACACAAGGGCATAGTAATGAATTGGGGTGAGCATCGGCCTAGGGTCAATCCTAGATTGGCAGACTGTCCTGGTACGGTTCCAAAGGAGACGGGGCCGGTCCCTAATCATAGGGCCCTTGAAACCTGTATTGTGAGGGTTGGTCAATGGTCTTAAGGCTTAGGGTTGATCCGACTCGGACCTAACCCCTATATATTTCCAAAGCTTAATTATATAATTTTTTGAGTTTGGTCTTATGAATTATTTATATTAATACTGTTGAGCGTGACTTCGGATTTTCTTGTGAATTGCCAAGAAAATGTAAGTCGGTATGTTATGAAAGAAATGGACAATTTGAATGCTTCTCTATGGAATGTTTGTTATAACTTCTTCTTATCTTGATTTGGCATTTACTAATTACATGCTAGTACTAAAATATTTATGTGAGCTTGATGAATCCATATCACATGTCAAATAAATTGGAAGAATATAATGAGATGAGTCTGACGATGGAATGGACAGGCCGTGGATGTGAGAGAGTAAAAATCACACATATCTTGCTTGATCGTATTTAATGACTTTGATTTGAAAAGTTGTTCACAGTTTAGTTGTTCAATATCGCATTATATAGTGTAATTTCAAAGAGTACTTTATCTTGCAAGGAACACAAAAATGAAAAAAAAAAAAAAAAGTTGCTTGGTCCCGAGTAGACCTTGAAATCGGACCGGACCCATATGGTTGGTCCAATCCTCACTCCTCGGTCCCAGGCTCAATAGGGTTGGTCCCCTATCCTCAATATTGGGGATCAACATTGTATAGGTGTGGAACTGGCCCAACTAGAGTCACGTTCACCCTATTGAGCTTTTTCTACCCGATTTCTCATTGTCCATATGTTTCTTTGTTCTTGCTAAATCAATCACTTGCTCACTGGACGAGCAATACATGTGTCCATTAGTTGAGGTATTACATAAGTTAAAATACATCCGAGTCATTGAACTTGACATGTCTCACTTATAAAGGTATGGGACTGCATCTATCAAGCCGCTGCAAATCTAAAATTTGTAGAAAATTAGTGATTTGAAAATTATTTTCTTGAAAAATGATTAGATATATCATTTGAAATGATTTGTTTTGAAGAATATCTTCATTATTGGTAATAATTTGTTTCTAAACATTTGGATAAATGATGACGTATTTTTCATTTTTTTTTCATTTTTGCTAGCGAGATAGGCGAATATTTTTTGCAAAATCTTTTTCGAATCACTCATTATTCGTGAAACAGACGAAATTTGAAAATATCGTTAATTGTGTATTGTCAACGGTGTCTGTCTAGGATGCAATCGTCGACCCCATTTCAAGTACCTCTTCGATACTTAAAACAACCCAACCTAAACTTGTAGCCAGAGTTATTTTCCCTTGATCAATGAGAAACTTGGATCTTTCCTCTTACTTTCAACGACTTCTATAGGTCCACGACCGCGTTCTTTTTAACAATCCATCTTAGATCACGACATGTGCACATTTAATGAACACCAATGACACGCAAACCCGACCATCCCTCTAATATCCGAAGCAAATCAATTGAGCCGACGCCAAAGCTCTTCTTCATCATGATGTGGTGTTGCCTTGGGAGAACGGACACTCTCGGGAGGTTTTTGTGTTGGTATTGGACACGAATCTGACAGCGACACTGGTGCAATACGCTTCGACACGCGTTTGACATGTGGTCAACGCCAGCGATACGCAAGATGGTGAGGAAGTCGAAGAGGTCAGCCATGACCAGTCTATTCATGCTCTTCATTTTCCTCCCAGAGATTAATATCATGGTCCCAATGGTTGCTATGGTGGCACGCGGAGTCAGATATCGCCAGGAAAAGCGCAGATCTGGAGGGTAAAGGTTGGGAGTGTTGGAAAAAATGGATATTTTGATAGGTAAGCGAATGAAAAATTATTGCTCATTTAACACTCTCAAATTGTTACGAAATATTTTTTGTAAGAGCTACTGAATTAATTTAGTAATGGCAAGTTAACTACATTAAATTAATCTATTATAGAATTATTACTGTAATGGCAGAACTACTGGGAGAACCATTATTACAATAATTAGCAAAATCACTGGAAGAACTATTATTACTGTAACGGCAGAACCACTAATAGAGACATTAATACTATAACGGCAGAACCGCCATCATTTTGTTGTTACAAAAATTAATCAACCATTTATTAATTTTGAAATACCCCACTTATCCTATAAATAGATGGATTCTCATTCTATTTAAAAGGGGAGAAAGAGAGCAGAGAAAGAGAAGATACTAGAACGAGAAGAAAACTTTTCTCCCTCTATTTTAATTCTTTGCATTTGCATTATTTTCGATAGCGTTCACGTTTTGTTCGAGTTCGTTGAAAACTTTAGAGTGTTGCGCTTGCCTCTATCGGTGTCAACCATTGTATTATGGGAGATAGACGTTCACGAAACCTCAAAGCACGCACGGAAGGGGACGAATCTGTTTTAAGGAAACTATGTCAAGCACAGGCCTCGGTATTTATGTCAATTCCATTTATTTTTAATACTGATTGCGGTTTTGTTCACACTGTTGTGCTTTTTCCGATTCACCGTTGTGCTTCTACCGATTCGGTATTTGTGCTTTTACTGATTCAGTATTTGTGCTTCTGCCAATTCAATATTTGTGCTTCTGCCAATTTAACATTTGTGCCTCTAACAATTGAATATATTTCTAGTCAAATAATCTTAAAACAAGAAGATTGTGAAGCCAAAGTTGCGATCAAAAGGAAGAGTTTCCAAGAACAAATAAAAAGAAAAATTCTTCAATTGTGGCAAGATCGGTCATAGATTTGTGGATTCCATATTTTCGAAGAAGAAGATTTATGATATGTATATGGTGAATGACATACCTAAGACGTGTCAGATATAAACCTCTCTATCATTTCAATGTTCATGCCTATGCTATTTTAAATCTGTCATTGTATGTATTATATTTTTCCAACAAGCTTAAAATAGATTCATCACATACTTTGAATCTTGCGAGATTCTTGAGTGAGGAACCTCCTAAGGTATTCGATGTAGAAACGGATAAGCAAGCCTTCAACGTTGTTGAGACTTGAAAACATTTTGACTTCCTATGTAGGAATTATGTCATGAATGGCTCATATGATTCCTTGTACAATGCCTATTGTGCAATAAAGATGCCAAAGGAATTATGAAAATCCTTGATCGGAAATATAAAATAGAGGATACCGAAGCAGAGAAATTTGTTGTCGGTCGATTCTTGATTATATGATGGTGGATTCTAGACTGTGATCAATCAAGTGCAAGGAATTCAAGTGATCTTGCATGAGATTCAGGCTGGAGGAGTGAACTTCAGTGAAATCTTCCAAATAACTGCACAAAGGAAATGAGTCTACAGAGGCTTTGTGCACGAAAGGAATAAGTCAACAGAGGCTCTGTGCACAAAAAGAATGAATCAATAGAGGCTCTGCGTATGAAAGAAACACTGAACCTCTTGAATTGATTCGTTGTGATGTATGTGAATTGAAATTCATACAAGCAAGAAGCGATAATAAATATTTTATTACCTTTATCGATGATACAGTAAATAATGCTATGTGTATTTGCTTAAAAGAAAAGATGAAGTCTTAAGCGAAATTTGTTCTCCATAAGAGTGAAGATATTTTGTCAAGCAATTATTTTATGAATAAGATGCCTCGAAAGAAAGAGATAAAACCCCTTATGAACTATGAAAAGATAGGAGACCATCCTACAAATATTTACGAGTGTGGGGGTGTCTTGCAAAAGTGATTGTTCCAAAATCTACTAGTAGATATGTATTCACACTAGCAGATGCAACCATATTTTTGAAAAAATTGTAAAAAAATTATTATAACCAGATCCACAATAGAATCCGAAATTATAGCTTTGGATATGGTGAAGAGACTAAATTACTATGTCATTTCTTAGATGATATTCCAAAATGGCAAAAACTTGTGCCACCAATCTACAATTGGAAGGGCACAGAGTAACATGTATAATGTTAAGTCTAAACATATATGTCCTAGATATAATACCATTAGACAATTCCTCTCAACTGGAATGATCTCTATTGACTACATAAAGTCAAAGAATAATATTGCGGATTTTCTAACCAAAAGGTTAAATGGAGATTTAGTTGGAAAGTCGATAATAGGAATGAGACAATAGCTCGTTATAGGAAAGTTTGTATAATGGAAAACTCAATCTAGTTGATTGGAGATCCCAAGATCTAGGTTCAAAAGGGACAACCTATGTAAACAAACTTATCTTACCAAAAAAAAAAAGAATACAAACTTAAGATATCATTGTAGGGATCTATCCCTCAAACCATTCCTATAAAAGAAACAAGGATGTGATATCCTCCACATATGTGAAGAAAAGCTAATTACTATGGGGTTTATCAAGAAAAGGATAACAATTTTGCTTTAATAATTCTTAAGTAGAGTAAACCAATTACTCAAGATTAAGTAATCACATATGCGAGAGAGAAGTGGGGCCGCTTCAAAGGAGAATTGTTGACGGCTGAATTCATTAGAAACTCTTGTATAATCAGGACGATGTTTGTGACATTCTGAATTTTCTATCATTTCGAGACCTTTGAATGTAAGATATCTATCGAGGTATTTCAGTTATGTCTTACTCGGATCTGATCAATCTTGAGTTAATTAACCAAAGGAGAAAGGCTAACACGCGACGAGATATGTGGACTTGGGAAACTCGATTAGAAAATGGCACGTTGACCATAAAGATCGTCGATGAAACATTTAGAGCTGAGGCCGATCTAAAAATGATTAAAAAAATTATTGCTAGTGTTGTACGGTTGGAACGCATGTGATACCGCTTGACCAAAGTATAATTTGTAAAATTTTCCTAAATCGAATTGTGACGATCATTGACTTCGGGGCTAGTGACAGACCCTCGCGATTACATGACAATCAAAATTGTCGTAGTTTGAGTTATCCTAAGTGTGATGAGAATCACAAAGTCGATACGCGTAACGTTCGCAAGAGACGCCCGTTGATTCGAGACAAATTGAAATTCGATCGATGGAGGATCGATCATGAGGTGAGATCTCGAAATTTGAAAAATGAAAATGAGGAATTCCAACATTTGATATGGATTGGACGCCACCTTATCGAGGGCGAAAAATATCAGGAAAACGAAATTTCAGGCGAAAAGTGTGAAAAGATCATTTTGCCCTTGGAGAATTAACCTTGCCTTAATGAATTGAGAAGGGCATTTTAGTTATTTAACAAATTTTTTTTCCTCCCCAAGGCTGCTGAAAAATCTGTGGAGTCAATGGGGTCAATGGAGTCTTGATATATTGACTTTATGACAAGTGTCAATGCGTGGATGATGGTCATTAACCATCCATTCACTTAAATCTTCTAGAAGGCTAATCAAAATTGATTAGTATCATATCATCTGTCATATCCCCTAAAAAATTCATGAGCCATCTTCTTCTTCCTTCCTAATTGAGCAATTTCTTCAAGAACAGAAAACTGCTCCTGCTAACCAGTTTCTGCCTCCCGATTCGGTCCTTAAGAGTGCCTTCTATGGCGACCTTTTGTCGACCTTCGACCACCACATGTTAGTTTAACCTTTCCTTGATAAGATCCAATTAGTTTCATGATTAGTTTAACCTTTCCTTGACAAGATCCAATTGGTTTCATGATTTTTGGAGGTTTGGTTGATTTATGCGAATATTTGGAAGAAAATTAAACAGATTTTGAGCTAACTGAGAGAGGGCTATGGTTCGCCCACTTAGAGACTTCAAATGGCTCCAAAATTTTTATGGTAGTTACATGACATATAGTACTATGTTCACTGAGTTGGGACCGTTGATTGGGTTAAGTTTCAATTAGGTTTTGATGGTTTGATTGGAGTTGAATTTCCTGACAGATTCTGACTGCCGGTGAACTGAGAAGAGTCTGTCTGTTTGGAGGCCTTAGGAGTGCTTATTGACTTCAAAAATATCCATAGGGCTCTATAACATGTTGATTAAGGTTGTTCCAAGTGAATTGATGAAAAAAAAATTAGAGTTAAGAGTGATGTATGGACTGTTAGAGCAAGAAGAGCAGAACCGGTTTCTGCTCTACCTTAAATCTGAGTAGTCAGGTTCGGTTAGGGGCTGTTCATGGTGTCACCATACTCTAAATGTGTCGTTAGGACATGCTAGAGTATCCCTTGAATTGTTAATGAGGTCTACGATTGAAGGAATTGGGGTTAAATTGGATAAATTGATTGTAACGATGGATAGTTCCTAAATCGTTTTGCTGTCCTGTTTTGGCCAGCGGAGAAGTCAACTTGAAACTGAGCTTGACGAGGGAATTTTAGCGAGAATTGCTAACTTAAGTGAAGGTAAGCGACCCATAAACCTATATTAGAACATTGGGACGCAATTGGATGATTTTATTGCAGAATCGATAAGTTGACGATTTTGTTATGCTTGGTTGAGTGGAAATTGAATGGAATTGTTGAGGAATGAGTCATGAGTACTCGCTTGCTACTAAAATAGTAGTCCCTTTGACTGAATTGGTTATATGCTTGTTGGCAAGTTTTGCTTGATTATGTGGCTATAGGTTACTCGACTCTCGAGTTACTTTTGTGATGACATACGATCTTTTTGACAAGCATTTGGTTTGTGATCGACTTTATAAAATTATCATGATGAGAATGTGATTAAATGATAGTTGAGGCATTTCTTGACTTGAGGTATTTATCGAGACCTATGGTATCTTGAGGCGTCTTAACGCGGGATCACATTGCGAGCATATCCTGAGGCGTCTTAACGCGGGATTTTGTCGTGAGTACACCTTGAGGCGTCTTCACGCAAGGTTGTGGTTTGAATGGTATCCTGAGACGTCTTAACGCAAAATAAGAATTTGTTTATGCTGGCATGAATTTGGAAGCAAGCTGTTAAACCTGACGTGTCTTAACGCGGGTTTATTTGTCATAATAGTCTGCTGAATTGTGAATTGAGAATTGAATTGTGGCTAGTACGGAAGCTTGAGCTACTTTCTTTATATCTGGCCTTACATGTTAATTTTTCGCAAGTTGTACGTTATGATGCTTTCGTATGAACGAAACATGCCTCTATGCCACCGGATGTTTGTTGTTGTTATGATTGTACCGTTTAGTGGGACTGATGGTCTAAATTAGGATTAGGCTAACTTACTGAGACGTAAGTCTCACCCCATCGTGGGATCCTTTTTCTTTCATATCCCAAACCTTGAGTATGCTACCTACACGCCTAGGAGACCCAAAAGAGATGACGGCCTATTTTAACGAATTTCATGATAGACGAGGTATAGTTTATATTAGGAAGAGTACGGTGATATGGGTTGATGAGGGGGAGGAAGACTGGAAGTCACACCGCTTCGAGACCTGGTTCAAGATAGTTAGGGAAGTTACCACTGGTCCAATAAAGGCTCACGAGGTTCCAAGATGTGTAGTTTCATCGTGATGCCATCCTTCTCGTGATGAGATCGAGGTAAAGGGTTCTGTGGTAGGTTCAAGGAACATTCCGAAGGAGACCCCGGCTAGAGATGAGAACATCGAGGTGATTGAGATTTCTAATTCGGAGAGAAGTTTGATCAGAAACTTTCTCGGATTATGACCCCACAGAGGACCTGAGTCGAGCCGATGGTACCAGTACCACTTAGTGGGCTCGAGATCACCCGACCGTTGGGGTTATCTTTTGGTGGTGACAATCTTTTGGTGGGGCTTAGTGGTTGTCTTTTGTTTACCCTTTTGTCTTCATCGACCTTAGTTAGTAGTATTAGCTAGTCCCTGACCTCATTTGTATAAACTCGACCTCTTGATATGTAAATCACCCCTTTCCTTTGTTCCGCGTCTTATTCTTTATTTTGTTTTAAATTACCTTGCATTGAGTTATGTATTTATTTTTCTTTCACTCTTCCGCATGCGAGTCTCATTTATTTATCGCCGTAAAGAAGGGTATCCTGGGACTGAATTTACAGTATGAGCGGATGAGCGTACTCGTAAGGTGAACGGGGCATGACAATGTTCATGGTCAAAACGAACATACTCATGAGAACTGAACCAACGTTTAGATGATTTCTGTGTGAAGTTTATGAGTCGTTTATAAGAAAGCATGACAGTTCAAGGACATCATGTCTACTAGATAGTTGATAAATTAAATATACTTTCACAAGAAAATGTTCAAAGGGTGACACCTACCTATCCTATCTAGGTTTCATTTGTTGAACACTATTATAGAGTCAAAACCAAAATAATTTTCAAAAAATAGATATTTTGATGGGTAAGTAAATGAAAAATTGTTGCTCATTTAATACCATCAAACTGTTACGAATTATTCTTTGTAATAGCTACTGAATTAATTTAGTAACAATAAGTTAATGACATTAAGTTCAGTTGTTATAGAATTATTACTGTAACAGTAGAATCACTAGTAGAACCATTATTTTATTAACTCGCAAAACCACTAGCAGAACCATTATTCTTGTAACGGTAGAACCACTAACAAAGCCTTTAATACTTTAACGGCAAAGTCATTACTATTGTAACGACAGAGCCACCGTTATTTTGTTGTTACAAAAATTAATCAGCCATTATTAATTCCGAAATACCCCACTTACCTTATAAATAGATGGCTTTCTATTATATTTAAAAAGGGGGAAAAAGATTAGAGAAAGAAAAGACACTAGAACGAGAAGAAAACTTCTTCTCCATCTCTTTCAATTCTCTGCATTTGTATTGTTTTCAATAGTGTTCATGTTTTGTTCAAGTTCGCCGAAAGTTTTGGAGTGATGTGCATACCTCTATTGTTGTTAATCATTGTATCATAGGATACAGACGCTCATGAAACCTCAAAGCACGTACGGGATGAGACAAATTTATTTTAAGAAAACTATGTCAAACACAAGTTTCGATATTTATATCAATTCCATTTATTTTCAATACTGATTGTGGTTCTGTTTATACTGTTGTGCTTTTTCAATTCACTGTTGTGCTTTTGCCGATTTAGTGTTTATGCTTCTACCTATTCAGTATTTGTGCTTCTGCCAATTTAACATTTGTGCCTCTGACAATTGAATATATTTATGGTCCAACAATCTTAAAACAAAAAGATTGCGAAGCCAAAGTTGCGATCAAAAGGAAAGTTTTCAAGAACAGATTTCAAGAAAAATGCTTCAACTGTGGCAAGATCGGTCATAGATTTGTGGATTGCAGATTTTCGAAGAAGAAGATTTGTGAACATATATGGTGAATAACATAGCTCGAGACGTGTGGAATATAAATATCTCTGTCATTTCAGTGTTCATGCTTTTGTTATTTTAGATATGTTATTTATGTATTATATTTTTTTCAACAGGGAGGAGAGGGGGAGGACTAGGGAGGGCGTTTAGGTCTTAGGGCCATGAGAGAGATAAGGGAGAGAGAGAAATAATGGGGAAAAGGAAAAGGATGGCATGTGCACCTTGAGGCCATGAAATGAGAGAAAGACGAGGTACGTTTCTCAATCTAATGTGAGAGATTTCTGAGGGGATTTGGAGTAAAGAGATCGTGTAACCTTCTCTAGAAGGTTAAGCCCTAACTTTGCAATTCAGATCGTCCATGTTATAAATGAATGGCCCATATTATAACCAACAAAAAATATATATATAATTTTTTTAAAAAAATTATCCCTTAAAAACCGGAGATCTGGGTCGTACGTTCAAAAATGAACCGCTCGAATTGCAAGTTTAGGTGCCTAACATTCTGGAAAAAGCTTAGACGATCCGGATTCGGATTTAGATACGTTATCAAGGGAGAATCATTTAATAGTGGGGCCCAAGGACACGACCTCCAATAGTCCACACCCACCATTGTAAAGAAACTAGGCAATCTCCTCTCCTTTCGCAATTTTCCCAAAAAAAAATTGGTGGGGCCGCGTTATGAAATAGAAACAAAACATCCCACTGACGTCGATTTTTTTTTTTTTTGCAATTTAACTTTTTCACTTTATTATTTATTCTTTTAGGGGGTTGGCGAGTGTCCAATAGCAAGAAGTTTCTTTTTAGTATAAGGGCTCTTTTTTTATTATTATAAAAATATCAATTTAATATACAATATACCCTAACATGTCCAAATTTTTTATTTTGTGAAAAATAACGTGTTATCGAGTTGTATCGTATCGTGTTATATTGTGTTGTGTTGCGTGTCGATATCGACGTTACCACAAAGCAAAGAAAATAAAAAAAAATGTCTAAAAAAGAGAGAGAGTGGCAAAAGGTGCTAGGATTTTCAGACATACCTCAATAATGAGACTTACTCATATACTTTTGGTATTCGTCAAAATTATGATATTTTTGAAAATTACTTTATGGGAAGTCATTTTCAGGAAAATGACTATGTTTTCTTGTGTTTAGCTAAAATCTGAAAAAGACATACAAAATATTTTTCATTTTTTGGTATGAAAAATAGGATTTGATTTTTCATCGTACATTTCTTTAAAAGAAAATGCTTTTCATTTTTTAATTTTATTTTTTAAAAAATTGAAATTTTAATTAATTTTGTTTTTTTTAAATACTTTTCTCTCTTTCTTTGATCGATTTCCGGCCATGCTGACCAACTGTAAAGCCTCAAATTTGGCTCCATGTCGCTGGATCCAGTAAGGTCGAGCTCGCCCGAATCCTGGAGAGATATGACCTAAAAGGCCTCGAGCGGGGCCAAGCTCACTAGGATTGACCGAGTCTTGAGCCCATTGGCCCATGTCATGGCTAGTTGCCAAGCTTTCGGCCATCGCCTAGGCCTGTTGTCAGCAGAGGAAGGAGGAAGGAAGCAAAAAAGAAAGAAATAAAATAAAAAATAAAATAATGAGTAAAATAAAAATAAATAAATAAACAAAAAGAAAGGAATGTAAAGCAATGAAAGATGAGAGAAAATCATTTCCTTTTTTAAAAAAGAGGAAATCATTTTCCTCACTTTTGAGTGCATTTTTTTCCTTGATTCATTTATTATTCATGAACCAAACATCCAAAAAATCAAGAAAATATATTATTATTATTATTATTATTATTATTCGTAGCATGCGACTTGCTCTCGAACTAAGGCAACCCTCCCTTTGGGCCAATTGGACCTTTGTGGTCTATTGAACCCCGAGGACAAACATCTTTGAACTTGGACTTGTACTTGAAGACAATGGCAAATAACATCTCACGGGCCATTCCTTGGATATGGGCCTAGTCTTTGTTTACTGTCATCAAACATGTTGTTTAAGCTCCGAGTGCTCACAATGGATAGTGAAAATACAAAATTATGCTATCATTATTTGTCGAAATTAATCCTACTTTTGACATTCCAAATCCGTCCCCGAGTGAATTATAAATTTATAATGACCCTGCTACGGTTACACCATAGGAGACAGAGACGTAAACAAGTTCTGACCGTCTTAGCTACACCTTTTGTCTTGCATATTTGCAAGATTGTCATCAACTGCACCCACACGTTGTTCCGTTCAATGGCATGTGAAAAATCCGATTGATAGCAATTCGAAGTTTTTGAAAATCAGGTCGGTGCCTTGGTCCATACGGTCTTTCAAACCCTAGATTCGAGTTGGCTATGAAACTAGATACATCGGATTTTGATAAAAGAAAACCAGAGAGGAGCCCCCACAAGTCGATTTTTATTTCCTACTTCAATGGGATGCCCTAAAATGTTTAAGAAGCTGCAAGGAATAAACTACCTAGACGAATGATGCAAGGTGAATGGCTTATGAGAGTTAACCAGAAGGTAAGGTCCGACCAATGCATTGAATGTGACGTGACCAAACCACATAGAATGATCCGAACTTCGAAAGTGTCAGATAACATGACGTATCAAGCATCAAATTTGACGGGCATACATGTGCCATTGGCATGCCAAATGGCTTGCAATTTCCAATACGACACGTGAGAATCGAAAGTAACATATGAAGATCGAATATGACGTGTTCGAATGGAATACGATGATTAAAACATGATAATTGACGAAGAATATGGCATGTTCGAATGACATGCAATGGTTAGTTACAACGTGTTCAGTAACTTCCAAAAATCGAATACTGCTAATCCCGAGTCACATGCGGTGATCGAAGGTAACCCGTGCGAATGGCATACGGGTATCAAAAATAGTATATATGGATAACATGCATAATGCCGTGGTAGGAAAAATTACGTGCGATGGCGTGACATGCGCAAATGATTTTGAACATTAATGACAGGCTTAGTGATGTGATAATCAAATAAGACATACATGCACACATGAAAATTGTTATAAAACGTCTCAGTTGAATATGTGCAACTTGCTGAATGCGTCCAACTTTTTAACCCATTTTTATTCATTGGATCAAATATGGGTTCAACAAATTTAAAAAATGGGTCAAAGATGACTTTACGCCTATAAAATCTATTAAAATATGAGTTTTAATTTAACCCATGATCTATAACTTTGCAATACCACTTTTATTCACTTGCAAACTGTTGCTCACCGCTCGCACGCCATCATCGCTCGCCGCTGCCATTGCCTGTCCGCTCGCTGTTAATTTACATGCGGAAGATTCGATTACGTAACTGTCTACGGACATGGGTTGCGGAGAGAGAGTAATTAAGACACGAAGTTGTGGAGGGCAGCTAGAGAGACGTTTATAAACGTGGCTACTTCCCAGCGCAAAGTACCGGTGCAGCTATACACACCAGACGAAACAATGGTGCTTGCAGACTTCTTGATCGCAATAGCCACCGTGTTAGGCTTCGTCTCGCTCATCAATAGCCTGCTCGCCTTCGCCCAATGGCTACACGCCGCGTTCATGAGGAAGCCCAAGAACTTGCGTGACTACGGCTCGTGGGGCGTCGTCACCGCCCCCACCGACGGCATCGGGAAAGCCCTGGCCTTCGACCTCGCCTTCCAAGGCCTCCACCTCGTGCTCGTCCGTTGGAACCCTAGAAAACTCGAAGCCACCTGGAGTGAGCTGAGGGAGAGATACAACACAGCCATCGAGGTCCATCACATATGATGTATTTTCATGCTTTAGTCGCATATTCTGATGGGCGATATTATTTTATACGTGACATGCTCTGTCCAGGTCATGACCATGACCGCCGACTTTGCGAAGCTGACGGGAGAGGAGATAGCGGAGGCAATGACGGGAGCGATGGAAGGGCTTGACGGCGGCTTGCTCGTTAACAACGCAGGAATGATGTTATAGATACACCCTAAAGCAACCATATAATAATTACATGTTATGGATTTAAGTTGTATTTCAATTTATTATTCAATTAATGACAAAGACATATTTATTCATTTGTCTAGTTATTTAAATATATGAGTAAATTCCATAAGATTAGTTGTGACTGTACATATTCTTGAGACGTCAAGATTATGTGAGGCGGGTTCATAGTTAGACCGAATCTGACTGAATCTTTTAACTGCTCTTGATTGATGGATCATTGAGTGACTATTAATGATCTCTTGAGACCGGTGTGTTCTTAGCTTCACCAAATCTGACTGAATCTTTTAACTGCTCTCGATTGATGGATTATTAATGATCCTATTGAGACCGATGTGTTCTTAGCTTCACCTTTAAGTATTGGATACTTAAGGAAATGGTGAGTAATAAGTCATTAGGTATTACGACGTCCGAGTTAGAACACATATGCTCGCATTAGACAAATTCACTAAACATGACACGCATTAAACAATTAGCAATATGGAAGCTTTTAGCGTGGTCAATGTCTAATCGTTCTTGCTTTGGTCTTGTTTAAATAATTCTTAGACTTAAGGCACAATGTCTCATATAAATACATGTCGGTTAGATTTGTACATAAGATCGATTTGGTGTCTTGATAAACATTCCATGGTTTTTGTTCGATTGGGATATAGTAAGACAGAGGGGTTGAATTATACTGTAGCCAAAGTTGAGGGGTTCATTATGTTCTTAAAGCATTCACACTATCTAGGTAGTCATAACTTATTGCTAGAAGTAACTCATGACTTGTAGGATCTGGTGATTGATCAACACAATCTATTCTCTTAAGAGTACTAATGTGTTAGTGCAAATCTTACTGCTAACATAGTGATGAACCTAGGGAAGTCACAGACCTTAACCAATACATGACAATATTGAACGCGAAAGATGATATTCCAAATTTTTTGCAATTGCGACTATCTGAATTCGTCAAACTTGTCGCGACCCTCTCGCGATCTTGAGGGCTACTGGGTCGTCTGCTCTTGTCGGACGCGGGCCTCTCCCAAGGCCCGTTACCCAAGTCGCAATGGTGGTATACGTAGTCGACCTTTGGTGTGGTCTGGTGACATGTGATACATGTACATGCTAAGGAGTTACCACCAATCGTTTCGTGGAGGGTACGATCGGAAACCCTATCGAATAGCTGGGAACAATCTATTCAATTTTGCGAATCCAAAGAAATTAGATCGAAGACTTTGTTACACCAACTGTCAGAGTTGATGCCCTTTCAGCATCTAAGTCAATGATTTATCTAACCCAAGATTTTATGTAGATGAGTGAGGTGTGAACCCTAACACTAGGAGTTCATGCAAATAGGAATGACTACCCTAACACTCACAATCAATAAAATGATTGCGCAAATTAAGGGTCTAAAACGTGCGGATAAATCACATGAAAGTAACGTGACATCCCTAATAAGTCTCTATTAGCCTAGAGAAATGTTAGTCAAGGCTCAGGAATATTTTTGACGTGATTTGCCCTTGAGGGGCAAAGTCATAATTTTGAAGAGTTTTGGGACAATTTGTCCAAAAAGGGAAAATTTATCATTTCAGATGAAATATGGAGTCAAAAGATGGTGCAAATAGGATTGGTCGCCAAACCAATCAATTTCCCATTTTTCGGGAATTTCTAGAATTTTTCTGGAATTTTTAGGGCGATTTACCCTTTGAGGGGTAAAACCGTTATTTTCGAAAGTGATGAGAAACAAAAATCCCAAATAGAAGGATTGGTCGACCACCAAACCTAAATGCTAATTTTGAGTAATTTCCACAACTTAATTGGAATAGGAAAGTCGATTTATCCTTTGAGAGGTAAAATTGTCATTTCAGAAAAAGGGACGAGATTCGAAAATCCAAGCATAAGTATTGGTCGCCTGACCGATCCTAATTCTTACCTTAGCGTTATCGACCTATCTCACTTACAAGGCAGCGACAACTTATCCGTAAAGGGTAATATCGTCAATTCTCGGATGAACAGATAAGAAATCCCAAAAATAGGATCGACCAGTTGTCTGTGGTCAATCCTCAATTTTTGGAAATTTCTGAAATGTCTAAGAATTTTTCACAATTTTTCTACATTTTTTTTGAGATTTTCTAGAATTTTCTAACATTTTTTAGAATTATCTGAAAAATTTTCAATTTTTTATTATTTAAAAATGATTTTTTGAATTTTTATTAATAAAAAAAATGATTCGAACTAGGTCGAATACCTGGCCCAGACCTGGACCCGTGCGGCCTATACACCCAAACGACGTCGTTTCTCTTTTTTTTATTTTCTAATTACTCGGACTTAATCTGACAGTTCCTATTAAACCACGTGGATGGCCTTAGGATCTGTTGACTAAAACCTATGGCTCATATCAGAAATCGACTACTTAAACCTATGGCTATGATTAAAACCCAAGACTTGATTTGGTCCGTCCATCCTCACCAACCTAAACGACGCCGCTTAACTACTAACCTAAATGGCATCGTTTCGGTTCATTTTGATTTTCTGATTATAAAATATTTTCGGATATTCCTAATTTATAATCGAACGGCTACTAAAAATAGAACTCGATTAATCTAAACCGTCCGATCAAAACTGACTCAGCCTAACAAACTAACGGTCGAGTTGACTCGACATCTACGTGGACCAATCACGTGCTACCACCTAGACCTTTGACTCTCTGACCAGCCACGTAGACTTCATCTTCAACCTCTCGGCGTAACCTAAACGAACGACTATGAATCTCCGGCAACGATCCAACGATGAAACCTTGATGAAATCGCTCGAGACCGGCGCCAATTAACTCGTCTCATCGTCGCACGTAACATATCGTAGAATCACACAATTTCATACACTGGATCAAGCACAATCAAGTTCGAACCTATACATGCATAACCATTCTAATCATGCAGTTCATGGCATTTTAAGCTAATTCATCAATACGTGAGCATCATTCGATGTTCATAAGACTTATCTCGAGCTTTGATTGAGCTCGCTCGACCTAGATTGGGTGAGGCAAGAATAAACAATTCTTGATTTATGGCGGGAAGTTTGGAGACTCAGATATGGATTATTATGCAAAATCGAGACAAAAATGGGATGCGATCATGTTCAGTAATGTTTGGGAGTAAAACGCCCACATGAAATCGAAGAATGATGGTCGGATGCCTAATTCGCCATTGATGTACAGTAAGAAAGCTTGAAGACCGAGCTCACATGTTTTCGTGGTTTCAGCTTGCACGGTCGACGGCGATTGCTTCCTCTCAGACCAGGCGACCTCCCGATGACCTTTAGAAGCTTTGGTTAGGCTTCAAAGAGCCCAATCGATGCTCTGTAAATTTGAGCTCAAACATTTGACAATGGCGATAGAAGACGAGCTCTCTTTCTCTCTCTACTCTCTCTCTCTCTCTCTATTCTGTTCTCTTCGGGAAACAGAATGAATGAGCTCCCCACTTTCCCCTAAGCCTGTTCAAGATATATACCATTTTTCGGATTTTGGCGCCGAATGGGGAGGTGTATACCGGCTTAAATCGCACATGAGGCCATGTGCCTTTAGGTCCAAACGGTCCGTTTAGTTCTCCGGCTGGTCCTATTTAGTGCGAATTTGACACAAATTTGGGTCAAGTTTGAGAAATGTTGACTCTTGCAGGCCCGTGAAGTTGACTGGATGATTACTCACTTCTCCGACAACGTCGAACGGTGATGTCGGTGTCAATCGATGGTCAAGAGTGAGGGCGACATTATGCCCACCAATGCTCGCATGATTGCTTGCGAATCGGCCTTCAATTTGATGATCAAAATCAACTTATAGACTGTTCATTCGCACAGCACCTCGAGGAAGAAGATGATACTGTAGCAAACCGATTCAACCAGTCCAATCGGGCGGTCTGACCGGTCCGAACCTGTTCCAACTTGAAATTTTCAAAATTAACCCAAATTAGTGGGGAATTTTCGCAATTTAGACCTCAGAATCGCACTGAGGACATGAATATTGTCTTAAAAATTGATTTTGCCCAAAAGTTCACATCATTTTCTATAAAACTCCCAAATTTTTACTTAATTGCAAATCAAAAAATTACACAATTGAGGGCTCAAACGGTCAAATTGGACCAAACTACTTATGCCAATCGACTTAGAATGATGAAATACATTAAGCAGTGGCTTCAATTGGCAAAGGTAGCCCTTGAATTAAAGTAATTTTAATTATGCCCAAATTCAAGGACTAAATTGCAATAAAGTATACAATTTTGCCCAATTCATGTAATTGAACAATTTTTGTAAATAATTGGACTAAATTACAATGAAGGACAATTAGATTGAATGTCAAGACCCTAAAAATGTCAAAATTGCAAATTCAAAGACTCAATTGATAATTTTTTTTACCAAATTCAATCATACTTGTAACAAAAGAACACATAAAATTAAATTTGAATTTGAACTTTTTATGAGGTCAAAAATACAAGGGCATTAAAAGAAAAATATTGACTATTTTTTCATATTTTTGTGACCTCAAATGCTATTTTTCTTAAATTTTCATCTATTTTCTTATTTTTTTGAAAATATTAAAATATACGAAATATAAATAAAATTATTTTTTGTTCAAAAATAATTCCTTAGGCTTGACCAGGGCTACCAAAGTTGATTTTATAATTTTTAAACTATTTATGAATTTTTATGAATTTTTAAAAATAAACCGAAAAAGACTAATAGAGAATCATGTGTCAACAAGACTGAAATTAGATCAAATATGATTTAAGATGCAGATGAAAATCGTCAAAAAATAGTTTCTAGAACAACAACCTATTTATAAAATAGGTTTGGAATAGAAACTCGTTTGGTTACGCAATTCTACGAAACTATTTCTAGAATAATTTTGTGAAATAGAAATAGATTTAAACCAGAAATGAGGAAAAAAAGTTATTTCTCCGAGAAATAAAAATAAAAATAGAAATCTTCGTCGATGACTAACCTATTGGCCGCACCCCGTCGGCCCCTGTGACGCCCTAAAAATTTGACTTTTGTAAAGTACTTGAATTCAATAAAATAGATTAATATTGAATTTTAGTTCCTATATGATTTTTGGATCATAAAGACATAAGCGACGATAATTGGATGATTTCCTAAAACGTCAATTGATTTAGATTAGGCTTCAAAATTCTTAGTTGCCACGGTTAAGGATCGAAATCCTCATGCCCGAACTTAATTCTAACCGAGCCTAACCTGTGAAAAAATCAAAAATACCCTTCGATAGTCGAGCCAAATAATCGTTGAATTCTGAATTATTGAATTATCAATTTACCCTTAATAATTCACTACAATACAAAATATTCAAATATATCTCTCTTGTGGGCCCCACATGTCACCATCCCCACCCACCAATCACCTTTGTTCAAAGTCAAATCTCACCCCCTCTCTTTCTCTGACACACACTCACGGATCTTCTCTCTCCCCTCCTGTTCATCGCGTGAGACCCTCCTCAACCGAGCTACTCCTTCCTCTTGGGTTGTTTTGCACCACACCACCGGATGCTCGCCCCTCCTCCATCCGCCACTGCTTGGCACACCCATCGCCATTTCAGCCGTAGCATATCGTCGAAGGACCGCAAAATAACCTCTTCAGATCTTTGCCCTGTTTCGGCGTCTGTAGGCTGTTCGAGCTGCAACAGCCCTTGCCGCCGCTCCTGACCTCCATTCACCAACACTTGGTCGATCTTCCGACACCCAAGCCCCCACACGACCGTCGACAGCCATCGGAAGCGACAGAACCGCCCTGAGAAGCCGAAGAACCCTGTTCGAGCTTGCGTGCCCTGTTTCGGGTCCTGAGATCGCTCCATCGTAGTTCAGCCGCCCTCCGCCTAATCCCAACCACCCTTAATCGTCCCTCTACATCCTCCAACCACCACCAGCCGTTCCGCTATTGTCGGACTCCGAGAATCCTTGAAAATCAAAGCTCGACGTTGTCCCTTGCTTTGGCCCGATTCCCCTGTTTTCGGTCCTAGATCTGGCACGCCTTCCTCCGCCGTGCATAGCCTAGCTTCGCCGCGAGTCAGCCACATTCATCGCCTCCCGACCACCTCCAGCCATCGTCCTCGACCCATAGCAATTCCTCGAAGCTTGTGGGAGTCGATCGCTGCCCGCAGAGCCTTGGATTAGACCCGGAGTCCCTCTTATGTGTCATGCCATTGCTCTAACCTATTCCGCCCGAACACTGTCCGCCACTTTACCGCAGTCTCCAGCCACATCCAGTTGTCGTCAACACCTCCCATAGCCATCCTGGAGAACCCCAGACACCAGCCAACCTATACTCCAGCTCGTCGAACCACCACTAGCCCCGAAACCCCCAAGTCAGCCCCCCGAAGCCATTGTCCCCTATTTTCCTGACACCCCCAGCCTCTTCCTTGTTCTGACCGTTGCTGTTCTGGCCACCATGAGCGTTCGCAGCCGCCGCCGCCGCTGTGAGGTCTCCCGAGCCGTGGTTCATCGACATTCGATCTAGGAAGCATTGTGGAATCAAGAGCTCTTGAGAAACCGTCACGGATTCAAGTTTGACCACGAGTTGTCGAGAGTCCCTTGAGCCAAGCTGAGTTTGTCGCCACCCATGTTGAGACCACCTAAGCTCCGAGTTAATTCCTTGTCCTTGGTTAGGGCGCTAATTGTACCTAGGATCAGTTAATTAGTCGTTATGGCATCTAAGTAGAACGATCGCGGTCGATTAAGATAGAAATTAAGTTTAGGATAAAATGGCTGCGATTGATTAAGTTACTCGAATTAGTTTATATCGTCTATGGTTAATTGATTGCTAGATTGGACTGATTGAATGATTGGGTATCGATTGCCATTGTTTGATCGCGAGCAAATGATAGTTTAGAGCCAAGCGATCGATTAATAATTTAATGAAATTAAAAATTAATCATTGTCGTTTGATTAATTGAATCGGCTAATTGATCGTGGAATTGACTACTTTGAGTGTATGGATTGATTGTCATGTGTTACGCTTGAGATTCTATGTGCTTTATCGTCGGTATCAGGCGCAAGTCTAATTGTGAAATTACACATTCATATGACCACAAACTACATGGTTTAGCATGAAAACGGCCTTGAGCCGAGTCTTTGAACACGTCTGTATGAGCATCCGGCCTAAATCAAAGATGATAAAATTGATTGATTGTCGAATGTAATATATGATCATATGATGGCACTTTAAGATTCATGCCAAGGTCCTGACAAGATCGTACCGTGAAAATCGGAAGAACATGACTTGTTCAAAAGCACGTCATTTTGTTATACCGGTTTAATGGATGCCGATCGCAGCTTGTGACGGACCGAAGCTCAGAAGGGATTCCTGGTAGTTTTGTGCTGCGATAGATGGATATCACATGAACTACTGGATACAATCGCCGGAAGTAAGGGACGATGCCTGGTGCCACCAAAAGAGTACCAATTGACCACTATACTAGGCTCTAAATAACTAGTGTGCCGGGGTGATAGACCCTATTTCTTAACAAATGGCTCCGCATGGTGTCATGCATATGTAAGCTCGTGATACTTTGCCTTGATTGAGCTGTTTGACTGTCATATCGTGTCTGTGTGATGCTTTACCTTGATTGGGCTGATTGACTGTCACGTCGTGTCTGCATCGCATTATGTGTGGCTTCCTGACGGGTAAGTTGCATGTGGTTGGATATCTGTCTTGTGATGATATACCGTGTTAGTTTGGTGGGATATCCTGGATGAATCAACGTCATAACCGAGTTTAGGCGTTGACTTCACTGAGATTTATTTCTCACCCCATCATGAGATAATATTTTCAGGTCTCAAGTGACAGAAATTCGTGGATACCAAGACGTGGACTTATTTGAGTAGTTCCAGAGATTGTGTTAGACCCAACCTAATAGCTTGGGAGTTGTAGACTAGGAGCCGAAGAGTGGTTTGTGACTATTGTCTAAACAAAATAGGTAAATTGAAGGTTGACTTTGTAAGTTATTGTGATTCGATTGAGATGACTAACTATTTAACTATCCCTGTTGTTTAATTTGATGTTTGAAAGTTGTACGTTTAGGCATGTATAATCAAAAATAAAATAAATGGGTCGATAACGTGCCAAGTACGTTATCTCTTATGACTTGAGGCAATATGGTATGGATGGCACCTGCTCGAGGATCGGGGTGTGACAGCCTCTGCCAACTCCTGATCGACGCCGCCGCCGCCGGCTGTTGAACCCCGACCGTTGCCGCTGCCCGCATTGCTTGACAGCTGCATTTTTCAGAATTAAAAAATTTCAACCGTCGTTAAATAAATTTATATTTTAAGATAAAAAATTTTATGCCGTTATCAAATATATTTTTTTCCTCAAAAACTCATCCAAAAACAGAAATAGAAAAAAATGATTTCTGTTTCAAGAAAATTTTTCTCATGTGCACGCTTAATCTAATTCGTATTTTTGTTCATGGACTACGTACATCAGATGCACATGCACGGTCAAAATGAACACGTATAGATCGCGGCACGCACGCCCAAGTTCAGCAAGCTGATCACCCATTTTGCAAAGAGTGATCAGGAAAAGTTTTAAGATACAGCGGGAGAGAAGAAAAATTAGTTTTCTCTCGATCAAGTGTGTTGTTTTTGGGCGAGAGAAAAACTGTTCTTCTCTGTTCCATATTTTGAGCATACGAGGAAGTCCGAAGGAAATCGAAAAATTCTCTCCACACTTTTGCATTTTTGGTGACCAAAATATTGAGAGTGTGGCGAGTTATTTTCACGAAATTGCTAGCACAATTGGTGTGGTGATTATTTACGTTGTCTTTCCCAGTTCGTCATACGGTTGGTGGTGTGTCTAAACTATAGGTTCGATGTTTGTGGGGCTCGAACTAAAAAACATCTGAACTAACTTGTTTAAAGCACCCTTCAAGAGGTAATTTGCTTGCCCCTCTTCGTTAGACATGATTTTGATTAAAACGCACGAACTACGCCTTTGAAGATACTTTATATGATTTTATTTCCGCTACATTTTTATACGTTTTATTTTCCTATGATTGTCATGTGTATCCCAACAGTCGACTTATCCATACCCGAGGTGCTTCCACCAGGCCGAACGAGAGTTGACGAAGAGAATGTTGAGAGTGAACTTGAACGCAGTGGTGTAGGCCACGAAGGCAATGATCGGTGGGAAGAGAGGAGCGATCTTGAGTATAGGATCTGGTTTGAGTGTGTATTTATATAAGTATCCACTTCAGACGTTGTATGCATCAATCAAAGCATAAGGTTTACTTATGTCGTTGTGTAATACTATTCTTCCCTCCGATGACCGGCATGTGGGCAGTGGCGGTGACCGAGAGGCGGGGCTGTCGCCGGGTGGGCAAACAGCAGTGGGCGGGCCACTGCGGTGAGCGGACCACCAAGCGGCAACGGGGGACGGCCCATGGTAGCAGCGATCGATGAAACGGTTTTTATATTTTTTAATTTATGAACAAATATTTCATTTTACTAAAGATATAAGTATTCAAATATATATATATATATATATATATATATATATATATATATATATGGGCGGATCACGTATAGGTAGGGTCGGGTATGGATTATAAAATTTGTATAAAATGAAAATAGGTCAACACAAGTTAAATGTGTCAATATAGGTCATAATATTTTCAATCCGACCGATCCATCCGTTTGATGCCTCTACGCTCGAGTACAAGTGTCGTGATATGTGTAGACCCATGAACGCAATTTGGCGATGTACATAGCCGCACTTCAAAAGTGAACTTCAAATGGTAAAAGGATGATTCGCATGAGGAAAATTACAGAAAAAGTCCTAAACCTATTGCAATAGTGTTGATTTAGTTATAAACATTTTTTTTGTCAATTCAGTCCTAAACCTTTTACAATTGTACTATTTCAATCAATTCGACAAATTTTGGCCGGCCGGCAATCGAATATTTTATTATTATTTTAAATATTTATAAATTTTTAATAATTTTTTTTTATTTTGTTCTTTTTCTTTTTTTTTCTCTCCCCCTCCCACTTCCCTCATTAGAACTAGAGGCACGGTCGGAGACGCCTCGCCTGATCGTGGCGGGGGCGACCTCGCTGTCACTGCGCCTCTGTCCAAAAAAAGGAAAAATAAAAATAAAAAACAATAAATTCATTTAAAAAATTCATAAAAATAATAAAATATTCGGTCACCGGCTAGTTGCCGTCTATGTCATTACCAGTAGGCCAAAATTCGTTGGATAATGACACAATTACAAAAAATTTTAGACTGAATCGGTAAAAAAAAAAATTAAAACTGAATCGATACAATTATAATAGGTTTATGATTTTTTTTTGATAATTTTCCCCATTTGCATGCATAGAGCCCCAGTTCATGTTGAAACCTCAATAGCCTTATCTTCTCCGCCTGCTTCTCTCTCCTTTGTTCTCCTCTTTGTCTCTCTTCATCTACCATTAAATCTTTTTTCTTTTTTTTTTGGGTCTGGTTCATCTCCATTAAATCTAAAACTCAAAGGAAGCAAAAACAGAGTCATCCCCAATCGCAGGAGATGGATTTCCTCTGCACAGACCTAATTCGCTCGATGCGCACAGAAACACTGCCACAATTGCAACGCAGAAACTATTGAGCTTCGTTGGGACTCTTGTAAAAAATCGATCTTTGTCGTCCTCCCTAATCGCAGGAGATGGATTTCCTCTGCAAATTCTTTCTGGTTTTGGAATGATAGAGTAACAGATCTAGAGCTTCTGAGTGTGACATACGGAGTAGAGAGAACAAAGGAGAGAGAAAGATGTTGTGTTTTTGGAAGAAAAAAGGTGAGTGAGAAAAGGACTTGTGAATGAGATCTGGAATGCGGGCTCCATCGGACACTTGTCGTTTACTGAATAGAGTGTTATTTTATTGACTTGGAATACCTCATATACCTAATATTTTCTCCCGACTTCTCTTTCTCTTCTGCAACTCCACGACTTCCCCTTCCTCAAAATATCCTCCTCGAAGCCGTGCAAATCCGACGCGATCCCGAGTAACCCCTCCCCCTTAGTCCTTCACGTGCCATTCCACAAACGAGCACTCGTAGTCATAGCGCATGCTCGGAGCGAAACCCACTTCCAGTTGGCCACCATCGCATGGGCAAAATCCCGCTCGAGCTCCAACCCTGCTTTCCTAGGCTACAGCAGAGTCTTCCGGCTTCCAGACCCGCCCCGAGGTTGAGGAGGGCAAAGAGGGAGACGACAGTGATGAGAGGGATGTAATATGCAGTGATATTATACGATGGACATCTGGCTTTGCTTTAGCCTTGCGGTGCCATGTGGTCCGTTGACCAATTGACTGATTAAAAAAAAAACAAAGAGAATCAACACCATCACCGCCTCAGGCTTCAGTACGTGGCCGAGAGTATTAAAAAGAGAGAGCGTGCTGCATTTGTTCGAACAAAAATGGGGAAAACACATATAAAAAAAAAAAAAGGAAGAGGAGAGATAAAAAGAAATCCATGATCAAGAATCAAGCCGAATCAATTGTGTTATTCAGCGTCTAGTAAGAATTTGAGCCCATTGTTCATATCGTTGGAATAGTTTTGAAAGTTACGCTATGAAAGGCTTCGCGTTACAGATAGTTTAGATTATTTAATTCAGATTATTTTTTTGTTAACTCGTAGAAATAGTTTGACTAGTGAATAAGCTTATTTTAATTGATTCATAGTTACGATAGCGTTTTTACTTGATTGTGATACCGATTCTCGCTAACATATTTCACAATTCATTTCATAACGCATTTCTCAAATAGTTCGCAAGTATTGAAACGCAGTAATTGCCCGATCCAGATTTTGATATAATAAATATGCCTTTAGCATTCATGGTATTTCAAATCTGTACTGCTTTCAAAAATGGTTGTGGAATATATTTTGGTTCGCAAAATGGTTTCTGGATTGGATTTATCGATTATTTGCAGACGTTGGTTTTGATGCTTAATATCGCTATGAACCGAGTGAAGAGTTTTTGGGTATGCATCTAGTTTTGATGTCATTTGGAGCCGAACCACCGGCTGATATAGGTGGAGACCTTACTAAAAGGAGAATCTTGGTCGCCTTGTTACGAGGCGTTATACGTGACTATGGTTAGATATTTGAGCATAGTTTGGTCAATAGAATGGACCGTGACATGTGATCTGAGATTTGTCGATGGATGTACCATCGATGTGTGATTTGAGATTAATCATTGAACTTGACCATTAATTTTTGTTATGATTTTTATTGATTAACAAAATATTTTTGTGACATATGTTATTATCATATGTGCATAGTGAATGCTCGATCTACTTAGAACAGATATGTACTACTCACTGAGCTGTGGTTGCTCATTCCATTCCTTTTACATGTTTTCATGCTCCTAGGTCATCGACAAGTAGAACAAGAGTGTGAACGTCGGGGACATTTTGAGAATCAAATTTTCGTTATGACCTAAGGAGAATTGTATACATGTATGTCGTTAATTGCAGGTTTAGTTGAGTAGTGTGATGTAGATATCTTTGAGGATTGTAGAAATTCTGATGAAGGAACCAACTTTATATTTTGTTAGATGTCAATGGCTATGATTTGTCTCGGATATATTTTCGAGCATACGGTGAGATTATGTGATAGTTTCTAGCAAAAATAAGTTTACTCGAGTTAAGCTTATATTTTACCGTAGGTTTATATAACCATGGATTCTGACTCAATTTCGTAAAAACCTTAAAGGCAAGCAAAGTGATACCTCTGATATTAGAGACATGTCAAAAGATTCTCGAAGTATGACCTCAACGAATAGACAAGAAGAAGATTATGAAAGAAGTTCAGACTTGTAGGAAGTAAGGGATGAGCCATATCGACCTATTACTGAAAATGATTTATTTGGGGTTTGTCAAGTAGTGCTTGATCTGCAACATGACTTCAAGAAATTTAAAAGTGGAAAGGATGAATCTGAAGATGATAGAGTGTGTACATATACTCAACTTAGAAAGATAAATCCATCCATCTATGATGGGAAGCCTGATCCTTTTGTAGCTAAAGGATGGGTTAGAAGGATGGAAGGTATCTTCAAAGCGGATAGAGTTTATGAAAATCGAATGGTTGATTTTGCTAGTAAGTGTCTGCTAGGTGAAGCTCAGTATTGGTGAAAGGAGACACGATCAACTTTAGGGGAATGAGAATGCTACAGTATTTCAGAAAGACTTCACTAAGAAATTCTTTGCTCAATTCTTTCCGGAGTCCTTCCAAATGAAGATGGAGAGTAACTTTATGCAAATATCTCAAGGTGATTCCACTGTTATGAGATACGCAAGTCACTTTAATCAACTAAGTAGATTTGTGAAAACTCTTGTAGCTGATGAGAAAGTAAGTACAAGCTGAACATTTTCAAAGGGGGCTCCGACTTGATATTCGATCTAAGCTTACATCTCTGACATTGACGACATATAATGATGTCTTAGAGCGAGCAATCAGGATAGGACAGGATCATTTGGAGCGTGACACAATTGATGTTCATCAACAAAAGAGGTCCAAGTTCAGTGTCACTCAAGAGAGCCATACAAGTGGCACTAATATGCGAAGTGGTAGTAGTTACTCGGGGAAGTTTAGAACTCAGAAGCCTTGTAATACTTGTGAAAAGTATTATCAAGGTGAGTGTTACAGAAAAATCAGAGCATGCTTTTTATATGGAAAAGTGGGACACATGTAGCGGGATTGTAGTACACGAAGATATGCTACAATTGACAGTAGGTTATGTTATATGTGTGGGAAACTAGGAGACATAGCAAGCAATTCTCCGTATGGAGAGATGCTCTTTCAGTAAAAAGGACAACAAGAAAGGTTTTTGCTATTATAGAAGAAGATGCAGCGGCATTTTATACAGTTGTTGCAGGTAATATTTTTGTTGCCTCGTAATATGCATATGCGTTATTTAATTCGGGCGCTACATATTCCTTTATTTATGCTGAATTTGCAAGAAAACTTGACTTGTTTTTGAGCCTCTTGAATGTGAACTATGTGTTAATACTCCTAATGGTAGTTTCCTAATTGCCGATCATGTGTTCAAGGGATGTATACTCCAGATAAACATCATTACATTGCTTGTAGATTTAGTGGAGTTGAATATGGGGATTTCGATGTTATACTGTGAATGTATTGGTTATCTACATATCATGTCATGGTAGATTGTTTTTCAAAGAAAGTGTTTTTCAAAGAAAGTATACTTTCGACTTTCGAATAAGCCTGAATTCTATTTTTCAGGAAGTTGCAAGGGTACTTTTCCTGCATTAATTTCATCCATGCAAGCAAGAAAACTTTTAAGAAAGGGTTGTTGTGGTTACTTGGCTTGTGTAAAAGATACAAGAGTGGATACCGTAAACTTGGAAGACGTTCATGTGGTCGGAGTTTCCAAATGCATTTCTTGTTAGGCCTACCTCCTGATAGAGAAATTGAATTTTGTATTGAATTGATGCTTGGTACAACACCTATTTCTAAGGCACCATATCGAATGGTACCTACTGAATTGAAAGAATTGAAAACCCAACTTCAAAAGCTGTTGGATAAGGGTTTCATTAAACCTAGTGTTTCACCTTAGGGAGCTCTAGTCTTATTTGTGAAAAAGAAAGATGGTAGCTTGAGACTTTGCATAAATTATCGAGAACTTAATAAGGTCACGATAAAAAATAAATATCTTTTGTCCCGAATTGATGATTTATTTAACCAGCTTCAGGATCAAAGATATTCTATAAGATCAACCTTCATTCTGGGTATCATCAGTTGAAAATAGGAACAATAATGTGCCTAAAACAACCTTTAGAACAAGATATAATCATTATGAATTTCTCGTCATGCCTTTTAAATTAACAAATGCGTTTGCTACTTTCATGGATATGATGAACCGGATATTCGAGGAGAATCTGGATAGATTTATAGTAGTGTTTATAGATGATATTTTAGTCTATTCAAGGATTTTGGAAGAACATGAATGTCACTTGAGATTCGTCCTGTAGACCTTGTTTGAAAAGAAGTTGTATGTTAAGTTTAATAAATGCGACTTCTGGCTTGATTACATAGAATTTTTGGGTCATGTAATTTCAAAAGATGGCATATCAGTTGACCTAAAGAAAGTTGAAGTAGTTGTTTAATGTAATCATCATACTAAAGTTGCAGAAGTGAGAAGTTTTATTGGGCTAGCTGGCTATTATAGACAATTTGTGGAGGGATTCTCCAAAATTGTCGGTTCACTTACTGGGCTAACTCAAAAGGAAGTTAAATTTGTGCGGTCTGATTAATGTGAACATAGTTTTCAAGAGTTACAAAGGCGATTAACATCGGCTCCTATATTTACCTTGCCTTCAAGAACTGGTGGCTTCACAATTTATTGTGATGATTTCAGTAATAAAATTATTGCCTAGGCTTCTACACAATTAAAATCACACGAGAAGAATTACCCCACTTATGATCTAGAATTAGCAACAGTTATTTTTGCTGTGAAAATATGGCGATACTATTTGTATGGAGGGAAATGTGAAGTATTTACGGATCACAAAAGCCTGAAGTATATTTTCACTCAGAAAGAACTAAACATGAGGCCGAGGAGATGGTTAGAAATCCTGAAAGATTATGATATATTAATCAGCTACCATCCAAGTAAGGCTAATGTGGTAGTAGATGCCTTAAGTCATAAATCTTCTGAAAATATGGTAGTGCTGCTCACTACTTAAAAGTTTATTTTCGAAGATACGAGAAAACTAGACCTGGAAGTAATGATATATCAGCTTGGATCTTGATTGGCTAATATTTGAGTGCAATCAACATTGATTGACAAAATTAAGTCTAAATAGAATAAGGACCCTCGGCTATAGAAAATTAGAGAAGGCATGAAAGCTAGTGGTTAAGCTAGTGGTTAAACAGATTTTAACGTTCACGTAGATGGATCTTTGAGATTTCATGGATGATTATATGTTCCTAATACTTCATAATTGAAAAAGGAGATATTATATGATGCTTATAATACTAGATTTTCAACCCACCTGAGAAGCACTAAAATGTATCGGGAGTTGAGAGAGAATTTTTGGCGGATTAATATGAAAAAGGATGTCGTGAAATTTGTCAATCAATGTTTAATTTGCCAACAAGTAAAAATTGAACATTAGAAACCTGGTGGGCAATTACACCCACTTGAAGTACCTAAATGGAAGTAGGAGCATATTACTATGGATTTTATCGTCAATTTACCAAGGACATCAAGTAGAAAGAATGTTATATGGGTGATTGTTGATCGATTGACTAAATCTGCCCATTTTTTTTTTATAATATCGGTTTGGTCTTTCATTAGAAAATTTAGCAAAGTGACATGTCAATGAGATAGTAAAGCTTCATGGAGTTCTAGTAAGTATTGTTTCTGACAGAGATCCTAGATTTGTATCCAACTTTTGGAAAAGATGGCAAGGAGCCTTGGGTACCAAACTCAATTTTAGTACATCTTTTCATGCACAAAATGATGGACACTCAAAGAGAACTATTCGGACATTAGAGGATATATTGAGATCCTGCATTGTCGACTTTGGTGGTTCTTGGGATGAACACTTACATTTGGCAAAATTTTCTCATAATAACTTTATCATTTCAGCATTAAGATGGCACTTTTTGAGGCTTTATACGGTCGAAAGTGTTTGGACTCCTATTTTGGGATGATATTGGTGAGAAGAGATTAACTGGCCCAGAGTTTATTCAGCAGTAAGAAGAAAAAGTCAAGTTGATTATGGAGCACATCAAAATGGCTCAAAGTCATCAGAAAAGTTATGCAGATCTTAAAAGGCGTAATGTGAAATTTGATACATGAGATTATGTATTCCTCAAGGTTTCTCCCCTGAAAGGTATTATAAGATTTAGTACACGTAGCAAGTTGAGCCCAAAATACGTTAGACCATTCCTTATCTTAGAAAGGATTGGTGAAGTTGCTTACAAATTGGACTTACCACCATCGTTATCAAGAGTACATAATGTGTTTCACGTGTCTCTGTTACGACAATATGTGCCGAATTCGGAACATGTACCAAATTTTACACCTTTGAGATTAAGGGAGAACTTGACTTATGAGGAAAGACCTATTCGTATCATAGATAGGAAGGATCAAGTATTGCGATACCGAGGATAGATGGAATAGAAGTTTCAAGCTTGAATTATGTAAAGATACAATGGGTAAACCATATAGAAGGAAAAGATACTTGGGAATTCGACAAAGAAGCAAGACGCAAGTATCCTAACTTGTTCGATAGTGGAGGTGAGTTCAAATTTGGAGGGGGAAGTTTCTTTTTAAGGATTATAGGATGTAAAAAGGAGTGATATTATAGGATAGACATCTGGGTTTGCTTTAGCCTTGTAGTGCAATGTGATCTGTTGACCAATTGACTAATTAAAAAAATGAGAATCAACACCATCACTGCCTCATGCATCAATACACGGTCGAGAGTATTAAAAAGAGAGAGCGTACTTCATTTGTTCGAACATAAATGGCGAAAGCGCAGAAAAAAGGAGGAAGAGAGATAGAAAGAAATCCGCCTGGGTCAAGAATCAAGCCGAATCAATTGCATTCTTCAGCGTCTAGTAAGAATTCGAGCCCCTCATTCATATCTCGGAATAGTTTTCGAAGTTACACTACATTTAGGCTCCACGTTATGGATAGTATGGATCATGTGATTCGGATTAGCGTTTTGTTAATTTGTAGAAATAGTTTGACTAGTCAATAAGCTTATTTTAGTCGATTCATAGTTACGATAGCGTTTTCACTTCACTGTGATACCTATTTTCGCTAAATTGATATGAGTTGAGTTTGATTGCCTGAATTAGTTATTGAGATCTAAGTTAGGCTACATTAGGTGAGTGATGTTTATCTCTTTTATGAATTTATAAAGTCATATCTTCAAAGCATTACGGATTTGATATATTATGAATGCTCAAGGCATATTTGTTGCATCAAAATCTGAATCGGGCAATTACTGCGTTTCAATACTTGCGAACTATTGTGAAATATGTGCTCGATTTGTGAACCGGGTTTATCATAAATGGTTGTGGAATATATTTTGGTTTGCAAAAATGGTTTCTAGATTGGATTTGTGGATTATTCGCAGACGTTGGTTTTGATGCTCAATATCACTGTGAACCTAGTGAAGGGTTTTTGTATGCATACTAGTTAAGATATCCTTTGGGGCCAAATCACTGGTTGATATAGGTGGAGGCCTTACCAAGAGGGGAATCTTGATTGCCTTGTCACGAGGCGTTATACATGAACATGGTTAGATATTTGAGCACAAGTGGTCAATGGAATGGACCATTAACGTGTTATCTGCGATTTGTCAATGGATGGACCATCGATGTGTGATTTGAGATTAATAAATGGACTTGACCATTGATTTTTATTATGATTTTTATTGATTAACAGAATATTTTTGTGACATATGTTATTATTATATGTGCATAGTGAATGCTCGATCTGTTTAGAAGAGATATGTACTACTTACTGAGCTGTGGTTGCTCATTCCATTGCTTTTACATGTTTTCAGGCTCTTAAGTCGACGACAAGTAGAACGAGAGCACGAACGTCAGGGACATTTTGGGAATCAAATTTTTGGTATGACCTAAGGAAAATTGTACACATGTATGTTGTTAATTGTCAGGTTTAGTTGAGCAGTGTGATATAGATATTTTTGAGAATTGTAGAAACTCTGATGAAGTTGTATACACACACATCTTGATAATAGGTTTATGTTGATTTCTATTTGAAGTTGTGTCCTTTTAAGTATGAGGACGAATTTGTCATTTCCCAGGTCACCATAAGAGTTAGGGTGTGACGAGGGAAGTAGGAGGATTGGGGCGTAGAAAGCGAACCCAGTCGAGAAGGGAGGGTGGGCAGAGCGAGAGATGAGAGCAGCGATGATTGTGTGCAGCACAGCAGGGACGTCGGTGGTGGGTTTTCGGTGCCACGTGTCCTCTTCTTTTACTATAAATCCTGCGTGGCATAGACGCACCCAATTTTTTCTTGTCACTATAGCATTTACCCTACACTAGAAACTAATTCCGTTGATGTACATAATCTTGGTGGTTCGATTGCAAAAAATTATAGGTATTTCCTAGCACTTCATTTTTCAATCCCCTTATATCGTCCTTCGGACTGTATAATTTATATATCAACAAGCGGTAGCACTAGCCTAATCGATCTTGTCAGATCGCTCCAGATGGATTCAAATGATTAAATCGTTGAGCAACACCAACAGCCTCATTAAAGCACCAAATTCGAATTTCTGTCATTCCGACAACCTAGATACATGCACGATTTTTCATTTCTATCTCCATAGTATCCCAATGTGTTGATTCCAGGCATTACGATGGCCTAGCAACATACGGAATTTCTATTATTCTAAGCCGACCGCATAACGACTAATTTCTGAGTCCAAGATTTAATTCGGCGTTATAACGACCAAAGCATACTTTCTAATTGAATTTGAAGGAGACAGAGTGAAGACTTATCCTAGAGAACGAATAATCATTTGCCGGAATGAGCAGCAGAGGGACGAAGACCTTGACCAGAGGCTGAGGAGAGCGATCCTTGGGTTGAGGACTTGAGCACCAAAGGAATTCCCGGGCAATTCGCAGGATCTTTACGTTGTTGGAACCTCGTGATGAGAACTTTTCACAAGCCAAATGTTGATACGGTAAATAAGTCACTTGGTCACGGACTCGATATTTTAGCCCATGTTTAGGCCACAAGCTTGAATCTATGAAACGGGTGTTGCCTTTCTACTTAATAGAAGGATCGACTTGGCATGAGGAATCGTCAAATTTTGTATTCACGTTTTCGCATGCAAATGAAAACTGCACTGAGAATGAGGGGTGAGAAGTTCCGTACAAGTTACACTAAAACCTAAAATCTATCTTTTGAAATGTGTTCTTTATTTTAAGAATATGAAATCTACAATGCATATCATGGTACCTACCTGTCACAGGTTCTAAGTTTAGTTTCAGGGTCCAAATGTATTCTTAATTAAACGATTAATGTGAATCAACGCCTCTAATGGCCACCATTTGCAGCTAAAATTCACTGACCACATTTCATATTTAGAAACACGAATAAATGTAATTACATTGATAAAGTAAAAGTATTAGTCATAAATATCGCTGGAAATGAAAGTTCAAATTAGTGGTTCTGAATTATGGGGGTAAGCAAAAAAATCATGATCCACCCAAATTGGACCGTACCGTACTCAATCGGTCGATTTTGGATGGTAACCGGCGGGTACGGTCTGGTTCTCGATTTTAATTTTCTAGAACCGACATGTATCGATTTGGTTCCCAATTTCGAGTGAGAACCATACAACCAATCCAACCAAACCGGTTCTTTTGCATAATACAGATGTATATTCTTTTGAAATAACTTTTGTAAACATTATAATACTCGTTATTTTGCATATTGAAATTTTTCCATGTGGTAATGTTATTAAATCCTTGTTCCCATTGTTATCTTGCATTATTAAAAATTTTCCTACTTCAATGGCTATGGATTGTTCCCTTTTCTTTTTTTAATTGATGTTGGTGCTCAATAGAATCGTAATAGAGTTCCAACCAGAAACCGGACCAAATCGGTGGTTCAGTTTTCGGATGATCCACGAAATAAGTGGATGGTTCACAGTTCACTTTTTACAGAACCAGTCCGTAGAGGGTGGTTATCAGTTCTAGAGTAGGAACCATCCATCTTGGAACCGATCACCCCTATCGAATTACACACTCATTATCAGAAGACATAAAATATCGCAAGATCGCGAAGAGATATGAATAAAAACACAAAAAGTTATTACAAATCAAAGGGCACATGTTATAGATTTTTGGAACCTGAACCTATCCATCGGAATAAGTTCTTCAATTTTTGAAACTTGAAATCTATCCTGCAAATATTGAAATTCGAAATCTGACCAGTTCCCTACCAGTTCGAATTTAACAGAAAACTATTTTCAAATGAAATTGTTTTCCAACTCTAACGTGAGAAAGCAATTTTCAAAATTTTGACTCGGAAGGAGAATGCAGTTTCCTTACAAAATAAATACTTACTAATTTACATCAGAAGGAATGCGATAAAATATTTTTTAGAAATTTTGTCGGTATTGGAGATTTGATTTTTTTTTAATGAAAAAAATGAAAAAAATGAAAAGTGAAACAGACAATATTAATTATGTTCATTGACAAGGAAATTTCAAAACGCTTTGATAGTTTTTCTTTGGTCAATGTTTTCCCTGTACACTTCAATTACTTGATAAACAAAATTACATTTATTTTGGGAAAAAACTCCAAATAATAGCTTGAAATGCTTTCATTTTCTTAAATAATGGCATAAACTATTCTCATTATTTTTAAAAAAATATCAAATGAAAGGGCATTTTCGTCCTTTATTATTATTATTTTTCATTTTCATGTTATCCTTTCCTTTTCTTTTTCCTCTCTCTCCCCCGGTCATCGGGCTTGGGTTGCCCTCCTTAGGCAGATTCGTCAAGGGTAACCCTCGCCGTCCTTCGGAATTGTTATTGAAACCCTTCTACTATTTTATCGTGAAATCAATCTATCTTTCTTGTTAGCATAATAATATTTCTTTTTATCTGAGTTTGTTTTTATAATAATCTAATGCTATTATCATGTGTCACAAGAAAGGAAAATTACAAAAAGAGTTCTAAATCTATTGTAATTGTGCCCATTCAATCTTAAACCTTTTAACTTGTTCAATTTAGTCCTAGACATTTTAACAATTTGTCGTTTTAGTACATCTAGTCAATCTTCACCGGAAATGATGTGGACAATGACCATCTTACGTGACGATATATATATATATATATCTCATGGTTTCTCACGATTTTTTTTCTATTGTGGTCAGCTAGGTAAAATCGACATGTTTATATGGTGCATGTGGCTCCCAACACGCGTCGTACACATGTTCGATAAGTGGTCAATGCGTGTCGGTTTTCAACACCCAGTCAACAAGTCAGACATTTGCACGACACGCGTGTCAAGCATTTTAAAAAGCTTTTTCACTAATATATATATATATATATATATATATATTCATTTGATCATTAGCCAAATAGACATTATAAGTAATTCTTCATATCTCATTATTAACAATTTAAAGAGTCAATGTACGTTATTCTCATTAGGCATCCAATGTGGGACTCCTTTCTTCACATTGTAAGTATCTAGGTCTTATTCATGACTTTTAAAGTAACTTCATATTTGTTCCTCTTACTTACCACCAATGTGGGACTCTCGAATCTTCTCGGCTTATTTTGTTTTTGTCTCTCTCAATCATCACCGATGTGAGATTAATTCTAAGTTTTTTTTTTAACTTTCTATTTATTTATGAATTTGAATCAAATTAATTTGATTGAAATAATCCTAAAAATAATAATTTATTATGTGTATATATGATATTATATATTTAATATATAACGTGTCACCGACGTGTCGATTTTTATTTTTATTTTTGAGAAATAACGTATCGGCGTATCGTGTCGCGTCGTGTTCCTGTGTCAGTGTCAGTGTCAATACTACTTAGGTGGTCGGCGAGACTCGATTTCCTTGTCCTTGGGCGAGGTTAGCCTCGCTAGTGGGTGGGGTTGGTGAGGGTGGGGCCTTGCTAGATTCCACAAGGGTGAAACTCGTGGCCTCTAAGTGAGGGCTCGAGCCTCGTCAACCTAGCCTTGGCAAGACCGATTTTGTCTAGCGACGTTAAGGTCGAGCATTGCCCTCGCCAGGCACAATAAAAAAAGAAAATAAAAAGTAAGAAAATAGAAAAAGTAAAAAAATAAAAAAGTCATAAAATTTTAAAAAATTATCTACATCAGCGTTTTTCGATCAAAATTGATCAGATGTACTGAATTGTCAAAAGGTCTAGAAATTTTTTGATATTTTCCTTCAAGAAAATTGTATTTTGAATAGAATATCTAAAGATTCGGTATCGTGTATTGTGTCTTAATCTACAAAAACTGTTAGTTTGAGAAGAAATATGTTATTATTATTATTATTTTTTTTGGGGGGGGGGGGGGGGGGTGTGTGTGTTCCCGCATGTCTCACTCTTAAAAGTTAAACCCCGTTTGAAATAATCGGATACACATATTCCTGCACATCCTCCGATATAAGCCGCATTTCGGCCTCGCTTGATTGACCAGTGAGCGATTGGTCGCCGGCTGCTGTGATCCAAATGCTTTGACCACACCAGATTATGCCCCCCGTACAATTTTCGTAATTATACTGTTGCCTATATTTCAAAAGATATTATCACGACCCGTTTCTAAATCAATAAAAAAATGTGTTGTCATTTAATTATTTTTTCCACCTTTTTGATCTTTTTACATGTTTCGTTTAGGCATCTCTGAACTCATTACTTCTATGATAGTAGTATCCTCATTTACAGTTGGTGTTGGGTCGACACTCGTGCTTTTTTTAATATCCTAAATTATGGGCTTAACTAAATTTATTCAAGAAAACACTAAACTGAAAGATCTTGAAAACTTTATGCATCCAAAAATATACAAACAAGATATAGAATAATACAAGTATGATATCTATGAATATATTAATGCCGTATTTATTTTTTTGATAACTAAGTGTCCAGTCCAGCTTGCGTGCACCTTGACTATTCTTTAATGTCGTATTTTTATCATTATGAAAACCCTTATTCTTAAACAGCAGGAATATCAATTCGATATAATCTAAATAAGATTTACTTTTGCATTTTTATAGAGATCATAAACCACGACATATCCAAATCAAATTAACATAATATTTGCAAAGACCAAAAAGGTAAAAAATAATAAAAAGATAGCATATTCGATGATCGATTTAGAAAAATGAATCGAAATGAAAAAGTATCCAAAAACAGGTACAATGGTATAATTAAAAAAGCATCCAAAGATTGATTTGACTTTGTTATTAAAAGTTGATACATTAAAATCAAATTGAGCATAGGATAGCATAGAACCAGATAAATAAAAGAAAAATCAAATTGAAAATTTAGGGATTGAATTGCGCATTTAAAAATGATTCAAAAATTTATTGAACAAATTAAAATTCAATGATGACATTGCAGAGTGGATCAAAGTTTGGAGATTATTAAACTTATTTTTCTTAAACTATAAAGTGGTCAAGTAATAGTCTTATAATTTTTTAGATGGTTGATGGTATCTTTGAACTTTTCATGTGTAACGGCACCCAAAAAATAGTTTTCCGTTCAACGAGTTCAACGTGAAGCCGCGTAGGTAGATTGAAAAACGTCAAAATCAAATTAAAAGAATAAAAATAAGAGAGAGAGAGAGAGAGAGAGAGAGAGAGAGAGAACAGAGGAGTTTTTCGCTCCAAGCAACCAAGATTGAAAGCTTTCATCAATTCATCCCAGACATTCGGTCTTCGCATCCGGGCATCGGACTTTTGACCCCATTGCTTCTCAACGATGTCCATGGACGCCTCCAACGCCCGAATTCAGGCGATTGGTCAAACCGAGATCAATTGGGATAAGTGCGTGCTCATTTCTCTTTGATTTGATCTTTTTCTTGTTCATGATTCGTTCTTGTTTAGTTGGTTTCTGTCGACATCCGTCGCAATTTTTTTTTTTTCGGTTTTGTTTTGCGGGCAACTTGATTTTGTTGCTTGGGTTCCCCAGCAAAGGGAGTTTGAAATTTATCTCAAAGCAATCAGTGAAATTTCTGGGATTGAAGAACGTGGGGGGGGGGGGGGGTGGGGGTTTCCTAAGTTTGGATTTCTTGTTTATCTCCGTTCTAGCAGTTACAGGGTTATGTATATCTGTTTCTTATTCGTATTGGGTATCGAGTAATCGAGTGTTGACGAGGAGGGGAAAGCTCTTAAGCGATAAGTTCCTCCCTTGCCATGATTATTGGGAATTCACCTATGCGCTAGTGCAAGAAAGCTGACGTCTTATGAACACAACAGAGGTGTAGACAGGATGTTTGTAATTAACTTTGCGCATGATTTACAGTATCCGTTTGATACTTAGGAAGATGTGACTTCTACCTGTATTGTACTAGTTCACTCTTGTATGCTCATCCATTTCCCCAATTTCTGCAGGCTAGATAAAACTAAGTTTTATGTTGTAGGAGCTGGCCTCTTCACGGGGGTTACAGTGGCATTATACCCAGTTTCTGTCGTTAAAACGAGGCTGCAGGTTGCTACAAAGGATACTCTTGAGAGGGATGCGCTTGCAGTCCTCAGAGGTATATTGAAGACGGATGGGGTTCCTGGTCTCTACAGAGGATTTGGAACTGTCATTACTGGTGCAATTCCTGCAAGGATTATTTTCCTCACTGCTTTAGAGACTACAAAGGTCGCCACTTTCAGGATGGTTGAAACAATGAGATTAGCTGAGCCTACCCAAGCGGCCATAGCGAACGGTCTTGCTGGCATGACTGCATCGCTCTTTTCTCAGGCTGTGTTTGTTCCAATTGACGTGGTATGTAGTTGATGTTGACATGCAATCTCTTTTTATAACTTATGACTATCTAAGAGTTTTCCTGAAGCTCACGTATATGGGGTAATAGGTACTATGGTCCTGATTGCCAAATTATGGTAAACTTAACATCATTCGGCTGTTACAGTTATGAGAATATGTTCAGGGAATTTTGAGCCTACTTTTTGTTAGCTGGAATGTATCCTACAGATAGAAATAAGCTTCCACGGGGTTGTGATGCTAAAGTTCATATCCCCACATATGCTGCTCAGGTCAGTCAAAAGCTGATGGTTCAGGGATACTCAGGCCATGCGAGGTATAGTGGAGGTTTGGATGTCGTTCGCAAGGTATTGCAATCTGATGGCATCAGGGGGTTGTATAGAGGGTTTGGTCTTTCTGTTATGACTTACGCACCATCAAGTGCTGTTTGGTGGGCAAGTTATGGTTCAAGCCAGCGCGTTATTTGGAGGTAAGACTTTGTTTAGTACTCTTTTGCTGTGGATGTAGTTCAACTACGCGGGGACTATTGCTGCAACTGAAAAAGGATTTCTGGCTTCCAAGCAATTTTGTCTTATGTAATTGCCGATCTCATTAACTTACCTGAAGTTTCCATTCTTCAAGTCTGATCAATATAGACTTCTTCCATTTTTTTAACAGAATTGACCTAGTTATTCTTATTATGTTCATCACTGGTGAGCCTTGAGATGAGAACGTGATATTCATTACCCCCTCTCTCTCTCACACTCATACTTCTGCCTTACCTTTTTCCCTATTTGTTATTATCTGTGGGGGTCTCATTTAATAAGCTAATGGTGTGGAAAGATTTGCTTTTGATGCAGCTTTTGAATTTATTTGGACTGGCATGTGGAAAGATTTTTAGATCTTAAATGGTCTTCCGCTATTTCCTTTTGCACATTTCTACAGTATGTCGATGTGCTAGTTCATGTTTGCATCACTATTTCAATGTCATATGTTTGATGTTAACATTTAACTGTTTCACCAACGCAACATTGATGTTGTAGAATTTGAATTATCAAAGTCAAGCTAGAGAGTTGGTGTGTGTTGTTTTTCCCCCCTCACGCCATAAGCCTTTTGGAACAATAAGAAGAGGACTTGCACTGCCAGACATTTATGGTATTGTGCCTCCCTCGAAAGAGCAGGAGTAAGATAATTTCATGAAAATGTTAAATGAACACTGATACCGAAAGGCCAATCTGCACAACATCCTAAAATCTGTTTATTAGTTTTTATTTGTTCATTTCCCTTCTTTTGTTTTAGTGGAGGGTCGAGGGGTTGGGAAATTACCGTAGAACTGATTTTTTATGTTCCCTTTGGAAGTATCTTGTTTTAAACTTAAAGCATCTATGGGCTCATGTGATACATTGACATTTTTAAGCTTGACTCCTTTAATGCGAAAATGCTGTGTGACCTTTTAGTCAGATTCATTATTTTGCATTGTCTCTCTAATCACATGGGTTCCTACTGCAGTGAGCTACCCATTAATGGATCATCATGTAAACAGTGACTATCCTTAGTGCTATTCTCCAACATTATCTTAGGTACACACCTACTAATATGATAAGCAAGATGATTACAATTGAGTAAGCATATGAACTTCATGTTTTTGTGGGTCTAAATCATTCTCTGCACTCCTTACCCAAAAAAAAAAAATCATTCTCTGCACTGGATATATATGACTGGCTCATGCAAGTGGAATGAACCAAACAATTTATCTCCCTGTTTGAAGAGACATTTGCTAGGCTTGGCCTTGTGGTCCCCTTTGTAGGAGAAGTGTTTCATGGCCTTGATAATTCCTACTAAAGTAATCATGTGTAGTTATGACAAAAGTTCTACCTTATGCATTGAACATGCTATAATTTCAGTGAAATATTTTTGAATGGCTTCATTTCCCATCATTCCTTTTGCCCCCTCAGTTGAAACAGGACTCCAATATTTGACTAACATGTGGTGGAGCCACATACTGTCAACCTAGCCAACGGACAACTGGGACCTAATTGCACAAAAATAAAAACTCAAATTTCTAATTGAACACAAAAACTGGTGGACTTGCAGGACAGCTTTGAATTTAAAATCTTAAAAGTACCTGACATTTGAGATTTTTATTTTTGGCTTATGACATTATACATGCTTTTGTTTTGTTTTCGAAGGCTCTGCAGTTAGTGTATTTCTATTAGAGCTCATTTTGTGCTTACTGAGGAGAATCTTAATCCCAAAGCTCCTTCCCCACCTCTTTTCCTAGTGCTTATATCACAATTTGTTGAGCTGAAGAGGTAATAGGGTTCTCGACGCATTTATAAGAATATGATGAAATAGTGGAGATGTGTTACTTTAGTTTTGAACAACATGCGTAAGAAGGTTCACTTCGCACACTTTATCTCGACCCCTCCTTTTTGTCAACCATAGTTCTCCATCTATGTTAATCCAGAAGAGTGATTTCAAAGACTCTAATCTTACCTAAAAATTATTTCTTCTACCATCACTTCACATGTTTATTTCCATTATCTCCTTTTTTATCAAGCAATCCTTACTTGTATAACTGCGAATCATGCTTTTTGCAATTTCTCTTTATTTACATTCTTTATTATTCTAATCGAAATTCTTGGAAACTGAGGAGCCATTATATGTTTGTCAAATTTTCTTCTTTGAATGTATTTGTATATTCTTCCATGATGAAAAGACAAAATTTGAAATTCTGTTTATAGTCCAATTAGTTTTGTAGACGTATGGAATTCAGATGAGTTATTGGGAAAGTCTACCTTTATCTGAACCTATAAGGATTTTGGTACCTCCATGCATATATTATTTCACAGTTTTCTGTTTTCCTCTTGTTAAGGATGATAAATCCTGTTTCAATTGGTAGATCTTGAAAAGGATAAAAAAAACATAATCTGGTAGATGCTCTTAATTTTTTGCTACACATATTTGACTGTTACAATTTTAAAGTTTCCGCATTTTGCCTTTATTTTGTTTTCTGTATTCGACCTTAGCTTCCTTTACAAAGTACTCTGTTCTGACACGTGAAATTTTCATGAAGGAAAGCTGCTTTCTCTTTATGCGGCATTACCAGATGTATTCTTCCTTTACAAAGTACTCTGTTGTGGCACGTCAAATTTTCATGAAGGAGAGCTGCTCTGTGGTTCTCTTTATGTGGCATTACCAGTTGTATTCTTTTATTTAAGAGGAGCAATAGGAAATGTGAACAGAAAATGTGAAAGTGGGACTGATGTAATACAGGATCAGATGTCGCACATGTTTTTTTTTTTTTTTTTAATTAACTTGAAATTTATTATGTTGGACTCCCATTTTGTACTTTTTGGCATTTTGATTTTTCTTTTTAATTTGTTTGTCATTGAATAGGTTTTTAGGTCATGGCACGGGGCTTCAGGAAGCTCCTCCAAGTAATTGGACAATAATGTCAGTTCAAGCTGCTGGAGGAATCATTGCAGGTGCAACAGCTTCCTGCATCACTACCCCATTAGACACCATCAAAACTCGCTTACAGGTACTTTTAAATAGGTTGATTGTCGATAATTCGCTTTTGCAAGATCTATCTAAGATCTATGTTACACGGACACGTGCTCCCGAGGTTTTTTTGCATATCCGATACGTGTCGGTGTTTGACACGTTCCGACACGCTGGGGACACGCTTGAACACTCGGTCAACGCGTGTCCGAAATTTCGACACGCAGTTAATGGATGGGACACACTGGGACTCGCGTGTCCCAGGGGGCAATCTAGGAAAATGAAAAAAAAATTGAGGGCAAAAATGTAAGCGGAGGAAAATCTGAAAACGTAAGTGGAGGATAATGTAGATGAATGACTTCTTATTATTTATGTTGAAATGGGGCTTTTTTTTTTGTCTTCCACTTATTGTTAAATGTTAATTTTAATGGTGGAATATGGATTATGTAGTGCTTGTCTTTTTTACCTCCAAGTTTATGGATTATTGAAAGGAAATGTAGTTGAATTTTTCAATTTGAAAAATTGGTGGAATGAAATGTTGCTCTTTAGCGTTACAGGCATTTATTATTTGTGTTATTTATCATGATGTTTATTGAAATCATAAAAGCTATTATTTGTCATATATATTTATATAAATATACATATATTATACAACATATCCTAATGTGTCGGAATTCGCTATTTTTTACAAATCACGTGTCGGCGTATCGTGTCGTGTCGTGTCGCGTCGCGTATCGTGTCGGTGCAACATAGCCTAAGATCTGAATAGAGCATGGTGATCCGATCTGTGTATGCCAATTGGCCTAGTAATTTTTTGCTACCTTTAGTGATAGATGCTATTACTATGATTATTCTTCCTTCATGAACCGTTGAGAGAATTCTATTTACCATGAGGACTAGGTTGCTGCTTCTGTCTCTAATATTCAACTCCATTATTAGTCCAGGTCGTTTAATCTTGGGTTTTGTCTTTTGGATGATTCAAAGAGATGTTAAGTAAGTGTTTAGGTCGGAGAAAAGGTACAAAGACTATTTAAAGGAGCATGGGAATGGCTGCATAGATCATTATAGTTTACTTGGTCTCCTAGGAAGGTGCTAAGGGGTAAGGTCTATTCGTTTCTAGAGATATAGTTTACTTGCTCTCCATTGAAGTCCAGGTCCTTTTAGGTTAGAGAAAATGTACAAATTTAAAGGAGCATGGGAATGGCTGCATGGATCATTATAGTTTACTTGCTCTCCTTGGAAGGTTTGAATCCCTCTCTTTCCGTAACTTAAACTAATCCCGGAGGAGGTTCTACCCTGTGGAAACACTCTTTAATGGAACTTTGCTAACATCAGGAAATGGAATAATCAGGAATCTCGAGTAACTGGCCGAACCTGATAGGATAAGGTCTATTGGTTTCTAGAGATATTCTTCGTGGAGGGTGGGGATAGTTGAGGAATCCCCTAGTCATGAGCCATGTGTACCGTCATGTTGAATGTCCCTTAATTGTTTTAGGAAAAAGGAAGTGATGATATCAGGTGTAACTACATGGGAACTGTCATCCTTAGTGTCAGGATCATGGTATATGCTCGTAACAAATAAATGCATCATTAATAGATTAAACTATGTGACCCATTGTCGAAGGATAATGAGTGGGTTTACATGTCTCATTTTTCAAGAGAAGATGCATATCAACTTGCGTAATCAACATTTTTAATCTACACGATGCTTTGGCATTGATAATTAAAAGAATAAGGAAAAAGATAATCTAGATACTCGATTGAAAGAATAGGAATAAAATAAATCACATCCATCCTAATTTTTAGATTCAGTAACAGAATCAGGATTCAGCTCTCCTTGCTTTAATATGCATATCTGTCATCTTAACATGAATAATGCATAAACGCTCTCAAATAAGGTAGGTCTAGATGTGTTTAAATTGGTTAAGGGGGCCATTCTGTGCAGGACATTTTCTTGTACATTAGCCATGAACTCACTGAATTTTAGTTCTCGAGACCATATCTCTATTTATTCTCTCCACTGGCACATTGTAATCCTTTAACTTCTTGTCCTTCTCAGTGAAGTATTTGATCGAACGTGTACCATTTGGTTTGTTTACTTGTCAGGTGATGGGGCTTGAGAAGAGAACATCTGTTAGGAAGGTTGTGATGAACTTGATAGCAGAGGATGGTTGGACTGGTCTATATAGAGGATTGGGTCCTAGATTTTTCAGTATGTCGGCATGGGGAACCTCAATGATATTGACATATGAATATCTGAGTATGTATTTCCTTCTTTTCTATCATGTTCACTTCTTGTAAATGAATGATAAGATTACACACGTTGTCAAGATACCTGTAAATTGGAAGGTTGTTAACTTGTAGGATTCATGCTGATACGATCTGTGCACATCTAAGCTCTCTGCCCCCCCCCTCTCTCTTTTGCTATGAAAGGGCATCATGCACATTTTAAACTCTTGGCCCCTTCTTTTGTGATTATATGGTGTCCTCGTGTGACCATCAGCTTTATCTCTTGTTACTCCATTTTCATTGTGGTCATCATGATAGAATGTTTCAAGTGCTTTAAGTCTCATAGCATCTGCAAGATAATATTTGGGGCATTATGAAATGGGTAGAATTGTTTGGATGTTCGGTAGCCAATTGTACATGTGGTTCAGTTCTAACTTTTGATGTCTGCTCGAAATAAGCATATTGAGTTGGTACATTCTACAAATTAGATCTAGACGCATATCTGCAGCTGGTGTTTTCCCCTGGGCAACTCATGGAAAATGGAAGTCATTGCCCAATGCTTTTGTCCGTCTCTTGAAATTGGTTTTATCTTGCAAGTGGTTCTTATATATTTCTTATCTGTGTCCAACAACCTATTATCTACACCATGAATCATTGCAGTCTGACAGTTTATCATGTTCTTTGTACAGAGCGCTTGTGTGCGAAAGATGAATAGGCTTGGCGTTATTCTGACTGAGAAACTGTACTTGTGTATTGAGACCGTCCCCGGGGGTCAAATTGGACTGTCTTCAGTAGGATCCTCTAAATCCTTCATATCTAGGACAATGAGTAGCTTGCAAGAAATAGGAGGGCAAAGAACACATCCTTTAAGTAAGGGTTCAATTCTTCTCAATCTACATCAATTGGTTGTATTCTTTTGTGAATGCCTAGATGTTTGGCTGAGATTCTTTAGCATAGCTATTTCTTTTCTTTTCAATTTTCAATTTGTTATCATTGACAATAATACACTGTAGCATTCCCCTGTCCTGCTTGCTTCACGCTGTAAGTATATTCTTAAAGCAGCAACATAGATGGTTTCTCTCAATTTGTATCACGTCTTTTCTTCGTAGAGCTCATATCCACGGTTACTTGACTTTTCATAGGTTCTTTAGAACAATGTTTCGCATATTCGCATACGTTTGCCCTCAAGATTTCCAGGGTGGGTGGTCATTAATCTATAGCTAAATAACTCATTCCTTGAGCATTAGATGGAAGAAATGACCCCTGCTTAATCACAGTATCCGAAACTCGATTACCCTTTTTACTGAATTAGCCGCTGAAAATATGAAGACTAAGACAGGGCTTTTGTGAAATTGGGAAAGATCCCTCTTCCGATAGACAATTTGTTTCATGTTTTTTGGAATGCCAAACACATTATGCAGATACACTAATCTTTCTGCAAGCCTGATTACAGTACTTCAACACTGGGAATCACTTAAAATTTTGCTCAATTATAACCCAAAACTTTGAATCTTATTCCGTGCACTCAATTCCGATCTAGCATCAATCGAAACTTGTGTACATTCTCGATGACCTGATTTTCTTGGGAAAACCATCCAAAACGTCTTAAATCTATTGCACTTTTGTCAATTTAGTTCTAAATTTTTTAATTATGCCGGTTGAGTCTCAAATGTTTTCACATTTTTTTAATGAGTCAGTTTGGTTCATTTTCGTTAAAAATCGCTAACGCGGATGCAATCCGTCCTATATGGCACAAACGATACTAACTTGGACAATCTTTAATAATATTTTGGTAATTTTTTCTAATATTATCTTACTTTTTTTTTTAAAACTATGGTCTCCACTTTTATTTTATTTTTTACTTTAACTTTTAAAATTGTTTATTTTAAATCTAATCTACATAATACTTACATCAGAAATTCAGATTTGTTTGGTCCTTCATGTTCTAGCCACGTTAGTGCCATGTAGGAAAGAGAAAATTGTAAAGGAAAGCCATGTCAGCGTTTTTCGTTAGCCAAGTTAAACAGAGTAAACAAAAGTACTTCATTATATCAATTTAATAAGTTTTAGGACTTGATTATACATTTTGAAAGTTTTAGCGTTCAATTGACTCTCGTGACAAGTTTTAAGAATTTCAATATACTTATCCATATTTCTAAAGTTAAGTTTTATACAGTTCACCCTGAATCTCCCTGGGAAACATGGTTAACAGTTGTAAGAAAGCCGATATTGTAAGAGTTAAGCTGAGCTGGCGGTGCGGCCGCTGGTGCTGCTGCTGCCGGCGCTCCTCCATGGACCGCGGAAAAGCATTCTAGTATCCAACGGCGGTTCTCATAAGCGAGTAACGATAATCGACCCGATTAACCAGTCTCATGGGTCGTGATGACCTTGGCCAACCCCCATTTCGCTGCAGCCGGCGCCATTTTTCACGGTGGCCCAATAAACGAAGGCTGATCAGAATCAAATGAATTCCCCCAGTGGAAGGGGCACAGAGATAAAGGGAAGTTTCCATGCTTCACACAATCAATCTAAAAGACCGATCTCAACTTATAACATCTGTCAAACTCAAACTCCAATAAGAATAGTGGTTGACACGGCTATCCTTTCACCCAAAATGTAGATCCTTTTATTTGTTAAAAATAATATGATTGCAGGATCAGAGTTTTTATAATGTAGAAGAATGATTTATACTCCTCCAACTTACAACTAAACTCAGGAGTCCAACTTAGACATAAACAACTCATACAAAAATAAAAAAATAAAAAATCATACTATCAAAATGTAAATTCTCTCGTTCAATTACCTAAAGATCCTGAAAAGAGAGAGAGAGAGAGATAAGACGAATGGAATAAGTAAGCACAGCCTAGTGAGATATAATACAAATCTCTTAAAAGCATATTGAACATCTACTGTGCACATTTAAGACATAAAAACGTAACTTATTATAACAACCTTACAAGATCAATTATACACACACACATGTATTACTTCAACATAACTATATTCCTAGCAGAAAAATACTCATTACACTAATAATAACGAAATAAGTGTCAATGGTCTAGTCCACTAATTAATCTCATCACATGTTAATGGTTCATTTCATTGATCAATGTCGTGTTCAAATATCTAACCATGATCAAACTTAACACCTATGACAAAAGCAATCAAGATTCCCTCACAGCTAGGTCTCCACCTATATCAACAATGGCCGCCTCATAATGTATCCCAAAACTAGTATACATACCCACAAATCCCTCAATGGGCTTATAGAGACACTGAGCATCAACACAAACCCGCATTAGCGTCCTTCCAGATCTACCAAACCTAAAATCTGTATCACAAATCGGTTACACAAACCAAAACATATAATATTTTGCTACTCAGTTCATCAGTCAAGGTCTCATTTCAAAAAATATTTCTCAAATCTCTTCAGAAGTTTTGTCATAAATCAAATTCACAAAGTAGTTCGCATAACCTTCAAGAAAGGTTAATAAAACCATCTCACAATAACCAAAATGTAATAAAACAAGATATTGTTTTACAAAATAAAAGAAGAGCTCAGCGCACTTACCGAGGAATGTCCAAAACCAAACAATGTAGCTATTTGAGGCCACGATCTCGCAATCCTATAATTAACAAGAAGAAAACAAATTAAAACACTAACTTAATTAACAACTTGACAAAATTACACTTATTTGCGGATCAATTCACCGTTGTCCAGTATCGGGAGCTTGCACATCGGACATGTTCGCGCCACAACTCTCTCTATCAAACCCCAATTTAAGCAAATATTCTGTTGAACGAAAACCCTGTTAAGATTTATTCTAAGTTTTCACAACTATAAAGGCAGCCGAAGACAGGCCAAAGCCGCCGCTGAAACAGGAAATTAGCAACTATTTAATAACGTATACGCAACTTTGAGAATAAGTTTCGAACAAACCGTAATCTCGAATCGAGTTTTTTAAAATCCTACGGCTCCACAGCACCATAAACTATTAATCTCTTATATTTTTTCATCTTAACAACTCCAAGATTTAACTCACTAGTTCAAAATTTATAATGATCCGAAATTAGGGCTCGGTTTCAAAAATTTCTTCGAATAGACGAACAAAGGAATTAAATTCGTACTGGGTGTTTCCTTTCCTGAGCATGCGCTCCTTTTCTTTATAAAGACAGCCCGCCTTTCTTTGCTATTTTTTTTCTAGTTAATATTGACCGAGTCAAAGGCAACCATTGCAGCATCAGTGATTCTATGTCGCTAGTACTGTCAATCAATCCTCTATTTTTACTGAAAACGAAGATGAAGAACGGAGAAATTTCGAGCGACGGTGGCACAGAGAATTGTCTCTTGGAGATGCTGTAGCCAAGAGAGGGACATTGGATTGAAACCCGAAGAAGAACATGAACAGTAGCACCAAAAAGAAAAGAAAGAAAAAACAAACTTGAGTGAAGGAGAATAAAACTGCATAAAATAAAAAATAGATAAAATTACTTACAACGAGCTCATTGTGAATTTGTCCAAGTTAGACCTCTAGCCATGCCATATACGACGGCAAGCGATATCATCACGTCGCCATTTCCAAATTAAAGTTGCCTGGAAGAATTACATTGAAATTTCATAAAATTTTTTGAGACTTTATTACCAAAATTAAAATTCCTAAAACTATGTTCAATTCCGTACGACGAGTATATGATTGAATTAATAATTATTTTCTCGGATTTAGTGAAAGGCCAAAGTCGCTAGAATACAAGCAATTAGAAGAGCCTTTACCTATTATAAAAGGTCAGGTCAGTAGTACGACCGCACAGACAATATAGCAACGGTTTGAAGTTCATCTTCGAGTCCAACGTGGAATTTTTTCAAAAAGATGCAAGCACACAAATAACATAGTGGTTAGGCTAATATGCAAAGCCTACGTTCACTCTACAAAACGAATAGCCACAACTTGAGCTAGAATACACCAGTAAACTGCCTCACAATTTACAAACAATATGTGCATATCCTTTAGATGATAGGTCGCACTATTTGAATTCAACCACAATACTCGGGCATGTACACTTGACTGTCGCAGGATTACAAAGCAGAAAATGATCTCAAGATCTTTGAATAGCGAAAGCTTTCAACAAGAAAAATAGCTTGACTGAAGTTTGGAGTTTTTGTATATGCTCGTCTCTCTCATCTGGTCTTCGTGATCCTCTTTTATATAGACATTGGCAACATTACCATTGGAAGATGTCTTGGAGAATCAAAGAGCCATTGGAGAGTGATTTGACATGCTATTCCACAACTATAGCTGCCCATGCATCTCCTTTTCCTGAACCATCACAGTACTTCCACAAATAGGTGCATAGCCGCCGTTCCGTATTGACAGCTTTTGCTGGAATTTGATGAGGCCAGAGAACTGTTCTCGAGAAGTTACAAAATCTTTCCGTTGTGTGTTCCCACCAAGTAACGACTATATTCTTCTTTCTTCATTAACATCATCCATGCTTGAAGGACAAACAATGCCGCAGGCATGATCTTTAGAGTCCAATAATAAACATCAGCTCTGACTAGATCTTTTGGTCCTCAGCTTGTGTTTACTTAGAATTGCTTTGGAAACCTCACGATCTTCATCCAATGGACATCATGTGATCCTTTTCCATATAAACAAACATCTGCACATAATAAGGTAAAACAAATGACAATGATAGCTTGAGAATCATCAAAATGTTTTATGAGATGTTTCTTTAACAATCTCCCCTTTTGCCCCGCAATTGTGAGGTAAGAGATATTTGTAGGTACAATATAATAAATATTTGCAGTAGAAGATATTGTGATAAGGCATAATTGCAGATATATCATTCTCTGAAAGATTTATTCAATGACTAGATGATCTTTTGATTTTGAAAGAATTGATAAAGGATCTTTGGTCGAAGCTCGTGACGTTTCGAGAAAACATCTAAAGAGAGAAACTTTATTCTCTTTGCTCAGGCTCCCCTTATTTCTATGCTTTCCCTTGGATTTTACTCACTTAGCACATCTTTGCGTGGTTCATGTTGTTACTCTCTTCCTTTTCTGTCATCAGCAAAACGATTAGCCATAAGAATGAGAATAAAATATAGAAAACATCAAGCTTCATTCATTGCCAGTAGGAAGTACAAAAGCATAAACAGAAACAAGCATCAATAGTGCAAAAGAGTGGGTCAACCAAGTGGTGCAAGTGCACTTGCGTTTCTGTGAGGGAGGAGTCGGTTGAGATGGTTCAGGAATGGTTCAGAGGGGATTATAGCAATCCAGACCGATGATGGTCCTCTCAAACATGACCAAATGTTTTTTTTTTGTTTTTTTGTTTTTTTGTTTGTTTTGTTTTGTTTTTTTTTTTAATATTGGCGATGGTTAGCTTTAATTCATGGACGTTTGATTGGAGCTGAGATAGGACAACCGAGGCGGAAGCGGAAGCAGAGAGATCCACCGGAGATGTTAATCTTTCAGGACAAGGGAAACGTGGTGCTTTCGCCGGTGCTTTGCCTTTCTTAATGGCTCTTTGCTGCGTCTGATTAGCGAACCATTCCTTTGGCACATGTTTTGCTCATTCATAATCATCTTTTGCGTTTACCCAGCCATTAGGTTAGATGGTTAGCAACATCTTATGCAAGGCCTTCCTGCCGATTATGATTGATGGAATGCCATGCTCCGTGATATGTCAGAAGTCAATGCCCTTGTGCCTAAAAATCCGAGTGATGAGTGCACCATAAGACAATGTCCTTGTTTTCTTTATCACCATCTGATACATGTGAATGATGATCGGCTCTGAGGTCGAGAGACAAAAATCAGTGAGTATAGTTTGTGGAGGATGAATTGGGACTAGACATGGCCACCGGCAGTTTTTGGCCCGGAATCGACCTGTTGACCAACCGAAATTGGCCTGTTGACCAGACTAGCTGTTGTGCCCAATGGCTCTTTCTAACGGACCCTCCTTTTTTTTTTCCTTTAAGTAATTAGTCTAACTATACCCTTCCCATCTATAAATACCCCTCTCACCTTTTATTTTTTCTCACAAATTCTCTCACATTATCTCAATTTTTTTAATTCGCTCAATTCTCTCAATCCTGGCTAAATTCCCTGAATCGGCTTTTCGATCATTTCTGTCAAAAAGTGGAAAGTGAAAGCAGAGATACTAGAAGGAGCCCGATAGAAGAATCTAGTTATCCTCATCCTGGATATGATCATTGTAATTATGCATGTTGGGTAGACAATGATGATAATATCAATGTTGTTTCCAATCCTAACTTCAAGCACATTCTAATGCAAGAAAGTCTTCATCCTCGTACCAGTATTGAATAATTGTTGACACCAAATGTGCTGGAACGGCATACCTAAAAGGTTACATCCAACTTATGGCAACACTTCGATAAGGTACATGTAGATGAGACAAGTATAAGGTAAATTATAAATATTGTATGAAATCATACAATTTTAAGACGGGAGACGACTATGAAACATACTGTCGGCATCTGATATAAAAAACATCCAACACAAGCGGGGATGGACACAAGTCAACAACAAATTTTCGGGTATGCCGATCCTAACACTCATCCTACATTTCGTACACTGATCAACTTTATAAAGAAACATTGGTTGAATATGTTGCCATTGAACATTTATAGTAGACTACTAGTGAAAAATTTCATTTGAATTATTTCATAAAATTGTATGTACTCCGCAACCAAAACTCTTTTCGAGGTATACTATTAAACGCGAACTTTTTAAGGTTTATAAAAAAAGATTTTGACAGACTTTTTTACGGATTTTAATGGATATGTGCATATAGATAGCGACATTTGGAATGATCATTGGCAAATTCATTCTTATATGGGCATCACAAGTCATTGGATGGGTGATGATTTGAACATTCAAAGAAGGGTTCTTGCATTTCGGGTGTTTGATGAGAGGCATACGGCCAATAATATTTATAGAGTAACTAGGCAAGTTTTAGAAGAATATAATTTAATTAATAAAATTTTTCCAATTAATTTTAATATAGCAGCGACAAATATCGCTTTCATTACCGAGTTAGAAAGAATTTGTAAATCATTTTTTGGCGGACAATTTTTTTACATTAGATATGCTTGCTATGTTTAAAATTTATGTGTATAAAATGGTTTATGAACTCTTGAGGATTTTCTCACCCCCAATAAAGAGAGCAATTAAATTTTTATGGACCCGTTTCCAAGTTATGAAAGTATGAGACATATTTTGTAAACAAAATGAAAAAAATAAAAAAATTTTCAAAAGATATTCTGACTCGTTGGAATTTTACCTATGAGTTACTTTATCAATCTTTTGATTACAAAGATTTATCATATACGTTTATTTCAAATAATATTCTCGAAATTAGTTTACTCTCGCAAGATTGGGATGTTTGCAAAAATTTTTTAGATTTTTTGAAAGTTTTTGATGTTGCTACTTATACTTTGTAAGGTGTTTATTAACTTACCACATATTTATTTTTAATAGAATGTATTAATATTGATAGTGTTTTTTTTTGGTGATTTTGAAGACGATGCTCAATTAGATTGGACTATTATACCAATGCGAGAAAAATGATTGAATTATTATTTCAACATTCCATGGAGCAAGACATGCTATAGAAAATATTCTTTAAGATGCTGATTAATGTACTCACCGTGAAGGGTTTGAAGCTTCCTATCAAATTGAGTTTGCACTATAGTATGAAAATTTTAAACGCATTGACCGTGACATTCTGATTTCCCAGCCATTTTCAGGCTCACAAATGAGAAGCATATATCTAGCGACGTGTTTCAGTCATATCTCACTCGAATCTGATCAATTTGAGTTGACTGACCAAAAATGAAAGGCTAACGCGAGACAAGGTACGTGGACCTAGGGAACTCGACTAGAAAATGGCGCTTTGACCATAAGGATTGTCGAGGAGACATTTAGAACCACAAAAGGCCGATCTAAGAGCGATTAAGGAATGCTTTGCTAGTGTTATACGATTGGAGCGCGGGTGATGCCGCTTAACCAATGTATAATTTGTAAAATTTTTCTAAATTGGGCAGTGATGATCGAGACCATAGAAACTAGTGATAGACCCTCACAATTACATGACAACCAAAGTCGCCATGAATTGACGAGCCCTAAATGTGATATGAATCACAGGGACGATACGCATAACGTCTGTAAAAGCCGTCCGTCGGTTCGGGATAGGCTGGAACACATCTAGTAGAGAAAACAATCAGAAACGAGTCTTGAAAATTGAAAATGGAGAATCAAGAATTCCAACGTCATGTTTGGTTTGGCTGTCGCTTTATCGAAGAATATTGAAACGAGAAAAATGACGTTCCGGACGTCGGGGGTGAAATTATCATTTTACCCCTCAAAGCTTTACTTGCTTATGCAAATGAAGAAGGGCATTTTGGTCTTTCAACCACCCCGAGGCTGCCGAAAAAGTGGAGAGAGCATGGCCATTGGATCACCCTTGAATGACACTTAGGACAAGTGTCACTGGATGAGATAAAGAGTGGTCTTGTCCACTATTACCCACCTACCATTCAACTCCTTTGGCTTGAGGATTGAACTCTTCTCTCTCTCTCTCACCTCCCATTTGGCCGGGCATACCCCCCACCATCATCGAAACCCTCTTCTTCTTCTTCTTCCTCCTCTCTGCCGTCGCCGACCAGCTCCTGTACTCTCTGTTCGCTGCCGCCGACGAGTCCCTCCGACCACCGCTGGACTCTGGCTAACCACACCCTCCTAACTTAGCCTCTTGCCGACCTCCTCGAAGTGGAAGCGCGTCGATTGAGCCACCGAGGAGCTTCGGCCAACCATTCTTTCGGAAGCTGACGGAAATCGACACAATCTGAGGTAGACAGAGTTTCTGACCCTTTAGGACCTCGAAATGTTGAAGTCTTGTGACTAAATTTTGTGAAGATCTAGGGGACTCATTTAGTAATCTGTGGTAAAAAGTTGAGCTCAATTTGATGAAGTTTTGACCCCAAATGGGTCTTGTGAACATTGGACAGAAACTGCCGGTTGCAGTCTTGAAGGAACCTGTGACTTTTGAAGGGATTTCGACGACAACGCGACCTCAAATCTTCGGTGAGACTCTTAGACCCTTAGATAGACATGTTAGCAAGTAGGTTAGTGATTAAATGGTGAATTTGGAGTGGATTAAGAGCTGGACATGCTCTGTTTGCACAGAATCAAAAATAGCCGGTTCGGTTCTGTGCAAGACCGATTTTGTTGAGGCTGAGATGGGTCGATTTTGAGTCTCAAATTGATGATTAAGACATGCTAGGATGATGAGGATTGTGTTATGGAGGTTTGTCATTCACAGATGGGTGAATTGGACAAGGAAAATTGACAATTGATTGGAATTTCCTAGGTTGTGCGGTGAGTTTGGCCTTGGACCATTGAAACCAAATTTTTGAGGGCTCAAGAAGAGGATTTTTGTGGCATCAAACTCGAGGTAAGGGAATTCCTAACCTTATGATAGGAAGATTGGACTTAATTGGGCGAGTCGGACGGAATTGAGAATGTTTCTTGAGAAGCTTAGCGTGATTGGTCCTTGTGTATGCTAAGAGAGTATAGGTGATCCTAATGTTTGCTTATGTTTACCTCTTGAGTAATTGGTCACGTTTGATTGTGTACTGAATCGACTTGCATGCCATGGATGCATTGTTTATGCATAAGTTGCACTTGGCCTTATGTGCATGAATTGTGATTGTGGCATGTCGGAGACGAGGCGAGACCCTGAGGCGTATGAGACGCGGGGTGATGTGGTTGATACCTTGAGGCGTTGAGGCGCAGGGTTGGAGTTGTGTGGCGTCCTGATGCGTAAGAGACGCGGGGTTAAGATGACCACGATCCTGATGCGTTGGAACGTAGGACGGAGATGAGATGTGTCGACACTAGCCTGGAGTATCATTGAAACTTGATGCGTTTACGCTGGTTGTTAATGATGGTCTGATGCGTTTACGTGGACCGAGCTTGATGCGATTTAATCGCGGGCATGAGAATGAGGCAGACGGAAAACGGTGGACGTGGTGAGGTGGCAGGGCGAGTTGTGCATAATCATCTGAGTGTGTTATGATGCCATTATTGCATGCCTGCCATCTGTGTGTTGTCATTTATATTTGCATTTGCCTTATATGTCTATGAGTTTGAACTGCTAGGATATGTGACTGCTTGAGTGGACGGTTGGCCTAACCTAGGGTTAGGACTCACCTTATTGAGATGTGAATTTCACTCCGTTGGGGACCCATTCTTTTTATAGATCCTAGGACTTGACGATGTGCCCTATACGTTTTGGAGACCCCAAGGAGATGTCCACTTATTTTGATGAGTCCTCTGACGGGCAAGGAACTATTTATGTCAGGAAGTGTACTATTGTCTGGGTAGACGATGGTAGTACTAGCTGGAAGCCTCACAGGTTTCAGGCCTGGTTCAGAAAAGTCGGGAATGTGTTTACCAGGCCGCTAAAGCCCAATGAGGTGCCCTAGGGAGTTGTCCCTAGTTGGTGCCACCCTACCCGAGATTTAGACCAGGCTGAGGGGTCCGTTGTCGGTTCGAGGAATGGACCTGAGATGACCCCGACTATAGAGAACACGGAGGAGGAGGTCATTATGGTCGAGGCGACTGAGGAGGATCTCATGGAGCCATCTGCTGAGGAGACCGCTAAGGATACTATAGAGGTTTGCTCTGAGACCTTTTCGGAGTACAAGCCCACGGAGGACACAGAGGAGACCAAGGACTCCAGCAGCTCGTCTTAGGAGCTCCCAACTTATCAGTCGATCTTTTGGTGGCGATCTTGATCCTGTCTCTTGATGTATGATGGTGATGGACTCTTTTTGCGTACTTACCCCGTCCCCCATGTTAGCGGATTTAGTAACCCTGTATCTGTATGAACAATTGGATCTCATGTATGACAGTATTTACGCTATCCAGGTCCCACTTCATTTTTTGTACGGAGGAGTTATTTCATTATCGCTTCCGCGTGCTTTGTATATTATACGTCTCTCGACTTATGTGTGGATCTTGGGACCACGAGAGATATTTGGTTTGCTTGCAGGGAGTCGCGTGCTCGTGCCAGAGGCGCGGGGCGTGACATTGACAACTTCATCCTTAGTCTTCATCAGATATAACCATGTCTTTCTAGTATAGTCATCAACAAAGAGAATAAACCATCGACTACCAGACACAGAGGTAGTAGGAAAAGCAACCCATACATCGAAATGAATCAAAGAGAAAGAAATTGCACTTTTGTTTAAACTGATTGGAAAATGTACTTGATGGTTTTCCTCCAAAATGTAAGTCGGACAATCAAAATGATAATCATTCAAATCTAAAAATAACTTAGGAAATAACTTCTTCATATAACCAAACGATAGATTCCCCGTTCGCTTATGCCAAAGCCATATTTGCGTTTTCCTAGTTATAGATGACCCTCGAACCAGATTGACATTCCCAGAACTGACGTCATCCATGTAATGTAACCTCCCTTCTTAATACTACGCTCAATGATCTTTTTCGTGAGGATATCCTGAAACAGACAAAAGTGCGTGTTAGTGGTCTGCCCTAAGAACCAATTATGATTGATACTCTAACATTAGTTGTGAATTAGGTTGTGTTGGAAAATCGACTTTTACTATACTTAGGTAGTCATAATGTCTTGCTAGAGACCGCTTATAACTTGTGGGCCAAAAGAGTTTTTGGGCACACTGTTAATGTCTAGTGAACCTACATAGTCGCACACAATAGCGAATTGATTTCTTATTTTCTCTGCGCCTTAACTACTTAAGAAGTAGAGCTTTATTTATTCTCCCATTACGAATATCTATGTAATCGTACACGTTATGAGATAACGATTATATGCACGATTAAGTGAACGGTTTATAGGACGTCGTGAGCCTAGGCCGTTATGTCGTGGAGCCCATACCGTGAAGTGTAGGGTTACGAGTAATAATCCTATAGACGCCTCAAACCGGTTGTTTTTATTTTGTATTCCGAAGGAGAAAAATAGAGAATAGTTCTCTGTTCAGGCGATTAGGAAAGACACTCCAAGATCTGAAAGCTAGCACTTGGATCGTTGGAGAATTCAGTTTGTGTATGTGTGTGGATACTGGTAGAGGCCCAATACTTGGGGCGCTGATTCAAACACAATTGACCGTCAATTCGAAGCCGATTTAAAAGGTACGTCTTGAATCTATTTTGATTTCGATACACACATGGATCTTGTTTAGGGTTTCATTCCGCTACGCTTTATGAATCTAGGAAACCCTTCAGTGGTATCAGCGCCGCTTGTGTTATATCGAAATTGAATAGAAAACCCTAATTGTCGATGCATGTGATGTATGCCTAGAGTGATTCTTAATTAAGGTTAGATGAATTGAGAATATGAGTTGATATGATCAATTCGAAAAAATTTCACATTGAAACGAACTTGAATTCTTGCGATGATGTGGATTAATGTGATTGATCTAGAGGCGTTTTGTTAGGGAAAATAGAATTACGAATCCTGTGTAGGGTTCTGAAAAGGAAAAAAGAATGAATGACCTTAAGAACGATTTAGTTGAAATCGTTCTACCTAGCAGGGTTGGTATAAGGGGACAGATATGTTCATGGTAAAATAAAATTAAGAATTATGTCTAGGTTTCGGGGGCACTGCCCCCGAGCCCCTGCGAGGGGCACTGCCCCTTCAAACCCTGCTCGCTTACCGGTTAGGTAGACCACCGCAAGGGGCTCTGCCCCTTGACCACACAAGGGGTGCTGCCCCTTCGAACTCCGCAAGGGGGCGCAACCCCCTTGACCCCTGCATGGATTGTTCGTTCCCTGTATAATTGTTATACCTTTATTCTGATAAACGAATATGTTCATAACATGCATACATTCATCACTGTTTATAAATACTGTGAAAGTACGTAATAAAATTAAGTATTAATACGATGCCTTTCCAATCATACACCTGTCAATGCTTGAATCGTCAAAAGATGGGTCTGCCATAGTAGGGTGTCTTTAAATATTTGAGTAAGGTAGGATAGATAATGGTTATCCATATATCAAGATTGGTTTACTTAACAAGACTATCAAAATAATTTTGGGCCTTGATGTATAGGGTTAGGGGATAAGACATGAGATGTCAAACCCAACAACTAAGAGTTGTATTCGATACAATTGACAAAGAGTTGTCTACCTAAATAACTGAGTCTTGAGCGGCAAATCAAAGTTTACTTGAGTCCTGATGAAATATGAATGTTGGTCCACTACACTTATATGGAAACATTTTATAAAAGTATAGTGGGAGTTGATTATAAACTATATTTAATGAATAATTTACTTTACATATTTGTTGTAGATAATGTCAAATACCTCCGCATCAATCTTTTCACTGCCATCGGTCCTTGAGATGGACAATTGAATGGTTCAAATATTTTGTACTGGTATAGAAACTTGAGAATTGTTCTCAAGCAGGAGAAAAGAGATTATGTCCTAGAGAAACCACTCCCTCAGAAGGCACCTGCTTCCAATGTTCCCCATGCTGAAAGAAATGCTTACCAGAAGCATAAAGATGATACATTGAATGCATCTTGTCTAATGCTAGCTACCACGAACTCAGACCTTCAGAAACAGTTTGAGAATGTGGATGCTTATGATATGATCATGAACTTGAAAAATTTATTTCAGGAGCAGGCACACACTGAAAGGTACCAGACGGTAAAGGCCTTAATAGAGTGCAAGCTAGCAAGTGGGAGCTCAGTTAGCCCACATGTCATAAAGATGATAGGTTATATTGAAAACCTTGAGCGACTGGACTCTCCCATTAGTCAAGAGTTGGCTACTGACATTATTCTTCAGTCACTGCCTCATGATTATGACACGTTTGTTATGAATTATAACATGCATAATCTGAATAAGACTTTGATTGAATTGCATGGGATGCTCAAAACTACTGAGCAGAATATCAAGAAGGACCCTACTCTTAATGCTCTCATGGTTCAAAAGGGAAAAGGCTTCAAGAAGTCAGGCATGGTCAAGGGTAAGAGCAAGGGCTTTAAACCTAAATCCAAGACCAAGATGGGTCCGATTGCTGATGTTGTCTGTTTCCATTATAGTAACAAGGGACACTGGAAGAGGAATTGCAAGAAATATTTGGAGGATTTGAGGAAGAAGGGAAGTGAAACTTCCACTTCAGGTATTTATTGTATAGAAGTAAATGTTACTACTAGTTCTACTTCATGGGTATTAGATACCGATTGTGGTACTCACATTTGTATGAATGTGCAGGGATTGAAACGAAGTAGAACACTAGCAAAAGGTGAAGTGGAACTACGCGTTGGAAATGGAGCAAGAGTTGCTGCATTAGCTGTAGGAACATATGATGTAGCTTTATCTTCTGGCATGATTTTAGAGTTGAACAATTGCTACTATGTCCTGCTATACGCATGAATATTATTTCTGTTTTTTTTTTGGACAATGAAGGTTTCTATTTTGATATGAAGAACAACAGTTGTTCATTTTATCTTAATGGATTGTTTTATGGTTGCGCCCATATTGTGGATGAGATATATGTTCTAAATTTTGATGTGCCAATCTATAATATAAATACAAAAGGTTTAAATCTAATTATTTGAATCCGACCTACCTATGGCATTGTCGATTATGCCACATAAACGAGAAAAGAATTCACAAGTTCCACAGCGATGGACTATTAAATTCATTTGATTTTGAATTATATGATACGTGTGAATCTTGTTTAGTTGGCAAAATGACAAAAGCTCCTTTTACTAGTCAAATTGAGAGGGCAAAAGAATTGTTGGCCATTATACATATTGATATGTGTAGACCACTAAGTTCTATAGTTAGAGGAGGTTATCAGTACTTCATTACATTTGTTGATGATTTTAGTAGATATGTATATATTTATTTGATGAAACATAAATCTGAGTCCTTTGAAAAGTTCAAGGAATTTCAGAATGAAGTACAAAATCAACTTGGCAAGAATATCAAGGCTCTTCGATCTGATCGAGGAGGAAAATATCTAAGCCAAGATTTCAATGACCATCTTAAGGAGTGTGGAATAGTTTCACAGCTCACTCTCCTTGGAACACTACATTGGAATGGTGTCTCTGAGAGGAGAATCGAACTCTATTAGACATGGTTCGATCAATGATGAGTCATTCAGATCTTCCATTATTTTTTTGGGGTTATGCACTTGAGACGGCAGCGTTCATACTAAATGGACGTCCATCAAAAGCTGTAGAGAAGACACCATGTGACATTTTTAATTTTCGCCCTTTGAGGCTTAAAATATGAAATAGAAGCTCGAATTGGGAATTGAAAATAGGGAATTTCAATTCTAGATAAAAATTTGACGACGTCTAGTTAAATTGTAATTTCGAATTGGAAAAGCGAAGTTTGGACTGAAAGTGCAAAAATACCATTTTGCCCCTCGATTATTTGACTTGCCTTAAGAATTCAAGAAGGACAAAATGGTCAATCCCTCTCAATTATTAGCTACCGAAAATGAATATGCAAGAGTCAAAGGATGAGTCAAAGCCTCAAGTTGTATTATTGGTGAGTGTCACCTGTCAAGAAATGAAGCCTTCAAGCTTTAATTACCCTACCTAATCTTATCTAATCAATTTTAAGCCAATAATGTGCGTGAGACAATCATTGAAAGACCTCCCAGCTGTGTATAGCCATCCCACCATCTCCCACCATCTTCTTCTTCATTTTTTTCCTCTCGGCAGAACAGGTTTCCCGCGGACAGGGAAAAACCGACTTACTATTTTGGTCATAACTTCGTCCTCTAATTACGGATTGAGGTAAAACTACCGTCATCTTAAATCTTATCATCTTGCCGTTCTAGGAAGGTATTATGAGCTTAATTTGGCCCAACCGTTTGTCCCGTAGGTCTATTTAAGTGGGCAAAGGTCAAAATCTGACTCTATTTTGATGAGGCTGCGTTTTTGGGAGCTTCCGGACTCCAAATGACCTCATATTTTCGGTGAAGCCTTCATAATATCTAGTACTTGAATTGGCTGAGTTTTGGTTGCAATTTTAGTTGAATTTTGATGGTGTATATGACTGATTTGGGGATATTTTTACCGAGCATATTCTGCCCGTTTGAAGACTGTGTGGAATCCGAGCTGTTCAAAGGTCTTTAGAGTGTCGAACCACTTCAAATCTCTTGATGAGCCTTCTAAACTTGTAAATGAAGGTCTTGGTACATTATTTGTGCAAAGAGTTAGGTTTGGAATTGAAGTGTGGCTCGATTGATCGGTTGAAAATCGAAATCGATTCTGTTTTGAGGAGGTAGTCATGCTGGCTTGTTCTTTTTAGGGACTAAATGAGAAATATTTGGACTTCAATTGACGTATAACGTCTTGTATGATGTCATGTGAAGTGTCAATGGGAAGTGTGAGAAGTGGATTGAAGTTTAGAGGTGATTTATGGCAAATTTAGTGCATAAACCTCTAAGTTATGACTTATTATAGTTATGACCATGCGAATCGAATAGCTTGAGGGTTCGAAGTGAGCATTCTAAGGTTCATAACTCAAGATTGGTTAATTTAGTTAGGTTGACGACGCATTCGTGGGGATTTATACTTGTGGCTTTGAGAAGAGTTGTCTGGTCTGACATTGTGATATTTAATCAAGTAAGTGTTTCCTAATCATTTATTTGAATGCCAGGATATTGCTGGATGAGTGATTGATTGGTGAATTTTTATGAATTAAATCGCATGTGTGTCTTGATGACATTTTGATATTAATGAGAAAGAAGTTGAGGATACCATTTGGTCTGATGACCACGGCGGTATCGAATGGTGGTGAAATTGAATGAGAATGTGAATGCCATTTGGTCTGATGACCCCGGCGGCATGGAGTGGCTGTAAGCCTGGAGGATACCATTTGGTTTGATGACCCCGGCGGTATCAGAGGGTGGTGAAATTGAATGAAAATGTGAATGCCATTTGGTCTGATGACCACGGCGGCATGGAGTGGCTGTAAGCCCGGAGAGTATCGGTTGGTCTTATGACCCCAGTGGTACGTGGACATCATTTGGTTTGATGACCCCGATGATGTCAAGTGACAAGAGTGCCAGTGGAGTATGTGGGTGGATGAGAAAATAGTGGTTGTGGTGTATGTAATGCATGTGATTGCATATTGAGACCTTGGAATTGAGTATGACTGTTTGTGTTGATTGTCCATGCTTGCTAATTTAATACTGTCGTTGTGTGATGCCTTGTGCCATTGCGTTATTTATTATTTTGCATATGTGTGGCATATGTGGGTGGTCTGGTAGGACTGATATTGAGGTATAGGGCTAGGTATCACTTGCTGAAATATATATATCTCACCCCAGTTGGGGATTAGCTTTTTCAGGTCTTTGAAGACGGAAGTGTAGGTGAGATGAGGATGAGCTCTCGATGAAGTAACAGAATGAATGGTTTTATGTTTTTGTGGCCTTAGGAATTGTATTCGAATCTTGAGGATTATTTTTATGAATTGAATTATGAGAACATGCCTGAGATAACTTTAGAGGAGAATTTTAGAATAAAGAGAAGTATACCCCTTTGTCCTAAGTCATCTCGTGGTAATTTGTAAGGAGCAACTTAATGGCTTCCGTGACCTTATTTCTCTTTTGAGTTATGATGTGATTAGTCGATGGATCCTGGAAGACTATTGTAGAACAACGGTCTGGTGGGATGTTCGCGTGCTCGTCGGGTTCGGGGCGTGACATCCTCGTTTAAGTGGTATCAGAGCAAGGTCATCTCAATGCAATATGATTGAGGTTTGGAGTGTTAATGTGCGATGACTTGAGGACAATTAGATCCTTTAGGATTAAACATGGATTGCTGAATCTTAGGGACTATAGGCTTGAACTTGTGAGGTACACTAATGGTTCCAATGTTGATTCTAATGGATGATCTTGAGTGATGCTATGATTGAAGTTCATAAGGAAGCAAGCAAGAAATTGAAGAGTCATAAGCCTGGATTTGAGGTTGCTAGAGAATAGCTTTTGAATGAAGGGTCAATTGGAGTATATGATTGTGATCGTGGCTTGTCAATGACCCAACTTGGGGAGTATAAAGAGACGACTGATATTAGTGTGTTCATGCTTGAATTGCATTATATCTTGATGATTTAGTTATCGATTGCTATTGACAATCTTGGATGATATGAGATGAGATGCATACAAGGGAGCGGATAAGGAATATATGGATTAAAGGCCAGTCGTGATCGAATGCATATGGATTTGATTTAGTTAGCGACTCCACTTGAGGTATATGGTTGAATATAGGCAATTGATCTGTGAGATATGACGGTCATTGGTGGAATTAGAACTCTTCAATGGATAGAAATTGATATGAAGGTGATTGCGGTATGCGAAGTAGTGAGAACAGTCAAGTTGTGCATGTGTTTGTGGTTATGAAATGCAAGTTGATGAGGGTGCATGTATGAACTTATCGCTGTTGGACTTAATAAACTGTCGCTTGGTATGAGATAATTTGATGGAATACCTATAAACTGTAATGAAGCATGGTATGAGACGTGTGGAATGGGGCTTTCTCCGTAGATGTATGACTTGGGACAACTTGCAACGGCTAGGATTGATGAGGGCAGGGAGTGATCGTCGAGACACAAAGGTCCGGACAAGGAGCGGCTCCTGGCAGGCTTCTAAGATGGCAAGAGGCAGGAATGACCCAAGTCATAACTTGAAAGGGAAAGTCTATGTATCAGGTTGAGTCCAATTTTCGAAAAGAATGATTGAAAGTGGCATGACATGTGTAATGGCGCCTATGAGTGGCATGGTTAAAAGCTTCGTGCTTGACAGTGGATGCCCTTTGAAAAAGAAAATTGATGTTTGTGAAGGGCCTGTTAGGCATGTTTTATGATTGACATCATGTAATTAGCTTGGCCAAGGTATAACTAAGAGGTTAGATGACCTGTGGGGTTTATACCCATTGAACTGATGTCTGTTGAGAATGAGACAGCCTGTCGCGTTTATGATAGAGTGGGAAATGCCTTATGCTTATGGTATGAACGATTGACTTATAGAAGTGATGTCTTGAGTATTTGCTGGGTATTGACCTGGTTGCGTTTTAGCCTAGTTGAGACTTGCTTGGCATTTAGTTGTTAAGTGAGAAGTTGCCTCGTTGAGGCTGGCCTGATGAATGGTTGCTACTTAAGGACGATTAGGAATCCTTATATAATGAGCAACTAGTTGAGAATTCTTTGGAAACCACTGATGGTTAATGGTGAAAGATAATGAGATTAGCAGTCTGAGACTGCCAGACTTTAGTAGATGACTTAAGTCTTTGATTCCTAGAGGGAATCATAGTGGTTCAAGTGATATGAGAACCTAATGACGTTGAACGACTACAATATGGTCGTAGAAGAGCATTAGGCTCGATTATTTAAGATATGGGAAGATCCAAGAACTGAGACGGATCATGAGAATTGGGTAAAGATGAGCGACTGTAATATGAGTACTAGCAGAGCGGATGGCTCGATTTTGTTAATCACATGAGACCCAAGAGTTGAATGGGTCGTGAGAGCTTTAAATGGAAATGAGAAAATTTGTTGGGTAGGCAGGCTCGTGAGAAGTTTCCATAATTGCCTAAGTCACTGTGGTGACAGGTGCTAGTGCTAATGAATTAAATGATGAAAGTCACGAAAAAGGTGACTCTAAGTTATTTCATTCACGAGAAATGTGAATGTGTGGGAAGAATCATGAGAGTTTAAAAAAAAAGTTTGTGAAGCTATGTATAAGTTGAGATTGCCTAAGTTTGAAAGAGGGATGAGATTTGAAACTGTCTCTCTCTGGATTAGGGATCTTGATAAGGAAACCTTGGAGGTTTTGGGTATACTGAAGAAAGAAAGTGACCTTGGCAATTACTAAGCCCTAAGAGGCTATTGATAATTGGTGAAAGGTCACTATAGGAAGGGTTTCCTTGAAAGCATGAAATATGCCTGGACTACCTCTGTTGAGTTATTCGATGGAAAGCATCCTCTTGGGATTACTTGAGAGTAAAGGTTGTTTGGATCCTGATACTTTTGCAAGGATCAGAGGACGATCGACTAGTGTGAGACAAAGTTCTCAAGGTCGTTTAAGCATATGGTAAAGGTGGTCAGGACCATTGAATAAGATAAGTAAATCCCTGAGGTGATTGGAACTTGAGAGCCTTATGGCTAGTTGATATTCTTGATTCGAAGGAACTATAATAGATCTTAAGGAAGGAAGTGAATGATCAAAAGAAGATTTCTATTCATGGATTACGAATATAGAGATTCCCACAAAATGTGCATGTAAGGGATGGTTGTTATCTTGGCGCAAATCTCGTAATGAGAGACTGACATGTCGTTCCTTCCGTTGTGGGGAAAGTTGAGAAAAGAGATATGTCAATTGTCCGACATTGACGATTCTATGAGATTGATTGAGCATAAATCTAGACCATTAGAAGTGGTATTGTGTGTTATCGTCCCTAAAGGGTAGGACGTCATTCTTAAAGGACGATTGGACCATGAGATGGTTATTGATGAAAAGAAAAGTGAACGGACTTGATAGTTCTGGATGTTCGTAATTCTAGTGAATGATTGAGTAAGTGAAAAGAACGCTTAGAAAATACTTGCAGAGTGGTATGAGGTAATTGAATTGAGCATTCGATATGTGATTTGGTGGAGACCAAGGACGAACGGATATTGTCACTTGAGGTGACTGAGTTATGGGAATGGGGAATGTTAAAGCATGTGGCATTTAAATCCTGGAGTAAAGATATCGCCGTTGGTGCATACGCTAAGGTTAATGTCCCATGAAATGGGAAGAACAAGGTGAATTTGAAGTGAGAGAATGCCACGGAAGTGTATAGTTTCTTTTTTAGGGTGGGTAGGAGACCCGAAAAGGAATAAAAACTCTGAATTGTTTTAGTATTGTGGTTGAGCGTCTATATTGAGAAAGAAGACACAGAACTTGAATGATTCCTGAAAGTGAAATCCGAGAGACAATCTTATAGATAATGTTGAATTCCGGGATAATGTCGACGTTAAGTGGAATAGACAGAATTGGGATAAAGTCGCATTGACTAGTTATGGAAACCAACGGTTAAGATAAGAATGCTTCCTCAGGAAAGAGTGACACAAATGAATAAAATATTACGTGGTTCTAGAGGAGACCCGTGACAATAGAGAGCCAAGCTTTGAGCTTTCAAGTGAAAAGTGTGAGAAACGGTTTGAAAGATTCGACACCTGGTAGAAAGAAGTTGATAATAGTCGAATTAAGTGCCCAAGGAATGATTGAGTTGATTATTACCGTCTTAAGAGACGATGATTGGACACATTTAAGGAGTCATGAGAAATATGAACAGTTTTTAAGAGAGTCTTATGGACTCTAAGATGCTCATTATATGCTGAATGTGAAGAGCACGAGCTATGGACTAGATGAGGTGAGATTCCTCAGTCGTGAAACTTCTGAGAAAGGAAATCCCTATGGAGCCTTTGAGGATTGGAATAAGTGACGAATCGACGGAGTCGATGTGAGTTGCTGGAGGTTGAAATTTTTCGAGATTGGTAAATCGTTACAAACGGATCGTGGAAGATTCCCTACAAGAGTTGTTTCATTGGTGAAATGGATTAAGGACGAGATGTAACACAAATGAATGAATGAACGTGAAAAGAGTTTTCGAGGATTTAAGTCAAGTTGACGACTATGCTGTTAATGGCGTTTCCGATTGGAAGTGGAAAAGCTTTTGAAGGTGGTAATGACGCGACGCAGAATAAAACTTGAGGTATAACGAGGCAACTAGAAGTAGGCATTGCCTAAGGCCATATGAGTTGGAATGCTTATAGCATGATTGGAGTTGGATTACGAATGTCCTTGAGACAAAGTTTAGGAAACATTATGGGTGGAAGAAGACTTCAAGTCAATATCTAACACAAGAGAATAATGTAGCAGTTTCCCGAGAGGAATTGAATAAGAGGCAACGCTGATGCGTGAAGTTGTTTGTGGATGTGAGAGCATTTGTTTGGATAAAGAAAGACATCGAAATTATGTGAACTATAAGAGGTTGAGAGCAGGGACTGCCTAAAGAGAATTGAGGGCGAGTCATGTGGAATGAAGAGATTACTCAAATGTTGTTATGGCGATATTTATATCGCTAAGGAAGGGTGAATTATTTAGCGGATGCTTATCCTTAAGAATTGAGCATTGTTTAATTGGTGATGGCGGGACAGATCTTCCTTCGAGAAATAAGAGATTCAAATTCTAAATTGGAAGTTTGCCGATTGACTAGGTTGATGGCTACTGGAAGAATCAAGTCCGAAAGTCATAAATGAATTAAGGGGTTGCGAGGAATGGACTCTAAGATCCAAAGGATTATGAGAGTGAATATAACAGGAAAGAAACCTAGACTTCCAAATGCTTAGGGAAGAAATTATGGAAGTTGAGAATAGAAACCTTGACGTTCCATGGATGAGGGTATGAGTCTAGTATTGAAAAGGCAAATTTAAAGAGATGGCCTCAACGAAAATTCGAAAGGAGAATTATGGTGTCCCTTGGGATGGTATAAGGAGGTGTCAAGATCTTTTCTTTATTGCTATCGGTGACATGGACTAAGAATTGGATTAGTCTATCATGTGATCGAACATTAGACATGTCGATAAGAGAGAAACAAGACCACAAAAGTTGATGGATCACTTGATCTAATGGGATTTTTGAAGGGATTCGAGAACGGATTACTACGGAAGTAGCCCATAATTTGCTTATGGAGTTGAAGACTATAATTCGATTTGGATAAAGAAGGACAATTTGATAAAGTCAATGAATCTCTGATGGTATGAAAGAACATATGAATATTTGAGACGCTAGATGGTATGAGCACTAAAAAGTACATTCTGGCAAAGGTTTAGTAATAATGATGATAGGCAAATGGAAGAGATGATGTGAATGTTTGAGGATAAACTGCTAACAAATGCATGAATGTCGAAAGAGAATAGAAAGAAGTAGATACAGATTGAGGACTGAAGGAAACAAGTCTTGAGGAAGGATAACTTCTGTCGGAAAGGACAAGTAAGAACGTCAAGTCATGGGAATTATCCTGAAGAATGAGAATACGATGACACGGTGATACCCCAAAGGACTGAGGAGTTGGAAGGTTGCAAATTTCGAGAACGAAATTTCTTTAAGGGGGAAGAATTGTGACATTCTGAATTTTCGACCCTCGAGGCTTGAGATATGAAATGGAAGCTTGAATTGGAAATTGAAAATAGAGAATTTCAATTCTAGATAAGAATTTGACGACGTCTCGTTAAATAGTAATTTCGAATTGGAAAAGCAAAGTTTGGACTGAAAGTGTAAAATTACCATTTTATCCCTCGACCATTTGACTTGCCTTAAGAATTCAAGAAGGACAAAATGATCAATCCCTCTCCATTATTGGCTGTCGAAAATTAATATGCAAGAGTCAAAGGATGAATCAAAGCCTCAAGTTATATTATTGGTGAGTGCCACATGTCAAGCAATGGAGCCTTCAAGCATCAATTATCCCACCTAACCTTGTCTAATCAATTTTAAGCCAATAATGTGTGTGAGACAACCATTGGAAGACCCTCCAGCCGTGTATAGCCATCCCACCATTTCCCACCATCTTCTTCTTCATTCTTTTCCTCTCGGCCGAACAGGTTTCCCGTGGACAGGAAAAAACTGGTTTACTGTTTTGGTCATAACTTCGTCGTTCGACTTCGCATTGAGGTAAAACTATTATTGTCACGCCCCGAACTCGTCGAGCGTGCGTACATCCCACCAAGCCATACTTTTCTGAAAACTCCAGGATCCAAGAGCTAATGTTTTAAGCACTGAAAGGATCACGCATGCTGAAGCGATGCCAACTCCAATCCCATTGTACATCAACAACCGATGACTTAGGACAAATACATCAAAATCTCATTAAACAATTCATAACAGTTCAATTCCAAATCTACCAATCAAAAGGAACATCCCTAATATCTCAAAATGTAAATCCATAACTGGTAACTCTCTTAAATACAGTCAATCAGCTATCCCTTCAAATGCCAATCCTTGGCAAGTTCGCACTTCCTTCACTTGGAACCTGAAAAAAATTAAGCCTCCATTGGGGTGAGATATAAAATCTCAGTAAGGTGGGTCCTAACCCAACCGTATTCTGAAACACGGAAAAAAATCATATTATTTTTTCAAATTTTTAATTGAAAAGATATACTGACCGTCCACTCAAGCAGTCATCTATCCCGAAATTCAAGCTCATAATCAGATAGACGCATACAAATAAAGGTAGTGACACACAGATGATGGGCATGCAACTATGACATCGTGTCACCCTCAAATGATTATGCACACTTCATCCCGCCACTTCACCACTACCAATAATCTCCGCCTGCCTCAATCTCTAGCTCGAGATTAAATTGCATTAGGCTCGGTCCGCGTAAACGCATCAGACCGTCATCGACAACTCGCGTAAACGCATCAGGTTCCGATGAATTTCTAGGTCAATAGCACCATCTCATAACTCCGTCCTGCGAATAGTTCGCATCGGGACCGTGGCTATCTCAACCCCGAGATCTCGTCGCATCAGGGATCCACACAACATCAACTCCACCCGCGATCTCATTGTATCAGGGTATACATCTCCTGCCTCACGTTTATACGCCTTAGGACCTCTCCGTCCCGCGAGTAATTCTCATCAGGACAGTGGCCATCTCAACCCTGCGATTTCATCGCATCAGGGCGCCACATAATGCCAATTCCACCCCGCGATCTCGTCGCAACAGGGTATCCATCTCCCGCCTTGCGTCTCGCACGCCTCAGGGCCTCGCCATGTCATGCTCATGTCATGATTTTCAAATTGTTTCCATACATGACGTTATGTGCAATTCAGGCACGATTCAAGACTCATGGCATGCAAGATAATCAATGACATTCGTCATGGCATATGATTTAAACGAAAGCAATATCACACATGACTTTCTATAACCACTTAGGTCATTTTAAAAAGCTACCCCTTTGGAATTCCCCTAAATCAATCAAATTAAACCTTGACTCGCCCAATCGAGTTCAATCTTCCTAGTATAAGGTTAGGATTTCCCTTACGTTGCGTTTGATACCACAATTTCCTCCTCTTGGGTCCTCAAAGTTTCGGCCCCCAATGATCCAAGACCGAACTCATCGCGCACCTAATAAAATCCAACAAATTCGTCAATTTCCATGTCAAAATCAACCACCCATGAATCACAACCCTTCATGACATAATTCTCATCATCTTAACATGCCTTAATCACCAATTTGTGACTCAAATCATCCATTACCAGCCCCCAACAGATTCGGTCTGGCCCGGCATCGAATCGGCCCTTCTCGGTTTCGTGCAAGCCGGGCACAACCGGTCCTAAATCTACTCCAAATGCAATATTTAATCCTCATCCTACCTCGTAACATGTCTACCTAAGGTTTTGGGAGGCTCACCGAAGGTTTGAAGTTGATTGGTCGCCGGAAACTCGTCGAACGTCGCCGGATTCCTCAAGTCAGTTTTCTCGGCAGTTTCTGTGCAACGTTTACAAGGCCGGTTCATGGTCAAAACTTAATCAAATTGAGCCCCAGTTTTCATCACAGATTCCTACACATGTCTACTATGTCTCCACAAAATTTGACCTCAAAAATCCAACAATTCGACTTTCAAAAGGGAGAAACCGGACCTACCTCAGGTTGGATCAGTTTCCGTCGACTTCCGGGAAAACTCTTGGCCGGAGCTATTCGGTGGTCCAAATGCCGTGCTTCCACTTCCAAGAGGTCGGCAAGACATAGATCTTGGCTGGTATGGCTAGTCGGCATCCAAGTGATTGCCGAAAAGTGGCATCGAAATGGCCGAACAGTGGCTTCCAAAACTGACCGGCGAGCATAATGAAGAAGGAAGATGAAAGGGAGTGGCGTGAGCTCTTGGGGTGGTGGACGATCAAAATGAGTGAGGAGAGAGAGTGAGAAGACTATATTCAAGGCTCTTGGTCAATGTTTCGAATGGTAGGTGGGAAAAGTTGGATATGACCATCCAATGCTTGATCTTGTGACACTTGTTTTCTTGCCTTCCCAAGATGATCCAATGACCATCCTTACTCCTCTTTTTTGGTAGCTATTGGGCGGATTAAAAGACCAAAATTCCCTTCTTCAAATGCTTGGGCAAGGTTCTATGCTTGAGGGGCAAAACGGTTGTTTTACCCCCGACGTTCAGAACGTTGTTTTTCTCGTTCCAGAATTCTTCGATAGGGCGACGACCAATCCAATTGTAATGTTGGAATTCTTGATTCTCCATTTTTAATTTTCAAGACTCATTTTTGATGGTTTTCTCTGCTAGACGTGGTTCTAGCCTATCCCGAACCGACGGGTGGCTTTTGTAGACATTACGCGTATCGACCCCGTGATTCATATCACGTTTAGGGCTCGTCAATTCGTGGCGGCTTTGGTTGTCATGTAATTGTGAGGGTCTATCACTGATTTCCTCGACAATTCTTATGACCAAATTACCGTTTCCTATCTGAGTTCCCTGGGTTCACTATCTCATCTCGCGTTAGCCTTTCCCTTTTGGTTAGTCTACTCGAATTGATTAGATTCGAGTGGAATACGATTGAAATACATCTTTAGATATACACTTCTCATTAATGAGCCTGAAATTGACTGGAAATTAGAATGTCACAACTCTTTCCCCCTTAAAGAATTTTCATCCTCGAAATTCACAACCTTTTACCCATCCAATCCTTTGGGGTATTGGAGCCTCGTCGCAGCCCCACTCTTTCGGATAATCCTTTCAATGGCTTGACGATCTTGCTCGTCCTTTCCAACCCAACTATCTTTTCTCTGGGACTTGTCTCCTTCAGTTCTTAATCCAATGGGCTTCTCTCCATTCTCTTTTGGTATTCATATCATTTGCCAGCAGCTCTTCCTCGAGCGTTCACCTTATCTCTTTCATTTGTCTATCACCATTATTATCAAGTCATCGCCAGAATGCACTCTTAATGTCTATACCCTTTGGCGTATTGTTCATTTTAAGCTTCCTTTCTCGCTAATAGAGATTCAAGGGCTTTATCAATTTGCCCTCCATTAATCAAATCGAGTTATGGCCCCCTTAACTCCTTAAACATTTACATGGTTATCTCCGTAGCAATCTTTTCTTGACTCCATCCAAAAATTCCCTTGGATCAAAGTGGTCCTTCAACTTTCATCGTCATGTCCTTCCCTTCCATTGACACGTCTAGTGCTCGACTACAAGATAGACAAATTTCAACTTTCAATCTTATCACCGATATATATATATATATATATATGCATCTTGGCACATCTTTGTGCCATCCTCAAGAAACAATATAATTCTCCCTTTGAATTTCAATGAGGTCATCTCCTTAAGTTTCTCTTCAATGCTGGACTCATTCTTCCGTCCATGGGCCTCAAGGGTTCCATCCATTCCTATAATCCCCCTAGCATCGATATTTAATCATGGCACACCTCAATTTCCTTCTGGTCTTCTGGTTAGGCATTTTCGGCTGCCATCACACTAGTCCATTAGCGAACTTCCAATTTAGAAGTTGAATCTCTTATTTCTTGAGGGAAGATTTGTCCCTCCCTCACCGATTATACAAGGCTCAATTTTTAACTATAAACATTCGCTAAACAATTCACCCTTCCTTAGCAATACGAACATCGCTATAACAACACTTGGATGATCTCTTCGTTCCATATGCCTTGCCTTCAATTCCCTTTAAGTAGTCCATACCCTCAACCTCCTTTAGTTCACACAACTTCAAGATCTTTCCTTGCACAAGCTACGCTCCTACATCCACGAGTAATTTCATCTTTCGACGTTGCCTTTCATTCAATTTTTCTCGGGAAACTACTACGTTATTTTCTTGTGGTAGATATTAACTCAAACCTCTTTCCACTCAAGCAAGGTTTCTCAAACTTTGTCGCGAGCTCTAAGCATTGTAACTCATGTGGCCTTACTGCCATGGCGTACATGTAATACTTACTTCAAATCGTCTTATTACCATTCAAGTTCCATTCTGCGTTGTGTCATTACGACCTTCATAAGCTTTTCAATTTCCGACTGGAATTGTCATAGATAGCGCAGTCATTAGCTTAACTTGAGTCCTCGAAAGCTCTTTTCACGTCCATTCACCCATTCGCGATACGTCTCGTCCTTAGTCCATTTCACTAATAGAACAGCTATTATAGGGAATCTTTCCACGGTCCATCTATTGCAATTCATCAATCTCAGTAAATCTCAACTTCTCGCAACCCACATCGACTATAGTCGATTCATCACTCATTCCAATCCTCGAAGGATTTATCACTTATTCCAATGCGTGAATCCTACTTCATCAGGTCCACAACTTGCGCTCTTCACATTTAGCGTGCAATAGACATTTCCTTATAGCCCATATGACACTCTCAAAGACTGTTCATGTTTCTCATGGTTCCTCACATGAGTTCAACCATCGTCTCTCGAGATGATAACAACCCACTCGATCATTCCTTGGGCACTTAGTCGGGCGATTATCAACTTCCTTCCACCAGGTGTCGAATCTTCCCAACTATCCCTTACACCTTTCACTTGAGAGCTCAGACCTTGACTCTCTGTTGTCATAGGTCTTATCTAGGACCGCATGGCATTTTTCTTATTCTTGTCACTCTTCTCCCGAAAAAAATTAGTGCTTTAGCCTCTGAGTTCTATACTCACTAAGGCGACCTTATCTCAATTCTGTTGTTCCACTGAACGTCAACATCATCCTGGAATTCAACATTGTCTACAAGACTGTCTCTTGGATTTCACTTCTAGGAATCATTCAAGTTCTACGTCTTCTTCCTCAGTCCAGACGCTCCATCCTAAACACCAAGACAATCAGAAGTTCTTCTTTCTTACAGGGTCCCTTACCCTATGAAGGCAACTATATACTTTCGTGACATTCTCTCACTTCAAATTCACCTGGTCCTTTTCATTTCATAGGATGACAACCTTGGAGTCTGTGCTGACGGCAATACCTTTACTCCAGGGTTCAGATGCCACCATGTTTTCACATTCTCTTTCCCATAACTCAGTCACCTCAAGTGGGAATATTTATTCGTTCCTGGGTCTCTACCAGTTCACTCGTCGAATGGTCACTTCGATTACCTCTAATCACTTTGCAAGTATTTTCTAAGCGCTCTTTTCATTTACTACACCATTCATTAGAATCATAACTAGTCAGGAGTACCAAATTCGTTCACTTTTCTTTTCGTCAATGACCAAGTCATGGTCCAATCACCCTTTAAGAACAATGCCCTATTCTTTAGGGAATAGCAACTCATGATTTCATTCCTCAGGGTTCCAATTCAATCAACCGATCCCAGGAAATCATTAACTTCAGGCAATCCAGCATGCTGATTCTTTTTCGACCTCATTCATAACAGAAAAGACTTACTACTCACTTTCCACTATTTGTCTTACGCCCAGGTAATTAGCCATTTCCCGTAGGCACGTTCTATACTCATAATGAATATCTTTTTGCTCGTAACCCATGAGCAGGAGGTCCCTTATTCATAAGTCTTTCGATCATTCTCATTTTTTGTTGCGTCCCATTACCATTCCTCAAAATCAGGAATAATAACCAGCCATAAGGTTCTAAAGTTCTAATCCACTCAGGGACTTACTCATCTTATTCAAGGGTCTTTGACCACTTTTACCATATGCTTACGCGACCTTGAGAACTCTGTCTTACACCGGTCGATCATCTTATGATCCTTGCAAAAATATTAGAATCCAAATAACCTTTGCTCTCAAGCAACCCCAAGTTGATACTTTCCATTGAACAACTCAACAGAGGTAGTCTAGGCAGATCTCATGCCTTCGAGAAAATCCTTCCTCTAGTGACCTTTCACCAATCCTCAATAGCCTCTTAGGGCTAGTACTGTCAGGGTCACTTTCCTTCTTTAGTGCACCCAAAATCTCTAAGATTTTCTGACAAAACTCTCAATTTAAAGAAGGCAGTTTCAAGTTTCATCTTTCCATCATGCTCAATCAATCTTAATCTTATACCTAGCTTCACAAGCTTTTCCAAGCTCTCTTGGTCCTTCCCACACATTCAATCTAGAAAGATTAACTCAGAGTCACCTTCTTCGTGACTCCTATCACTTTAACTCATCAATACTAGCATTTATCACCACGGTGACTTAGAGAATCTTGACAGCTCCTCCACGAGATTGTTTAATCAACAATTTTCTCATTCCCACTTAAAGTTCTCGCGACCCATCCAACCCTTGGGTCTCGTATGATTAACAAATCGAGCCATGTTCTCCTTTAGTACTCACACTCCAATCGCCCATCTTTACTCAATTCTCATGATCCATATCAGTTTCTAGATCTTTCATACCATGCATACTCGAGCCCAATGCTCTTCTACGACCACCCCTTGGTCGCTCAACCTCATTAAGTTCTCAGGCTACTCGAACCACTATGATTCCCTCCAGGAATCAAAAACTTAAGTCATCTACTCAAGTCTATCAGTCTCAGGCTGCTCATCTCAATATCTTTCACCATCAACTAACTCTCTAATAGTTCTTGGGCAATTCTCAAATCTTCCTTGGTCAGTAATCATTCCTCAAGCCAGCCTCAACGAGACAACTTCTCAATTGACAGCCGCTACTAGGCCAGCCTCAACTAGGCAACTACTAATCAAGTGCTCCAGACAGCGATTCACTGAATCAAAGGCTCATACTTTAGGCCTAAAGGTATTCGCCACTCTAGCATAGTCACAACAGACTATCTCATCTCAACATGTCTCGGTTCCATGGGTATAAACCCATACGTCGTCTAACCTCTCAGTTATACCTTGGCCAAGACAATCACATAACGCTAATTCTAAAACATGCCAACTAGGCCAATCACCAACATCAGTCTTCTTTTTCAAAGGGCGTCCAATGCCAAGCACGAAGCTTCTAATCATGCCAATCATAGGTGCCATTACACATGTCATGCCACTTTCAATCATTCTTAATGAGGATCAATCCGTGTCACACATCCCTTATCCACGATTGGACTCAACCCGATACCTAGGCTTCCCCTTTCAAGTTATGACTTGGGTCATTCCTGCCTCTTACCATCTTAGAAGCCTGCCAGGAGCCGTTACTTGTTCAACCTCTCTGTCCCGGCGATAACTTCCCGCCCTCATTAGACCCGGCCGTTACAGGTTGTCCCAAGTCATACATCTACGGAGAAAGCCCCGTTCCACATGTCCCATACCATATTTCATTACAGTTTATAGGTATCCCATCAACTTGTCCCATATCAAACGATGGTTTATTAAGTTCAACAACGATAAGTCACTGCATGCACCCCCATCAACTTTTGTTTCAAGCCATAAACATAAGCATGGCATGACCGTCCTCATCACTTGTCCTATCAAAACCGTCTTCAGATCAATTTCTATCCATTCAAGAGTTCTAAATCCACCAATGATCATCACCTCTCATAGATCAATTACCTATATTCAACCATATACCTCAAGTCTAGTCAACATTCAAATCAAATCCCTATACATTCGATCACATTTGATCTTCAATTTGATTACTTCTTGTATTCATCTCATTTCATATCATCTAAAGTTGACAATAACAATTGATAGTTAGATCACCAAGGTATCACGCAATTCAAGCCTGAATCCACTAATGTCAATCGCCTCTTTATAATTCGTACTCCTCAAGTTGGGTCATTAACGAATCAAGATCACAATCATACACTTCAACTGACCCCTCATTCAGAAGCAATTCTCTACTATCCTTAAGCACACTTACTACCTCAAAATACAGACTTATGACTCTCCAATCCCAACTTGCTTCCAATTAAACTTTAATCATCACATAACTCAAGGTCAACCATTAAATTCAACTCTAGGACCATTAAAGTGCACACAAGTTCAAGCCTACCATCCTCTAGACTCAACAATCCATGCCTAGTCCTATAGGCATCAATATCTAATTGTCCTCAAGTCATCGCTCCTTATTACTCCAAGTCTCAATCACGTTGGATCAAGCCGACCTTGCTCTGATACCAAATCAAATGGGTATGTCACGCCCCGATCCTGTCGAGCGCGCGTACATCCCACCAAGCCGTACTTTTTTGAAAACTCCAAGATCCAACAACCAATGTTCTAAGCACTGAAAGGATCACGCATGCGGAAGCGATGCCAACTCCAATCCCATTATACATCAATAGCCGATGACTTAGGACAGATACATCAAAATCTTATTAACCAATTCATAACAGTTCAATTCCAAATCTACCAACCAGAAGGAACATCCCTAATATCTCAAAATGTAAATCCATAACTGGTAACTCTCTTAAATACAGTCAATCAGCTATCCCTTCAAATGCCAATCCTTGGCAAGTTCGCACTTCCTTTGCTTGGAACCTAAAAAAAATTAAGCCCCTATTGGGGTGAGATATAAAATCTCAGTAAGGTGGGTCCTAACCCTAGGTTAGGTCGACCGTCTACTTAGGTAGTCATCTATCCCGAAATTCAAGCTCATAATCAAACAGGCACATACAAATAAAGGTAGTGACACACAGATGATGGGCATGCAATTATGACACCATGTCACCCTCAAATGATTATGCACACCTCATCCCGCCACTTCATCACAACCACTAATCTTCGCCTGCCTCAATCTCTAGCCTGCGATTAAATCGCATTAGGCTCGGTCTGCATAAACGCATCAGACCGTCATCGGTAACCCGCGTAAATGCATCAGGTTCTGATGAATCTCCAGGTCAATATCATCATCTGATAACTCCGTCTCACGAATAGTTCGCATCAGGACCGCGGCTATCTCAACCCCGCGATCTCGTCGCACCAGGGCGCCACACAACATCAACTCCACCCCGCGATCTCGTCGCATCAGGGTATACATCTCCTGTCCCGCGTCTCATACGCCTTAGGGTCTCTCCGTCCTACGAGTAATTTGCATCAGTACCGTGACCATGTCAACCCCGCGATTTCATCGCATCAGGGCACCACATAATGCCAATTCCACCCCGCCATCTCGTCGCAATAGGGTATCCATCTCCCGCCCTGCGTCTCATATGCTTTAGGGCCTCGCCATGTCATGCTCATGCCATGATTTTCAAATTGTTTCCATACATGACGTCATGTGCAATGCAGGCACGACTCAAGACTCATGGCATGCAAGACAATTAATGACATTCGACATGACATATGATTTAAACACAAGCAATATCACACATGACTTTCTATAACTACTTAGGGCATTTTAAAAAGCTACCCCTTTGAAATATTCCCCTAAATCGATCAAATTAAACCTTGACTCACCCAATCGAGTCCAATCTTCTTAACATAAGGTTAAGAATTCCCTTACCTTGCGTTTGATACCCCAATTTCCTCCTCTTGGGTCCTCAAAATTTCGGCCCCCGATGATCCAAGACCGAACTCATCGCGCAACCTAATAAAATCCAACTAATCCGTCAATTTCCATGTCCAAAGCAACCACCCATGAATCACAACCCTCCATGACATAATCTTCATCATCTTAACATGCCTTAATCACCAATTTGTGACTCAAATCATCCAATACCAGCCCCCAACAGATTCGATTTGGCCCCGCACCGAACCGACCCTTCTCTGTTTCGTGCAAGCCGGGCACAACCGGTCCTAAATCTACTCCAAATCCAACATTTAATCCTCATCCTACCTCTTAACATGTCTACCTAAGGATTTGGGAGGGTCACCGAAGGTTTGAAGTCGATTGGTCACCGGAAACTCGTCGAACGTAGCCGGATTCCTCAAGTTAGTTTTCTCGGCAGTTTCTGTGCAAAGTTTACAAGGTCGATTCATGATCAAAACTTCATCAAATTGAGCCCAAATGTTTATCACAAATTCATACACATGTCTACTAGGTCTCCACAAAATTTAACCTCAAAAATCCAACAATTCGGTCTTCAAAAGGGTCAGAAACCGGACCTACCTTAGGTTGGGTGAGTTTCCGTCGACTTTCGGGAAATCTCTTAGTCGGAGCTCTTCGGTGGTCCAAATGCCATGTTTCCACTTCGAGGAGGTCGGCAAGACATAGATATTGGCTAGTATGGTGATGGCCATAAAGTGGTGTCGGAATGGCCGAATAGTGGCTCCTGAAACTAATCGGCGAGCAGAATGAAGAAGGAAGATGAAGGGGAGTGGCGTGAGCTCTTGGGGTGGTGGCCGGCCAAAATGAGTGAGGAGAGAGAGTGAGAAGACTATATTCAAGGCTTATGGTCAATGTTTTGAATGGTAGGTGGGAAAAGTTAGATATGACCATCCAATGTTTGATCTTGTGACACTTGTCTTCTTGCCTTCCCAAGATGATCCAATGGCCATCCTTACTCCTCTTTTTGGTAGCTATAGGGAGGATTAAAAGACCAAAATTCCCTTCTTCAAATGCTTGGGCAAGGTTCTAAGCTTGAAGGGCAAAATGATCATTTTACCCCCGATGTTCAGAACGTCATTTTTCTCGTTCCAAAATTCTTCGGTAGGACGACGATCAATCCAATTGTAATGTTGGAATTCTTGATTCTCCATTTTCAATTTTCAAGACTCATGTCTGATGGTTTTCTCTGCCAGACGTGGTTCCAGCCTACCCCGAACCAACGGGTGACTTTTGCAGACGTTACGCGTATCGACTCCGTGATTCATATCATGTTTAGGGCTCGTCAATTCATGGCGGCTTTGGTTGTCATGTAATTATGAGGGGTCTATCGCTAGTTTCCTCGACAATCCTTATGGCCAAAGTGCCATTTCCTATCCTAGTTCCTTGGGTCCACGTACCTCGTCTCGCGTTAGCCTTTCTCGTTTGGTCAGTCTACTTGAATTGATCAGATTCAAGTGGAATACGACTGAAATACATCTCTAGATATACATTTCTCATTAATGAGCCTGAAATTGACTGAAAATCAGAATGTCACAACTGTCATCTTAAAGTTTATCGTCTTGCCGTTCTAGAAAGGTATTATAAGATTAATTTGGCCCAGCCGTTTTTTCCGTAGGTCTATTTGAGTGGGCAAAGGTCAAAATCTAACCTGGTTTTGAAGAGGCTGCGTTTTTTAGGAGCTTCCGGACTCTAAATGACCTTAAATGTTTGGTGAGGTGTTCATAATATCTAGTACTTGAATTGGCTGAGTTTTGGTTGTAATTTTAGTTGAATTTTGATGGATGTACATGGTTGATTTTTGGATATATTTTACCGAGTATATTCTGTCCGTTTGAGGACCGTGTGAAATCCGGGATGTTCAGAGGTCTTTGGAGTGTTGAAACACTTCAAATCTCTTGGTGAGCCTTCTAAACTTATAAATGAAGTTTTTGGTGCATTATTTGTGCAAAGAGTTAGGTTTGGAATTGAAGTTTTACTCGATTGAACGGTTAGAAGCCGAACCCGGTTCTGTTTTGAGGAGGTATTCATGCTGGCCGGTTCTGTTTAGGGACTAAATGAGGAATATTTAGACTTCAATTGACGCATAATGTCTTGTATGATGTCATGTGAAGTGTGAATGGGAAGTGTGAGAAATGGATTGAAGTTTAGAGGTGATTTATGAAAAATTTAGTGCATAAACCTCTAAGTTATGACTTATTATGGTTATGACCATGCGAATCGAATAGCTTAAGGGTTCGAAGTGAGCATTCTAAGGTTCATAACTCAAGATTGATTAATCTGGTTAGGTTGACGACGCATTCATGGGGATTTATACTTGTGGCTTTGAGAAGAGTTGTTTGGTGTGACATTGTGATATTTAATCAGGTAAGTGTTTTCTAATCCTTTCTTTGAATGCCAGGACACTACTGGATGAGTGATTGAATGAAATGATTGATTGGCGAATTTTTATGAATTGAATCGCATGTGTGTCTTGATGGCATTGTGTTATTAATGAGAAAGGAGTTGAGGCCCTAGCGGTATCGAAGGGTGGTGAAATTGAATGAGAATGTGAATGCCATTTGGTCTAATGACCCCGGCGGCATGGAGTGGCTGTAAGCTTGGAGAATAACATTTGGTTTGATGACCTCGGCGGTATTGAAGGGTAGTGAAATTGAATGAAAATTTTAATGCCATTTGGTCTGATGACCCTGGCGGCATGGAGTGACTGTAAGCCTGGAGAGTACCGGTTGGTCTTATGACCCCAGTGGTACATGAACATCGTTTGGTCTGATGACCCCGATGATGTCAGGTGACATGAGTGCCAGAGAAGTATGTGGGTGGATGAGAAAGTGGTGGTTGTGGTGTATGTGATGCATGTGATTGCATATTGGGATCCTGAAATTGGTCATGACTGTTTGTGTTGATTGTCCATGCTTGCTAATTTGATACTGCCGTTGTGTGATGCCTTGTGCCATTGCGTTATTTGTTACTTTGCATGAGTTGCATATGTGGGTGGTCTGATAGGACTGGTATTAAGGTATAAGGCTAGGTTTCACTTACTGAGATATATATATATATCTCACCCCAGTGGGGGATTAACTTTTTCAGGTCTTTGAAGATGAAAGTACAGGCGAGATGAGGATGAGCTCTCGATGAAGTAATGGAAGGAATGATTTTATGTTTTTGTGGCCTTAGAAATTGTATTCGAATCTTGGGGATTATTTTTATGAAATGAATTATGGGAACATGCTTGAGATAACTTTAGAGGAGAATTTTAGAATAAAGAGAAGTATACCCCTTTGTCCTGAGTCATCTCGTGGTAATTTATAAGAAGCAGTTTAATGGCTTCCGTGACCTTGTTTCTCTTTTGAGCTATGATGTGATTGGCCGATGGATCCTGGAAGACTATTGTAGAACAGCTGCCTGGTAGGATGTTCGCGTGCTCGTCGGGTTCGAGGTGTGACACACCATATGAGATGTAGACAGGAAAAGTTCATAGTATGTCTTTTCTAAAAATTTAGGGCCGCGAAACTTATGTAATACGTTTACTTTCTGATAAGCTGGGGCCCAAATATGATAAATGTTTCTTTGTGGGATATCCTAAGGAAACGAAAGGATATTATTTTTACAACCGATTAGAGAACAAAATGTTTGTTGCTCGAAATGGTGTCTTTTTAGAGAAAGAAATTTCTTAATAAAGGAACCAATGGAAGTAAGGTATATTTCGAAGAAGTTATTGCGCCACAAGAGAGTGTTGCGGTTCATGAGGAACCTCAATTAGATCTACGAAGAGTCGTAGAGTCTACTCTAGTGGTACCTATGGTTCGTAGGTCTGAAAGAACACATCATGAGCCTATGAGATATGGTTTTCATGTCATAGAACATCGTCATCTATTGTTAATAGAAAATGACTAACCTACGACCTATATTGAAGCTATGGTGGGCCTTAGACTCCGATAAATGGCTTCAGGCCATGAAATCCAAAATAGACTTAATGTATCAAAACAAAGTTTGGACTTTGATTGATCCACTCGAAGATGTCAAACCTATAGGGAGCAAGTGGGTTTTCAAGAAGAAAACTGATATGGATGGAAATGTTCACATCCATAAAACACGGCTGGTAGCTAAAGGTTTCAAACAAACTCACGGTATTGACTATGACGAGACCTTTTCACCAGTGGCCATTCTCAAGTTCATTCGGATTATCCTAGTCTTTGCAACATATTATGACTATGAGATATGGCAAATGGATGTAAATACAGCTTTCCTTAATGAAAACCTAGAGGAGGATGAAGCAGACATCACGGAGTTGGAATATTCGTTTCGATGAAACTGTCAAAGAGTTTGGCTTTAGTAGAAACAAAGAAGAAGTTTGTGTATACAAGAAGTCTAGTGGAAGCACAATTATGTTTCTAGTGTTGTATGTGGATGACATACTACTCATTGGAAGCGACATTCTTATGCTTTAGTCAGTTAATACATGGCTAGGAAAATGTTTCTCCATGAAGGACATGGGAGAGGCAAACTATATATTGGGGATCAGGATCTATAGAGATAGATCAAAGAGATTTATTGGACTGAGTCAAAGTACATACATTGACAAAGTCATCAATAGGTTTAATATGCAATATTCCAAGAAAAGATTTCTCCCAATGTCACATGGCATAAGTCTTAGCAAGACTCAATGTCCTTCAACACAAGATGAGCAAGAATGCATGAGTAGGATTCTTTATGCATCAGCCATAGGATCCATCATGTATGCCATGTTGTGCACTCGTCCTGATGTTTCTTATGCATTGAGCATGACAAGCAGATACTCGTCATATCCAGGAGAAGCTCACTGGATAACTGTAAAAAATATCCTTAAGTACTTAAGAAGAACTAAGGATTTATTCTTAGTCTATGGAGGTGAGGAACAGATCACTATAAGTGGTTACACTGATGCTAGTTTCCAAACCGACAAAGACGACCTTCGATCACTGTTAGGGTTTGTCTTTTGCGTGAATGGTGGAACGGTATGCTGGAAGCGTTCCAAGCAGGACACTATTGCAGATTTTACGATAGAAGTTGAGTATATTATTGCTTCAAAAGCATCAAAGGAAGCTGTATGGATTCGAAAGTTTATAGAAGAACTGAGAATTAGTCCTATTGGTTTGGATCCACTGGACCTCTATTGTGACAACAATGGGGCCATAGCTTTGGTTAAAGAGCCTAGGTCACACTAGAAGACCAAACACATACTTAGGAGGTATCACCTCATTCGAGAATTCATTGAAAGAGGCGATGTTAAAATGTGTAAAGTTGCAACAGAGTTAAATGTAGCTGATCCGTTGACGAAGTCTCTTCCACGACCTAACCATGAGCGTCATTGTAACGCTTTAGGCCGTAGACACATTAGTGATTGGTCTTGATGTGAGTGGGAGTATATGTAATATACATTTTCATTATTCATTAATAAGACATGTTATATTTGATTTCGATTTAATTTGAATATATGATTGAATGCGAAATCATTATCCCCTAAATATTGAATGTCCTTAATAGAAGATCAAATACGTGATTTGATCGTGAAACTCTACTAATAGCATGGATATTGATATTCTAAATGTCTCTAGTCAATTATTATTGTGCATTGGGACGCCAATGGTGTTTGAGACTAGTATGTGAGTCAACCGATGATCAAGTTTCACGGGTCATAAATATAGAGATATAATGTTAATCACATGAAATACATGTTGGAGAGCATTATATTGGACAGACCCGCTATGAGAATATTGTAGGATTGTTATATGATGTCATCAATGTTTCTCATCATAGCTATATAGCATAGTCCTTTGACTTGAGTCTACCACGGTTTCCTAGACGTGGATTGACATGCTTTAAAATTACCAAACATCAACCGTAACTGGTGATTATAAAGGTAATAGCTGTGCATGTCATGAATCGTGCTGAGGGATGTAAGTAGACAAGATGGAACTTGCCTCTCTCATATAACGAGAGTATGATATCATGGCCTCCCGTAGAGTTGAGACTATGAAATGCATGGCCATGCTCAAGTGAGTTGAAGAGTCAACTACTTGGTTTGACAGTCTAACTACTGTATCGGGAAAATAAATTTGAGCTATATAAGGATGACACTTGTCCTGCCTTATGCTTAACTCGGATATCAAATGACAAATGGATTTAGTTTGTATAATTGGTTATAGTGCAAGTGGGAGATTGTTAGTGGTTTGCCCTAAGAGCCAATTAAGATTGATACTCTAACATTAGTTGTGATTTAGGTTATGTTGAAAAATCGACTTTCACTATACCTAGGTAGTCATAATGTCTTGCTAGAGACTGCTTATGACTTGTGGGCTAAAAGAGTTTTTAGGCACATTGTTAATGTCTAGTGAACCTACAGGGTCGCACATAATAGCGAACTGATTTCTTATTTTCTCTGCGCCTTGATCTACTTAAAAAGTAGAGCTTTATTTATTCTTTTATTACGAATATCTACGTAATCGTGCGCATTATGAGATAACGATTAAACGCACGATTAAGTGGACGGTTTAGAGGATATTGTGGGCCCAGGCCGTTATGTCGTGGGGCCCAAATCGTGAAGTGTAGGGTTATGAGTAATAGCCCTAGAGATCCCTCAAACCGGTCATTTTTATTTTTTATCCCGAAGGAGAAAAACAGAGAACAGTTCTCTGTTCAGGCGATTAGGAGAGACACTCCAAGATATGAAATCTAGCACTTGGATCGTTAGAGAATTCAGTTTGTGTGTGTGGATACCGGCAGAGGCGCAAAACTTGGGGCGCTGATCCAAACACAACTGATTGTCAATTCGAAGCCAATCTAAAAGGTACGTTTTGAACCTATTTTGATTTCGATATATACATGGATCTTGTTTAGGGTTTCATTCCGCTGCGTTTTATGAATCCAGGAAACCCTTCAGTGCGGATACATTAGCATAACACAATTTAATTTTTCTACTACTTGCCCAACCAAAATCAGTTTCGTAGATAGTGATGGGACAAAGAGTGTATTCGGCAGAGAGAGGGGAGGAGAAATATTAACAACTCCAGCTCTAGTCCCTAGATACGACACTCTGTTTGCATTTAAGATACTATGGCGTCGAGGCTCTGTAATACTAGTAAAGTCATCTGCAGTAAAAGTCATGTGAACATTAGCCCCAGAATCAATAACCCACTGATCACAATCACTTTGTACAGAAGTAATTAAAGCAAAATCATAATTATATTCACCATATGTGGATTTCTTACTATGTGATTCGAGCTGCGGCACTAGAGACAACTGAGGTTCTCTTTATAACTAAGGACACCTTCCCTTTGCCACTGTTCCTTTCTCCCTCTGCTTGTTTTCGAGCCTTGAGTTCCTTCCACCAATCAAGATACTCGTGCATCTCAAAGAAAGTGTCTCAAGTGTGTTTGGCATTCCCGCAATGAGAGCAGCCACCGCTTGAAGGAGTTCTCTATTTCAGGGCTGTACTAGTTCGTGCGCCTCTTGATTGGCCATCCGTAAATTTGGTTCTTAAGCTTTTCTTATCTTGTCTCCTTGTATAATATTGCCACAAAACTATAGGTCGTACTTTTGCTATTCAACATAACTGTCTGTCGCATGTTCTCCCTGCGAACCCGAGCATAAGCCTGCTCAATTGTAGGGAATGGATGCATTTGTAGCACATTAGTTATTATCTTATGAAAACAATCATCTAAATTATCAAGGAAAATATACACATGATCCTCCTGAATGATTGAATTATGTTGCGCAATATCATCAGGGCATAGCATTAGATTCGGGCTTCAGAAATCGATCTCTATCCAAAATCCTTGAAGGCTGTTATAGTAAGCTTCAATAGGTCTTCTAGATCTCATCCAAGTCACATTCTTGTTTAAATCATAAACCTAAGAAGCATCAGTCCCATAAAAAAAGTAGTAGCCATAGTATCCCAAACTGCTTTCAAAATTAGGAAACGAAAATAGTTACTGATTAGAGCTGGGTCCACGGAGTTTATCAGGCATCCTCTTATAGTGGAATCTTCAGCTTTCCATCTTTGAAATTGAGGATCTGTAGGTAGAGATTGACGAGATCTCCATTGATGTATCATAGCCTATCTTTTCCTACGATATACATCTCAACAACCTTACACCATAACTCATAGTTGTCTCCATCCAACATAGTTGCAATCAGCATCATTCGGTGAGAGTCTAATTCTGATTCAGAATTTGAGTTAATTTGACAGTGAGATTCTTCAACAGTGCTTCCATGGTCAAATTCCCCCTTGATTTTGGTGGGGAACCACTTCTCTTGTAAGATTTCGATCATCCATGAGTCTGAAGTCAATCGTGAGAACAAGACGAATGAAAACGTTGGGCAGCTGGCGCGAGATGACGACGAAATAAACAAGACGAGTGAAAAAGTACTCATAGGAAGCAAATCCTAGGCTATGATACCATGTTAAAAAGTAAAGAAAGAACATAAAAAAACACATGATTTAATGAGGTACAACAATGTGCCTTCGTCCTCAGTCAAACACCTCGTCCTTTTTTTCTTCTTCTTTATTATCTCATCAAATATGTATATATTCATAAATATATAATCAGACGGACTTCTTCTACATATCCTCTACAAAATAGGACAAAAAAGCATCTATAATCACAAGGAAAAAATCAAATCTCATACAAAAAAGAGAACCATAGCTCACGCCAACAATGAGTCCACAAAGAGCCTGAGTTGGTGAGGTTCCATGCTTGAGATCTCCGACCCATCAGCAGTGGCCTTCCTAGGCAGCATCTGCTTCGACCTCTCTGACATGCCACTCTGCGATTTGCCAAACCGTCGTTAGTTCCAGTATGGTACCACCTTGAGGGTGGTGACATGGCGAGAAGAGCTGCGTCTTTGGCAAGCGAATGCATTCTCTAAGGCTTGGAGCTCTATGTGCTTACACACTATTGACACCTAAATTTTGATCATTTATTTATTTTATTTTTTTAGACTAATTTTAGTCTATGCTAATTTTTTTTTAATTCATTAATTTTCATGCATGCATTTGTGTTTTTGTCGTATGGGGGGATGAATAAAAGGTGACATTCTTGAACCCAATTTAGTTGATTGGACTAAGCCCATGGTGGATGAATTTCGCGTTTTTCGTTCAATCAAGTCCATTGTGGATTGACCAGCAAAAGGGGAATAAAAGAAAACATGGACAAAGGAATATGGGTTCTAATCTTAATTAATTGGGTTTAACCCACACACTTGCATTAGAGTAAGAATAAGATGGAAAAAAGCTTTGAGTTCAAGGTCATGCCCTCTATTTCTTCAGCACGGCGACAAACCAATCTTTTGGAATGAAGGGACTCAGAACCCTAATTATCATTATAAATAGACTCTCATTCTTCACAGTTAGGAGAGGCTAGCTAGAAAAATTAGAAAGATAGGGAGAGTGTGACATTCTGGTTTTTCCTGTCATTTCGAGATTTATAAAAAAAAACCTATCTCTCGATGTATTTCAGTCGTATCTCGCTCGGATATGATCAATCTCGAGTTAATTAACCAAAAGGGAAAGGCTAACGCAAGATAAGGTACGTGGACCTAGGGGACTCGAATAGAAATTGACACTTTGACCATAAGGATTACCGAGGGAGTATTTAGAACTATTAAAGGCCGGTCTAAAAATGATTAAGGAATACATTGCTAGCGTTATACGATTGGAGCATAGGTGATGTCGCTTAACCAATTTATAATTTGCAAAAGTTTCCTAAATCGAACGATGACGATTGAGACTGTCGGAGCTAGTATTAGACCTTCACAATTATATGACAACCAAAATTACCATGAATTGATGGACCATAAATGTGATGAGAGTCATAGAAACGATATGCGTAACATCTGCAAAAGCCGCCCGTTAGTTCGGGATAGCCTGAAATTTACATTTGACAGAGAAAAGACCCAAGGATGAGTCTCAAAATAGGAAAATAGAAAATAAAGAATTCCAACATTTTAATTGAGTTAAACGTCGCCTCATTGAAGGAAATTTGAATTGGAAAAACGACGTTCCGGACAACAAGAGCGAAATTACCATTTTGCCCCTCAAATTTTGGTTTGCTCTTAATAAATGAAAAAGGGAATTTTGATCTTTAATAAATCCCTAGTTGATGAAAATAAGGAGGGCAAGATGGTCAATGAAGCCTTGATTTTATGCATAAAAAGACAAGTGTCTTCATGAGAGCTCTTGGCATTTATTAACTACCTTTTAACCTACCATTCTTCATGATTGATCGAACTAAAAATGGTGAAAAGCCCTCACTTCTCCATACACTAGCCGAACACCCTACGCTCCCTTTCTCTCTGTGACATTCTAATTTTCAGTCAATTTCAGACTTTGTAATGAGAAGTTTATATGTATCAAGCGATGTGTTTCAGTTGTATTCCGCTCAAATCTGATCAATTTGAGTAGACTGACTGAAGGGGAAAGGCTGACGCGAGACGAGATACGTGAACCTAGGCGACTTGGATAGGAAATGACGCTTTGACCATAAGGATTGTCGAGAGGATATTTAAAACCACCAAGAGGCCGATCTAAGAACGATTAAGGATTTCCTTGCGAGTGTTGTACGATTGGAGCGCGGGTGACACTGCTTAACCACGTATGATTTGCAAAATTATCATAAATCGGACAGTGACCATCGAGACCATAGGGACTAGTGATAAACCCTCACAATTGCATGACAACAAGAGCCGCCATGAATTGACGAGCCCTAAATGTGATATGAATCACGGGGTCGATACGCGTAATGTTTGCAAAAGCTGCCCGTCAGTTCAGGATAGGCTGGAATCATGTCTGATAGAGAAAACTATTAGAAACGAGTTTTGAAAAGTTTAAAATAAACAATCAAGAATTCCAATGTTATTCGGATTGGCCGTCGCCTATCGAAAAATTTTGGAACGAGAAAAACGACGTTCTGAATGTCGGGGGTAAAATGACCGTTTTGCCCCTCAAGCTTAGAACTTTGCCCTTGCAATTGAAGAAGAGAATAATGGACATTAAACCCCCAAGGCTGCTGAAAATACAAGGGGGAATGTGGACCATTGGATCTCCTTTGGAAGAGAGAATTCCAAGTGTCATAAGATCAAGGGTTGTAGTCATATCAACTTTTTGGCTCACCTAACATTCAAACCATTGACCAAAATTTGGAAAAAACAAAATTATCTCTCTCCTCTCTCTCTTCTCACCCCTATTCGGCCGAACATCCCCCTCAACAACCGAGCAAGCCATCTTCTTCTTTTTCTCTGTTTCTGCTCGTTGCCGGACCAGATCGGAGCTTCCTGTTCGCTGGTCACGACTGCCTCTTCTGGCCACCAACCGACCATCGACCGACCACCCCAGCGTAGATTTACTTCTTGCCGAAGTCCTCGAATAAGAATCACGGCATTTGGAGTATCGAGAAATCTCGAGCAAAGATTCTCTCGAGAGCCGACAGATTAGGACTCAACCTGAGGTAGGTTTGATTCTTAACCCTTTTGCTGGTCAAAATCTTGGAATCATGGGCTCAAATTTTGTGAAGATCTAGTAGAGATGTGTAGGATTCTGTGGTACAAATTGGGGCTTAATTTGATAAGGTTTTGACCACGACCCGACCTTATGAATTTTGCCCAGAATTTGCCAACGAATTGACCTTGGACAATCCGACAACCTTGGGCGAGTTTCCGGTGACCAATCGCCTCAAAATTCATGGTGAGCCTCCCAATTCCTTAGGTAGACATGTTAAGAAGTAGGATAGTGTATAAATGTTGGAATTGGAGTGGATTTAGGACCGATTGAACCCGGTTTGCACAGAACCGAGTGGGACCGGTTCGGTGCCGGGCCAAACCAATTCTGTTGAGGGCTGAAAGTGGCGATTTTGAGCTACAAATTGATGTTTAAGATGTGATGAGATGATGATGGTTAAGCTATGGATGATTGGGGTTGATGGATTGAGAAATTGGGTACGAAAATTGACGGAATTGGTTGAAATTCTAGGTTGCGCGGTGAATTGGCCTTGGATTGATTTGGCCAAGACCTTGAGGCAATCACAAGGAGTAATTTGTGTTGTCAAGCTCAAAGGTAATGGATTTCTAAACTTAGGCTAGGGGGATTAGACTCAATTGGGTGAGTCGAGGTTTGATTGAATTCGATTCATGGGAAACTTTCTAAGGGGATAGTATTCATTATGTCCTAAGTTTTAAGGGATGTTTGTGTGGGACTTGATCTGTGCATGAGTCGTTTGCCATGTCTGAGTATTATGTGACTTGCTTTGCATGCCGTGAGAGTTCACATTGTGTATGAGTGGTACCTATCGTTGTATGTGAATTGAATTGAAATAACATGGCATGAGCATGACATGGTGAGGCCCTGAGGTTTTATGATACGCGGGGCGGGAGTTGATACCCTGATGCGACAAGATCGTGGGGTGAAGCTATTGTTGTGTAGCGCGCTGATGCGACGAAGTCGCGGGGAGATAGCCACAGTCCTGATGCGAACTATTCGCGCGACGGAGCATGAGGTAATGAGATTTGCTTGGAGATTTATTGAGACCTGATGCGTTTATGCTGGTCACCGATGACGATTTGATGCGTTTACGCGGACCGAGCCTGAGGCGACTTGATCACGGGCTAGAGATTGAGGCAGGCGGTAATTGGTGGATGTGAGAAGTGGCAGGCTGAGAGTGCATGTGCATCTGAGTGTGGTATGAGGTGTTCATTGTATGGCTGTTGTTTGTATGTTGTTGTTTTACTGAATTGTGTCTGATATGCCTGTCTGTTTATGAGGATGATTTTGTTGAAAGGTACGACTATCTGAGTGGACTATCGACCTGACCTAGGGTTAGGATTCTTTTACTAATATGAGTATCTCACCCCTTTTGGGGACCCTTATTTTTACAGATTCTAGGCCTTAGTCATGTGGCCCATACGTTTTGGAGATCGTAAAGAGATAACAGCGTATTTTGATGAGTTCCCGAATAGGCAGGGGAACATATATGTGAGAAAGTGCACTGTTGTATGGGTAGATGAGAGTAAGCCAGATTGGAAGCCTCATAGATTCGAGGCGTGGTTTAAGAAGGAAGGGGATGCACAAATTGAGACACTGAAGCCCCACGAGGTACCTCAGGGTGTCATACCTGATTGGTGCTAGACCGCAGCAGAGCATGAGATGCTAGAGGGGTCAGTTGTAGGGTCTAGGAACGAGCCAGAGAAGACCTCGACTGTGGAGTTCACAGAGTAGGAGGAGGAGGAGGAGGTCATAGTCCTGAAGGCGTCCGAGGGGGACCTTATTGAGCCGTCGCTGGAGATGACCATGGAGGATTCCGTCGAGGTCCCGTCCTTGACTTTTTCGAAGTATGAGCCCACCGGGGACGGAGAGGATACGGAGGGCTCCAACAGCTCATCCTAGGAGTCTCTAGTTGGTGGCCTAATCTTTTGATGATGACCTGACTCGGTTCCTGCTGACTTAGTAGATGGTTCTTTTTATATGCTTACCCTGTTACCCTTTTGTTTATCGGATTGTAGTAGTCAATGTCGGTATGAACAGTATGCTATGATGCACGAATGTTATTAAGCTATCCAGGTCTCACTTAACTTACATATTGTACGAGGATTTATTCGAGTATCGCTTCCGCATGCATGATGCATTCATTATATCTCTTGTCCTAGTTTATCAGAAGATCTTGGGACCACGAGAGATTGTTGCATGGTTCCTTGTAGGATGTTCGCGCGCTTGTGCCCGGTGCGCGGGGCATGACATCACCGCTTATTTGGTATCAGAGCAAGGTCAGCTCGATCCGAAGTTGGTTGATGATTGGAGTAATAAGGAGAATTAAGTTGGGACAATGACGGATAGCGAGACCTTAGGAGACTGGCTAGGGTAAGACATGAGGTGCCTAGTATGTGACTTGACACCTATGGATGGTGTTTGATCTTGGTAAGGTTAAGGTAAGGCATGAGGATTTGGTTCCCTGCCTAAAGTTGAAGGTCATTTTTGGACCTTAACTTGCTTGATGAATGAAATTGATTGGTTTTAGTGAATCACTGGAGTGAATAGAACTGAGAAATGGCCATGGGCTATTGGTTGAAATGTTTTTGGAGTTTGTGGGATGGAATGCTACTGTGTTGTGACTGTTTCTGTTAAAGAGTAGTTAGTAGCTTTGGATTTAGGTGAATGAGTGAGTTACTAACTCATTGCTGAACTTGTGGTGGACCAGGTTCAGTAGAAAGAGACGAAGATGAGTAACCCTTCCAGAAGATCTGGAAGATCGAGAGGCGGAGCCTCTAGCTCGAGGCCGCCCGTAGTGGAGGATCCAAGAGTGGACGGTCTGTTGAGGGCAATGGAAGGGCTTAGAGACATTATAGATAGGCAGGCCCAAGATCGGAACGCTGTCACAGCCCAGGCAGTGGGAGCTGCCATAGCAACCGTTAATGTCGATAATGGCAACACTGGTGGAAGTGGAAGTCAGGGCGAGCCGAACTAGAGCAATGAAACTATAAACCCACACGAGGAAATCGTTGTGGCCAGACAGATGTGCCAACTGGTGGAGCAGTTCATGAAACTAAAATCGACACAGTTTGACGGAATTGGAAATCCCGAGCCAGCGCCCAAATGGATAGAGAAGTTAGAGAAGGCTTTCGGGGTGCTGAAATCTACGGACGAGGAGAAGGTATTGCTGGCTGTGTACCAACTGGATGGTACAACAAATGATTGGTAGGCTGCCACCAAGGACGGAGTATTCCTTAAAAGAGTGGTCCTGAACTGGAACGCTTTTAAGATGGCATTTAATAATAAATATTTCTTAGAAACGACCAGAGAAAGGAAGCAAGTGGAGTTCCTGCAGCTACGCCAAAACCAGCCGACAATAGATCAGTATGAGGCCAAGTTTGCGAGGCTTTCGAGGTATGCACCTCGATCTGTGGAGAACCCTCTGGAGAAAGCAAGAAGGTTTAGGGATAGTCTGAGGTCCGAGCTACGTAGCTAGATGATCGCTTTAAACTTGAGGACCTACCAAGAGATATATGAGCGGGGCCAGATGATAGAATGGGACTTGAGAGAAAGAAACATCGCAACTGGATTGCGGTTCCCGTCATTCAGAGACAATTGCCAGATGGGCAAGAGGCCGATGGCGGGTAACAGACGTTTCGTGCCGTCGGTGAGGAAGAATATAGTGAAACTGCCAAATCCTGCAAACTGGAACTGCAGACTTTGTGGCAGGAGGCATGGGAATGGGCTGTGCCCATGAGGACAGGAGCATGTTTCAAGTGTGGTCAATTGGGCCATCAGATGAGGGTATGTCCAAACCAAGCTCTGGCAAGTCGACCACAAGGACAGAGGCCACAAGCTGGGCCGTCGACTGCAGCGCCTCAGAATGAGCATAATAGACCACCGGCACAGGGCATAGTATATGTCGTAGCCCGCAGAGAGGCAGAGAAAGCGCCAAGAGTGGTCACATGTATGGTTTACTTGTGCAACTAGATTGCTTATGCGTTGTTTGACCCTGGTGCCATGCACTCATTCGTGTCTGCATAGTTCGCTGAATTGGTAGGCATGAAACTAGAATCGTTGAGTATAATTCTGCATGTTGCCACGCCATTGAAGGATAGTATACTGGTTTCAATGGGTTGTGTTGGGTGTGAGATTGTGATTGGGGAAAGTAAAGAGAGTATTGACCTAGCAGTACCTACCCATGTATGATTTTGACGTACCTTGACCGACTCCAGGTCCAATAGAAGCAAGCCCAACAGCTAACCCAGCAGCAATAACGGAAGCGGCAGAAATTAATAATAGGAATGGATTGGTTGGGTAAGCAGGGGGCGGTAGTAGACTGTGGTAGTAGAACAATTCGATTTTATCCGAGAGGCCGCTCTAGCTTTGAATTGGTGGGAAGTCGAGGAGGAATCTCGATTCCCTTAGTATCATCTTTGGAAGTAACTAAGTTGATGTCTGAAGGATGTCAGGCCTACCTAGTGGCGGTAACTGACACGACTACCGAAGAGCCAAAGTTAGAGAATATCCCAGTAGTGCGTGAATTCCCTGATGTGTTTCCCCAAGAGTTGCCAGGGTTACCACCATAGCGAGCAATAGAGTTTGTGATTGAGTTAGCCCCTGGGACGGAGCCGATATCGAAAGCACCGTACAGGATGTCCCTGTTAGAACTGAAAGAGCTAAAGGTGCAGATGTAAGAGTTGCTAGACAAAGGATTCCTCCGACCAAGTGCTTCACCGTGGGGAGCACCAGTGCTATTTGTGAGGAAGAAGGACGGGTCTTTGTGGCTATGTATTGACTATCGGCAGCTGAACCAAGTGACAGTGAAGAACAAGTATCCGCTGCTGAGGATTGATAATCTTTTTGATCAATTGCAAGAAGCAACAGTGTTTTCGAAGGTTGACTTGAGGACTGGATATCACCAGTTGAGGATCAAAAAGGAAGACATATCGAAGACTGCCTTCAGGACGAGGTATGGTCATTACGAGTTTACGGTGATGCCGTTTGGATTGACGAATGCTCCAGCTGCTTTTATGGGCCTGATGCATCGAGTATTTAAGGAGTTTCTGGACAGATTCGTCATAGTCTTCATTGACGACATCTTGATTTACTCGAGGAGCGATGCAGAACATGAAGAGCATCTAAGGATTGTACTGAGGACCTTGAGAGAGCATTCATTGTACGCGAAGTTGAGTAAGTGTGAGTTTTGGCTAAATAGGGTAGCCTTTTCTGGGTCATGTGGTGTCTGGTGAAGGGATTGCAGTGGACCCTACAAAAATAGAGGCTGTAATCAATTGGCCGAGGCCTACTACGATCACAGAGGTCAAAAGTTTCTTGGGACTGGCGGGATATTATAGGCGATTTGTGGAAAGATTCTCATCCATAGCCATCTCACTGACGCGGCTGACGAAGAAGGAAACAAGGTTTGAATGGACTGATAAATGTGAGAAGAGTTTCCAAGAGCTTAAAGCATAGATTGACTACCGCATCAGTGCTGACCATTCCATCAGAACCAGGAGGTTATGAAATTTACAGCGATGCTTCGTTGAAGGGATTAGGCTGTGTGTTAATGCGACACGGTAGGGTAGTAGCCTATGCATTCAGGCAGTTGAGGCCACACGAGATGAATTACCTGGCTCATGACCTAGAGTTAGTGGCGATAGTGTTTGCCCTAAAGATTTGGAGACACTACCTTTGTGGCGAGAAGTTTCAAATATATACTGACCACTAGAGCTTGAAATACTTATTTTCCCAAAAAGAGTTGAACATGAGGCAGCATAGGTGGATGGAGCTGCTCAAGGACTACGATTGTGAGATATTATATCACCTTGGGAAAGCCAACAGAGTAGCAGATGCACTAAGTCGGAAGTCAAGTATTTGCATGCCTGCTAGTGAGAAGTTGGTCGACGATAGAGGACTTGAGAGATTCCGAATTCAGATTTGAAGTTGATCAGTTATCCAGTCTGATAGCTATACTGAGGGTGGAACCTAAGGTCCAAGAAGGGATAAAGGCATTACAGTATACGGACCCGGAGATTCAAAAAATTGTAGAGATGGATGCGACAAAGAGAAAGCCAGAATTTCAGGTGTTTGAGGACGGAATTTTGAGGTTCCGAGGACGACTGTGTGTACCGAAGGATGACGAACTCAGGGAAAGAATCTTGTTAGAGACTCACAGGAGCAATTATAGTGTCCATCTTGAAAGTACAAAGATGTACCAGAATTTGCGATAATACTATCGGTGGAATGGAATGAAGGTGGACGTAGCGAGATATGTGGCTAAGTGTTTGACATGCTAGCAAGTGAAAGCATAACACTGTAAGCCTAGAGGACTGCTGCAGCCACTGGAGATTCCGGAATGGAAGTGGAGCATATAACCATGGATTTCGTGATGAGACTGTAGAGGATCCAGCGAGGCCACGACTCAATATGGGTAGTCGTGGACAGATTGATCAAGTCCGCCCACTTCATTCCAGTACGGAAGGACTTCGCTATGGATAAGTATGCAGAACTATACATGAGGCAGATAGTAAGGTTACATGGGGTGCCCGTGACGATCACCTCGGATAGGGATCCGAAATTCACCGCAAATTTTTGGAAAAGTCTGTAAGAGGTTATGGGAACTCGTCTGCGGTTTAGTATAGCATACCATCCACAAACAGATGGATAGTCAGAAAGAACGATCCAGACGCTCGAGGACATGTTGAGAGCGTGCGTCATTGATTTTAAAGGTGGATGGGAAGAACAGCTACACCTGGTAGAATTTGCTTACAATAATAGCTACCAGCAGAGTATACAGATGGCACCATTCAAAGCACTATATGGTAGAGCCTGCAGAACACCGATATGCTGGGATGAGGTCGGAGAAAGAAGTATCATAGGCCCAGAACTGGTAGAACAATCGGTGGAAGCAGTGAAAGTAATCCAGGATAGACTGAGGACGGTGCAAAGTCGCCAGAAGAGCTATGCAGATAAGCGGCGCAAGCCCCTGGAGTTTCAAGTGGGCGATCACGTCTTCCTCAAGGTGTCGCCGATGAGAGGACTACCGTGATTCGGAAAGAAGGGGAAGCTAAGCCCAAGGTATGTAGGCCCTTTTGAGATACTGGAACGGATTGGAACCTTAGCCTACCGGCTTGCCCAGTCGCCAAATCTATCCCAGGTGCATAATGTATTACATGTATCGATGCTGCGGAAGTATGAACCTGACCCAACACATGTACTGGATTACGAGGCCCTAGAAGTGGACGACAGAGTATCTTTTGTGGAGAGGCCAATAAGGATCGAGGACCGGAAGGAGCAAATCCTCAGGAGTAAGAGGATTCTATTGGTCAAAGTAGTATGGGAGCACCACGAAATTGAAGGAGCCACGTGGGAGAATGAAAAGACGATGAGGTGATAGCACCCCCATTTATTTGAGTAATTGAGTGTAATGTAAATTTCGAGGACGAAATTTTTGTAAGAGGGAAGAGTTGTGACATTCTGATTTCCAGTCAATTTCAGACTTTGTAATGAGAAGTTTATATATATCAAGCGATGTGTTTCAGTTGTATTCCGCTTGAATCTGATCAATTTGAGTTGACTGACCGAAGGGGAAAGGCTGATGCGAGACGAGGTACGTGGACCTAGGCGACTTGGACAGGAAATGACGCTTTGACCATAAGGATTGTCGAGGGGATATTTAGAACCACCAAGAGGCCGATCTAAGAACGATTAAGGATTTCCTTGCGAGTGTCGTACGATTGGAGTGCGGGTGATACCGCTTAACTAGCGTATGATTTGTAAAATTATCCCAAATCGGACAGAGACGATCGAGACCATAGGGACTAGTGATAAACCCTCACAATAACATGACAACCAGAGCTGCCATGAATTGACGAGCCCTAAATGTGATACGAATCACGGGATCGATACGCGTAATGTCTGCAAAAGCCGCCCGTCAGTTCGGGATAGGCTGGAATCACGTCTGATAGAGGAAACTATCAGAAACGAGTCCTGAAAAGTTTGAAATGGAAAATCAAGAATTTCAACGTTGTTCGGATTGGCTGTCGCCGTATCGAAAATTTTTGGAACGAGAAAAATGACCTTCTGAACGTCGAGGGTAAAATGACCGTTTTGCCCCTCAAGCTTAGAACTTTGCCCTTGCAATTGAAGAAGAGCATAATGGATATTAACCCCCCAAGGTTGCCGAAAATACAAGAGGGAATGTGGACCATTGGATCTCCTTTGGAAAAGACAATGCCAAGTGTCACAAGATCAAGGGTTGTAGTCATATCAACTTTTTGGCTCACCTAACATTCAAACCATTGACCAAAATTTGGATATAACAAAATTGTCTCTCTCCACTCTCTCTCCTTACCCCCATTTGGCCGAAAACCCCCTCTCAACAACCGGGCAAGCCATCTTCTTCTTCTTCCCTGTTTCTGCTCGCTGCCCGACAAGACCGGAGCTTCCTGTTCACCGGTCACGATCGCCCCTTCCGGCAACCAATCGACCACCAGCCGACCATCCCAGCGTAGATTTACGTCTTGCCGACATCCTCAAATAAGAATCTTGGCATTTGGAGTATCGAGGAGTCCCGAGCAGAAATTCTCCCGAGAGCCGACAAATTAGGACTCAACCTGAGGTAGGTCTAATTCTTAGCCCTTTTTCTGGTTGAAATCTTGGAATATTGGACTCAAATTTTGTGGAGATCTAATAGAGATGTGTAGAATTCTGTGGTAAAAATTGGGGCTTAATTTGATAAGGTTTTGACCACGAATCGGCCTTGTGAATTTTGCCCAGATTTTGCTAGCGAACTGACCTGGGACAATCTAGCGACCTTGGGCGAGTTTCCGGCGATCAATCGACTCAAAAATCACGGTGAGCCTCCCAAATCCTTAGGTAGACATGTTAAGAGATAGAATAGTGTATAAATATTGGAATTGGAGGGAATTTAGGACCGGTTGGACCTGGCTTGCACAGAACCGAGTGGGACCGGTTCGGTGTCGGGCCAAATCGATTCTGTTGAGTGCTAAAAGTGGCCATTTTGACCTGCAAATTGATGTTTAAGATGTGATGAGATGATGAGGGTTAAGCTCTGGGTGATTGGGGTTGATGGATTGAGAAATTGGGTACAAAAATTGACAGAATTGGTTGAAATTCTAGGTTGCGCGGTGAATTGGCCTTGGATTGATTTGACCTAAACCTTGAGGTAATCACAAGGAGTAATTTGTGTTGTCAAGCTCAAAGGTAAGGGATTCCTAAACTTAGGTTAGGGGGATTGGACTCAATTGGGTGAGTCGAGGTTTGATTGAATTCGATTCATGAGAAACTTTCTAAGGGGATAATATTCATTATATCCTAAGTTTTAAGGGATGTTTGTGTGGGACTTAATCTGTGCATGAGTCATTTGCCATGTCTGAGTATTATGTGACTTGCTTTTCATGCCGTGAGAGTTCACATTGTGTATGAGTGGCACCTATCGTTGTATGTGAATTGAATTGAAATAACATGACATGAGCATGACATGGCGAGGCCCTGAGGCGTATGAGACCCGAGGCGGGAGTTGATACCCTGATGCGATAAGATCGCGGGGTGAAGCTATTATTGTGTGGCGCCCTGATGCGATGAAGGCGCGGGGTGGAGATAGTCACGGTCCTGATGCGAACTATTCGTGGGACGGAGCATGAGGTAATGAGATTTGCCTGGAGATTCATCGGGACCTGATGCGTTTACGCGGGTCACCGACGATGGTCTGACGCGTTCACGCGGACCGAGCCTGAAGCGACTTGATCGCGGGATAGAGACTGAGGCAGGCGGTGATTGGTGAATGTGAGAAGTGGCGGGCTGAGAGTGCATGTGCATCTGAGTGTGGTATGAGGTCTTCATTGTATGCCTGTTGTTTGTTTGTTATTGTTTCATTGAATTGTGTCTGATATGTCTATCTATTTATGAGGATGATTTTGTTGAAAGGTACGACTACCTGAGTGGACTATCGACCTGACCTAGAGTTAGGATTCTTTTACTGAGATGAGTATCTCACCCTTTTTGAGGACCCTTATTTTTATAGATTCTAGGCTTTAGTCATGTGGCCCATACGTTTTGGGGATCCTAAAGAGATGACAACGTATTTTGACGAGTTCCCGGATAGGTAGGGGAACATATATGTGAGAAAGTGCACTGTTGTATGGGTAGATGAGGTTAAGCCAGATTGGAAGCCTCGTAGATTCGAGGCGTGGTTTAAGAAGGAAGGGGATGCACTGATTGGGCCACTAAAGCCCCACGAGGTACCTCAGGGTGTCATACTCGATTGGTGCCAGACCGCAGCAGAGCAGGAGATGCCAGAGGTCAGTAGTAGGGTCTAGAAATGAGCCAGAGCAGACCTCGACTATGGAGTTCGCAGAGCAGGAGGAGGAAGAGGTCATAGTCCTGGAGGCTTCCGAGGGGGACTTTGCTGAGCCGTCACTGGAGATGACCATGGAGGATTCCGTCGAGGTCCCGTCCGAGACTTTTTTTGAGTATGAGCCGATCGGGGATGTAGAGGATACGGAGGACTCTAGCAGCTCATCCTAGGAGTCTCCATTTGGTGGCCTGATCTTTTGATGATGACCTGACCCGGTTCCTGCTACTTTGTAGATGGTTCTTTTTGTATGCTTACCTTGCCACCCTTTCATTTATTGGATTGTAGTAGTCAGGGTTGGTATGAACAGTATGCTATGATGTACGAATATTATTAAGTTATCCAGGTCCCACTTTACTCACATATTGTACGGGGATTTATTTGAGTATCGCTTCCGCATGCATGATGCATTCATTATATCTCTCGTCCTAGTTTATCAGAAGATCTTGGGGTCGCGAGAGATTGTCGCATGGTTCCTTGTGGATGTTCGTGCGCTCGTGCCCGGGGCGCGGGGCGTGACACTCTCTATTTCTTTTCTTCTTCCTCTCCATTCCTTCTTCAGCCGAACCAGCCTTGTCGACTATAACCTTGCTTCGCCCTGCTCGATCGCCGCTCCCGGCCGCCACCTCGCCTCACGCTGGCCATCAACATCAACCTCAGCCTCTCCCCTACAAGCACCCACAACCGTTCATCAATTGGAGGTCTTGATTTGCCTGACCAGCCCTATTTCCAAAACCAGACAGATTTGGGCACAACTGAGGGTAAGTCTTCGTTCGATCACTTCAAGATTTCATTTTACCTTCAATTTTCGGTGAGACCTTGTAGACTTAATGTACTCTTTTATGCCGAGCTAAGGTAGTGAGTTTGGCTAAGTTTCGATGGAGTTTTGTTGCTGAAATGTTGTGGTTTCCATTGAGCAGAATCTGGCTGTCGGAGAACTTGAGGGAGCCGGGACTATTCGTGGGTTTTCGAGCGTTGACTCGCCCTAAAATCTTCGGTGAGGCTTTTTAGACATAGAACTACATGTTAGCAATTGAATTATATGATGAAATAAGGTTTAAAGTGGAGTTATGGGCTGATTAGGAGAGTCAAGGGAAAAACTGAAACCGCCCTGTTTCGATTTGTGCAATCCAAATTCTTAAGGGTTGTTTGGGATGTCGTCTTGCCTTAATTTTGTCGTTGAGACATATTAGGATGTTAATTGAGATGTTATTCAGGTGTATGCTCCGTGTTTTGGCGTATTGGAAGAGAAAAATTGATTAATCGGGCGAATTCCTCCAGGTGTGTGGCTGCCTAGTTTTGGATCCCTAAAATCGAATACTTGGAGTGCCTTTAGAGGAATTTTAATTGATTAAAGCTTAACGTAAGGAGTTTCTAAACCTTGGTTAGGAAGATAGGCCTCTATTGGACGAACTGAGATTTGTTTGGATGCATTTTGTGGAGTTATTGTGTTGAATGATCATTGTCGACCGAGGCAATTGAATGCGAGCCATGTGAACTCCTTGTGATGAGAAACTGTTATTCTCATAATTACGTGGTTGCACTAGTTTTCAACTAATGTATATGCTTAACATTTGACAATGCTTGTGAGTATTCATTCTTGTTGGTTCGCATTCAATAGAATCACTAATTGGTGAATAAAATTATACTCGATCATGAAGTTTAAGTGGGTAGAGAAACTGATATGCTTATGAACTGTGGCACCCTGATGCGTTGGGACGCGGGGTCGCATTGGTTGATATCCTAAGGCAACAAGATGCGGGATAAGTTGTACATGTGTCGACACAAGCCCTAAATGGCATTGAAAACTTGAGGTGTTTAATGCGGGTTATAGTTTATCTTGGTTTGAGGCGTTATGACGCGGACCCAGCCTGAGGCATCTTACGCGGGCATGGTTAATGAAATGAATCATGGTGATAGAATTTAAAGCTTGATCTTATATGTTCATGCCTGCTTGAGTTGTGAAATATGATGATATGCCTTGATGATTGTCAATCACACGTTTCTCTATAGTACATTGTTGTGATTAATTGCCATATACTGTTGTTGGCATGCCTTTGCTCATTGTTCTTTTATGTCTGGGTGTATTGTCGGCCTAACCTTGAGTTAGGACTTAGCTTACTGAGATGTGTGTCTCGCCCCATCGTGGGACCTTACTTTTCCAGACCCGAAGCCTTGAAGGATGTTTTCGACCTGCCTGGGCGATCTTAAGGAGGTGACCGCCTATTTTGACGAGTTCCCTGATGGTCGGTGGACTATATACATTAGGAAGTGTATTGTTGTTTTGTAGATGAGGGAGGAAAAGATTGAAAACCCCATAGGTTCGAGGCTTGGTTTCGTAGGGTCAGAGAGGTGACTATAGGACCTTTGAAGTCCACAGAAATGCCTTGAGCTGTTGTACCTGGCTGGTGTCATCCTATTTGAGATGAGATAGAAGTGAAAGCGTCCGTAGTAGGATCGCGGAACGTGCCGGAGAAGATCACTACCCTGGAGGAAGTTGATGAGGTGATAGAGATTTCTGCTTTTGAGAATGAGCTGGAGGATACCATGGCGGACGACTCGATGGATGTACGCTCTAAGACCTTTTTTGAGTATGATCCAGACGAAGATGAGGACGAAGACGGAGCTAGTGGTTCGTCTTAGTAGGTTCTTGTCTTAGAATTTGTCTTTTGGGAAACTGGCCTTGAAGGTTAATTATCTTTTAGGGACCTAGGTAAGTGTTGTCTTTTGATTAGTCCCCAACCTACCCCCGACCCGACTGAAAGTTGTAGTTTGGTTTTGGATCTTTTGTATAAACTCATGTTTATGTTATGATAGTATATATATTCTCGTTATTCCCAGGTTTCCTTTTATTTATTGGAGTTGTACATTTATTTCGTTTCTGCAAGCGTGTTTCATATCACGTGTACCGCGTGGACCGTATCTTGGGACTTGAGCGGTCATGTTTGGATGTTGCAAGCTCGCGATTGGGTACGAGGCATGACATCCTCGCTTGTTTGGTATCATGGCATGGTCAGCTCGATCCAAGTTGATTGAGGATTGGAGTAATAAGAGGGATGAGCTGGGATTGACTGGGTAGCGAGACTTTTGGAGGTTCGTTAGAGTTTGGTACAAAATGCATGACATATGAATTGGCACATGTGGTTGACATATGATATTGGCATGATTGTAGTAGTTTATGAAGATCAAGCTTTGCGCTTAACACTGGGAGTCAAAATTGGCTTGTTGAGTGAATGATTATTGCTGGTTATGTTGAACCGTTGAAGTGACTGGAATTGAGTCGTAGTCGTGAAATATTTATTGAGGTGCTTCTGGAGATAACTTTGTGGATGGTCGTCTTGTTTTGGTTGATGCTTTTAAGACGTATTCTTAGAATCATTTGACTTGACTAGATAAGTAAGTCTCTAATTCCGTAGTGGAATTATAGTGGTTTAGGTGTAATAAGTATAGACCAGAATGAGCAACCCGCCTAGAAGGCCTGGAAGACCTAGGAGCGGAGCTTCTAGCTCAAGACCGCCCGTAGTGGAAGACCCAAGAATGGATGGAGTGCTGAGAGCACTAGAAATGATTGGCGATCTCATGGACAGACAAACCCAAGACCGGGATGCTGGCATTGCTCAAGCTGTAGGAGTTGCTATAGCTGCTGTTAACGCTAATAATGGCAACAACGGAGGTAACTGGATTAATGTGGACAATAACCACGGTAACGAAACGGGTAATGCCCAAGTGGAAGGGATTGTGGCTAGGCAAATGGGCTAACTAGTCGAGCATTTTATTAAGTTGAAGCCAACCCAGTTCGATGGAACTGATGATTCTGAATTGGCTCCAAGGTAGATAGAAAAGCTTGAGAAAACTTTTGGGGTTTTGAGATGCACTGACGAAGAAAAAGTGTCGTTGGCGGTGTACTAGCTGGAAGGTACTGCAAAGGATTGGTGGAGCGCCACCAAGAACTGAATATTCCCAGAAGGGACTGCCTTGACTTGGAATGCCTTTACCTCTACCTTTAATGACAAGTACTTTTCGGAGACTGCCCGTGAAAGGAAGCAAGTGGAATTTCAATAGTTACATCATAATCATTTGACGGTGGACCAATATGAAGACGAGTTTGCTAGGCTGTCAAGGTACGTACCAAGATCAGTAGAGGACAAGCTAGAAAAGACGCGGAAGTTTCGAGATGGGTTGAGGCCCAAGCTTCATAGTCAGATGGTGGTCGTGAACTTAAGGACTTATAAAGAAATTTATGAACGGGCTCAAATGATAGAAAGGGACGTGAAGGAAAGAACGACCGCATCTGGATCGCGGTTTGGGTCATTTCGAGATAATTGTCAAGCAGGTAAGAGACCAATGGCTGGTAATAGACGTTTCATCCCTCCAATAAGGAAGAGCATTGGGAAACTGCCGCACCAAGGAAACTAAAACAGCCGCCTCTATAGCAGGAGGCATGGGAATGGACCTTGCCCGACCAGGACCGGAACATGCTTTAAGTGTGGTCAGTTGGGTCATCAGATGAGAAGTTGTCCTAATCAAACCCTAGGGCCTAGACCACATGGACAGCGACCGCAGGTAGGACCATCGGCTATAGTTCCACAGAATGATCAGAATCGACCGCCAGCCCAAGGAAGGGTTTATGCTGTGGCACGCAGGGAAGCGGAAGAAGCGCATGATGTGGTTAAAGGTATGATTTATTTGTGTGATCAAGCCGCTTATGCATTATTTGACCCTGGCGCTTCGCATTCTTTCGTGTCCGCTCAATTTGCTGATTTGATCGATATGAAGTTGAAACAGTTGAATGTGATATTGCATGTTGCCACCCCGTTAAAGGATAATGTGTTTGTCTCATTAGGCTGTGCGGACTGTAAGATATTCATTGATAGTAGTGAAGAGAGGATAGATTTGGCTGTGTTGCCTATGTACGACTTTGATGTGATTATTGGAATAGATTGGTTGGGAAAGCAAAGGGCAGTAGTTGATTGTGGTAGCAGGATAATCCGTTTTTATCCAGATAGTCGCCCAAATTTTGAATTTGTGGGAAGTCGAGGAGGGATCTCGATTCCTTTAGTCTCATCGCTTGAAGTGACAAGACTGTTAACCGAAGTATGTCAAGTTTATTTAGTCGCAGTAATGGATACGACCGCCGAGGAACCTAAATTAGAAAGTATTCCAGTAGTGTGTGAATTTCCTAACGTCTTTCTCCAAGAATTGCTAGGATTGCCACCAGAGAGGGAAATTGAATTTGTAATCGAATTAGCCCCTGGAACGGAGCCAATCTCGAAGGCACCTTATAGAATGTCCCTGTCGGAGTTGAAAGAGTTAAAGGTACAGATGCAAGAATTATTAGGTAAAAGGATTTAGTTGATCAAGTGCTTCACCGTGGGGAGCGCTGGTGTTGTTTGTGAGGAAAACAGATGGATCCTTGTGGTTACGTATTGATTATAGGCAGCTGAATCAAGTAACTATAAAGAATAAATACCCGCTACCGATGATTGATGATTTATTCGACCAGTTGCAAGGAGTTTCTGTATTCTCTAAAATAGACCGGAGGATCGGTTTTCATCAGTTGAGAATTAAAAAAGAGGACATACCGAAGACAGCTTTTAGGACAAGGTGTGGTCACTATGAGTTCACCGTTATGCCTTTTGGGCTGACTAATGCTCCAGCTGCATTTATGGATTTAATACATCGAGTATTCAAGGAATTCTTGGATAGGTTCATGATGGTCTTCATCGATGATATTCTAATTTAATCAAGGAGTAATGAAGAACATGAAAGGCATTTGAGGATTGTCTTACAGACTCTGAGGGAGCACTCATTTTACGCTAAGTTTAGCAAATGCGAGTTCTGGCTGAATAAAGTAGCATTTCTTGGCTACGTAGTATCTGGAGAAGGAATTACTATGGACCCTGCGAAGATTGAAGTTGTTATGAATTGGCCTTGACCTACTACAGTTACGGAAATCCGGAGTTTCCTAGGACTGGCTGGTTATTACCGACGCTTCGTGGAAAAGTTTTCATCTATATCTATTCTGCTGACAAGGTTAACTAAAAAGGACACGAAGTTTGAGTGGACAGATAAGTGTGAAAGAAACTTATAAGATCTTAAGCATCAGTTGACGACTGCACCAGTATTGACGATCCCATCAAGACCTGGAGGCTACGAGATATATAGTGATGCTTCACCAAAGGGGCTAGGCTGCGTGCTAATGCAACATGGAAGAGTGGTTGCCTATGCCTCACGACAACTGAGACCGCGTGAGTTGAATTATCTAACTCATGACTTAGAATTAGCTGCAATTATCTTTGCCCTGAAGATCTGGAGGTATTATTTGTGTGACAAAAAGTTTTAGATTTATACAGATCACCAAAGCCTGAAGTACCTCTTTTCCTAGAAGGAATTAAATATAAGGCAACGTTGATGGATATAGCTACTTAAGGATTATGACTGTGACATTCTGTATCATCCCGGAAAAGCGAATAGGGTCGCGGATGCACTCAGTCGGAAATCGAGCATTGCTTGTCTATTGGTTGAATGATGGTCTTTACTCGAGGGACTAAGAGACTTTGAATTCAAGCTGGAAGTTTGTCAACTGTCCAGTTTAGTAGTGACCTTGAGAATAGAACCTGAAATCCAAGAAAAGATAAAGGTTTTGCAGTCTACGGACCCATAAATTCAGAAAATCCTTGAAATGGATGTAACGAAAAGAAAGCCGGAATTCCAGGCGTCCGGAGACAGGATGTTGAGATTTCAAGGACGTCTATGTGTCACGCCCTACGTCCCGGGCACGAGCACGCGACTCCCTACAAGCAAACCATATAATCTTTCGGGGTCTCAAGATCTACAATCTAAGCCGAGAGACATAACAACTATATCAAGCATGCGGAAGCGATAAATAAGCAACTCTTTTGTACAAAATATAAATTAAGTAGGATTTGGATAGCATGGAAATTGTCGTACATAATAATCGACTGTGCATACAAGTACAGGGCAACTAAAATTCGATAAGCAAGGGGTGACGGAGTGAATACAAAATGGACCATCAACAAAATCCAAAATAACCATAGTCGGGGTCACCACAAAGATCAAGCCACAAACTAGAATCTCCTAGGAAGAGCTGCTGGAGTCATTGGTGTCCTCGGCATCCTTCGTCGGCTCATACTTTGAGAACGTCTCAGAGCAAACCTCAATAGTATCCTCCATGGTCTCTTCATATGACGGCTCTGCGAGATCCTCCTCGGTCGCCTCCAGGATAATGACTTCCTACTCCTCAATAAACTTTAGCGTCGGGATCCTCTCCAGCTCGTTCCTAGAACCGACTGTCGATCCCTCGGCCTGGTCTTGGTCCCTACCGAGGTGGCACCAATCAGGGATCACTCCCCAGGGCACCTCATGGGGCTTCAACGGCTCAGTCGACTCGTCCCCAACTTTCCTAAACCACGCCTCATACCTTTGAGGCTTCCAGTCCGTACTACCCTCGTCAACCCACACCACTGTACACTTCCTCACGTATATGGTCCCCTGACCGTCAGGGAACTCATCAAAATACGCGGTTATCTCCTTAGGGTCTCCAAAGCGAATAGGCCACATAGTCAAGGCCTAGGATTCGTAAAAATAAGGGTCCCCAAAGGGGTGAGATACACATCTCAGTAAAAGAGTCGTAACCTTAGGTTAGGCCGACTGTCCATTCAGGTAGTCATCTACCCCAAAATTCCAAACTCATAAACAAACAGGCACATACAAATAAAGATGACGACACACAGATGACAGGCATGCAGCTATGACATCATATCACACCCAGATGATCATGCACGCCTCGTCCAGCCACTTCACCACAACCATCTCTTTCTGCCTGCCTTATTCTCATGCCCGTGATTAGATCGCATCAGGCTCGGTCCGCGTAAATGCATCAAACCGTCATTGACAACCCGCGTAAACGCATCAGGTTTCAATGATTCTCCAAGCTAGTGTCACCACCTTATATCTCCGTCCCGCGTAAACGCATCAGGACCGTGGCCTTTTCATAATCCCGCGATTGGATCGCATCAGGATGCCTCACAATTCTAACCCCAGGCATCAGCGCCTCAGGGTATCATCCACCTCACCCCGCATCTCATATGCGTCAGGGTCTCGCCATGTCACATTTATGCCATGATTTTCAATTCGTTTCACATACATGACGACATATGCAGTTCAAGCACAACTCAAAGACTCATGGCATGCAAGGCAATCAAGTGACATAAACACATGACAGATAATTCAAGCACAAGCATTTACACACCTTAAATCCCTATAACAACTTAGGGTGCACCAAGAACATTCACCATGGAATCTCTCACCAAATAACCAATTTATCACTCGACTCACCCAATCGAGTCCAATCTTCCTATCCTAAGTTTAGGATTCCCTTACCTTGAATTTGATAACACAAATTTCTCCCCTTGAGCCTCCACAATTTTCGGCTTCAAGGGCCCAAGGTCGAACTCACCGCGCAACCTAATAAAATCCAACCAACCCGTCAATTTCCATGTCCAATTTCCCAATCCATGAATCACAAACCTCCATAACATAATCCTCATCATCTTAGCATTTCTAAATCACCAATTTGAGGCTCAAAACTAATAGCCATCAGCTCCAACAACTTCGGTCTTGCATAGAACCGAACCGGCTATTTTCGGTTCTATGCAAACCGAGCACAACCAGCCCTAAATCTCCATCAATTCCATCGTTTAATCACTATCGTACCTCTTAGCATGTCTATCTAAGGGTCTAAGGGCCTCACCGAGTGTTTGAGGTTGATTCGTCGTCGGAATCCCGTCAAAAGTCGTCGGATCCTCCAAGGTCAGTAACCGGCAGTTTTCTGTCCTACATTCACAAGACCCATTTGGGGTCAAAACTTCATCAAATCATTCCCAAATTTTTACCACAGATTGATATACATGTCTCCTAGATCTCCACAAAATTTAACGTCAAAATTCCAACATTTTGACCTCTTAAGGGGTCCAAAACATCACCTACCTCAGATTGGTTCACTTTTCATTGACTCCCGAGAAAACGCTTGGTCGGAGCTCCTCGGTGGTCCAAACGGCTTGGTTCCAGTTCGAGGAGGTCGGCAGGAGGTGGGGCTAGGCTCAGGTGTTCGGCTGGAGTCTAGGTAGTGGCCGGAGGGCGGCGTCGGAACGGCCGAGCGGCAAGGTCAGGGGCGGTCGACGATGGCACAAAACAAGGAAGAAGAGGTAGTTGTGGTCGTGAGCTATGGGGGGTTCTATGGTCGGCCAAAGTGAGGTGAGAGAGAGAAAAAAACTTCTATCCAAGGCTCAAGTCAAATAGTGGAATGGTAGGTGGTGTATAGTTGATTTGACCACTCTTTAGTCCATCTCTTGACAGTTGTCCTCAATGTCATTCAACTTGATCCAATGGCCACAATTCACCCACTTTTTTGGCAGCTATGGGGTAGGGATAAAGACCAAAATTCCCTTCCTTATTTGCATGGGCAAGGCTTAAGCTTTGAGGGGCTAAATGGTAATTTTACTCCCGACGTCCGGAACGTCGTTTTTCTCGTTTCAATATTCTTCGATAAGGCGACGGCCAATCCAAACATCACGTTGTAATTCTTGATTCTCCATTTTTAATTTTCAAGACTCATTTCTGATCGTTTTTCTCTATCGGATGTGGTCCCAGCCTATCTCGAACCGACGGGCGGCTTTTGCTGACATTACGCGTATCGACCCTATGATTCATATCACATTTATGGTTCGTTAATTCGTGGCGACTTTGATTGTCATGTAATTGTGAGAGTCTATCACTAGTCCCTTTGGTCTCGATCGTCACTGTCCGATTTAAGAAAATTTTTCAAATTATATATTGGTTAAGCGGCATCACCTGCGCTCCAATCGTATAGCGCTAGCAATTACATTTCTTAATCATTCTTAGATCGGCCTTTTTAAGGTTCTAAATGTCCTTTCGACAATCCTTATGGTCAAAGTGCCATTTCCTATCTGAGTTCCTAGGTCCACGTACCTTGTCTCGCGTTAGCCTTTCCTTTTTGATCAGCCTACTTGAATTGATCAAATTCGAGCGAGATACGACTGAAATACATCTCTAGATTTACTTCTCATTAATGAATCTAAAATTGATTGGAAATCAGAATGTCACAACTCTTCTCCCCTTATAAAAATTTCGTCCCCGAAATTTACATTACACTTAATTACTCAAATAAATTGGGGTGTTGTCGCCTCATCGTCTCTTCATTCGCCCACGTGGCGCCTTCAGTTCCATGGTGCTCCTATATTACCTTGACCAGTGGGATCTTCTCAATCCTAAGGATTTGTTCCTTCCGGTTCTTGATCCTTATCGGCCTCTCCACATAAGACACTCGGTCGTCCACCTTTATGGTCTCATAATCCAGCACATGTGTCGGGTCTGGTTCATACTTTCGCAGCATCGACACATGAAATACATTATGCACCTGGGATAGATTAGGCGGCAAGACAAGCCGGTAGGCCAAGGTTCCAATCCGCTTCAATATCTCAAACAGGCCTATGTACCTTGGGCTCAGCTTCCCCTTCTTTTCAAATTGCGATAGTCCTTTCATCGGTGACACCTTGAGGAAGACGTGATCGCCTACTTGAAATTTCAAGGGCTTACGCCGCTTATCTGCGTAGCTCTTCTGACGACTCTATGCCATCCTCAGTCTATCCCGAATTATCTTCATTGCTTCCACCAATTGCTCTACCAATTCTAGGCCTGTGATACTTCTTTCTCCAACCTCATCCCAGCAAATCGGGGTCTTGCAGTCTCTTCCATAGAGTGCTTCGAATGGTGCCATCTGGATACTTTGCTGGTAGCTATTATTATAAGCAAACTCTACCAAATGCAGCTGGTCTTCCCATCCACCTTTAAAATCAATGACGCATGCTCGCAACATATCCTCAAGCGTCTGTATCGTCCTTTCCGATTGCCCGTCTGTCTGTGGATGGTAGGCTATGCTAAACTGCAGTCGGGTTCCCATAACTGCTTGCAAACTCTTCCAAAAATTTGTCATGAATTTGGGATCTCTATCCGAGGTGATCGTCACAAGCACTCCGTGCAGCCTCACTATTTGTCTCATGTACAGTTCTGCATACCTATCCATATCAAAGTCTTTTCGCATCGGGATGAAATGTACGGACTTGGTCAATCTGTCTACGACTACCCATATAGAGTTGTGACCTCGCTGGCTCCCTGGGAGTCCCATTACAAAATTCATAATTACATGCTCCTACTTCCATTCCGAAATCTCCATTGACTGTAATAGTCCTCCAGGCTTACAATGTTGCACTTTCACTTGCTGGCACGTCAAACACTTAGCCACATACCTCCCTACATCGACCTTCATCCCGCTCCACCAATATTGTTGTCGTAAGTTCTGATACATTTTCGTACTTCTAGGGTGGATGCTATAATTGCTCTTGTGAGCCTCTGATAAAATCCTTTCCCTAAGTCCTTCATCCTTTGGCATGCACAATCGTCCTCGAAACTTCAGAATTCTGTCCTCAGACACTTGAAACTCGGGTATTCTCTTTGTCGCATCCATCTCAAGGATCTTCTGAATCTCTGGGTCCATAGACTATAGGGTCTTTATTCCTTCCTGGACTTCAGGTTCTACCCTCAACGTAGCTATTAAGCTGGACAACTGACAGACTTCTAGTCTGAACTCAGAATCTCTTAGATCTTCTTTCATCGACCAACCTTTCACCAGCAGACATGCAATGCTTGACTTCCGACTCAGCGTATCTGCTACTCTATTTGCTTTCCCAGGGTGATATAGTATATGACAATCATAATCCTTGAGCAGCTTCATTTACCTACGTTGCCACATGTTTAGCTCCTTCTGGGAAAATAGATACTTTAAGCTCTAGTGGTTGGTATAAATTTGAAACTTCTTGCCACATAGGTAATGTCTCCAAATCTTAAGAGCAAATACAATTGCCACTAACTCTAGGTCATGAGTTGGGTAGTTCATTTCATGTGGCCTCAATTGTCTGGACGCGTAGGCTACTACTCTTCCATGCTGCATCAGCACATAACCCAGTCCTTTCAGCAAGCATCGCTGTAAATCTCGTAACCTCCTGGTCCTGATGGAATTGTTAGCACTGGCGCGGTTGTCAATTTATGCTTGAGCTCTTGGAAACTCCTCTCGCATTTGTCAGTCCATTCAAACCTTGTTTCCTTCTTCGCAACAACGTCAATGGGATGGTTATGGATGAGAATTTCTCCACAAAACGCCTGTAGTATCCTGCCAGTCCCAAGAAACTTCTGACTTCAGTGATCATAGTAGACCTAGGCCAATTGGTTACAGCCTCGATCTTCGCAGGATCCACTGCAATTCCTTCACCCGATACCACATGACCAAGAAATGCTACCCTGCTCAGCCAGAATTCACATTTTACTCAACTTTGCGTATAGTGAATATTCCCTCAAAGTCTGCAAAACAATCCTTAAGTGCTCTTCATGTTCTGCATCACTCCTCGAGTAAATCAAGATATCGTCAATAAAGGCTATGACGAATCTATCTAGGAATTCCTTAAATACTCGATGCATCAGGTCCATGAATGCAGCTGGAGCGTTGGTCAAACCAAACAGCATCACCATAAACTCATAATGACCATACCTCGTCCTGAAAGCAATCTTAGGTATGTCTTCCTTCTTAATCCTCAGTTCGTGATACCCAGTCCTCAAGTCATTCTTCGAAAATACCGTCGCTCCTTGTAACTGATCAAACAGGTCATCAATCCTCGGCGGTGGGTATTTGTTCTTCACCGTTACTTGGTTCAGTTGCCGATAATCAATGCATAAACGCAAAGACCCTTCCTTCTTCCTTATGAATAGCACTGGCGCTCCCCACGGCGAAGCACTCGATCGGATAAATCCTTTATCTAGCAGCTCTTGCATCTGCACCTTTAACTCCTTCAGTTTTGACAGAGACATCCCGTATGGTGCTTTCGAGATCGGTTCTGTCCTAGGGGCTAACTCGATTACAAATTCTATTTCCCGTTCCAGTGGTAACCCTGGCAACTCTTGGGAAAACATATCAAGAAATTCATGCACTACCGGGATGCTCTCTAACTTTGGTTCTTCGGTAGTCGTGTTCATTATTGCCACTAAGTATGCCTGACACCCTTCAGGCATCAACTTAGTCACTTCCAGAGATGAGACTAAGGGAATCGAGATTCCTCCTCAACTTCCCACCAATTCAAAGCTAGGGCGGCCTCTCGGATAAAATCGAATTATCTTACTACCACAATCCACTACTGCCCCCTGCTTACCTAACCAATCCATTCCTATGATTACGTCAAAATCAAACATGGGTAACACAACTAGGTCAATATTCTCTTTACTCCCTCCAATTATGATTTCACAACCCGTACAGCCCAATGAAATCAATATATTATCCTTTAATGGAGTGGCAACATGCAGATTCTTGTTCAATGGTTTCAATTTCATACCCACCGAATCAGCAAACTGTGCAGACACAAATGAATGTGTGGTACCAGGGTCAAACAATGCATATGCAGCTTGGTCGCACAAGTAAACCGTACCTATGACTACACTTGGTGCTTCTTCTACCTCTCTGCGGGCTACTGCATATACCCTTCCCTATGCCGGTGGTCGATTCTGCTCAATCTGGAGAGTTGCAGTCGACGATCCAGCCTGCGGTCACTGCCCTTGAGGTCGATTTTTCGGAGCTTGGTTTGGGCACGTCCTCATCTGGTGGCCCAGTTAACCACATTTAAAACAAGCTCCAGTCTTTATTGGGCATGGCCCATTTTCATGCCTCCTGCCACAAAGGCGGTAGCTCCAGTTTGTGAGATTCGGCGGCTTCACGATATTTTTCCTTACGGGAGGTACGAAACTCCTATTGCCCGCTATCGACCTCTTGCCCATCTGGCAGTTATCTCTAAATGGTGTGAACCGCGATCCAGTTACGATGTTTCTCTCTTTCAAGTCCCGTTCTATCATCTGGCCCAGTTCATGTGTCTCCTTATACGTCCTCAGATTTAGAGCGATCATCTGACTACGGAGTTCGGGTCTTAGACCGTCCCTAAATATTCTTGCTTTCTCTTGAGGGTCTTCTATAGATCGAGGTGCATACCTCGACAGCCTCGAGAATTCGGCCTCGTACTAATCTATCGTGAGCTGGTTCTGACGTTGCTGTAGGAATTCCACCTGTTTCCTTTCCCTGGACGTCTCAGAAAAATACTTGTCGTTGAACGTCGTCTTAAAAGCATCCCAGTTTAAGGTCGTTCCTTTAGGGAAGATTCCGTCTTTGGTGGCAGCTCACCAATCATTCGTCGTACCCTCTAGTTGGTACACTGCTAGTGGTACCTTCTCTTCGTTCGTGCACCTTAGCACACCAAAAGCTTTCTGTAACTTCTCAATCCATCTAGGTGCTAGCTCAAGATCTCCAGTCCCATCAAACGGAGTCGGCTTCAACTTTATGAACTGCTCCACTAGTTGCCCCATCTATCTGGCCACGACAATTTCTTCTTAGGCATTCACGGCTTCATTGCCCTGGCCATGTTCATTCTGGCTTCCATTGCCACCATTGTTGCCGTTGTTGGCGTTGACGATGGCTATGGTAGCTCCTACTGCCTGGGCTATGGTGGCGTCTCGATCTTGGGTCTACCTATCAATAAGGTCACTAATTCTTTCCAGTGCCCTCAGCACACCATCATCCATCCTTGGATCTTTTGCTACGGGCGGCCTCGAGCTAGAGGCTCCGCCTCTTGACCTTCTAGACCTTCTAGACGGGTTGCTCATCCTTGCTTTTTCTACTTAACCTAGTCCACCACAAGTTCAGCAAGGAGTTAGTAACTCACTCATTCACCTAAATCCAAAGCTACTAACTAACTCTTAACAGAAGTAGTTACAATCCAACAGTACTCCATACCACAAACTCCATAAACATTTCAACAAATAGCCCATTGCTATTTCTCAGTTCCATTCTCTCCAACGGTTTACTAAAACCAAGCACACTCATTCATTAAGCAGGCCAAGGTCCAAAATGACCTTCAACACTAGGCAGAGAACTCAATCCTCAAGCCTTACCACAATCCTGCCAAGATCAAACACCAGCCATAAGTACCGGGTCACACATTATGCACCCCAGACCTCATCTTAACCAGTCTCCTAAGGTCTCACTGTCCGTCCTTGTCTCAACTTAATCCTCCTTATCACTCCAGTCCTCAACCACTTTAATCAAGCTGACTTCGCTTTGATACCAAATCGGACGGGGATGTCACGCCCCGCACCCTGGGAACGAGCACGCGACTTCCTATAAGCAAACCATATAATCTCTCGCGGTCCCAAGATTCACAATCTAAGCCGAGAGACATAACGACTATATCAAGCATGCAGAAGTGGTAAATAAGCAACTCCTCCGTACAAAATATAAATTAAGTGGGACTTGGATAGTATGGAAACTGTCGTACATAATAACTGACTGTGCATACAAGTACATGGCTACTAAAATTCGATAAGCAAGGGGCGACAGGTTGAGCATACAAAATGGACCATCAATAAAATCCAAAATAACCATGGTCGGGGTCACCACAAAAGATCAAGCCACAAACTAGAATCTCCTAGGAAGAGCTGCTGGAGTCATTGGTGTCCTCGACATCCTCCATCGGCTCGTACTCTGAGAATGTCTCGGAGCGAACCTCAATAGTATCCTCCATGGTCTCTTCATGCGACGGCTCTGCGAGATCCTCCTTGGTTGCCTCCAGGACAATGACCTCCTCCTCCTCAGTAAACTCTAGCGTCGGGGTCCTCTCCGGCCCGTTCCAAGAACTGACTACCGATCCCTCAGCCTGGTCCTGGTCCCTACAGGGGTGTCACCAATCAGGGATCACTCCCTAGGGTACCTCATGGGGGCTTCAGCGGCCCAGACGACTCGTCCCCAACATTCCTAAACCACGCCTCATACCTATGAGGCTTCCAGTCCGTACTACCGTCGTCAACCCACACCACGGTACACTTCCTCACATATATGGTCCCCTAACCGTTAGGGAACTCATCAAAATACGCGGTCATCTCCTTAGGGTCTATAAAGCGAATAGGCCACATAGTCAATGCCTAGGATCTGTAAAAATAAGGATCCCCAAAAGGGTGAGATACACATCTCAGTAAAAGAGTCCTAACCCTAGGTTAGGCCGACTGTCCACTCAGGCAGTCATCTACCCCAAAATTCCAAACTCATAAACGCATAGGCACATACAAATAAAGATGACGACACACAGATGACAGGCATGCAGCTATGGCATCATATCACACCCACATGATCATGCACGCCTCGTCCTGCCACTTCACCACAACCATCTCTTCCTGCCTGCCTTATTCTCATGCCCGCGATTAGATCGCATTAGGCTCGGTCCGCGTAAACGCATTAGACCGTCATTGACAACCCGCTTAAACGCATCAGGTTTCAATGATTCTCCAGGCCAGTGTCACCACCTTATATCTCCGTCCCGCGTAAACGCATCAGGACCGTGGCCTTTTCACAATCCAACGATTAGATCACATCAAGGTGCCTCACAATTCCAACCCCGCGCCTCAACACCTCAGGGTCTCACCCTGCGTCTCATAGGCGTTAGGGTCTTGCCATGTCACATTTATGCCATGATTTTCAATTCGTTTCCCATGCATGACGACATATGCAGTTCAAGCACAAATCAAAGACTCATGGCATGCAAGACAACCAAGTGACAAACACACATGGCAGATAATTCAAGCACAAGCATTTACACACCTTAATCCCCTATAACAACTTAGGGTGCACCAGGAACATTCACCATGGAATATCTCACCAAATAACCAATTTATCGCTCGACTCACCTAATCGAGTCCAATCTTCCTAGCCTAAGTTTAGGATTCCCTTACCTTGAATTTGACATCCCAAAATTCTCCTCTTGAGCCTCCAGAATTTTCAACTTCAAGGGCCCAAGGTCGAACTCACTGTGCAACCTAATAAAATACAACCAATCCGTCAATTTCCATGTCCAATTTCCTAATCCATGAACCACAAACCTCCATAACATAATCCTCATCATCTTAGCATTTCTAAATCACCAATTTGAGGCTCAAAACCAATAGCCATTTGCTCCAACATCTTCGTTCTTGCACAGAATCGAACCGGCTATTTTCGATTCTGTGCAAACCGAGCACAACCAGCCCTAAATCTCCACCAATTCCATTGTTTAATCACTATCGTACCTCTTAATATGTCTATATAAGGGTCTAAGGGTCTCACTGATAGTTTGAGGTCAAGTTGTCGCCGGAATCCCTTCAAAAGTCGCTAGATCCTCCAAAGTCAGTAACCGGCAGTTTTCTATCCTAAATTCACAAAACCCATTTGAGGTCAAAACTTCATCAAATCTTTCCCAACTTTTTACCACAGATTGATATACATGTCTCCTAGGCCTCCACAAAATTTGACCTTAAAATTCCAATATTTCGGCCTCCTAAGGGGTCAAAAACATCACCTACCTCAAATTGGATCACTTTTGGTTGACTCCCGGGAAAACGCTTGGTCGGAGCTCCTCGGTAGTCCAAACGGCTTGCTTCCAGTTCGAGGAGGTCAGCAGGAGGTGGGGCTAGGCTCAAGTGCTCAGCCGGAGTCTAGGTGGTAGCTGGAGGGTGGCGTTGGGACGGTCGAACAGCAAGGTCAGGGGCAGTCTGCGAAGGCACAAAACAAGGAAGAAGAGGAAGCTATGGTCGTGAGCTATGAGGGGTTCTATGGCCGGCCAAAATGAGGTGAGAGAGAGAAAAAAAGCTTATATCCAAGGCTCAAGTGAAAGAGTGGAATGGTAGGTGGTGTATAGTGGATTTGACCACTCTTTAGTCTATCTCTTGACATTTGTCCTCAATGTCATTCAACTTGATCCAATGGCCACAATTCACCCACTTTTTCGGCAGCTATGGTGTCATGCCCCGAACCCTTCGAGCACGCGAACATCTCTGCAAGAAAACAACACATCTCTCGTGGTCCCAAGATCCACAATCAATTCGAGAGATATTATATATATCTAGCATGCGAAAATGGTACTCAAATAAATCCCCGTACAAATATAAGTTAAGTGGGACCTGGATAGCATAAAAACTGTCATAGGTCATAATATTTGGTTCGTACAAATGTCGGCTACTACAATTCGCTAACAAACTAGGCGATGGGGTAGCACACAAAAAGAGTCCCTCATGACATCTAAAAGGATAGGGTCGGGTCGCCTCCAAAAGGCACAAGTCAACGAACTGGAGTCCTAAGATGAACTGCTGGAATCCTCGATATCCTCGGCATCCTTCGTTGGCTCGTACTCGGAGAAGGTCTCGGATGGGACCACGATAGAATCCTCCATGGTCGCCTCGTGAGACGGCTCCGCAAGATCCTCTTTGGTCGCCTCCAAGACGATGACCTCATCCTCCTCTATAGTGAAGTCCAGCGTCGGGGTCTTCTCCGGCCCGTTCTTAGAACCAACTACAGACTCCTCTGGCAACTCCTGCTCCCCAACAGTCTGGCACCAAGCAAGGATAACTCCCTGGGGTATCTCGTGGAGCTTCAGCGGCCCAATCTGCTCATCCTCAACTTTCTTAAATCATGCCTCAAACCTATGAGGCTTCCAGTCAGGGCTATCCTTGTCGACCTATACAACCGTGCATTTTCTTACATAAATATTCCCCTGACTATCCGAGAACTCATCAAAATACACCGTCATCTCCTTGGGATCCCCAAAACGTATGGGCCACATATCTAAGGCTTAGGATCTATAAAAATAAGGAGTCCGCAAAGGGGTGAGATAAACATCTCAGTAAAAGAGTTCTAACCCTATGTTAGGTTGACCGTCCACCCAAGTAGTCGTACACCCCAATAATTCCACTCACAGGCATATCAAGCACAAATCAATAAAACAACAACATACGGATGACAAGCATGCAACTATGACAACATGTCGCACTCTGATGATAATGCACAATTCATCCTGCCATCTCACCACAACCACCTCTTCCTGCTTACCTCAATCTCCAGCCCGCGATTAGATCACATCCGGCTCGGTCCTCGTAAACATATCAGATCGTCATCGGCAACTGCCCGTAAACTCATCAGACTCCGATGAATCTACAGGCCAATATCATCATCTCATTCCTCCATCCCTCGAATAGTTTGCATCAAGACCGTGGTCATCTCAACCCCGCGATTTCATCGCATCAGGGAGCCACACAACATCAACTCCACCCCGCGGTCTTGTCGCATCAGGGTATTCATCTCCCGCCTCGCGTCTCATACACCTCTGGGCCTCACCATGTCATGCTCATGCCATGTTATCTCGACTCAATTCACATACAAACAATAGGTGCAACTCATGCACAATTCGAATACTCATGGCATGCAAGACAATCAAATGACATTCGACATGGCAAACAACTCAAGCATAAACAATGTCACACACAATCATCCTATAACATCTTAGGATATAATAAAAGTTATCCCTTTGGACAAATCCTCACAAATCAATCAATTCAACCCTCGACTCACCCAATTGAGTTTAACCTCCCTATCCTAAGTTTAAGATTCCCTTACCTTATGTTTGATAATACCAAAATTCACTTCTTGGATCCTCAAAGTTTCGGCCTCCTAGGGTTCAAGGTCGAACTCGCCGCGCAACCTAGGAATTTCAACCGATTCCATCAATTTTCAAGTCCAATTCAACCATCCATGAATCTTAATCCTTCATAGCATAATCCTCAACATCTTAACATGTTTTAATCACCAATTTGAGACTCAAAATCCGTTGCCAACAGCCCCAGCCTTGCACAGAACTGAACCGGTTCTTCCCGGTTCTATGCAAACTGGGCATAATCAACCCTAAACCAACTCTAAATCCATCATTTAATCCTCATCCTACCTCTTAACATGTCTATCTAAGGGTTCTTGAAGCTCACCGTGAGTTTGAGGTCGATTGGTTGCCGAAAACCTGTTGAAAGTCGCCGAATATCCCTAGGTCAGTTCTGACAATTTTCTATCCATAGTTTACAAGACTGATTCGAGATCAAAACTTCATCAAATCAAGCCCAAAATTTTACCACATATTCATATACATGTCTACTAGGTCTCCACAAAATTTGACCTCAAAACTCTAGCATTTTGGCCTTCAAAATGGTCGGAAACCGGACCTACCTCAGGTTGGAGCAGATTCTATCGACTCTCGGGAAAATGCTTGGCCGGAGCTCCTCGGTGATCTAAATGCCTCGCTTTTACTTCAAGGAGGTCAATAAGACATAGATCTAAGTTGGTGTGGTTGGCCGGCGGTCAGGCGATGGCCGGAGGAGGTCGTCGACGACCCCGAACAGCAGCTCCAGAATCGATCGCCGGCGAGCAGTAAAAGAAGGAAGAAGAAGAGGAGTTTCGATGGTTCTTGAGGAGCAAATGGCTGAATGAGAGGTGAGAGAGAGTGTGAGGGAAGACTATATTCAAAGCCTTGGTCAATGGTTGAATGGTAGGTTTGGCATAGTAGATTTGACCACTCTTTACACCATCCATTGACATTTGTCCCCTTGTCATTCAAACTTTGATCTAATGGCCCTCATTCACTCTCTTTTTCGGCAGCCTTGAGGGGGGTTTAATGTCCAAAATGCCCTTCTTCAATTGCATGGGCAAGGCATAAGCTTGAGGGACAAAAGGGTAATTTCACCCCTGACGTCCAGAACGTCGTTTTTCTTGCTCCAAAACTCTTCGATAGGGCGACGACCAATCCAAATGTAATGTTGGAATTCTTGATTCTCCATTTCAATTTTTAAGACTCATTTCTAATGGTTTTATTTATCAGACGTGATTCTAGCCTACCCAAATCGACGGGCGGCTTTTGCAGACATTACGCATATCGACCCCGTGATTCATATCACATTTAGAGCTCGTCATTTCATGGAGGCTTTGTTTGTCATGTAATTGTGAGGGTTTATCACTAGTCCCTATGGTCTCGATCGTCACGGTCCGATTTAGGAAAATTTTACAAATCATACGTTGTTAAGCGGTATCACCCGCGCTCCAATTGTATGACACTCACAAAGCAATCCTTAATCGTTCTTAGATTGGCCTCTTGGTGGTTCTAAATATCCCTTCGACAATCCTTATGGTCAAAATTCCATTTCCTATTTAAGTCGCTCAAGGACTATGATTGTGAGATATTATATCATCCTGGGAAAGCCAACAGAGTAGCAGATGCACTAATTCGGAAGTCAAGTATTGCATGCCTGCTAGTGAGAAGTTAGTGGATGATGGAAGACTTGAGAGATTTAGAATTCATATTTGATGTTGATCAGTTATCCAGTCTAATAGCTACGCTGAGGGTGGAACCTGAGGTCCAAGAAGGGATAAAGGCATTACAGTATACGTACCCGGAGATTCAAAAAATTGTAAAGACGGATGCGACAAAGAGAAAGCTGGAATTTCAGGTGTCTGAAGATGGAATTTTGAGGTTCCAAAGACGACTGTGTGTACCAAAGGATGACGAACTCAAGGAAAGAATCTTGTTAAAGGCTCACAGGAGCAACTATAGTGTCCATCCTGAAAGTTCAAAGATGTACCAGAATTTGCGACAACACTATTGGTGGAACGGAATGAAGGTGGACGTAGCGAGATACGTGGCTAAGTGCTTGACATGCCAGCAAGTGAAAGCACAACACTGTAAGTCTGGAGGACTGCTGCAGCCACTGGAAATTTCAGAATGGAAGTAGGAGCACATAACCATGGATTTCGTGATGGGACTGCCGAGGAGCCAACGAGGCCATGACTCAATATGGGTAGTCGTGGACAGATTGACCAAGTCTGCTTACTTCATTCCCGTACGAAAGGACTTCACTATGGATAATTATGCAGAACTATACATGAGGCAGATAGTAAGGTTACACGGAGTGCCCGTGACAATCACCTCGGATAGGGATCCGAAATTCACAGCAAATTTTTAGAAGAGTCTGTAAGAGGTTATGGGAACCCGTCTGCGGTTCAGTACAACATACCATCCACAGACAGATGGACAGTCAGAAAGAATGATCCAGATGCTTGAGGACATATTGAGAGCGTGCGTCATTGATTTTAAAGGTGGATAGGAAAATAGCTACACCTAGTAGAATTTGCTTACAATAATAGCTATTAGCAGAGTATATAGATGGCATCGTTTGAAGCACTCTATGGTAGAGCCTGCAGAATACCGATATGCTGGGATGAGGTCGGAGAAAGAAGTATCACAAGCCTAGAATTGGTAGAGCAATCGGTGGAAGCAGTGAAAGTAATCCGGGATAGACTGAGGATGGCGCAGAGTCTCCAGAAGAGCTATGCAGACAAGCGGCGTAAGCCCCTGGAGTTTCAAGTGGGCGATCACGTCTTCCTCAAGGTGTCACCGATGAGAGAACTATCGCGATTCGGAAAGAAGGGGAAACTAAACCCAAGGTATGTAGGCCCTTTTGAGATACTGGAACGGATTGGAACCTTAGCCTACCGGCTTGCCCTGCCGCCAAATCTATCCTAGGTGCATAATGTATTCCATGTGTCGATGCTATGAAAGTATGAACTTAAGCCGACACATATACTAGATTACGAGGCCATAGAAGTGGACGATAGAGTGTCTTTTGTGGAGAGGCTAATAAGGATCGAGGATCGGAAGGAGCAAATCCTCAAGAATAAGAGGATTCCACTGGTCAAAGTAGTATGGGAGCACCACAGAAATGAAGGAGCCACGTGAGGGAATGAAGAGAGAATGAGGCGACAACACCCCCATTTATTTGAGTAATTGAGTGTAATGTAAATTTCGAGGGCGAAATTTTTGTAAGGGGGGAAGAGTTATGACATTTTGATTTCCAATTAATTTCAGACTCTGTAATGAGAAGTTTATATGTATCAAGAGATGTGTTTCAATTGTATTCCGCTCAAATCTGATCAATTTGAGTAGACTGACCGAAAGGGAAAGGCTGACGAGAGACGAGGTACGTGGACCTAGGCGACTCGGATAGGAAATGGCGCTTTAACCATAAGGATTGTCGAGGAGATATTTAGAACCACCAAGAGGCCGATCTAAGAACAATTAAGGATTTCCTTACGAGTGTCGTACGATTGAAGCGCGGGTGATACCGCTTAATCAGCTTATGATTTGCAAAATTATCTTAAATCGGACAGTGACGATCGAGACCATAGGGACTAGTGATAAACCCTCACAATTACATGACAACCAGAGCCATCATGAATTGACGAGCCCTAAACGTGATATGAATCACGGGGTCGATACACGTAATGTTTGTAAAAGTCGCCCGTTAGTTCGGGATAGGCTAGAATCACGTTTGATAGAGGAAACTATCAGAAACGAGTTCTGAAAAGTTTGAAATGAAAAATCAAGAATTCCAACATTATTCGGATTAGTCATCACCCTATCGAAAAGTTTTGGAACAAGAAAAATGACGTTCTGAACGTCGGGGGTAAAATGACCATTTTGCCCCTCAAGCTTAGAACTTTACCCTTGCAATTGACGAAGGGCATAATGGACATTAAACCCCCAAGGCTGCCGAAAATACAAGGGGAAATGTGGACCATTGGATCTCCTTTGGAAAAGACAATGCCAAGTGTCACAAGATCAAGGGTTGTAGTCATATCAACCTTTTGGCTCACCTAACATTCAAATCATTGACCAAAATTTGGATATAAAAAAATTCTCTCTCTCCTCACCCCCATTCCGCCGAACCCCCCCAACAACTGAGCAAGCCATCTTCTTCTTCTTCTCTATTTCTGCTCTCCGCTCGACCAGATCGGAGCTTCCTATTCGTCGATCACGACCGTCCCTTTCAGCCACTAGCCGACCATCGGCCGACCACCCCAGCATAGCTTTATGTCCTTCCGACATCCTCGAATAAGAATCACAGCATTTGGAGTACCGAGGAGTCCCGAGCAGAGATTCTCCCGAGAGCCGACATATTAGGACTCAACCTGAGGTAGGTCTGATTCTTAGCCCTTTTTCTGGTCGAAATCTTGGAATCTTGGGCCCAAATTTGTGGAGATCTACTAGAGATGTGTAGGGTTCTGTGGTAAAAATTGGGGCTTAATTTGATAAGGTTTTGACTACGAACCGGCCTTGTGAATTTTGCCCAGAATTTGCCGACAAACTGACCTTAGACAATTCGGCGACCTTGGGTGAGTTTTCGGTGACCAATCGACTTGAAACTCATGGTGAGCCTCCGAAATCCTTAGGTAGACATGTTAAGAGGTAGGATAGTGTATAAATATTGGAATTGGAGTGGATTTAGGACCGGTTGGACCCGGCTTGCACAGAACCGAGTGGGACCGATTCGGTGCTGGGCCAAACCGATTCAGTTGAGGGCTGAAAGTGGGGATTTTGAGCTACAAATTGATGTTTAAGATGTGATGAGATGATGAGGGTTAATCTATGGGTGATTGGGGTTGAAAGATTGAGCAATTGGGTACGGAAATTGACGGAATTGATTGAAATTCTAGGTTGCGTAGTGAATTGGTCTTAAATTGATTTGGCCGAGACCTTGAGACAATCACAAGGAGTAATTTGTGTTGTCAAGCTCAAAGGTAAGGGATTCCTAAACTTAAGCTAGGGGGATTGGACTCAATTGGGTGAGTCGAGGTTTGATTGAATTCGATTCATGAGAAACTTTCTAAGGGGATAGTATTCATTATATCCTAAGTTTTAAGGGATGTTTGTGTGGGACTTGATCTTTGCATGAGTCGTTTGCCATGTCTGAGTATTATGTGACTTGCTTTGCATGCCATGAGAGTTCACATTGTGTATGAGTGGCACCTATCGTTGTATGTGAATCAAATTGAAATAACATGGCATGAGTATGACATGACGAGAGAGGCGTATGAGACGCGGGGCAGGAGTTGATACCCTGATGCGACAAGATCATGGGGTGAAGCTATTGTTGTGTGGCATCCTGATGTGACGAAGTCACGGGGTTGAGATAGCCACGGTCCTGATGCAAACTATTCGCGGGACGGAGCATGAGGTAATGAGATTTGCCTAGAGATTCATCGGCACCTGATGCGTTTACGCGGGTCACCGACGACGGTCTAATGCGCTTACGCGGACCGAGCCTGAGGCGACTTGATCGCGGGCTAGAGATTGAGGCAGACGGTGATTAGTGGATGTGAAAAGTGGCAGGCTGAGAATGCATGTACATCTGAGTGTGGTATGAGGTCTTCATTGTATGCCTGTTGTTTGTATGTTGTTGTTTCATTGAATTGTGTCTGATATGCCTGTCTGTTTATGAGGATGATTTTGTTAAAAGGTACGACTACCTGTGTGGACTATCGACCTAACATATGGTTTAGGATTCTTTTACTAAGATGAGTATCTCACCCCTATTGGGGACCCTTATTTTTACAGATTTTAGGCCTTAGTCATGTGGCCCATACGTTTTGAGGATCCTAAAGAGATGACAACGTATTTTGACGAGTTCCCGGATAGATAGGGGAACATATATATGAGAAAATGTACTGTTGTATGGGTAGATGAGGGTAAGCCAGATTGAAAGCCTCATAGATTCGATGCGTGGTTTAAGAAGGAAGAGGATGCACAGATTGAGCCATTGAAGCTCCACGAGGTACCTCAGGGTGTCATACTCGATTGGTGCCAAACCGCAGCAGAGCAGGAGATGCCAGAGGGGCAGTAGTAGAGTTTAGGAATGGGCCAGAGAAAACCTCGACTGTGGAGTTCACAGAGCAGGAGGAGGAGGAGGTCATAGTCCTGGAGGCGTTCGAGGGGGACCTTGCTGAGCCGTCGCTGGAGATGACCATGGGGGATTCTGTCGAGGTCTCATCCAAGACTTTTTATGAGTATGAGCCGACCGGGGACACAGAGGATACAGAGGACTCCAGCAGCTCATTCTAAGAGTCACTAGTTGGTGGCTTGATCTTTTGATGATATCCTGACCCGATTCCTGCTGACTCAGTAGATGGTTCTTTTTGTATGCTTACCCTGTTACCCCCTCGTTTATCGAATTGCAGTAGTCAGTGTCGGTATGAACAATATGCTATGATGTACGAATGTTATTAAGCTATTTAGGTCCCACTTAACTTACATATTGTACGGGGATTTATTCGAGTATCGCTTCCGCATGCATGATGCATTCGTTATATCTCTCGTCCTAGTTTATCAGAAGATCTTGGGACCGCGAGAGATTATCGCATGGTTCCTTGCAGGATGTTCGCGCGTTCGTGCTCGGGGCGCGAGGAGTGACACTCTCTATTTCTTTTCTTCTTCCTCTTGATTCCTTCTTCAGCCGAACTAGCCTTGCCGACCAAAACCTAGCTTCGCCCCGCTCGACCGCCGCTCCCGGCCGCTACCTCGCCTCACGCTGGCCATCAACATCAACCTCAGCCTCTCCCCTACAAGCACCCGCAACCGTTCATCAATTGGAGGTCTTTATTTGCCCGACCAGCCCTATTTCCAAAACCAGACAAATTTGGGCTCAACCGAGGGTAAGTCTTCGTTCGATCACTTCAAGACTTTATTTTACCTCCAATTTTCGGTGAGACTTGTAGACTTAATGTACTCTTGTATGCTGAGATGAGGTAGTGAGTTTGGCAAAGTTTCGATGGAGTTTTGCTGTTGAAATGTTGTGGTTTCCATTGAGCAGAATCTGGCTACCGAAGAACTTGAGGGAGCCGGGACTGTTCATGGGTTTTCGAGCGTTGACTCGCCCTAAAATCTTCGATGAGGCTTTTTAGACATAGAATACATGTTAGCAATTGAATTATATGATGAAATAAGGTTTAAAGTGGAGTTATGGGCTGATTAGGAGAGTCAAGGGCAGAACTGAAACCGCCCTATTTTGATTTGTGCAAACCAAATTCTTAAGGGTTGTTTAGGGTGTCGTCTTGCCTTAATTTCATCGTTGAGACATATTAGGTTGTTAATTGAGATGTTATTGAGGTGTATGCTTCGTGGTTTGGCGTATTGGAAGAGAAAAATTGATTAATCGAGTGAATTACTCTAGGTGCGTGGCTGCCTGGTTTTGGATCCCCAAAATCGAATCCTTGGAGCGCCTTTGGCGAAATTTTAACTGATTAAAGTTTAAGGTAAGAAGTTTCTAAACCTTGGTTAGGAATATAGGCCTCTACTGGACGAACTGAGATTTGTTTGGATGAATTTTGTAGAGTTATTGTGTTGAATAGTCATTGTCGACCGAGGCAATTGAATGCGAGCCATGTGAACTCCTTGTGATGAGAAACTGTTATTCTTATAATTACATGGTTGCACTAGTTTTCGACTAATGTATATGCTTAACATTTGACAATGCTTGTGAGTATTCAATCTTGTTGGTTGGCATGCAATAGAATCACTAATTGGTGAATAAAATTGCACTTGATCATGAAGTTTAAGTGGGTAGAGAAATTGGTATGCTTATGAACTGTGCCACCCTGATGCGTTGGGACGCGGGGTCGCATTGGCTGATATCCTGAGGCATCAAGATGCGGGATAAGTTGTACATGTGTTGACACAAGCCCTGAATGGTATTGAAAACTTGAGGCATTTAACGCAGATTATAGTTTATCATGGTTTGAGGCGTTATGACGCGGACCCAGCCTGAGGCATCTTGACGCGGGCGTAGTTAATGAAATGAATCATGGTGATAGAATTTAAAGCTTGATCTTGTATGTTCATGCCTGCTTGAGTTGTGAAATATGATGATATGCCTTGACGATTGTCAATCACATGTTTCTCTATAGTACATTGTTGTGATTAATTGCCTTATACTGTTGTTCGCATGCCTTTGCTCATTGTGCATTTATGTCTGGGCGTACTGTCGGCCTAACCTAGAGTTAGGACTTAGCTTACTTAGATGTATGTCTCGCCCCGTCGTGGGACCTTACCTTTCCAGACCCCAAGCCTTGAAGAATGTTTTCGACCCACCTGGGCGATCCTAAGGAGATGATCGCCTATTTTGACAAGTTCTCTGATGGTCGGGGTACTATATACGTTAGGAAGTGTACTGTTGTTTTGTAGATGAGGGAGGTAAAGATTGAAAACCCCAGAGGTTCGAGGCTTGGTTTCGTAGGGTCGAAGAGGTGACTACAGGACCTTTGAAGTCCACAGAAATGCCTTGAGGAGTTGTACCTAGCTAGTGTCATCCTATTCGAGATGAGATAGAAGTGGAAGCGTCCGTAGTAGGATCGCGGAACGTGCTGGAGAAGACCCCTACCCTGGAGGAAGTCGATGAGTTGATAGAGATTTCAACTTCTGAGGATGAGGTGGAGGATGCCATGGTGGACGACTCGATGGATGTACGCTATGAGACCTTCTTTAATTATGATCCAGACGAAGGTGAGGACGAAGACGGAGCTAGTGGTTCATCTTAGTAGGTTCTTGTCTTAGAATTTGTCTTTTGGGAAACTGGTCTTGAAGGTTAATTATCTTTTAGGGACCTAGGTAAGTGTTGTCTTTTGATTAGTCCCCAACCTACCCCCAACCCGATTGAAAGTTGCAGTTTGGTTTTGGATCTTTTGTATAAACTCATGTTTATGTTATGATAGTATATATATTCTCGTTATTCCCAGGTTTCCTTTTATTTATTGGAGTTGTACATTTATTTCGTTTCCGCACGCGTGTTTCATATCACGTGTACCGTGTGGACCGTATCCTGAGAATTTAGTGGTCATGTCTGGATGTTGCAAGCTCGCGATAGGGCGCGGGGCATGACATCCCTGCTTGTTTGGTATCAGAGCATGGTCCGCTCGATCCAAGTTGATTGTAGATTGGAGTAATAAGGAGGGATGAGTTGGGATTGACTAGGTAGCGAGACTTTAGGTTCGTTAGAGTTTGGTACAAAATGCATGACATATGAATTGGCACATGTGGTTGACATATGATATTGACATGATTGTAGTAGTTTATGAAGGTCAAGCTTTGTGGTTAGCACTGGGATTCCAATTTGCCTTGTTGAGTGAATGATTATCGCTGGTTATGTTGAACCGTTGAAGTGACTGGAATTGAGTCGTAGTCGTGAATTATTTATTAAGGCACTTCTGGAGATAATTTTGTGGATGGTCGTCTTGTTGTGGTTGATGCTTTTAGGACGTATTCTTAGAATCGTTGGACTTGACTAGATAAGTAAGTCTCTAATTCCGTGGTGGAATTATAGTGGTCCAAGTGTAATAAGTGTAGACCAGAATGAGCAACCCGCCCAGAAGGTCTGGAAGACCTAGGAGCGGAGCTTCTAGCTCAAGACCGCCCGTAGTGGAAGACTCAAGAATGGATGGTGTGCTGAGAGCACTAGAAATGATTAGCGATCTCATGGACAGACAAACCCAAGATCGGGATGCTGGCATTGCTCAAGCTGTAGGAGTTGCTATAGCTGCTGTTAACGCAAATAATGGCAACAACGAAGGTAACTGGATTAATGTGGACAATAACCAAGGTAATGAAACGGGTAATGCCCAGGAGGAAAGGATTGTGGCTAGGCAAATGAGCCAACTAGTCGAGCAGTTTATTAAGTTGAAACCAACCCAGTTCGACGGAACTGGTGATCCTGAACTGGCACCAAGGTAGATAGAAAAGCTTGAGAAAACTTTTGGGGTTTTGAGATGCACTGACGAAGAAAAAGTGTTGTTGCCGGTGTATCAACTGGAAGGTACTGCAAATGATTGGTGGAGTGCCACCAAGAACTGAGTATTCCCGAAAAGGACTGCCTTGACTTGGAATGCCTTTACCACTACATTTAATGACAAGTACTTTTCGGAGACTGCCCTTGAAAGGAAGCAAGTGGAATTTCAACAGTTACATCATAATCATTTGACGGTGGACCAATATGAAGACGAGTTTGCTAGGCTACAAGGTATGTACCAAGATCAGTAGAGGACACGCTAGAAAAGGCGCGGAAGTTTCGAGATGGGTTGAGGCCCAAGCTTCGTAGTCAGATGGTGGTCCTGAACTTAAGGACTTATAAAGAAATTTATGAACGGGCTCAAAAGATGGAAAGGGACGTGAAGGAAAGAACGACCGCATCTGGATCGCGGTTTGGGTCATTTCGAGATAATCGTCAAGCAGGTAAGAGACCAATGGCTGGTAATAGACACTTCATCCCTCTAATAAGGAAGAGCATTGGGAAACTGCCGCACCAAGGAAACTGGAACTGCCGTTTCTATGGCAGGAGGCATGGGAATGGACCTTGCTCGACCAGGACCGGAGCATGCTTTAAGTGTGGTCAGTTGGGTCATCAGATGAGAAGTTGTCCCAATCAAACCCTAGGGCCCAGACCATATGGAAGCGACTGCAGGCAGGACCATCGGCTATAGTTCCACAGAATGATCAAAATCGACCACCAGTCCAATGAGGGGTTTACGCTGTGGCACACAGGGAAGCGGAAGAAGGTAGTCACAGGTATGATTTATTTGTGTGATCAAGCCGCGCATGCATTATTTGACCCTGGCGCTTCGCATTCTTTCGTGTCTGCTCAATTTGCTGATTTGATCGATATGAAGTTGAAACAGTTGAATGTGATACTGCATGTTGCCACCCCATTAAAGGATAATGTGTTGGTCTCATTAGGCTGTGCGAACTGTAAGATATTCATTGATAGTAGTGAAGATAGGATAGATTTGGCTGTGTTGCCTATGTATGACTTTGATGTGATTGTTGGAATGGATTGACTGGGTAAGCAAAGGGCAGTAGTTGATTGTGGTAGCAGGATAATCTATTTTTATCCAGATAGTTGCCCAAATTTTGAATTTGTGGGAAGTTGAGGAGGGATCTCGATTCCTTTAGTCTCATCACTTGAAGCGACAAGACTGTTAATCGAAGAACGTCAAGCTTATTTAGTCGTAGTAATGGATACGACCGCCGAGGAACCTAATTAGAAAGTATTCCGGTAGTGTATGAATTTCCTGATGTCTTTCTCCAAGAATTGTTAGGATTGCCACCAGAGAGGGAAATTGAATTTGTAATCAAATTAGCCCCTAGAACAAAGCCAATCTTGAAGACACCTTATAGAATGTCCATGTCGGATTTTAAAGAGTTAAAGGTGTAGATGCAAGAATTATTAGGTAAAAGGATTTAGTCGACCAAGTGCTTCACCGTGGGGAGCGCTGGTGTTGTTTGTGACGAAAAAGGATGGATCCTTGCGGTTACGCATTGATTATAGGCAGCTGAATCAAGTAACTATAAAGAATAAATACCCATTACCGATGATTGATGATTTATTCGACCAGTTGCAAGGAGTTTCTGTATTCTCTAGAATAGACCGGAGGACCGGTTTTCATCAGTTGAGAAATAAGAAAGAGGATATACCGAAGACAGCTTTTTGGACAATGTGTGGTCACTATGAGTTCACCGTTATGCCTTTTGGGCTGACTAATGCTCCAGCTGCATTTATGGATTTAATGCATCGAGTATTCAAGGAATTCTTGGATAAGTTCATGATAGTCTTCATCGATGATATTCTAATTTACTCAAGGAGTAATGAAGAACATGAAAGACATTTGAGGATTGTCTTACAGACTCTGAGGGAGCACTCGCTTTACGCTAAGTTTAGCAAATGCGAGTTCTGGCTGAATAAAGTAGCATTTCTTGGCTACGTAGTATCTGGAGAAGGAATTGTTGTGGACACTGCGAAGATTGAAGCCGTCATGAATTGGCCTAGGTTACTACAGTTACGGAAGTCCGGAGTTTCCTAGGACTGGCTAGTTATTATCGACGCTTCATGGAAAAGTTTTCATCTATAGCCATTCCGCTGACGAGGTTAACTAAAATGAACACGTAGTTTGAGTGGACAGATAAGTGGGAAAGAAGCTTCCAAGATCTTAAGCATCGGTTGACGATCAGACCAGTATTGACGATCCCATCAAGACCTGGAGGCTACGAGATATATAGTGATGCTTCACCAGCTAGGCTACGTGCTAATGCAACATGAAAGAGTGGTCTCCTATGCATCACGACAACTGAGACCGCATGAGATGAATTATCTAATTCATGACTTAGAATTGACTGCAATTATCTTTGCCCTGAAGATCTGGTGGTATTATTTGTGTGACGAAAAGTTTTAGATTTATACAAATCACCAGAGCTCGAAGTACCTCTTTTCCCAAAAGGAATTAAATATGAGGCAACGTCGATGAATGGAGCTGCTTAAGGATTATGACAGTGACATTCTGTATCATCCCGGGAAAGCGAATAGGGTCGCGGATGCACTCAGTCGGAAATCAAGCATTGCTTGTCTATTGGTTAAATGATGGTCTTTACTCAAGGGACTAAGAGACTTTGAATTCAAGCTGGAAGTTTGTCAACTGTCCAATTTAGTAGCAACCTTGAGAATAGAACCTGAAATCAAGAAAGGATAAAGGTTTTGCAGTCTACGGACCCAGAAATTCAGAAAATCCTTGAAATGGATGTAATGAAAAGAAAGTCAGAATTCTAGGCATCCGGAGACGGAATGTTGAGATTTCGAGGATGCTATGTATCACGTCCCGCGCCCCGGGCACGAGCACGCAACTCTCTGCAAGCAAACCATATAATCTCTCGCAGTTCCAAGATCCACAATCTAAGCCGAGAGACATAACAACTATATCAAGCATGCGGAAGCGGTAAATAAGCAACTCCTCCGTACAAAATATAAATTAAGTGGGACCTGGATAGCATGGAAACTGTCGTACATAATAATCGACTGTGCATACAAGTACATGGCTACTAAAATCCGATAAGCAACGGATGACAGGGTGAACATACAAAATGAACCATCAACAAAATCCAAAATAACCATGGTCGGGGTCACCACAAAAGATCAAGCCACAAACTAGAATCTCTTAGGAAGAGCTGCTGGAGTCATCGGTGTCTTCGGCATCCTCCGTTGGCTCATTCTCTAAGAACGTCTCGGAGCGAACCTCAATAGTATCCTCCATGGTCTCTTCATGCGACAGCTCTGCGAGATCCTCCTCGGTTGCCTCCAGGACAATGGCCTCCTCCTCCTCAGTAAACTCTAGCGTCGGGGTCCTTTCCGGCCCGTTCCAAGAACTGACTACCGATCACTCAGCCAGATCCTGGTCCCTACCAGGGTGGCACCAATCAGGGATCACTCCCTAGGGTACCTCATAGGGCTTCAGCGGCCCAGACAACTCGTCCCCAACATTCCTAAACCACGCCTCATACCTATGAGGCTTTTAGTCCGTACTACCCTCGTCAACCCACACCACTGTACACTTCCTCACGTATATGGTCCCCTGACCGTCAAGGAACTCATCAAAATACGCGGTCATCTCCTTAGGGTCTCCAAAGTGAATAGGCCACATAGTCAAGGCCTAGGATCTGTAAAAATAAGGGTCCCCAAAAGGTTGAGATACACATCTCAGTAAAAGGGTCCTAACACTAGGTTAGGCCGACTGTCCACTCAGGCAGTCATCCACCCCAAATTTCCAAACTCATAAACACACAGATACATACAAATAAAGATGACGACACACAGATGACAGGCATGCAGCTATGACATCATATCACACCCAGATGATCATGCACGCCTCGTCCTGCCACTTCACCACAACCATCTCTTCCTGCCTGCCTCATTCTCATGCCCGCGATTAGATCGCATCAGGCTCGGTCCGCGTAAACGCATCAGACCATCATTGACAACCCGCGTAAAAGCATCAGGTTTCAATGATTCTCCAGGCCAGTGTCACCACTTTATATCTCCATCCCACGTAAACACATCAGGACCGTGGCCTTTTCACAATCCAACGATTAGATCGCATCAGGGTGCCTCACAATTCCAACCCCGCGCCTCCGCGCCTTAGGGTATCATCCACCTCAGCCGCGTCTCATACGCGTCAAGGTCTTGCCATGTCACATTCATGCCATGATTTTCAATTCGTTTCCCATACATGACGACATATGTTGTTCAAGTACAACTCAAAGACTCATGGCATGCAAGGCAATCAAGTGACATACACACATGGCAGATAATTCAAGCCCAAGCATTTACACACCTTAATCCCCTATAACAACTTAGGGTGCACCAAGAACATTCACCATGTTCTCTCACCAAACAACCAATTTATCGCTCGGCTCATCCAATCGAGTCTAATCTTCCTATCCTAAGTTTAGGATTCTCTTACCTTGAATTTGATATCACAAATTTCTCCTCTTGAGCCTCCACAATTTTTGGCTTCAAGGGCCCAAGGTTGAACTCACCGCGCAACCTAATAAAATCCAACCAATCCGTCAATTTTCATGTCCAATTTCTCAATCCATGAACCACAAACCTCCATAACATAATCCTCATCATCTTAGCATTTCTAAATCACCAATTTGAGGCTCAAAACCAATAGCCATCAGCTCTAACAGCTTCGGTCTTGCACAAAACCGAACCGAGTATTTTTGCTTCTGTGCAGACCAAGCACAACCAGCCTTAAATCTCCATCAATTCCATCGTTTAATCACTATCTTAACTCTTAACATGTCTATCTAAGGGTCTAAGGGTCTCACCGAGAGTTTGAGGTTGAGTCGTCGCTGGAATCCCATCAAAAGTCGTCGGATCCTCCAAGGTCAGTAACCGGCAGTTTTCTGTCCTACATTCACAAGACCCATTTGGGATCAAAACTTCATCAAATCATTCCAAACTTTTTACCACCAATTGATATATATGTCTCCTAGATCTTCACAAAATTTGACCTCAAAATTCCAACATTTCAGCCTCCTAAGGGGTCAGAAACATCGCCTACCTCAGATTGGATCACTTTTCGTCGACTCCCGGGAAAACGCTTAGTCGAAGCTCCTCGGTGGTCTAAACGGCTTGCTTCCAGTTCGAGGAGGTTGGCAGGAGGTGGGGTTAGGCTCAGGTGTTTGGCCGGAGTCCAGGTGGTGGCCGGAGGGCGGCGTCAGAACTGCTGAACGACAAGGTCAGGGGCTGTCGACGACTGTAGAAAATAAGGAAGAAGAGGAAGCTGTGGTCGTGAGCTATGGGGGGTTCTATGGCTGGCCAAAGTAAGGTGAGAGAGAGAAAAAAAGTTTATATCCAAGGCTCAAGTCAAAGAGTGGAATGGTAGGTAGTGTATAGCGGATTTGACCACTCCTTAGTCCATCTCTTGACACTTGTCCTCAATATCATTCAACTTGATCCAATGGCCACAATTCACCCACTTTTTCGGCAGCTATGGGGTAGAGATAAAGACCAAAATGCCTTTCCTTATTTGCATGGGCAAGGCTTAAGTTTTGAGGGGCTAAATGGTAATTTTACTCTTGACGTCCGGAACGTCGTTTTTCTCGTTCCAATATTCTTCGATAAGGCGACGGCCAATCCGAACATCACGTTGGAATTCTTGATTCTCCATTTTTAATTTTCAAGACTCGTTTCTGATCGTTTTTCTCTATCGGACATGGTTCCAGTCTATCCCGAATCGACGGGCGGCTTTTGTAGACGTTACACGTATCGACCCTGTGATTTTTATCACATTTAGGGCTCGTTAATTCTTGGCGACTTTGGTTGTCATGTAATTGTGAGGGTCTATCACTAGTCCCTTTGGTCTTGATCATCACTGTTCGATTTAGGAAAATTTTACAAATTATACGTTGGCTAAGCAACATCACCCGCGCTCCAATCGTATAACGTTAGCAATTATATTCCTTAATCGTTCTTAGATCGGTCTTTTTGTGGTTCTAAATGTCCCCTCGACAATCCTTATAGTCAAAGCGCCATTTCCTATCTGAGTTCCTAGGTCCACGTACCTTGTCTCGCGTTAGCCTTTCCCTTTTGTTCAGCCTACTCGAATTGATCAGATTTGAGCGAGATACGACTGAAATACATCTCTAGATTTACTTCTCATTAATGAATCTGAAATTGACTGGAAATCAAAATGTCACACTATGTGTGCCTAAGGACGAAGAACTTAGGGAAATGATTTTATTTGAGGCTCACAAAAGTAATTACAGTATCCATCCAGGAAGTACGAAAATGTACCAGAATCTACGTCAGCATTACTGGTGGAATGGAATGAAAGTGGACGTGACTAAATATGTGGCAAAATGCCTAACGTGTCAGCAGGTAAAAGCACAACACTGTAAACTCGGTGGATTACTATAACCCTTAGAAATTCTTGAATGTAAGTGGGAGCACGTGATTATGGATTTTGTAATGGGATTACCAAGGAGCCAAAGAGGTCATGATTCGATTTGGGTGGTCGTGGACAAGTTGACCAAATCTGCGCTTTTCATCCCTGTGTGAAAGGACTTCGTAATGGACAATATGTCGAGCTGTATATGCGTCATATAATACGACTGCACGGAGTACCCGTAACGATTACATCGGATAGAGATCCTAAGTTCATAGCGAACTTCTGGAAGAGCCTTCAAGATGCCATGGGAACTCGACTACAGTTCAGTACGGCATATCATCCACAAACAGACGGACAATCGGAGAGAACGATTCAGACACTCGAAGATATGTTACGAGCGTGCATCATAGACTTCAAAGGTGGATGGGAGGACCAGTTACATTTGGTAAAGTTTACATATAATAATAGTTATCAGCAAAGTATCCAAATGACACCTTTTGAAGCGCTCTACGGAAGAGCTTGCAGAACCCCGATTTGCTAGGATAAAGTTGTAGAGAGAAGTATCACAGGCCCGGAGTTGGTAGAACAGTCAGTAGAGGCTATGAAGATAATACGAAATAGACTGAAGACGACACAAAGTCGTGAGAAAAGTTATGCTGACAAACGACGTAAACCCCTAGAGTTTCAAGTGATCATGTTTTCCTCAAAGTTTCACTGATGCAAGGACTATCTCGATTTGGAAAGAAAGGGAAACTGAGTCAAGGTACATAGGCCCTTTTGAAATTTTGGAATGAATCGAAACCTTGGCCTATAGGCTTACCTTACTGCCCAACTTATCTCAAGTACATAATGTCTTCCATCTGTCAATGCTAAGGAAGTATGACCTAGACCCTACGCATGTGTTGGATTATGAGACTATCGAGGTGGATAACAGAATGTCGTATGTAGAAAAACCAATCAGAATCGAAGATCGAAAAGAGCGAGTTCTGAGACATAAGACGTTTCTGTTGGTCAAAGTAATTTGGGAGCACCATTGGACCGAAGGCGTTACGTGGGAAAGCGAAGAAACGATGAGGCGTCAATACCCTCATTTGTTTGGATAGTTGGGTTTATTGTAAATTTCGAAGACGAAATTTTGTAAGGGGGGAAGAGTTGTGGCATTCTCGTTTTTCTTGTCATTTCGAGACTTATCAATGAAAACCTATCTATCAATGTATTTCAGTTGTATCTCGCTCGAACCTGATCAATCTTGAGTTAATTGACCACAAGGGGAAGGTTAACGCAAGATAAGGTACGTGGACCTAGGGGTTTCGAGTAGAAATTGGTATTTTGACCATAAGGATTGCCAAGGTTGTCTTTAGAACCATTAAAGGCCGGTCTAAGAATGATTAAGGAATACATTGCTAGCGTTATACAATTGGAGCGCGGGTGATGCCGCTTAACTAACGTATAATTTGTAAAATTTTCCAAAATCGAATGATGACGATCAAGACTGTCGGAGCTAGAATAGACCCTCGTAATTACATGACAACCAATGCTGCCATGAACTGACGGGCCCTAAGTGTAATGAGAATCATAGAGTTGATACGGGTAACGTCTGCAAAACCGTTCATTAGTTCGGGACAGCCTGAAATTTACATTTGACAGAGAAATAATCCAAGGACGAGTTTCGAAATTTGAAAATGGAAAACAAAGAATTCCAACATTTTAATTGAGTTAGACATCGCCTCATCCAAGGAAATTTGAATTGGAAAAACGACGTTCCGGATGACTATAGCAAAGTTACCATTTTGCCCCTTAAGTTTTGATTTGTTCTTAATAAATAAAGAAGGGCATTTTGGTCTTTAATAAACCCCCCTAGCTGCCGAAAATGAAGAGGGCAAGATGGTCAATAAAGCCTTGATTTTATGCATAAAAAGACAAGTGTCTTCATGAGAGCTCTTGGCATTTATTAACTACATTTTAACCTACCATTCTCCTTGGTTGACGAAACTAAAAATGGTGGAAAGCCCTCACTTCTCCTTACACTGGCCGAACACCCTATGCTCCCTTTCTCTCTATTTCTTTTCATCTTCCTCTCTATTCCTTCTTCAGTCGAACCAGCCTTGCCGACCAGAACTTGTCGTCGGCTTCGCTCCGCTCGACCGCCGCTGTCGATTGCCACCTCGCCTCACGCCAGCCATCAATATCAACCTCAGCCTCTCCCCTACAAGTTTCCATAGACCGTTCATCAATTGGAGGTCTTGATTTACCTGACCAGCCCTATTTCTAAAACCGAATAGATTTGGGCTCAACCGAGGGTAAGTCTTCGTTCGACCACTTCAAGACTTCATTTTGCCTCCAATTTTTTGTGAGACCTTGTACACTTAATGTACTCTTGTATGTCGAGCTAAGGTAGCAAGTTTCGCTAAATTTCGATGGAGTTTTGTTGTTGAAATATCATGGTTTTCATTGAGTAGAATCTGGCCGCCGAAGAACTTGAGGGAGCCGGGACTGTTCAAGGGTTTTGGAGCATCGACTCTCCCTAAAATCTTCGATGAGTCTCTTGTAGACATAGAACTACATGTTAGCAATTGAATTATGTGATGAAACAAGGTTTAAAGTGGAGTTATGGGCTGATTAGGAGTGTAAAAGGCAAAATCGAAACCGTCCTGTTTCGATTTGTGTAAACCGAATTCTTATGGGTTGTTCGGGGTGTCGTCTTGCCTTAATTTCACCGTTGAGACATATTAGGATGTTAATTGAGATGTTATTGAGGTGTATGCTTCGTGGTTTGGCGAATTGGAAGAGAAAAATTGATTAATCAGGCGAATTCCTTAAGGTGCGTGGCTGCCCTGTTTTGGATCCCTAAAATCGAATCCTTAGAGTGCCTTTTGGAGGGATTTTTGCTGATTATAGCTTAAGGTAAGGAATTCCTAAATCTTGGTTAGGAAGATAGGCTACTGGACGAACTGGGATTTGTTTGGATGAATTTTGTGGAGTTATTGTGTTAAATGATCATTATCGACCGAGGCAATTGAATGCGAGCCATGTGAACTCCTTGTGATGAGAAACTGTTATTCTCATAATTATGTGGTTGCACTGGTTTTCAACTAATGTATATGCTTCACATTTGACAATGCTTGTGAGTATTCAATCTTGTTGGTTCGCATGCTATAGAATCGCTACTTGGTGAATAAAATTGTACTCGATCATGAAGTTTAAGTAGGTAGACAAACTGGTATGCTTATGAACTATGCCACCCTTATGCGTTGGGACGCGGGGTCTCATTGGCTAATATCCTGAGGCGTCAAAACGCGGGATATATTATACATGTGTTGACATAAGCCTTGAATGCCATTGAAAACCTGACGCGTTTAACGCGAGTTACAGTTTATCATGGTTTGAGGCGTTATGACGTGGACCCAGCCCGAGCCGTCTTGACGTAAACGTGGTTAATGAAATGAATCATGGTGATAGAACATAAAGCTTGATCTTGTATGTTCATGCCTTCTTGAGTTGTGAAATATGATGATATGTCTTGATGATTGTCAATCATACGTTTCTCTCTAGTACATTGTTGTGATTAATTGCCTTATACTGTTGTTGGCGTGCCTTTGCTCATTGTGCATTTTTGTCTCGGTGTATTGTTGGCCTAACCTAGAGTTAGAACTTAGCTTACTGAGATGTGTATCTCCCCCTGTCGTAGGACCTTACCTTTCCGGTCCCCAAGCCTTGAAGGATGTTTTCGACCCGCTAGGGCGATCCTAAGGAGATAACTGCTATTTTGACGAGTTCCCCAATAGTCGGGGTACTATATACATTAGGAAGTATACTATTGTTTGGGTAGACGAGGAAGGTAAAGATTGAAAACCCCATAGGTTCGAGGCTTGATTTCGTAGGGTCGGAGAGGAGACTACAGGTCCTTTGAAGTCCACAGAAGTGTCTCGAGGAGTTGTACCCAGCTGGTGTCATCCTATTCGAAATGAGATAGAAGTGGAAATGTCCGTAGTAGGATCGCGGAATGTACTGGAGAAGACCCCTACCTTGGTGGAAGTCGATGAGGTGATAGAGATTTCTGCTTCTGAGGATGAGCTGGAGGATGCCATGGTGGATGACTCAATGGATGTACGCTCTAAGACCTTCTCTGATCATGATCCAAATGAAGACGAAGCTAGTGGTTCGTCTTAATAGGTTCTTGTCTTAGAAGTTGTCTTTTGGGAAACTGGCCTTGAAGGTTAATTATCTTTTGGGGACCTAGGTAAGTGTTGTCTTTTGGCTACTCCCCAATCTACCCCCAACCCGACTGAAAGTTGTAGTTTGGTTTTGGATCTTTTGTATAAACTCATGTTTATGTTATGATAGTATATATATTCTCATTATTCCCAGGTTTCCTTTTATTTATTGGTGTTGTACATTTATTTCATTTCCGCATGTGTCTTTCATATCACGTGTACCGCGTGGGCCGTATCCTGGGACTTGGGCGATCATGTCTGGATGTTGCGAGCTTGCGATAGAGCACGGGGTGTGACAGAGAGAATATTGAGGATTGGTTGTGTCCGGTTTGCACGGAACCGAGAAGGACCGGTTCGGTTCCCAGTAAACCGAATCTGTGGAGGTTGTTGGTGTTGGGTTTTGAGTTCCAAATTGATGTTTAAGACATGTTAAGATGATGAGGGTTGTGTTATGGAGGATTATGGTTCATGGAATGAGGAATTAGATATGGAAAATTGATGAATTGATTGAATATTCTAGGTTGCGCGGTGAATTAAACCCTTGGACTATTTGGCCAAGACTTAGAGGCCATTACAAGAAGAGATTTGTGTTATCAAACTTAAGGTAAGGGAATCCTAAACTTAGGATAGGAAGATTGGACTCAAATGGGTGAATCGAAGATTGAATTGATTGATTATCAGGATTTGTCCAAGGGGATAGGTTTCAATATATCCTAAGATGTTATAAGATGTTTGTGTGTGACATGGCTTATGTTTGAGTCGTTTGCCATGTCGAATGTCATTTGATTGTCTTATATGCCATGACTATTCAAATTGTGCATGAGTTGCACCTATTGTTTGTATGTGAATTGAGTCGAGATAACATGACATGAGCATGACTTGGCAAGGCCCTGATACGTACGAGGGCGGGAGGTGGATACCCTGATGCGATGTAACTGTGGGGTGGAGTTGATGTTGTGTGGCGCCCTGATGCGATATAATCGCAGGGTTGAGATGGCCACGGTCCTGATGCAAATTATTCGCGGGCGGAGATTTGCGGTGATGATATTGGTTTGGAGATTCATTGGAACCTGATGCGTTTACGTGGGTTGCCAATGACAGTCTGATGCGTTTACGCGGACCGAGCCTGATGCGATCTAATCACGGGTTGGAGGATGAGGCAGGCGGGATGAGGTGATTGTGGTGAAATGGCAGGATGAGGTGTGCATGGCCATCTGAGTGTGACATGGTATCATAGTCGCATGCCCATCATCTATGTGTCACTATCTTATTTGTTTGTGCCTGTATGTTTGTGAGTTTGGAATTTGGGGATAGATGACTGCCTGAGCGGATGATCCGCCTGACCTAGGTTTAGGACTCTTTTACTGAGATGTGTATCTCACCCCTTTGGGGACCCCTATTTTTATAGATCCGAGGCCTTAGCTATGTGGCTTATTCATTTTGGATATTCCAAGGAGATAACGGCATATTTTGACGAGTTTCCGGATAAGTAGAGGAACATTTATGTGAGAAAGTGTACGGTTGTATGGGTCGACGAGGGTAGTCCGGATTGGAAGCCTCATAGGTTCGAGGCATGGTACAAGAAGGTCGGAGATGAGACGATTGGGCTGCTGAAGCCCCACAAGGTACCTTAGGGAGTTATCCCTAATTGGTGCCAGACCGTGAGAGAGTAGGAGCTGCCAGAGGGGTCCGTAGTTGGTTCTAGGAACGGGCCGGAGAAGACCCCGACGATGGACTTTACTGTGGAGGAGGACGAGGTAATTTTTCTAGAGGCGACCGAGGAGGATCTTGCGGAGCCGTCCCATGAAGAGACCATGGAGGACACCGTTGATGTTCCATTAGAGACCTTCTCCGAGTATGAGCCGACGGAGGATGCCGAGGACACTGAGGATTCCGGCAGTTCATCTTAGGTGTTTTAGCTTATTGGTTCGATCTTATGATGGCGACCACCAACTATTGCTATTTTAGATGTCGATGATAGTCATACCTTTTGATGTGCTTACCCTGTCGCCCTTGCCTAATCGATTGTAGTAGTCGAAGTTTGTATGAACAGTTAGTTATAATGTATGACAATTATTATGCTATCCAGGTCCCACTTAACTTATATTTTGTACGAGGATTTATTTGAGTACTGCTTCCGCATGCTTAATGTATATATTATCTCTCGACTTAAATTTGAAGATCTTAGGACCACGAGAGATGAGTTGTCTGCTTGTAGGGATGTTCGCGTGCTCGACGGGTTCGGCGTGTGACATGGTTAATCCACGGCCTCAAGATCAGCTGACTAAGACCTATGGCTTAGATCAAAAGAAGACTCAATCAAGACCGCGCGATTGACACGCCAAAATCTACGGCCGGGATTAGAAGACTAGACTCGATCCAGACCGTCTGTTAATATTAACCTAAACGACACCGTTTCTGCACTTTTTTTTATTTTCTGATTATAAAACTAATTTCTAATATCCTAATTATTAATCGGACAGCTGCTAATTATCTGACTCGATTTATCTAAGCCGTCCGATCTACCCACTTGAATACCAAACCCTAACGGCAATGTTGACTAGGCAGACACATGGACCTATCATGAGACGACATGCAAGACACTAATTCTTTGACCAGCCATGTCAGCTCTATCTTCAACCTTTCGACCCTGGTGGAATGGACGACCGAGACTTCTTCGGTGCCGATCGACGACCAAACCTAGACATTGACCTAAAACTAAAGCCATTCGACTCATCTACTCCTCCAGTTTCACATATATCAGAATTAAAGCATTTCATCCATAGAATCAAACATAGGCAAGCTCGAACCAGGTCCACTATGGCGACTTCATACATGTGATTCATAGCATATCAAGCAAATTCACTCATAGAGGATACTATGGTTCAGAACACTTACCTTGAGCTCTGATTGAGCTCGTAGGGCCTAGATTTGGGTAGGCGACATTGAACAGTGTTCGGCAATGGAGGTTGAGTTTGGAGACTCGATTCGAAGTATTCAAGCAAAATCAGTGCAAAATGAAGATGCGATGATGGTCAATGATGTCTAAGGAACAAAACGCACACACTAAATGCAAGAATAAAAGTAAGACAGGTGAGTCGACATTGATGCTCAGTGAGGGGCTCGAAGTTCTGACTCGCCTGTTTTCGCGATTTCAGGCGGAGCGGCTGACGGCGATCGCTTCCAGGAGCTTCATGCAAGCTTCCAACGTTCTTCTTTGGCTTCGGTTTGGCCGGAGGCGACCTAACCAACGCCTTGCAGTCGAGCTCGAGTTCTCGACGACGGGAGTTGGAGAACGAGCTCTCTCTCGCTCTCTCTCTCTCTCTCTCTCTCTCTCTCTCTCTCGATTCTGTTAATCCTGCACAACTAAATGAACCCCCCCAAGAATCAGTCCCTAAAGGTTATATATCCTCTTTTAGTTTTGGTGCTCGTTCGGGGAGTATATACTAGCTTGAAATGGCATATGACCATGCGTGTCATTTGGTCCAAACGGCATCGGAGACGATAGGCAACTCTGTTAAGTCAAAATGCTCCGCATACGTGCGCGAATGGATGTTCGATTAGGCCATTATGTGAAAGTTGACTTTCACGGCCACTACGACGTTGACCGATCGATTTCGCCTTCCTCCGGCGACCAGTGGTCGCAATTCCAGTATCAATCGACAGAAAATGGCTTGAAGGATTAAACGCCCACTAGTGTGTCTTTAATTCCAGTCCACTGGTCGATCAATTTCACCATCAAATTCAGCCTTGTACTATTCATCTACACGGGAGTCAGGGAAGACGACGACACTGTAGCGAATCGGTTTGACCGGCCAAAACCAGTTTGATTCTATTTTTGCAAAATTAATCAAATTTTGTGAGAAATTTTCACAATTAAATCTCAGAATCGAACTTAGAACATGAACTTTATCTAAAATATGATTTTTCCCAAAAGTTTTGGCCAATTTTTATAAAATCCCCAAATTTTCATTTAATTGCAAATCAAAAAGTTATGCAATTGAGGGTTTAAATAGTCAAATTGGACCAAATCACCCGTGCCAATCGACTCAGAATGATGAAAAATATTGGGTAAGTGCTTCAATTTGTAAATGTAGCCCTTGAATTGGAAGTAATTTCAATTATGCCCAAATTCAAAGGACTAAATTGCAATAAAGTATGCAATTTTGCCCAATTCATGTAATTGAGCAATTTGTACAAATAATTAGGCTAAATTGAAATAAAAAATAATTAGATTGAATGTCAAGACCCTAAAAATGCCAAAATTATAAATTAAAAGACTCAATTGACAATTTTTTTAATCAAATTCAATAATACATGTAACAAAGGAACATATAAAATTGAACTTGAATTTGGACTTTTTATGAGGTCAAGAATACAAAGGAATTAAAATAAAAATATTGACTATTTTTTTTATATTTTGTGACCTCAAATGCTATTTTTCTTAAATTTTCGGGTATTTTGTTATTTTCTAAAAATACCGAAAAATATGAAAAATAAAAATAAAATATTTTTTTGGTCAAAATGGTTCCATGGGTTTGGCCAAGGCCACCAAAGTTGTTTTTGTAATTTTTCAAATTTTAATGGATTTTTTTTATGAATTTTTGAAAATAGGACTGAAAAAAATTAATAAAAAATTAGATGTCAACAGCTGCCCCTCTTTGAGAGGAATCTCGCGAGAGGCTTCACTCAAAAGCAGTTGATACCTAAGTCCAGATTGACTCTACTAGAAAAAAGAAAAATGAATCCCGACATTCAATCTTTCTTGTCATACTAGTGAACGTTTTACTCATTCCATTTTAGCTCATGTGAGAGAGAGAGAGATGGAGTAGAAATGCCCACCTGTTACTTACCTATCTGATGCTCGTGTGACATACGCGGTGTATGGAGGATTCAAGTAGATACCTAGGGACTTATCTTTTGAGTATCTTAGGGCAGTTAAATTCTAGCTCGTATGGTAGGCCAAACCAGAATGAGATTTCTATCTGACAGAAACCTATGGATGATGCATTGTTCTCTAGGGATTGTCAAAGGTTTTGATCTGTCTGGTGGATTAGACCATGAATAGGACTCCTCTCTATCTAGAACCTATGGATGACGCACCCGTTCTATAGGGTTTGTCGGATACTAACCTTCCCATCTACCAAGGACCTAAAAGTGACGCACCCGTTCTTTGGAGTTTGTCAGATACTAGGCTTCCCATCTACCAGGACCTAAAGGTGATGCACCCGTGCTTTATGGTTTGTCGAACACTAGGCTTCCCATCCATTAGGAACCTAAAGGTGACGCATCTGTTCTTTTGGGTTTGTCAGATATCATGTTGATTCTACACCTTGAAGAGTCAACGAGGATCTATACACATGAGGTATACCTAACTCTTAGGTTTTATCAAAGGAGCTAATTTGGGATTTAAGGGTTACCTAGAACCTTATAGAAAGCTGGTTCTAAAGATTATCTTCTCGACGTGCAAGGTGCCATTCTGGGATTTTGGGACTCCAAGTATCCTGCAGAAAGTTCAAACCTGCAAAAACTTTCGTTAACAAGATTCTTCTGTAATTTAGGGGTTACTTGAAATCTCGCAAAAAAATGATTCTGAAGAATGTCTTTTCGACAAGTGAGGTGTTATTTTGGGATTTTGGGACTCCAAGTATCCTGCATAAAGCTCGAACTTGTAATATCACATAAAGAAAGCTCCGATGCTCTTCATTGTTGAGTAATGTATTCTTCTTTGACCTGGGGCTGCCATTAGTCTCATAGAAGTTTAAACCTGAGAGTTCATTCCTCATCAAAAGATATCAATTATCTCGAGGCAATGATAGTTATAATGCTGGCAAAGTTTTAGTTTAACCTATGTGATTATGTAAAATGACCTATGACGTTGGAGGTATCCAAGACCTTTTGAAGCATGCAAAAGTGATCAGAAATCCTTGTAAGGAATATCCTGGATCAAACAATTTGAAGTTTCCAATAAAGCTCACTTTTAAGCATTCTATTGGAATGTTTTCATCAAAGAGGGTCTCTCACCGATTCTTCGACTTTGGTCTTTTACGAATAAAGCACTTGAATTTCCTAATGATCTGTCCCTGAGTTTTCGGGGCTATTCGCAGTGCATACACTCCGATCAATCGGGAGGTCTTTATGGGGCCATAACGTTGGGCTTAGACATGGTTTCCAAGGGTGACTCACTCTCTGAGTCAGGTCTTTTGAATGAAAGTTTTCTTCATCTATTTCGGGTTTACAAGTCAAGATCTTTGTAAAATGAGAAAGAAATAATCTTGCTCATACCTCTTCGAGCTAAGGAACACATTAACCTAGGCGTCTTAGTTAGAAAATACTGCGAAGGGTTGTAAGGTCGGTAGGATTGGGGACCAAAGAAGGCTTGTTTTTGGCCTGGAATCGCGAAGGGTTTGACATTGGTGATCATTGTTGATCAATCTTCCGTTTTGTCTCTGGTTGATGACTCTTTGAAGAACATCTTTAGTCTTCATGAGAATGTGTCTAATCTTTGACAGACCTTGTGTATCTTTTAGCAGTTGACTATGATTCCATTCGAAGGGTAGCCTATTACTATGCAATTCTTGAAGATTATTTTTTTTACTTCAGAACTTGTTAGGGGTTGGGGTATCCAGTAATTCCTTGGTATCCCCAAAATCAGTTTTACGACTTTTCGGCATTTTAATGAGGGTCAGCCCTGCTCTTGTCGGTTTTTTTGTCTTTTTTTTTTTCAGGCATATAGATTTGGCTCTTTCTCTTTATGATCCCGCCTTTTCCTTTTCTTTTTCTAGGAACTAGGATTTTTGAAGATCATATAAGGTATGTGACTTGAGTCTCATCCTGTCTGAACATTTTTCTTTGAAAGTCTCATGTAGCTCCTACTTCTTGAACTTCTCTATCTGCGAGTGTCTTCGCCACCTTTGTCTTGGTGCCGTGCAATAATCACCAATAAGGGTATATGAAACGAATATATAGGCTCAAATTGGCTATGCAATGGATATAAGTGTATAGGATAGAGAAATGAACGTCTCTTTGTCATCCTACGACGCCTAGATGAATGCACATCAACACATGAAGATTGATGTTAGTCCGAGCAAAAAGATTTCTAACCTTTTACCTTTCCAAGCAACTGGACTGCTTCTATACGACCCCAATGCGAGACGACTCTTGACAGGGTTAAGAAATGATGACTATAGCGCAAAGAGTTTATCAATGATCTCCTATATTGTTTATGGAGAAGAATGAATGCCTCCGTCATCCCAATCCAGGTAATTGATGCGAATAGCCTTTACATCCCTAGGTTCATGCTTTTCTATCCTTACACTCTTCTCATCTTTATAGTGTGTATCGGACGTGTTTGGATTAGGCTTGCCTCTTATCTGAAGAAACATTCCCGCTAAATAGCCTAAACAACTCTGTTTTGGAAAAATCATTATGTTTTTCTCTAGACATTTCATACCATAGAGAATTAATGACGCACCATGCGCGCCATGTCTGGATAACCTCTAACCCTAATATGTATGCAACAAGTGTTAGAAGTTTATCTTTTGAAAGCATGGTTCATTCCTAAGTTTGACCACATGCATGTTCATCTTTGGACTTCTTCTTTCTTACAAGAAAGTGAGATTTTACGGTATTTCTCCATTACTACCTTCTGTCTTCATCGGACATCCCTATATGAAGAGAACAGAAATTCCAGTGAGTCGAAGATATTTTAACACTTGATGGAATAGATACGTATCATCTGGTTCTACGTGTCAGGGACCGTTCTGTTCTTGGTTCCATTTGAACGAGTTTGATTCTGAGTCCATTTCTTGGAATCTTGCAAAACATAACACATGCCATGTATACATGGATGCATGATATGCCTATGTAATGACTGTTAAGGCGACTCGAATTGTTTTAGAGAAAGTCATGTGACCATCATCTGATTTCATTTCAAAGATAATACTTCTTCACAGCATCTGAGTTTACAAGATATCCCAATTCTTCTCCTTCAGAATTTACAAGAATTTTCTTGACAAGGATTTTCTTGACAATATAAGGGCCTTCATAATTCGGGGTAAACTTTCCTCCCGGATGAGCAGAAAAGTCTTCCTTATCACCAAGTCATCCACCTCGAAACTTCTGGGTTTAACTTTCCGGTTAAATAACTTAGCCATCTTCTTCTGGTAGCTCTGGCCGTGATAAATTGCTTTAAGACGCTTCTCGTCTATTAGATTTAGCTGTTCATATCTGTGTTTGATCTCCTCTGCCTCAAAGAGTTTCACTTCTGACAATATTTTCAAAGACGGAACCTGAATCTCTACAGGTAGGACAGCTTCCATCCGATATACCAGAGCATAAGGAGTTGTCCCAGTAGAAGTTCTGATTGAAGTCTGATACGCCGTTATGGCAAAGGGTATCCTCTCATGCCAATCCCTATAATTCTCGACAGTCTTAGTCAAGATCTTCTTGATATTCTTGTTTGCCGCTTTTACTGCTCCATTCATTTGCGGGCGGTAAGAGGAAGAATTAAGATGTCAAACGCCAAAGTGATCCAATAGATCATTGATAATCTTATTGTTTAAGTTGGACCCATTGTCTGTGATGATCGCCCGAGGGGTACCATATCGAGAATTTATATCTCTCTTGATAAACCTTGCCACACTTCTCGCGGTGACATTAGTGTAAGAACTGGCTTTTATCCACTTCGTAAAGTAATCAATTGCAACTAGAATGAAGTAATGACCATTCGAGGCTACTAGATAGATAGGCCCTATCATGTCTATTCCTCACATAGAGAAAGGCCAACTTCAGACATCTGATGAAGTTCGTTCGCGGGTGCATTAATCTTATCTCCATATACTTGACCTTGGTGGCATAATCTGACATGTTGACTACAATCTGATTCGATGGTCATCCAATAATAAACAAACCGCATGATCTTCCTCGCGAGGAGATGGTCATTCATGTGTGGACCGCATATACCTTCATGGATTTTCCTTATAAGAGTATTTGCTTATTTAGAATCTATGCACCTTAACAGAATGGAGTCAAATGACATTTTGTACAAAGTTTATCCACCGATGAAGAATTTACTAGTCATCTTGGCTATATATTTTCGGTCTCTTGCTTGACATCCTTTAGGAAATTCTCTCTTCAAGAGATAATTCTTGATATCGTGGTACCACGGCTCTACGTCGAATTCTCCTTCGATCATCATACAATAAGCTGGTTTTTTGGTTATGCCAATCCTCAATGGCTCTATTTCTAATCCATCAGTTATTTGCAGCATGGAGGCCAACGTGGCCAACGCGTCTGCGATTTGGTTCTGCGCTCTTGGCATGTATTCATATGACACTTCTTCGAATTTAAGTGTCAACTCTTTCAGTACTCATGAAAGTGGATGAGTTTTGTGTCCTTTATTTTTCAATCTCTCTGTGTATGAAAAATGATGAGCATAGAATCCCCATAAATCTGCAACTTAGGTACCTCCATAGAGATGGTTAACTGTAGGCCTAGAATGCATGCCTTGTATTTTGAAATATTGCTGGTACAAGGGAAAGTCAGTTTTGCTGCAATAGGATAATGTTGACTATCGGGGGATATTAGCATGCCCCTATGCCATTTATCTTCTGTCAGATTCAAAACTTGTTCTTCTACTTTTGTCTGCTCGGAGATATGTGATTTTGAGAATTTTCTGCCAATATATCGATTATGGCTCTCCCATTCACAAACTTTTGTGAAGAGCTCTTAATGTCAAATTCAGATAACATCACTTGACATTTTGCTAATTTTCCAATCAAAGCAGTTTTCTCCGAGAGATATTTGATAGGGTCATTTTCTGTCACCAGTTGAATATGGTGGTGTAGGATATACTACCTCAATCTGCGAAGTACCCACACTGTTGCTACACAAGCTCTTTCGACTGGCACATAATTCGCTTCAGATGAGGTGAACTTCTTACTCAATTAGTAGATAACTCTTTCCTTACCATCCATAGGGCTTGTTTGACCAAGTAAGGCTCCTAAAGATTGTTGATTTATAGTCAGATACAAGGTCAAGGGGTGACTTGGAACAGGTGGCACAAGTACCAGTGGAGTGGCTAAGTAAGTTTTGATCTTTTGGAAGGCTTGGCTGCATTCTGTATCCCAAGCCACTTCGCCGTTCTTGAGTAGTTTGAAAATCGGTTTAGCCACATCCGATAATTGGCTAATGAATTTAGTGATGTAGTTTAATCTCCCTAGAAGACTTCTCACTTCCTTCACCGTCGAGGGAGTCACTAGGTCACGAATAGCTTGAATTTTCAAAGGGTCAATTTCAATGCCCCTGCTACTAACCATGAATTTGAGAAGTTTTCCAGATTTTGCCCCGAACACACATTTGCTAGGGTTCAACCTCAGCTTACATTTTCGGAGTCGCTCAAATAACTTCCATAACACTTGAATGTGATCTTGTCATTTCTTGGAGTTGGCGATCATGTCATCGACGTATACCTCGATCTCCTTATGGATTATATCATGAAATAGGGTGACCATCGCCTTCTGATAAGTTGCCCCAACATTCTTTGGTCTAAAGGGCATTACTTTATAACTGAAATTTCTCCAATGGTTGGTAAATACAGTTTTCGGCTTGTCATCCTATTTCATGAGGATTTGGTATATCCGGAGAATCCATCCATGAATGAGAATAATTCGTACTCTGTTGTACTATCCACCAGCACATCGATGTGCGGAAGTGGAAAATCATCCTTTGAGCTTGCTATATTCAAGTCCCGATAATCCACACAGATTCGGACTTTGCCATCTTTTTTCATGACGAGAACTATGTTTACAATCCAATCTGAGTAAGGGATAGCTTCAATAAAGCTTACTCTAAAAAGTTTCATCACTTATTCTTTAATTTTGTCTTCTAACTCAGCTTTCATCCATCTGCTACCTTGTCTTGCCGATTTGATACTGGGATCTATGGGTAATGCATGTTTCACAATTCTAGGATCCAAACCTGGCATATCAGCGTATGACCACGCAAAAATTTCTTGATACTCTTTAAGTAATTCTGTAAATCTGAGCCTTTGAGCTCGGGATACATGTCCACCAATCTTGACCTCTTTGATATCTGCAGCATCACCCAAGTTAATGACTATCGACTCTTCAGAAGTGAAAGGAGTCAAATTTTCGAAGGCACTTCAATCTTTTCGGATAGCTGTGTAACCTTCATCTGCGTCTTCCTTAATATCGCAGGAGTAATCATCTTGGTGATCCGATTCGCACAGTAACCTTGTATGTATGTTTGAGATGATATGTATGAAATGTTATGAGAATGGTTAGTTTCTATTTCATTTAAAAATGCGATGCATGAGTGTGAAGTTTTTTTTCAAAAGAGATTTCAAAATAAGTGCAGGCATAAATTGAACTAGTCCTCATTTCCTCGTACATCCTTATTCCTCGGAAATCTTTTGAAAATCAGGAGCTTCCCATATGAAGGCTAGTATCATCATTGGGCTGATTTGTGGTTTCATAGTCCTTAATAAAACTTGTGCGTTTTATTGAATGCAAAATGGACCGCATTACAAGTTATGATGTTTGGACCAACGGTCGGAGATCCAAAGACGTTTTCCTACATTTACTTCAAACACAAAAATGAAAAGTGCAAAGAAATGCAGGAATTCAAGTACAATATTAAAAGCAAGGGAGATGTTTTGTTACTCAGAAGTAGCTGCTTCATCATCAAGCCACTCTCTGATGACATTCACCGAGTCATCACCCAAAAAAGGATTTGCTAGATCTGGTTTCGTTGACGGAGTTCTCTCTTCTTTTGATAGCCACTTAGAGTCTTTACTGAAGTATTCATTCAAAGAGTTGTTGAACATCTTAGATTTGCCTTTCCAGGCTGAAGAACCAATGAAGGAATCCTTCTGGTTTTTCTGGCATCCATGGCGTCTACGGCTCTTGCCTCGGCCTTGGCTTGCTGTCTTAGAGGTAAAGTTACCAGTGTGAGTGTTCTGATATCCCAAGTCATCTTATGCTCATTGGATTTTAATTGCAGAGAAGCGTTGATTCCTTGACCATGCTTGCCAAGACCTTTTCCTAGGTTGAACCCATATGCTAGCAATATCTTAATTGGTAGAAAGTTAGCTTCAGAGATAAAATGAGCCTTCAGTTTTGCCTCCACAGGAGTGTGGATTACTACCACCAGCTCCAGGAAATGGTAGCTAGCTTCTTGCTTAACTTCAGGTTTAATGTAGGGGATAACGCTATTTTGATATGCAAGGAGGTCAACTTCCCCATGGACGGTGACTACTTTCCCATCAATCACGAATTGTACTTTCTGATGTAGACTTGAAGGTACGACTCTAGAGACGTGGATCTAGGGTTTTCTTAACAGGAATCCAAATGAGCTCGACAAATTCATTACTTGAAAGTTTATGGAGAAATTTGGTTGGGCCAATGAGCACATCCAGCTCGATTTCGCCTACTACTGTTTTTCTCATCCCATCAAAAGCTCTAACAGCCACCTTGGAAGTTCGAATCATTTCAATGTGCAGTGATGTATAAGGCCTTGTTGTGCCATCTTCCTTCCATGGGGAAATCTTCATCTCATAAGCTCAATTGATCTTTAAGAAGGATTGCCCAACAAAGTCTCCCAACTATATGTCATTGATGGTTTCGGGGACATGTACTTCATTTAGTACATTTAGCAGCGCATCCTTGTGCTTCTCCAAGTTGATAAATAAATCCAATAGAGATATTTGGGTAGGCATTTTCCTTAACTACTCTATCACTTCGAACTCACTGGTTTAAACAATGGACAAAAGTTTTTCCGCATCTTCCTTCGAAACCTCCTTCTTTTCAGATTTGCCTTCTCTTGGGGCGTAAAATCGTCCTGACCTCATTACGGCATCTACTTCTCCTATTCCATAGTCCCAATGAGCTGCTTTAGAGTCATAGCTTCCCGCTGGTGGGACTTTTATGGTTACTGTCGTCAGGTGGGATGCCACTGGTTCAGATTCATCATCAGTTTCATCTTTTGATAGGCGGATCACCACAGGTTTAACCAGACAGTCATCTTCTTGGCTTAGACTGTCAAGCTCATTCAGTTTAATCACTACAGTCGTAACATCTCAATCATTGCCATAGTATAGCCGAAGCCTTCTAGGAAGTCTTCGAATTCTAACTGGTGGTATTTATAAGCATCACTTGACTCTGTTGAAATTGCAAACTTCATGTTTCTTCTAATTTTCTTTAATAATTCAATCAAGCTTTGCCACTAGGCTATTAATTTCTCTATCCTGACGTATTGTTCTGTGTCAAGCTTGTTATCTATCGTTTGAGGATGACCGCACGTTGTCAATTGAAATGACACATCCTCCATTTTCCTCAAGAGATCATTTACTTGCTCTTCTATGTGTAGGAAATATTCCGATATCACTCGGTTGAGTGATGATTTAGGTTCTTTTATAAAAGGCTCTATCTCCGTTTCCAAGATTTCTGATTGAACAGGATCATCCATACCTCCCCATCCATCCAGTATATTATCATCAATTCTCTGGAAAAAAATTGGGAGGAGCAGAGTATTTCACTTTAAAATTGTACCCACCAGAATTCTTGCCTAGATTATCTATAACCTCGTCTTTCTCCAGTGCTTTGGTTATAAATCTGCGATCAGCCAGACTTTGCTTGGTAGCTTTCGGTTCGTCTTCATCAAGTTTTTCTTCTGGTTCGGTAATCAGCTCTACGTCGCCTACCAGACATTTGTGTGGGACGTTCCACATATTTTCTCTTTCGTTTTCAACCACAAACTGGTTCCATTCTAAGTTCACCGAGGCCTTAATTCCTTCAAACTTCTCATCAGCAATGCTTGACATTATCCCTAGGCTCATCATCTTGACAATACATAGCTACTTTCTTTCAGCCGACACTTCTCCCTCTTTTGGATATAATGAGGCGATTGTCAGAATGTCGGTTAGCTTAGGTTCATTCACCTTTAGCTTAAGGTAGTTTTCTTCTTTGTCAGCAAATATTGCACCAATTGCTTGGTGATCAAGGAGTAGATTCTCTTGTACATTTGAAGCCACATCTTCGAATTTCAAAATTTGATTGTCATTGAGAGCCTGTACCTTTAGTTTAAGGATGTATCAATTATTTACATTGTATTCTCTTTCACCTATATGATAGGTGCAAGTCTAGCTTTCATCAAAATCAGAAAATTTCATCGGATCCACTTTGGGAGGTTCCTTTGCCACCAAGTGTTGTTCTAATAACATCGGGAGCAACTTAGATAACGATTTGGGAAGTTGAGAAAATTACTTCGGAGGCTGCCTCTTCCTGAGCTCTTGTCCTTTAGACATTAACTACGATGATCCTCCTTTTCCCTGATTAGAATTAGCGAACACCTTAGGTTTATAGGAATTCGGTATAAAGGCTATGTCAACTCTAGCCTCTCTTTCTTTTCTCGGGAGATTTCTTTCTCGTCGAAGTTTCATGTGGCCTTCTTTCTCTCAAAGCTCATTCTAATCTCTTGGCCACCTTTATCAAGTGTGTAAAGATTTGACTTCCTAAGGTGTTTAATCTATCGAAGTACTCATATGGAAGCGCTTTCAAGAACAGGTCAATCAAGTCATCTTTTGGGATTGGGGGTTTCACTTGAGTTGCCAAAGCATGCCATCTCTAGCCATATGTTCTGATTGTTTCGCCTCTTCCTTTCACTGTTCGTAACAGATCTTCCCATGTCAGGGCCGTAGCTGTGTTAAACTTATTTTGTTTGAGGAAATCTTCAGCAAGATCTTCCCATCCATCGTAGTCATCAAAGTCTAGCTCAATAAACCAAGCCAGAGCAATGCCGACCAAACTCTCTTGGAACATATTCATCAAAAGGAAAATATAGTAAGAATAGTACGCTAGTTTACGCAGATAGTATTTGAGGTGAGCACGTGGACAACCTGTCCTGTTGTATTTTCTCACAAAGTCTAGCTATTTGTAGTCCGGAGGAGTCTCTACTTTGGCGAAAGGAGATATCTTGTCAAAACGGGCTACTTACAGCCTGGACTGCTTAAGCACTGCTCAATCTTGGCTATTCTTTTAACCTCGGCTTCAGTTTTCATAGCCTATTTTCCTTTCTCTTCCTTCTCGAGGTTAATGACAACAGGAGGTATCTTTGGTTATGACTGGACATTTGTTGCACGAATGTCCTCTATGACATGTTAGGCACCTTCGGCTGTCTCTTTGTCAGTCGTATTGGGTATTGAGGATTGACCCGAGTCGTTTAGGTTAGGTACTGTCGTCTGTTTGGTTTGGGAGGCTTCCAACATGTCCTTAATTTCAGAGTCGAGTACGGAAATGATGTCTTGGTAATTTTGTGATTAGAGAATACTTGTTTATTTGAAAATAACAAGTAAGTATCTCTTTAGGACAAATAAGGAAAGTACTGGATTCTTTCAATTGCATGTTTTCTATTGATGAATGAGAAAAAGGACTACCTTGCGAGCTTAGTCTCGTGTGAGCAATTCTTCTAATCATTTTTCAAAGGGATTCATGAAATTGAAGAAAGCGCAATCTTTGACGATAGTTTTTTTATGCATCGACGAAATATGCTTATGCTCATACACATGTGCCAGAAGTAACATTTAATACAAATAAGTATCCAAATGCTAAGAAAACATCATAATGTTCACACATTTTACACTTGACAGAATAGTCTATCCAAGTCTAGGGCGCTTAGGGTCTAAGGCACCCTCATCGTCTCAGCAAAGATCGGATCCTTCAGTTTGAGATTCCTCATCTCCCGAATATGACGGTGATCCCATGTCTTCAAGTATATATGGGTCCACTCCACGCACGTACGATACAATGTATTCAGATACATAAGGCTCGATAAAGTTGCATCTGGTCACCCCAAAGCGTCAGATGTATTTTGTAGAAGCCTTATAAGTATTCATCTCGTGAGTCATCTCATCTGGCCATTCTAAGTCTTCAGTTTGGGAGTCTTTCAAAAAGCATATGATGAATTCCATCTTAGCGTCGAATTGCTTTTTCTTCTCCCTAGTGAGGGTTTCTCTTGGCAGATCAAATGAGAAAACACCTGGTCGTGGTGATGAAGGAATCTCCTGCAACGCTCCAAACTGTTGGATAACCCTCCTTGGATAATATGCGGTGGCGCCCGTGAATCCTAACAAGGGGACTGAGTCTTCGTCATTACATGCGAGTCTGACTTTACCCAGTGTTGGTAATCTAAGCCGCCATTGGAGTTTTTCTGGCTTTAGAGTTCTACGAAATTCCTTCCATTCTTTAAAGTTGAACTTAGCAATACGTGTATGAGTTTTGATGAAAGTTTTGAGAGGATGGGCATCAGAGTTAATCTCAGTGAAACCCATACGGATATAAAATTGCTTTATATGGAATGCGAACCACAAGTATAAGAGACCACTAGAGGCTCTAAAGATCCCTTTCTTGCTTTTCCCAAAATAGTTGAGGGAGAAGAAGGTTTTAGCGAGGATAAGGTTCGAGTAATCCCACCCGTAGCAGACTTGTTTAACTACTACGGTCATGATAGGGTCAAAAGTAACAAACGAGATCGGAAATAGGACAAAACTAAAGAATGCCAAGACAAAAGCTCTACCAGATTTGGTTCCTTTGCTTGTAGGAAAGTTGAGAAACCTATCTAGAAGAAAAGATAGGGAAACTCGTCCGGAATTACTTTTGGCGTCTGATTTGATTTCGTTAAGGCTTGTATCTAGGAATTCAGCTAGTTGACTCAAAGGCTCAAACCCTATAGGAGGTTGGACTAACAGGTAAGTAAACTCAACTCCAATGGCAACTCTATATTCTTCAAGGGTAGAGGTAATCTCTAATCTTTCCATGTAGAACGTCGCGGTGGTAGGATCCTATAGAGCTCCATGGCTTGGATAAAGGCAGGTGAACATTTAATCTTCAGCAGGTCCAACAGATACCCTAGTTGCGATCTGGCGTACTTCTGGCTAGCTTCACCCATGCTGCCCCACCAAGTTAAGAGCTCAGCTCGAGAGACCTTGAACACTTGGATATCATTCCTTCCCATCAAGTCTAAAATATGCAAATAATTTTAAAAAATCAATCGCAAAGGATTACTTTAAACATGTGATTATGCTAATGTCATGAAATATGCATGAATTGGTTTAATTGCATATTTCAGTTAATGAAATGAAAATTAGAGACTTTCCCAGGTATGAAAAACTTGACTCGAGATCTAATTTGAATTTTAAAGAAATAAATTATGTAATTAGTCAGAATTATTTTAGTGACTAAAGGAAATAACAATGTCACATTCCATTGGTCAAAACATCAACTGTGAACATAGCAGATAAAATTGCTTATTACAAAAAGTATATGCTATGATAGAGAGATTGAGAGGGGCCTCGAGAGAGGGGAAGACACTGATCAAATTTATTCTAAGACATGAAAACCATAAAAGGCCTATGGAATCTATGATCTAAGCTATCCCTCCCCTAGATCTAATCCTCTTTGGGGTGATGGTCCATCATGGTTTTCTCCTTGATTACATCTTTTCCTTGCCTCTCTTTAAGATACGGCTTGGTAATCAGGACTTCTACCCTAGTTGAGCGCTCTTCAAGTTGTGAAGAACAATCTTCAGTAGGTTTATGACATTCTGATTTCCAATCAATTTCAGACTCATTAATAAGAAGTTTATATATATCAAGCGATGTGTTTCAGTCATATTTCGCTCAAATCTAATCAATTTGAGTAGACTGACTAAAAGGGAAAGGCTAACGCGAGACAATGTACGTGGACCTAGGCGACTCGATAGAAAATGGCGCTTTGACCATAAGGATTGACAAAGGGATATTTAGAACCACCAAGAGGCCGATCTAAGAACGATTAAGGATTGCCTTGCGAGTGTCATACGATTGGAGCGCGGGTGATGCCGCTTAACCAACGTATGATTTGCAAAATCTTCCTAAATCAGACCGTGACGATCGAGACCAAAGGGACTAGTGATAAACCCTCACAATTACATGGCAACCAAAGCCGCCATGAATTGACGAGCCCTAAATGTGATATGAATCACGGGGTCGATACGCATAATGTTTGCAAAAGCCACTCGTCGGCTCGGGATGTGCTGGAACCACGTCTGATAGAGAAAATCATCAGAAACGAGTCTTGAAAATTGAAAATGGAGAATCAAGAATTTCAACATCACATTCGGACTGGCCGTCGCCCTATCGAAGAATTTTGGAGTGAGAAAAATGACGTTATGAACGTCGGGAGTAAAATTACCCTTTTACCCCTCAAGCTTAAGACTTTACCCATGCATTTGAAGAAATGAAATTTGGTCTCCTCGCCCTAGCTGCCGAAAAAGGTGATGGAATGAGGGCCATTGGATCACCTTGGAAAGACAAGAGGACAAGTGTCACAAGATTAAATAAGTGTGATCATGTCCAATTTTTTCCACCTAACATTCAAACCATTGACTCAAACCTTGAATATAACCATTTTCTCTCTCTCCTCACCTCATTTGACCGGCCATTTCACTCCCTCAAACTCCCGAACACTCCTCCTTCTTCTTCCTCCTTCACTGCTCGCCGGACAGCTACTGAACGTGCTGTTCGCCGCTTTCGACGACCACTATCGGCCACCACCTAGACTTCGGCCAGCCATACCAACCTAGATATACATCTTTCCGACCTCCTCAAAGTGGAAGCGAGGCAATTGGACTACCGAGGAGCTCCAGCCAAGAGTTTTCCCGAAAGCCGACGAAATCAGACTTAACCTGAGGTAGGTCAGGTTTGTAACCCTTTTGGAGGCCGAAATGTTGGATTTTTGAGGTCAAATTTTATGGAGGTCTAGTAGACATGTATATGAATCTGTGGTAAAAAGTTGAGAGTGATTTGAAGAATTTTTTTATCTCAAACCGGTCTTGTGAACTTGGAACAGAAACTACCGGTTACTGACCTAGGGAGATCCGGCAACTTGCAACGAGTTTCCGGCGACGATTCAACCTCAAACTCACGGTGAACCTCATCAACCCTTAGATAGACATGTTAAGAGGTAGGATGAGGATTAAATGATGGACTTAGGGTTGGTTTAGGGATGATTGTGCCAGTTTGCACAGAACTGGGAAGAACCGATTTGGTTTTGTGCAAGGCCGGGGCTGTGGGGGCTGTTGCCGTTGGATTATGAGTCTCAAATTGATGATTAAGACATGTTAAGATGATGAGGATTATGCTACGGGGGATTATGGTTCATGGAATGAGGAATTGGACTTGGAAATTGATGGAATTTGTTGAAATTCCTAGGTTGCGCAGCGAGTTTGACCTTGAACCCTAGGAGGCCAAAACTTTGAGGATCCAAGAAGTGAATTTGGTGTTATCAAACGCAAGGTAAGGGAATTCCTAAACTTAGGATAGGGAGATTGGACTCAATTGGGTGAGTCGAGGGTTGAATTGATTGATTTATGAGGATTTGTCCAAGGGGATAGCTTTCTTTTTTATCCTAAGATGTTATAGGATGTTTATGTGTGACATGGTTTATGCCTGAGTTATTTGCCATGTCGAATGTTATTTGATTGCCTTGCATGCCATGACTATTCAAATTGTGCATGAGTTACACCTATTGTTTGTATGTGAATTGAGTTCAGGTAACATGGCATGAGCATGACATGACGAGGCCCTGAGGCGTATGAGACGCGGGGTGGAAGATGGATACCCTGATGCGACAAGATCGTAGGGTGGAGTTGATGTTATGTGGCGCCTTGATGTAATGAAATCGCGGGGTTGAGATGATCACGGTCCTGATGCGAATTATTCGCGGGACGGAGGTATGAGATGATGATATTGGCCTAGAGATTCATCAGAACCTGATGTGTTTACGCGGGTTGCCGATGACAATCTAATGCGTTTACGCGGACCGAGCCTGATGCGATCTAATCGCAGGCTGGAGATTGAGGCAAGTAGAAAGAGGTAGTTGTGGTGAGATGGCAGGATGAATTGTGCATTATCATCTGAGTGTGACATGTTGTCATAATTGCATGCCTATCATCTGTATGTTGTTGTTTTACTGATTTGCACTTGATATGCCTGTGAGTGGAATTATTGGGGTGTACGACTACCTGAGTGGATGGTGGACCTAACCTAGGATTAGGACTCTTTTACTGAGATGTATATCTCACCCCTTTGGGGACCCTTATTTTTACAGATCCTAGGTCTTAGATATGTGGCCCATACGTTTTGGGGACCCCAAGGAGATGACGGCATATTTTGACGAGTTCTCGGATAGACAGGGGAACATTTATGTGAGGAAATGCACGGTTGTATGGGTTGACGAGGGTAGCCCAGATTGAAAACCTCATAGGTTTGAAGCATGGTTTAAGAAAGTTGGGGACGAGCAGATTGAGCCGCTAAAGCCCCACCAGGTACTCCAAGTGGTTATCCCTGATTGGTGCCAGACTGTTGGGGAGCAGGAGTTACCAAAGGGGTTCGTAGTTAGTTCTAGGAACGGGCCGGAGAAGACCCCGACGCTCGACTTTGTGGTGGAGGAGGATGAGATCATTGTCCTGGAGGCGATCGAGGAGGATCTTGCGGAGCCGCCTCACAAGGCGACCATGGAGGATTCTATCGAGATCCCATCAGAGACCTTCTCCGAGTACGAGCCGGCGGAGGATGCCGAGGATACCGAGGATTCCATCAGTTCATCTTAGGACTCCAGTTCGTTGACCTGAGCCTTTTGGAGGCGACTCGACCCTGTCCTTTTGGATGTCATGAGGGACTCTTTTGTGTACTACCCCGTCGCCCAGTTTGTTAGTGGATTGTAATAGCCGGCATTTGTACGAGCCATCTGTTATGATATATGACAGTTGTTATGTTATCCAGGTCCCACTTAACTTATATTTTGTACGGGATTTATTTGAGTACTACTTCCGCATGCTTAATGTATATATAATATCTCTCGACTATTTGTGGATCTTGGGACCACGAGAGATGTGTTGTTTGCTTGCAGGGATGTTCGCGTGCTCGAAGGGTACGAGGTGTGACAAGGTTGGTTGACATGCTTTAGCTCTTTCGGCCATTCTCTGGTCTATGGTATAATGACTTCGGTGGTCTTCTTGGGTTTTATCTTTTTGAGTATGATGCGCCTTGGCTTTGTCTTGGTTGTAGGACGTCTTTTCTTCTCCCAAAGAGAGATCACTAGTCGATTCTCCCTAGCTTGACGTTCAGCTTTTCGGCGGGCATATGCTTCTCTAGCTAAGTCGTTGCGATACTGTCTTTTCATATCTAGATAGTGTTTGAGCATCTCGTCCGTTTGCCGCTTAAACTTAAGGTTATCGACATAGTAACTAGTTTGGCAATCTTCGGCATATCCCAGCTTACGCCCAGTCTACTCTCGGCTATGCACAAATCTAGTAAAATGCAACCTTGTGTTCTGCCCAGGACGAGTGATTTTTCTTAAATATTCGAAGGTCACTAACTCCGTCGAACTTCTAGGGAACAATGACATCCTTTCCCCTATCATCGTTATTTCAATCAGTCACTAGAATGATTTCAGAATGTATGCAATGCATGTAGATGTGAATGATATGCAATACATAAACATACTATGAAACATGGAGTAAGGAAATACATCAAAAGTAAATACGTTACCAACCAAAACCTCAGGGAACATGAAATATTCTCTTATAACAATGGGTGGTTTTAGGTATACCAACCTTCCATAGAAATGCATATGAGACAAGTGGAAATATACTCTAGAAATAAAATCAAGTGAGGAACTTATAACTCAGGCTCCCATGATCTAAATATGGCAGATTTCTCCCCAAGAGTACCCATCCAAGAGGGCTAGATATCACCAATTTGGATCGTGAGCGAGAATGAACACGAAAGTCTCGAGTGCCATCAAACATGAGATCCTTTCATATCCTTTCCCTATCTAAGGTAACCTAGAGGTGGTTTGCAGTCGAGGTCTGACCGCCAGTGTGTGAGGTGTGTCGTGATCATCACGATGCTAGGTCATGCATATCAATTTGTATCAAACACCGCTTCAATTTATGCGTAAAAGTAAGCATACAATCCCAACTTCAACCTGCATGAAAGATGTCGGCAAACACTCCGCCCCTTATTTCTCCAATCTGCAAGAACATCTAACACAATGGTTAGGGTACGTATCTCACCTTCGAGTGCATCTGCAAAAAACAAGGTTAGATAAACTAATTAACTTTTTAATCGGCTCAAGTCCTCTAAAATTCCTAACCATAGATTTTGATTTGGAATAAGTCTCAAGTGGAGTCGCCAATCTGTCACGACCCGAATCTCGATGAACCCCCTCAAGATTTTGGGCGGGTTAATGGGTCGTCCCCTCTGATCAGGCGATGGCCTCTCTCAAGGGCCGTTACCTAAGTTGCAATGGCAGTATACGTGATCGATCTTCGGTGTGGTCTGGGGATATGCGATACGTGTGCATGCCAAGGAGTTAGCACCAATTGTTTTGTGAGTGGTACGATTGGAAACTCTATCGAATAGTTGTGAGTATTCTATTCAATTCTGCGGAAACTAGAGAAATGGGATCGGGGACATTGTTACGCCAACTGTCAGAGTTGACGCCCTTTCGGCACCTAAGTTGAATGATTTTTCTAACCTAAGATTTCATGCAGATGAGTGGAGTACGAATCCTAAATCTAGGAACTCATGCAGATAGGAGTGATTATCCTAACACTCACAATCAGTAATGAAAGTGCGCAAATCAAGGATCAAGACATGTAGATAAATCACATGAAAGCAACGTGGCATCCCTAGTAAGGCCCTATTAGCCTAGACAAATGTCAATCAAGGCTCTGGAGTATTTTTGACATGATTTGCCATCGAGGGGGCAAAATCGTAATTTTGAAGAATTTTGGGATAATTTACCCTACGAGGGTAAATTTATCATTTCATACGAAATATGAAGTCAAAAGATGATGGAAATAAGATTGATTGCCAAACAAATCTATTTCCTATTTTTTAAGAATTTTTCGAATTTTTCTGAAATTTTACAAGCGAGTTACCTTATGAAGGGTAAAATCGTCATTACAGAAGGTGTTGAGAGGTGTAAATTCCAAATAGAATGATTGGTTGACCATCAGACTCAATCTTAATTTTGAGCAATTTTCATGACTCGATAGGAATAAGAAAGACAATTTACCTTTATAAAGGTAGAATCGTCATTTCTAGAAAAAGAACGAGATTCGAGAATTCAAGCATAAGAATTGGTTGCCTAGCCGACCCTAATTCTTACCTTGGCATTCTCGACCTATCTCATATACCAAGCATAGGAGATTTACCCCTAAAGGGTAATATCGTCAATTTTCAGAAGAACATATAAGAAATCCCAAAAATAGGATCAACCAGTTGTCTATGGTTAATCCTCAATTTTTGGAAATTTCTGGAATGTTTAAGAATTTTCCATAATTTTTCTACATTTTTTAGATTTTTTAGAATTTTCTAACATTTTTTTAGGATTTTTTAGAATTTTTTCGATTTTATTATTTTTAAAATCATTTTTTGAATTTTTTATTAAAAATGATTCAGACCAGGTTGACCCGACCCACTTAGATCAGATACTCAGCCCAGACACGGGCCCGCACGTTCACCACCCTAAAACGACGTCGTTTCGCGTTTTTTGTTTCCCGGTTATTTGAATTTAATCCGACGATCCCTATTGAATCACGTGGCTAATCCACGGCCTCAGGATTAGCTGACTAAGACCTACGGCTTAGATCAAAAGAAGACTCAATCAAGACCGCCCGATCGACATACCAAAATCTACGACCAGGATTAGAAGACTAGAATTGATCCAGACCGTCTGTTATTATTAACCTAAACGACGTCGTACACCCACTAACCTAAACGACACCGTTTTTGCACTTTTTTTATTTTCTGATTATAAAATTAAATTCTAATATCCTAATTATTAATGGGACGGCTGCTAATTATCTAACTCGATTTATCTAAGCCGTCCGATCTACCCACTTGAATACTAAGCCCTAGCAGCCATGCTGACTAGGCAAACATATGGACCTATCACGAGACAACTCGTAAGACGTTGACTCTTTGACCAGCCACGTCACCTTTGTCTTCAACCTCTCAACCTCGGGGGAATGGACGGCCGAGACTTCTTCGGCGCCGATCGACAACCAAACCTAGACCAATTGACCTAAAACTAAAGCCATTCAACTCGTCTACTCCTCTAGTTTCACATATATCAGAATCAAAGAATTTCATCCATAGAATCAAACATAGGCAAACTTGAACCAGGTCGGCTATGGCGACTTCATACATGTGATTCATGACATATCAAGCAAATTCATTCACAGAGAAGGTTATACTAGGGTTCAGAACACTTACCTCGAGCTCCGATTGAGCTCGTAGGGCCTAGATTTGGCTAGGCAACATTGAACTGTGTTCGGTAATGGAGGTTGAGTTTGGAGACTTGAATCGAAGTATTCAAGCAAAATCAGTGCAAAATGAAGATGCAAAGATGGTCAGTGATGTCTAAGGAATAAAACGCACACACTAAATGCAAAAATAAATGTAAGACAGGTGAGTTGCCATTGATGCTCAATGAGGAGCTCGAAATTCTGACTTACCTGTTTTCGCAATTTGAGGCGGCGCGGCTGACGACAATTGCTTCCAGGAGTTTCAGGCAAGCTTCCAATGTTCTTCTTTGGCTTCGGTTTGGCCGGAGACGGCCTGACCAGCGCCTTGCGGTCGAGCTCGAGTTCTCGACAACGAGAGTCGGAGAACGAGCTCTCTCTCTCTCTCGATTCTGTTAATGCTGCACAACTGAATGAACCCCCCCAAGAATCAATCCCCAAAGGTTATATATCCTCTTTCAATTTTGGCGCCCGTTCGGGGGGTATATACTGGCTTGGTGACCGTGCGTGCTATTTGGTCCAAACGACGCCGGAGACGATGGGCAACTCTGTTATGTCGAAATGGTCCGCCGGCGTGCGCTCAATTTGGTCATTCTATGAAAGTTGACTTTCACGGCCACTGTGACGTTGATCGGTCAATTTTGCCTTCCTTTGGCGACCATTGGTCGCGATTCCGGTATCAATCTACAGGAAATGGCTTGAAGGATTGAACGCTCACCAATGTGTCTTCAATTGCAGTTAACTGGTCGATCAATTTCACCATCAAAATTCGGCCTTGTACTATTCATTTGCATGGGAGTTAGGGGAAGAAGACGACACTGTAGCGAAGCGGTTCGACTGGTCCAACTCTATTTTTGCAAAATTAACCAAATTTTGTGGGAAAGTTTCACAATTAAATCTCAGAATCGAACTTAGGACATGAACTTTATCCAAAAAATGTGATTTTTTCCAAAAGTTCTAGCAAATTTCTATAAAATCTCCAAATTTTCATTTAATTGCAAATCAAAAAATTATGTAATTGAGGGTTTAAATAGTCAAATTGAACCAAACCACCTATGCCAATTGACTCAGAATGATGAAAAACATTGGGTAATGGCTTCGATTTGTAAATGTAGCCCTTGAATTGAAAATAATTTCAATTATGCCCAAATTTAATGGCGAAATTGCAATAAAGTATGCAATTTTGCCCAATTCACGTAATTGAGCAATTTGTGCAAATAATTAGGCTAAATTACAATGAAGGACATTTAGATTGAATGTCAAGACCCTAAAAATGCCAAAATTATAAATTAAAAGACTCAACTGACATTTTTTTTTACCAAATTCAATCATACATGTAACAATGGAACAAATTTAATTGGACTTGAATTTGGACTTTTTATGAGGTCAAGAAGACAAAGGAATTAAAAAAATATTGACTATTTTTCTATATTTTTGTGACCTCAAATGCTATTTTTCCTAAATTTTCGGGTATTTTGCTATTTCCTAAAAATACCAAAAAATATGAAAAATATAAAAAATTATTTGTTGGTCAAAATGGTTCCTTTAGCTTGGCCAAGGCCACCAAAGTTGATTTTGTAATTTTTCAAAAAAAATTTGGATTTTTTATGGATTTCTAAAAATAAGACTGAAAAAAGACTGGTCAAAAATCAGATGTCAATAATAATTAACCTGATAATCGTTTAGCTCAGGAAATCTATTTTTAGGTCGGATAGCTTGGCGACTCTAATGGGGATATGGTTCTTAATTTTTAAAAATATAAGAACCCAGTGGACTTAGGCCTTAAAATAGTTCATGAAAAAAAAAATCTCATTTTTTGTCTAGTAGCAATTGGACTCCAAGTAAGTCCCTAACCATGTGTTAAGCGGTTTTGTAGATGGGAGTTATAAGGGGTGACGTGTTTGGAAAACCTTTTGTCTTGCAAGTTTCGTGTTTAGGAATCGCTTGTTTAATTATGCACATTTTGAAGCAGTTATTGCTTATTAATTGTTGTGCATGATTAATTGCAGTAGCACTACACAACACATAACCTGTGGCCGGACCTGGGCCGTTTGTTTTAGGATGATATCGAGATTAGATCCTAACGTTCTTCGTGAGATCACGTTTGAAAGCTAGTCCGAATTTGATCCCGACTCTATTTTCAAAATGAGTTTCAAAAGTTAGAACTTGTGCTCGGTAAGATTACCGAAGTGGGGTTATAATTTTTAACTCGAAATGCCGAAGTTGAAATGACCAGGCTAATCCTGGTTACGTCGTAAGATTACAACTAATCTTGATTAAGTGCGGAAGATTGTTGCCTTGTCGCAAGTCTTTCACTTCAATTTGCCAACCTCTAGGATAGTTAGAATAAGGTTAACCTCACATCTCATGCGCATGTCTACGTGATTGTCATTGCATTTTTTCAACGTAAAGCAAGCGTTCTAACTTTATCATGCATTTATTTTTGGTCCATCTTAGGTGTCAATCAATTTTGAACTTCATCATCATTTAAAAAAAAAATCAAATCGGTGCTCCATTTAAAAAAATGAATGCGAAGAATCCCTTCGAAAAATTTTGTTGACCAGTAAATGATTTTTCAATGGGTAGAAAATTCTTCTTCATAAGTTACGTTTAACAATTCATTGTGATAAAAGAAGACTCCAAATTTGAACAGGAAGTTCATTGTGAAGAAAATCACTTTGAGAAATTTGCTAATTGACAAAGGGCTTTATCACATTGTTCGATTAATAAATGTGTGAGAAAATTTTCTGAGAAATTCGCCCATGTCTTGCTAGGGAAAGCTTGTCCAATTTTTTTCATAAAAATGGAAAACAAAATCGACTAGGCTAGTCATGGATCGACCCGGCATCCTTACTCATCGTACTCAATATATGAATACCTTTTGCAGGGTATTTCCATCATGGATCCCCCACACATTACTCGGTCGGTTGCAAAAAAATGGCCGAGCAAGCTGAATTGTTGGCCAAGATGGAGCAAAGAATGAAGCAACAGATGGAGGAGAAAATAAAGGCGGTCAATGACCAGATGGCCCAAATGAGATTAATGATGGCTGAACTCATTTTTAGTCAGCGACAACCTCCTACCGCCTCAACAGTACCTACGAGTTTTAATCCCCAGATAACTACTCAAGGCGATGGGACCTATGATGACGTGTCTTCCCTTGAAGATACGGTTTTACCTGGAGTTACAATTGCTGCCCCACCCTCCATGAATATCATCCCACTTCGAGTTAGAGGCACTGCTCAGCCTCTTGGGTATACCGGCTTTCCTACAGCTCAGATCGCCATACCACTCCTGATGACCATCTCGCAACCCAGTGCTATTGTCGGGATGATGAATGAAGAAAGTGCCGAGCTTTTTGCTAAGATGGACCAAAGGATGCGAGAAGTTGAAGGGACTCATAGCATCGCCTCAATCGACTTATCAGTATTTACCAGAGTCCAGGTGCCAGACAAGTTTAAAACGCCGACCTTTGAGAAATATGAGGGTACCTCTAATCCGATCCAACACGTTGAGATTTACCAAAATTTGATGAATAAGTGTGTCTCCAACGGTCTGCTTATGATTCAAACATTCCAGGCTAGTCTAAAGGTGCCGCCATGCAATGGTATACCAATCACAAAATCAATCGCATGGATTCATGAGAAGATGCAACAAATGCTTTCGTCAAGCATTTTAAATTCAATTTAGACGTCACGATCTCTTGTGAAGATCTTGAACAGGCTGAGCTGAAGAAGGGGGAAACCTTAAGGAGTACGCTACTCAATGGAGAAATATGGCAAGACAAATCATGCTTGAGCCACCAGAGCGAGATTTGATGAAGCCATTTGTATCCACTCTCCCGCAGGCAATCCGTTTGCGCATGCTGATTACGACAGTCCGAACATTTAGCGAGCTCGTTGCCATAGGAGAGGAATTCAGTCTGGATTGAAGAAGGAATGGTACGATAAAACCACTTCTTCTAGAAAAGCGATTTACTAGTAAAAAAGATAAAGAACACATTCCCGAAGTCAATATGGCGTATGTCTAGAAGGCACCAACTGAAGGTCCAGAAGATGCAGTTTGCTCATCAACAGATGTCGTGCTGTGGGCAGTAGAATCAGAGGACGAATCAACGCAAGAACCGAATGTTCACTCCACTTCCTAGAACAATTTCCCAAGTTTTGGCTGTCCTACGTAAGAAGGGGTTGTTGTCCTCTAAGCCCCAACATCCCAATCCTGCGAGGTATCCTAGATATGACCCTGCACAGAAGTATGACTATCAATCCGGTGAACAGAGCCATTCGGTCGATGATTGTTCCATGCTCAAGCATCGCATCCAAGTTCTACTTGAAACTAGGGCAGTTGCATTTCAGTCGGCCGATAAGCCCAATGTGCAGAGTAACCTGCTACCAAATCATTCGAGCAATGCTTGAAGAATCATCAATGGGGTGGAGGCAGATTTTCAAGCATGACCATTTATTTTTATCCAATCCCCTGCATGAGATATTTCCTTCTTTCTTTAGGTGTTTAGGTTGCACTAGGATTTCATTTCCATTCAATATAGCATTTTATTTTCAATAAGATGTAATTCATTGATTTCATATCAATAAAATTACACATGTTTTTCATTAATTTTGAAATCTTGTTGAAGTATACCAAACTGACCCGATGACGATAACTAGTGATCGAATAATCTATCATCTATGGTAAGCACTTACGGTCAGGCTTCTCAAGAATTCCCATCCTGAGATTTTCAAAAAATATATATTTTTTCAAAAAAAAAACCTTTCAAAAGTGGATGGCGTGTGGTCTAACCTTGTTTGTCTTACTGATCCATCTACTATGTGTTTCAGAATCAATCTAGGGGGCAGGGACAGATTCTCCAATCTAACTAGGTATTAGCCCAGTCGATTCTTGGATGTCTCACACATGGTGGTTAAGCATTTGAAGCGGCCCAAATGATGACTCTTGGGGCAATCCTTAACTGATTCATCAATCTACTTACCAGTCACATCATATCAACCAATTCAAACACCAATTCATTAGTCAGTTGTGGCTGATGCATGCTTCACCCCCGACTGATCGATTATCACACCATGTCAACGAGTAGGGGAAGAGGAAGATCACTCGGTCTCAAAGGGAATATCTCTTGTCTTCGACTCGTCATCCTTGAAAATGACTTTCTTTTTTCCTCTTACAGATGCCAAGCTAGGAGACATGTTTTCGATTGCTACCACCGGAGCAAATTGACAATCAAGAGCTTCTTAAATTTTGCTCATTTCATTTTATTTAAAACCCTATTCATGCACTTCTTTCTTATGCAAGATCATGTTGGAAACAAGTTGTTTGCCAAAGCTCAAAATCGTGTTCCCAACACTAGTCATGTTTGGGGCAATCCTACTTTTTAGAAAATTGTGATAACCTATCTTGATTGAAAACGAGCAAATTGATAATCCTTTATTTGGAAAGGGAGTATGTTTATACAATTCTAATGTGACATTTCTTCTCTACAGAAACACATAATTGTCATCCCTAATGAACAGCTAGAGCATCTCGAGCCCTCAATTGATTGGTCTCATACACATTTCTCTTTATATTGGGCAGTCCATAATTTCACATTCCTTGAGATTTCTTGCATGACTATATTTGATATGCACTCATTTTCTTATATTATGGATGATCAAATCAAATTAAGGTTCATCAATTTCATCTCATCATATTTTTGCATGCGTTGCTAATTTACACTGTGAAATGATTTCAATCAGGAAGTCTCTTTGATCTGATTGAATTGATCATTTTGAATGAGGAACGCCAGGACGATGAAAGACAAGCCATTGCCATACACTACCTATTATCATATCCCTAGTGAGTAAGTGTGAAGATTTCCATACTTACAAGGTGAAGTGTTATCTTGCAAAAAGTATGACAATCAGGATGACATGAGGCATTCATTTCCTCTATCCAAATACTATCCAAAAACTACATGTTGCCCTTTGTTAAACCCCTTTGAACGGTGATTTCATTTTCATGCCCTTGTCAGGAGCAACCCCACATTGGGGCAATGTGACATTCTGATTTTCAATCAACTTCAGACTCTGTAATGAGAAGTTTATTTATATCAAGCGATGTATTTCAGTTGTATTCCACTCAAATCTGATCAATTTGAGCAGACTGACCAAAGGAGAAAGGCTAACGCAAGACGAGATACGTGGACCAAGGCGACTCGAATAGGAAATGGCGCTTTGACCATAAGGATTGTCGAGGAGATATTTAGGACCGCAAAAAGGCCGATCTAAGAATGATTAAGGATTACCATGCGAGCGTCGTGCAGTTGGAGCGCGGGTGATGCCGCTTAACCAACGTACGATTTGTAAAATTATCCTAAATCGGACTGTGACGATCGAGACCACAGGGACTAGCGATAAGCCCTCGTGATTACATGACAACCAAGACCGCCATGAATTGACGAGCTCTAAACGTGACGAGAATCACGGGGTCGATACGCGTATAGTCTGCAGAAGCCGCCCATCGATTCGGAATAGGTTGGAATCACGTCTGGTAGAAGGAATGATCAGAATTGAGTCCTGAAAAGTTTGAAAAAGGAAAATCAAGAATTCTAACGTCAATTGGATTGGCCGTCGCCCTATCGAAGAAGTCAGAAACGAGAAAAACGACGTTCCGAACATTAGAGGTAAAAAGACCAAAATGCCCCTCAAGCTTAGGACTTTGTCTTTATAATTGAAGGAAGGGCAAAATGGACATTTCTCCTCCCCCAAGCTGCTGCAAATTGAAGAGCAATTGATGGCCATTGGATGCCCTTGAGAAGAACAATGGACAAGTGTCAAGCATCCAAGGGTAGTAGATCATTTCACCAATTAATGCCCACCTACCAATCACCTCAATTGATTTAAATTTTTTGGGATAATAAACAGCTCTCTCTCTCTCTCCTCAAACCCCCCATTCGGCCATTTTTGTTCCCCCAAAGACCAGACCAAGCTTCTTCTTCTTCTTCTTCTTCTCCAGTTTCTGCTCCACCCGACCCCGCCGGACGCCGTCGTTCGGTCCGTACGACTGCCACCTCCGACCGTCCCCTACTTTCGGTCGACTACCCAGACGTAACCCCACGTCTTTTCGACGTCCTCCAACTGGAATCAGGTCATTTGGAGCTCTGAGGAATTCGGGGCAAGCATTCTCCCACAGGTCGACGGAATCTGCTCCAGTTTGAGGTAGGTTCGGTTCTGAACCCTTTAGACAGCCGAAAACTTGGAATCTTTGGGTCAAATGTTGTGGACATCAAGTAGACATATAGATGGTTTTGTGGTAAAAATTTGGGATTTATTTGATAACTTTTTGATCATGAACAACCCTTGTACATTATGCCCAGAGTCTACCCTTGTACATTATGCCCAGAATCTGCCGGTATTCTGTGTGTGAGTGCTCCGGCGACTTCCGACGACTTTCCGGCAACCGCGCGACTTGAAACTCACGGTGAGACTTCCAAACTCTTAGGTAGACATTATAAGAGGTAGAATGGTGTATATTTGATGGATTTGAGATAGATTAAGGCCGGTTGGACCCGGCATGAACAGAACCGAATGGAACCGGTTCAATACTGGGCCAAACCAGCTCCGTGGAGGGCTAAATAGGCTGAGATTGTGTTGTAATTTGGTGTGTATGATGTGTTGTGATGATGAGGAGTATCTAATGGATGATTTGGATGGATGAATGGAGGGATTGAACTTGAAATTTGACAAAATCGATTGATTATCCTAGGTTGCGCGACGGATTGACCTTGGACTTGAGTTGGCCGAACCTTAGGAGGTGCAAGGAGGAGTAATTTGCGTTATTAAGCGAAGGTAAGGAATTTCCTAAATCGAGGCTAGGGGGATTGGACTCGATTGGGTAAGTCGAGGGCCGAACGGAACGATTTATGAGAAAATCCTCGCATGTAATAGCTTGATGCACCCTTGGACATTATAGAATGATTGTTTGACCTAGCCTATGTGTGAATGGTCTGAGTACCTGAGTACTATTTGAATTGAATTGCATGCCACGAAATTTATTAAACATATTATCATGCGCAATGGCCATTGGTTATGAAATTTGATTTTTAAAAATCAAGTTAATTGATATGATGTGGCATGAGACATGATTGTGAAATTGCATGGCATGGCCTTGAGGCGTATGAGACGCAGGGCGGAGGTTGAGACCCTGATGCGACGAGGTCGCGGGGTGGATTATGAAAAGGTGGCGCCCTGATGCGACGGAGTCGCGAGGTTGAGATAGCCACAGTCCTGATGCGATATAATCGCGGGACAGAATACGAACTCATAAACTCTGCCTGGAAATTGAACCGGGGCCTGATGCATTTACGCGGGCCGAGCCTGATGCGATGTAATCGCAGGCTAGAGAATGAGGCAGACAGAGGTTGATTGGTGTAGTGAAGTGACAGGCCGAGCATATACGTGCAACTGTGTGTGGCATGAGAATATAAATGCATGCCTGTCCTCTATGCATTATTGTTTATTGAATTATGACTGTCATGTCCGCGTGAGTTCATGAGTTGGATAGGTTGAGTGACTTGACTGCCTTAGTGGACGGTCAACCTGACCTAGGGTTAGGTTTTTCTTACTGAGATGTGTATCTCACCCCTTTTAGGAAAATTCTACTTTACAGATCTTAGGCAATAGCAATGTGGCCTATCAGATTCGGGGACCCGCAGGAGATGACGGCGTATTACGATGAGTTCCCCGATAGGTAGGGTAATATATACATAAGGAAATGTACAGTAGTTTGGGTAAATGAGAGCGAACCAGACTGAAAGCCTCATCGGTTTGAGGCTTGGTTTAGACAGGACGATGATAGGAAGGTCGGGCCGCTGAAGCCCTATGAGGTTCCAGAGGGTGTTATACCTCCTTGGTGTCAGACGATAGCAGACCAAGAGTTTCCCGAGGGCTCAGTGGTTGGTTCGAGGAGCGGCCCGGAGCGGACGCCGACAGCTGAGTTTTCCGTGCCACCTCCAGAGGATGAGGTCATCGTGGTGGAGCCGTCCGAGAGAGATCCATCAGAGCTGGACCAGGAGGCGACCGTGGAGGGAGACCAGGCTGAGCAGTCACAGGAAGCGACCATGGAAGACTCTATGGAGGTTCCATCAGAGACTTTCTCCGAGTACGAGCCGTCAGAGGAGAGCGAGGACACTGGAGATTCCAGCAATTCTTCCTAGGCGACTTCAGATGATGACCTGACTTTTTGACTGGCGACTTGATCCCCTTTCCCTAGTGGATTTTGTGGACATCTTTTGACATGTTTACCCGTCGCCTTGGTGTATAGCGATTTATAGTAGATGTGACCAGTTGATGTTGATGTACGACCTTTTGATGCTATCCAGTCCTGCTTAGTCTTGAGATATATATATATTCATGTGGTATGGGGAGTTGTTGGGAAACGCTTCCGTGTGCTTAATGTAAATTATTTCATCTCTCGATCTTCCTTTATATATAAGTGGATCATTGGGACCGCCGAGAGATTGTTGTGGTTTTGCTCGCAGGGATGATTGCGTGCTCGCGATGGGGCGCGGGGCGTGACAAGCAACTTCAAAAATTCAAAGAATGAGTGAAATTTGTTTGCTTTTACTTGCATCAATTTTTGAGTGTATTCGTTGCATGCAAATTCTATGTTAGCTCAAGTGCCATAGACTTGACGAAGGGCATTTCATTTCTATACCATATACATTTATCCCCTTTTCTTAACTCAATATGAGCAGTGAGTTCATTTCTTGAAAGCCAATTGGTTATCATCCTGCAAGGAAATCATTTTAAGGCTATCTGACAAATGAGCGAAGTACCTTGGGGCAAGCTGAAACTTGAAAATTTGCTAACACATTATGCAGACAATTTAGATGAGACTCTCCCTTAAAAAAAAAGCTCGTTGTACAAAAAGAAAAGTGCTCGCCATGCAAAAAAGGAGCAAAAAAGAAAAAAAAAAATTGGCGAAACTTACCAAGTAAAAAAGAAAAGAAAAGAAAAGAAAAGAGCTCATTCTCATCAGAAAGAAAAAGGAAAAAGAAAAAGAGCCTTGTCATAAAAATCTCCGAAATGAAGGGAGGTCTCACCTGAATTGGTTCACAAAATGCTCCTTAAAGTATAATCTTTTCTGAAATACATCAATAAAGATTACCAACAGCACTATTGCCTGAAATATCAAGAATTAGTGATCACCAGTCTCATCTTTACACAACCCTTTTGTGAAAAATATGTCTTTCATTTCAAGCCTACCCTGAACCTACATTACAACCCTTACCAAAGTCTTTTCAGATTAAGGCACTTTGGTTAATATAAGGTTTCAAATGTTTATAAATATTGCTCGAAAAAGTATGAGCAAGATCATTTTATCTTGTTCGGCAGGGTTCCTGACTTGTAAACCCAATGCAGTTGATGAAGGTTTCATTTCATGGCCTAACGACTCATATGAGTCCCCTTTGAATAGCCTTTGACCAAGCTTGAATTACAGTCCTTGAAAAAACCTCATGGATTGGTCTGGTCATATCGATTGCAAGACTACCCGGACCCTCGTCAAGTGTGATGAAGATTGCTTTGAGTGATTCTCATGCCCACATCAATGGTCAGGTCAAATGGTCTTTTCAAAAAGAGTGAGAGAAAGTCCTTTCTGACTGAAGGTTCCTCATTCTATTTGATCAAATTTTGTCGAAAGGATCGAACATGTTTCCTTATTGACAAAATCCCAGTGAAGCTTTGTAATGCAAGTTAAAGCTCATAAATCTTTCTAGCATATGGTGTTGCATTTACATTGATTTTATGCATGTCATTATTTTTCCAAGAAAATAGATAGGTATGTTGCAGTCAGCGTAGTCATCACTTACTAATTGCTCGGAAGCTCAGGTAAGTTTCCTAATTCCTTTCAAAATGTTATATCGACACTTGATCAGCTCAAATTTTCCTCAGAATCTCATGTTATTTTGATACTTGATTGGCTCAAGTTATCATAACTTTGTGCTCATTCTGATTAGCTCAGACATCACACCCTTTTGTGTTCATTTTAATTAGCTCAGGCATCATACTCTTTTGTGTTCGTTCTGATTAGCTCAGGCGTCACACCCTTTTATGTTCGATCTGATTAGCTCAGGCGTCACACCTCTTTGTGTTCGTCCGATTAGCTCATACGTGTCACCTCTTTTGTGTTTATTCTGATTAGCTCAGGCATCACACCCCTCAGTGTTTGCACCAATTAGCTCGGGTGTCACATCTTTACCGACTCAGTCGACATGGCAACTTGCCAAGAGACATGGTGTCCACACCGATTAGCTCGGGTGTCACATTTTACCAACTCATGGTGACCTATTGAGAAGGTCCCAAGAGACAAATGGCCAGCTTGTATCATAACTTAAGCACAATTTCTCATTACACATATCTTGCGCTGTCCCGCATCAAAGGGAAACCTTTGGTAATGGATAAGGCCCCAGAACCTTAGATCCTCTTATGATCTTGGTTTTTCTTCCGATGATTCACAACAACATAGCTCTTGTAGTCTCAGAAGACATATTTTCAATCTACATATATCTTGCGCTTTCTCGCATCAGAAGGTAACTTCTGATAATAGATGGGCTTAGTATCTTAAAGATCCTCGCTTCTACTAAAAGTATGGAGATTAAAGGAATCATCAGCTTATGAGGAATTTGGTAAAACAAGTATTTTCATATTGCGATCAATGTGTAGGTTTCTCTAATATAGAAAAAAGAGAAGTGTTGGAACATGTTATTTATAGTCATGCATGTCATGCATCATTTTCTTTCGCATCAAAAAATGGGAATAAAAACTCCAAAAATTATCATGTCTCATTCAATTGCATTTGCAAAATTTAGATTTCAATTATGGTCTTTGAGCGAAACCTCTACGAGCCTTCATTCAAAGAGGTACAGCTGTTGACATCTAAATTTTGATCATTTATTTATTTTATTTTATTAGACTAATTTTAGTCTCTGCCAATTTTTTTTTAATTCATTAATTTGCATGCATGCATTTGCGTTTTTGTTGTATGGGGGGACGATGAATTTAAGGTGACATTCTTGAACCCAATTTAGTTGATTGGACTAAGCCGATGGTGGATGAATTTCGCGTTGTTCGTTCAATCAAGTCCATTGTGCATTGACTAGCAAAAGGGCAATAAAAGAAAACATGGACAAAGGAATATGGGTTCTGATCTTAATTAAATGGGTTTAGCCCACACACTTGCATTAGAGTAAGAATAAGATGGAAAAAAGCTTTGAGTTCGAGGTCACACCCTCTATTTCTTCAGCACGGTCGCAAACCAATCTTCCAGAATGAAGGGACTCAGAACCCTAATTATCATTATAAATAGACTCTCATTCTTCACGTTTAGGAGAGGCTGGCTAGAAAAATTAGAAAGACATGGAGAGAATACTAGAGCACAGAAAATAGAGAGATTGAAGAGGCATTGCTTGGTCGGGACTCCGTTTCACAGCTGTGACGTCAACAACCAGCGAAACTCCTTCCCCGGAGTTTGGTGCCAAAGTCCCAATACCAATAAGTTGCATCGTCACAGCAGATCTCGTGGTGTCTCCTCGACCAAATCCAATATCAGGCGTGTATGAAGGTTTGGTCTTCGTGGAGTTCCCCTGGTGTATAATCCAATAGACCGTTAGCTACTTTCACAAAAGGACGTGAAGAGAGAGAGGCGGACATAAGTTTCTTTAGAAAGAAAATTATTTTCTTGTCATTCCTCTCTGCAGATTACTTATGATTCATTGTCCATTGAGCATCGAAAGCAACACTGATATTTCTTTGATTGGTCAATTTTTGTTGACTGAGAGTGTTATTTGTAAGTCACCGTGCAGAACACACCTCTAGTCCTCGCTGAGTTCGCAGATGTAAGTCCCCTCCCACTTTGCTCACTATCCAGTCGAAGCAGCCATCAACGTCATCATCGAACTCCCGCCTTGTCGTCAGTCCCGTCTCACCATGTTGCCGTCGATGCCATCCAATCCGTGCAAGTGAGCTTGGCGGTCGGTCCGTGGAGTACAAACTTGTTCGGCAAGTTTCAGCGAAATTCAAAATTGGAAGACAATTTTAGCAAGATAAGGTGGAGTTTCCTATCTTGAAATTGAATATTTGATTTCCTAATTCGAAACATTTGCATATCATATCATATATATTGCACATCTTGCATACTGACATCAAGTGGATATTTTTTTCAAAATATAGGTTGAATAGGAAAATTTATTTCCTAATCCGCAACTTATCACATGATCGAGAAAGTCCATCTTTAAAATTACTAATGGAATACTCGATTAGGCAAGGATTTGGGTTCAATCGTTAATCGTAGGATTACGAATTAAATATTGACTCAAATGTTTTGCGAAATATTTCAAAACTTGATTGATATATCTACTTTATTGATTGACATTGATTGGCATATTCCCTTTACTCGTTTGATTTGATTTGTTTGATTGTCGTATTTTTTAGAATATATATTTCGCATGATGTAATCTCGAAAATTCCAAAAAAAAAAAATTGCATTCATTCATTTCCATATTTGAAAATTGCATATCTTTTAAAAATAGCATCACGTAGATAATTGCATATCCAATCATTCTTGTAAAATATTTAGATTGGATTGCATTTTAGGATAGAAATTACATGTTTAAATAGAATTTCATGTTTAAAATAATTTATCTTTAATATATTATGGTTTAGGTCAATTTAGACTCAAAAATATGCAAGCTAAATTGTGTTTTCACATAGTTCTATTTTAGGAAATAAATTCATCCGAAAAAAAAAAAATGATTCACCATTGCTATGTCATTTTTACCATGTCATCTATACCACGTCATCTATGCTACGGCATACTTGGCACGTCATCTGTGCTATGTCATCCTTGGCATGTCATTTTTGCCACGTCATACATGCCACGTCATTCATCGTTGCCATGTCATATTCGATTGCATTTTAACTTAGACTTCATATAGCATAGCATATCTGGGTTTGAATGTCAAGTAGTCAATTTAATTGAATCACGGTCTCACTTGTGCATTCGTTTAATTCGTATGTCATCTAGTTTAGTCTTGCATTTAATTCATGTATCGCATATAGTGTAGTCTTTCATGCATTCATATAAAAATCAAAAAATTTAAAAAAGAATTATTTTGTGTGGTGCATCCTCCCTTGATTATATTGATTTATGGATGTTCAATTAATTGATTGCACACCTGTATGATAACCTTTGTTAGTGACTTAGGTTAAAATCAATTAGTGTTGCCTTCTCAATTGATTTTTCATGAAATAAAATGGTACCAAAAGGCCATTAGAGTAACCTAGCGTAATCAAGTCCTTAGATTCTTAATCTCTGGTTATTAGGAATAAAATAGTTCTCACGCTATTTTATTAAGGTTTCTAATCGACCTACCATAAATGATTAGTGGCGACTCCAAATTCAAAATACATTGAATGTTAATCAATTGAACCTTAAGTTACGATTTGGTATGGACTTAGGAGAGTTCGAATTAGGTTATTTAAATAATTAACATGATAATTCATTAGCCTGGGAAATCTATTTTTAGGTCGCAACACACACGTTGTAGACTCAAGACCTCCACGTTGCTCTGAATCAAGAGGTAGTGAAATTCAATCAGTGAAGAAACATTTCATCCATAACCGTTCTTCATCCATTGATTCTTAGATGTAGTCTCATGTATTGTAAAAGAAAATCTCATGTGTTGTAAAAGAAAATAAGTCTCAGAATCAATAAAGAAACCCTTTGCACTGCCCGATCATGGCGGCACAATCAATGAAGCAAGCGAGATAATGGAAATCTTAGAGAGGGCAAAAATGAAACCTTACCGTTGATTGATGAGGAAGAAGAGGACGGTAACGGAGCTTTTCAAGTTTCTGTTTATTTATTCGTGAATGGGTAGTGTTTAGTAAACACATCAGTGAAATCGTTTCGAAATCAAAGCAATTTGAGTCAACAGTGTATAATGGGGTAGAAAAATTGCATTTGATAAATTATATAGCGAAAATAGACTCTGCAGTCATAATACTTCCTATGTAGTACTGCATCTTCATTAGTTTTTGATACAGCCTTCATTTTCTCTTTCTTGAAGGTCCAAGGAGAAGAAATTTTTGCATCTCTGTGTCATTCTGTTTTTGGATGTGGTGTTTTAGCCTGATTTGTTTTCTAATTTGTTTGTCCTTTGAATATGGTAAAGAAGCTTGTGTAATTGAATTGGAGCTTGTGTTACTTCTTGTCTCTCTACATCCTCCTCGACTCCACCGGTGGATACCAGGTTTTACAAAAAAGCATTGAAGGAAGATAATTTCCTACAATTGATGGAAAACAAGGTAAGAAGATGAAGAAAATGAGAACCATAAGAAAAGAAAGGAGAAACCAAAAGAGGCAGAAATATCAAAGGCCTAATTAAAAAAAAATCTCAAACTTTTACATTTGTCCTAAAAATATCCATAACTTTTTTTTGTCTCCTAAAAAACCCTCAACTTTTGATTTTGTCCCAAAAAAAAACCTCTAACTTTGGTCTTTATCCCAAAAATATCCACAACTTTTTTTGTCTCCTAAAAAACCTCAAACTTTTGATTTTGTCCCAAAAAAAAACCTCAAACTTTGGTCTTTATCCCAAAAATATCCACAACTTTTTTTCTCTCCTAAAAAACCTCAAACTTTTGATTTTGTCCCAAATTTACCACAGTTATTAAAAAAATGGAGTATTTCGTGCCTAGTTGAACAGAACCCCTGATTGTTCGACAAAGATCAAAATGTACTGTCACGCCCCGCGCCCCGGGCACGAGTGCACGAGTTCCTGCAAGCACAAACTCTCTCTCGAGGTCCCAGGATTCAAATATAAGTCAAAAGAGATATCATATAGAAAGCATGCGGAAACGACGATATAAAAACTCCTCCGTACAAAAACGAAATGGGACCGGGTAACGAGAATACCATTAATACATAAGATCCAAATGTTCATACAGGAACGTAGTAAACCAGATCTGCTAGTCAGTAGGGTTGACAGGGTGAGTACAAAAGAGGTCTATCATCATCTCAAAAAGGAACGGGCATCAAGATCACCATCAAAATATTAGAAGAGGAAAGCAGGACACCTAGGTCATGCTACTGGAGTCCTCAGTCTCCTCATCAGCCTCCTCAGTAGGCTCATACTCCGAGAAAGTCTCAGAGCATATCTCCACCGTATCCTCGAGCGTCTCGTCTACTGACGACTCCACCAGGACGTACTCGGTAGACTCGACCACTATAACCTCCTTGGTGTCCTCTAGGGTTGAAGTCCTCTCAAGACCAATCCTCGAGCCAGCGACAGACCCCTCGCCCTCTACTGAATCCCGAGTGGGATGCCACCAGCTGGGTATCACCCCATGAAGTACCTCAGTGGGTTTCATTGGCCTTGTGGAAACGTCTCCTACCTTCTTGAACCAGACCTCATATCTATGAGGCTTCCAGCTACTGCCACACTCATCTACCCAGATGACTGTACACTTCCTAACATAAATGGTCCCCTGTCCGTCGGGGAACTCATCAAAATACACTGACATCTCTTTAGGATCTCCAAAACGGATTGGCTACATCCTCAAGGTCTAGGATCTGAAAAGAAAGGGGGTCCCACAACGGGGTGAGATATACATCTTAGTAAGGTAGGTCCTAACCCTAGGTTAGGCTGACCGTCCACTCAAGCAATTACAATTATAGACAATTCGTATAAAAACACAAGAGGCAATAAACTTGAACGAATTAACACACGGATGACAAGCACGCAATCATGACATCATACAATGTCATTAGAAACAAGCACTTTATGCCAAGTCCAATTACACCTTTCACCCCTTTTCAATCTGCCTCACTTTTACGGCCGCGTTTATAACGCCTCAAGCTCGATCTGCGTAAACGCATCAGACCGTCTCATTGACAAACCCGGGTAAACGCATCAGATTTTCAATTCCACTCTAGGCTTGTGTCGACACATCTCAACTTCGTCCCGCGTTTCAACGCATCAGGACTATGGTCTTCTCAACCCCGCATCTCGTACGCCTCAGGGTGCCGTTCAATTTGAACCCCACGCCTCAGCGCCTCAAGGTATTCATCCACACAACCCCGCGTCTCATACGCCTCAGGGTGTCACAACCTCTTAAATAAGCCATCCATAAGTTCATTTTAATGCATAACACATACAATCGAGTGCAACTCATGCACGAACAACACACTTATGGCATGCGAAGCAATCAAGTTCAACACTCAAATGCGATAATCAACTCAAGGCACAAGCATGGCCAAGCATTCGAGTCATCTATATCTTTTTAGGACGTACAATAGACAAGCATTTGATAATCTTCCAAGAATCAATCAAACTCACACTTAATTCGCCCAATTGAGTCCAATCCTCCTATCAAAGGTTTAGAATCCCCTTACCTCAAGCTTAATGCAATGCAATTCCTCTTTCAAGCACCTCAAGGGTTCGGCCCTACTAGCCCAAGAGCAACTAAACCCCGCAACCTAAGGAAATTTCATTCAATCGTTAATTTCCTCGCTTAAATCACCATCCCACCAATCACACATCTCATGGGCCAATCAATTAGCATTCTAACACTTCTCAATGATGAATTTGAAGCTCAATTACAACCACCAACAGCCCCCACAGAACCATTATGCACAGAATCGAACCAAACATACTCGATTCTGTGCATATCCCAACCTAACAGCCTTTAAACTATCTTAAATCCTCTATTTAATTACTACTCTACTTGTTAACATGTAGTTCTAAGGGTTGGAGAGCCTCACCGAAAATTTGGAGCCAAGGCGACGCTGCAAAGTCCCTGAATGGCGCCGGTCTTCCCAAGTCCTCAACCTATCAGTTTTGGCCCTTCAAACACAAGACCCATTTGAGGTCAAAACTCCATCAAATTCATCCAAACTTTTTACCACAGCTCACTCTATGTGTCCCCTAAATGTCCACAAAATTTAGTTGAAAAACTCTAAAATTTTGAGGTCCTAAGAGGCCTAAAACGTAGCTTACCTCTGGTTACGACGATTTCCGTCGACTTTCGAGAGATTGGCCGGCCGAAGCTTCTCGGTGGATCAAATAACTTGCTTCCACTTCGAGAACGTCGGGAAGAGGATGAGGAAGGAGTAGGTGGTTGGCTCGGTTGCTGGGGATCACCGTAAGTGGCAATCAGAAGTGGCGAAGCTGGCGGACAGAACCGGTCGGTGGTAGGCAATCGGCAAGAAGGAAGAAGAAGAAGAAGAAGAAGAAGAAGAAGAAGAAATGGCAGATGGAGGGGGTGTTCAGCCACAAGAGAGAGAGAATGATTTATACTTCAATTGGCTTGGTCACCTTGAGTTGAATGGTAGGTTAAAAGTGAATACATCAACTCAAGGCTTCATCCATTGACACTTATCCATGGTGTCAATCCAAGCTCATCCACTGGCCATGGTTTCTGCAAATTTTCGGTAGCTATTGGGTGTGGTTTATAACCAAAATGCCCTTGTCCAATCATCAAAGCAAGGCTAATACTTGAGAGGCAAAATGGTAATTTCACCCCAGACATCCGGAACGTCGTTTTTCTAATTTCAATTTCTTTGTTAAGGCGACGACCAATCCAATTGTAATGTTGAAATTCTTGATTCTCCATTTTCGAATTTCAAGACTTGTTTCTGAATCATTTTTTATCCAATGCGATTCCAGTTTATCCAGAACTGACGGGCGGCTTTTGCAGACGTTACGCGTATCAACCTTGTGATTCATATCACAATTAGGGCTCGTCAATTCATGGCGACTTTGGTTGTCATGTAATTATAAGGGTCTATCACTAGTTTCGATGGTCTTGATCATCACTGTTCGATTTAGGACAATTTTACAAATTATATATATTGGTTAAGCGGCATCACTCGCGCCTCAATCATATAACGCTAGCAATGCATTCCTTAATCGTTCTTAGATCGTCCTTTTATGGCTCTAAATGTCCCCTCGACAATCCTTATGATCAAAGCCACGACAACTTCTTCTTGGGTATTCACTGTCTCATTGCCCTGGTCGTGGCCGTCATTATTTCCGTTACCCCCGTTGTTGCCTTTGTTGGCGTGACGGCAGCCGTTGCGACTCCTACCGCTTGGGCTATGGCAACATCCCTATCCTGGGTCTGCCTAACGATAAGGTCGTCAATCCTTTCGAGCGCCCTCAGTACTCCATCCACCCTCGGGTCTTTTGTCACAGGCGACCTCAAGCTAGAGGCTCCATTCCTGGGCCTTCCAAGTCTCCTAGATGGATTACTCATCCTTGTATGCTTATATTGAGCCTGGACCACCACAATTTCACAAAGGAGTTAGTAACTCTTTCATTCAACCAAGTCCAGAGCTACTAACTATGCCTTAATAGAAATAATTATAATACAACAACCTTCCACACAACAAATTCCACAGATTCTTCAATACGCAGTTCATGGCTATTCCTCAATTCCGCTTACCCCAACGGTTCACCAAAATAAGCCATGTTCATTCACTTAGCATGCTACAGTCCAGAAATGACCTTCAACGCCTAGCATGGAACTTAATCCTCATACATTTCCACAATCCTACCAACGCCAAATGCTAAACACATACGCCAAGCCCTATGCCATGCCTCTCGTGCCTTATTCTAGTAAATCTCCTAAGATCTCGCTACTCGTCCTTGTCCCAACTTAATTCTCCTTATCACTACAATCCTCAATCAATTTTGGATTGAGCAGAACTTGGCTATGATACCAAGCAAACGGGGATGCCACGCCCCGCGCCTCGGGCACGAGCGCGCGACTCCCTGCAAGCACCAACTCTCTATCGAGGTCCCAGGATTCAAATATAAGTCAAGAGAGTATCATATAGAAAGCACACGGAAGCGACGATATAAAAACTCCTCCATACAAATATGAAATAGGACCTGGGTAACGAGAATACCATTAATACATAAGATCCAAATGTTCAAACAGGTACGTAGTAAACCAGATCTGCTAGTCAATGGGGGAGACAAAGTGAGTACAAAAGAGGTCTATCATCATCTCAAAAAGGAACAGGCATCAGGATCACCATCAAAATATCAGACGAGGAAAGCAAGACACCTAGGTCGTGCTACTGGAGTCATCAATCTCCTCCTCAGCCTCCTCAGTAGACTCATACTCCGAGAAAATCTCAGAGCAAATCTCAACCGTATCCTCGAGCGTGTCGTCTACTGACGGCTCCACCAGGTCGTCCTCGGTAGCCTCGATCACTATAACCTCCTCGGTGTCCTCCAGGATCGGAGTCCTCTCAAGACCAATCCTCGAGCCAGCGATAGACCCATCGCCTTCCACTGAATCCCGAGTGGGATGACACGAGCTGGGTATCACCCCACGAGGTACCTCAGTGGGCTTCAGTGGCCCTGTGGAAACGTCTCGTACCTTCCTGAACCAGACCACATATCTATGACGCTTCCAGCTACTATCACCCCCATCTACCCAGATGACTGTACAATTCCTAACATAAACGGTCCCCTGTCCGTCAGGGAACTCATCAAAATACGTTGACATCTCTTTAGGATCTTCAAAACGGATTGGCCACATCCTCAAGGTCTAGGATCTGAAAAGAAAGGGGGTCCCACAACAGGGTGAGATATACATCTCAGTAAAGTAGGTCCTAACCCTAGATTAGGCTGACCGTCTACTCAGGCAATTACAGTCACAGACAATTCGTACAAAAACACAAGAGGCATTAAACTTGCACGAATTAACACACGGATGACAAGCATGCAATCATGGCATCATACAATGTCATTAGAAACAAGCACTTTATGCCAAGTCCAATTACACCTTCCACCCTATTCCAATCTGCTTCATTTTCATGGCCGCGTTTATAACGCCTCAGGCTCGGTCCGCATAAAAGCATCAGACCGTCTCATTGACAAACTCGCGTAAACGCATCAGGTCTTCAATGTCACTCCAGGCTTGTGTCGACACATCTCAACTCCGTCTCACGTTTCAACGCATCAGGACTATGACCTTTGCAACCCCACGTCTCGTACGCCTCAGGGTGCCATTCAATTCAAACCCCGTGCCTCAGCGCCTTAGGGTATTCATCCACACAACCTCGCGTCTCATACGCCTCAGGGTGTCACAACCTATTAAATAAGCCATATCATTTTAATGCATAACACATACAATCGAGTGCAACTCATGCATGAACAACACACTTATGGCATGCAAGGCAATCAAGTTCAACACTCAAATGCGATAATCAACTCAAGGCACAAGCACGGCCAAGCATTCGAGTCATCTCTATCTTTCTAGGACGTACAATGGACAAACATTTGATAATCTTCCAAGAATCAATCAAACTCATACTCAATTCGCCCAATTGAGTCCAATCCTCTTATCAAAGGTTTAGAATCCTCTTACCTCAAGTTTAATGCAATGCAATTCCTCTTTCAAGCACCTCAAGGGTTCGGCCTTACTAGCCCAAGAGCAACTCAACTGCGAACTCTAAGGAAATTTCATCCAATCATTAATTTCCTCCCTCAAATCACCACCCCACTAATCATACACCTTATGGGTCAATCAATTAACATTCTAACACTTCTCAATGATGAATTTGGGGCTCAATTACAACCACCAACAGCCCCCACAGAATCGGTATGCACAGAACCGAACCGGGCATACTCGGTTTTGTGCATATCCTAACCTAACAGCCATTAAACTATCTTAAATCATCTATTTAATTACTAATCTACTTGCTAACATATATTTCTAAGGGTTGGAGAGACTCATAAAAAATTTAGAGTCAAGGCAACGCCGGAAAGTCCTTAAACGACGCCGGTCTTCCCAAGTCCTCAACCGATCAATTCTGGCCCTTCAAATACAAGACCCATTTGGGGTCAAAAATCCATCAAACTCATCCAAAATTTTTATCACAGCTCACTCTATGTGTCCCCTAAATGTCCACAAAATTTGGTTGAAAAACTCCCATATTTCGAGGTCCTAAGAGGCCTAAAACGTGGCTTACCTCTAGTTACAGCGATTTCCCTCGATTTTAGGGAGATTGGCCGGCTGGAGCTCCTTGGTGGGTCAAACGACTTGCTTTCACTTTGACAACATCGGCAAAAAGATGAGGAAGGAGTAGGTGGTCGGTTCGGTGGCTGGGGATTGCTGGAAGTGGCGAAGCCGGTGATCGGAAGTGGTCGGCAGCAGGCGGTCGGCAAGAAGCAAGAAGGAAGAAGGAAGAAGGAAGAAGAGGAAGAAGAAGAAATCACAGATGGAGGGGGGTGTTCGACCACAAGAGAGAGAGAATGAGGGTTTATACTTCAATAGGCTTGGTCAACATGAGTTGAATGGTAGGTTAAAAGTGAATACATCAACTCAAGGCTTCATCCATTGACACTTGTCCACGGTGTCAATCAAAGCTCATCCAATGGCCATGGTTTCTTCAAATTTTCGGTAGCTATTGAGTGTGGTTTATGACCAAAATGCCCTTACCCAATCATCAAAGCAAGGCTAAGGCTTGTGGGGCAAAATGGTAATTTTACCCCCGACGTTCGGAATGTCATTTTTCTGATTCCAATTTCTTCGTTAAGGCGACGGCCAATCCAATTGTAATGTTGGAATTCTTGATTCTCCATTTTCGAATTTCAAGACTTGTTTCTAAATCATTTCTCTATCCAATGCAATTCTAGCCTATTCCGAATTGACGGACAACTTTTGCAGACATTACGCGTATCGACCCTGTGACTAATATCTCAATTAAGGCTCATCAATTCGTGGCGACTTTGGTTGTCATGTAATTGTGAGGGCCTATCATTAGTTCCAATGGTCTCGATCGTCACTGTTCAATTTAGGAAAATTTTGTAAATTATATATATATTGGTTAAGCGGCATCACCCGGGCCTCAATCATATAACGCTAGCAATGCATTCCTTAATCGTTCTTAGATCGGTTTTTTATGGCTCTAAATGTCTCCTCGACAATCCTTATGGTCAAAGTGTCATTTCTTATTCGAAATCCCTAGGTCCACGTACCTTGTCTCACGTTAGCCTTTCCCTTTTGGTCAGTCAACTCAAGATTGATCAGATCCGAGCGAGATACGACTGAAATACATCGCTAGATACTTTCTCATTAATGAGTCTTGAAATGACAAAAAAAAATCAGAATGTCACATGTACTTCCAATTGTTGCAAGGAAGAATGTTTGACACATTGCAGCCTCATTCATTCATTTCGAGACATAATTGAGTTATTTGATGTTCACATGCAAATTTCAATGGGAACAATATATTAACGAATCTTCTTATTATACTTCAAATGTGACATTCTGATTTCCAGTCAATTTCAGGCTCATTAATGAGAAGTGTATATCTAGAGATATATTTCAGTCGTATTCTGCTCGAATCTGATCAATTCGAGTAGACTGACTAAAAGGGAAAGACTAACGCGAGACGAGGTACGTGGACCTAGGGAACTCGGATAGGAAACGACGCTTTGGCCATAAGGATTGTCGAGAAAACTAGCGATAGACCCTCACAATTACATGACAACCAAAGTCGCTACGAATTGACGAGCCCTAAACGTGATATGAATCACGGGGTCGATACGCGTAATGTCTGTAAAAACTACCCGTCGATTCGGGATAGGCTGGAATCACGTCTAATATAGAAAACTATCAAAGTCGAGTCCTAAAAAGTTTAAAATGGAAAATCAAGAATTCTAACATTATTTGGATTGGTCGTCACCCTATCGGAGATAATTAGATTGAAAAAAATGACATTCCGGACGTCGAGGGTAAAATGACCGTTTTGCCCCTCAAGCTTAGAACCTTGCCCAAGCAATTAAAGAAGGGTAATTTGGTCAATGAACCCTCCTCAAGGCTGCCGAAAATAAGAAGGAACAAGGGCCATTGGATCACCTTGGAAAAGACAAATGGCCAAGTGTCAAGAGATGGACAAGGCATGGTCATATCAACTTTTGGCCACCTACCATTCTTCCCCTTTGACCCAAGCTTGTATATAAGTCTTCTCTCTCTCTCTCCTCAATTATTTTGGCTGACCACACCCCACAAAACCACTGAGAACCTCTCTTCTTCCTCTCTTCCTCACTCTACGCTGACGACCAGAACTGGAGCTGCTGTTCAGCCATTCCGGCGGCCACCTCTGGCCACCATTCGACCTCTGGCTAACCACACCAACCTAGATATATTTCTTGCTGGCGTCCTCGAAGTGGAAACGAGGCATTTGGAGCACCGAGGAGCTCCGGCCAAGCATTTTCCCGGGAGTCGACGAAAACTGACTCAACCTGAGGTATGTCCAGTTTTTGACCCTTTTGAAGGCCCAATTCTTGGAATTTTGGGTAAAAATTTCGTGGAGACTTAGTATACATGTGTAGGATTATGTGGTAAAAATTGAGGCTCCATTTGATAAGGATTTGATCATGAACCGATCTTGTACATTTTGGACAGAATCTGCTTGATAAGCTGACTTGGGCGATCCGACGACCTTGGACGAGTTTCCGACGACCAATCGACTCGAAACTCACGGTGAGCCTCCCAAACCCTTAGGTAGACATGTTAAGAGGTAGGATAAGGGTTAGATGTTGGATTTGGAGCGAAAATAGGGCTGAAAGTGCACGGTTTGCACAGAACCAAAATGAACCGGTTCGATTCTGTGCAAAACCGGTTATGGTGGGTGCAAGAACAGATGGTTATGGGACTCAAATTTATGTTTAAGATGTGCTAAGATGTTAAGATGTGCTATAGAGGATTGTGATTCAAGAATGGATGATTTGAGTATGAAAATTTAACGAATTGGTTGAATATTCTAGGTTGCGCAGCGAGTTCGACCTTGAACCTTAGGAGGCTGAAACTTTGAGAATCCAAGATGTGAATTTGGTGTTATCAAGTACAAGGTAAGGGAATTCCTAACCTTAGGCTAGGAAGATTGGACTTAATTGGGTGAGTCAAAGTTTGATCGGATTGAATTATTGGGATTTTTCCAAATGATAACTATTGGTATGTCCTAAATAATGATAGAAGGGTTATGTATGATATTGTATATATTTGAATTGTCCGCCATATATGCGTATTATTGATTGTTTTGCATGCCATGAATAATCAAATTGTACATGAGTTGCACAAGTGTCTTATCTGTGAATTGAATTGAAAATCATGGCATGAGTATAACATGGCGAGGCCTTGAGGCGTACGAAACGCGGGGCGAAAAATGAATACCCTTATGCGACAAGATCACCAGGTGGAGTCGATATTGCGTGGCACCCTGATGCGACGAGATCGCGGGGTTGAGATGGCCACAGTCCTGATGCGAACTATTCGTGGGACAGAGGTATGAGAATACCCTGATGCGACAAGATCGCAGGGGTTGAGATAGCTACGATCCTGATACAAACTATTCGCGGGACGGAATCTATGAGATGACGATGTTGCTTGGAGATTCATCGAAACCTGATGTGTTTATGCGGGTTGCCGATGACGGTTCGATGCGTTTACACGGATCGAGCCTGATGCGATTTATCGCGGGCTGGAAATTGAGGTAGACAAGAGGAGATGGTTGTGGTGAGATGGCATGTTGTTGTTTTATTAATTTGTACTAGAAATGTCTATGAGTTTGTGAGATTGAATTATTGGATATAGGACTGCCTGAGTAGACGGTTGGCCTAACCTAGAGTTAGAACCCACCTTACTGAGATTTAATCTCACCTCAGTGAGAGCTTCATTTTTCTGGTTCCAGACGGAGAAAGCACGAGCTGCCAAGGATTGCAATATGGAAGGGGTAGTCGATCAACGGTGTTAAGAGAGTTACAAGTTATGAATGTACATTATGTGATATCGGGATTGCCCTTCTGAATTGGTGGATTAGGAATCGAACCTTTATTGAGTTGGTTAATGTGAATCTATTGTATCTGTCCTCAGTCATCGGGAGTTGATTTATTCATGATTGGAGTTGGCATCACTTTCGCGTGCATATTTGGAAAGAGTTGTAAAATTATTGGCCGTTGGATTCTGAAGCTTAAATAGGTAACGGCTTAGTGGGATGCTCGCGTGCTCGCCGGGTTCGGGGCGTGACATCAAATCTTTACCAAAATGATGATCACAAGGAAGCGTTAGGGGCAGCAGCTTGTCGTCACAGAGACAGGATCGGCAGTAGCTTGTTGTTACAGATGCAGGATCAGCATGAGGTCCTTAGTGGGAGGCTCGATTGGCATTGAGGACTATCAACGGGTAAGGAGCCGATGACGAGGGTAGCTACTATCTCGGGATAAGGTCACACCATAGGGCGACGATTGAGAATTACTTGGAGTTTCGACATAAGCAAAACGGCCGGCGTCAAGGTCGTTGGGAATTCTACGATATGGGTTTTAAGGGTTTTTTTGTGATTGGACTGGTAGATTTAGGATAAATTCAAAAGTTGAAGGTTTTTTATGAGGAAAAAAAAAGTTGTAGATATTTTTGGGACAAAGGCCAAAGTTTGAGGTATTTTTAGGATTGGATTGTTAGACTTGGGACAAAATCAAAGTTGGAGGTTTTTTAGAAGGCAAAAAAAAAGTTGTGGATATTTTTGGGATAAAGACCAAAGTTTGAGGTTTTGTTTGAATTGGGCCAAATATCAAATGCGTGGGACGCACCCATGAATGGCAAAATGGTCAAAATAGAGAGAGAGAGAGGCATTTTCTGTTTTACGGGAGGGGAGAGAGAGGGTCGGTGATACTGGATGAGTGTTTTTTACTATAAAAACTTTACCTGGCACGTCTTAGTTATTTAGATCACATCTTCTCAGAAAGCTTCTTGATATCAATGTTTCAAACTTTCAAGTGTTCAAATCACCCCAAATATTGTGCTCATGTTGCAAAAAAAATTCTCTCCCATAAAACATTAGTAATCTTATATCAGTCTTTCTTTTTTGAACTTAATCAGCATCCTTTTGACACAAAGAAAATGCAAAATGCATTTCTCTATTTCATTGACCCCTCGCGTCCACAATTATATTGTTCATCAGCTTAATGCTTCTTAATTGACCATTTTCTGGCATTCTCTTTGCTCTGAAAATTATGACCAGCCCGTGACGCCTATCTCTCGAATCAGTCTGTCTTTTATAATATCAATGCGAAAAGAAGATTTGTGACTCCCGTAGAACATCTCTAGCAACTCTTCAAGCTGTAAATTCCCATTACTAACCGGATTTTCCTCCCTTTTACAAACATTTTGCGTAGGGCTCAAGATTGAGACCTCAAAGCTTTCTTAAATTTTATTTAGTTGTTGTATCGAGCATTAGATGTGAGAGAGGGTGATAGTTTAAGGTGGAATTGTCGAATTTTCTGGGACTTTCTCTGTCAGACACTACTATTTCGGTCTCACCTTAGGAGCAATTCCAACGGAGCACTCTTTCCACGGAAATCTAGTTGGAAGGTCCTTGTTCCATCGAAGTTTTTATTTATTTATTTATTTATTTTTGGGCTAGCGAGACTGATTGGGGGACCTATTCTTACTTTAATACATGTTTTTTTTTTGTTGTTTTTTTTTTAAGAGTGAAGAGTCGAGTGTGAATCACTTACTTTCGCAACCAGATGAGAAAGATTTGGACTATGGCTTTTCAATTCAGGAGTACAATGGGTGACCTCAAGCACAGTGCAGCACGAACTTCGTACATGGGAAGCGGATTGGGTGACTTATTCCTACTATAAGAGATGGTTTTTTTTTTTTTTGTGCAAGAGTGAAGAGTCAGAGGGTGATCACTTACTTTCACAGCTAGAAGGGAAAGATTTTAGGCTTTGCTTTTTGCAATTTAGGGGCGACCTCAGGTACGATGCAGCACAAACTTTGTGCATGGAGAGGGACTATCAGTTTGTGTGCTAGAAAGGAGCATATTACTAGGATGATTCTTTGACTTGTTTTTTGGTTGATTTGGGGCGAGAGGAATACGAGGGCCTTTCGAGGAGTTCAATCCTCTTGGAATTTTGATGTTGGGATAAAACCCTGACAAGGTATTCAACACCAAAGAAGAAAATTGAAGATACGAGAGATGCCTGCTCGATTTGCCGCTAGGAGTGCCCGAGGGACCTCTTTGGAATTGCTGCTGGCTGTCACTTTTGCTTTGGCAGAGATGGTCAGACTCATAATTCAGGAGTGAAAATGGTGGGCAACTAGTGAGGCTCTTGCCATCCCTCATCGATAAACCAAAGGGAGATACGGATTTGCTAAACTGGAACAATTTAAGAGGAAACACACAATCTAGACAATTGTCTTTTGAATGCCAATGCCAAGAAAAAGAAAGAATATATATTCCTTCAGGAACAAAAGGATCAAAACCATCTATACCCCACTCTAGATTTATAGGTTGTACCTTTCCAATTAGTCTATATAATAATTGGACATCCATGTTCCAGGACCTTACACATCTTCCTTGGAAGAAGCAACTTAATTAAATAGTGCAAATACTCTAAACCTTCTATCTAGCCTTCGAAGACTAGTAAATAGGCATAAGATCCGTTATCAATTGGACTCCTACCTAAAGAAGTAAACCTAACAGCACCAGGACTCTTTAAACATGTGGAAACGCAATGAATTCCATCTTGATTATCTGTAAATGCCACCCTAAGGACGTTAGCTCTTTTTCTCTTAACTACATTCACATATTAACCTTTTCTAATAGGGTTTTTAGAAACATATTAGTAGTAGTCCTACTATAGGACAGGCCCTACGGAATCTACAATTACCCTATGCGTACCAGAGGCACATCCAACTATTTTTCTATGGATTTGGTTCTAATACTAGCCTTGGTAGCTCCAGTCCAGGAATTCAGCATTCCTATAGTCCTCTTCGAGTACATTTTTGGTCCAAGAACATTTTCTTGGCAAATTTCCTCTATTTTGATTAAGTAATGTAGCTCTTCTTAGTTTAGAATATTTCCTCGTACTTTTCATTCTTAAAGACAACCTAAAACAATTGTCAGCATGACCTCCTCACGTCTATATCCGGCAAAAGATTGCAGTGTCACATCAATATTAATCTAGGATGCAAGTAACAAGTTTTCAACTCAGCTTCATCTCAACAGTAAATTTTCGGATTCTGTTGTTTATAATCCCTGCTGTAGGTGAAGGAGTTCCAGTCAACAATGTGTTTGCATGTATAAGTTTTAATAGGAGGCACTTCCACGAGATAAGATTATTCTAAGGAAATACTAATTCATCTGTTTGCATATATATATATATATATATATGCAAATTTGAGGGGTGATCTGACTTTATCATCTGCAATAATCATGTGAAATTGTGAAGGCTTAAATGAGTATTGCTTTTTAAATATTTGATGAGGCTTACTCCTATTCTCTGCAATCTGTATTTTGTGCACTCATCAAACAGGCAAGAAATTGCTTGCGCACTATGGGACTATCATTCAGTGAAAGAAATCGTGAAGCCATTGCATCAGCAAGTGGCGTGGAGGCCCTGGTATGGTGCTTATTTTAATTTAATTGCAACAGCATCTCACCAAACACTTCTACTGCAATTTCCAACTATTCTACACAATATAGGATTACATGAGATGGCAAGACGGTGAACAGGCGCTCTTGAAGGTTAATGAGAAAGAATTCATTTGGGCCATGAAAGTACAGTCACAGCGTGAATAAACAAACTGGCGTAGTGCTACCCCTATATCTTTTTTATACTACGATGTGGAATTAATTTCGAAACGTTGCAACTTTTCCAGTTCATATGCTCTCTCCATTGAACTTTTTTGACTGATAATCTGTTTCGAACATATTATATGCAAAAGAAAGCAGCAAATAATGCACTTCAAAAGTCGAACTGTCTGCAAAATTACTTCTTGACAAAATGTTGGCATGTCTTCTTGCCCCATCATTATGGACTTTCTCTAACAAAAAGTTAAAAATGAGAGCTCTCATCGTAAATGTTCTCTGATCATCACTCTAGGAGGATGATTGTCATTATATTCTATGCTACGCACCATTGAAGCTATTGCCTTAGTATTACTATGCATAGAATTGTGACAATACCTTATGTATTTACCGTAATAAATCTTGATGGTAACCTTTAATGGTAAAAATTTTGGCTCAAGAAGAATGAGTTAATCATTCGTCGGTTGATAGGTTGATCTTGCAAAGACATGTTTGAATGCCTCCCCACTTCTACAAGAGCAAGCTCGTGCTCTTTGGGCATTATCATTTTCAGAAGCATTTAAATTAGGGGTGTGCATGGTCCGGACTGGTTCGGTCCTGGCATGGAACCGAGGAACAGACCAATAGTCTTGGTACCTATATTTTCGAGACCACGGATCGACGATTCGGGCCGGTCCCGTTCTGGGCCCAGTAGAATCGCTAATTCTAACTACTTATAAAAATCTAGCCCTTAAAAATTACAATACAATATTAATTTACAATCCATAATCAACCTACGACGTCAAGACAACCACGTAAATGCTAGGGGCACCCCATGTGTGTTCAATCCGATCTTGAAGGCTTCACGTGATCTTATATACTTGTAATCGACGTCCGCATGTAGCCTGCTAAACTCAGGTGGGCGATGGAATCGAACTCGAATTTTATTTCTTTCTTTTTTATATTTGGTTTTGAAAAAAATATAGATTTATCAAATCTACGTAACGACTAGAGTTTCTGTCCTCATGCACGTACGTGCTTATTCTTTGTGCGCGTGTCCATCATAAAGAACATATCTTATCGTCAATTAAGACCCGATTTTGTCTCAAAATAATACAAAAATTCAAATTGCTAAATAATGTGTACAATGACAGTACTAAACTCAAAAGGCGTGAGATGAAATTCATGGGTTTTTTAGAATGTTAAAAATATGTTAACTCTAGATATAAATTAATTTAAAAAAAAAACATTGGCGGTCCTCTCCGAGCCGTGCCGGTCCTATCCTAAATCATGGAATCGGGGACCGACCGCCCAGTCACCGGTCCCATTTATTAGGATCGGGGACTGGACCGCCAACCTCAAGGACCGGACTAACCCGGCCGGTCCAGGTCGGTCTGATCCAATTTTCACACCCATACTTTAAATAGTCCCATATTTTTAAATTAGATATAATAAATGTGCTGCACTGTGAAATTCTTATGCATGTTTTAATGCGTCTTTAGGAATTAGATAGCATATGGTTTGATGCATTCTGAAATTGCTTTGAATGTGGAATTTGGTGTGATTTGTTTTGCATCTAGCGAGAAATTGATATGATTGTACTTCTTATGCAAAGAATGATTTAGCAAAATGTATCTATTAAATGTGGATGACAATCAATTTATTGAATTTTATTAATTAATCAAACAGACTAGAGACTTTTCGAATGTCTAGTTCCAGTTACCTATGACATGGCAGAGGCCCTATAGAGTTTGGACGATTTTAGCCTTTAGTACCTTTCGAATATTCAAACACCTGTCAATTACTTTCGTATAAACAAAGTAACATTAATTCTCTCGGAATTTAAACAATCTGAATGAGTTAGTCTATGTAAGGAAAGAAAGTACCAAAATTTCGTCGATAGAGAGGGTTCTTGGGAGATAATCAGAACCCCATTTTCTCTACAAAGTTGAGTGTCCACTACCTTAATTAGGTTGCTCTGTTTGGGATGAGATAATGTCATGGGATTCTAGTTTGGGACCAATCTTTGTTGTCCAAAACTCATCCAGCTAATGTCCCCAGTGCTAAGAAATAACTGGTAATTTAAGGTGAACGTCGTTATTGTTTATTAGAAGAAGTTAATAAAGACAATTAAATTTAAATATGTTTCTGGCAACAAGGGAGAATGACTTGTAAGAGATGAGTCGAGACATATTTGATGATGGTGCTTTTTTTTTTTTTTTGGCGGCACCTATGTTTTTGGTATTCATTCTAACTTATTCAGTATGGAATCATAATGTTCTTTTTGTACTTCCCCAATAACAGCACTACTAAAAAAAATTTGCGGTTGAGCGTCACAAAAACGAAAGCATCTCTAGCAAAAAACAAAGATAGCGACGAGTAATTTGGACACATTCCAAAAAACTACTAAGGAAATACACACGATGAAAAAGAGAAAATTAATAATTCCATACTAAGGAAGTTAGAACAAATAATTTTTGCCACGCTATATATAACGTTGACGCATTAACAATATCTAGCTCAAGCAAAACAATATTTTTCTATATATCCAATATTATGATATAAGCTAATTCACAGAATAATTGAAACCATGTATATGAGTATCAAATTAATGCATATAAGTTTTGAGAAGAAATCAACCACTAAAAGGGCTCTTCGCAATGCAAAATGTAAAACTTATCCATGCTTAAGCTCGTTGGCAACATCATACATACACACACACACACAAAATCTATTTTCTTCTGACATAGGAACATACATGTCTTATTTTGAGATTTCAAGTTTCAATTCAATGTTGGATAAATTGTGTATTAAGCCCAAGTTTTAGCACACTTTGCTTTCCAACTATTTGGAAAAGCCGAGAGATGATTTTTTTTTCCTCGTCCTACCAAGATGCTAACACGTTGCGATATGAATGCTAACCCAACAATACGTGCCAAAAAAATAGATGCTTGACTTATCTCTTACAAGTCAATCTCCCTTGTTTCCTGAAACACAATTAAATTGACTTTTGCCTTTAATTATTGATTCTAGCATACAACAATAGCTTTCACCTTACTCATCCATGGGTAGCTCAGTTGGTTAGGGCGCACTTGCGATTGTGTGGTTAGGCGCACTGATCCCAGGTTCGATTCCCCAAATGAGCACCTGTGATTTAAGTGAGGGGCCATGGCGGTGGGTTGCTGTGTTAGTCTTCCCCGAGTAATAGTCAAGGTGTGCGCAAGCTGACCCGGACACCTTGGTTATCAAAAAATAATAATAATAATAACTTTCACCTTTCTTTACCCCCAAAAAAAATAAATTTCACCTCACGCTATCAATTGTTTCTCAGTAGTGGGAATGGTAACGGGATTAGTTTATGACATCCCAAACTAGAACCCAATATCATTATCCGGTCCCAAGCAAAACAATCTGATTAAGAAACAACTCTTGGCATCAAAACTCAACTCTGCAGAGAAAAAAAAAAGGGTTCTGACTATCTCCCAAACCCCAGTGATGAAATTTTGGCATTTCATTTTCTTAAAGAGATAATAACTTATTCATATTTGTTCAAAATCATAGAGAAGTAATGAATTAATTTGTGTTAATTTTACTTTGTTAATACAACAATTATAAACACATGTTTGAGTATACAAAATGTCCTAAAGGCTAAACCCGTCCAAACTCTATAGAGCCTCAATGATTTTGTCACAGGTAAGTGGACCTCGACATTTAAAGAGTCTCTAGTCGGTTTGATTAATTAATAAAATTCAACAAATTCACCCATTATCATCCACACTTAATCGATCCATTTTGGATCGTACTTGCATGAAAAGTACATGCATGTCAATTTCTCGCTAGATGCAATACAAAGCACACCAAAATCCACATCCAAAATAACACCAGAACACATCGAATTATATGCTATCTAATTCCATCCATGAAGGCATGTTAGGAACTTAACAGCACATTTTTCACACATGCGTGCAAAGTTATTAAACCCAATTTAGAAATATGAGATTATCTAAACGCTTCTCTCCAAAGAGCACCTGTTGCTTGCTCTTGTAGAAGTAGATAGGCATTCAGACACCCGTTGCGAGAGCAACCTATCAACCAATGTAAAACGAATGATCAACTCAATTTTCTTGAGCTAAAATTGTTACCATTAAAAATTAACATTAAGATTTATTGGGGGTAAATACAGAGTTTATTGTCACAATTCTGCATACTGATACTAAGGGAATAGCTTTAATGGTACAGAGCGTGGAATATGTGACATTCTGAATTCCGACCCTTTCGAGGCATTGAATGGAAGGATGTCGATCGGTGTATTTCAGTTATAACTCGCTCGGAATTTGTCACTCCCGAGTTAACTGACCAAAAGAGAAAGACTGACGCGGAATCGGGTACGTGGACCTAGGGAATTTGAATGAGAAATGACACTTTGAAAATAAGAATTGTCAATGGAATGTTTTGGGCCAGCAGAGATCGATCTAGGAACGATCACGGAATGTCTTACTAGCGTTATACGTTGGAACGCGGGTGATTCCGCTTAACCAATGTGTAATTTGCAATAATTTCCTAAATCGGATTTCGATAATCAGGACCGCAGGAGCTAGCTATAAATTCTCGCAATTACATGACAACCAAAGTCGTCACGGCTTGAGAAAAATCCCAAGGTCGATATGCATAACGCCTGCAAGAGTCGTCCGTCAGTTAAAGATAAACTAGAATTACAATCGACGAAAGTTCAACATGAAATTGGACCTCGAGATTTGGGTATTGGACATTGAGGAATTTCAACATTTGAATTGAATTTTTTGTTACCTCATCGAGGGTGATTTATATTGAAAAAATGAAATTTCTGACAGAAAGTGTAAAATGACAATTTTGCCCCTCGACCTTTGGCCTTGCATTAAGAATCAATGGAGGTCATTTTGATCATTTAACCCCCTTTATATGGCTGCCGAAAATGGATGAACGATTGGTCAAAGGAAGTCAATGGTGGACCAAGGTCTTCTAGAAGCAAGATAAGTGTCATTCAATTGGTGGTTTAGCATTAATTACCAATCTTATCATTTGATCAAAATGAATTATTGGTGTGTAATACCCTCTATCCCTTCTCATTTTGATCGGCCTTTGTCTCTCCTCTCTCTCCATTTCTTCTTCTTCTTCCTTTTCTATATCTCTCACGGATAGACAAAAACTGCTTCACTGTTCCGGTCATAACTTTATGGTCCGACATTGGATTGAGGTAAAACTACCACCATCTGAAAGCTTATCGTCTTACCGTTCCAACAAAGTATTATGAGCTCAATTTGGCCCAACCTTTTTTCCCGCAAGTCTGTTTGAGTGGACAAAGGTCGGAATCTGACCCGGTTTTAGAGAGGGTCCATTTTTAGAGGCTTCAAGGCTTCAAATGGCTCTAAATGTTCCGTGAAACCCTCTAGACTCTTTTTTATGGATTTTTTTTGTGAATTTCTAATAATAAGACTAAAAAAGACTTGTAAAAAATCAAGTGTCAACAATTGGCTCGGTACGCCAATGATACCGATTAGTCTGTGGCTCCGGTGGTATCAATTGGATGTGAGCTCCCGTAATATTAATCGGCTATGAGCCCCAGAGGTACCGATTGGCCTTTAGCCCCGGTGGTGCCAATTGGCTATGAGCCCTGATGATATCAATTAGCCTATGGCCCCAGTGATATCAGTTGGCCAGAGTGCCTAGAAAGTACATCGCGGCTGAGAGCCTAGGTGATGAATGATTGTGATAACTTTGGAAGTTATGTGTAGGTGTTTACATGCCCTGTGCTTTGAGCTTGAACCCCAGAGGTTGAACATGGTTGGCTGTGATTCTTATTCATGCATGACTTGTTGATATGTCTGATTAATTGATGCCTTGTGACATCGAATTGATGAATGCTTGCATCTGGTAGAATTTGTGTATGGTCTGGGGGGACTAGTGTTCAGGTCTAGGTTTAGGTTTCACTTGCTGAGATTTATATCTCACCCCGTTGTGGAATTAATATTTTTCAAGTCCCAGGCGAAGGAAACCCGAACTTGCCATAAGTTGGCATTTGAGGAAGTCTTTGGAGGAATCATAATGAATCTGATGGAGACCTTAGGAGCTGTGTATTGTATGGAATTAGAATGGTAACCAACTTTGAGATTATGAGAAGTGTATCTCTTTTTGTCCTCAATCATCTTATATTGTTTTAATTGTATGGAGTTGTTTGTCGCTTCCGCATAAGAGATGGACTTGCTAAGTTTTGGGCCGAAGAATCCTAAGAGACTGATTATAAGATGAACGGCCTGGTGGGATGTTCGCGTGCTCGCCGGGTTTGGGGGGTGACATCCCCGTTTAAGTGGTATCAGAGTAAGGTCGGTCCGATCCAATGTGGTTGAGGTTTGGAATGATAAGGAGTGATAACTTGGGAATAATTAGATAGTGAGACTTTTAGGGATAGGCTTGAAATTGTGTGCACTCTAATGGTTCTAGCGTTGATTGTGATTGTGGTTTGGCAATAACCCAACTTGAGGAGTATGAGTTATAAAGATTCAAGCATTAGTGGATTCAGGCTTGAATTGCGTTATATCTTAATTGTTTAGTTATCGATTGCTATTGATAGCCTGGGATGGTATGAGACGAGGTGTATACAAGGAAGCGGACGAGGAATATTTAGATTGAAGGCCAATTATGATCGAATGCATAAGGATTTGATTTGACTAGCGACTAAAATTGAGATATACGGTCGAGCATAGGCAATTAATTTATGAGATGTGACGGTTATTGGTGGAACCAGAGGTTTCTATAATTGAGGCTTGACATGGAAACGAATGAGGTGTGACAAGTAGTGAAAACGAACATGTTGTACATGTCTTTATGGCTTTGAAAAGAAAGCTGATGAGAGTGCATGCATGAACTTATCATTGTTGGACTTAATAAACTGTCGCTTAGTATGGGACAAGTTAATGGGATACCTATAAATCGTCACGAAGCATGTTCTGGGACGTGTGGAATGGGGCTTCCTTTGTAGATGTATGACTTGGGACAACATGCAACGCCCAGGTCTGATGAGGACGGGAGTGTTCGCTAGGACAGAGGGGCCCCGACTAGGAGAGCCTCCTGGCAAGATTCTAAGATGGTAAGAGGTAAGAATGACCCAAGTCATAACTTGAAAGGGAAAGTCTAGGTATCAGGTTGAGTCCAATTGTGGTTAAGAGATCTATGGCACATGATTGATTCTCGAAGCGAATGTTCAAAAGTGACATGGCATGTGAAATGACGCCTATGATCGGCATGGGTAAAAGCTTTGTGCTTGGCAGTGAATGCCGTTTGAAAGGAAAATTGATGTTCGCAATTGGCCTTTTAGGCATGTTTTGTAGTTGGCATCATGTGATTGGCTTGGCCAAGGTCTAACGGAGAGATTAGACGGTGTGTGGAGAGTTTATATCCCGTTGAACTGGTGCTTGTTGAGAATGAGAAAGTCTGTTGTGTTTGTGATAGTGTAGCAGATGCCTTATGCTTAAAGTATGGGCAATTGACTTATAGAAGTAACGCCTTGGGTATTTGCTAGATGTTGACCTAGTTGAGTTTTGGCCTAGTTGAGGCTTGCCTAATAATTAGTTGATGATTGAGAAGTTGCCTCGTTGAGGCTGGCTTGATGAATGGTTGCTGATCAAGGATGATTTAAGATCCTTGAATAATTGGCAATTAGTTAAGAATTGCCTAAGAACTATTAGAGGGTTATTTGCTGAGGATGGATGATGAGATGAGCAGCCTGAGACTGCTAGACTTGAGTAGATGACTTAAGTCTTTGATTTCCGGAGAAAATCATAGTGGTTTAAGTGATATGATAACCTAATAAGGTTGAACGACCAAAGTATGGTTGTAGAAGAGCATATGGGCTCAAGTATACATGGAATGGAAGATCCGAGAACTGAGAAGGATAATGAAAATTGAGTAAAGAGAACAATTGGAATATGAGTACCCAAAGAGAATATGGCTCGATTTGTTAATCGTGCGAGACCCAAGTGTGATAAAGGGTCATGAGAACTTTAAATGGAAATGAGAAAAGTGGATGGGTAAACAGACTCGAGAAGGAGCTGCCATTGTACCCAAGTTGCTAGGACGACTGATGCTAGTGTTGATGAGTTAAAAGATGGAAGTCATGAGAAAGACGACTCTAACTTACTTCATTCTAAATTGAATATGTGGGAAGAACCACGAGAGTTTTGAAAAGCTTGTGAAGCTATGTATAAGGTTGAGATTAATTGAGTTTGGTGGAAGGATGGAATTTGAAACTGCCTTATTTTGAATTGAGAGTTTTGTGAGAGAACCGTAGAGATTTTGGGTACATCGAAGAAAAAAAGTGACCTGGCAGTTACTTGCCTTAAGAGGCTGTTGATAATTGGTGAAAGGTCACTAGAGGAAGGATTTCCTCGAAGGCATGATATTTGCCTGGACTACCTCTGTTGAGTTGTTCGACGGAAATTATACTCTTGAGATTGCTCGAGAGCAAAGGTGGTTTAGATCCTGATAATTTTGCAAGGATCAAAGGATGATCGACCAATATGAGACAGAGCTCTCAAGGTCGCCTAAGTACATTAAGAGTGGTTGAGGACGCTTGAATAAAATAAGTAAATCCCTAAGTGGATTGGAACTTGAGAGCCTTATGGTTAGTTGTTATTCTTGATTCGGAGGAACTGTAATAGATCCTAAGGAAGGAAATGGATGATCGAAAGAGAAATAAACAAGAGGATTTCCGTTCATGAATTATGAATATAGAGGTTTCCACAGAATGCATCTGTAATGAATGGTTGTTACCTTGGCGCAAGTCTCGTAATGAGAGACTGACATGTCGTTCCTTTGGTCGTAGGGAAAGTTGAGGAAAGATATATGTCAGTTGTCTGACATTGATGACACTATGAGATTGATTGACGATGAATTTAGACCACTAGAAATGGTATTATGTGTTATCACCCCTAAAGGTTAGGACGTCGTTCTTAAAAGACGATTGGACCATGAGATGATCGTGATGGAAAGAAAGATAAATGGACTTGATGGTCCTAGCGATTTGCAATTCTAATTAATGGTTGAGTAAGCGAAAAGAGTGCTTAGAGTGTAATGACAAAGTGACTCGGGGCAATCGAATTAAGTAATCGATACGTGAATTGGTGAGACCAAAGACGAACGAATCTTGTCACTTCAGGTGACTGAGTCATTGGAAGCAGAATGTCAGGCACATGATCCCGCTGTGTTCAGAATCGACATCCTCGTCCATCTCTGCCAGACAACCGAACAGGTTAAGTGTAATTATGCATAGGGAACATTTGTAGAACGCACTCCAAATACTGGTACATCAACATGTTTTGTAGAGTGATCACCTTTTGATCTTGACAACTTGTTCTTGACATACCTAGGCAACTTCTTCTTGACATTCGATGTTACTAGGAAAGTCTTTGCCCGCGAGAAAATATTCCGCGCGACCAAAACCTTCATTCCCTTCCAAAGATCCTATCAGCTCATCGTAATTGTAGGGGGTCAAAAACGCCACTTCTGACGAATGCTTTCACTGCTTCGAATCGTGGGTCAGGGACAAAGTAGATGGAGAGGATGTAGTTAGTAAACCTCAAAGACAGTACATGCTCACCCAGCAATTGAACTTAACCGAAACACCAGCTACAAATTTTTCCTCCCGCCCAGTCGTTTTTCTGAAAAGCTTAAGCTATAAGAAATCAGGCCTTCATCAAGCATATCCTTTAGCACTACCTCTCGAGCTAAGTTTTTCTTACAGATGAACAAAATGATGAACGTCATTTTATGAAACAGATAAACAAACACAGAAAGAATGATAGGGGTTATAGGACAATAGCAATAACGGCCAGCGTGTTAAAATTCGAATTCTTGACATGAGCTCTAATTTCAAAGTACACGACTATTTGCCCCAAAGGCTGAAGCCAAAAGTGTCACGACTCACACGGTCTGTTGCACATGTCTCTTAACAGCTTTCGTGGTTTTTATTTAGTTGGTAGGTGGGGTTTTCGTGCTTTTTAGTTAGTTGATAGGTAGACATACCTTTCCCTCGGCTCTTTCCTTCCTAAGTCCGGCTATTTCGTGAGATCGAGCACCGAAGATAAAGAAGTTATCTTCTCCAACCTCCTGTCTTATTTCAACATTGGCATTATCCTAGGTTCCAATAAGGACACAACCATTCATTGCAAACTTCATATTGCAGGTTCCGTTGGCCTCCATCCCAGCAGCACCGAAGAAGAGACAATCATGGATTATAAGTATATTTATATGGAAGAAGGTGAATTCCAGGCGTAGCGAAAATTAGAAACTGCTCCAATGAATGCATTGAGACTATTCTGATCAAGTCAGCAATAATAGGATCAAACTGTACGGAAGGAAGAAACAGATAATTCACTGGAAAATTTATGCTCACGCAAAAGTTGCACTTTGATTCCTAGAGGCTAATCAATGCCACTTCGACTTGACAATAGGATTGAAAGAGTTTCTTAAGAAGAATATTCAGTTAAGCCACTGAAAATACTATGTTCAGAGTGAAACTCCAGCCATAATCCCGACTCAAACTGTGACTAATCCGAAATAGACAACAGATGCGTATCGTCAGGTAAAATTGCCATAAATTTCCCTGTTTCGCAGTGTGAATCGTCTGTGTCACTGAACAATGGTAGAATTTTCTAGTCATTGTTCCACACGCAGCCAATGGAACTTGTAAGCCCGACGATCCCATCCCAGGGACTAGGTTGGAGACTCACTGGACTAAACCCAATGGGGATAGTCCTCTCTCTTTTTCCTTCAGCAAACAAGACATAAAGTACCTGATGTGCTGTGAGAGCTCACTTGCAGGGATCAAGCAATTCAGCAACACTGACATTGTAATCAGGAACAAATACCACCTGCAATTAAACAAGTGTGGTGAACTACATAAACAAAAGAAAAACTAAAAAGGATGAATGGTGGTCAAAATAAAGTTATCGTTGACTATTAAGATCACTCAAATATGCTGCACACAGATTCTCGTAATTTATAACCCCTTGGAATGTGGTGATCATGAACAACAGTCCTATCCGTAATGTAGTAGTTAGCACATGCCAAATAGCATCAACTTTGGGCCATGCAGGAGCCGCTGTGCACCCAAATTCATCACATAGGACAATAAATTTAGAGGCTCCCATTTACACATGCCGGTGCATTAGTGCTGGTATGATCGCATCCTCCCTTTTACATAAGCCAAAAGTAAACAATCAAAGACCTCAACAAGTACACAAAAAGTTAAGAAACAGTTGAATATCCTACAAATAGGGACAGAGCCATACCTTAAGCAAATAACCAACCTCAGGATCATGGTTAATTGCTGCAGCAGCACCTGTGATAAATTTTACAATCCTTTTAGCTTGCACGTTTGTGGCAAATGCTTTTCCGCCAAAAATACTAACTCGAGGCACGAACTTAACAGTCCTCTCAGTAGGATTCATAGCTTTTATTTCCTTGTAGTGATAAACAATTCCCAATATGTTCAAAAGTTGCCTCTTGTACTCATGGATGCGCTTCACCTGAAATTAGGAAACATGTTGGGTGGTGTTTAGCTAAGAAAAAGAGCAATAAAATGACGCTCATTTGTACTCTGTACCCTACCACTGCAAATAGTTACCCCCTAAACTTACATGTATGCTCTGGCCGGAAGAAAAAATTGACATAAATGCATATTAATGAAACTAAATCCTGCTAAGTGCCAACCCCGTCCAAACCCATTTTTTTCGAATAGCAAATCCAGCTTTATTCTTTGTATATAAGTCGCACACTTGTAGCAATATAAGCACCATCACAGCAAATTAATCTTCCACATTTGTGGCAACGTAAGCACCATAACCGCAAATGAATTTTCCACTATATTGCGAGGTACAGTGGCAGAAGACCCATTTTCCATTGCAAAAATTCCTTATTCTTTTTTTCCTTTCAGTTTGAACCATAAGTACTCTTGAACATTAATAAATCTCTAGTCTATATTGACCCTTCTATGTTTGCGCACACTCAAATGCCACTAAAACGTACAGGAAGACAATAAGGCCGAAATGCCTTATAGCACGCAATACTACGTGGTTAAACACCGATATCTATACAAAGTTGGTGACATTTATACAAAATGACTAAAGCAGATATGAAAATGCTTCTTTGAATGTGCAGGCATCCAAGGGAAGATAAGAAAAGATATAGATATAGAGTTGTTTCAGGTATGGTGTGGGTGATGCCAACCGAGGATGAGAAAATACTTGTTTAAGGAGGTCTGGACATGTGAAAGGAAAGCCTTTAGATGCTACAATTCCCTAAATCGAAAGATCATAATATTTCCATTTCTTATTTTATTTGGTTCTCATAGACAATTGGATCAAATGAAAAAGACATTATTGAGTAAACGAGATCTATTCAAATTCTACTCTACAGATTGAATATGGATGTCAATTGCTCTAGAATCAGCAGCCGTTGAATCACCAGTGAGGGGAGAACATACAAGCCAAAAGTCATATATATACATACGTGTGTATATCTTCTTCCACCCGCAATGTTTCCGAACTTTGTCGCAAGGACAAATGCAAACCACCCCAATCATACATTAGGCGTTCCAACTCAGGTGGTCTTACTGTCACAGCGCATTCACACAGCTTGCTTCAGTTTGCCTTGCTACGCAATCTTCTCGATTGTGTCATGTCATTCATCACATGACGCAATCGAGAAGACAAGTTAATAATCGACCGAATCATCTAGATTGCGCGGAGTGTCGAGAGTCGCCATAGAGACCAAATCATCTCGCAGCGAGAGTCATGATGATCGAATCATTTCGATAAGATGTCGAGAGTCATGTGATTGACTGAATCATCTTGCGGCCCAAGGAGGGCGGCCCTTGATAGGCATAAAAAGATAAAAGACTGAATGTGATCTTGATGTGTTTTCGAATCTGTGTGATTGAAATGCTTGAATTGGCTAGAATGCTTGGTATGCCTAGAGTGCATGGAATGTCTATTATGCCTGTATGGCTTGAGAAATTTGGATTAAAAAGTAAAAGTGTGAAAAACATGAACCTGATGTCTGATATGCCTGAGTTGCCTTATTGTGCTAATTGCTTGAATGTCATGCATGAAAAGCATTTTCCAAAACCTGCATATTTTCAAACGTGCCTGGAGGTACCAATAGTCTAGCTTAGGATTAGAGTTAACTTACTGAGATTGTTATCTCACCCCGTCGTGGGATCAATATTTTCAAACCCAAAGCCCTAAAGGTGCCTCGAAGAAGAAGAAGAAGAGGAAGGGGAGGAAGATGAAAACGAGTCTATCTAGTTATGGATTTCTTTTCGAAAGTTCTTTTTGTGGTCCTATAGTGCCTTTCCCAAACCCTACTCCCTTTTGTTGTAATAGACCCTTTTATTTTATAAAGCGATGTGTGTTGTTTTTAAATCCTATGTCACCTTATGTTTGTTTTTATGTCTGGGGTTTTATTTTCGCTTCCGCATGTGCTTACCATATTACGCTCCATGAGATAGCCGTTGGATCTTGGGTTATCTTATTAGTATTGACGGCTATGTGGGATGTTAGCGTGCCCATCGGGGTCAGGACGTGACATGTCGTAGAAGACATCCGTATGCCAAATGTCCATTCACGACCGAAGACGCCCCTTGTTGTCATTAACCTCGAGAAAGAGGAAAAGAGAAAATAAGCCGTGAAAACTGAAGTCGAGGCTAAGAGAATAGCCAAAATTGAGGAATGTTTAAGCAGTGAGGGTTATGAACTAGTCCGTTTTGATAAGATATCTCCTTTCGCCAAAGTGGAGACTCTTTCTGGCTACAAAGAACCAGACTTTGTAAGAAAGTACAATGGGACAGGCTGTCCACGTGCTCACCTTAAGTATTATCTGTGTAAGATGGCGCATTATTCTGACTACATTCCGTTGTTGATGAATACGTTCCAAGAGAGTTTGGCTGACACCGCTCTAGTTTGGTTTATAAAGTTAGACCTTGATGACTAAGACGAATGGGAAGATCCTGCAGAAGATTTCCTTAAGCAGTGTAAGTTTAACACATCCATGGCCCCGATGAGGGAAGATTTATTACAAACCGTGAAAGGAAAAAATGAAACAATCAAAATATATGCCTAGAGATAGCGAACTTTGGCAACCCAAATAAAGCCACCAATTCTTGAAGATGATTTGATTGTCCTGTTCTTGAAGGTGCTTCCATATGAGTATTTCAATAGACTAAACACCTCAGGGTGTCAAACCTTTGCACATTTGATAAAAGTGACCGAGAAATTGGAGTGGGCTCTAAGAGAAAGTAATATCCCCCGATAAAAGAAAGGGAGACTAGAGTTAATATAGCCTTTCTACCATATTTCCATAAGCCCAAGATGTTCACTAACTCCAATCATGTCAAAAGAAAATCATCATGGTCAGTGCCTAAAGGACAAGAGCTTAGGAAGAAGCAACCTCAGAAGCAATTTTCCCAACTCCTAAGATCGTTATCCAAGTTGCTCCCGATACTATTAGAGCAATACTTGGTGGCAAAGGAACCTCCTAGAGTAAATCTGACGAAGTACCCTAGTTTCGATGAAAGCCAAACTTGCACCTATCATATGGGTGAAGAGGACACAATATAGACAACTGCTACATCCTTAAGTTGAAGGTTCAAGCACTCATTGACAGTCAGATTTTGAAGTTTGATGATGTAACTCCAAATGTGCAAGAAAATCCACTTTCTGACCACCAAGCAGTTGGTACAATATTTCTTGATGAGGAATAAAATCGCCTAAAGCTGAAGGTGAATGTATCCAAATTAATCGACATTCTGGCGATCGCTTCGTCGTATCCACAAGAGGGAGATGTGTCGTTTGAAAGAAAGAAGTTATGCATCGGCAAGATGATGAGCCTAGGGATAATGGCGAACATTACTGACGAAACGTTTGAAGGAATTAAGACCTCGGAAAACCTAGAATGGAACCAGTTTATGGTTAAAACTGAGCGAGGAAATAGGTGGAATGTCCTTCACGAAATTTTGGTACTCGACGTAGAATTGAATACCAAACCCTAAGAAGAGCTTGACGAAGACGAACTGGAAGCCACCAAGTGAAATCTCGTTGATCACAAATTTGTGACTGAAGCACTAGAAAGAAGCGAAGTTATAGATAATCTAGGCGAGGATTCTAGTGGATACAACTTTAAAGTGAAATACTCTGCTCTTCCCGGCTTTTTTCAGAAATAAAGGATATTATACTCGATGGATGGGGAGGTATGGATGATCCTGTTCAACCAGAGACCTTGGAGGATGTGATGGAGCCTTTTACAGAAGAACTTAAATCATCACTCAATCAAGTGATGTCGGAACATTCCTGCGCATCGAAGAGCAAGTAAATGATCTCTCACGGGAGTTGAAGGATGTGTCACTTCGGTTGGCAACATGCAACTATTCCCATACGATAAACGGCAAACTCGACACCAAGTAATACGTTAGGATGGAGAAATTAAGAGCTCAATGGCAAAGCTTGACTGAACTATTCGACTAAGTGAGAAAACACTTGAATTTTGCAACTCCAACAGAATCAAGTGTTGCTAACAGGCACCACCAGTTAGAGTACAAAGACTTCTCAGAAAATTTTAACAATACTGTGGCGATGGTTGGAATTGTTACAACTGTGGTGATCAAATTAGGTGAGCTTGACAGCCTAAGCCAAGAAGATGATTGTCCAGCTAAATTCATTGTGATTCGCCTATCAAGAGATGAAACAGACGATGAATCTGAACCAAATGCATCTCGCTTGACGATCGTGACCATAAAAGTGCCGCCGGTGGAAGATTATGACCCTAAGGCAATCCATTGGAACTATGGGATGGGGGGAATAGATGCTGTGATGAGGTCTGGACGACTTTGTGCTCCGAGGGAAGGTGAATATGAAAAGAAAGAAGTTTAGAAAGGATATGCAAAAAAAGCTCCTATCCATAATTAAAACTAGTGAGTTCGAGGTGATGAAGCAGTTAAGGAAGATGACGGCCTAAATATCTCTACTAGATTTGTTCATTAATTCAAAGAAACATAAAAATGCGCTATTAAAGATACTGAATGAAGTACATGTCCCTAAAATTATCAACGATGTACAGTTGGGAGACTTTATGAGGGCAATCCTTCTAAAAGACCAATTGAGCTTCTCAAACAAAGACTTCTCCATAGAAGGAAGAGAGCACAACAAGGCATTATACATCACCGCACACTGTAATGGGAAAAGAGTAGCACATGCGTTAATCGACAACGAATCTTCTTTTAACATCTGCCCTTTGACTACATTGAGAAGTTTAGGCATTAAAGAGGAAATAATTCGAACCTCTAAGGTGGCTGTTAGAGCTTTTGAAGGGATCAAAAGATGGTAGTGGGCGAAATCGAGCCAGATGTGCTGATTGGCCCAACCAAATTTTCAAAAACTTTCAAGTAATGGACTTACTGAGGGCATTTAGATTCCTGTTAGGGAGACCCTGCATTCACATTGCTGGAGCCGTGCCTTACAGTCTGCATCAAAAAGTGCGATTCGTGGTTAATAAGAAAGTGGTTACCATCCATGGAGAAGTTGATCTCCTCGCATATCAGAATAGCGTTATCCCCTACATTGAGTTAGAAGTTAAGCAAGAGGCGAGCTACCATTCCCTGGAACTGGTGGCAGTGGTCCACACTCCTGTAGGGGCGAAACTGAAGGCCTATTTTATCTCTAAAGCAAATCTTTTACCAGTTAAAATGCTACTAGCATATGGATTCTATCCAGGAAAAGGTCTGGACAAGCATGATCCAGGAATTAACGCTCCTGTACAGTTAAAGTCAACGAGCATAAGATAGGCTTGGGTTATCAGGGCACTTACATTAGTAATTTTAATTCTAAGACTACAGTCCGAGGTCGAGGTAAGAGCTATGGATGCAATGGACGCCAAAAAAATCAAAAGGATTCATTCATTGGTTCTTCAGCTTGGAAAGACAAGTATAAAATGTTCAGCAACCCTTTGAACGAGTATTTCAGCAAAAACTCCAAGTGGTTGTCAGAAGAAGAGATAACTCGGTCAGCTGAACCAGATCTAGCAAACCCTTTTCTGGAAGATGACTCTATGAACGTCATCATAGAGTGGCTTGATAATGAAGCCACTACTTCTAAGTAAATAAACATTTCCCTTGCTTTTAATATTGCATTTAAATTCCTACATTTCTTTGCACTTTTCATTTCTGTTGCTTGAGGTAAGTGTTGGAAAAAACCTTTGGATCTCTGACCGTTGGCCCAAACAGCATAGCTTATAATGCAGTCTATTTTTGCATTCAATAAAATGCACAAGTTTTATTAAGGACATATGGAACCACAAATCAACTCAATGATGATGCTAGCCTTCCATATGGGAAGCTTGAGGCCTGGTTTGTCATATGATTTTTGATTTTCAAAAGATTTCTAAGGAACAAGGATGTCTAAGGATATAAAGACTAGGTTCGCTCATGGCTGTACTTATTTTGAAATCTCTTTTGAAAAGACTTTTCACACCCATGCATTGCATTTTTATATGAAATAGAGACTAACCATTCTCGTGACATTTCAGGCATATCATCTCGAACATGCATATTAGGTTATTGTGCGAGTTAGATCACCAAGATAATTATTCCTGCGATATTGAGGAAGACGAAGATGAGGGTTATGCAGTTATCCCTAGATAATGGAGTGCCTTCAAAAAGTCAATGCCTCCCACTTCAAAGGAGTCAGTTGTCATTAACTTGGGTGATGCAGTAGATATTAAAGAAGTGAAGATTGGGGGACATTTATCTAGAGCTGAAAAGCTTAGATCACCGAATTACTTAAGGAATATCAAGATATTTTTGCGTGGTCGTACGTCGATATGCTAGGTTTGGATCCCAGAATCCTGGAACATGCGTTACCCACCGATCCCTATATTAAACCGGTGAGACAAGGAAGCAAACAGATGAAAGCTAAGTTAGAAGACAAAATTAAAGAAGATGTGATGAAACTTCTTAGAGTAGGCTTTATTGAAGCTATCACATATTCAGATTGGATTGCAAACATAATCCCAGTTATGAAAAAAATGTGACATTCTGATTTGTCTGTCATTTCTAGACTCGGTAATGAGAATTGTATTTAGCGATATATTTCAGTCGTATCTCGCTCGAATCTAATCAATCTTGAGTTGACTGACCAAAAGGGAAAGGTTAAAGCGAGACAAGATACGTGGACCAAGGGAACTCAAATAGGAAATGGCGCTTTGACCATAAGAATTGTTGAGGGTACATTTAGAGCCATAAAAGGCCAATCTAAGAACGATTAAGGAATGCATTGCTAGCGTTATAAGATTGGAGCGCGGGTGATGCCGTTTAATCAATGTATAATTTGCAAACGTTTCATAAATCGAATAGTGACGATCGAGACCATCGGAACTAGAGATAGACCCTCACAATTACATGACAACCAAAGTCGCCATGAATTGACGAGCCCTAATTGTGATATGAATCATAGGGTCGATATGCGTAAGGTCTGCAAAAGCCACTCGTCGATTCGGGATAGGCTGGAATCGCATTGAATAGAGAAATGATTCAGAAACAAGTCTTAAAATTAGAAAATGGAGAATCAAGAATTCCAACATTACAATTGGATTGGCCGTTGCCTTATCAAAGAAAATTGAAATCAGAAAAACGACATTTCGGACATCGGGGGTAAAATTACCATTTTGCCCCTCAAGCCTTAGCTTTGCTTTAATAATTGGACAAGGGCATTTTAGTCATTTAAACACCCCAATAGCTGCCAAAAATTGAAAGAAACCATGGCCATTGGATGAGCTTTGATTGACACATTGGACAATCGTCAAGAGATTACGCCTTGAGTTGATGTCTCTACTTTTAACCTACCATTCGACTCAAGTTGACTCTTGATAATTGAATAAACCTCTCATTCTCTCTCTCACTTGACCGAATACCCACTCAAATGACGGTCTTCTTTTTCTTCTTCTTCTTCTTCTTCTCTTACTCGCCAGCTCGCTGCCCTGTTCCGACCGACTCATTGTTCCAGCCATAATTTTTTCATTTGATGGTTGATTAAGGTAAAACCACCGGCAATAGAAGGGTCAGAGCTGTAGCAAAAAGTTGAGATGAATTTGATGGAGTTTTGACCCCAAATGGGTCTTGTGTTTGAAGGGTCAGAATTGACAAGCGGTAAGCTTGGAGGAACCGGCGCCGTTCTTGGACCATTTGTCGTCGCCTTGAGCTCAAATTTTCGGTGAGGCTTTCCAACCCTTAAAACTACGTGTTAACAAGTAGATTAATAATTAAACTGAGGATTTGAGGTGGTTTAAGGGCTGATAAATTGAGGTATATACAGAACTAAAATTCGCCAGGTTCGGTTCTGTGCATACCGGTTCTATGGGAGCTGTTGGTGGAATTGAGCTCCAAATTCTTCGTTGAGAAGTGTGAAGATGTTAATTGATTAGCCCATGAGGTGTATGCTTAGTGTGGTGGTGATTTGAGCAAGAAAAGTTAATTATTAGATGAATTTTCTTAGGTTGCGCAACGGACTTGACCTTGGACCTTAGAGCCGAACCTTTGAAGTGTTTGGAAGGGGAATTGTATGCATTAAACTTGACGTAAGGGGATTCTAAATCTTTGATAGGAAGATTGGACTCGATTGGGTGATTTTTGGATACGAATCAATCAATTTTTGGAAGTTGTTATGTGGTTGCCCAATGTATGTCCTAGAAAGCTATTGAGGGCTTGATTGACTGATGATGCTTGTGTCATGAATTGGTTGTTGCATTTGTATGTCAAATGTAATTGTGTCGCATGCCATGGATGTGTCGTTCGTCGCATGAGTTGCATTCGAACGTGTGCTATGAAATGAAATAAGTTTATAACATCACTGAAAAATGGTGACACCCTGAGGCGTATGAGACGCGGGGTTGTGTGGATGAACGTCCTGAGGTGCTAAGGTGCGGGGTTTGAATTGAATGACACCCTGAGGCGTACGAGACGCGAGGTTGAGAAGGCCATGTCTAACGGAGTTGAGATGTGGGACGGAGTTGAGATGTGTCGACACAGGCCTAAAGTGACATTGAAAACCTGATGCATTTACACGGGTTTGTCAATGAGACGGTCCAATGCGTTTATGCGGACCGAGCCTGAGGCGTTTTAAACGCAGACATGAAAGTGAAGAGGCAGAAAAGGGTGGAAGGCATAACATGGCTTGTTTATACATGCTTAGACTAAATGACGTGATAAGATGCCTGGAGTGCATGCTTGTTGTTCATATGTTATTTCGTGATAGTTGAATGCCTATTGGGATTTTATATGAATTGTTTGTGATTGTAATTACCTGAGTGGACGGTCAGCCTAACCTAGGGTTAGGACCCATCTTACTGAGATGTATATCTCACCCCGTCTTGGGATTAACTCTTTCAGGTTTCAGGCAATGAAAATCTGAGCTTGCCAATGATCGGTGTTTGAAGAAGTAATTATATGAAATGGATTTATACTTTGGTGATTTAGAGATTTCATGTTACTTTGAAGTTAGAGTTGTATCCTCTGAACCTGTAGTCGGTGTTTATAAGAAGATGTATCATATGTCCTAAGTCATCTTAAGGTTGAATTGAATGGAGAAGTTTCAAAGCTTCCGCATGTTTGTATCATGTAGAATTTATTAATTGTTGGCCGACGGATCTTGGGTACCACCGAAAGACAAGACGGCCCTGGTGGGATTTTTCGTGCTTGACAGGTTCGAGGCGTAACAAAAAAGATGGCAGAATCCTGATCTGTGTGGATTATCAAGACTTGAATAGAGCAAGCCTAAAAGATGATTTTTTACTTCCCCACATTTATGTGTTGGTGGATAGTAAGGCAGTGTACGAATAATTCTCATTCATGGATGGATTCTCCGGATATAACCAGATCCTCGTGAAAAAGAAGGACAAGCCGAAAACTGCATTTACCACCCCTTGGAGAAATTTTTGTTTAAGGTTATGCCTTTTAGATTAAAGAATATTGGGGCAACTTATCAGAAGGCAATGGTCACCTTATTTCATGACATGATCCATTAGAAGATTGAGGAATATGTTGATGACATGATCGCCAAGTCCAAGAAAGGACAAGATCATATTCAAGTGTTAAGGAAGCTGTTTGAGCAACTGCGAAAATACAAGTTGAGGCTGAACCCTAACAAATATGTGTTTGGGGCAAAATCTAGGAAACTTCTCGATTCATGGTCAGTAATAGGGGCATTGAAATTGACCCCTCGAAAATTCAAGTTATTCGTGACCTAGCAGAAATAAGAGGTCTTCTGGTGAGATTAAAGTATATCACCAGGTTCATCAATCAATTATCAAATATGGTTAAGGTGATTTTAAAACTGCTCAAAAAATGTGCAAAAGTGACTTGGGATACAGAATGTAGTCAAGCCTTCCAAACGATCAAAGAATATCTGGTCACTCCACCAGTACTTGTACCACCCATCCCAGGTGACCCCTTGACTTTGTATTTGACTATACATCAAGAATTTTTGGGAGCCTTACTTGCTCAAACAAGCCCCGTGGATGGCAAGGAAATGGCCATTTACTATTTGCGCAAGAAGTTCACCTCGTCTGAAACTAATTAAGGTGTGTAGATGCTAAAGAAGTAAATACTCTCATGAGAGAGATCCACGAAGGTATATGCGGGCTATACATGAATGGTCATCTCCTCGCTAGGAAGATCATGTGGCTTAGTTATTATTGGATAACCATCGAATTAGATTGTAGTCAACATGTTAGGTCATGCCACCAATGCCAAGTATACGACGATAAGATTCATGCGCCCCTAAACGAACTTCTTCATATGTCTGAGGCTTGGCCTTTTTCTACATGGGGAATAGAAATGATAGTGTCTATCAATCCAGCAGTTCAGAACGGTCGTTGCTTCATCCTAGTTGCAATTGATTACTTCACGAAGTGGATAGAAGTCAGTTCTTACACAAATGTCATTACAAGGAGTGCAGCCATATTTATCAAGGGAGACATAATCTCTCGATATGGTACCCCTCAAGTGATCATCACAGACAATGGGTCCAACTTAAACAATAAGTTTGTCGATGATCTATTGAATCACTTTGGTATTCGACATCTTAATTATTCCCCTTACCGCCTATAGATGAATGGAGCAGTAGAAGTAGCAAACAAGAATAGGAAAAAGAATTTGGCTAAAACTACCGAAAATTACACGGATTGGCATCAGAGGCTACCATTTACCTTAATGGCATATCGAACTTTAATCAGGATTTCTACAGCGGCAACTCCTTATGCTTTGGTATATGGGATGGAAGCTATCCTGCCTGTAGAGATTGAGGTTCTATCTTTAAGAATATTGTCAGAAGTTAAACTCTCTAAGGTAGAGTGGATCAAATACAAATGGAAACAGCTGAATTTGATAGACGAAAAACGTCTTAGAGCAATCTGTCATGGCCAGAGTTATCAGAAGAGGGTAGCTAAGTCATTTAACCGAAAAGTTAAACCTAGAAATTTTGAGGTGGATGACCTAGTGGTAAAGAGACTCTACCGAATGCCGCTCATCCATGGGGCAAATTTACCTCAACTTACGAAGGCCCTTATGTTGTCAAGAAAGTCATCGTGGGATGAGCATTAATTCTTGTAAATTCTGAAGGAGAATAATTAAAATATCCTGTAAATTCAGATGTTGTGAAGAAGTATTATTCTTGAAATGAAATCAAATGATAATCACTCGGCTTTCTCCGAAACGATCTGAGTTGCCATAGCAGTCATTACATAAGCATATCATGCATCCACACATATACAGCATGTGTTATGTTTTGCAGGATTCTAAGAAATGAACTTGTAATCAAACTTGTTCAAATGAAACCAAGAACAAAATGGTCCCTGACACATAAAATCAGGTGATATGTATTTGTTCCATCGAGTGTTAAAATATCATTCACCCCCTAGAATTTATAGTCTCTTCATATAGGAATGCCTGATGAAGACAGCAGATAGCAATGGAGAAATATTGTAAAATTTCTCACCCTCCTGTAAGAGAGAAGGAATCAAAGATGAGCACTCATATGGTCAAATTGAGGAATCAACCGTGCTTTCAAAACAAGAATTTCTCATTAATAACACTTGTTGCATACATGTTAAGATTAGAGGTTATCCAAGTATGGTTGAAACATACATGGTGCATCATTAAATTTCCTATGGGTAAAATGTTTGGAGAAAAACAAAATGATTTTTTCAAAACAGAGTTGTTTAGGCTACCTAGTAGGAATGTTTATTCAGATAAGAGGCAAGCCTAATCTAAACACGTCCTATACACGTCGAAGAGATAAGAGGAGTGTGAGAATAGAAGAGCCTGAACCCGGGGATGTAAGGGCATTCGTTCCTTTACCATAAACACTACAAGTAGTTATTGACAAACCCTTTGAACGATGGTCTTCATTTCTTAACCCTATCAAGAATCACCCCATATTAGGATCGTATAAAAGAAGTCCAGTAGCATGGAAAGGTAAATGGTTAGAAATCTTCTTACTAAGACTAACATCAATCTTCGTATGTTGATATCATTGATCCAGGCACCATAGGATGACGAAAATACATTCATTTCTCTATCTTATACACTTATACCCCTTGCATAGCTAATTTGAGTCTACATTTTCGTTTCATGTACGGTAATCATTGCACAACATAAAGGTAAAGGCGGCAAAGACACTCGTGAATAGAAAAGTTCAAAAAGTGGGAGTTATATGATACTTTTAAAATAAAATGTTCAAATAGGATGAGACTCAAGTCACATGCCTTACATGATCATAAAAAATCCTAGTTCCTAGAAAAAGAAAATGAAAAGAGTCCAATCTCTATGCATTAAAAAATGACAAAAAGCCCGACAAGAACAAGGCTAACCCTCACCAAAATGCTAAAAAATCGTGAGGCTGATTTTAGGGACACCAAGGGATTACCGTATAGCTCATCCCCAACAAATTTTGAAATAAAGAGCAATCCTCATGAATTGTGCAGCAAAAGGCTAACCCTCGAATGGAACCACAACCAACTGCCAAAAGATAAACAATGTCTTTCAAATATTAGACCAATTCTCAAGACGTGTTGTATCAAGAAGACTAAAGATGTTCTTTGAAGAATCATCAATCAAAGACAGAACAAAGGATTAATCAGCAATGATCACCAATGTCAAACCCGTCGCAATTCCGGGCCAAAAACAACCCTTTTTTCGGTCCCCAATCCTATCAACGTTACAACCCTTTGCAGTCTTTTCCGACTAAGACACCTAAATTAATGTGTTCCTTAGCTCGAAGAAGTACGAGCAAGATTATTTCTTTCTCATTTTATAGGGTTCTTGATTTATAAACCAGGAGCAGATGAAGAAAACTTTCATTCAAAAGACCTGACTCAGAGAGTTAATCCTCCTTGGGAACCGTGTTCAGGCCTAACATTACGGTCCTGTAAAGACCTCCCGATTGATCGAAGTGTGTCACGCCCCGACCCGGCCAGTGCGCGAACATCCCACCAAGTCGTTCCTTTATGAAAGAATTCCAAGATCTTTCGGCCCACAATACAAATAATCCAATTACAAGCGGAAGCTTCAGTCATCTCCACTCCATTCAATAAAACAAATGACTAGGGATAAATAGTAGTGGTTCCATTTTACAATCGTAAAATAGAATACAATCCCTAAGTTCACAGAATAACTTGTACTCATTCACTTATTACTCTCACGAATGCTAATCGTTGAACTTGCTAATGCTCCATCGCCTGGAACCTGAAGAAAATGTTAATCTCCAACGGCGTGAGATATACATGTGACATTCTGACTTTCAGTCAATTTCAGACTCATTAATGAGAAGTACATCTAGCGATGTATTTCAGTCGTATCTCGCTCGGATCTGATCAATCTCGAGTTGACTGACCAAAAGAGAAAGGCTAACGCGAGACAAGGTACGTGGACCTAGGGAACTCGAATAGGAAATGACGTTTTGACCATAAGGATTGTCGAGGGGATATTTAGAATCGTAAAAGGCCGATCTAAGGACGATTAAGGGATGCATTGCTAGCGTTATACGATTGGAGCGCGGGTGATGCCGCTTAACCAACGTATGATTTGTAATTTTTTCTAAATCGAACGATGACGATCGAGACCATAGGAACTAGTGATAGACTCTCATAATTACATGACAACTAAAGTCGTCACGAATTGACGAGCCCTAAATGTGATAAGAATCACAGGGTCGATACGCGTAAAGTCTGCAAAAGCCTCCCGTCGATTCGGGATAGGCTGGAACCACGTCTGATAGAGAAAATAATCAGAAACGAGTCTTAAAAATTGAAAATGGAAAATCAAGAATTCCAACGTCATGTTTGGATTGGTCATCGTCTTATCGAAGAATATTGGAACGAGAAAAACGACGTTCCGGACGTCGTAGGTGAAATTATCATTTTGCCCCTCAAAGCTTTAGCCTTGCTTATGCAAACGAAGAAGGGAATTTTGGTCTTTCAACCACCCCAAGGCTTCCGAAAAAGTGGAGAAATTGTGGCCATTGGATCACCCTTGAATGACACTAGGACATGTGTCAATGGATGGGCAAAAGAGTAGTCTTGTCCACTATTGCCCACCTACCATTCTTCCATTTGACTTTGAGAGTTGAATATAGTCTCTTTTCTCTCTCCTTGGCCGGCCATACACCCCTCAAACCACTGAGACCTCATCTTCTTCTTCCTTCTCTCTACCGCCGCCGACAACCAGCTTCTGTCTCGCAGTTCGTTGTCGTCGACGAGCCCCTCCAGCGACCACTAGCCGGCGAGCCGACCACCCATGCCTAGCCCCACCTCTTGCCAACCTACTTGAAGTGGAAGCGCATCGATTGAGCCTCCAAGGAGCTCCGGCCAACCATTCTCCCGTAAGCCGACGAAAACCGGCACAATCTGAGGTAGGCGACGTTTCTAACCCTTTAGGACCACGAAATATTGGAGTCTTGCGACCAAAATTTTGTGGAGATCTAGGAGACATGTTTAGTGATTTGTGGTAAAAAGTTGAACTCAATTTGATAGAGTTTTGTCCCTAAATGGGTCTTGTGAATGTTAGATAGAAACTGCCGGTTGCAGTCTTGAAGAAACCGGCGACTTTCAAGGGATTTCCGGCGACGACTCGGCTTCAAAACTTCGGTGAGCCTCATGAACCCTTAGATAGACATGTTAGCAAGTAGGTTAGTGATTAAATGATAGATTTGGAGTAGATTAAGGGCTGGACATGCTCGGTTTGCACAATACCGAAAATAGCCAATTAGGTTCTGTGCAAGACCGGTTTTGTGGAGGTTGTGGTTGTTGGTTTTGAGTCTCAAATTGGTGATTGAGACATGCTAGGATGATGAGGACTGTGTTATGGAGGTTTGTGATTCATGGATGGGTGAATTGGACAAGTGAAATTGACAATTGTTTGGAATTTCCTAGGTTGCGCGATGGGTTCGCTCTTGGACCTTTGAGGCCAAACTATTGAGGGCTTGACAAGAGGATTTTTGTGTCATTAAACTCGAGGTAAGGGAATCCTAAACTTAGGATAGAAAGATTGGACTCAATTGGGTGAGTCGGGCGATAATTTGATTGATTTGTGAGAAATTCCAAGATGAATGTTCTTGGTATGTCCTAAGATGGTATAGGGGATTAATGTGTGCTAATGCTTGTGCTTGAATTACCTGCCATGTCTGAGTGTCACTTTGATTGTCTTGCATGCCATGGGTGTATGATTGTGCTTGAGTTGCACATTGCATTATGAATGTGAAATGAATTGAGAATCATGGCATGAGTGTGACATGGTGAGACCCTGATGCGTATGGGATGAGGGGTGGTGGAAATGAGTACCCTGAGGGGCTAAGGCGTGGGGTTGGAATCGTGTGGCTCCCTGATGCAAAAGAGACGCGAGGTTGAGATGGCCACGGTCCTGATGCGTTTACGCGGGACGGAGATATGAGGTGTCGACACTAGCCTGGAGTATCATTGAAACCTGATGCGTTCACGCGGGTTGTCGATGACGGTCTGATGCGTTTACGCGGACCGAGCCTGATGCGATCTAATCGTGGACATGAGAATGAGGCAGGTAGGAGAAGATGGTCGTGGTGATGTGACAGGATGAGTAGTGCATGATCATCCGAATGTGATATGATGCCATAATTGCATGCCTGTCATCTGTGTGTGGTTATCTAACTTTATTTTGCCTTATATGTCTATGAGTTTGAATGATTGGGGTATGTGACTGCCTGAATGGACGGTCGGCCTAACCTAATGTTAGGACCCACCTTACTGAGATGTAAATCTCACCTCGTTAGGGACTCTTATTTTTACAGATTCTAGGCCTTGACGATGTGGCCCATTCATTTTGGAGACCCGAAGGAGATGTCCACCTATTTTGACGAGTTCTCTGACGGACGGGGAACTATTTATGTAAGGAAGTGTACCGTGGTTTGGGAAAACAAGGGTAGTACGAGCTGGAAGCCTCATCGGTATGAGGCTTGATTTAGGAAAGTCGGGGATGTGTCTACCGGGCCGCTGAAGCCCAATGAGGTGCCCTAGGGAGTTTTCCCTAGTTGGTGCCACTCCACCCGAGACTTAGACCAGGCCAGAGGTCTGTTGCCGGTTCTAGGAATGGACCGAAGAGGACCCCGACCATAGAGAACACGGAGGAGGAGGTCATTGTGGTCGAGGCGACCGAGGAGGATCTCATGGAGCCATCTGCTGAGGAGACAGCTGAGGATAATATAGAGGTTCGCTTTGAAACCTTTTCATAGTACGAGCCTATGGAGAATGCAGAGGACACCGAGGACTCCAGCAGCTCGTCTTAGGAGCTCCCAACTTATCAGCTGATCCTTTGGTGGCGACCCTGACCCCACTTCTTTTGGATGTTGATGATGGATTCTTTTTGTGTACTTACCCCGTCGCCCCTCATGTTAGCGGATTTAATAGCTATGTACCTGTATGAACATTTGGATTTATGTATGACAGAATTGGCGTTACCCAGGTCCCACTTATATTTTGTACGAAGGAGTTATTTCATTATTACTTCCGCGTGCTTGGTATATATATTATGTCTCTCGGCTTATTTGTGGATCTTGGGACCACGAGAGATATTTGGTTTGCTTGTAAGGAGTCTTGTGCTGGTGCTCGAGGCGCGGGGCGCGACAATACATCTCAGTAAGGTGGATCATAACCCTAGGTTAGGCTGACCGTCCACTCAGATAATTACAATCACAAACAATTCATACAAAATCCCAAGAGGCATTCAACTATCACAAAATAACACATAAGCATCAAGCATGCACTCCAGGCACCTTATCATGTCATTCAGTCCAAACATGCATAAACAAGCCATGTGACGCCTTCTACCTTTTTTTGCCTCCTCACTTTCATACCCGTGTTTAGAACGCCTCAGGCTTGGTCCACATAAATACATCAGACCGTTATTGACAACTCGCATAAACGCATCAGGTTTCAAGTTACTCCAGGTCTGTGTCGACACATCACAACTCCGTCATGCGTTTCAACGCATCAGGACTATGGCCTTCTTAACCCCGCGCCTTAATGCCTTAGGGTATTCCTCACACCACCCTGCATCTCATACGCCTCTGGGTACTACCATGTCTCAGCCATGCCAAAGTTTCAATTCAATTCATACACATAATGCAATGTGCAACTCAAGCACAAATCATACACTTATGGCATGCAAGACAATCAACTGACATTCACACATGGTAGTCATTTCAAAACACAAATATTGACACATATTCAAATCATCTATACCGTCCTAAGACGCACAAAGAACAATCACATTAAAAACCCTTCAAGGATCACCCAAAAATTCACCGACTCGCCCAATTGAGTCCAATCTTCCTATCATAGATTTAGGGTTCCCTTACCTCAAGCTTAATGCCACAAAATCCTTCTTCCAAGAGCCTCAAGAATTCGGTCCAAGCAGCCCTAGGACAACTCACCCGCGCAACCTATTGAAATCCATCCAATCGTCAATTTTATTGCTCAATTGCCCAATCCATGAAACATAAACCTCATTGACATGTTCCTCAACATCCTAGCATGTCTCAATGATGAATTTAAGACTCCATTCCAACCATCAAAAGTCCCCACAGAACCGGTATCCACAGAATCGAACTAGGCAATTTTCGGTTCTGTGTATACCTCAAATAACCAACCCTTAAACTATCTCAAATCCTCAATTTAATCATTAATCTACTTACTAACATGTAGTTCTAAGGGTTGGGAAGCCTCACCAAAAATTTGGAGCAATTTGAAGTCCGGAAGATCCCGAAATAGGTCTTTCCCCAAACCAGTCAGAATCTAACCTCGCCTGATCTTTGTCCAGTCAAATCGAGCTACAGGAATATCTACAGAGTCAAATTGAGCTTATAATATGTCTATGGAAAGATAAGACAATAAGCTTTCATTTGACGGTGGTTTTACCTTGATCCGGTATCGAACGAAGAAGATATGGTCAGAATAGTGGGACGGTCGGCTGTGAGCTCTCGGATTCAAAACTGACCAGCCTGACCTTTGCTCCTTCAAACGGCTTTATGGGATAAACAACTGGGTGCATTTGGACCCATAATACCTTGTTAGAACGGCAAGACGATAAGCTTTCTATTGCTAGTGGTTTTATCTCAATCGACCATCGGATAAAAAAGTTATGGCCAGAACAATGAGTTGGTCGGAACAGGGCAGCGAGCTAGGGAGCAAGAGAAGAAGAAGAAATGGCAAATGGAGGAGATATGCTCGGCCAAAAGAGAGAGAGAGAGAGAGAAATTTTATCCAAATTCAAGAGTCAACTTGTTGAATGGTAGTTGAAAAGTGGATATGTCCACTCAAGGCCTAATCCATTGACACTTGTCCAAGGTGTCATTTAAGATCATCCAATGGCCATGATTCTCTCAAATTTTCGGTGGCTTTGGGGGGTGTGTCAAAGACCAAAATGCCCTCGTCTAATTATATAAGTAAGGCTAAGGCTTGAGGGGCAAAATGATAATTTTATCCCTGACATCCGGAACGTCTTTTTTCTAATTCCAATTTTCTTCGATAAGGCGACGGTCAATCTAATTGTAATGTTGAAATTCTTGATTCTCCATTCTCGAATTTCAAGACTTGTTTTTGAATCATTTCTCTATTCAATGCGATTCCAATCTATCCCGAACCGACGGGCGACTTTTACAGACCTTACGCGTATCGACCCTGCGATTTATATCATAATTAGGGCTCGTCAATTTATGGCGACTTTGGTTGTCATGTAATTGTGAGGATCTATCTCTAGTTTCAATGGCCTTGATCATCACTATTCGATTTAGGAAAATTTTGCAAGTTATAATTGGTTTAAGCGGCATCACCCGCGTTCCAATCATATAATGCTAGCAATGTATTCCTTAATCGTTCTTAGATCGACCTTTTATAGCTCTAAATATCCCCTCGACAATCCTTCTGGTCAAAATATAATTTCTTATTCGAATTCCCTAGGTCCACGTACTCTGTCTCGCGTTAGCCTTTCCCTTTTGGTCAGTCGACTCGAGATTGATCAGATACGAGCGAGATATAACTGAAATACATCGTTAGATACATTGTCATCAATGAATCTTGAAATGATAGGAAAAATCAGAATGACACAAAGTGTATGCGCTGCGAATAGTCTCGAAAACCCAGGTACATGTTATTAGAAAATTTGAGTGCTTTTTTTATAAATGACCATCGGTGAGAAGCCCTCTTTGACTGAGTTATTCCAATAGAATGCTTAATAATAAGCTTTGTTGGAAACTTCAAATTGTTTGATCGAAGATTATCCTTACAGGGATTTCCAATCATCTTTACATGCTTTAAGATGTCTTTGATAACCTCCTGCATCATAAATCATTTTGTATAGTCGCATAGGTCAAAGTAAAACTTTGTCTTCATTATAACCGTCATTATCTCGAAATAATTGATATTTTTTTTTATGAGGAATGAACTATCATGTTTAAACTTCAAAAAGACTCATGGTGGCCCTAGGTGAAAGAAGGATATCTTGCTCTACAATGAAGAGCTTCAGAATCGCCTTTATGTGAGATTTCAGGTTTGAGCTTTCTGCAGGATACATGGAGTCCCCAAATCCTAGAATAGCACCTCACATGTCGAAAGTACAATCTTCAGAATCATCTTTCTATGAGATTTCAGATAACCCCTAAATCTTCTAAGAATCTCGTCAATAAAATTTTTTTACAGGTTTGCACGTCACTAAAACAATCTTTAGAACCAGCTTTTTGTAAGGTTCTAGGTAATCCCTAAACCATAGAATAGCTCCTTTGGTAAACTTAAGAGTTAGGTATACCTCATTTGTATAGACCATCGTTAATTCCTCAAGGTATAAGATCAGACATTCTATAGGTAAATCAAGTGATAGGCTCACCTCTTGAAAATTTTAGATGAGTCCCGAGGCGTGGGACAGGTCATCTTAGGATATAGTGTTCCCGTCTAGATTTTCGAATAGGTAATCCTTTTATTAAGTGACCCTTTCTCGAATATATGGTTAGTCTTCAAGGGTGAGATGAACCATTTTTCCAAGTAAGCCTTATGGAAGGCAAGCCTACGACAAACTCCAAAAAACGGGTGCGTCACCTTTAGGTTTGTTGACACCTGATTTTCGATTAGTCTTTTTGATTTTATTTTTTGAAAAATTCATAAAAATTCATAAAAAAATTAAAAATTTACAAAATCAACTTTGGTGACCTTAGTCAATCCCAAGGATCCATTTTTGACCAAACAATAATTTTTATATTTTTCACATTTTTTTGTTATTTTTAGAAAATAGGAAAATAACCAAAAATTCAAGAAAAATAGCATTCGAAGTCGTAAAAATATGAAAAAAAAAATAATCAGTTTTTTTATTTAAATTTCTTTGTATTTTTGACCTCATAAAAAGTCCAAATTCAAGTTCAATTTTATGTGTTCCTTTGTTACACGTATGTAAAATTTGGTAAAAAAATATCAATTGAGTCTTTTAATTTTTAATTTTGGCATTTTTAGGGTCTTGACATTCAATCTAATTGTCCTTCATTGCAATTTGACCCAATTATTTGCACAAATTGCTCAATTGCATGAATTGGATAAAATTGCATACTTAATTGCAAATTAGTCCTTGAATTTGGGCATAATTGAAATTATTTTGAATTCAAGGTCTACATTTACAAATTGAAGCCACTGCCCAATGATTTTCATCATTCTGAGTCGATTGGCAGAAGTGGTTTGATCCAATTTGACTGTTTAAGCCCTCAACTACACAACTTTTCGATTTGTAATTAAATCAAAATTTGGGGTTTTCATAGAAATTGGCAAGAACTTTGGGGCAAAAATACATTTTTAGATGCTATTCATATCCTAAGTTCGATTTTGACGTTTAATTGTAAAAATTCCCCATTAAATTGTGATTAATTTCAAAAATCATGTCATAATCAGTTCTGACCGGTCGGACCGGTCGAGAATAGTGTCATCTTCAACCTTAGGAATCACGCGCGAGTGAAAAGTTCCTAGGTGGATTTTGATCGCAAAATTGAAGGATCAACTGGCCTTGATTCATGAAATTGATGAGGGGGTTTTGTTAACCAAGAAGCCCGGCGTCGATGACAACTTGTCCGACGACTTAGGTCCACCGAAGCCGCTTTGATGAAGGTCAAATGCTCGTCGTATGTTTCCAAGCCAAACACAGAACCAATTGCAGGTGGAATTTGAGTGAAATTAGAGTCACCGGATGGCCAGGATCGATGACCAATTCGTCTCAAATGTTCACCGGTGTCCGGTGACCATTTTGCACGTGATTACACGTGCAAAATAGTCATCGCCGGAAATCTCCCGCGAAGCCAATTTTTTGAAGAGAGGATATAACCAAAAATTCACATATTTTAAAAGGGGGATCTCTCATTCTGTTCTGAGGAGGATAACATGATCAAGATGAAGAAAGAAAGAGAAGGAGAGCTCGCTCTCCAATCCCCATTGTCGAGAGTTAGAGCTTGAACTAGTAAGGCACTGGTTAGGCTGTTTCCAGCCAAACCAAAGCCAGAGAAGGCCACCGGAAGCTCACCTGGAGTAGCAGGAGTCAATCGCCACTGGTCAAGCCGCCTATAATCCCTAAAAAGGTAAGTTCAGTCTTCGAGTTTCCATACTATGCATCAATGGCGGATTTTATATCTGGTCATTATTCTTCGAGTTTATGTGGGCGTTTTACTCCCCAAGCATCCCTAACCATCATCGCGTCTTCATTTTGTATTAACTTTGCTTGAATGCTTTGAATCGAGTCTCCAAACTCAACCTCCATTGCCAAACATTGTTCAATGTCGCCTAGCCGAATCTAGGCCCTGCAAGCTCAATCGGAACTCGAGGTAATCTTCTCTATGAGTGAATTTGCTTGATATGCCACGAATTGCATGTATGGAGTCGCCATAGTCGACCTGGTTTGAGCTTGCCTATGTTTAATTTTATGGATGAAATGCTTTGATTCTGATACTTGTGAAACTAGAGGAGTAAACGAGTGGAATGGCATTAGTTTTAGGTCAATTGGTCTAGGTTTAGTCGTCGATTGGCGCCAGAGAAGTCTCGGTCGTCCATTCCGCCGGGATCGAGAGGTTAAAGACAGAGCTGACGTGGCTGGTCAAAGAGTCAGCGTCTTAGGTGTCGTTTCATGATAGGTCCATGTATTTGCCTAGTCAGTTGAGCCATTGGAGTCGGAAGTTAGTCTGTTAGGCGATCCGACGATTTAGGTAATGCCATGTGTTGGCTTGGTGACCGTCAGATCAATTTCAATTTTCGGATAAATAAAAAATCAATTTTTCGAAATAAAAAATAAATCGGTTGATCGGACGATCGAGGATTAACTGAGTCGTTCTATTGTGGCCGTAGATTTAAGTAATTAGATCTAATGGTCGTGAGATAGTCTACTTTTGATCTGAACCGTAGGTTTTAGTCAGCTAATCCATGGGTCATGGAGTAGCCACGTAGTTCCATAGAAACCGTCGGATTAAATCCAAATAACCGAAAAATATAAAAACTTAGAACGACGTTTTTTTGGAGGTTAAGGCCGCGCAAGTCAGGGTCTAGGCCGGGTTTCAGTTCGAGTGGATCGGGTCGACCCGATTCGAATCATATTTTTAATAAAAAAAATCAAAAAATGATTTTTAAAATAGTAAAAAAATCAAAAAAATTATAGAAAATTCTAAAAAATTTTAGAAAATCCTAGAAAATACAAAAAAATGTAGGAATATTGTGAAAAATTCATACACTCTAGAAATTCCCAAAAATCAAGGATTAAGCACACACAACTAATCAATCTTGTTTTTGAGATTTCTTATCCTTTCTTCCGAAAGTCGACGATATTATCCTTTAGGAGTAAATCGTCTCGGCTTGGTATATGAGATAGGTCGAGAATGCCAAGATAAGAATTATGGTCAGTCAAGTGATCGATTCTTATGGATTTTCGAATCTCGTCTTTTTTTAAATGACGATTTTACCCCTCAAAGGGTAAATCATCTTTCTTATTACGATTTTAGAGAAAATTGTTCCAAAACTCTTCAAAATTATGATTTTGCCCCTCACGGGCAAATCATATCAAGAACATTCCTAAGCCTTGATTGACAATCCTCTATGCTAATAGGGCCTTACTAGGGATGCCACGCTGTATTCATATGATTTATCCACATATTTTGGATCTTTGATTTGCGCACTCATTTTATTGACTGTGTTTGTTAGGATAGTCATTCATATATGCATGAACTCTTAATTTAGGGTTTGCACCTCACTCATCTGTATCAAATCTTAGGGTTAGATAAATCATTCAAATTAGGTGCCGAAAGGGCATTAACTCTGACAGTTGGCGTAACAAAATCCCCAATCTCATTTCTCTGCTTATCGCAGAATCGAATAGAATGCTCCCAACTGTTCGATAGAGTTTCTGATTGTGCCCTCCGCAAAATGATTAGTGGCGACTCCTTGGCATGTACATGCATCACATGTCACCAGACCACACCGAAGGTCGACCACGTATACCTCTATTGCGACTTGGGTAACAGGCCTTGGGAGAGGCTCGCATCCGGCCAGAGGGACGACCCATTAACCCCCTCGCCAAAAATCGAGAAAGTCGCGACAGATTGGTGACTCCGTAGGGGATTTATTCCAAACTAGAATCTCTGGTTATGAATTTTTGGAGGACTTGAGCCGATTTAAAGGTTGATTAGTTTATCTAACCTTATCTTCTGCAGATGCTTTCGAAGGTGAGGTGCATATCCTAACCATTGTGTTAGATATTTTTGCAAATTTGAGGACTAAGGGGTAGAGTGTTTGCTAATATCTTTCCTACAGGTTAGAGTTGGGATTGTATGTCTAGTTTTAAACTCTATATTGAAGCGATGTTTAATACAAAATGTTGTGCATGACCTTTATCACGACACATCTCACACACTGGCGGTCAAACCCCGACTGCAATCACCTCTAAGTTACCTTAGATAAGGAAATGGTACAAAAGGATCTCGTGTTTGATGGCACTTGAAATTTTCGTGTTCGTTCCTGCTCACAATCGAAATTGGTGATATCTAGCCCTCTTGAGTGGGTATTCTTGGGAGAAATCTGCCATATTTAGATCGTGAGAGACTGAACCATAAGTTCCTCACCTGATTTTTTATTTTTAGAGTATATTCTCACTTGTCTCGTGTGTACATCTATGGAAGGTTGGTATACTTAAAACCACCCATTGTTACAAGGGAATATTTGATGTTCCCCGGGTTTTAGTTGGTAAGGCATTTACTTAAGATGTATTTCATTACTCCTTGTTTCATAGTATGTTCATGTATTGCATATTATTCACATCTACATGCATTGCATACATTCTGAAATCATTCAAGTGACTGATTGAAATAACGATGATAGTGGATAAGATGTCGTTGTTTCCTAGAAGTTCGACGGAGTTAGTAACCTTCGAATATCTAAAGAAAGTTACTCGTCCTTGGCTGAACACAAGGTTGCACTTTACTAAATTTGTGCATGGCCGAGAGCTAACTAGATGTAAGCTGGGATATGCCGAAGATTGCCAAACTAGTTACTGTGTCAATAACCTTATATTTAACTGGCAAGTAGACGAGATATTCAAACACTATCTAGAGATGAAAATGCAGTATCGCAATAGCTTAGCAAGAGAAACATATGTACGCCGAAAAGCAGAACGTCAAGCTAGTGAGAGTAGGCCGATGATCACTATTTGGGGACAGAAGAGACGCCCTGCAACCAAGACGAAGCCAAAGCGCATTCTACTCAAGAAGATAAAACCCAAAAAGACCCCTGAAATCATTATATCGTGGACCAGAGAATGGCCAGAGGAGCTAAAGCATCTCAACCGACCTGCCGAAGATTATTCTTCACAATCCAAAGGACGCTCAACTAAGGAATAAGTCCTGATCACCAAGTTGTATCCTGAAGAGGGGCCAGACAAAGATGCAATCAAGGAGGAAACCCTGATAGACCATCACTCCAAAGAAGATTAGACCTTGGAGAGGGATAGTTTAGATCCCACATTCCATAGGTCTTTTATGACTTTCTTGTTTTAGAATTATTGTCTCTCCCTTCTCGAGGCTCCTCTCTATCTCTCTTTCATTGTCCGTCCTTGCTGTAATAAGGAATTTACTCCGTTGTGCTCACAGTTTATGTTTTGACCAATGGAATGTGACATTGTTATTTCATTTAGTCACTAGATGATTCTGACTAATTGCATAATTCATTTGTTTAAAATTCAAATTAGATCTTAAGTAGGGTATTTCATACCTGAAAAGATTCTAATTTCTATTTTATTAACTGGAATATGCAATTAAATCAATTCATGCATATTTCATGACATTTGCATGATCACATGTTTAAAGTAATATTTGGCGATTGATTTTTCAAAATCATTTGCATATTTTAGACTTGAAGGAAAAGAATGATATCCAAGTGTTCAAAGTCCCTCAAGCTGAGCTCCTAGTATGGCGAGACAATATAGTTGAAGCCAGCCAAAAGTACACTAGATCGCGGCCAGGGTATCTATTGGAGCTGCTAAAGATTGAATGTCCACCTACCTTATCTAAGCCATGACGCTCTATTGGGATACTACCACCGCAACGTTCTAAATGGAAGAATTGGAGGTCACCCCTACCCTTAAAGAATATAGCGCTGCCATTAGAGTTGAGTCTACTCACTTATTAGTCCAACATCCTATAGGGTTTGAGTCTTTGAGTCCACTAGCTGAATTTCTTGATACAAACCTCAATGAAATCAAAGTGGATACCAAAAGTAATTCTGGACGAATTTCCGTATCTTTTCTTCTAGATAGATTCCACAACCTCACTGCTAGCAAAGGAACTAATTTGGTAGAGTTTTTGTCTTGGCTTTATTTAGCGTTGTGCTATTTCCGATCTCGTCTGTTACTTTTGACCCTATTATAGTTATGGTGGTTAAACACGTCTTTTATGGGTGAGATTATTCGAACCTTATCCTTGCCAAAACCTTCTTCTCCCTGAACCGCTTTAGGAAAAGCAAGAAGGGAATATTTAGAGCCTCTAGCGGTCTCCTATATCTGTGGTTCACGTCTCATATCAAATAATTTCATATCTGCATGGGTTTCATTGAGATTAGTTTCGATGCCCATCCTCTTAGAACTTTCATCAAAACTCATATATAAGTTCAACTTTAAAGAATGGAGCGAATTTCTTAGAACTCTAAGATTAGAACAACTCCGATGGCGGCTTAGATTACCAACACTAGGTAAAGTCAGACTCGCATGCAATGGAGAAGACCCAGTCCCCTTGTTAGGATTCACAAGTGTCACCGCATATTATCCAAGGAGAGTTATCCGACGGTTTGGAGCATTGCAAGAGATCTCTTCATCGCCGCGACTAGGTGTATTCTCGTTTGACTTGCCAAGAGAGACCCTCATAGGGAAAAAGAATAAGCAATTCGAAGTCAAGGTGGAATTCATCACACATTCTTTGAAAGAATTCCAGATTGAAAAAGTAAAGTGGCCAGATAATATGACTCATGAGATGAGTACTTGTAGGGCTTCTGCAGAATACGTTCGACGCTTTGAGGCCACCATACGTAGCTTTATTGAGCCTTATGTGTCTGAATACATCGTGACGTACATGCCTGAAGTGGAGCCGTATATACCTGACGATATGGGATCGCCATCATATTCGGGAGATGAGGAATCTCAGACTGAAGGACTCGATCTCTGCTAGGACGATGAGGGTGCCTTATGTAGCATTATACCTAGGACCATAATGTTCTTTATAGATTTGTTTCTTTGATTTGCTACCCTAGACAAATCATTGTATTTTACTTAAAATTAGGCCTACTAACGGGACCGCAGGCATGGTCTAGCGTTGGAGGATTAACAAATTATATATAGAAAATTTTCTCTTCGCATGACACCAATTAAACATCAGTATGACTAAGGAAGTCAAATAAATCTGCTCGTGATTCTCTAAGTATAGTTTGTGTGGACTTTTTGCCATCACAACTTAATTCCTCTTCTATCTGTTCTCTTTCCGAATTGTAAAAGTCTCTGCCCCCTTTTTTTTTGTATCCCCATCAGCTCCCCCCTGAGCTTCAGGTTTTATTCTTTAATTTGCTCACGACAGTTGGTGGACAATTGGTCATTACTTCACTTTGTCTGGTTTGACTCTACTTAGTATTGAAAACAATGACAGTAACACATGATACCATAACTACCTTTACAGAGAGTGCAATGGTTTATGTATATTGCAGTGATCAATTAACCTCTATTCAATAGCTATTGGAATGGGTTATGTATACCTTTTACCCATAAACCATTTAGTTAAGACCTTGGGGTTAATGCTTCTTTCGATCATAGGCATTTGCCTTAATAAGTAAAAAGCAGCATTATGATTCCTGAAAGAACCTGATGATGTGGATTAGGAGATTCACAACAAAGTTCGTCCATCCACTTTACTCGTTAACGTCCACTTGGGGATTTTGGAACTATATATATCACAGTACCAAACCACTCATTTCATGGCATAAGTTCTGCCCACAAACCGCACTTATATATCATAATAAAAGCTCTTAACTCCTGCCGTTTCGAGATTCATCAAAATGCCGCATGCTTATAGACTAGGTTGCGGACTTGCCAAAAACCCACCTCCAACTACTCGAATCCGATAGCCCCTCACGTAGCCGCGCCCGATCCATCGTCCGCAGTCCCATCTCCTCCACCAGTTCCATCGGCAGCGCCTTCTCCGGTTCCCACGGCACCACCCTCCCCTCCGTTATCCGCGGCAAAGAACCCCTGCAGAATCTGTCCCTCCCTTTGCCCATCGATGACAATGAAAATGGTCACATACTTTTCCTCGGCATGAATCATTCCCACCCCCACATCCAGCACCAAGGTCAAGACCACACCGGGAGCTCCGGGGATGTCATAATCTTTGGTCTTGGCGGTGAGAGAGATAGGGAGGCCGTAACGGGCTCCGGGAGGTATCGGAATCGACGTCGACATTGCTTCAATCTAAAAGCACAAATACCACAAGTGTTAGCACCATTTGCGAATAACGTTCATGCTGTAACACTCATTCGGTTCATCCTACTACATATGTATAATTCCATTTACTGTGAAATTCGATTAACAAACTAAAAGGACTTGAAATGTTATTCTGTGATGTTAAGACGACAAACAATCTATGCATAGAACAAGCTACCAGGACTTGAAATACCATTCTATGATATTAAAACACCGAGTAATCAATGCATGTATGGATAAATATGCTCCCTCAATTATTCATCGACTTATTGCAAAATCTCATGGCCAGCTTCTACACCCATTAATTCCTCACTCCAAGGCTTCGCGGTTGATTGCCGCGGACCTCTTGGCGCCACTACCAAGGCGTCCCGACTCTCACGGGAAAATATAACCATCGTCGTTTTCTTTTTTCTTTTTTCTTTTCTTTTTTTCTTTTCTTTTTTTTTTTTTTTTTGCTCGTGGCCTCAACCCCTCCGCCAAATGAATGTCATGCAGTGTATAATGATTTACACTAATCAATCTGAATTAGTTCATTTCAGATATACCCGAATAGATCCTCCCAACTCAGTCTTTGTATATGACATGTCCTTATATTAACAGAAATATCACACTCCGTAAAGACCGATCATGATTTACTACTCCTACTAATTAACAATCTTCCATTTAACCTGTGCATAACATTTCTTCAAGTTTATCTTGCTTTAATTTTAGATCATGAAGCTCCAGTGCAGTGTGCCTTTACCTCACGATCCTCGATGCTAAATTGATCATTATTCACCCTTGGTCCTACCCTTGTCACAGTCACGGCTCTGTCTCCTCCTGACATGGGAGTACTTCTCCCTGCACTCAATATATATATAAATATAGTACTAAAAATCACGACAACATCGCAGCATATAAGTTTCATTACACTTTATCACCCACCAGACCATCACACTTCAAGGTCTCCTTCAAGTTTTAATTATTCTGGTTCACGGTTCTCTCTCTCTCTCTCTTCTAATATACCTCCGTAGCTCTACGACATTCAAGTAAAACTGCAGCTTCCTTCACATTGATCTCTGTCACATACTTGCATGCACTCGACACCAAGGCGTTGCTAGTTTCCCCAAATTATTCTCTAACTCTTCCTTTCATCATCTACTCTCCAAGATACAAAGGCAGTAAAGATGGAACGAAAAAGGGGGAGAGAATGAAATTTATTCGCCTTAAGCTTGGCGGAGAACGGCTGTTTCGAAGCTCCGGTGAAGGCGTGGTTGAGGACAGGCAGAGGCGAAATTCGGAAATTTTGAGGCCGCTTGGACTGTTATTGAAATTCTTTTGTGTTGTGAATAATAATGGAGGATAACCTTTCCGCCTTTTTCTACGTCACAGACGGAGTGTTCGAAGCTAGAGGGTATCATGATTTTTCATTCCCCAAAATCTTCATCATTTGCTTCCTCGGGAGATTGTTTTGAAGCAGACTGCCACTTGTCCCATTTCTTTTATTTCCGTCGCTAAACCAACATGCACGGCTCCACATATCCCCTATCATTTGTGCCCCGACACTTCCGTGGACAGTACACAAGATTTTCCAACGTCGCACATCTTATACGGTCGAGATCCTTTGTTCCATTCGGAATTTAATGGTAGATTGATTGGAATTTCAGACGTTTCCATTTGCCTGATAGTGTAGACTTGCCGTACAGTACGTCTACGGAGTCGCAAAGTTTCCACCTCTTTTTTTTTCTTTTTTTTTCCAAATCATAAATTTTCTGACGTAACTTTGCAGCAATTCAATTATTCAAGATTAATCTGATACATTTATTTAAGGAGTAGTCCATAATAACCCCATGGAACTCTACCCTTTGTAATATATCCAAAATGACCTTCATATATACCTCAAGGCTCTCGAATTCTAGTCGCAAGTAGTCTGAGGATTATTATGTCAAGTTGGGGTTTTCACATAGACTTTTTAATTGCAAGACAACCTCTGTCGCCTTATACTTTTTTACATCAAAAGTACTATTACAGAAGCTGGTTTCTCGGAATGCTACACCTTAGACCCCAAACGCCTTAGGCTTGGATAAGACTATTCTATCAAGTTATAAAATATATGAACATTATGATGTTTTCTTAGCATTTTGATACTCATTTGTATTAAATGTTACTTTTGGCACATGTGTATGAGCATAGGCATGTTTTGTCGATGCATAAAAAACTATCGTCAAAAATTATGTTTCTTTTAATTTCATGAATTGTTTTGGTAAATGATTAAAAGAACTGTTCACATGAGACTAAGGCTCACAATATAGTACTTTTTCTCATTCATCAATAGAAAACATGCAATTGAAAAAAATTTAATGCTTTCTTTATCTGTCTTAAAGAGATACTTAATTGTTATTTTTAATAAACAGATACTCTCTAATAACGGAATTACCAAAGCATCATTTTCGTACTCGACTTGAGACGAGAATGGAACAGCAAGAGTTGACTCCACGAGTAGGCATGTTAGAAACCCAAATGACTACTATAACTATCATGATGATGAGATTAAGGCAATGATGGAAGCCTCCCAAGCCAGACAGACATCAAGACAAAACCTGAACGACTCAGGTTAATCTTCAATACCTAATACGGCAAACAAAGGGACAGTTGAGGTGCCCAACACGCTGTAGAAGATGCTTGTATGCCAAATGTCCAGTCACAGCCAAAGACGCCTCCTGTTATCATTACCCTTGAGAATGAGGAAAAAGGGAGACATGCTGTGAAAATTGAAGCCGATGCTAAGAGAATAGCCAAAATTGAGAAATGTTTGAGCAGTCAGGGTAATGAGTTAGCCCGTTTTAACAAGATATCTCCTTTCGCCAAAGTGGAGACTCCATTAGACTTTATGAGAAAGTACAATGGGACAGGCTGTTCACGTGCTCACCTCACATATTATCTGTGTAAGATGGCGCATTATTCTGACTACATTCATCTGCTGATGAATACATTACAAGAGAGTTTGGCTGGCGCTGCTTTAGCTTGGTTTTTTGAGTTTGACCTTGATGACCACGACAAATGGGAGGATCTTGTTGAAGATTGACACAGACAGTATAAGTTTAACACAGCTACGCTCCGACAATGGAAGATTTATTACGAACTGTGAAAGGAAGAAGCAAAATAATCAGAACATACGCCCGGAGATGGCGTGCTTTGACATCTCAAGTGAAACCGTCGATTTTGGAAGATGATTTGATTGACCTGTTCTTGAAAGCACTTCTATATGAATACTTCGATAGGTTAAACACCTCAAGATGCCAAACCTTTACATATTTGATAAAGGTGACTGAGAGATTAGAGTGGGCTTTAAGAGAAAGGAGGCCGCATGAAACTTCAACAAGAAAGCAATATCCCCCAAGAAAAGAAAAGGAAGCTGGAGTTGATATAACATTTGTACCGAATTCCCAAAAACCCAAAGTGTTCGCTAATTCCATTCAGATTAAAGGAGGATCATCATGATCAATGTCTAAAGTACAAGAGCATAGGAAGATGCAGCGTCAGAAGCAATTTTCCCCACTTCCGAGATCGTTATCCAAATTGCTCCCGATGCTATTAGAGCAACACTTGGTGGCAAAACAACCTCCTAAAGCAAATCCGGCAAAATATCCTAGTTTGATGAAAGTCAAACTTGCATCTATTATATGAGTGAAAGAGAATACAATGTAGATAATTGCTACATCCTTAAGCTGAAGGTTTAAGCTCTCATTGATAATCAGATTTTGAAATTTGATAATGTAACTCCAAATGTGCAAGAAAATCCACTTCCTGACCACCAAGCAGTAGGTGCAATATTTGCTGATGAAGAAGAAAATTACCTTGAGCTGAAGGTAAATGTATCCAAGTTAACCAACATTATGGCAATCATTTCGTCATATCCAAAGGAGGGAGAAATGTCAATGGAGAGAAAGAATTTATGCATTGCCAAGATGATGAGCCTAGGGATGATGTCAAACGTTGCCGATGAAAGGTTCGAAGGGATTAAGACCTCAATGAACCTAGAATGAAACCAGTTTGTGGTTGAAACCAAGCGAGGAAATATGTTGAATGTCCCACACGAAAGTCTGGTAGGTGACATAGAGTTGATTACCAAACCAGAAGAAGAACTTGACGAAGACGAACTGGAAGCCACCAAGCGAAGTCTAGCTGATCGCAGATTTATAATTGAATCACTAGAAAAGGGCGAAGTTATAGAAAATCTGGGTGAGGATTCCGGTGGATACAACTTTAAAGTAAAATACTCTGCTCCTCCCAGTTTCTTTCAGAAAATAGAGGATATAATACCTGATGGGTGGGGATGTATAGATGATCCTGTTCAATCAGAGGTCATGAAAGACATCATAGAGCCTCTTGCGAAAGAACTTGAATCACCACTCAACCAAGTGATGTCGGAACATTTCCTACGCATCGAAGAGCAAATGAATGATCTCTTATGGGAGATGGAGGATATGTCACTTCGATTGGCAACATGCAATCACTCTCAAATGACAGATGATGAGCTTGACACAGAGCAATATGTTAGGATGGAGAAATTAAAAGCTCAATGGCAAAACTTGACTGAACTATTCATGAGAGTAAGAAAACACTTGAAATTTGTAATGTCAGCAAAATCAAGTGATGTTGATAAGTATCACCAGTTAGAATACGAAAACTCCATAGAAGACTTTGGCGATACTGTAGCAATACTATAGCAGTGATCAAACTAGATGAGTTCGATATCCTAAGCCAAGAAGAAGATTATCTGGTTAAACCTATTGTGATTCACCTACCAAGAAACGAAATAGACGATGAATATGAACTAGAGGCATACCGCCTGATGATAGTAACCATAAAAATCCCGCCGGTAGAAAACTATGACCCTAAGGCAGTCCATTGGAACTATGAAATAAGAGAAATAGATGTTGTAATGAGGTCCGGACGATTTTACGCCCCAAGGAAAGGCGAATCTGAAAAGAATGAAGTTTCGAAAGAAGATGTAGAAAAACTCATGTCCATCATCAAAATCAGCGAGTTCGAGGTGATAGAGCAATTAAGGAAAATATCGGCCCAAATATCTCTATTAGATTTGTTCATCAACTCAAAGAAACATAAAAATGTGATGTTGAAGATACTAAATGAAGTGCATGTCCCTGAAACTATCAATGACGTGCAGTTGGGAGACTTTGTGGGGGCAATCCTTCTAAAAAACCAATTCAGCTTCTTAGATGAAAATTTCCCGTGGAAGGAAGAGGGCACAACAAGGCCTTATACATTACTGCACAATGTAATGAAAAGAGAGTAGCACATGTACTAATCGATAACGAATCTTCTTTTAACATTTGCCCTTTGGCTACATGAGGAGTTTGGGCATCAAAGAGGAAACGATTCGAACCTCCAAAGCAATCGTTAGAGCTTTTGATGGGATGAGAAAGACAGTAACGGGCGAAATCGAGCTAGATTTGCTCATTGGCCCAACTAAATTCTCCACAAACTTCCAAGTAATGGATTTACCGAGCGCATTTGGATTCCTCTTAGGGAGACCCTAGATTCACATTGCTAGAGCCGTGCCTTCAAGTTTACATCAAAAGGTACGATTCGTGGTTAATGGGAAAGTGGTCACCGTCCATGAAGAAGTTGATCTCCTCGCGTATCAGAATAGCGATATCCCCTACATTGAGCCAGAAGTTAAGTAAGAGTCAAGCTACCATTCCTTGGAGCTGGTGGCAATGGTCGACACTCCTATGGGGGCAAAACAAAAGGCCCATTTTATCTTCGAAGCTAACCTTTTACCTGCTAAAATGCTGCTAGCATATGGATTCAACCTAGTAAAAGGTCTTGACAAGCAGGTCAAGGAATCAACGTTCCTCTACAGTTAAAGTCCAACGAGCATAAGATAGCCTTGGGATATCAAAATACTTATGTCAGTGATTTTACTTCTAAGACAGCAGGCCGAGACCGAGGCAAGAGCCGTAGACGCCAGAAAAACCAAAAGAACTCCTTCATTGGTTCTCTAGCCTGGAAAGGCAAGTCTAAGATGTTCAGCAACCCTTTGAATGAGTATTTTAGTAAAGACTCCAAGTGGTTTATAGAAGAAGGAATAACTCCGTCAGCGGAACCAAATCTAGCAAACCCTTTTTCTAGGAGATGATTTTGGGAACATCATCATAGAGTGGCTAGAGGATAAAGCCACTACTTCTGAGTAAAGAAACATCTCCCTTGCTTTTAATACTGTACTTAAATTCTGGCATTTCTTTACATTTTTCATTTTTTTGTGGTAAGTGTAGGAAAACACCTTTAGATCTCCGACCATTGGTCCAAACAGCATAATTTGTAATGCGGTCCATTTTTGCATTCGATAAAACACACAAGTTTTATTAAGGACATATGGAATCACAAATCAGCCCGATGATAATACTAGCCTTCCATATGGGAAGCTTGAGGCCTAGTTTGCCATATGATTCATGATTTTCAAAAGATTTCCAATGAACAAGGATGTTTGAGGATATGAGGACTAGTTCCGTCTATGCCTGCACTTATTTTGAAATCTTTTTGAAAAGATTTTTCACACTCATGCATCGCATTTTTATATGGAATAGAGACAACCATGCTCATGACATTTCAGGCATATCATCTCAAACATGCATACTAAGTTATTTTGCGAACCAGACCACCAAGATGATTATTCCTGCGATATTGAGGAAGACGAAGATAAGGGTTATGCGGCTATACGAAGAGAGTGAAATGCCTTCAAAAAGTTGATGCCTTCCACTTCAGAAGAGCCAGTTGTCATTAACTTGGGTGATGCTACAGAAATCAAAGAAGTGAAGATCGGGGGACATCTATCCCTAGCTGAAAGGCTTAGATTCACAGAATTACTTAAGGAATATCAGGATTTTTTGCGTGGTCATACGCCGATATGCCAGGTTTGGATCCCAAAATGGTGGAACATGCGTTACCCACAGATCCCAATGTTAAACCGGTGAGACAAGGCAGCAGACGAATGAAAGTTGAGTTAGAAGACAGAATTAAAGAAGAAGTGATGAAACTTCTTAAAGTGGGCTTTATTGAAGCTATCACATATTCAGATTGGATTGCAAACATAGTCTTAGTTATGAAAAAAGATTGCAAAGTCCGGATATGTGTGGATTATCGGGATTTGAATAGAGCAAGCCCAAAAGATGAATTTTCACTTCCCCACATTGATGTGCTGGTGGATAGTACGGCAGGGAATGAACTATTCTCATTCATGGATGGATTTTTCGGATATAACCAGATCATCATGAAAAAAGAAGACAAGCCAAAATCTGCATTTACCACCCCTTTGAGAAATTTTTGTTATAAGGTTATGCCTTTTGGACTAAAGAATGCTGGGGCAACTTATTAGAAGGCAATGGTCAACCTAATTCATGACATGATCAATAAGGAAATTGAGGTATATGTCGATGACATGATCACCAAGTCCAAAAAAGGACAAGATCAAATTCAAGTGTTAAGAAAGCTGTTTGAGCGATTTCGAAAATATAAGTTGAGGTTGAACCCTAACAAATGTGCGTTCGGGGCTAAATATCGAAAACTTCTTGGATTTATAGTCATTAACAAGGGCTTTGAGATTGACCCTTTAAAAATTCAAGCTATTTATGACCTAACAACTCCACCAACATGAAAGAAGTAAGAAGTCTTCTAGGAAGATTAAATTACATCACCAGGTTCATTAATCAATTATCGAATGTAGCTAAACCAATTTTCAAACAGCTCAAGAAATGTGTGAAAGTGACTTGGGATACAGAATGTGGTCAGGCCTTCCAAAAGATCAAAACCTCCCACTTCAGAAGAGCCAGTTGTCATTAACTTGGGTGATGCTACAGAAATCAAAGAAGTGAAGATCGGGGGACATCTATCCCTAGCTGAAAGGCTTAGATTCACAGAATTACTTAAGGAATATCAGGATTTTTTGCGTGGTCATACGCCGATATGCCAGGTTTGGATCCCAAAATGGTGGAACATGCGTTACCCACAGATCCCAATGTTAAACTGGTGAGACAAGGCAGCAGACGAATGAAAGTTGAGTTAGAAGACAGAATTAAAGAAATGATGAAACTTCTTAAAGTGGGCTTTATTGAAGCTATCACATATTCAGATTGGATTGCAAACATAGTCTTAGTTATGAAAAAAGATTGCAAAGTCCGGATATGTGTGGATTATCGGGATTTGAATAGAGCAAGCCCAAAAGATGAATTTTCACTTCCCCACATTGATGTGCTGGTGGATAGTACGGCAGGGAATGAACTATTCTCATTCATGGATGGATTTTCCGGATATAACCAGATCATCATGAAAAAAGAAGACAAGCCAAAATCTGCATTTACCACCCCTTTGAGAAATTTTTGTTATAAGGTTATGCCTTTTGGACTAAAGAATGCTGGGGCAACTTATTAGAAGGCAATGGTCAACCTAATTCATGACATGATCAATAAGGAAATTGAGGTATATGTCGATGACATGATCACCAAGTCCAAAAAAGGACAAGATCGAATTCAAGTGTTAAGAAAGCTGTTTGAGCGATTTCGAAAATATAAGTTGAGGTTGAACCCTAACAAATGTGCGTTCGGGGCTAAATATCGAAAACTTCTTGGATTTATGGTCATTAACAAGGGCTTTGAGATTGACCCTTTAAAAATTCAAGCTATTTATGACCTAACAACTCCACCAACATGAAAGAAGTAAGAAGTCTTCTAGGAAGATTAAATTACATCACCAGGTTCATTAATCAATTATCGAATGTAGCTAAACCAATTTTCAAACTGCTCAAGAAATGTGTGAAAGTGACTTGGGATACAGAATGTGGTCAGGCCTTCCAAAAGATCAAAACCTATCTAGTCACTTTATCAGTACTTGTGCCACCCATCCCAGGTCAGCCCTTGACCTTGTATTTGACTATGCATCAAGAATCTTTGGGAGTTTTACTTGCTCAAACAAGCCCTATGGATGGTAAGGAAAGAGCCATTTACTACTTGAGCAAGAAATTCACCTCATCTGAAATAAATTATATGTCTGTCGAGAGGACTTGTGTCACGCCCCGGACTCGGCAAGCACGCGAACATCCCTGTCCATGTCGTTCATTCATTAACGCTCCAGAATCCAACGGCCAATAACAAACAACTCCTTTAAACAAATGCGTGCAGAAGTGATGCCACCTCCCATTTATATAAATACAACATCATACGATGACTTAGGACACAATGGTACATCAAAATCACTTTAACTAATTACTAAAAGATCAATTCTTCATTCACCAATTTCAAGTACAAACCTTGATATCACAACAAGCCATTCCAACCTAAGTACATTTGGTCAACTAACTCTTCATGGCCAATCTGTGGCAAGCTCCTGTCTCCTTCGCCTCAAAACCTGAAAAAATAAGCCCCCACTAGGGTGAGATATAAATCTCAATAAGGTGGGTCATAACCCTAGGTTAGGCCGACCGTCCACTCAGGCAGTCGCGTCACTCAATAAATCCCAACTTATGAACACACGCAGGCATAACAATCGCAATTTAATAAATAATAACATACAGAAGACAAGCATGCATTTATGATATCGTGCCACACTCATGTGCACATGTATACTCGGCCTGCCTTTTCGCCACATCCATCAACTCTTGCCTGCCTCATTCTCTAGCCCGCGTTTAGATCGCATCAGGCTCGGCCCACGTAAACGTATCAGACAGCCATCAGTGACCCGTGTAAACGCATCAGGTCTCTGTTCATCTCCAGGCAAGGTTTATGAGCTCATACTCTGTCCTGCGATTAGATTGCATCAGGACTGTGGCTATTTCAACCCCGCGACTTCGTCACATCAGGGCGCCATCAAATCATACTTCACCCCGCGACCTCGTCGCATCAGGGTCTCAACATTTCGCCCCGCGTCTCACACGCCTCAGGGCCATGCCATGCTATGCTCATACCATAATCAGGATTTATGCTTTGACTTTCAATTCAATGGCACACTCAGTGGCAAGTGCCAATTCAAACGAAATTCACAAACTCATGGCATGCAAGCAAACCAATTGATATCCAAACATGACAAGCAATTCAAATGGTGCACAAACAAGACAAGCATCTCAAATATAGGCTATGTCACACCATCGTTTTCTAACGTCTTAGGACATATCTCAACTATCTCATTTGGCAATTTCTCAAAATTCACTCCGATCAACCCTCGACTTACCCAATCGAGTCCAATCGTCTTAACATAGGGTTGGGAATTCCCTACCTTTGCTTAGCAACACAATTCACTCCTCCTTGCACCTCATAAGGTTCGGCAAACTCAAGTCCAAGGCCAATTTGTCGTGCAACCTAGGATAATCAATCGATTTGTCAAAATTTCAAGTCCAATTCCTCAATTCATCCATCCAAATCACCTATAACATACTCCTCATCATCTCTTCACATCATACACACCAAATTACAACACAAATCCAGCATATCCAGCCACCCACAAAATTGGTTTGGCCCGGCATTGGACCGGTTCCATTCGGTTCTACTCATGCCGGGTCTAACCGGTTCTAGTCTACTCAAAATCCATCAATTATACACTATCCTACTTCTTATAACATCTACCTAAGATTTTGGAAGGCTCGCCGTGAATTTTAGGCTGGTTGGTCGCCGAAAAACCATCCAAAGCTGCCGGTTCCTCCAAGCACAGAATCTAGCAGTTTTCTAGGCAAGATTAACAAGGTCGGTTCGTGGTCAAAACTTAATCAAATACATCTCAAATTTTTACCACAAAACCATCTACATGTCTACTAGGTCTCCACGAAATTCCAGCTCAAAACTCAAATATTTAGTCCACCAACAGGGCTGGAAACCGGACCTACCTCAGATTGGAGCAAATTCCGTCGACTCTCGGGAGAATCCTTGCTCCGGACTGTTCGGTGCTCCAAATGCTCCGATTCTTATTGAAGAATGTCGGCAAGACATATATCTTTGTTTGGGTAGCTGACTGGCATCCAGGGGTGGCCGGAAGTGGCCGTGGTGGCCAGCATAGTGGAGCCCCAGAATCTGTCGCCGGTGACAAACAGCAAGAGGAAGAAGAAGAAGTGGCTGTTGGTTCTCTAAGGGTGGTGGCCGAAATTTTTTGCAGAATGGAGAGAGAGAGAGAGAGAGAGAGAGAGAGAGAGATTGCTATATTCAATTTATGGTCAAAGGCCTTTGACTGGTACGTGGGAAAAGTATGATATGATCATGCTTCACCATCCATTGACACTTGGCATTTTATTTTTCCAAAGAGATCCAATGGTCACTTTTTGTTCTTGGATTTTCGGCAGCCTTGGGGTGTGTTTGGACCATTTTTCCCTTCTTCAATTGCAAAGGTAAAGTTCCAAACTTGAGGGGCAAAACGGTCATTGTACCCCCGACATTCAGAACATCGTTTTTCTCGTTTCGGAAATTTTCGATAGGGCGACAGCCAATCCAAATAACGTTGGAATTCTTGATTTTCCATTTGAAATCTTTCAAGGCTCGTTTTTGGTAGTTTTCTCTATCAGACGTGATTCCAGCCTATCCCGAACCGACGGGCAGCTTTCGCAGACATTACGTGTATCAACTCCGTGATTCATATCACATTTAGGGCTCGTCAATTTGTGACGGCCTTGATTGTCATGTAATTGTGAGGGTCTATCACTAGCTCCTAAGGCCTCGATCTTCACCGTCCGAGTTAGGAAAATTTTGCAAATCATACGTTGATTAAGCAGCATCACTCGCGCTCCAATCGTATAACACTCGCAAGGCATCCCTTAATCGTTCTTGGATCGGCCTTTTTGTGGCTCTAAATATCTCCTCGACAATCCTTATGGTCAAAGCGTCATTTCCTATCCGAATTCCCCAAGTCCACGCACCTCGTCTCGCATTAACCTTTCCCCTTTGGTCAGTCTACTCGACTTGATCAGGTTCGAACAGGATACGACTGAAATACATCTCCAGATACACATTTCTCATGAATGAGCCTGAAATCAACTGGAAATCAAAATGTCACAACTTACGTAGCAATAGTGCGGGTACTTCGCAGATTGAGACAGTATATCCTACACCACCATATTCAACTGGTGATAGAAAATGACTCTATCAAATATCTACTGGAGAAACCTGTTTTGATTTGGAAGTTAGCAAAATGGCAAGTGATGTTGTTCGAATTTGACATCAAGAGTTCTCCACAAAAATCTGTGAAAGGGAGAAGCATAGCCGATATATTGGAATTCTCAAAATTACACATCTTCTGGAAAGGCAAAAGCAGAAGACCAAGTTTTGAATCAGGTAGAAGACAAATGGGTTATGTATTTCGACGGTGCCATCAATCTGTCAAGAGCTGGCACAGGACAGTGCTAATATCCCCTAAGGGTAAACATTATCCTGTTACGATAAAACTGACCTTCCTATGCACCAATAATGTTTTAGAACATGAGGCATGTATTCTAAGCCTACAGTTGGTCATCTCCATGGAGGTACCTAAGCTGCAGATTTATGGAGATTCTATGCTCATTATTTTTCAGATACAGGGAGAATGGAAAACAAAGGACGCAAAACTCATCCCTTATCATAAGTACCTGGAAGAGTTGACACTTAAGTTCGAAAAGGTGTTATTTGAATACTTGCCAAGATCATAGAACTAGTTTGCAGACGCTTTGGCCACATTGGCCTAAATGTTGTAAATAACTGATGGATTAGAATTAGAGCCAATAACGATTGGCATAATAAAAAAATCAGCTTATTGTATGTTGGTCGAAGAAGAATTCGACGGAGAACCGTAGTACCATGATATCAAGAATTATCTCTTGAAAGAGAATTTCCTGAAGGATGGCAAGCGGGAAACCGAAGATATATAGCCAAGAAGGCTAGTAAATTCTTCCTCGGTAGACAAACTTTGAAAAAAAGGTCATTTGACTCCCCTCTGTTAAGGTGCGTAGATACTAAAGAAGCAAATACTCTCATGAGGGAAATCCATAAAGGTATATACGGGCGAGCCACACATGAATGGCCATCTCTTCGCTAGAAAGATCATGCGGCTTGGTTATTATTGGATGACCATCGAATCAGACTGTAGTCAACATGTCAGGTTATGCCACCAATGCCAAGTATATGGCGATAAAATTAATGCGCCCTCGATCGAACTTTATCAGATGTCTAAAACTTGGCATTTTTCTATGTGGGGAATAGACATGATAGGGCCTATCAATCTAGCAACTTCAATTGGTTATCGCTTCATTCTAGTTGCAATTGACTACTTCACAAAGTGGATAGAGGCCGGTTCTTACACGAATGTCACTGCAAGGAGTGTGGCATGATTTATGGAGAGAGATATAATTTCTCAATATGGTACCCCTCGAGCGATCATTACAAACAATGGGTCCAACTTAAATAATAAGATTATCGGCGATATACTGGATCACTTTAGTATTCAACATCTTAATTCTTCCCCTTATAGCCCACAAATGAATGGAGCAGTTGAAGCGGCAAACAACAATATCAAAAAGATTTTGGCTAAGACTGTCGAAAATTACAGGAATTGGCATGAGAGGCTACCATTTACCTTAATGGCATATCAAACTTCGATTAGGACTTCTACAGAGGCAACTCCTTATGCTTTGGTATATAGGATGGAAGATGTCCTGCTTGTAGAGATTGAGGTTCCATCTTTGAGAATATTATCATAAGTTAAACTCTCTAAGGCAGAGTGGATCAAACACAGATATGTACAGCTAAATCTAATATATGAGAAGCGTCTTAGAGCAATCTATCATGGCCAGAGTTACCAGAAGAGGGTGGCTAAGTCATTTAACTAGAAAGTTAAACCCAGAAGTTTCGAGGTGGATGACCTGGTGGTAAAGAAGACTCTGCCAAATGCTGCTCATCCGGGAGGCAAGTTTATCCCAAATTACAAAGGCTCTTATGTTATCAAGAAAGTCTTCATGGGAAGAGCATTAATCCTTGTAAATTCTAAATGAGAAGAATTAGGATATCCTGCAAATTCAGATGATGTGAAGAAGTATTATCCTTGAAATGAAATTAGATGATGACCACTTGACTTTCTCCGAAACAATTCGAGTCGCCGTAGTGGTCATTACATAAGCATATCATGTATCCATATATACATGAACTCATAATCAAACTCGTTCAAATAGAACCAAGAATAGAATGGTCCCTAACACGTAGAACCAGGTGATACGTATCTGTTCCATCAAATGTTAAAATATCTTTCACTCACTGGAATTTCTATTCTCTTCATACAAGAATACCTGATGAAGACAAAAGACAGCAACGGAGAAATACTGTAAAATTTATCACCCTCCTGTAAGAGAAAAGGAATCAAAGATAAGCATTCATATGATCAAACTTAAGAATGAACAGTGCTTTCAAAAGATGAATTTCTAACACTTGTTGCATACATGTTAGGATTGGAAGTTATCCAAGTGTGATTGAAACATACATGATGTATCATTAAATTCCTTGTAGGATAAAAGTCTAGAGAAAAACGAAATGATTTTTCCAAAATAAAGTTGTTTAGGCTATCTAGTAGGAATGTTTCTTCAGATAAGAGGCAAGTCTAATCCAAACACATCCTATACACACTGAAAAGATACGAGGAGTGTAAAGATAAAAGAGCCTGAACTTGCGAATGTAAAGGCTAATCGCATCGATTACATGGATTAAGATGACGGAGGCATTCGTTCCTTTACCATAAACACTACAAGTAATAATTGACAAACCCTTTGAGCAGTGGTCTTCATTCTTAACCCTATCAAGAGCCACCCTACATTAGGGTCATGTAGAAGTAGCCCAGTAGCATGGAAAGATAAATGGTTAGAAATCATTTTGCTCGGACTAACATCAATCTTCGTGTGTCGATATGCATTGATCCAGGCGCCATAGGAGACGTTCATTTCTCTATCTTATATACTTATACCCATAGCATAGTCAATTTGAACCTACATATTCGTTTCACGTATCTCCATTGGTGATCATTGCACAGCACTAAGGCAAAGGTGGCAAAGACACTCGCGTATAGAGAAGTTCAAGAAGTGAGAGCTACATGAGACTTTCAAGGTAAATATTCGGACAGGATGAGACTCAACTCACATACCTTACATGATCATAAAAAATCCTAATTCCTAGAAAAAGAAAATGAAAAGGCAGGAATAAAAAAGAGAAGAAGCCAAATCCCCATGCATTAAAAAAGAGATAAAAATCTCGACAAGAACAAAGCTGACCCTCATCGAAATGCTGGAAAATTGTAAAGTTGGATTTGGGGACACCAAGAGATTACTCGATACTTCAACCCCCTTTAAATTTTGAAATAAAGAAGAATCCTTAGGAATTGTGCAGCAAAAGGCTACCCCTCAAATGGAATCATATCCAACTATCAAAAGATAAACAATGCCATTCAAAGATTAGACCCATGCTCAAGATGTGTGGTATCAAAAAGACTAAAGATGTTCTTCGAAGGATCATCAATCAGGGACAAAACAAAGTATTGATGGGCAATGATCATCAATATCAAAACCTTCGCGATTCCGGGCCAAAAACAAGCCTTTTTCGATCCCCAATTCTACCAACGTTACAACCCTTCGTAGTCTTTTCCAACTAAAATGCCTAGGTTAATGTGTACCTTAACTCGAATAAGTACGAGCAAGATTATTTCTTTCACATTTTGCGGGGTTCTTGACATGTAAACCCGGAATAGATGAAGAAAACTTTCATTCAAAAGACCTGACTTAAAGAATGAGTCCCCCTTTGGAAGCCGTGTCCAGGCCCAACATTACGATCCCATAAAGACCTCCCGATTAATCGAAGTGCATGCACTACGAATAGCCCCGAAAATCCAAGTGCAGGTTATTAGGAAATTCGAGTGATTTCTTTATAAAAGACTAAAGTCGAAGAATCGGTGAGACGCTCTCTTTGACAGAGATATTCCAATAGAATGCTTAAAAATAGGCTTTGTTGGAAACTTCAAATTGTTTGATCCAGGATTTTTCTTATAAGGATTTCTGATCATCTTTGCATGTTTTAAGATGCCTTGGATAGCCTCCTGCATCATAAATCATTTTGCATGATCGCATAAGTCAAAGCAAAGCTTTGTCTGTATTATAACTGTCATTACCTCGAGATAACTGATATCTTTTTGATGAGGAATGAGAGCTTAGGTTTAAACTTCTATAAGACTCATGGCGACCCCAGGTCGAAGAAGGACACCTTGCTCAACAATGAAGAGCTTCAGAATTGTCTTTATGTGAGATTTCAGGTTTGAGCATTATGCAGGATACTTGGAATCCCCAAATCCCAGAGTAGCACCTCCATGTCGAAAGGACATTCTTCAAAATCATCTTTTTGTGAGATTTCAAGTAACCCCTAAATCCTAGAAAAATCTCTTTAACAAAAATTTTTGCAGGTTTGAACCTTCTGCAGGATACTTGGAATCTCCAAATCCCAAAATAGCACCTTGCACATCAAGAAGACAATCTTTAGAACTAACTTTGTTTAAGGTTATAGGTGATCCCTAAATCCCAGGGTAGCTCCTTTAGTAAAACCTAAGAGTTAGGTATACCTCATTTGTATAGATCCTTATTGATTCCTTAAGCTGTAGGATCAACCTAGTTTTCAACAAACTCTAAAGAACGGGTGCGTACCTTTAGGTTCCTAGTAGATAGGAAGCCTAGTATCCGACAAACTCCAAAGAACGGGTGCATCACTTTTAGGTTTCTGGTAGATAGGAAGCCTAGTCTCCGACAAATCCTAAAGAATGAATACGTCACCTTTAGGTTCATGGTGGATAGGAAGCCTAGTCTCAAACAAACCCCAAAGAACGAGTGCGTCACATTTAGGATCCTAGTGGATAGAAAGCCTAGTTTGAGACAAACCCCAAAAAATGGGTCGTCATCCATAGGTTCTTGATAGAAAGGAGTCCTATTCATGGTCTGATCCACCATACGGATCGAAAGTTTTGCCAATTCCTAAAGAACGGGTGCGTCATCCTTAAGTTCTTGATAGAAAGGAGTCATATTCATGGTCTGATCCATCATATTGATAGAAACTTTTGATAATCCCTAAAAAACGGGTGTGCCATCCTTAGGTTCTTGTCAAATAGGAATCTCATTCTGATTTGGCCTACTTTACGGGCTAGAACTTAATTGCCATAGGATGCTCAAGAGACAAGTTAACTAGGTATTTATTTGAATCTGCTATATACTGTGTATGCCACACGAGCATCAAGCGGTGAGTAACAGATAAATAACTCTACTCTCTCTCTCATATCAGCGAAAGCATAATGAGTAGAGCGTTCACCAGCAAAACAAGAAAAATTCAATGTCGGGATTTATTTTTCTTTTTCCCAGTTGAGTCGATCTAGACTCAGGTGTCACCTGTCTTTGAGTGAAACCTCTTGCGAGATTCCTCTCAAAGAGGGGCAGCTGTTGACACTTGATTTTCGATTAGTTTTTTTTAGTTTATTTTTGAAAAATTCATAAAAATTTATAACAATTTAAAAAATTACAAAATTAACTTTGGTGACCTTTCCCTAGCCCAAGGAACCATTTTTTACCAAAAAATAATTTTTTATATTTTTCACATTTTTTGGTATTTTTAAAAAATAGGAAAATACCCGAAAATTCAGGAAAAAATAGCATTCAAGGTTGAAAAAATATGGTAAAATAGTCAATATTTTTCTTTTAATTTTTTTTATTTTTGACCTCATAAAAAGTCTAAATTCAAGTTCAATTTTATGTGTTCTTTTGTTACACATATGATTGAATTTTGTAAACAAAATATCAATTGAGTCTTTTAATTTGTAATTTTGGCATTTTTAGGGTCTTGACATTCAATCTAATTGTACTTCATTGCAATTTAGCCCAATTATTTGCACAAATTGCTCAATTGCATGAATTGGGTAAAATTGCATACTTAATTGCAAATTAGTCCTTGAATTTGGGCATAGTTGAAATTACTTTCAATTCAAGAGCTACATTTACAAATTGAAGCCACTACCCAATGTTTTTCATCATTCAAAGTCGATTGACAGAGATGGTTTTGTCCAATTTGACTGTTTAAGCCCTCAATTGTACAACTTTTCGATTTGCAATTAAATGAAAATTTGGGGTTTTCATAGAATTGGCTAAACTTTTGGGCAAAAACACATTTTTAGATGCTATTCATGTCCTAAGTTCAATTCTGAGATTTAACTACAAAAATTCCCCATCAAATTGTAATTAATTTCAAAAATCAAGTCAGAACTGGTTCTGACCGATCGAACCGATCGAGAACAGTGTTGTCTTCAACCTTAGGAATTTCGCACAAGTGAACAGTTCCTAGTTGGATTTTGATCGCAAAATTGAAGGATCAATTGGTCTCGATTCGTGAAATTGATGAGGACGTTTTGTTAACCAAGAAATTTGGCGTCGATGACAACTAGTCTGACGACTTGGGTCCACCGGAGCCGCTCCAACGAAGGTCAAATGTTCGCCAGTTGTTTCCAAGCCAAACACAAAACCAAATGCAGGTGGAATTCAAGTGAAATTAGAGTCACCGGATGGCTAGGATCGATGACCAATTCGTCTCGGATGTTCACCGGTGTCCGGTGACCATTTCGCACGTGATTACACGTGCAAATAGTCATCGGAGGATATCTTCCGCGCGGCTAATTTTTTGAAGAGAGGATCTAACCAAAAATTCACACGTTTTAAAAGGGGGATCTCTCATTCTGTTCTGAGGAGGATAACAGAATCAAGAGGAAGAAAGAAAGAGAAAGAGAGCTCGCTCTCCAATCCCCATTGTCAAGAGCTAGAGCTCAAACTGGTAAGGCACTGGTTAGGCTGTTTCTAGCCAAACCGAAGCAAAGAAGGCCACCGGAAGCTTACCTAGAGTAGCAAGAGTCGATCGCTATCGGTCAGGCCGCCTATAATCCCGGAAAAGGTAAGTTCAGTCTTCGAGATTTCGTACTGTGCATCAATGGCGGATTTTACATCCGGCCATCATTCTTCGAGTTTATGTGAGCGTTTTACTCCCCAAGCATCCCTACCCATCATCGCATCTTCATTTGGCGTTGACTTTGTTTGAATACTTCGAATCGAGTCTCCAAACTCAACCTCTATTGTCGATCACTATTTAATGTCGTCTAGCCGAATCTAGGCCCTGCAAGCTCAATCAAAACTTGAGGTAAGTATTCTGAACTATAATATAACCTTCTCTGTGAATAAATTTATTTGATATGCCATGAATCGCATGTATGGAATCGTCATAGTCAACCTGGTTAGAGCTTGCCCATGCTTAATTCTATGGATGAAATGCTTTAATTTTGATATTTGTGAAACTAGAGGAGTAAACGAGTCGAACGGCATTAGTTTGAGGTCAATTGGTCTAGGTTTAGTCGTCGATCGGTGCTGGAGAAGTCTCGACCGTCCATTCCGCCGAGGTCGAGAGGTTGAAGATAGAGCTGACGTGGCTGGTCAAAGAGTCAGCATCTTACGTGTTGTCTCATGATAGGTCCACGTATTTGCCTAGTCAGCTAAGTCGTTGGAGTTGGAAGTTAGTCTGTTAGGCGATCCGACGGTTTAGGTAATGCCACGTGTTGGCTTGGTGAGCATCGGATCAATTTCAAATTTTCAAATTAATGAAAAATTAATTTTTTTAAAATAAAAAATAAATCGATGGATCGGACAATCGAGGATTAACCGAGTCGTTCTATTTTTTGAGAGATAATGCCCATTTTCGATGTATTATGCTCCAATAACCCAACATTATTCTATTTTTTGATTTTTGAAAATTTTTTGAAATATGTGGGGGATTGTTGGATATTTCAATAGTTTTGAAATATTTTACAATATTTTTGATAAAATTAGGATGACAATGAGTAGCCATCAATATCTCCAACGATCTTTTTTCTAATGGTTATATAACGATTTTCTAACGATCGTCTAACGGTTTTCTAACGATCAGATTTCCAACGGATACATAATAGTTAATTTTTCCTAACTATCTACTAATGGTCTTGTAACGGTTTAACGGCTGTTTTCTAACGGCTATTTCCTAACGTTTCATTTTTGTTTGAGTATAAATACTTAATCACAACTTCAGAGGTAGATCTTGAAAAATTACTAGATAGATTTTTCAATTCTTTAGTTTCTTTTCTTTGCTAGGTTATACATATAATGTTGTTCCTGTTCCTACTAATTCTCAGTACGGAGTATAGAAGAAGGTCTTTTGTATCTTGGGGGGATAGTTGCTAGAAGCCTTTCGCACAAAGTCTTGTACTCCGAGGAATGGAATTTATCCTTAAGGACAATGCTTGCACGCCTCGGACATATGTTCTTATTTTTCTCATTTTTCCAACATATTTACCACAATTGATATTTTTCATGTTATTTAATCCATTATTTTTTCCAACATTTTCTTCCTTCTCTTCTTCCAAACATAGCATTATGGAGTTGTCCCATTTATCTTGCTCAAGATTTGAATAGGGATATGATTCATTTGGATCAGAAGGGCTGGCGAGCAGAAGCTCTATGAAATTTTCCCATTTATCTTGCTCAAGATTCGAATAGGGATATGATTAATTTGGATTAGAAGAGTTGGCGAGCAACTCTATCGGAGCTTCTCAGAAAATGATGGTTTTGAAATGCATTTTCTGCCTTTTCGTTTACAATTTATTCTCATTATCAATAGCATCTCAATGCAATTTACAATTTATTCACATTATCAATAACGTCTCAATGAAGAAACAAGAGATGCAATTTTCTTTTCAATTCTGAGGACGACTATTGTCTTTGCAAGAGTAAAGGAATTGCAATGGATATAATAATTTATTTCAAATCCCTATTTGTAATCGCAAGAAAGAAACTCTCTTGAAACTTATCGTTGGGTTCACTCAAAAGCTTAAGCCAATGAGTTATGGGACAATTTGGATATATTAACTGCTCAATATCACATTAATCTCCAATGTGGGACTTTTCTAACACAGTTAACACATGCATCTTATCAAGCTTCCCCTCACGTGTGAACTCCAGTGTAAGTTTTGCTCCCTTTAATCCAAGTATTCTTCGACACTAACTTATCTCAACTTAAATCTTTATTAACGCCCATCGGGCTCGCGTTGCTAAAACATTGCGTCTACTGGCCTAGAAACGGAAACCGCATTGGTTGCCAAATTCCTTCTTTGAGATCCATCTCAACTTGAATCTCCATCAATGCCTATCGAGCTCGCACTGCTACAACACAACGTCCACTAATTTGGAAACCACATTGACCACCAAATTCATTCCTTAAGATGTTCACCAAACACTGCTACCTATTGAGAGTGCGCCATTAATCAATCATCAATTCTGATACCATTTATTGGGAGTACGTAACGGAAGTCCAATACTATTCATCTGGGAGATCGCCAAGAGTAGCCTAAATCCAAGCCTATATATATTCAGTTGGACCCACCTTCACTCAAAAACTTAAGCCAATGAATTATTAGACAACTTGGATATATTAACTTCTCAACACCATATTAATTCTCTAATGTGGTACTTCTCTAACCCAACTCACATGTGCATTTTAACAATTAGATTTATGCAATTTAAATTTGGTGCACTAAAAAGTGGTTTTAGATTTAACTTCAAGGATAGTGTACCTGAGTTTGTATTTAGATTAATCCGTGCAACATAATCTGCGGATCCAGAATGGGTGGGGTTGGTTTTATGTGTGTTCCATATTTAATCAACATAGATAATATTTAATTTTATAATTACATGAAACACTTTAATAAAACCTAAAAATAAATCATGAGACAGGTATAGTCTTGGTCGAGAAATTGGCTTGGCAAATAAATGGGTTAAATTAGTCAATTTGGGTTGATAAATAGTTTTGGGCCTTATCACGTCCAAGGGTATGGGTTTTTCTAAATCCAATTTGTACATATTTAATTGTGTAATTACATGAAATACTTTAATAAAATCTAAAAATAAATAATGATACAATTATGGTCCTGGTGATGAAATATGCTTGACAAATAAATGAGTTAAAACTGGTTAAATAGGTCAATCTAGGTGAAACCACGCTATTTGATGGGCCTAATCATGTTCAAGTATATTTCAAAAATGCCATTTTTCTTTCCAAAAACAATCTGTCTCTCAACGCCGAAAATACTTAAAATCAGTTAAAATCTAAACAACCTATATCACAAATTAATTTCACAAACCAAAATATATTATCTTTCTCAACTTAGTTCATCGATCAAAATCCCATTTCATAAAGTATCTATAAAGCCTTTTTAGAAGTTACATAAATCAGATTCACAAAGTAATACACAAAATATGTCAAGAAAGTTTAATAAAACAATGTCAAAGTTACCAAAAAGTAATAAACACTCTATCTTCGCTAAAATATGTTCTTCTTAGTTTTATAGATATAATCTCTAACACTTCAAGAGATGGGTTTTACAAAACAAAAGAATGGATCAGCACCACTAATCTAGGAATGCCCAAAACCAAACAATTTAGCTATTTGAGCCGACAATTTCATAATCTTACCTATTAATAGAGAAAAAACCAAGTGAAAACACTAGTTCAACTAACAACTAGAGAAAACCACACTCATTCGTCAACCAATTGACTCATACGAAAGGTTCTCCGGAGCGCCTGTTCACTACTGTCCACTACGCGAAGCTTGCTCGTCGGACTTGTTCTCATCACAGCTCTCTCTATTGAACCCTAATTTTAGCAAATCTTTTGTCAAACAAAAGCTTTTTTTAGATAATTAAATATCCTAAGCTTCCTCGACCGTAAAAATAGCCGAAAACGGGCCAAAATCGTCGCTAAAATAGGAAATTGGCTACTATTTCAGCAAGTACGCCTAAGTTCAAGAATTCATTTCATAATCTGAAATCAAGTTTTGTAAATTCTACGACTCTACAACACTCTAAACTATCAATCTCAAATACTTTCTTGGCCTAACAACACCTATATTTAACCCGTCAACCCAGAATTCATAAGGATATGAAATTACGACTCAGGTTTCAAAAATTTCTTCGGTTAGATGAACGAAGGGATTAAATTATTACTGGATTTTGCGAAATGAAGTTAACCTGACTTGACAGGTCTCCGTCGCGTGTAGGTCTTTCTTTTTTCCTTTCCGTTTCTTCTTTTTCTCCTTTCTTCTCTATTTGCCTTTCCTGGACATACGAGCCCCTTTTCCTTATAAACAGAGCCCTTCTCTTTTCCTTTTTTTTTTAACTAGTTAATGTGGATTAATCAAAAGCCAACCATTACAGCATCAATGATTGTTTATTTCTAGTATTGTCAAATCAATCCTTCATTTTTACCGAAAATGAAGATCAAGAACGGAAAATTTTCGAGCGATAGTGGCACAGTGAATTGCCTCTTGTTGATGCGGTGGCCATGGGAGGGGCATTGGATTAATACCCATAGAGGAACAGGTACAGTAGCACAAAAAAGGTAGGAATAAAAACCAAGTGATATGTGCACTAAAAGTCCTAAAATTCACAAAAAAATGCAATCAAGTCCTAAAATTTATCACACTGATGCAATCGAGTTCTTCCGTTAATACAGTTAACTTGTCTAACGGAAAATTGATGATGTGGCATTTTTAAATTAATTCCTCTATCCCACGTGGTAATTTTTTATTATAGTTTTCAATTCTTCTTTAAATCAAATTTAAAAAACAAAAAAGACTAAATAGTAAATTTAAAAAGCTAAAACAAAGGGAAAATTAAAAAAGAAGAAGGGCAAGGCAAGGCAGGGTTCGGCAGTGAGGCGCCACCGCCGCCCACCCTAGGAGGAGCCGATAGAGGCCGTCGTCCCTGGGTGATCGGCGCTTGCCAGCCCCGAGCGAGACCTCACTGGCCTCAAGCAAGGGCAGGCGAGGCTTGCCTAGATCTATGTGGAGATCCCGCGCTAAACTCGACTTGGCCTCCAGCTGAAGCTGCGGCGCTTTGCGTTTTTTGTTGGACGGATATCTCACCCGCCCTAGGCGGGGTTTTTTGGTTTGGTTCTACTGATTTGAGGTGTTTATCGGGTTGGTGCTTGGATTCTTTGATCCTACTGAGAATGGATAGAGATGTTTGTCAGGTTGGATTTTGCGTAAGCAACAGATCGTTGATGATGATTGTGTTGTAATTAGTAGTTTAATGTCTCAATTATTGTCAATGTAACTGACGTACATTTATGTCTGTGTAACGGACGTAACCGACACAATTTAATGTTGCGTAACGGACATAACCGACGAGAATTAATGCTGTGTAACGGACGTAAACGACATAGTTTAATATTGCAACGAACGTAACCGACGAGGATTAATGCTGTGTAACGGACATAACCGATGAGGTTTAGTGTTGTGTAACGGACGTTTCTTCGATTTATAAATAGACGGATTTCCGTAGTACAGAATCACAACTCACAACTGCTCATTCTTCTAGTTCTCTCCTAGTTGTCCTCTAAGTGTGCCGGTTTCGAAAAGTGTTCGACAGAGTCATGTTCGTATAGTGGTGATACAAACAGGTTTGAGTTGTTGTATCTAGGGAAGCATAGTTCGTAAAGTTGCTTAGCACCGTTGGCAGGAACTAATCGCCTTAAGGAGATTCGATTAGCCGTACCTCACCTCTTCTCCTATTTTTCGAGTTTACTATCTAGCAATTTTATTTGCTTTGTAATCTTTGAAAGTAAATATTGTAATTTGGCTTTGTAATTGTTATTGTAATGTTATCGCCGTCTTCGTTTTATTATTTTTCTGATTACAACAAACAGTGATACGTATTTCTCCCGATACATTAACGTGTACGCTTCAGATTTTCAACATTCTTAAGGCAATTATCGCATATACTTACTATTTGTTTGGTTTTATCAGAAAATCATGATGGTTGATAACAATCAAGTACCCAATAATGTTCCAAATGTTTCTGGAGACGTTCCTTTAGTTGATTCGACTGTGGCTAGTGGAGAGGTTCATACCTCGAGGCCTAATGTTGTAGCAGCGAATGCTACGAGCCTTCGGGCTGGGACCACCTATGGTGGCTTCGGTATTCATCAACAAGCATTGCCTCCCTTGATGATACCATCTCGTACACCGAATGAGACACCAAAAATTTACTGGTGTGGGCTTTAAGCAATGGCAGAAGAAAATATTATTCTATCTGACCACGCTGAATCTGGTCAAGTACTTATCGGAGGTGTGCCCGATAATTAATCCAGATGAGCAAGATGTCACGATGCTAGGGGCGTTGCAGGCTTGGAAGCACAGGGACTTCCTATGTCGAAATTATATCATTAATTGTTTGGTAGATTCCCTTTATAATGTTTATTGTAACATTGAAACTGCTAAACAGTTATGGGAGTCCTTAGAGAAGAAGTACAAGATTGAGAACGCGTGCTTCAAGAAATTCGGGGTTGCCAAATTCCTAGATTTCAAAATGATAGATTCTAAGTCTGTCACGAGCCAGGTGCAAGAATTGCAAATAATTCTAAATGACATCTTTGCTGAGGGAATGTTACTGAGCGAGTCATTCCAAGTAGCAGCTCTTATCGAGAAGCTACCTCCGTGCTGGTCAGACTTCAAAAATTATTTGAAGCACAAACAGAAAGAGATAAGCCTTGAGGATCTCATTCCGCCCCTTAGAATCGAGGAGGACAATAGGAGGAATGCAAACTCTTCTAAGGTGAACATAATCGAGTCTTCCTATTCCAAGCAGGATAGGAAAAGAAAGAAGCCTTCTCAAGGAAAAGGCAAGCAGAAAGAACAATCCCAGAAATTTCAAGGGACATGTTTTATTCGTAATAAACCTGGCCATTGTGCTAAGGATTGCAAAAAGTGCCTGACCAAAGGCAAGGGCGGTGTTGTAGCCAAGCAACTGAATCTGACAGAGCATGAAGATAATGAGAGACTAATTGTTGTGGTGGTGTCCGAGGTATCTCTGGTGTCAAACAATACCAATTTGTGGCTGGACACAGGTGCCACAAATCATATTTGTGTGGACAGACATTTGTTCTCGTCATACGAGAAGGCTGAAGAACATGAAAAGCTTTATATGGCTAACTCTGCATCAGCAAAAATTACCGGGAGAGGAAAGGTGATACTGAAGTTTATCTCCAGTAAGGAGATTGCGCTGTTAAATGTGCTGCATGTATCGAAAATCCGGAAGAATCTTATTCTGGCCCCATACTTGTCAAGAAGCGCTTCAAAATTGTATTTGAATCCGACAAGTGTGTACTTTCTAACGGGGGAATGTATGTGGGGAAAGGGTACTTGAGCAATGACCTGTTCAAAGCCAATGTGGCTGTTATTGATGTAAACTCAAAATTCTTGTACCCAAAGACTGCTAATAAAGAGAAGTCTTCGGTTTACATCGTTGTGTCTCCTTATCTATGGCATGGTACATTAGGATATGTAAAATATGGTACAATGAAAAAAATAGCAAACTTAGAGCTAATTCCAAAGTTTGAGTTAGATGCCCTTTACAAGTGTGAGACTTGTGTTAAGGCTAAATTTACTAAGAAATCTTTCAAATTAATTGAAAGAACGAGTGAACCTTTACAACTAATCCATAGCGATCTATGTGATTTAAAGTTCGTAGAAAGTGAGGTGGAAAGAAGTACTCATCACTTTTATTGATGATTGTACTCGATTTTGCTATGTTTATTTATTAACTAGCAAAGATGAGGCTATGAGCATGTTTATCAAGTGTAAAAATGAGGTTGAGAACTAACTTGATAGACGAATTAAAGTGCTTAGGTCTGATAGGGGAGGAGAATATAGTTCTTCCAATTTAAAGGAGTTGTATGCTAGTTTGTGGATAATTTTTCAAACAGCTGCACCTTATACTTCACAACAAAATAGAATTGTTGAACGGAAGAATGGAACTCTAAAGGAGATGACTAACGCCATGCTCTTAAGTACCGATTTACCTCAAAACTTGTGGGGGGAGACAGTATTAACTGCAAACTATATTCTTAATAAAATACCCCACAAGAAAACGGGTAAGATATCATATGAGTTATGGAATGGAAGACTACCATCCTACAATTATTTGAAAGTGTGGGGGTGCCTAACCAAGGTGACAATTCCTCCTCCTAAACAAACTTGATTGGGACCTAAAACGGTGGATTGCATATTCATCGATTATGCTCAAAATAGCAGTGCATACAGATTTTTGGTTCACAAATCTGAAAATACGGAAATCCATGTCAATATTATCCTAGAATCTAGGGATGCTAAATTCTTTGCGGATATATATCCCGTTAAAAGAAATCAAGGTAAACCTTCTAATAAGAGATTGAGAAATTCAGAATCTGAGACTGATGAAGTTGAGGCTGAGAATGCCGAACTTCGAAGGAGCAAAAGGTCGTGAACCGTAAAATCTTTTGGATTTGGCTTTCTAACATATATGTTAGAAAGGGAGCCTCAAACATTCAAAGAGGTAGTGTCATATTGACAATGAAATTGATTCTATCCTAAGTAATCATATTGACAATGAAATTGATTCTATCCTAAGTAATCATACTTGGGAATTGGTTAATCTTCCACCTGGAAATAAAACAATTGGATGTAAATGGATATTCAAGAAGAAGCGTAAATCTGATGGTTCCATTGATAAGCACAAAGCAAGGCTTGTTGCCGAAAGGTTTAGACAACAATAGGGTCTGGACTACTATGATACTTATTCACCCGTAACAAGAATAACATCAGTTAGGATGTTGATTGCTATAGCTTCGCTATACAATTTGCAGGTACATCAGATGGATGTGAAAACTGCATTCTTGGATGGCGATCTCGATGAGGAGATTTATATGGAACAACCTGAAGGATTCAAAGTCAAAGTACAAGAATACAAAGTTTGTAGACTTGTCAAATCATTGTATGGACTCAAACAAACTCCTAAACAATGGCATGAGAAGTTTGACCATGTAATGATCCAAAATAGGTATAGAATCAATTAATATGACAAATGCGTGTACACTAAATCTATGCCCATTGGATGTGTACTTATTTGTCTATATGTTGATGACTTGCTTATTCTTGGAGATAACACTGAGGCTATCAAAAATCACCAAGAATATTCTCAAGAATAATTTTGAGATGAAAGATTTAGGTGTTGCGGATGTTATACTTGGCATCAAGAATCTAAGAAATTAGATGGCCTAGGTTTAATACAATCTCATTACATTAGAAAAGTAATTGAGAGATTTAAAGGATTTTGCATTAAAGATGCAAATAATCCTTTTCTACCACACCTAGCTTTAAGAAAGAATACTGAAAACAGTATCAGACAGTTGGAATACTCTCAAGTGATCGGCAGTCTCATGTATATCATGAATTGCACTAGACCGAATATTGCACGCTCAGTAGGAAAACTGAGCAGATATATGAGCAATCCAGGCCACGAGCATTGGAATGCTTTGTTGAGAGTATTAGGGTATCTAAAAAATACCAAAGACTATATTCTACAATATGGTCAATATCCAGCTGTGTTGGAAGGCTTTAGTGATGCCAACTGGATTTCTAATTCTAATGAATCGAAATCGACTAGTGGAATTATGTTTACACTAGGAGGTGCCACGATTCATGGAAATCCTCAAAGCAAACTCTAATAGCGCGCTCTACGATGGAATCCGAGTTTGTTTCTTTGGATAAAGCTGCTGAAGAAGCAGAGTGGCTTTGACAATTTTTAGAGGATGTTCCGTTGTGGCAAAAACCTATGCCTGCAATATGCATTCACTGTGACAATCGAGTAGCTATTGCAAGGGCACATAATGTGATATACAACGGTAAGTCTAGACACATTCGTCGTAGACATAAGACCATAAGGCACTTGTTCTCAAGGGGAATAATTTCTTTAGACTTTGTGAAATCAAAAGAAAATATTGCGAATTCGCTGATAAAAGGATTGTCGAGAGAGTAAGTAAACTGCGCATCAAGGAGAATGGGGTTAAAAGCCTTAACCCAATAAAGAGCTTTCGAGGTGGAAACCTAACCTATACGATTGGAGATCCCATAGACTAGGTTCAATAGGACAACGCAAATTTGGGAAACTCTAGAGTGAGCATTGTCTCCCATTTCTATGATGCAATAGTGCTTCCTACTGCGTTTTAAGGGTACGCTATATGTATAATGATTCCTATAGCTTGAATTTTTACATGGTATGGTAGGATATCTTTAATGGGAATGCACCTATATGCATGAAGCTGGCCGACTCCATGAAAATCTTTAATGGCTGGATTTTCTAAAGCATGCATGAATCCTGAGAGTTTCAGGGCCGAAAGAATGAATGCAACCAAGAACCAATCTTGATTCGGAGATACTTTGTGTGAGATCTATTGTTTGGGCTTACACTAACAACTGGCGGTTCAAGATCAAGTTCACCGACTAATTAAGTATGTCCGATAGGCTTTCACTAAAGAATGTTCAAAGCGAAAGCTACCTGTCTTGATGCAGTGTATTTCTACATGCACACTTGGAATTCTTCGAGTCTTAGTTTTATTGAGCCATCATATGGGGGATTGTTGTAATTAGTAGTTTAATGATTCAATTATTATCAGTGCAACCGACGTACATTTATGTCGGTGTAACGGACGTAACCGACAAAATTTAATGTTACGTAACGGATGAGGATTAATGCTGCATAACGGACATAACCGACATAGTTTAATGTTGCGTAATGGACGTAACCGACGAGGATTAATGCTGTGTAATGGAAATAACTGACGAGGTTTAATGTTGCGTAATGAACGTTTCCTTGATTTATAAATAGACGGGTTTCCGTAATTCAGAATAACAACTTACAACTCACAACTCGAAGTTCATTCCTCTAGTTCTCTCCTAGTTATCCTCTAAGTGCGCCGGTTTCGATAAGTGTTCGATAGAGTCCTGTTCGTATAGTGCTGATATAAACAGGTTCGAGGTATTGTATCTTGGGAAGCATAGTTCGTGAAGTTGCTTAGCACTGTTGGTAGGAACTAATCACCTTAAGGAGATTCGGTTAGTTGTACCTCACCTCTTCTCCTACTTTTCGAGTTTCCATCTAGCAATTTTATTTGCTTTGTAATCTTTGAAAGTAAATATTGTAATTTGGCTTTGTAATTATTATTGTAATGTTATCGCCGTCTTCGTTTTATTATTTTTATGATTACAACAAATAGTGATGCGTATTTCTCCCGATATGTGAACGTGTGCGCTTTAGATTTTTAACAGATTTATGCTCATTCGAAACTTGGTCTCTCAATTTTTAGACGATTTCTTTGCAAGTTTGAAGGCGGGTTTGGAATTTTCCCTTTTTGCAACTAGAGGATCATCTCCGTCCATTTCATCTCCATCTCTTGGCGCCATTTCCATCCTACTCCATCCTCACAAACCCACCTCCATAGACCTTCCCCTACCATCTCCTCCAACGGGTCCTTCTCTCTCCCTCTTCCTCAACCTAGATCTAGGCGATCGGGTGGGCGGGGCTTGTCAAGCCTCGCCTTGGGCCGGCGGAGCTGCCGATGGTAGGTCACCCTCGGCCAGGTCGCCAGCTCCTCTGGCAATGGGCAGCGACGGCCTAGCCTGACTGGCGAAGCCCCGCTACTTTTCTTTTTCTTTTTCTTTTTCTTTTTCTTTTTTTCTTTTTTTTTGCATTTTAACATTAAATATTAGCCTTTTATTTATTTAAATAAAAAATTGAAAGATAAAATAATAAAAACTACCGCATAGGAGAGAGAAATCAATTTTAAAATGTTATTATGCCAGCATTTTCCGTTAAATAAGCTAACGGTGTTAATGGAATAACTCGATTGCATCAATGTGACAAGTTTTAGGACTCAATTACACTTTCGCCACAAGTTTTAGGACTTTTAATGCACATATCCCAACAAAAATAAAATAAAGTGAAGCCGAAGAAAATAAGATTGCATAAATTATGAAAATCTGCAAAATTATGTAATTTTTTTCCATGCCAGATCTCTGGCCGTGATACGTAAGGCGGCTGACAATGACTGAACCGTCATGTGGACATTTCCATACGAAAGTTGGCCGGAAGAATTGCATTAAAATTTCATGAAAAGATTTAACATTACATTAGCAAAACTGAAATAGGACCATCATGAAATCCATATAATTAGTATACGACTGAATGAATAACTTTTCTCTTTAATGAAAGAACAAAGCCTTAGCTATAATATAGCCAATTAGTAGAGCCTTTACCCACCATAAAAAAGCAGCCAATGGGACTCGGTACTTTTTTTGTGCTATTTGTGTGGAAAATTTCATGGCGTAAAAAATAGGGATGTCCACGCAAAGTGGGGGATGTCAATAGTTCAATTTGATTTTTGAGCGAATTCAATTAAGTTTATATTTGGTTCAGAGCAAGATTCGGTTCAATTCAAGTTTAGTCACAATAAATTGGTTTGATTTTTCATTTTCAATTTTTGTTTTTATTTTTTTATTCCTTTTCCTCTCTTTCTTTCTTTTTTTGATTCAAAGCCAATGGAGCAATCGGCCATTGGCCGAGGGCCGACGGAGGCTGGCGACCCTCAGCAAGTCGTGGCCCTCGTCCGCTCTCGCCAATGCTAGATTTGGCGTCATCGGGACCCCTCGTCCAGGGCCAGCGAGGGCTTCACGGCCCTTGCCCAAGGATTGCCGACCCTCAGCCAGTGGCCGGCCCTTTATCCAAAAAAAAAACGGTTATTTTGGAGATTTTCAATGCGGTTTGGTTAACGGAACTGAATCGAATCGAACAACAATAACCAAAATGAAAAAAAAAATACTTGTTTTTCAATTATCTGAACTGAAAATCGAACCAAACTGAATCGAAATGCATGAAATTGTCAGTTCAGTTCGATTAACGATTTTGTTCTATTTTCCAATTCACTTTCGAATTAATAAGCCAGATAGTAGATACGTCGCCCTTACCATTTTCCTTGTGTTTTCTTGGTTATGTCCTTCCTTTTTCAATTCGCCATCTTTCGAGGAGCGGGTATTGCGACTGGATCCAAGTCTGAGGTCACGAAAATTCTATATAGAAATTGACTTGTAGTAGACAGCCTTTCCAGTTTCGTTCATTCTATGGGTGGGAACGGGAGTTCAATAAGCCAGCTAGCGTTTGGACGGTACCGCTATGCTATGACCCCATTGTTTCTGACCATTCAAGTGTTATTGGAATGCTCTCACAAGACATGACGCCAAAATTTTAGAACGTTAAATTTTGGCAAATGGAGTCAAACTATGGATTTTGTTTGTTGAAAATGATAATAAAAGTGCCAAAACTTTTTGAGTAACCAATTGAGTGCTACATTGATGAAAAATCGATCCCTTAAGAACTTATTTCGACAATTTGCCCCTACATGGCCTTTGGAATTAATTTTCGAGTCTAATGTGGATTTTGTTTCAAATGAACTCAAGTGCAACGTGGACAGTCTTTGAATGATGTGCAAAAAATGGGCTGAAACAATATCGTTGGGCCTTTTGTCAGCTCCAAATTGACTTGAAAATGAAACCCTAATCCTTCGTCTCTTGGAAGCATGATCGGAGAAAAAGAAGATTGAGGAGCCAGATCAACACAATCGGAAGACGTTTCGTCAAATTTGAATTCGTCTAATCTGGTTCTAGTACAAAGTTGCCCTAAGATTTATAGGTTTCTTCTCTCATGAGCAACTCTTCCTCGAGCATTGGCTAAATGAAAAACACCACTGAATTACAATATCCGAAACTGGATTACCCTTTTTGTCATATCAAAGCTATATATATCCTTCACCGAAAATGAAAAATAAAGACTAGGACCGGGCTTCCGTTGAAATGGGAAGATCCCTCGGTTGATGGACCATCTCTTCCGTCTGTTGAATGGTTATTCTTGGAGCGATAATTATCCTAGAATCGACAACACTCGTAGGTGGACTTGTCTCGTTGCAGGCGGGATTACAGGACCACAGCACTGGAAATCACTTGCCATATAACCAACTTCAAGGGAAACAGTAGGTAACGCTTGAACTTGAATGCCCTTCTCTCAACGAGCTTTGGGATTCATGATCTCCGAGAAGACAGCCCCAGACAGCAACTTGTCCGAATCATAACTAGTCGTGCTCTCGTCGTAAACATCATTGCTACTGGTCGCTGTCATAGCGGCCCCTCTGCTCTTTCTACTGCCACTGTTGCTAGTGCTGAACAACTCATCGCTGCGGTCCATCCGGTAGCCTCCAATCGGAGCCGCGTCATCGTCGCTATCTCCGCCGCCGTTGTGCAAGGAGGCACCCAAATGATCTGTTATCACGTCCTTCTCCGAGCTCACTTGTAGCTGCAGGGCGAACTCGAGGCCCCACACAACGTCGTTCATGGAGGGCCGCTTGGTTCCCTCGTCCTGCAAGCAGCTCATGGCGATCTCGCAGAATTTATTAAGGCACTCGGGGGCGATCGCCCCCTTCAAGTGCGGGTCCACCATCTTGTCGACAGCTCCACTCTTACAGCAGCTCTGGGCCCAGGCGGCCAGGCTGATCTGCTTCTTCTGGGCCGTCCGATTCACCGCTGGCCTCGCGCACAACACCTCGAACAGCACCACCCCAAAGGAGTACACGTCAGACTTGTCCGTCAGCTGCTGGCGTCTGTAGTACTCCGGGTCCAGGTACCCGAAGGTGCCCTTCACGACCGTGCTGACATGAGCCTTGGACACGCTCGTGGGCCCGACCTTCGAGAGCCCGAAGTCAGACACCTTGGCCACCCACTTCTCGTCAAGCAGGATGTTGGTGGTCTTCATGTCGCGGTGTATGATGGTGTGCCTGGCACCGGTGTGGAGGTAGTGCAGCCCACGCGCGGCGCCCGTGCAAATCTCGAGCCGTTGCTTCCAGGGCAGTGGAGGATTGTGCGTGTTGTAGAGATGGTCGCGGAGGGTCCCGCGTGTCATGTAGTCGTAGACTAGGATCATCTCTCCCGCGTCGTTGCAGAACCCGATCAAAGAGACCAGGTGGAGGTGCCGGAGCTGCGAGAGCATCTCGATCTCGGTCATAAACTCGTGGAGGCCCTGCTGCGACCCCGGGTTCAACCGCTTGATTGCCACTTGGGTGGCCCCGCCGTCGACGTAGCCCTTGTACACGTTGCCGAACCCGCCCACGCCAATAATGAACACCTCGTCAAAGTTGTTCGTGGCCGCTCTGATCTCGGCCAGCGAGAAGTGGCGGCACAGGTCCGACGGCAGGGACGACCCCTGGGTCTTCGTCGACTTGGTCGTCGCGAAGGAGACCGGGCCCCACCATGAGGTGTCATCGCTCGAGGTGGAATCCTTGGCTCCGTTTCGTCGCCGGTAAAGGAAGAAAGCCAGGAGCGAGAGCACGGCGAAGCCCGACGCTACGCCGACAATGATGGCGATCTTCGCCGTCTTGCTCGACGACGATACTTTGCTCGCCGGCGGAAGCACCGGCTGATTATCTGGGACTAGATCTGGGTTCGATCCTGCGAGATTCCCACCTGGATTGTTGATCTTGAAAATCTCGAGGCCATTCAAGATGCCATCGGAATAGAGAGTATAACCATCCGGAAGTGCCCCCAACGCTACGGAGAGGTTGGTTCTTTTCTTCTGGCCTTCCTGCATGTACACTGCATAATCTCTATAGACGGGCATGTCCTTCCCGCTCCAGCTAATGACATCCGCGCGATTCTCGACCAGTTGCGAATTTATGAAGATCTCGAAAAGCCTATCAGTGGGCTTATTTATCTCTTTCTGGAACTCGCAGAAGTGCAACCGGACCAAGTAGTAGAACTTTGCATCCACATCGACGGACCACGTGAGGTTGTAGCTCAGATTGATGCTCTTGTTCGTTCCCATAGTCCTCGCCGTCATGTACACGATGTCCGGAGCCGTGTAATTCGGCACTTTGTCGCTGTAACTGAGTTGGATAGTCGTGTTAACCGGTAAAACTCCGATGTACGTGGAAGTCACATAGATGTCATCTGCGTCCCAGGTCCTGTACATTCCCGTGTCATCGGCTGGACCGATGGACTTTCCTCCGACGTTCAAGCGCTTCACCGCTTCGAGCGCATCGGTGGCACTGAAGGTATATGGCGTCGCCTGCCCTGCCAACTCGATTCCCTCGTTTAAGTCGACGACCGTATTGTAGTAGAGGCTTTTGGGCATGGAGACGACCTCGATTCCATTCACGAAAGCATAGGTGTCTGAATCACCCGGAGTGGGCGTGAACGTTATGTTCAACATCTGGTCCTCCCCGACAGTTAAGCAGAACTCTTTGGAGAAGCTCGCGGAGCTGGTGTAATCAGCAAAGAGGTGAGCCCTGAAGTCGCGGAGCAGCGTGTAGCCGGCGGCTTCGACCGAGAAGAAAGAATCGGCGCGGCGGAAGCCAAGGTAATCAGAAGGGAAGAAGTGGAGGCGGACGAATTTGGGCCCCGCGGTGACGTGGAAGGTGTAGGCGAACTCGGACCGGGAGAGGCGGGCGGTGTAGTAGAATGGGAAGCGGCTGAGGACAGCGGGAGACGGGCTGTTTGCCGTTGCAATGACAGAGGAGCGAGTCTTTTCAATTGGAGAGTAGTTCGAACTGCCGTCGGCGTCTCCGATCCAAGTCCGTCCGTCCACGATGGAGTTGCTGGAGGAGCCACAGTCGACGGTGATGTCGTCGGTCGGCTGGTAAGCGCCCACGTTGACGCCGATGACAGAGACCGCGAGTGCTGCGATCGAGACGGGGACGGCGACGAAGATGAATAATAGAAGTCGGGGTTTCACGTTCTTCATCTCGCAGTCGAATCGATCAGAAGTTCACATCACAAGGAGATGAACCAGTTTTAATCATGAGGAATTGGGAAGGAGTCGGCTAAGAGCAGGGCAAGACTAGTGAAGAGATTAGTGGAAGACCAAAGTCGTCGCTTAATAACTGCAATGAGACTCGAAAATGAGCAAATTATGAGGATTTGGACTCTTTCGAATGCCCTTTTCGTCGAAGGTTCAATTGCTTAGAAAGGTCGGGTCAGTGGTGCGATCGCTGGGTCCATGCAATAACGCTATCCCTCAAGGGACCACCACCACCACCGGTCCACCACCATCACTTCCCATTTTCAACTTTTGTCATCTTTCAAGGAGGGAATCTCGCGACTCCTTCCAAATCCAAATACAAAGTCACCAAAATTCCACATGGAAATTGATTTGTAGTAGTAGCAAGTCTTTCCAGTTTGATTCATTCAAAGGGTTGGAACGAGCAGTCCAAAAACCCAGCTTGCGTTTGGACGGTACCGGTATAAGCTTCTTCCCATATTTAGCCGTCTCTTAATCCATCAACAAAAGCTGCCCAGGTTATGATGCACTTGGTGTATCGTGTGCACCGGATAAATCCACCAATGCTTTAGCCGGAGATTGAGATAGATGGAAGCGTCCCGACCGTCGAATGAACCGGTTGCGAAATTTCACACGAGGTTAGATGTCCGTGAAATTTACAATACTTTAACCACTGGCAAATGGGCGCCAACCCCCCGGAATACCGACGTCATGGCACTAGTAACAATCAATTTCAATAAAGTTTTATTAGGTTCTTTTCTTAATTACAAGGATTGTTGCAAACCTTTATAAGCCGTCGTAGTTTGAAAGGATTTAAATTTACAATGTTAACTTCTTTTGCGTCATGGAACGTCAAAAGCATTGGAAACCGTCGTAACTAAAAAATTTTAAAATTTGCAACATTCTGCTCATGGTTACCTTAAACAAATAAAAAGATAACCATTTGTTAGAATATATTTGTAATATATTCAATTGTGGGCTTTATTAATTATTATTATAAATATTAATTGGTCTAATAAATAAAGATATATACAGTTTCCTAATTCTAATCAGATATGGGGCTGGATAGTGTGGGCCGACATAAACCTAATTTTTGATGAGTGTATAGGTTTCATTCTCTATAAATATAGGAGAAGATCTTGTGCATCGCATCGTCGCATTCCGCATCAAGAACGATGGATCTGTAACAAAGTGCATTTATTCTTTAATTCCATGAATTGGTCCTTCGTGTATCTATACGTGTGATTCTTGAGTCGCTGCATACGGATGAAATACGCAGCTTACATGTGATATCAAAGGCTACGCGTATTAGATTTCGAATTACGTTTTCGGTATTTTTTCGAAATTTTATTTTAGATGAAAGTGAAATTTGAACACTTATTCGGAGTAAAACCATAAAAAGATAACCACGCTGTCATACTGTACAACTATTACCTCCGGAAACAACACATTCTGCGAATTGATTTTGGGTTTCAATCCGCCTTTACTGGAATACATGACATTTATGCGAAAATCGGATGATGTTGAACTAATTGACCCTGAGAAGCAGCTTTCCTTGGTGGAAAAGACTATCATGGATGGATGTGATCAATGTAAAAACAAAAAAAAAATTGATATTTCACGAAAAAACGATGCAAATTGAGATCATGCAGGAGGGGTCGCTCGTTGGATCCGATTTGTATGGATATGGTTTGTGAAAGATAACGTTTATGTTATAGCCTGATTTAATTTGCATTGAATAATTATTTAATTATCGTGGGGATTATGGATAAGAGATAAACTGACGATAAGCTTTACGTTTTTGTCAAAAGGAATTTAGAGCACGTACATACCATTGCTAATCCAAGCTTTTCTCGATCATGACTCCCGCAATATACATATACACATACATGTTCGGATTGTATGGAGCAACAAGTCATCCTCTCGCATGCTATACCTAGGCCTGTGCGTGCTTGGCATGTGCAGGTTGACGTTACATGATGTCATTCAAGCTCGGGTGACTCGACTGGACTCGGTGACTAGATTCGATTTGGAAAATCGATTTGACTCGACCAGTTGACTATTGACTTGGGCTATACGGTCGAAACGGTCGTTGACCGTTTTAGCCAGATCGCATGACCTAGTTCGCTGGTTGGCTAAAGGGGTAGCTATTGGATTGGATAAACTAGTCAGAATAATGGTGACGATGGATTCGAGATTAAGAATAATGGTGACACATATGTTATCCACTTAGATAGGAAAAAATGTTCTTATTGAGTATGGCAATTGACTGGAATACCATGTTCGCATGCCATGTGTGCCATTCAGCTGAAGAACCTCAATGTGGAGGATTATGTTGACAACTGTTATAAGAAAAATCAGTATGTTGCTACATATCAGTTCATGATGCAGCCACTGAGAAGTAGTAAATTTTAGGAGGAAACAAACCATCAACCCCCAAAACCTCTACCATTGAAGAAGCAAATTGGCAGGCCTAAAAAGATAAGGAGATTAGAGGAAATTGAGAGCAGTGGTAACATAATGATTAGGGCTGGTGAAAGAATTCGATGTTCATTCTGCCATAAGGAAGGGTGAGGCTGGTTGTCGAGCTAAGAAGCAACACCAATAAGAACAACAACTGGAGACAACACAAGACAATTATGCAGGGACATCGAGCAACACAAGCAACCTCACAGTTCCAATTCCAGACCCAATTCAATCCACGAGTGTAAAGCAGAGGAATAAATATCTAGCAAGCTGTTTCTTATTGTATTTTCTTTTGACAATAAATCTTTCGTGCATTAATGTTATTGCTTTCTGTCTTTTTTGCAGGTCAAAACTTTTTGTCTTTTTTGTAAGGCAGAAGGGGACCAGCTGAAGACGTTTCTCAAACTTGTACACCACAATGTACATACGACACAATCAGAAAAAGGATAAGGTAACATGACTACGACTTGTTTGCAGACATGAATACCGGGGTGACGATTTTGCATGTTAGTTTCTTAAGGTGTTATACATTTAAGATATGTTATTTGATTGATATAGTAACTGCAAGTTATGTGATTGTAGCCTGGGAGAAATTTAGAGGTCTTGATATCCCAAGGTAGACTAACTCAAGAATCGATTGCACCAACAAGAACAGGCCAATATGAGGTGATGAAGCAACCAATGGTTACTCGAGCACAAGCAAAAAAGAAAAAGTCAATGCCACCTCCAAAGCAGAAGGTACAAAGGCTAACTGAAAAATAAGCTGCTGCCCCAACCTCAGTTCCATCTCAGTCTGCAAATGCCATTGCACTACTTGCTGTCACCGTGCCAACATCTAAGACAAAGAGTTTGATAGGAGACAACACCAACATGCCTGAACATCCAAGCCTAATGGCTTCTTCAAAAGAGAAGACGTGCAAAGAGAGACAGCAATGCAGTGTGTGAATGTAGTTCCAGTTCGGAAGAGTGCTAAGATTGTGAATCAAATGCAGCCTTTAAAGAAAAAACAAGGAAGTGACAAGGTTGTTTAACTTGATTGTTGGGAGGATCTAAAGGAGATTATTGTCTGTTGATTTGTCTTTTAGAATTTTGAAGTTGCTGGAGTTGTGTTTGATGTTAATGCTGCAACCTGGTTTGATAAATGTTGTGCAACAACGTGTTGTGATATTGTTGCATTTTGGCTTGATATAAATCTGTAGCAATATTTACTGCATTTTGGTTGTTTATGTGTTTCAGTAGCAATAAGAGTTGTGTAACTGCTACATTTTTTTGTGTTGGTATTTTTTTATGACTGTTGTCATAGTTATTGATGTAAGAACATGCAGCAAGTAACAAATGATTGTGTTATTAGTACAATTGGTTGCCTTCTTGCCTTGTTGTATCTAGTATCTAATATTTGCTGATTGATGTTGAAATAGGTGAAAAAACAGATTTGTGATTGATCTCAAAAAGTGAACCTAAGTGATCAATTTTTCAGAATTGAGAAACCTAAGTGATCACTTTTCAAATAATTAAGGAACCTAATGGTCACTTTTAAAAAAATATACGGTACTTAAGTGGTCACTTTTTTAAAATTGAGAAATGGGTTAGGTACACCTCAAATAACATAAGTTGTGTATAGTGCTCACTTTAGTGCAAAAAATTCCAAATCGATTACTTTAATGCTAAGTTCTTGTAACTTCGATCACTTCAGTGCAGAAACCTTCAAAATGATCACTTTAATGTTAAATTTTTGTGACTTCGATCACTTAAGTGCTAACTTTTTTTTTTTAAAATTATCACTTCAGTGCCAAGTCCGATGAGCCACGTCAGCTCAAATAATAATAAAAAATACACGTGTAGGATTTCGGTGAGCCACATCAATTTAAATCGGAGTTGGCAATAAAGTGATTATTTTTAAAAGAAGTTGGCACTTAAATGATCGAAGTTACAAAAACTTAGCATTAAAGTGATCGATTTAAAAGTTTTGGCACTAAAGTGAGCGCTGTACACAACTTATGGCACTTGAGGTGTACTTAAGTCGTTGAGTAACTTAAGCGGTTGATTTAACTACATCTTGGCACTCAAACGATCATTCATAAATTTATTTTTTGTCATTTCAATCTTGCACACAATGTGCAAAAATCAGTACCTAAAGGTGCAAAAATCAGTACCTAAAGATGCAAAAAAAGAATCTTTCATGCTCTTTATGCACATGAACATTACATTTGCATAGCATCATAGAAAATTTCCACAAGTGGCAACAACTGGCATAAAAAACATTTCATATGTCACATTCAGTGCAACATTATAATATCATTTTTTTCACTACGGTAGACTCAGAAAAATCTTCTTTTTAGTAGAGTTATATTGGCAGAACAAGCCCACCAATAATAACACCATAAGAATCACTCAAAAAATATCTCTTTGATTTTTCATCCTTGAAAATTCATCGTTCCAGTGGTTCAGCAAATATTGCAGACTCTTTATCTTTGCTTCCGTTGAGTCACCATCATCTAATTCATCTATCAATAAATGTCGACGTTGATCTCGTTCTTGAAGTAGCTCCAAGATAACCTCCATTGCTTAGTTTGATAATTTCGAGTTGATCCACTTACAAGAAAGTTGACAACAGTGTAATGAGTTATCAAGACAATTTCGTTTATGCTTGTTGCATTAGCAGGGGCAATCCACTAAAATATGTACCACAAAATGAGCAAAGTTTCCTCAAATCCAAAACATATTCATGGCTAAAGTCATCAAAAAATTGATAAGCATCATGAGGGGTGCATAAAATAAAAAAACTCCATAAAATAACCACAATTGAAGTCTTCATTCCTGGATCTAAAGTAAATTGGCATATCTTTTTATTTTCTAGTAAAATAGAGTAATGAGCACCTAAAATAACCACAATTGAAGTCTTCTCTATAATTGGCGCATCTATGAAAGCTTCTCCCAAGATTATCTCTCATTCAAGCCATTCTTGTTAGACTTCATAGCCCACAATAGCAAAAACATGGAGCTCTATCCTAGCTTTGCTTGTACACCCGGGAGCCACTTGCCCTACTAATGCTCCCCATAGCGAACTTGACGATTTGATTTTGGGCGATTCGAAGATTTCTCTTTCATTGAGTTCGGTTCGGTAGGGTTAGGGTTCTTCAAATTTCATTTGTGAAAATTTTTGGGCAATTTGAAGATTTCCCCAATCTTATTGAAAGAGGGTTAGGATTTAAGTGATTTGCCCCAAATTGTTGAAGATTGATTGTATCATTCAAAGCGTACGACGTCGTTTTCATTATTATTTGTTGATTCACCTTTCTGACAGTCCACGTGGGTTGGATTTACATTATTTTAATGCCACGTAGGATTTTCCGGTGACCCAAATCATCAATGGCACTCAAGTGGTTCATATTTAAAAGTTGTGGTACAAAAAAAGTTGTGGCACTCAAGTGATCTTCTTACAAAATTTATGCCACTTATACTGTTTTTACCCCGTAACTTTTTCAAAGTAATTTATTGAAGTGATTAGTGAAGTTCCAAAGTGTCTAAAAACCTTAGATGCAAACTTGCAATATCACATTCTGTAGACTTTTCATATTGCAAGTTTTCTCCTCTCTTTTTTTTCGAAAAAGTTTTCTCTTTCAAACTAGTAACTTTTGGTAATTTGTTAGTACGTTTTACTTTTTTAAAAATAATTCATTAGTAATCAATAAACGTCCTAATTTTTTAGATATTTCTCAAGGTACTAATCTGTTAAAAAACAAAATTAAAATTTAAAAACATGTAGAGATATTTACTATTTGCTTTCCACTTGTTTGATCCAATGGTGGTCCTCAAAAGTGGCAGTGAGAGTACATAATGACCACACTTTAGAATTCGATAACAAGAGAAAATTTTAAATTTCTGAAAATGAGAGAACAAATCATATGTGCATTTATATCTATGTTTGTACATTACGAAATATTTTAAACATTTTATGTTTAGTGATATTCAAATTATGAGAGCGACAAGAAAATTAGAAACGGAAGGATGGTAAAACAAAATATAACTAAAGAGGTTTTTAGTTTTGTTTTCAGTGAGTTCAATCTTTAGAAGAACATACTAAAGTCCATTCATCATACGTGAATGACACATAAGTTGTGTCGCAATGTTAACTAATGAAAATCCAAACTTAGTTCATTTAATTGTTAGAGAATAAATTTGTAATGGAGTTCCATGGAATTGGCTTTATTGTCAAGGATGTGACACAAGTGTCAATTAAGCACGCAAAAGAAGTTCAATTCTCTGCATCATTAAGTGTATACATCTGAGCAATTCACCCAAATTTCGAGCAACTTGTTTCGTGTTCTATGAGGTTGATAGTCTCATAGGCCTGGAGCTCACCTATCCAAATTGTGCTTGTTATGGAAGAATTTTTGGGTGTGAATAAAAGTATGAAGATAGTTGGTTTCTTAGGTTAAATGATCATTTGAATATTTTTTGGGTCAGAATTTGATTATTTTATCGAAGTTGTTCAAGTCTGTGTATTTTCAAATTTAATGACGGTAAATAAGTTACTTAGGATTGCTTCCTTGCCCCAAAAAAAAAAAAAAAAAAAGTTACTCAGGAGAGATTTTGAAGGAGAAGACGGACCCTCGCAAAATAGAGGAGGCTTCCCACCTTTTTCGACCACGGAAAAGTTTTCTTACCCTACTGCAAAAAAACTATAACGATTTTTTTTAATTTTGCCAGAGATCCTTTTACCTCTCCTTTATGATACTTAAAATATAAGGTCAAAGCTAAAGGCCTTATTTGATTCAGTTTTGGCGAAATGCATTTCAATGCAATCAACTAAAAGGGTTTTACGAAATGAAATTAATGTTCGGTAAAAATTGAGAGAAGATTGGCTTCAATACTCTCCACAAAGCACTTCACTTGGTCGATGTGTTTGCCACGGGAAATGACATGTGGTACCGTTTTGCCACTTGGTGCACTTTGGACCAATAAACTTTTGGCTTAATGTTGTTGCTTGTCAATTTTTATTTATCGGAGAGAATAAATAAGCTTTTAAGCTGAATGATTTGTTGTTGACCAATAAACTTTTAGCTTAGAATACGTTTGTTTTACGAAGATTAATATTTTCATCGTTTGCAATAATATTTAAATATTAATTATTGCGGGTAACGAATTTTTTCATTAATTAATTATTTCAAACATCGATACAAATAATTTTTTTAGGAATTTTTTTTTCAAATCATTCATTATTTGTAAATCAAACAAAGCCTTAATAATATATTCTTGTTTTGCCACTTAGCGCACATTCGTCTGCCGGCCGTGTTGGAATCTAAATATTTCAAGCTACGACATCAACACATATCAGGAAAGTTGATTTCATTATTTTGCTTGGACATTTAGTCTAATATGGACTAAGTCGATTTTTAATGGGATATTGTGTACGGGTTTAAACTTAAGATTGTTTTGTTAAGCATATAACAATTTGACAGCCAATTCCAATTTGCCGTTAACATGCATGTAGCGTACTTGTCGTGTCATATATCAAGGCTTCCCATCAATATTTAATTTTCCGTCTCATGTCAGATCAATTCAAATAAGTAGATCACGCTTTCTAAATTAAGGTCTAGACAACATAATTTCTCACTTGATTTAAGAAAAAGCATTGAATTACAATGAAAGCAAAATGACGAGATGGTTTGGAAATGATGGAGGCAAAGTTCGAGGTTGCACTATTTTGGATGGGCCGAGCCCTAAGCTTTCCTCCAATATTTCGACGTATATCTACGTGTGCGTGCGGGGCAATTTCATTTTGGATTTGGATCCACAAAAATTAAAGATCTAGTGAGTATCACGTAGAATCGTGGAAGGACAGGCAACATATGAATACAAACACGAATTTAATCTTTCCGAAAAGGTTTCTTCTTCTTCTGTTTTTCTTTTTTGTTTGTTTGACTTTGACGAAAGGATAGAATCGCCAAGTTTAGAAAAAACCTCGGAAAATGGCAAAACTCTCGGGCACGTGCGAGCGTGTCATGCTTGCCCATTAACGGAAGAGGGAACCTTGGATTTAGCTCCCAAGTCGCTCCCCACCACAACCCATCAAGTCAAAGTCAAACATATCTCTCTCTCTTCTCCCACCTCCCTCCAAACGCAACACGGTTTTGACTCTTAAAATTCTTTTTTTTTTTTGGGGTAAGGAACCCTTAAAAATCTTTGATTTCTTCTTTCCCGATAAGAATACTTTTTTTTTTAAATCACATAAATTGACTTTTCCAAGCTTGGGCGGATCGGCCAATCCGCCAGCACGAGAAATTAAAAATTCGCGATTTACCAACCAAACCAAAAAATAAAAATAAAAAAACTAAAGAATAGGAAAGAAAATAAAGCTTGCACAAAACCACCGACGAAGCGCATTTTCTCTCTCCTCCTCCCTCTCCCCCCCTCTCTCTCTCTCGTTCTCTCTCTGCCCATGGACGAGGAACGCCCAAAATCCGCAACGAGAAGAACTCTCTCTGTTTGATTCCAGGATCCTTCTTCGACTTCCATTTCGCGGATCGAATCGACGTACAACGCATGCGCTCAATCTCCGATGCGGCGTTGTCCGAGGTCTCGAGATAGCGGAGGTATCGGCCCCAGGGAGCGTTCGCAATCATCGGGAGATTCGATTGCGGGATCGAGGATTGACGTCGCTTCTCATGGTGAACCCCGCGGGGCCGTCGGTTTCCTCATCGGTCGCTAGTCGCTGTGGTACTCGTCGTTCTTGTTGCGGAGGCGGTGGATCGTTGTGCGACTCTCGCGCCGGTCGCGCTCCCGTCGTCGGGGAGGTGACGCTGCATCGAAGACCATGCAGCTTCACTTCTCGCCTAGCATGAGAAGCATTACGATATCGAGTAACAATGGGTTTGTTGACTTGATGAAGATCAAGGTCGCAGCTCGCCACATCTCCTATAGGACCCTTTTTCATACGATTCTCATCCTCGCATTCTTATTGCCGTTCGTGTTCATACTCACAGCTGTTGTTACCCTCGAAGGCGTCAACAAGTGCTCCTCATTTGGTAATCTATCATTCCTTATGTCATTCTGCGGATTACGCGACAGATATTGGTTTGTCGCGTTGGTGTTGGTTTCGTGTGGCGATGTAGAATGTACCTGGACATTGCGAGCCTTTATTGATCCGCATCGGTTAGGATTGCCTTAGTTTTTCAAATTGGGCATTTAGCGCAATGTGTTGATTATTTGATATTTAGATTAGCAGCTTCAACTGTCTGAATTCGTTGGGGGTAGATTTGATTATTGTTGCACGTGAATTTGCAATATGAGATGCTATGCTGACGGTGTCATCGAAATGATTGTTTCATTCTTTGATGTCCTGTATATCCATTAAATTTTCCCTCTCTCTTTTTTTCCTCATGTCTTTGAGATTTGCCTGTGCAGCTGAATGTCAATTCAGCTAAATGCATGTGTACTTTTGTTTTTCTCTCTCTTGTATTCCAGATTATGTGCACCAGGAGTTGCACGTACAAGATGATACTAACTTCAGATTTTGTTCTGTATCACGTGTCTTTTGGGCGGACTTATGATAGCTCATGAATAACTTCATATCTGTGCCTCATTCATGAAATTCATCTGTATATTGTTAATTAGAGATCTAAATTTTTAATTCTGTGAACGCACTTTACCAGGACAGTACTTCCATTGAACTTAAAATTGATTCTCGTTTTCTTGAAAGAAAGACTACCTTGAATTCTCTAGAATTTAGTAGTTCGTTAGGTCAATTCTGAGATTAGTTCAGTTCATTTAACTGTTCAGATACATGTAAGAAGTCGTGTATAGCGCATGAACCATCAAGTTTCCTTGAACTTAAGCAAAAGAGATTAGCTATACAAGGAAAAAAGGGGGCAGGGCGTTTATTCGGTGTTGAGTTGTGAGACAACAACAATATCCTTCAATCATAATCCTACTTCTCTCATGATTGCTTGAGAGTTGTAATGTACGGAACAAAGGTTAACATATTCTGCCCTTAGCCTCTATGTCTTGGCAAATTTTCTCAAAGTTGGAAGATCCAATAGTGTTAATTAATTAATCTTGGAGGATCGTTTATGGTGATCGCTTCAGTTGTACACCCGTAGTACCTTGACATTGGCGTGGTTATATTTTTAAAATCCTTCCTGTGAGTTTCTAGGGAAAATGAATCCAAGAAAATATCTTATTCAAGCTATTGTGACTTGTTGAAATGAGTGTGTTAGCAATGAGGGATTTCTTGTCATGTTTTCTACTTCAAACCTATTATTTGTTCCTTCATAACAAAAGCAATGCCTCTGCTATCCTAGTGACTACTTGGTCCATTGAAGCTGAATAACCATTGATCACTAGTGTGGAGGAAATTGATCAAGAATATGTCTGCCTCTGCCTTAAAAAAACAGAGGAAAGAACAAGTGACGATGAACAAAATGCAGTAGTCAGAGTGCATCGAAATCACTTCATTATGTTTAAAAGAGAGATTTTTCAACTACGACGTTATAGGTGTGGAATAGAAAATCTACTTGGAACTCTCACTGGAAAAGTAAAAGAAGTAGCCTGTGCAGCATGTTGAGTTCAGTTGAGTAATTAAATTGTGTTTTGGTATGATCTACTATGGTAAAAATGCAATCAGGGATTGTTTTATTGGGCAATCAACTTCATTGTGCTTGAAATGTGATTTCTACTTTTCATTGTTGCACTTGCAATAGTTACTATCAACTAGTCTTTCATTAGTGGATCCCGTTTTAAGCCAGAACATGGTTCTGTAAAGTTAAACCAAAGTAATTGACTTGTGTATCTTCCAACTCTTTTGACTTACATTGTCAATATGAATTTTCAGTTTTCTTTTGCCGTGTCTATATGTCTGGGGGCCTTCGTTCCTTTAGTTTTGGTCGATATACTATTTAATGTTTATCTTGGACAGCTTTCTTGACTATTGGTCTCCTAAGTGCATCCTATAAAAAAGGGGGAAAAAAATCCTATTGAGTGTGGATTTGGAGAAAGGCTGAATTAGAATGGCACATAATAAGTTCCCCATAAATTTTTCTGTTTTCTTATGCGACCTTTCAGATCTCATGTTGATTGCATTGAAAGTATCTTGCTTTTTATTTGACTTACTTCTTCTGAAATTTCAGGTTGTTTAGGCCGGCGGTTTGGACCTACAATGTTTCGCAGAGTTGATCATTCGGGGGTAAGTTTTTCTCTCTTGTACTGTGCATATCTTTTCATATTGCATTTTCTCTTAGAAATTTGTGAGAATGGATGAATCATTTACAATTCGCATGGTGTTGGTACAACAGAGACTGGTTAGAGACTTTCAGAAGATTCTAAATGAAGTAAAGAGCGCAGACATCCCAGATAATTTGAAGCTCCCAGATTCATTTGATCAACTTGTATTAGAGACCCAAAACAATCAGTATGACACAAGGACCTTCGCACTCAAGTTGAGAGCAATGGTATGTGGCATCCTACAAAAGGATGGATAACTTCTTGCATCTCCACTTTTGGTTTTTGATCAAGGCATATATTCTCAGGGTGACTAAGCATAAATTGAGCCCTTTTTAGTATCCTAAGTATTCGTATGTCACTGCACAATTCTTAAATGCGTAGTTTTGGATACCTTATTTCAAAGCAGTTAATCCTGGTTGCCTTGAAATCAACTTCTTATAGTCTCTTCAGTTCGCACTTGAGCGAATCTAAAGTTCGATTTGCCAATATCCGTGCACAATTTTACTGCAGTAATCTGTTTTGCTTTATCGTTTCCTCACAACTAAGTTCCTTCCAAATTGCCAAAAGAGTGTATCTATCACGCAGGATTTGTTGTGGGTCTCAAATACTTGAGATGGTGCTTATAATAATGCAAAATACGGCTTTCTGTTTTTCGCGCAATACAGGATATGATGTTCACATAGGCCTTATGATTTATCTGTAGCATCTGTTCCTTTTATTTCATTCATCAGCATTGAACAGTAGGACGACCGTGAAAATATTGTTCAAACATTTTCTAACTGAGTTATCCTTTGCTTTTCCTTGCAGATGGAGAAATTTGAAAGAGAGATAAGGGAATCTAAGTTCGCAGAACTGATGAACAAACACTTTGCAGCTAGTTCTGTTCCAAAAGGCATTTATTGTCTCTCTTTGCGTCTAACTGATGAATATTCTTCTAATGCTCATGCACGCAAACAATTGCCTTCTCCAGAGTTGCTTCCTTTACTCATTGACAACTCTTACCACCACTTTGTTTTATCAACTGATAACATTTTAGCTGCTTCAGTTGTTGTGGCTTCCACTGTCCAGTCATCTCTGAAACCTGAAAAAGTAGTCTTCCATGTCATCACTGACAAGAAAACTTATGCGGGGATGCACTCTTGGTTTGCACTTAATCCTGTATCCCCTGCTATCGTGGAAGTGAAAGGCATTCATCAGTTTGACTGGTTAACAAGGGAGAATGTTCCTGTACTAGAAGCTGTGGAGAGCCACAGTAGCATCAGAAATTATTACCATGGAAATCACATTGCTGGCGCCAACCTCAGCAGCACAACTCCGAGGACATTTGCTTCGAAATTGCAGGCTAGAAGTCCGAAGTACATCTCATTGCTCAATCATCTCCGAATATATCTTCCCGAGGTAATTAAGCGGCGTAGGATTAAAAGTTTATCTTCCTTAGATTTTCTATTGCTTGGTGTGAACTAAATAGTGGAAATGGAACTCAGTGAGCCGTCTATCCTTGTGTTTGATAGGTGAATGGTATACGATTTTCTGCTGATCTCTGATTGAGATATCATTGATGTTTTTGCTTATTTTCAGAAAACTAAATGCTCTGAGCTAATTTTCAGTTGGGATTTTCTATCAGAACATCTATAATTTGTATTGTTTGTGTAGTAGAGAAAGAAGAAAATCGATCTTGAAACATTAAGCGATGGCCTTTAGTTGTTCCAGTGGATGTATTCATTGCAAGATGGAAGAGACTCGAGAAAGGATTCAGAGGGTTACTGGAAGTAGGATTTCTAAGCTCTAGAATGTTATGATAGGACTTTGCTAATTATCAACGTCAACTACACCTTTATTTCAAACTAGTTGGGGTCTGCGGTTGATGAACCCAAAAATAAATAAAATAGAAGCATGACCGATTGAGGAAAAAGAAATAATTATATAAAAATAAATAAATAAAAATAAAAATATATGAAAAATATATACGGGAAAAAAGACTAAAGAGGACAGTCAGGAACATAGGAATGTTGACCCTCTACAATGCTAATAGCTTTTCTCCACTCCGTCCTAAAACAAACCGTATGCCAATCTGTTTCCCACATCATTAAATCTTGTTTTACTACTTTTCCCCAAGTAAGTTTTGACTGACCTCTTCCTTTTTTCATGTCATGTTCTCGGTGACACACTTCTGTTCTCACATCATTATGACAGGACTTTGCAGATTATACGGTTACTAATTTTGTTATCTGCATTCTTGCTTACTGTGATTGAGAAATTTACCACATGATAAAACCTAATACTTTAGCTAATTCTTGAGTTATTTAGACCTTCCTTGCTTGGTTACTGTATGTATATCCTCTTTTGTGATTGATACTCCTCTATGGATATACGTCTGACTATTTGTGCTGGAACAGCTCTTTCCTAACCTTGACAAGGTGGTGTTCTTGGATGATGATGTTGTAATTCAGCGCGACTTATCTCTACTTTGGGAGATTGACCTCAGAGGAAAAGTTAATGGAGCTGTAGAAACTTGTAAAGGTGAAGACGACTGGGTTATGTCCAAGCGGTTCAAGAATTACTTCAATTTCTCCCATCCCCTCATAGCAGAAAATTTAGATCCAGAGGAATGTGCATGGGCCTATGGGATGAACATCTTTGATCTTCGTGCATGGAGGCTAACTGGTATAAGGGAAGCTTACCATGCCTGGTTGAAAGAGGTATTGATCACAATGTCTGTACTGTTGCAATTTTTTCATATCACGTCTCCTTCATTGCCAATGATCTCACTTTGTTGTGGGTATTCTCTCTCTAGGCCAGGGAAGATGGAGATAAATGACTGTTAGACTAAGCCTCCATATAAAATAACTTTGGTTTCATTTGAATGTGCTTCATTTATGCTCTCTTTGCCGTAGTGTGAGATCTATGGCCAATAAGATTGCAAGTGCGGTAGAACACTAAAGTTCCTGCTAGGACCTATATATATGACCTGCCTAATAACATGATGGGTCTCATGTACGTGACATACCTTCAATCACATTGGTACTTAAGGAGAGGTCTTTAACTCCATGAGTTGCAGCGGAGTCGTATGAGGATGATACTTTTGAATAATTACATGGCATGGATATAATGGTTGATCACCCATTGTGCTTTATGTGCAGAATCTGAAGTCAAACTTGACAATGTGGAAACTAGGAACATTGCCTCCTGCTTTGATTGCATTCAGAGGCCATGTTCACCCAATTGACCCTTCATGGCACTTGCTTGGCTTAGGTTATCAAATTAAGACAGACGTCGAGAGCGTGAAAAAGGCTGCAGTGATCCACTATAATGGTCAGTCAAAACCTTGGCTGCACATTGGCTTTGAGCACCTACGCCCTTTTTGGACTAAATATGTTAACTACTCCAACGATTTTATAAGGAACTGTCACATCTTGGAATCATAGTCTATATTAGCCGGAAGATCTAGGAGCTAAAGAGATGCAAGTGGAGAACATGTAACTGGTATTGGGGTGCGCATAAATAGCACTAGACCTCGAGCTTTTCATAGAGACCCATGTGAATTACAAGCAGCGGTTGTCCATATGGCACCTTTGAAGTCTGGTTTGATTGTTGTCCCTCCTACTGTTTGGACATGACTCAACACGGGCTCGAGAATTTTTTGATTCTGTAACATAGCCATTCATCGGATATTCTTATTATTAAAGACGATGGCCTTGTGATCTGTCCTTCATGAGAGGTCTTGCCTGATTCGGAAGTTCATGGGTCTGAAATCAGGCATAAGATGAGAAGGGTGCTGGCGACATGCTTATGGTGCTGGTTCGAGTATTCTGGGTCAGGACTTTGTTAGGTTTCTCTATCAGCTCTCCCAAGCTTTCAGGAGTTCTTTTGAGTTTTGTTAGTTACCTCCCCTTTTGTTTTACTTGCTCAATTACAGCGAATTCTAGAAGTAGATCATGGAGATTTTTTTTACAGGTTCCATTTGTTGTGAACTTAGGCTGTTTTTGGGTCATTCATTTTGTACAAATCACCGACAAAATATTTGAAATGTGCAGAAAATTCTTTGAACGACTTCTCCAGTAGTGTAGGGCCATGAACAATATAATGTCCAGGGATTGCCTGCATTTCTCTTTACCTCAGTTCTGTTTGTGCTTTGTCAAGCATCCCCTGATTGTAGCAAAGGGGTTCAAACTGTCGTGGTTGAACCAAATCAAACCGAACTGCTTTTCAAGGTTTGGTTCGGTTCAAGAGTACCGTTTCAAAAAAATAGCTCTCGAGTCTATTCGAACCTTTTTCGTGTTTGAAAAAGGACAAGATCAACTTAAACACGATCTCAAGAAGTAGCTTCCCATTCTTTTTTACTATTTTCATTTTTGTCTAGATATGATGTAGCTCACATTTTGTCGATTCTTTTTTATTGTGAGAGTCTTTGGCGTGATTTCTAGCGGCTGTAATAGTTCTCCGGGCTTACAGTGCTGCGCTTTCACTTGCTGACATGTCAAACACTTAGCCACATATCTTGCCACATCCACCTTCATTCCGTTCCACCAATAGTGCTAGCGCAAGTTCTGATACATCTTCATACTCCTCGGGTGAGTACTATAATTGCTCCTATGAGCTTCTGACAAAATCCTTTCCCAGAGCCCTTCATCTTTTGGCGGGCACAGCTGTCCTCAGAACTTCAAAATTCCGTCCTCTAATACCTGAAATTCTGATTTTCTCTTTGTCACGTCCATCTTTAGAATTTTCTAAATCTTTGGGTCTGTAGACTGTAAGGTCTTTATTCCTTCCTGGACCTTAGGTTCTACCCTCAATGCCGCTATCAAACTGGACAATAGGCAGACTTTTAGTTTGAATTCGGAATCTCTTAAATTCTCGATCTTTGACCACCCCTTTACTAGCAGAAAGGCGATGCTCGACTTCCGGCTAAGCGCATCTGCGACTCTGTTTGCCTTCCTAGGGTGATACAATATATCACAATCATAGTCTTTAAGCAGCTCCATCCACCGATGCTGCTTCATGTTCAGCTCTTTCTGGAAAAATAAATACTTTAAGCTCTGGTGGTCGATGTAAATTTGAAACTTTTCGCCACATAGGTAATGTCTCCAAATCTTCAGAGCAAATATAATCGCTGCTAACTCCAGATCATACGTTGAGTAGTTCATTTCATGTGGTCTCAGCTGTCGGGATGCGTAGGCTACTACTCTTCCGTGCTGCATTAACACATAACTCAATTCTTTTAGCGAAGCATCGCCGTATATCTCATAGCCCCTAGTCCTGATGGAATCGTCAACACCGGTGTAGTTGTCAACTGATGTTTGAGTTCTTCAAAACTCCTTTCACATTTATCTGTCCATTCAAACCTCGTTTCTTTCCTTGTTAGCCTCGTCAATGAGATGGCTATGGATGAGAATTTCTCCACAAAATGTCTGCAAATACCTGGTTAATCCCAAGAAACTTCTAACTTCAGTGACCGTAGTAGGCTTAGGCCAATTCGTTACCGCTTCGATCTTCGTAGGATCCACTGCAATTCCTTCTCTAGATACCACATGACCAAGAAATGCTATCTTATTCAGCCAGAACTGGCATTTGCTCAGCTTAGCATAGAGCGAGTGTTCCCTCAAGGTCTGCAGGACAATCCTCAAGTGTCTTCATGTTCTTCGTCACTCCTCGAGTAGATTAGGATATTATCAATAAAAACTACGACGAATCTATCTAGGAATTCCTTAAACACTCGATGCATCAGGTCCATAAAAGCAGCTGGAGCGTTGGTTAATCCAAAAGGCATCACTGTGAACTCATAATGACCATATCTCGTCCTAAAAGCAGTCTTAGGTATGTCTTCCTTCTTGATCCTCAACTGGTGATACCCAATCCTCAGGTAAATCTTTGAGAATACTGCTGCTCATTGCAACTGATCAAACAGGTCATCAATCCTCGATAGTGGGTACTTGTTCTTCACTGTTACCTGGTTCAACTGCCAATAGTCGATGCATAGACGCAAAAACCCATCCTTCTTCCTTATGAATAGCACCGGCGCTCCCCACGGCGAAGCACTCGGTCAGATAAATCCTTTATCCAGTAGTTCCTGCATCTACACCTTTAACTCTTTCAATTCTGACAGGGACATCCTATAAGGTGCTTTCGAGATCGGTTCCGTTCCAGAAGCTAACTCTATCACGAATTCTATTTCTCGCTCCGATGGCAATCTTGGCAATTCTTGGGGAAACACGTCAGGAAATTCATGCATTACTGAGATACTCTCTAGTTTTGGCTCTTCGGTAGTTGTGTCCATTACTGCCACTAAGTATGTCTAACACCCTTCAGACATCAACTTTGTCACTTCAAGAGATGTGACTAAGGGAATCGAGGTTCCTCCTCCACTTCCTACCAATTCAAAGTTAGGGCGGCCTTCAGGGTAAAAGCAAATTGTCCTACGACCACAATCTACCACTGCCCCCCTGCTTACCTAGCCAATCCATCCCTATGATCACGTCAAAATCATGCATAGGCAATATAGCTAGATCAATACTCTCCTTACTCCCTCCAATCACAATTTCACAACTAGCATAGCCTAAAGAAATCAATATTCTATCCTTTAATGAAGTGGCAACGTGCAAAACTATATTCAACGGTTCTAATTTCATACCCACCAATTCAGCAAACTGAGCAGACACAAAAGAATGTGTGGCACCAGGATCAAATAATGCATATGCATCTTGGTCGCACAAATAAACCGTACCTGTGACCATGCCTGGTGCTTCCTCCGCCTCTCTACTTGCTACTGCATATACCCTTCCTTGGGTTGGTGGTTGATTCGGCTCGATCTGAGGAGTGGCAGTCGACGGTCCAGCTTGCAGTCTCTGTCCTTGAGGTCGACTCGCAGGAGCTTGGTTTGGGAACTTTCTCATCTGGTGGCCCATTTGACTACACTTAAAGCAAGCTCTAGTCCTTACCGGGCATGGCCCATTTCCATGCCTTCTGCCACAAAGGCGGCAGTTCCAGTTCGTGGGGTTCGGCGGCTTCATAATATTTTTCCTCGCGGGAGAAATAAAACGCCTGTTACCAGCTATCGGTCTCTTGCCCATCGGGCGATTATCTCTGAATGGGGTAAACCGCCATCTAGTTGCGGTATTCCTCTCTTTCAAATTCCTTTCAATCATCTGACCCCGTTCATAGATCTCCTTATAAGTCCTCAAGTTTAGAGTAATCATCTGACTGCGGAGCTCAGGCCTTAAACCATCCCTAAATCTCCGTGCTTTCTCCTAGGGGTCCTCTACGGATCGAGGTGCGTACCTTGACAGCCTGGAGAACTCGGTCTCATACTGATCTATCGAGAGCTGGTTCTGGCGCAGCTGTAAGAATTCTACCTGTTTCCTTTCCCTGGCCATCTCCGAGAAGTACTTGTCGTTGAACGCTGTCTTGAAGGCTTCCCAGGTCATGGCTACTTCTTTAGGAAAAACACCATTCTTGGTGGCAGCCTACCAATCATTTGTAGTACCTTCCAGCTGGTACACTGCTAGTAATACCTTCTCTTCGTCCGTGCACCTCAGCACTCCAAAGGCCTTTTCCAACTTCTCGATCCACCTGGGTGCTAGCTCGGGATCTCCAGTCCTATCGAATTGTGTCGGCTTCAGCTTTATGAACTGCTCGACTAGTTGGCCCGTCTGTCTGGCCACAACGATTTCCTCTTGGGCATTTATCGCCTCATTGCCTTGGTTAAGTTCACCTTGGCTACCATTGCCATCGTTGTTGTCGTTATTGGCGTTAACAGCAATTATGGCGGCTCCTACCGCCTGGGCTATGGCAGCATCCCGATCCTGGGTCTACCTGTCAATAAGGTCACCTATTCTCTCCAATGCCCTTAGCACGCCATTCATCCTTGGGTCTTCTACCATAGGCGGCCTCGAGCTAGAGGCTTCGCCTCTAGACCTTCCAAATCTCCTGGATGGGTTACTCATCTCTATATTCCTTTACTAAGCCTGATCCACCACAATCCAACAATGAGTTAGTACTTACTCATTCTTTCAAGTCCAGAGCTACTAACTATATTTTAATAGAAATAGACATAATATAACAGTCTCCACATAAAAATTTTCCAAAGACACTTCAACAAGTAGCACATGGTCGTTCCTCAGTTCCGTTCACCCCAACGGTTCATTAAAACCAGCCATACTCATTCATTCCACAGGCCAAAGTCCAGAAATGACTTTCAACACCAAGTAGAGAACTCAATCCTCATGTCTTGCCACAACTGCCAAGGCCAAAAGCCATTTATAAGTGTCAAGTCACATGCTACACACCCCATGTCTTATCCCAACCAGTCTCCTAAGGTCTCGCTAATCGTCTAAGTCCCAATTTAATCTTCCTTATTGCTCCAATCTTCAACTAACTCTGGATTGAGCTGACCTTGCTTTGATACCAAGCAAATGGGGATGTCTCGTCCCGCGCCCCGAGTACGAGCACGGGACTCCCTGCAAGCAAACCAAATATCTCTCGTGGTCCCAAGATCCACACATAGTCGAGAGACCTATAATATACAAGGCACGAAGAAGCGATAATGAGATAACCCCTCCGTACAAAATATGAAGTGGGACATGGATAGTACAAATATTATCAAAAATGAAATCCAACTGTTCAGACAGATACAGAGTTACTAAATTCGCTAACATAGGGGACGGGGTAAGTACACAAAAGAGCTCCATCCTCAAGCATCCAAGGAAAATAGAGTCAACGTCGCCACCAAAAGATCTAACTAACAAACTGGGGGCTCCTAAGACGAGCTGTTAGAGTCCTCGGTCTCCTCTGCATCCTCTGTGGGCTTGTACTCTGAGAAGGTCTCCGAGCAAACCTTGATAGTGTCCTTCATGGTCTCCTCAGCAGACGGCTCCACAAGATCCTCCTCGGTCGCTTCGACCACAATGACCTCCTCCTCCGTGTCCTCCAAGGTCGGAGTCCTCTCTAGTCCAATCCTTGAACCAGCTACAGACCCCTCAGCCTAGTTTAAGTCTCGAGTAGGGTGGCACTAACTAGGAACAACTCCCTAGGGCACCTCATTGGGCTTCAGCGACCCGATAGACACATCCCCGACCTTCCTGAACCAAGCCTCATACCTATGAACCTTCCAACTTGTACTACCCTCGTAAATCCAAACCATGGTACACTTCCGAACATAAATGGTTCTCTACCCGTCAAGGAACTCATCAAAATAGGTGGACATCTTCTTGAGGTCACCAAAACGTATGGGCCACATCTTCAAGGCCTATGATCTGTAAAAAGGGGGTTCCCAAAGGGGTGAGATTTACATATTAGTAAAAGAGTCTTAACCCTAGTTAGGCCAACCGTCCGCTCATGCGGTCACATACCCCAATAATTCAAACTCATCGACATATAAGGCAATACAAATATAGATAACCACACTCGGGTGACAGGCATGCAATTATGGCATCACAACACACTCAGATGATCATGCACGACTCATCCTGCCACATCACCACAATCATCTTTTCCTGCCTGCCTCATTGTCATGCCCGCGATTAGATCGCATCAGGCTTAGTCCGCGTAAACGTATCAGATCGTCATTGACAACTCGCGTAAACACATCAGGTTTTAATGATACTCTAGGCCGGTGTCGACACCTCATATCTCCGTCCTGCGTTTCAACGCATCAGGACCGTGGCCTTTTCAACCCCGCGTCTTGTACGCATCAGGGCGCCACACAAATCCAACCCCGCTCCTCAGCGCCTCAAGGTACTCGTTTCCACCACCCCGCGTCTCATACACATTAGGGTCTCGCCATGTCATACTCATGCCATGATTCTCAATTCATTTCACATTCATAATGCAATATGCAACTCAAGCACAATCATACACCCATGGCATGCAAGATAATCAAAGTGACACTCAGACATGGTAGGTAATTCAAGCACAAGCAATATCACACATTAATCCCTTATCCATCTTAGGACGTACCAAGAACATTCGTTCCTTACCAAAAAAAAAAAAAAGAACATTCATTTTGGAATCTCTCATAAATCAATCATATTATCGCCCGACTCACTCAATTGAGTCCAATCTTCCTATTCTAAGTTTAGGATTCCCTTACCTTGAGTTTGATGTCACAAAAATCTTCTTCTCAAACCCTCAATAATTTGGTCTCAAGGGTCTAAGAGCAAACCCACCGCGCAACCTAGGAAATTTCAACCAATCGTCAATTTTTCTTGTCCAATTCACCCATCCATGAATCACAAACCTCCATAACACAATCCTCATCATCCTAGCATGTCTCAATCACCAATTTGAGGCTCAAAATCAACAATCATCGGCCCCCACAGAATCGGTTTGCACAGAATCGAACAGGGCTGTTCGGTTCTTTGTAAACCGAGCATATCCAGCCCTTAATCTACTTCAAATTCACCATTTAATTACTAAACTACTTGCTAACATGTCTATCTAAGGGTTTATGAAGCTCACCAGAGATTTAAGGTCGAATCGTCACTGGAATCCCTTCGAAAGTCGCCAGCTCCTTAAAGAGTGCAAATTGACAGTTTCTGTCCAACATTTACAAGACCCATTTGGGATTAAAACTCCATCAAAATAAGCTCAACTTTTTATCACAGATCTCTAAGCAAGTCCCCTAGATCTCCACAAAATTTGGTCGCAAGACTCCAACATTTCGAGGTCTTAAAGGGTCAGAAACTCTGCCTACCTCAGATTGCGTCTATTTCCGTCGGCTTCCGGGAGAATGGTTGGCCGGAGCTCCTCGGTGGTCCAATTGACGCGCTTCCACTTCGAGGAGGTCGGTAAGAGGCTGATCTAGGAGGGTGTGGTCAGCCGGAGTCCAAGCGGCAGTCGAAGGGGGTCGTCAGCGGCAGCGAACAGAGAGGACATGAGCTGGTCGGCGACAGCAGAGAAGAGGGAGAAGACGAAGGAAGTTCTCGGTGCTCTAGGGGAGTGTATGACCAGTCAAATGAGAGGAGAGAGAGAAATGAGTTATATTCAATCTCAATAGTCAAAGGGAAGAATGGTAGGTGGGTAATAATGGACAAGACCACTCTTTAGCTCATCCATTGACACTTGTCTTGAGTGTCATTCAAGGGTGATCCAATGGTCACAATTTCTTCAAATTTTCGGTGGCTTTTGGGATGGTTGAAAGACCGAAATGCCCTTCTTCCTTTGTATAAGCAAGACTAAAGCTTTGAGGGGCAAAATGGTAATTTTATCCCCGACGTTCGGAACGCCGTTTTTCTCGTTTCAATATTCTTTGATAAGGCGATGGCCAATCCAAACTTGACATTGGAATTCTTGATTCTCTATTTTCAATTTTCACGACTCGTTTCTATTTATTTTCTCTATCAGACGTGGTTCCAGCCTATCCCGAACCGACAGGCAACTTTTGCAGACGTTACGTGTATTGACCTTGTGATTCATATCACATTTAAGGCTCGTCAATTCGTGGTGACTTTGGTTGTCATGTAATTATGAGGGTCTATCACTAGTTCCTGTGGTCTCGATTGTCACTGTCCGATTTAGAAAAAATTTGCAAATTATACGTTGGTTAAGCGGCATTACCCGCGCTCTAATCGTATAATGCTAGCAAGGCATTCTTTAATAGTTCTTAGATCAGCCTTTTATGGTTCTAAATGTCCTCTCAACAATACTTTTGGTCAAAGCGTCATTTCCTATTCGAGTTCCCTAGGTCCACGTATCTTGTCTCGCGTTAGCCTTTCCCTTTTGGTCAGTCTACTCGAATTGATCAGATTCGAGCGAGATATTACTGAAACATATCACTAGATAAACTTCTCATTAATGAGTCTGAAAATGACTGGAAAATCGAAATGTCACAGTTAAAACGAGGAAACGTTTTTTTTTGTTAGAAAACGAGGGAAGTTAAGGAGGCCTTAAAGAAGATAAAAACTAGTAAAGTCTTTTATCTTGATGGTATCCCTATTGAAATGTAGAGATGCTTAGGGGATGTAGTAATAAGTTGGTTGACTAGCTTTTTTGACAAGATCATCAAAACTAATAAGATATCTGATGAATGGAGGGAAAGTATATATGACATTTCGAATTTCCGCCCCCTCGAGGCTTGAGATATGAAATGAAATCTCAAAATTGAAAAATGGAGAATCAAGAATTCCAACATTACAATTAGATTGGCCGTCGCCTTATCGAAGAAATTTGGAATCAGAAAAACGACGTTTCGGACGTCAGGGGTAAAATTACCATTTTGCCTCTCAAGCTTAGTCTTGCTTTGATGATTGGAAAGGGTATTTTGGTCATAAACCACACCCAATAGCCATCGAAATTTTGACGAAACCATGGCCATTGGATGAGCTTTGATTGACACCATGGATAATTGTCAATAGATGAAGCCTTGAGTTGATGTAAATACTTTTAACCTATCATTCAACTCAAGTTGATCAAGCCCATTGAAGTATAAACGTCTCTCTCTCTCTCTCCTCTTGGTCGAACACCCCTCCATTGCCGATTTTCTTCTTCTTCCTCTTCTCTCTATTGCCGACCAGCCCTGTCACTCTATCTCGACTGCTTCACTGTTCTAGCCATAACTTCTTCATCCGCTATCTGATTAAGGCGTACCACCTATTATTGGAAAGTTTATCGTCTTGCCGTTCCAACAATACATTATGGGTCCAAATCCACCCAACCGTTTGTCCCGTAGATTCGTTTGAAGGAGCAAAGGTCAGGCTGGTCAGTTTTGAATCCGAGAGCTCTCAGCCGACCAATACCGACCATCCCACTATTCCGGCCATATCTTCTTCGTTCGATATCGGATCGAGTTAAAATTGTAGCCAAATGAAAGCTTAGTATCTTATATTTCTATAGACATATTATAAGCTCAATTTAACCCAGTAGATCTTCCCGTAGCTCAATTTGAGTGGACAAAGGTCCAGATGAAGCAGATTCTAACCGAGTTGGGGGAATGTCTTCATTTGGCTACTTCAAGACTTCAAATTGCTTTAAATTTTTGGTGAGGTCTTCTACATTTATAATATTAGAGTTGGATGAGCTGTGGTAAAAAGTTTAGACGAGTTTGATGGAGTTTTGACCCCAAATGGGTCTTGTTCTTGAAGGGCAAAAACTGACCTTTGGAGGACTCGAAGGAACCGGAGCCATTCAAGGACTTTCCGACGTTGCCTTGGCTCCAAATTTTTGGTGAGGCTCCCTAACCCTTAGAACTACATGTTAGCAAGTAGATTAGTGAATAAATTGAGGATTTAAGCTAGTTTAAGGGCTGTTAAGTTAGGGTACAGAACCAGGTATGCCCTATTTCGGTTCTGAGCATGTCGGTTCTATGGGTGGCTGTTGGTGTTGAAGTTGAGCTCCAAATTCACCGTTGAGAAGTGTAAGTATGTTAATTGATAGGTCCATGAGGTGTATGCTTAATGGGGTGATGATTTGAGCAATGAAATTAACCATTGGATGAAATTTCCTTAGGTTGCGCGGTTGAATCATCCTTGGACCCTTAAGGCCGAACTATTGGGGTGTTTGGGAAGGAAATTTTGTTGGATATAGCACAAGGTAGGGGGATTCTAAACCTTTGATAGGAGGATTGCACTCGATTGGGTGGTATGAGTATGAATTTGATCGGTTCTTGGGAGATTATACCATGATTGTCCATGTATGTCGTAGAAAGACATAGATGACTTGAATGTATGACAATGCTCGTGCCTTGATTGATTGTCAAATTTGAATGCCGAATTTAATTGGCTCGCATGCCATTAATGTGTTGCTCGTTGCTTGATTTTGCAATTGATTGTGTGCTATGAACTAAAATGAGCATTTGGCATGTCAAAGAAGTTGTGATACCCTAATGCGTATGACTCGCGAGGTTGTGTGGATGAATGCCCCGAGGCGCTAAGATGCGAGGTTTGAATTGAATGGTACCCTGAGGTGAATGAGATGGGGGTTGAAATGACCAATGTCCTGATGTGTTGAAACGCGGAACGGAGTTGAGGTGTGTCTATACAGTCTTGGAGTGAAATTGAAAGCCTAATGCGTTTACGCGGGTTTGTCAATGAGACGGTCTGATGCGTTTACGCGGATCAAGCCTGAGGCGATCTAAACGCGGGCATGAAAGTGAGGCAGACCGGAAGGGTGGAAGTTGTGATTTGACATGGCAACGTGTGTTTGATCCTAATGATGTGAAATGATGTCATGACTGCATGCTCGACATCCGTATGTTGTTTATTGACAGTTGAGTGCCTCATGTGATTACTTGTACAAATTATTTGTGATTGCATTTGCCTGAGTGGACGGTCAACCTAACCTAGGGTTAGGACCTACCTTATTGAGATTTATATCTCACCCCGTCGTGGAATTAACTTTTTCAGGTCTCAGGCGATGGAAATCCGAGCTTGCCAATGATCGGTATCTAAAGAAGTAATTATAGGAAATGGATTTACACTTTTGTGACTTTAAGGATTTCATGTTACCTTAAAGTTAGAGTTGTATCCTCTGAACCTGCAGTTAACGTTTATAAGAAGATATTTCCCATGTCCCGAGTCATCTTAAGATTGAACTGAACGAAGAAGTTTTATCGCTTTTGCATGTTTGTATCACTTAGAAGTTTTTAAATGGTTGGCCGACGGATCCTGGGTACCATCGAGACAAGACGACCCTAGTGGGATTTCGCGTGCCTGACAGGTTCGAGACATGATATCCCTGTTTAAGTGGTATTAGAGCAAGGTCAGTTCGATTCAATGTGATTGAGACTTGGAGTGATAAGGAGCGATGACTTGAGGATAATTAGGTAGTGAGACCTTGAGGGATAAGCATGGATTGCTGAATCTTGAGGACTATAGGTTTGAATTTGTGTAGTATTCTAATGGTCCCAGTGCCAATTTAAGGGATGATCTTGAGTGGTTTATGAATAAGGCTCACAAGGAAGTGAATAGAAATTGAGGAGTCATAAACCTGGATTTGAGATTGCTAGAAAATAAATTATGAATAAAGGGTCAATTGAAGTGTATGATTGTGATCTTGATTTGTCAATGACCCAACTTGAGGAGTATGAGTTATAAAGAGGCGATTGATGTTAGTGGATTCAGGCTTGAATTGCGTGATATCTTGATGGTTTAGCTATCAATTGCTATTGTCAGCCTTGGATGAAATGAGGTGAGGTGTACACAAGAAATATTGGATTAAAAGCCAGTTGTGATTGAACGCATATGGATTTGGCTTGAATAGCAATTAAACTTAGGATTTATGGTCAAACATAGGTAATTAATCTATGAGATGTGATGGTCATTGATGAAATTAGAAATCTTCAATGGATAAGAATGGATCTGGAGATGATTATGGTATGATGAATGGCGTGGACAATTAGGACGCGCATGTGTTTGTGGCATTAAAATGAAAGTCGAGGAAGGAGTGTGCATGAGCTTATCATTATTGGACTTAGTAAATTATTGCTTGGTATGGGACAAGTTGATGGGATACCTATAAACCGCCATGAAGCATGGTATGGGACGTGTGGAACGAGGCTTTCTCTGTAGATGTATGACTTGGGACAACCTGCAACGGTCAGGTCTGATGAGGGCGGGGAGTGATCACCGGGATAGAGAGGTCTGGACAAGGAGTGGCTCCTGGCAGGCTTCTAAGATGGCAAGAGGCAAGAATGACCTAAGTCATAAATTGAAAGGGGAAGTCTAGGTATTAGGTTGAGTCCAATTGTGGTTAAGAGATGTGTGGCACAAGATTGATCTTCGAAGAAGATGTTCAAAAGTGGCATGACATGTGAAATGATGCCTGTGATTGGCATAATTAAACGTTTTGTGCTTGGCGATGGATGCCGTTTGAAAGGAAAAGTAATGTCTATGATTGGCCTGTTGAGCATGTTTTGTAATTGACATCATGTGATTGGCTTGGCCAAGGTCTAACTGGGAGAGTAGATGACATGTAGGGTTTATACCTATTGAATTAATGCCTGCTGAGAATGAGAAATCATGTCGTGTTTGTGACAGAGTGGCAGATGCCTTAGACTTATAGCATGATCGATTGACTCATTGAATTGCTGCCTTGAGTACTTGCTCGGTATTAACCCAATTGAGTTTTGGCCTAGTTGAGGCTTGCCTGGTAATTGGCTGAAGATTGAGAAGTTGTCTTGTTGAGACTGGCCTGTTGAATAGTCATCGACTGATGAGAATCTGGAATCTTTGGGTAATGGACAACAAGTTGAGAGTTGTTTGGGAACCACTGTAAGGTTGATAATGATGAATGATGAGAGGAGTAGCTTGAGACTGATAGGCTTGAGTAGATGACTTAAGTTTTTGATTCTTGGAGGGAATCATAGTAGTTCAAGTGACATGAGAACTTAATGAGGTTGAACGACCAAGGTATGGTTGTAGAAGAGTATTGGGCTCGAGTATACATGGTATGAAAGATCCGAGAATTGATATGGATTATGATAATTGAGTAAAGATGGGCGATTGGAGTATGAGTACCAAAAGAGAATATGGCTATGGCCCGATCTGTTAATCATACAAGACCCAAAAGCTGAATGGGTCATGGGAACTTTAAGTGGAAATGAGGAAATTTGTTGGTTAAGCAAGCTCGAGGAAGAGGAGCCATGATTGTCTAAGTCACTGTGCTGACAGATGCTAGTACTGATGAGTTAAAGTGATAGAAGTTATGAGAAAGTTGATTTTGAGTTAATCTTTTCTAAATTAAATGTGTAGGAAGGATCACGAGAGTTTGGAAAAACTTGTAAAACTATGTATAAGGTTAAGATTGACTGAGTTAGGTAGAGGGATAAAATTTGAAATTGTCTCCCTTTGGATTGGGGATCTTGATAAGGAAACCTTAGAGGTTTGGGTACACTAAGGAAAGAAAGTGACCCTAGTAGTTTTACCCTTAAGAGGTTGTTAGTAATTGGTGAAAGGTCACCAGAGGAAGGGTTTCCTCAAGGGCATGATATTTGTCTGGACTACCCTTGTTGAGTTGTTCGATGAAAAATATCCTCTTGGGATTGCTCGAGAGTAAAGGTTGTTTGGATTCGAATAATCTTGAAAGGATCCAAGGACGATCGACCAGTGTGAGACAGAGTTCTCAAGATCGTTTAACCATATGGTAAAGGTGATCAAGGACCCTTTAAATGAGACGTGAAGTCTTTGAGTGGATTGAGATTTGAAGGCCTTATGTTAATTGCTATTCCTGAATCTGATGAACCGTAATAGACATCAAGGAAAGAAGTGGATGATCGGGAGAGGAATAAGTAAGAGAATTTCTGTTAATGGATTGTGAGAAAATAGAACTTCACTTACGGAACATAGAATGTGCCTGTAAGGAATGACTTATGGTGATTAACTTTTGTTGTCGTGATGAATAATAAGGAGACTGATGTGTCAGTCTGTCAGACCTTGTAGATTTGATGAGATTGATTGAGGTTAAATCGAAACCACTAAAAGTGGCATTGCGATTTATCACCCCTAGAGAATAGGGCGTTGTCCTTAAGGACGATTGGATCATGACATGATCATTGATGGAAAGAAAGGTGAATGGACTTGATGGTCCTAGTTACTTGTGATTTTAATGAATGGGTAAATAAGCAAAAAGGATGCTTAGATTGTAATCGCAAGGCAACTTGAGGAAGTCGAATTGAATATTTAAAATATGAATTTGTGGAGACCAAGGAAGAATGAAACTTGTCACTTGAGGTGGCTGAACTATTGGAAGGGGAACGTTAAAATGTGGTGACATTAGAATCCGGAAGTAAAGGAACTACTGTTGGCGAGACTCCAAGACGGATGTCCTATAGGATAAGAAAGACAAGGTGGATTCAAAGTAAAAGAATGCCACTGAAGTGTATGGTTTCCTTCATAAGGTAAGAGATCCTAGTGTGGAAGGAAGAAAAAAAAATGCCAATTGTCTTGGTGCTAAAATGAAACGTCTGGACTAATGAGGAGGATGCAAGGTTGAATGATTTTTTTTTTTAAATCAAATCCGAGAAGCTATCCTGTTAACAATATTGAATTCCAAGATGATGTCGATGTTGAGTTAAAATGACGAAATTGACATAAGGTCGCATTAGCTGATTGTGAAACCAAGAGGTCAAGACACTAATGATTCCGGAGAAAGGAGTGACAAAAATGAACAGAATATTGTGTAGTTCAAGTGGGGACTCATGAGAGTAGAGGGCCAAGGTTTGAGTTCTTAAGTGAAAAGTATGAATAACAATTTGAAGATTCAACACCTGGTAGAAAGAAATTAACAAAAGTCAGATTGAGTATCCAAGGAATAATTGGATCGATTGCTACCGTCTTTAGAGACGATGAATATACTCATTTAAGGAGTCAGGAGAAACATGAATTACTTTTGAGAATATCCTACAGACTCTAAGGAGATGCTCGTTGTGTGCTGCTAATTGTGAAGAGCACGAGTTGTGGGCCTGATGAGATAAGATTCCTCAGTAGTGAAATTTCTGGAAAATGAAATCCCTGTGGAGCCCTTGAGGAATGGAATAAGTGATGAATCGACTAAGATCGATGTGAGTTGCGGAAATTGGAAGTTCCTGGAATTGGTGAATTGTTATAGATGGATCGGGGAAAGATTTCTCACAAAAACAATTCAATGGAAGAATGAATACGAAAAGAGTTTTCGAGGAAATAAGTCAAGTTGATGACTACACCGATAATAGTGTTCCTATTTGGAATTTAAAAGGGGTCGAGTGAATCATAATGACGTGACGCAGAAAGGAAATTTGAGCCTTAGTAAAACAAACTGAAGTGGGCTATGCAAATACATCGTGATAGTAAAGCTATATGAGTTGGAACGTCTAATGCATGATTAGAGTTGGCTTACAAATGTTCTTGCGATGAAGTTGGAAAACACGACTCGCATGTAGAGATTTCAAGTTTACACGAACCATAAGAATTTGAGGTATGTGGTTGCCTAGAAAAATTGAATGAGGAACAACGTGTGTGAAGGAGATTGCTTAAGGACTAAGGATGAAATATCCTACATCGCCTAGAAAAGAGTGATTTAAGAAGCAGATGCATATAAGTGAAAACTGAGCATCGTGCATTTGGCGAATAAAAAATAGGCTTTGCTCAAGGAATAATAAATCCAACTCCTAAATTGGAAGGTTGTCAATTGACTAGTTTGATAACTACCTGAAGCATCAAGCGTGAAGTTATAAAGGAATTGAGATGCTGCGATGAATAGACCCCGACATTTAAGGGGTTATGAAAATGGATAGAACAGGGAGGAAATCTAGATTTTCGGATACTTGGGAAAGAAACCTCAAAGTTGAGTGTAGAAACCTTAAAGTCCCATGGACGAGAGTACAAGTCCAATATTGAAAAAGAACTAAAAAAATAACTTCATCAGAAATTCAAAAGGAGAATTATGGTGTCTTTTGGGATGACACAAAGGTGTGCCAGACTTGCATCGATATTATCGATGGAATGGACTGAAAATTTGGTTAGTCGAAAATGAGGTCAAGTATTGAACGTGCCGACAAGAAAAAGGCATGCCCTTGAAAGGATTGATACGCCGAATGGTATGGACGTTAAAGAATGCATTCTGGCGAGAGTTTAGTAATAATGGTGATGGACAAATGGGAGAGATGATGTGAACGCTCGAGAATGAACTGCTGACAGATAGTATCGAAAGGGAATGGAGAGAAGCAAACCAGATTGAGGACTAAAGGAGACAAGTCCTAGGGAAAGATGGCTTTGGTCGGAAAGGATAAGTAAGATCGTTAAGTCATGGAAGGAATTATTCAGAAGAATGAGGATGCGTTGAGACGCCGATACCCCAAAGGGCTAGATGGTTAGAAGGTTGCAAATTTAGAGGACGAAATTTCTTTAAGGGGAAAAAGTTGTGACATTCCGAATTTTCGCCCCCTTGAGACTTGAGATATGAATTAAAATTTCAAAATTGAAAATGGAGAATTAAGAATTCCAACATTGCAATTGGATTGGCCGTCGCCTTATCGAAGAAATTTGGAATTAGAAAAACGATGTTCCGGACGTCGGGATGAAATTACCATTTTGCCCCTTAAGCCTTAGCCTTGCTTTGATGATTGGAAAGGGCATTTTGGTCATAAACCACACCCAATAGCTACCGAAAATTTGAAGAAACCATGGCCATTAGATGAGTTTTGATTGACACCATGGACAAGTATCAATGGATGAAGCCTTGAGTTGATGTAAATACTTTTAACTTACCATTCAACTCAAGTTGACCAAGCCCATTGAAGTATAAGCTCTCTCTCTCTCTCTCCTCTTGGCCGAACACCCCTCCATTGCCGGTTTTCTTCTTCTTCCTCTTCTCTCTCTTGCTGACCAGCCCGTCACTCTATCTCGACTGCTTCACTATTCCAGCCATAACTTCTTCGTCCGTCATCGGATTAAGGCGTACCACCTACCATTGGAAAGCTTATCGTCTTGCCATTCCAACAATGTATTATGGGTCCAAACCACCCAGCCGTTTGTCCCGTAGAGCCGTTTGAAGGAGCAAAGGTCAGGCTGGTCAGTTTTGAATCCGAGAGCTTCCAGCCGACCAGTCCCGATCATCCCACTATTCTGGCCATATCTCCTTCGTTCGATATTGGATCGAGGTAAAACCACCGCCAAATGAAAGCTTATTATCTTATCTTTCCATAGACATATTATAAGCTCAATTTGACTAGGTAGATCTTCCCGTATCTCGATTTGAGTGGACAAAGGTCCAGACGAGGCAGATTCTGACTGAGGTGGGAGAATGTCTTCGTTTGGTCACTTTAAGACTTCAAATTACTTCAAATTTTTGGTGAGATATTATACACTTGTAGTATTAGAGTTGGATAAGCTGGGGTAAAAAGTTTGGAAGAATTTGATGGAGTTTTGACCCCAAATGAGAGTTGTGTTTGAAGGGCAAAAACTGACCGTTGGAGTACCCGAAGGAACCGGAGCCATTCAAGGACTTTCCGGCGTTGCCTTGGCTCCAAATTTTCGATGAGGCTCCCTAACCCTTAGAAATACATGCTAGCAAGTAGATTAGTGGATAAATTAAGGATTTAAGTTAGTTTAAGGGCTGTTAAGCATAGAACCGGGTATGCCCTGTTTCGGTTCTGAGCATACCGATTCTGTGGGTGGCTATCGGTGTTGAAGTTGAGCTGCAAATTCATCGTTTAGAAGTGTGAGGATGTTAATTGATAGGCCCATGAGGTGTATGTTTAATGGGGTGATGATTTGAGCAAGGAAATTAACGGTTGGATGAAATTTCCTTGGATTGCACGGTTGAATCATCCTTGGACCCTTAGAGCTGAACCATTGGAGTGCTTGGGAAGGAAATTTTGTTGGCTATAGCATAAGGTAAGGGGATTCTAAACCTTTGATAGGAGGATTGGACTCGATTGGGTAGTATCAGTATGAATTTGATCGGTTCTTGGGAGATTATACCGTGATTGTCCAATGTACGTCCTAGAAAGACATAGATGACTTGAATGTATGACAATGCTCGTGCCTTGATTGATTGTCACATTTGAATGCCGAATTTAATTGTCTCGCATGCCATTAATGTGTTGCTCGTTGCTTGAGTTTGCAATTGATTGTGTGCTATGAACTGAAATGAGTATTTGGCATGTCTGAGATATTGTGATACCCTGATGCGTATGAGTCGCGGGGTTGTGTGGATGAATGCCCTGAGGCGCTGAGGCACGAGGTTTGAATTGAATGTCACCCTGAGGCGTATGAGACGCAGGGTTGAAATGACCAATGTCCTGATGCGTTGAAACACGGGACGGAGTTGAGGTGTGTCGACACAGACCTAGAATGAAATTATAAACCTGATGCGTTTACGCGGGTTTGTCAATGAGACGATTTGATGCGTTTACGCGGACCGAGCCTGAGGCGTTCTCAACATAGGCATGAAAGTGAGGCAGACTGGAAGGGTGGAAGTTGTGATTTGACATGGCAATGTGTGTTTGATCCTAATGATGTGAAATGATGCCATGACTGCATGCTTGACATCCGTATATTGTTTATTGATAGTTGAATGCCTCATGTGATTACTTGTACAAATTGTTTGTGATTGCATTTGCCTGAGTGGACGGTCAGCCTAACCTAGGGTTAGGACCTGCCTTACTGAGATTTATATCTCACCCCGTCGTGGGATGAACTTTTTCAGGTCTCTGGCGATGGAAATCCGCGCTTGCCAATGATCGGTATCTAAAGAAGTAATTATAGGAAATTGATTTACACTTTTGTGACTTTAAGGATTTCATATTACCTTGAAGTTAGAGTTGTATCCTCTAAATCTATAGTCGGCATTTATAAGAAGACATTCCCTATGTCCTAAGTCATCTAAAGATTGAACTGAATGGAGAAGTTTTATTGCTTCCGTATGTTTGTATCACTTAGAAGTTTTTAAATGGTTGGCCGACGGATCCTAGGTACCACCGAGACAAGACGGCCATGGTGGAATTTTCCGTGCCTGACAGGTTCGGGACGTGACAGTATACTTATGCATATCTACAAGAACAAGGAGGACATCCAAAATTGTTTTAACTATAGAGGCATTAAGCTTTGAGACATACAATGAAGTTGTGGGAGAGAGTTATTGAGCATCATTTAAGAATAGAGACCAAGGTTTTTGTCAATTAATTTGGATTTATGCAAGGAAAATCTACCATGGAGGCTATTTTCTTGATACGAGAAAGGAAGAAAGACCTTCATATGGTGTTTATTGATATCGAGAAAGCGTATAATAGGGTTTCAAGAAAGGTTTTGTAGTGGGTTCTTGAGAAGAAAAAAGTACCTTCAAAGTATGTAAATGTAATCAAGAACATTTTACTACATGTGTGAAGGCTTGTAATGACACATTAAGTTATTTTCCAATCATATTGGGCTTACATCAAGGTTCTGCTTTGAGTCCTTATCTTTTTACTCTAGTTATGGATGAACTAAACAAGATATTCAAGATGAGGTGCTGTGGTGTATGCTATTTACAGACGATATTGTGCTTATTGATGAGATCAGGACTGGAGTTAGTGCTAAATTAGAATTATGGAGAAAGACATTGAAGTCTAAAGGATTTATGTTAAGTCGAAATCATACCGAATACTTGAAATGTAAGTTCGATAGGTAGGAAGATGAGATCAAGAAGCCGTCTATATGCTTGAATATGAGGTACCCAAGAAAGATACTTTTAGATATTTTGAACCAATATTACAAAAAGAGGGATAGATTGATGTTGATGTAAGCCATTTGAATAGATCTTTGCTTAACAAGGCTAGAAAAAAGAGAATTTTTGTGAGGGAGAGGAAACTTGTCATCTCGGAGGAATTTGTTCAAAGGTTGATAATTGATCACAAGTCTTCTCTTTCCTCGATTTTGTTCGGTTCTCTTATTAACATAGAAATTTTCACAAGCCCATTGAGAACTAGATGGTTCAATAAGTCCATGGGTTAGAAGTTTCTCACATTCTTTCTGGGCAATAGCAAGGTGCTCTGGATTCATGCCAGAATGACTAGACTTGGTAGGGTTGACATCTTCACTCTTTTTGAATGGTAAACAAACAAAGAAAGTGAAATTTTTCCAAAGAGGATGAGAATGGGAAAACTGAGAATGAGTGTCTGTATAACATGATAATAACATCTAAGTGATGGGATCAAGAAGTTCTGGTTGTATGATAAAGAGTCGCTGTATGTCCAGAAATTCTTTGAATTGATTTTCAAATCACAATCCATGTGGGACAATCTTAAGCTGAGGTTATTCAGAAAGAATATTCCAACCAATGATGAGATCTTTATCATGTGAGTGACAACTGTCACGCCTCGCTTCCTTACGAGCGAGCGAACATCCTATCATGGACCTTCCTTTGCGATTATCCCCAGGATCGAACGGAGATCGACACACTCGCGGAATGAAATGCACATGCGAAAGCGATAAATAAACTCCATCGATAAAACTTAGCAAGATGACTTAGAATGCATAACACACAAGTACTTAACAGTCATTCTTACAACATCGAACTTCAAATTAAAACATGACTAGGGTCACTTCTAGGTCTTAACATGTCTTATCCCAAGGGGACGTCCGAGGGGTAGAGGTACAACTATTCCTACGCATCCGGTTTACTAACATCAGTCGGCTTCGGTTCAGGCTCTTCATCCTCAAGTCCAGTGTCGGGATCCTCCACCATATCGTCGGGAAGAACGATCTTAGCAACCCATAGCGCGTCGACAGGTATGACGCTCTCCTCCAATGGTCCAACCAGGGTGTCTCCATCTTGGTACGTCTAAGCTTCATAAGTCTAGGGAATCAAGTATTGGCCTCCTTCATCGACCCAGACCACGCTCGTCGTCTTAGTATGCCATTTACCCTCGCCAATGGTGAACTTCGAAGTCAAGGTCTCAATTTCCATCGGAACTCCAAAACGTCGCACATGGTGATCGAGATTAAGGATTGGGGTCTGAAAATGTGGTCCCACGACGGGGTGAGAATAAATCTCAGCAAGTCGAATCTAAACCCAACCTAGGCCAATAGTACCTCCGAACACTCCAATGCATGCAATTCTACTCACCGAGGCAAGCATGACAAAATAATCCAAATAGCGTGACAATAAAAATAATGAAACATGGCATGACACTTAGGCACTTTAATTCAATCCTATTCAAATCGCAATCTCACACCAGGTCTAAGCTTTGTACTAATGCAATTTCATGAATCAAAACAAGAAAGCCCTCTAGTCGAGACTCATCATTTCCCCTCATAGCCGAACACCCATGGCATAATAATCAATCCAATCGTTCGCGTCACAATTCACGAGTCACGGCCGAAGAGCATTAGGGTTCAATCTACATTTTAGTAAAACATGTCACATTGACTAATCATGTCGAACCTACATAGTTCTTGGCACAATTCACATAGTTAATCCTCTATTTCTATACAAGGCCGAACACTTACGGGGGTCTAATTAGCATCTTCGACGCTTCAAGCAAGCAACTCAACTAACAAACAACATACTAAGATATTATTGAGCCAATTAGTCTTTAGACATGCTTATGGACCACAATCAACCATTTGGTCCTCAAGAAGCACACTAGGCGAACACTAATCTCACGAACCAATCAAGAGTAAGCCGACGAATACAAAACCCAAATGGACAAATTCGGGTTTCAAAAGTTTCACGTCGATTTTACACATAAAAGTCATCAAATCCATCCCTAATTCAATATATTAGTAACCTAGAGTCCTAATAGAGGTTTAGGGACAACTTACTAAGCAAATGAGCTAGCAAAAGTCCACCAAAGAAGGCAGCAGGATCACAGTTCTACCTAGACATGTGAAGGGCAGAATCTGTCCTTGAGAAATTCATGCAAAATCAGCCATTAAGGTCTACCAAAATCCTTCTCACTCACAAGTTGCTAAACACATAAGGCTATATTCTAAGATGGATTACCGACAAAAAATAAGCAAAATGACTCCTCAATGAGTCGTGATTTTTCGAATTGGTCAGGTGGTGCCTTCTCGGGTCCCCTAGGTTCTACGGCGGCTATGGCCCACAGGCGACGATGAGGAGTGGTCTACGGCAGTGTGGGTGGTGTTCGGTAGTGGCCGGCACGGCATGAGAGACCGAGAGAGAAGAGAGATTTCGAGTGTGAGTGAGAGTGAAATGAGAGAGAGTTTGCAAGAAAGAGAGAAAAGAGAAAGATGGGAGTTGAGCTCTTCAAAGCTTGTCTAAAGCTTCCTCAAGAAGCTAGCATGCAAGTGGGGGATAAGAATGGCTGGGTGATGCATTGATAAGCTTGATTGACATGTGTAAGAGTGAATGACAAGTTGGAATGACAAGGATGGATGACGTTTGCTTTTTGGGGTTTTGACTTTTGAGGCCACTCTTGTCTTCTTCTCCATCAATAATATAAGAAGCCAATGGACAATAGTGCGCTTCTAATTTTTCTAGAGGCATGAGCATTTTCTTGGGGGTAGAATGGCAATTTCCATTTCCAGTCTAGATTTCTCTTTTCCGATCATTTTAGGGCGAATCATGATCTTAATTGTTCTTGATGAGGCGGCGTTCAATTTATTTATATTGGAATCTTTAAATATCCGGTAGCCAATCTCGAAGTCCAATTCATGACCAAACTTTGTCAATTGTCATTCCGGTGCATCTCAAACTAACGAGCGGCTCGTAGGAGTTATGCGTATCGACCCGTGATTAATGTCACGTTTAAGAGTTATTCGAGCCATGGCGATCTTGGTTGTCATGTAATTACGAGGGTCAATCACTAGCTCCAAACGACGTGATCACGGAAGAGCCAGTCGGCGACTTCATCGAGGAAGCGAGAAGGAGATCTCGAATGTCCAAGCTAGTCCAAGTCAGGAAGAGGCAAGAAATTCCTTCAATCTCATTATAGGATAGATGTATATTGCGTGATCAACCTTCTAAGGAGTTCGAATGAGGTCTTTAGGGTGAGAAGATTCTGTGGTCGAGATTAGTGCTGGTGCAGTTTGATTCTGTTCTAGGTGTGTGTAGATAAAATTAAATTTGAGCTCCATCGCCTAATTTTTGTGTTAAATTGGAAGAGCTAGACTAGAATATCGTAGGTATGTGAATACCTAGTCGAATCGAGATAGTTTGGAGCTGATTTGCAAGTTTAGAGCAGAAGCTATGTTCGGTTTCTAGTGTTGTACCTGTTCTTATTTTTGAAACTTTTTAGAGTATAAAAACCGAACTACATTATGTTAGATTGCCTTAATTTTTATGTAGTTATGTTTGTGTATTGTGGAAGTGTAAGTGATTGGTTAAATTGAAAGGTAAAAGGCCTGTTTTAAGAGTGAAAACCGGTTCTGTTCTAGATCAGATTTTCAGATATGAAATTTGGTGAAGGAAATGGTCAATTCGGAAATTCTATAAGGATATCAACATGAGGAATGAAGTAGTAGTTCCTGATGATTTTCGAGATCAGTACTTGATGTATTTGCTTGATAGAAAAGTAAATGGCATAACTAAACTAAATTGTCTTATTGTTTCGAGTGGATTGTGATATTTGTACTTGAACCGAAGAATGCTAGGTTCGAATAAAATGAATGCCATTATGTTTCCATGTATGTTCTCTTGTGAATGTGAGAATTTTTATGTTGGCCGTACAACATGGAATTGCATGCAAGGAATGAGATAGAGAACTAGTGGTTCTCGGCCAAGCATACCCATACATGGATCGATGCTTGAAGAGATATGAGGAATAATTTCTCTTTAGTGCACTAAATCAAGTTGACACCCCTGAGTTGTGTGTAGGGTAGCGTCGTCATGCGTCGCGGATGCCCTGAAGTCGCATCACGCATCGTGGAACTTTTTTGGTAATTTTCCTATATCATCTTACCTCAAATGATTGACTCTGGGCTATATATGCTTACTTTTTGATAGCTCAAGGCTCTCCAAATTCTTGAGATGTGGAATCTCGTGGGGTGATCTTTTACCAAATGTTGGTGTAAAACCCTGGGCTTGTCCCAGTTCGCCCCACTTGACCGAAGAATTCGAGGCATGTTTCGAGTTTGGACTAGTGATCCGGACTCGGCTTTTGTCCCTCTTCCAGAGTCTCCATCTTCCGAACTGAAGTTGACCTTTGGCTTTGTGCACAATTGGTATCACCAAGCAGCTTTAAGTCTTCTGTTATTTCTCGAAAACTTATTTATCAAATGATTTCTAGTGCCATGGAGGTAGGGGAAATAATCCCGTCGCTTTTTCGTAATAAACTTTCCATGCCTTGTCATCGAGGAAATATATCCTAACATTTGAACATCAACATCAAAATGGAAGGACGTCCTTCTAGTGCACGAATTCAAGAGTTCTCCCAAATTGAGAAATTAGTTGGAAACTGACCCAGAAAGAAACTCTAGCTTAATTGCACAGCGGGATGTCAAGGTTAAGAAAAGAATTCTGACTGCTGGATTAAGCCTTTAATCTGTAAATAGCAACCACCCACATGTAACGTAAATCAACCATGATATAACGTAAAGAAAGGGGAATCAAGATTGAACTTTCCTGGTGTTAACGGAACAAAAATATGAAGATGGCTGCTATGCACTATGCAGTATTACCTAAGGGTATCAACGAATCGGATCGGGTCGTGTTCTAGTCATACCCGACCCGACACAAAACATAGCATGGTATGGCCCGACCCGAAACAAGGTCGAGCGAAACATGACCTGAACATTGGGTCGGGTTTCTGATCTATTTTCCCCCCCTTTTCTTATAAATCTAAAGCCCCCGAACGTAATATGCAATTCATCAAGCTACAGATGAACATCAAAATATTATAACAAACACTGTACAGATGCCATTGATAGAATTAAACGTTCGTCCAAATACTAACATCTGATATTGTATCAATTTATGGCACAAGTTTAGGCAAAATTACAATCTCATAATGTTCTATATCAGTAATTGCGATTTGCTCGATTATGAGAATGGAAAAAAAAAAAAACAAACTTTCTTACAAAAAGACCATAAAGGGAGGGGAGGAAATAAAGCAAACAACCATAAAACTTTAGCAATTTCCGCATTGGGAATGACTCTAGGTTAGGCTTATCTCCATTTGAAGTGTAGAGACTGCATCATACATTGTGACATCAAGGCAGATAACATCCTTTTAGATGCTGAATTCTGTCTGAAAGTGGCAGATTTTGGCCTGCCAAAGCTTGTTGGCCGAGATTTCAGCAGGATGTTGACAACCATGAGAGGCACAAGAGGGTATCTTGCACCGGAGTGGATATCCGGAGTGGCGATAACAGCAAAACCTGATGTTTATAGCTATATGGAATGACGCTCTTTGAATGAATCTAGAAGGAGGAACTCAGACCCAACATAAGATAGCTGAAGGAGGTAACCTGCTTAGTCTTTTGGACTCAAACTTGGAGGCAAATACTGATACCGTAAAGCTAACTAGAATTTGCAGAGTTGGTTGTTGGTGTGTCCAAGAAGAGGAAACTCGCAGACCATCTATGAGACAGGTTGTTCAAATTCTCAAGGGGGTGTCAGATTCCCAATGCAACATAAACCTTCTGACATATTTCAAAACCTACAAAGCAGAATTGCCATCAACCATGAACCTCGATACAAAGTTGCAGTCATAATAGTCAGAGGTAGGAAAATACTAGCAATCTAGAACTTCACAAACAAGAGATATTAATAGTTATCTCAGGGAAAATGTAGAGGAGTCCACACGATCTAGAAGACGAACTATGGTGAAACTTAAGCATCTGACAATGAAAAAGTCATCCAATTGATAAGTCCATGATATCTATTTGCTCAGATAGTACCAGCTTAGTTCACCAAAAACCCTTTGCAACAAATGATGGAGAATGGTCCATGTGTTTCTAAAATCCTAGAGTCAGAACATTGCAGTTTAGTTGACCGCTATCCTTTCACCCAAAGATAGAAAGAAAAGCCAATGCACACAAAAAAAAAAAAAAAAAGGAAGGAGCGATCGGGTCCAAGGCACTTATTTATCACAAACTAAATCCAAAAAGCAAAGCGCAGAGAAGGACAGAGAAATAAGAAATTCTACATTTTACGTCATCCGCCAAGCATGACTATAAAGACTACAAATCACAACAAGCAAAGTGTTGTATGAAAGGATTGTATTATTCATTAACTCAGGGAAAGGAGAAATACTATATATATATATATATATATATAGTAGAGATAGACCTCAACCCTAAGACATCTAAATAAAATAAACTAGGCCTAATTAACTAGGCACACTAACATTAACAATAAACATAAGAGGTTTCAACACTCACCCTCAAGTTGGAGCATAGATATTGGACATGCCTAACTTGCTGAAATGGTATGAATCAAGCGCACGTTCAAGCCTTTGGTGAAGATGTCGGCGAGCTGATCATTGGAGGCAACGAAAGACAAGTTAATGAGATTGTTGTCCAATTTTTCCATTATAAAATGACGATCAATTTTCACGTGCTTGGTGCGATCATATTGTACTAGATTACGAGTAATGCTTATAGCAGACTTGCTGTCACAATAAAAACACATTGGTTATGAAACAACAACTCCAAGATCAGTAAGAAGGGTCTTTAGCAAAAGTATTTCACAAACTCCTTGAGCCATAGCACGAAATTCAACCTCAGCACTTGAGCGGGAAACCATAGCTTGCTTTTTACTGCGCCAGGTGACTACGTTACCTCCAACAAGAGTACAATAACTGGAAGTAGATCGTCGATCATCTAAAGATCCGGCCCAATCAGCGTCTGTATAAGACTCCACAGAAAGATGACCATGAGGTGCAAATAAAATCTCTTTCCCTGGAGCAGATTTCAAATAACGAAGTATCTAGTGAACTGCTTCAAGGTGCGACGAATGTGGATCATGCATATATTGACTCACCAAGCTCACTACATAAGTTATATCGTCGAGTATGGGAGAGATAAATTAACTGACCTACCAATCGTTGGTAACTTCCTTTATCAACAAGCTCTCTCTCTTTAGACTACAAGTGGCCATTAGCCTCAATAAGGGTTTCAGCCGGCTTACATCCAAGCATTCCAACCTCAGTCAACAAATCCAGTATATACTTCGATTGGGAGAGAAGTACCCCTTTTTTCAGACCGAGCAACTTCAATACTTAGAAAATACCATAGATCTCCTAGGTCTTTAATTTCAAACTCTCTCCCCAGATATTGTTTAAGACGAGAAATTTCTACGAAATTTCTATTGTCTCGTTCCCAGTTACTACAATATCATCAATATATACAATGAGAACAACAACTTGAGTACCTTATCGTTTGATGAATAAGGTATGATCAGCATTACTTTGAGTAAAACCAAATGCACTCATAGCCTTTTGAAATTGACCAAACCAGGCTCTAGGGGACTATTTTAAGCCATATATAGCCTTCTTGAGTTTGTACACATGACCTTTTGTGACATTCTGATTTTCCTGTCATTTCGAGACTTATTAATGAGAATATATCTAACAATGTATTTAAGTCGTATCTGATTCGGATATGATCAATCTCGAGTTAACTGACCAAAAGGGGAAGGCTAACGCGAGACATGGTACATGGACTTAAGGAACTCGAATAGGAAATGACACTTTGACTGTAAGGATTGTCGAGGAGACATTTAGAGCCATGAAATGCCGATCTAAGAACGATTAAGGAATGCATTGCTAGCGTTATACGATTGGAGCGCGGGTGATGCCGCTTAACCAATGTATAATTTGTAAAATTTTCCTAATCGAACAATGAAGATCGAGACCATCGAAACTAGTAATAGACCCTCGCAATTACATGACAACCAAGGTCGCCATGAACTGACGAGCCCTAAGTATGATATGAATCACAGAGTCGATACGCGTAACATCTGCAAGAGCCGCCCGTCAATTCGGGATAGACTGAAATCACATCTGACAGAGAAATGATTTAGAGACGAGTCTTGAAATTAGAAAATAGAGAATCAAGAATTCCAACATTATAATTGGATTGGTCGTCGCCTCATTGAAGAAAATTTGAATTAGAAAAACGACGTTTTGGATGTCGAGGGTAAAATTACCATTTTGCCCCTCAAGTCTTGACCTTTCCTTAATAAATGGATAAGGGTATTTTGGTCAATTACAATACCCCTTAGCTGCCGAAAATTAGGAAAAATAACAGCCCTTGGATGAAGACTTGATTGACATGAAGATAAGTGTCAATGGATGCTCAATTGGCATTAAATGTCCAACTTTTAACCTACCATTCTTCATGGTTGACCCTCAAATTTATGCATACAACCCTTCACCCCTCCATTCTGTAGAAACCCCCTCTCTCCATAGCCATCTTCTTCTTCTTCTTCTTCTTTTTCAAGCTGTGAGCTGCTGCACCGCCGACCAGCCACTGCCGCCATCTTCACGCCGCTTGACCGCTGTCTTTGGTGACCTCCAGCGATCGAGCCAACCACCAGAGTCTTCTTCATCCTCTTGCCGACTAGTTCCAACTTGAATCAAGTCATTTGACCACTCAGGAGCTCCGACCAACCATTTTCCCGAGAGTCAACGGAAATTGTCGCAGCTGGAGGTAAGCAGCTGCTTGAACTCCATAGGACTTCGAATCGTTTGAATCTTTTGGCCAAATTTTGTGGACATCAAGGGAACATGTATACTGAGTTGTGGTAAAAATTTGGACTGAATTTGATGGAGATTTGATGATGAAAAGGTATCGCCTTTGATGGACCGAAACTGACCGGCGGTAGGCTTGGAGGAACCAACGCCGTTCGTGGACCATTTGACGTCACCTTGAGCTTAAATTTTTGGTGAGGCTTCCTAACTCCTAGAACCTTATATTAGCAAGTATTTTAGTGGAGAATTTGAGGATTTATGATAGCTTATAGGCTGAGTGAGCGAGATATGCATAGAACCGAGAATGCCCTGTTTCGATTCTGTGCATACCGAAACTTTGGAGGCTGTAAGCAATGGAATTGAGCTCCAATTTCATCGTTGAGGCTCATCAGGATGTCAATCGATATGTCAATGAGGTGAATGTTTAGTGAATTGATGAATTGGACGAGAAAATTGACAGATTGGGTGAATTTCCTTAGGTGTACGACTGACTTGTTCTTGAACCATTAGAACCGAAACATTGGTGTGCTTAAAGGAGGGTTTTTGCTGATTTAATCTTGAGGTAAGAAGTTTCTAAACCTTGGCTAACAGGATTGGACTCGATTGGGTGAATTGGGTATGAATAGGTTGGTTCTAGTGAATTATGGTGTGATTGTTCATTGTGCGTTCTCGAGATGTGTAGATGGCTTGAATGCTTGTTGAATGCTTGTGCCATGAGTTGATTACCACATTTGAGTGTTGAATCTAATTATCTCGCATGCCATAGATGTGTTACTCGTTACATGAGTTTGCACTTGACCATGAGGTTCTGAATTGAAATGAGTTTTTGGCATATCTGAGAAATTTGTAACACCCTAAGGCGTTGAGACGCGGGGTTGTGTGGAATTGTACTTTGATGCGTTGAGATGCGGGATTGAAATGGTCAAAGTCCTAATGCGTTGAGACGTGGGACGAAATTTGATATGTGTTGACATGAATCTGGAATGAAATTGAAAACCTGATGCGTTTACGCGGGTTTGTCAATAGGATGGTCTGAGGCGTAATTACGCGGACTGAGCCCGAGGCGTTTTAAACGCTGGCGTGCTTAATCTGAACAATGGAGGCCTTGAAGGGTGGAAGGTGTGACCTATTTTGGCTACGCGTGCTTAATCTGAATTATGAGAACTGATGTCATGAATACGTGCTTGACGCTAGTTTGTATCTATATGTTATTTCATGACTGCTGAATACTTCATGTGGTTGCTTGTGCATTTTGTCCATGATTGCATTCACCTGAGTGTACGGTCAGCTTAACCTAGGGTTAGGACCTGTCATTTTGAGATGTAAATCTCTCCTCGTTGCGAGACCACTTTTTCAGATCCTAGGCCGTGAGAATGCTGCCGATCAGATTAAGTGACCCGAAGGAGATGTTTGCGTATTTTGAGGAGTTCCCGAACGGACAGGGAACCGTTTACGTTAGGAAGTGTACTGTAGTCTGGGTCGATGAGGGTGGAAAGAGCTAGAAGTCTCATAGGTTTGAGTCTTGGTTTCGGAGGGTAGGACAAGTTACTACTGGACCATTGAAGCCCACCGAGGTACCCCGTGAGGTAATCCCTAGTTGGTGTCATCCCGCTCGAGATTTTGTGGAGGTTGAGGGGTCAACAACTGGTTCGAGGAGCATTCCCGAGAGGACTCCAACCCTAGAAGACACTGACGAGGTCATTGAGATCAAAACTTCCGAAGATAATCTGGTGAAGCAGTCAGTAGATGAGATGATGGAGGATACAGTGGAGGTATGCTCGGAGACTTTCTGGGAGTACGAGCCTACCGAGGACACCGAGGAGATCGACGGATCTAGCAGTTCAACCTAGGGGTTTCTTGGCTTTACGTAGTAGTCTTTTGATGATGACCCTCGTTGGTCTGTAATCTTCTGGGGAACTTAAATCTTTGTCGTCTTTTGGTGGAGTCTCGATTTCCCCGACCTATTAGCTGGGTTAGCTTACCTGCTCTTTTGTATGAACTCACAATGATGTATATTGATGTTCTCGTTACCCAAGTTTCCTTGTTATTGTACGGAGGAGTGTCATCGCTTCCGCATGCTTTCGATCATTCGCATCTCTCGATCTATTGAATCCTAGGACACTCGAGAGTTTACGCTTGTAGGGGGTCGTGCGCTCGCGCCCGGGGCGCGGGGTGTGACAACCCGCCTTGCTTGGCTTCAGAGCAAGGTCAACTTGATCCAAGTTGATTGAGGATTGGAGTGATAAGGAGAATTAAGTTGGGACAAGACAGATAGCGAGACCTTAGGGAACTTGTTAGAATAAGGCACGAGACGCATGGCATATGACTTGGCGCATGTGATTGACATTTGGTCATGACACGATTATGGTGGCTTTTGAGGATTAAGTTTCATGTTTAACGCTGAAAGTCATTTTTGAATTTTGATCTGTTGAGTAAATGAGCATGGCTAGTTCTGGTGAACCGTTGAAGTGGACGGAATGGGGTAATAGCCATGGACTGTTTATTGAAGTACCTCTGAAATTAGTTGTGTGGAAGGTCGTTATGTTATGACTGTTTTCGTTAAGGCATAATTTGGTAACTCTGGACTTGGTTGGATGAATGAGTTACTAACTCCTTGGTGGATTTGTGGTGGTCCAGGCTTAGTGAATTTGTGGATTTGTGGCGGATTACTCCTTGGTGGATTTGTGGTGGTCCATGCTTACTAACTCCTTGGTGGATTTGTAGTCGTCCAGGCATATAAGAATGAGTAATCCGCCTAGAAGACTTGGAAGACCCAAGAGTGGAGCCTCTAGTTCGAGACCACCTGTGGCGGAAGACCCGAGGATGGATAGAGTGCTGAGAGCACTAGAAAGAAATGGCGACCTCATCGATAGGCAAACTCAGGATAGGGATGTTGCCATAGCTCAAGTAGTGGGAGCCGCAATAGCCGTTGTCAACGCCAATAGCAGCAATAATGGAGGCCATGGAAACAACGGCGATCATGACCAGGCAATGAGGTAGGAAATGCCCAAGAGGAAGTTGTTGTGGCCAGGCAGATAGGCCAACTGGTCGAACAATTTATCAAGTTGAAGCCAACCCAGTTCGATGGGACTGGAGACCTTGAGTTGGCGCTAAGGTGGATCAAGAAACTTGAGAAGGCCTTTGGAGTCTTGAGATGCACGGATGAAGAAAAAGTACTATTGGCAATTTACTAGTTGGAAGGTACCGCAAATGACTGGTGGGCTACCATCAAGAATAGAGTCTTTTCGGAAGGGACAACCTTGACCTGAAATGCCTTTACTACGGCATTCAATGACAAGTACTTATCCGAGATGGCTCGAGAAAGAAAACAAGTAGAGTTCTTGCAAGCGTCAAAATCATTTGACCGTAGACCAGTCTGAAGCTGAGTTCTTCAAATTATCAAGGTATGCACCTCGGTCGGTAGAGGATCCCCTAGAGAATGCAAGGGGATTTCGAGATGGACTGAGGCTTGAGCTTCGTAGCCAGATGATAGTTCTGAACCTGAGGACTTACAAAGAAATATATGAACGAGGACAGATGATTGAGAGATATCTGAAAAAGAGAAATGCCGCATATGGGTCGCGGTTTAGTTCATTCAGAAACAATTGTCAGATTGGTAAAAGACCGGTGACTGGTAATAGACGCTTCGTCCCTCCAATAAGAAAGAACATAGTGAAGCCGCAGAACCCAATGAACTGGAGTTGCCGCCTCTGTGGCAAAAGGCATGGTAATGACCTTGTCCGACAAGGACATGGGCGTGCTTCAAGTGTGGTCAAATGGGCACTCGGATGAGGACTTGCTCGAACCAAACCCTAGTGAATAGACCTCAAGGGCAACGACCACAGGCAGGACCGTCAACTGCCACTCCCCAAAATGATCAGAACCGACCCACAGCTTAGGGAAGAGTATATGCAGTGGCACACAGGGAAGCGAAAGAAGCGCCAGGCATGGTCACAGGTACTGTTTATTTGTATGACCAAGCTGCTTATACTTTGTTTAATCCTGGCGCATCACACTCGTTTGTGTCTGCTCGGTTTGCTGATTTAGTTGATATTGAATTGAAACCGTTGAGTGTGATTCTGCATGTTACTACCCCGTTGAAGGCTAATGTACTGGTTTCGTTGGGCTGTGCTGATTGTAAAATCGTGATTGATGGTAATAAAGAGAGTATCGACTTAGCTGTGTTGTCCATGTATGACTTCGATGTGATCATAGGAATGAACTGGTTAGGTAAGCTAAGGGCGGTAGTTGATTGTAGTAGTAGGATAATCTGTTTCTATCCGGAAGGTCGTCCTAGTTTTGAATTTGTGGGAAGTCGATGAGGAACCTCGATTCCTTTAGTCTCATTGCTTGAAGCGACAAAGTTGATGCTAAAGTATGTCAAGCGTACTTAGTCGTAGTTATGGACACGACTGCCGAGGAGCCTAAATTAGAAAATATTTCGATAGTGCGTGAGTTTCCTGACATTTTTCCTCAAGAGTTACCAAGGTTGCCATCAGAGCGAGAAATAGAATTCATGATTGAGTTAGGTCCCGGAACGGAGCCAATCTCGAAGGCACCCTATAGGATGTCCCTATCATAACTGAAAGAGCTAAAGGTGCAAATGCAAGAATTATTGGATAAGGGATTTATTCGATCGAGTGTTTCACCATGGGGAGCGCCGGTGTTGCTTGTGAGGAAAAAGGATGGGTCATTGCGTTTATGCATTGACTACAGACAGTTGAATCAAGTAACTGTAAAGAATAAGTACCCACTGCCGAGAATTGATGACTTATTTGACCAATTGCAAAGAGCTGCGGTATTCTCAAAAATTGACCTAAGGACCGAGTATCATCAGTTGAGAATTAAGAAGGAAGACATACCTAAGACTGCTTTTGGGACAAGTTATGGTCATTACGAATTACCGTGATGCCTTTTGGACTGACTAATACTCCAGTCGCATTCATGGACTTGATGCATCGGGTGCTCAAGGAATTCTTGGATAGATTTGTTATAGTCTTTATTGACGATATCCTAATTTACTCAAAGGATAACGAAGAGCACGAAGAGTGTCTGAGGACTGACTTGCAGATCTAAGGGAGCACTCGCTTTATACTAAGTTTAGCAAATGCGAGTTATGGCTGAATAAAGTGACATTTCTTGGCCATGTAGTATCTGGAGAATGTATTGTTGTGGATCCTACGAAGATCGAAGCCGTTATGAATTGGCCTAGGCTTACTACGGTCATAGAAGTTCGAAGTTTCTTAGGATTAGCAAGGCATTACAGACGCTTTGTGGAGAAGTTTTCATCCATAGCTATTCCACTAACGAGATTGACTAAGAAAGAAACTAAGTTCGAGTGGACAGACAAGTGTGAAAGGAGTTTTCAGGAGTTGAAGCATCAGTTGACGACAACACCTGTATTAATGATTCCATCAGGTCCTGGAGATTATAAGATATACAACGATGCTTCGTTAAAAGGACTAGGCTGTGTGCTAATGCAACATGAAAGAGTGGTTGCCTATGCGTCCCGACAACTGAGACCGCACAAGATGAACTATCCGACTCATGATTTGAAATTGGCAGCAGTCATTTTTGCTCTGAAGATCTAGAGGCATTATTTGTGTAGTGAGAAGTTTCAAATTTATACAGATCACCAGAGCCTGAAGTATATATTTTCTCAAAAGGAATTGAACATGAGGCAGCGTCGATGGATGAAGCTACTTAAGGATTATGATTGCGACATATTATATCACCTTGGAAAGGCAAACAGAGTCGCGGATGCGCTCAGTCAAAAGTCGAGTATCGCCTGTCTACTGGTAAAAGGATGGTCATTATTTGAAAATTTAAGGGATTCTGAATTTAGATTGGAACTCTGTCAGCTATCCAGTTTGATGGTCACACTGAGAATAGAACCTGAGGTCTAGGAAAGGATAAAAGCCTTGCAGCCGACAGACCTAAAAATTCAAAAAATCCTGGAGATGGAGGCTACGAAGAAGAAACTAGAGTTCTAAGCGTTAAAAGATGGAATTTTGAAATTTCGAGGGCGTCTATGTGTACCAAAGGACGAAGAGCTCAGAGGAAGGATTTTATCGGAGGCTTACAGAAGTAATTATAGTATCCACCCAAGTAGCACGAAAATGTATCAGAACTTGTGTCAACATTATTGGTGGAACGGGATGAAATTGGATGTAGCGAAGTATGTGGCGAAGTGCTTAACATGCTAGCAGGTGAAGGCATAACACTGTAAGCCTGGTAGATTGTTACAGTCATTATAGATTTCTGAATGGAAATGAGAACACGTGACTGTGGACTTTGTCATGGGACTACCAAGGAGCCAGAGAGGTCATGATTCTATTTGGATAGTCGTGGACCGGTTAACCAAGTCTGCACACTTCATTCTTGTGCGAAAGGATTTCGCGATAGATAGATATGCCGAGTTGTATATGCAGCAGATAGTGAAGCTACATAGAGTACCCGTGAAGATCACATCGGACAAAGATCCCAAGTTTACGGCTAATTTTTGGAAGAGTCTTCAAGATTCCATAGGAACTCGACTACAATTTAGTACGGCATACCATCCATAGACATACGGACAATCGGAGAGGACAATTTAGACGCTCGAAGATATGTTACGAGTGTGTGTTATAGACTTCAAAGGTGGATGGGAGGAGCAGCTGCATTTGGTGGAGTTCACATATGACAACAGTTATCAGCAGAGTTTTCGAATGGCACCTTTTGAAGCGCTTTATGGAAGAGCTTGCAGGACCCCGATTTGCTGGGATGAGGTTGGAGAAAGAAGTATTACAAGCCCAAAGTTGGTAGAGCAATCAGTAGAGGTGGTGAAAATAATTCGGGATAGACTGAAGACGGCACAGAGTCGTCAAAAGAGTTATGCGAATAAACGACGTAAGCCTTTAGAGTTTTAAGTAGGCGATCATGTCTTCCTTAAGGTGTTGCCAATGAGAGGATTATCTCGATTTGAAAAGAAAGGGAAATTAAGTCCAAGATACGTAAGACCTTTTGAGATTTTGGAACAGATTGGGACCTTAACCTATAGGATTGCCTTGTCGCCTAACTTGTCCCAAGTACGGAACGCCTTCCATGTATCAATGCTACGGAATTACGAACCGGACCCGACGCATGTACTGGATCACGAGATTATCGAAATGGATAATAAAGCATCATACGCAGAAAAGCCAATTAGGATCGAAGATCGAAAGGAGCAGATTCTAAGGAATAAGACAATTCCATTGGTCAAAATAGTTTGGGAGCACCATGGAATCGAAGGAGCTACTTGGGAAAGCGAAGAAACAATGAGGCGTCAATACCCCCATCTGTTTGAGTAACCGGGTTTATTGTAAATTTCGAGGATGAAATTTTTGTAAGGGGGAAAGAGTTGTGACATTCTGATTTTCCTGTCATTTTGAGACTTATTAATGAGAATATATCTAATGATGCATTTTAGTCGTATCTCGTTCGGATCTGATCAATCTCGAGTTAACTGACCAAAAGGAGAAGGCTAACGCAAGACAAAGTACGTAGACCTAGGGAACTCGAATAGAAAATAGCACTTTGATCATAAGGATTGTTGAGGGGACATTTACAGCCATGAAAGGCCAATCTAAGAACGATTAAGGAATGCATTGCTAGCGTTATACGATTGGAGCGCGGGTGATGCCGCTTAACCAATGTATAATTTGCAAAATTTTCCTAAATCGAACAATGACGATCGAGACCGTCAGAACTAGTAATAGACTTTCGCAATTACATAACAACTAAGGTCGCCATGAACTGACGAGCCCTAAGTCTAATATGAATCACAGAGTTGATACGCATAATGTCTGCAAGAGCCGCTTGTTAGTTCGGGATAGATTGAAATCACATCTAACAGAAAAATGATTCAGAGACGAGTTTCCAAATTAGAAAATGGAGAATCAAGAATTTCAACATTATAATTGGATTGGTCGTCGCCTCATCGAAGAAAATTTGAATTAGAAAAACGACGTTCCGGACGTCGATGATAAAATTACCATTTTGCCCCTCAAGTCTTGACCTTCCCTTAATAAATGGATAAGGGTATTTTGGTCAATTACAATACCCCTTGGCTGCCGAACATTAGGAAAAATAACAGCCCTTGGATGAAGACTTGATTGACATGAAAACAAGTGTCAATGGATGCTCAATTGGCATTAAATGTCCAACTTTTAACATACCATTCTTCATGGTTGACCCTCAAATTTGTGCATACAACCCTTTATCCCCTCCATTCTGCCGAAACCCCCTCTCTGCATAGCCATCTTATTCTTCTTCTTCTTCTTCTTCTTCTTCTTCTTCTTCAAGCTGTGAGCTGCTACACCACCGACTAGCCACTGCTTCCGTCTTCGGTGACCTCTAACCGTCGAGCCAACCACCAGATTCTTCTTCATCCTATTACCGACGAGCTCCAACTTGAATCAAGTCATTTGACCTACTGAGGAGCTCCGGCCAGCCATTTTCCCGAGAGTCGAAGGAAACCGTCGTTGCTGGAGGTAAGCTGCTGTTTGAAGTCCGTAGGACCTCGAATCGTGTGAATCTTTTGGCCAAATTTTGTGGACATCAAGGAAACACGTATACTGAGTTGTGATAAAAATTTGGGCTGAATTTGGTGGAGATTTGATGATGAAAAGATGTCGCCTTTCATGGACAGAAACTGACCAGTGGTAGGCTTTGAGGAACCGGCGCCGTTCATGGACCATTTGACGTCAGCTTGAGCTCAAATTTTTATGGTAGCTTATAAGCTAAGTGAGCGAGATTTATGGTAGCTTATAGGCTGAGTGAGGGAGATATGCACATAACCGAGAATGCCCTATTTCGGTTCTATGCATACCGAAAATTTAGGGGCTGTACGTGGTGGAATTGAGCTCCAATTTCATCGTTGAAGCTCATGAGGATGTCAATCGATATGTCAATGAGGTGTATGTTTAGTGAATTGATGAATTGGACGAGAAAATTGACGGATTGGGTGAATTTCCTTAGGTGCACGATTGACTTATTCTTGGATCATTAGAACCGAAACATTGGTGTGCTTATAGGAGGGTTTTTGCTAATTTAATCTTGAGGTAAGAAGTTTCTAAACCTTGGCTAAGAGAATTGGACTCGATTGGGTGAATTGGGTGTGAATTAGGTTGGTTCTCGTGAATTATGGTGTGATTGTTCATTGTGCGTCCTCGAGAGGTGTAGATGGCTTGAATGCTTGTTGAATACTTGTGCCATGAATTGATTACCACATTTGAGTGTTGAATCTAATTGTCTCGCATGCCACAGATGTGTTACTCATTGCATGAGTTTGTACTTGATCATGTGGTTCGGAATTGAAATGAGTATTTGGCATGTCTAAGAAATTTGTGACACCCTAAGGCGTTGAGATGCTGAGTTGTGTGGAATTGTACCCTGATGCTTTGCGACACGGGATTGAAATGACCAAAGTCCTGATGCGTTGAGACGTTAGACGAAATTTGATATGTATCGACATAGGCCTGGAATGAAATTGAAAACCTGATGCATTTACGCAGGTTTGTCAATGGGATGATCTGAGGCATAATTATGCGGACCAAGCCTGAGGCGTTTTAAATGCGGGCATGAAACAATGGAAGGTGTGACCTGTTTTGATTATGCGTGCTTAATCTAAACTATGAGAACTAATGTCATGAATGCGTGCTTGACGCTAGTTTGTATCTATATGTTATTTCATGATTGCTGAATGCTTCATGTGGTTGCTTACGCATTTTGTCCATGATTACATTCACTTGAGTGTACGGTTAGCTTAACCTAGGGTTAGAACCTGTCTTACTGAGATGTAAATCTCACCCCGTTGCGGGACCACATTTTCAGATCCTAGGCCGTGAGAATGTTGCCGATCAGACTAGGTGACCCGAAAAAGATGTCCGCGTATTTTGAGGAGTTCCCGGACGGACAAAGAAACCATGTACATTAGAAAGTGTACCGTAGTATAGGTCGATAAGGGTGGAAAGAGCTGGAAGTCTCATAAGTTTGAGTCTTGGTTTCGGAGGGTAGGAGAAGTTACTACTGGACCATTCAAGCCCACCGAGGTACCCCGTGGGGTAATCCCTAGTTGGTGTCATCCCGCTCGAGATTTTGTGGAGGTCGAGGGGTCAATAACTGGTTCGAGGAGCATTCCTGAGAGGACTCCAACCCTAGAAGACACCGACGAGGTCATTGAGATCAAAACTTCCGAAGATAATCTGGTGGAGTAGTCAGCAGATGAGATGATGGAGGATACAGTGGAGGTATGCTCGGAGACTTTCTCGGAGTACGAGCCTACCGAAGACACTGAGGAGACTGACTGATCTAGCAGTTTGACCTAAAGGTTTCCTGGCTTTACTTAATAGTCTTTTGATGATGACCCTCGTTGGTTCGTAATCTTCTGGGGAACTTAAATCTTTGTCGTCTTTTGATGGAGTCCCGATTTCCCCGACTTGTTAGCAGGGTTAGCTTACCTGCTCTTTTGTATGAACTCACGATGATGTATTTCGATGTTCTCGTTACCCAAGTTCCCTTATTATTATACAGAGGAGTTTGTATGTCATCGTTTCCGCATGCTTTCGATCATTCGCATCTCTCGATCTATTGAATCCTAGGATGTTCAAGAGTTTACGCTTGTAGGGGATCGCGCGCTTGTGCTCGGGGCGCAGGGCGTGACACCTTTTTTCTCCAGGCTAGAAAAACCTAGAGGAATGTTCATATACACTTCTTCTTCAAGTTTCTCGTGAAGAAATGCATTCTTCACATCCAGATATTGTAAGTCCCATCCAAAATTGACAGCACATGAGATAATAACTCTAATAGTTTTCATCTTGGCAACCGGTGTGAATGTCTCAGTGTAATCAAGGCCATAGGTGTGACACTCTGATTTTCAGACAATTTCAGACTCATTAATGAGGAGTAAATCTAGAAATGTATTTTAATCGTATCTCGCTCGAACCTAATCAATTTGAGTAGGCTGACCAAAAGGGAAAGACTAACGCGAGACAAGGTATATGGACCTAGGAAACTCGGATAAGAAATGGCGTTTTGACCATAAGGATTGTTGAGGGGATATTTAGAACCATAAAAAGGTCGATCTAAGAACGATTAAGGAATGCATTGCTAGTGTTATGCGATTGGAGAGCGGGTGATGCCGCTTAACCAACGTATGATTTGCAAAATTTAGCTTAATCGGACAATGACGATCGAGACCATAAGAACTAGTGATAGACCCTCGTAATTACATGGCAACCAAAGTCGCCACAAATTGACAAGCCCTAAATGTGATATGAATCACAGGGTCGATACGCGTAACGCCTGCAAAAGCCGTCCGTCGGTTCGGGATAGGCTGGGATTACGTCCGATAGAGAAAACAATCAGAAACGAGTCTTGAAAATTGAAAATGGAGAATCAAGAATTCCAATGTTATATTCGGATTGACCGTCGCCCTATTGAAGAATATTGAAACGAGAAAAATGACGTTCCGGACGTCGAGGGTAAAATTACCATTTTGCCCCTCAAGCTTAAGCCTTACCCATAGGAATAAGGAAGGGCATTTTGGTCTTTTAAACCACCCCAAGGCTGCCGAAAAAAGAGGATGAATTGTGGCCATTGGATCAAGTTAGAATGACACTTAGAACAAATGTCCAAAAATCAAGCTTGGAATGGCCATGTCCACCTTTATCCACCTACCATTCAACCATTGACCTTAAGCCTTGAATATAACTCTTTTTACTCTCTCTCATCTCACCTTGACCGGCCATACACCCCCTAGCTCACGCCAACTTCTTCTTCTCTTCCTCTTCTCTTTCTCAGTCGCCAACCAGCTTCTAGGCTCCTGTTTGCTGCCGCCGATGCCACTTTTCGGAGACCACCGGCTGGCAAGCCGACCACCTGAGCCTAGCTCCACCTCCTACCGACCTCCTCGAAGTGGAAGCAAGTCGATTGGGCCACCGAGGAGCTCCGGCCAAGCATTTCTGCGGAAGCCGACAAAAACTGACCCAATCTGAGGCAAGCCGAGTTTCTGACCCCTTAGAACATCGAAATGTTGGAATCTTGCGACCAAATTTTATGGAGATCCAGAGGACTTGTATATCTATCTGTGGTAAAAAGTTGAGCTTGATTTGATGAAGTTTTGACCCCAAATGGGTCTTGTGAACCTTGAATAGAAACTGTCGGTTTATTGACTTGGAGGATCCGGCGACTTTTGAAGAGATTCCAGCGACGACGCGATTTCAAACTCTCGGTGAGACTCTTGGACCCTTAGATAGACATGTTAAGAAGTAGGTTAGTGATTAAATGATGGATTTGGTGGAGATTTAGGACTAGTTATGCTCGGTTTGCATAGAACCGAAAATAGCCGGTTCGGTTCTGTGCAAGACCGAATTTGTGGAGGCTGATGGCTATGGGTTTTGAGTCTCAAATTGGTGATTTAGACATGCTAGAATGATGAGCATGTGTTAATTGAGATTTGTGATTCATGGATGGGTGAATTGGACATGGAAATTGACAACTGGTTGGAATTTTCTAGATTGTGCGGTGAGATTGGTCTTAGACCATTAAGGGCCGAATTTGAGGGCTTAAAAAGAGAATTTTGTAGCATCAAACTCAAGGTAAGGGAATCCTAAACTTAGGATAGGAAGATTGAATTCAACTAGGTGAGTCGGGCGTTAATTTGATTGACTTGTGAGAGATTTCCAAGAGGATTGTTCTTGGTACGCCATAAGCTAGTACATGGAATTAATGCGTGCTAATGCTTGTGCTTGAATTATCTGCCATGTCTGAGTGTCACTTTGATTGTCTTGCATGCCATGAGCATATGAATTGTGCTTGAATTGCACTTATTGTTATGTAAATGAAATGAATTGAAAATCATGGCATGAGTGAGACATGGCGATACCCTGATGCGTATGAGACGCGGGGTGGTGGAATGAGTACCTTGAGATGCTGAGGCACACGGTAGAGATTGTGTGGCGACCTGATGCGATCTAATCATGGGGTTGAGATGGCCACGGCCCTGATGCGTTTACGCGGGACAGAGCTATGAGGTGTCGACACTGGCCTGGAGTATCATTGAAACCCGATGCGTTTACGCGGACCTAGCCTGATGCTATCTAATCACGGGCATGAGAATGAGGCAGGTAGGAAATGGTGGATGTGGTGATGTGGCAAGACGAGTGTACATATCATCTGAATGTGTTATGATGCTATAACTGTGTGCCTGTCATATGTGCTTTGTTATCTGTGTTTATATTTGCCTCGTATATCTATGAGTTTGACTTATTGTAATGTGTGACTATCTAAATGGACGGTTGGCCTAACCTAAGATTAGGATTCTTTTACTGAGATGTGTATCTCACCTCGTTGGGAACCCTTATTTTTATAGATACTAGGTCTTGACGATATGGCCTATTCGTTTTGGAGACTCGAAGGAGATGTCCACTTATTTTGATGAGTTCCCTGACGGGCAGGGAACTATTTATGTAAGGAAGTGTACTGTTGTTTGGGTAGACGAGGGTAGTACGAGCTGGAAGCCACATCGATATGAGACCTCGTTTAGAAAGGTCGGGGACGTGTCTATCGGGCCGCTGAAGTCCAATGAGGTGCCCTAGGGAGTTGTCCCTAGTTGGTGTCACCCACTCAGGACTTAGACTAGGCTGAGGGGTCGGTTGCCGGTTCTAGGATTGGACCGGAGAGGACCCTGACCATGGAGGACACGGAGAACGAAGTCATTATGCTGAAGGCAACCGAGGAGGATCTCGCGAAGCCATCTGCCGAGGCGACCATGGAGGATACTATCAAGGTTTGCTCAGAGACCTTCTCAGAATATGAGCTCACGGAGGACGCAGAGGACACCGAGGACTCCAGCTGCTCGTCTTAGGAGCTCCCAGTTTGTCAGTTTGATCCTTTGGTGGCGAGCCTGACCCTATCTCTTTTGGATGTTGATGATGAACCCTTTTTGTGTACTTACCCCGTCGCCCCTCGTGTTAGCGGATTTAGTAGCTATGTATCTGTATGAATAGTTGATATTATGTATGACCGTATTTGCACTATCCATGTACCACTTATATTTTGTACGGAGGAGTTATTTCATTAGTGCTTCCGCGTGCTTGATATGTATTGTGTCTCTTGACTTATTTGAGAATCTTGGGACCACGAGAGATATTTGGTTTGTTTGCAAGGAGTCGCGTGCTCGTGCCCAAATCGCAGGGCATGACAATAGGTTTAGGTATAACCCTTGGCCACCAAGCGAGCTTCGTAGCGGTCAATAGTTCCATCAGCCTTTTGTTTGACGACAGACACCCATTTGCATCCAGCAATACTTTTATCTCGGGGAAATTGAACTAACTCCAAGGTACCATTTTTCTTAAGAGCTTTCATCTCTTCTAACATAGACTCCGTCCACCTTTTGTTAACTAAAGCCTCTTGCCATGTTTTGGGAGCAGCTGAAGACAATAGAGGCAAAGAAAAGGCACGATAGGATAAAGATAATCGATCATATGACACAACATTGGATATGAGATGTTGTGTACATGAATGTTTTCCTTTCTTAAGTGCAATAGGTAAGTCATCAGTTGTATCAATAATCTTAAAGGAAGTGTTATTACCCGGAACTATGGTTATAGGTCTGGTAGGAGGAGATTTGTTGAAGAGTAGAGTAGTGATAGAGGGGGCTTTATGAACATTCTATCGTTGAAACACAATCAGGTACTGAAACTGTTCTTGAATCGGAGGAACCTTTGCTAAATTTTATGCATTGGCAGAGTCATAATTTTCAGTAATTGTCGAGTTTTTAGTACTTGCCGCCAAGTTTGTTGGAGTTGTGTTTTCTGTATTGACAGCAGCTGTAGGATCTAATTTTTCACCCGAAATATTCGAAATTCCCTAAATGGGTATCACATTCAAACTAAAGGACACATCTTCACCATGAGTAGGCTCCCCCTAAAGAAGTATCCGCGAGTAAAAAGGCTGAGACTCATGAAAAATAACATCCATGGAGACAAAATAGCGCCGAGTAGAACGACAATAGCACTTGTATCCTTTTTGCGTGGGAGAATATCAAAAAATATGCACCTGAAACTGCGAGGGGCAAGTTTATCGGTTGGGTGAGTGATGCGGGCAAAACATTCACACCCAAACACCTTTGGAGGGACCAAAAACTTATGAGACCCAGTAAGAGTCTCAATGGGAGAGCGATATTGGAGAATACGTGATAGAAGGCGATTGATTAAACAAGCCGTACTCAAAATGGCATCACTCCAAGAGATGGCGATTCTTGCGTTCCGTCATACCATTTTGTGCAAGAGTATCAACACAGCTTGTTTGATGTATAATACCATGGTCATATAAAAATGCCTGAAAATCTGACCTGATATATTCCGTTCCATTGTCACTTCGAAGGATATGAAGCTTTCCATCAAATTGTGTCTGAATCATTACTAGAAACTGCTAAAAGCATTGGAAGACATCACTCTTCTGTCGCAATAAATAAACCCAAGTAGTCCAGGTACAACAATCAATAAATGTCACAAACCAACGGCGACCCGAAATAGAGGATACATGAGAAGGACCCAAAACATCCGAATGCACAAGAGCAAAAGGTGCATCACTTTTATTATTAATAAGAGAATAAATAACTCGATTTTGTTTTACTAGAACACAAGAATCGCAAAAGAAATCTTGACCTCTACATTTATCAACTATACTGGACAAATCTTTATTAAAGTTCCAAGCGATGCATGACCCAAACGGCGATGCCAAACATGTAACTCTGATAGGGCTGCCGAGGAAGCTGGAGTGATGAGATGAGCTGATGGTGGTGAATCGAGCACATATAAGCCCCCCTCTACTCTACCACGACCAATCTCCCGACCCGTTACCTAGTCCTGCACGACACAATGAGATGGAAATAAAAAACACTTGACACTTCAGATCACGGGTCAAGAAATCAATTGATAGGAGATTAGTGTAAACTTTAGGAACATGTAAAACAGATGATAGAGTAATACACAGGTAATAAACATCGAGCCTTGGCCGGTTATAGGGGCTAAAGAACCATCAGCAACAATAACACACCCACGCTTAGAAGAATGAGAATAATTGACAAAGAGTGTAATATCACTACTCATATGATGTGTGGCACCCGATTCGAGGATCACGACTGAGAGGATTTACACAAAACACAGAAAAAACTACCTGACTGTGCGAAATTAGAGGCCAAAGTGCCAGAGACCGATGATGTAGTGGTGCCAGGGTTGTCTACGTGGCATGCTAAGAAAAGACGCAGACTAGTCAACTCGACAGTAGATAGAGAGTCCGAAGGAGCTGCTGGTGGCTGACTTGGAGCTTCACCCAAGTATACCTGAGGCCCAATTCGACCTCTTCCACGACTACAGCCAGCATTGAAAGGACACCCATGAAGTTTGTAGCAAGTTTCGTGGGTGTGACGTTCTTTTCCACAATAATCGCACTTCACAACCATTCTGTTATTGCCAAAACAACCGCGAGATTCACTTCTCGTAGTAGTGTAATAGACAGACCGCTCTGGGACAGCGGGATGATGCATTGCGCTCCGACGTTTTTCCTCTAGATGAACCATGGCATAGGATTGTTCCAAGGTCGGAAATGAAACACGACACAAGATCTGGGCCCTAATCTGATCATACTCCATATTAAGACTAGCCAAGAACTCAAACATGCGAAATTTGTCTACTCTCTTTTGAAAGGCAGCAGTGTCGCGGGGATTGGTAGGATGAAATCATCATAAAAATCTAGTTCATGCCATAAACTACGTAACTCAGAGTAACATTGAGATAAGGACAACTCCCTTTGCTTGGTTTCATGAATTTTCTGTTGAAGTTTATAGATTTGGGCATCATTCCCCACTTGAGAATAAGTATTCTGAGCAACCTCTCACATCTTTGCTACTGTATCCAAGAATAAGTAGCTACGGGCAATAGTGTCAGTAATTGAATTGAGGAGATAAGCCATAACCAACGCATTCTTAGAGACCCACTTGCGGGTAGCATCATCTCCAGTAGTAGGTTTCACGCTCTTGCCAGTAAGATAGCTGGTAAGACCACGCGAAACAATGGTGAGATAACAAGAGTGAAACCAAATCAGGTAGTTAGAGCCATCTAACTTTGATGGGATTTGTCAGAAAGGAGGGACATATACCAAGAGCACTACGGCTCAATTCCCCAAGAGGGTTAGAAGCTTTTTCTATCTCTGACATGGTCTCGAGTAATAAATTGTATCAAACAGACACGATTCAGATCATATAAATTGTATAAAAAATTATTATTGGTTGACATCAAAGAAGCTCTCGGAAGGTAATGCACGAAGTATGAAGGTTGCCAACAGCATTGAGAAGAACAAAAAATCAGTCGCAGTGTCTTGATGAAGTCAGGCGACCACTGGAAACCACCAAACAAGGATTGTCGAATCTGAGTTACTTCAGGTCATCATGAAAAAAGGGTCGTCGAACCTTAGGTATCATAGGAGAGGAAGTCGCCTGACCTGATTGATGTCAAGCGACACCCAAGAAGAAGTCGCCTGACCTGCTTGATGTCAGGCGACAACCAAGAGGAAGTCGCCTGACCTAGAGAACGTCGGACTCTAGGTCCCCCGGCCCAGGCGACTCAGATCTGACGTTGGTTCTGGGTCGCCTGACCTGGGCGACTCAGATTGTGCTTCGCCTGGTTTGAATAAGCTCGGCCAATGCTGGTATTGAAGGTGGTTTGGTAGTTTACGTTGACGGAGAGAAGTTTTGGGGTTGAGAGACTAATTACGCTCTGATACCATGTTGTATGAAAGGATTGTATTATTCATTAACTCAGGGAAATGAGAAATACAATATATATATAGTAGAGATAGACCTCAACCCTAAGACATCTAAATAAAAAAAACTAGGCCTAACTAACTAGGCCCACTAACATTAACAATAAACATAATAGGTTTCAACACAAATTCTGGGAAACATATTGAGAAATGATCACCTATCTACTGAAATCGGGTCATAACAGGTGCCCAAGTTATTTGCGGAAGGAAGGATTAATCAACCGAGAAGTCTGCGGTCTGGTTATTAGAAAGAGAGCAGGGCAAATACCAAACGTAAGAGAAATAAAGACAACATATGTTTATAAAGATAATTCAGAAATCGGCATCATTAACCGAAAAGCATAAATAATTATTCTAATTCGCTTCCATTTCCTACATAATAGAAATTCAGAAACTGTTGCTTTTTTTTCTTTCACTTGACAATCCGTAGTCCGCTTCACTCTCTTCCATAGTAAGCAAACAATTCAAGCAAAACGTATCCTTCCACTCAAAACAACTAAAGGTCAACGTTTCACTGAGGAAGCTCCTTGCCTAAATTCATATTGCGTAATCGAAACTTACCTTGGATTATCAGTTGAATTCATCAAAGCAAATGAGGTATAGTTTATGGAAAGAAATCACATTAATCTCAATGGTCTGGTGATCCAACGTGAACGACATGAGAATAAATTTTCAGCATTTGGGAGAAAATGCTGAGAATCTCTTTCTCCTCTCAATAGTACAGATTGTACAGTTTATGGAACATTATTTCAGAATCCGCCGATCAGAGCAACCTACACTTAGCGATCTCAAAGTTGCAAGAACTAAACCAGTACCGATCATCTGACAGACAACCGCGCATCTCAACGAATGTGATTTGTAATTCACACACATAAAGGGGTCGACCGAGAAGGTTTCGCCGGCCAATCAGATAGCAAGGCGTGGCGGCTGGGTTGCTTGGGCATGACTGGAGCTCAGAGATTGAGAGAGGTCAACCGATGGCGATTGCAGCCACTCCAGAGTCCGACTAGGTCCTGTGAGCGAGAGGACAAAAGTAGACCACGTTCTCGCCGATGGAATAAGAAGCTGCGTTACTTCATCTCGTTCTCTGTTAATGCCCATTAACAAGTACCAAAACCCACTACTGCAACATTAGAGAGCATCCTGGGCAAACATCACGAGCTCCCCAATTCTAGTTACTGGACAATTGCGCAAGCTTACAACTGATCTACTCCTACTACGTCGCGAGAACAGGCAATCCAATGCACCAAACCGAACTGGCATCAATTCCGCTACAAATAGCAATCGCGCCACTCCCTCTCCCAATCAAGTCACCAACAGACAATAGACAAGACAGAAAATAGTCAAACAAAAAACGTCGCATTTGATCTCGCAATAGCACAAGAACCACAAATCAGGGAGGAAATTTGAGCAGACCTCAGATGCGTTCCGACCGAGAAGGGATTCACGATGGAATCCAGATTGGAAACCCGCTTGAGTCAGATCCTAAACTGCAGCCACAAGAAGAAACTTGACCTAGGACGATCACCAGCTGAGGAGGGCCCTTCGCAGATTACAGCCACCCCGCCAAGGGGAAGGAGGAGGAGGAATGGGAAATCGAATTTGAATTGGGTCGAGCTAGAGATCTACGAGAGGGAGAGACGAGATTTGGATCTGAGAGACGAGATTTGGATCTACGAGGCGAGTGAGCAACTGCACCGTGCGAGCAAGAGGATGAAGGTGCACTATGATCGTCGATCGAAAGAAAGAAGTTGTGCTGCATTAGCTTTACGGTTTATTTTATTTTATTTTGATAACCCAGGGAACCCCCGCACGGCTGACAACCGGAGAGTAAACCCTGAGGGCGACACGTGCTAGCCACCACACACGTGCCACCGATTAAATCACCCTGCGACGCCCAGAATTCGAACACTCAACCTTTTGCGAGAGGAAGAGTGAGCGCTCCAACAGTGCCACCTAGGCGAGTGGTAGCTTTAAGGTTTATATGTGTTTCACTATTTCCCATTTTTGTGTTGTTTTCGTGTTTGGACTAGGCTTAATTTTGTGTTTCCTTATTTCCGTGTTTATATGTTTGGGTATTACCCGAACACAAACAAGATCATAACAATACCTGACCAATTTTCATGTTACCCGAACACAGTGAGACCCGAACAAGAAGTTCGTATAAATTTCAAGTTGGGTTGGTTCATGTTTCGGGACGGGTCTCTTGTTCGGTGTGGACACCCCTAGTATTATTACCTAGAAATAAATCTCTTGATTGACAAAAGCAAATCAGATGTTGTCGAAGTGCTAGATGAGCAGGCGCAGCATTAGTTCCTCTTACTTGAGTTTCAAAGCCAGAATGCAATACAAGACACACCCACCAATCCAAGCACTGTTTTACAGAGGACCATCAAATGCCCTGAATTTGACGCCAAGGCACTGGAGACATGGACAGAGTTTTTGGTGCAGGAGAACCAGCAGGCTTAGCACTCAAAGCAGTAGAATTATCTTACTTTGGCCTCCCAAAAAGAAAAACAGCATACCCCTTGGCGCTTTGGAAGAATTCAGCGAGTGAGAAATGCATAAAATTACCAGAATGAGGACCGAGCAAAGGACTAGCCAAGTGATTGAGTAGCAGAAGAATTAGCTTCATTCATAGGATGGTCAGGAATTTTGGACTAAACAAGTGCAGCAAACCTTTTGAAAATTTAGAAGAGGATTTAACAGGGATATTATAATTTTGATCCTTCGAGTCTAGCATTTCCTCCAAGTACACAATAAAACTGACTGAGGTTTATTCATACTCATCGTTGAAATGTCCACATCAGATTATTGTTTGAGAGCTGAAACCTTCCCTATGTATAGGAGGCACAAACAATTCTGCAAAGGTTTCCAGAGACATTTGAAGTACCACGCTATAAAATCGCGGAATTCTTTCACAAGTTCAGGTCCAAATATCTCTTCAACACACAATATTGCATAATCTAACCTGGATCTATCTATATGCAAAGGTGTTGCTTGAAAGATTTAATTTTTCTTTTGATTTCTTTTAGTTAAAAAAAATATGGACCCTAAACTACTCGGCCCCCTACCCCCAAACCCTTAACCACCAGGCCAGGTGCTCAGTTGGCAAGGCACTAGCAATGAGACCAACTACAAAAGCAGTATATATATAGTCCCATAACCATTTTCTTTAGTACCGACCCACACAGATAATTTTACAACCACTAAGTAGGTTTCAAAAGTAAGTTTGTTGCCCACCATCATAAGATGTGCATTCTCCAATTGCCTAAATCCAATCCCTAACTGCAGAACTAGGAAGTTTAGGGATATAACAAACCACTTTCCCAGTTTACCACTTCAAAAGGAGCACCTTGTCTCGACAAAGGATTGAGAAGGCCATGTGTTAAGCATAGTGACACCGATCCGCTTTGAGGAGGGAGATTTTGATTTTTTCCTTTTTTTTTTCTTTTTCAATAGATATGAAAATTCGAAAGATTCCCCGGGAGAAAAATAGAGATGTCTCCTACGTTACCCGTAATATGTGGAAGTATCGACGTAATTTCATAGAGTCATTCGGTCTGAATGCTACATGAAGAACATAAGCCAGATGACGGAACGGGAAGACCTAGGATGTAGAAGTGATTGTTTTCACTTAAAGGGGGGGATGGCTAATGAATCCTACCAACATGAACTCTAGGACCAAGCAATTGTCCAACAACACATGAATTCCATCATTCAACTCCCTCCTTTAGAAGTAGTAATAGGGATATCAGTTAACATCTCCATCCGAGAAACTCACAAGTATTGGTATCAGATCAGGAGAATACACACATTCCGGTAAACCAAACCAGATGAAAGAACATAATGGGTATGATTTCTCAAAGTTTCATGTTATAATAATCACAAACATGAAGAGAGTAATTCATTGTAATTCAAGCAATCACTTACGCATTCTGAAAGTAAATTCGAAGAAACAGGACAATCCAAGGTATATTTGCTGAATTAGAGAAGATTCCGAATAATTAAATTCAGATAGAAATCAGGAAAATCTGACAAAGGTTGACCGATAAGAGTGTACTAGAAGCAATTTAATTTAGCTAGATTCGCTCGATCAGGCTCTTATTAAACTTGTTGGCAGCCAAATTTGACTGAAAAACCTTAGATCCTGTCATTTAAAGAAGTTTCTCTAGAGCCTCAGCGAGAGAAGCATCGCGCACTCATCCAAAACTGGTACCTGCTCATGATTTTGAAGCCATGATGATTATTAACTCATCATCGCAAGTTTCCTATAAGGAATTCATGAAGCATGGAGGTGCCACAGGATACACTATGGAATTGTACAACGAAATAAACATAGCACTCGCTCATGGCATGTCAGTCCAAAGAGAGATTAGAAAGTATCTTGATAATTAGCCTAACAGCTAGCAGATAGAATGAAAAAGAAATCAAAAACCATTCCTGATTTGACAATTGTGGTTCAACTATCAAAGTATAAAGAGATAGTGACAGGGTAATCATCTGAAAAAAAAAAATCTTTAAAGAGATCCCACAGGATCGTTAATGCTACCTCCGAATCAAAACCATCTCCCCCCCCCCCCAAAATAAATAAATAAATAAATAAATAAATAAATAAAAACAGGGCCAGATCCATACAAAACGGATAGAGCCTACATATAGCCATAGAGGCATGTAGGGAATAGCATGCAGAAGGAGGTCAAGGTTACAAACAATCTTCACAAAAAAACAAAACAAATGATGAAAAAACGAATTGAGAGAACCACATGGAAAGTGCACTATCAATAAGAGGAACACCAATAACTTGACATGATAATAAAGCAGATAGACAATTTATTTTCACGAACAAAGTAGAATACCTTATCCTGGAAGAAACTGAGAGAGAGAGAGAGAGACTACTGACATACGTAATCCAAGCGTGGATCCATTTTTCTAACACCATCAGTTGCTCAGCCGAATGCTATGGGCTTGATTCTGAGACCACATGACGAAGCAATCAAGGAAAATGGAATGGCAAGCATGTGTGTGTCCCACTATAATGCACAAAAAGGAAGACCAACAAAGAAGAGGAAAATGGCAAGTGAACCTATTGAAAAATGGAATACAGTTAAACAACAAGCATTACACTTAAGCAAAATGACCGTTGTCTTCCAATAATACCTCCAAACTCAGGGAATAGTGGAAAAAACAGATTGCAAAGCAAAACAAAAAAGAAAAATTAAACAGGCAAAGTTCACTCTTAGTTTTAAGATTGGTTCAGTCATGCCATCTTTCTTTTTCAGGGCCAGCTTACACAGTAGGCAAGCAGGTGTAACAAGAGAGGATCTTCAGCTCAGAAAAGAGGTATTGACATTCGAGCTACCAGAAGCCAGGGAAATTGCTGCGCTTTACACCTTCAAAAACAGTTGGCTCCCCATTTATAGTCCTAATAATTATCTCAGTATGCAAGGATTACAAAAAAAAAAACAATGTGACATGATAAACTTGTAGTTAAAAAGAAATACTAATCATCTGAAGTGTAGTGTAGTGTAAAATGTTCATGTTTGAACTGTTAACACAAAAGACATAAATCATTCATATTCTCCGGCTATTTCAATGCCAGCCTAAATAGCATAGAAGCAACAAAATTCTGAAGTTGACATTAATGGATGCACATTTTTATTGAAATTGGATAGATACTATGTACAACAGCTGACATGAACTTCCCATCAGTTCAACTAATTGAAGGATTGACAGAAGACACATCCCATGCATATACCTCGTACTCAGTACGAGGTGCAGCCACTAAGGAATAGCTGGCATACAAAGAAATACATATTTATGAACAAGTTCAGCCACTACTCAGCTTTCAATGCACCGGTCCCTTATTTCCAATCAAGCATGTCTAGTAGCCAGAGTACCTCGTCCTTGGAGTTTGCAGCATCACAGAAGTCCACTTCAATACCAAAAACATCAATGACGCCCTCATTCTGATCCTTGTCCATAAAAAGCAAAGAAATCCATGCTCGAGTATTAGAAATGAAAGGATAGAGAGGAGAAAATTCGAGGTATTCATATGCCATGAACCTATTTGACGTTCGATCTGTATACCCAAAGAGTGAGTTATTGATGATGCAAGCAACTCTATTAGAATCCTTGCGTCTTACGAGCACCGACACAGTCAGGTTTTGGCTGAAAGCCACAGTGAATCTCGGATCTACAGGTAGTGTCATCTTGTACTGAGGACACTCTAGATGAAGCCTAATCCCTTCACTCACTCCCGAAGGTGGGTTCTTTATTCCAGCCTCAAGAAGAGGGCCTGGAACCACTTCTGAGAACATCAATTTATCCTCAGTCCATATGTCAATAAAGAATTCCAAGTCCTCGAAGCAGAGTCTCGGGGGAAGAAGTGCTTGCCGTTGCTGGCGTTTGCGGAATGTTTGATATAGTTTGTAATAGGTTACCCTAAACGAGTTTGGTCGTTTGCAAATCGAAGGCCATCTTCTGGCACAGAGGCACTTCCAAAAGTAATCGTCTTTGGCTATCTCTCTCCATTGCTTACACACAGCCATACAAGAAGCCAGGTCTGTACCATCCAGAAAAGGGAAAACGGCCTTCAGAACTTCGTCATACGACGACATCTCGGCAAGAACAAAGCAGCCCGTTCGCCAACAGCAGCATAAAGGCACGGCTAGAAGATCACATCCCCTAACAAAAACAAGAGCACGGCTAAAACACAAATTTAAGATCCGATCTACTAGATTAGAGACATAACCAGACCAAATTCAGTAATCAAAATCATCATATCAGAAACAAAGATAACGCCCATCCCGAAATGGGTCAATGAAGAAACCCGCGGAAATCACGAAAGTTCGCACAGAAAGCCAAAAAGTCAAGCAAATAGACCGCAAATGCAGAAAACCAAGATCGGATCAGGGAAAAATTTGGCAAAACTTCATGACTCACCCTTATTAGATCGGCGAAAATCTCACGATCCAACCCAAAGTCAAAGCCTGCCGAGCGATGTTGGCGAATGCTTGGCTCCCGAAATCGAAATGCACGAACAGGGAAAAAACCGGATTTCATCAACGAGAGAGATTCAGAACATCACCATGCATATCGATATTGGGGAAGGAACCAGAGGGAGAAGTAGGGAGTCGAGAGAAGAACTTCCTTTATCGGGCCTAGCGATGAGGCCAGTGGTTTTTCTAAGACGTCACGTCAACAGCGTGTCGGCCCGTCAAGACCGGTACTAAGTAGAATAAAAAGATGCGTGACCATTTGAGCCTGAGGCCTATCCATTCCGTCAAAGAAACTCTGAATGCTTATAATAGTGATAAGTTCCTTGCCAAGAAATTAAGGATATGTATGATAATAATTTTATTTTTGAGAACAATTTTCGAATAAAAATAATTTTTTTAATTCTGTTCTCATGAATCAAGAAGAGTTTTTTTTTTACTGTCCATGGCTGTTAAGGGCCCCATATGATAATTCTCCAAAAACGTGTATCGTAAAAAAGTGTTCCTAAAATGTTTCGGGATCAATTTTGAGAAACAGAAATAATTTTAGAGCAGAAACAGTAAAAAAAAAACTTGTTTTTGTGTTTCTAACACTTTTTAGAAATATATTTTGAAATTTTTTAGAAAAAATTAGGAATAATTTTTTTTAATACATTCTCTTCTCTTTTGTTCTTGTACGATATTGACATGTGATTTTTTTTATAATTTTATTTTTAAAAATTAATTAAGAATATCAAAACAATTCATAAAAAATTACAAAATTAATCTTGGAAGCTTTGGCCTAGCCTTAGGAACTAATTTTGAATAAAAAATATTTTTTTTTCTAATTTTTGACTTATTTCAGATTTATTTTAATTATAAAAATAGTCAAAATAGAAAAAATAGTATTCGTGGCCAGAAAAATGTGCAAAAATAGTCCATATTTTTATTTTAATTCTCTTTTCATTTTTTCCGCTTAAAGTTTTAAAATTTTAGTTTGGGATCACATGCATCTTCATTGAACATAACCCTAAATTGACTAAAAAATTTCATTTTAAACCATTTTAGCTAAATATTTTTACTTTTAGAGTCATGACATGAGACTTTAATGCCCTGCATCTCATTTCAATCCTCATGTTTGAAACAATTGCACAATTGGATTAAAAAGACCTAAATGAATAAATATTTTTCATTTTAGTCCACAGTTTCACTCAAAGCGTAGTTAATATTTTTCTAGGAGTTCCTGTTTAAAGGTAATCGTACTTTTAACAACTTAGGAATATTTACGTGTGATTCATAATTATAATTTTTTCTGTTTATATAAAACATATTTGATATTCTCGTTATCCAATTTCAATTGATCTTCTCTTTTATTTTATTTTATTTTTTTGTTATAGTTGATCTCATCCATATTATAATTTGAAAAATCGTGCATAAATTACTCATTTTTGTAGTTACCAAAAGCGTTTCTTTTCATTTTTTCTTTTTATTTTGGGAATAGAAATTTTATACAGTTACCAAAGGAGTTTCAGTTTCTTTTTGCTCCAGGAATAGATTTTTTTGTAGTTACCAAACGTGTTTTTGTTCCGAAAAATCATTGTTAGGAACCAAAACAAAAAAAAAAAGTATTTCTATTCCAAAAGTTATTTCAAGAACAAAAACATTATCACATGCAGCCTTATATGTTCCCCAAAATAGAAAAATTAACTACGTTACCAAACAAATTTCTATTCTTTTTCTATCTTGGGGATAAAAGAACATGAATCAGAAAAAATAGGCCCTAAAGCACCATGCTTGGTGCGTCTCAAGAGGATATTCCCGTATCTCAGTTAAAATGATAGAGAAAATCAAATGTGATTGATGCTCCATTTATTTTGTAGAGAATGAACAATTTGAAAATTGTATTTTAAGACAGTCATTCATATTGCTTGAAATAAATAGTCAATGTAAAATATAATTTCATTATTGACAATAATTTATATCTAAACACTTTTATGAACGATTAAGATATTTTCTATTTTCATTTCTACTGATTGTATAAGTAATTATCTTTTGAAAAAAATTAATTTTTTTTAAATAAATGCATCATGAAGCAATAATTGTTACTTTGTTGCAGCGTGGGTGAGTGGCTACCTTTACAAGGATTTGTTTGTTTCGCGGAAAATTATTTAGAAAATATTTTTTTAAATGATAGTTTGTATCATTTAAAATAGTTAGTTAATAAAATTATTTTTATTTTCAATAATAATTTATGTATAAATATTTTCAGATAAATTTATATTTCGTTCATTCATTGTTGTGACCAATACAAACGAAACAAAAGTAGCTCCAATGTAACCCACTTATCACACTTTTGTATGCCCTATATAATAGCCGCATAAGCCAGCTACCCGGTATGCGCTTTGCATGATTATATACTGGTAAACTTATTTGTACAGATATTAATACTCTTTCAAATTATTACTATCAATAATTTTTACGTAAATAATATTTGGGGTTGTTATACATTAAGCACAGAAAAGACCATGTAATAATGCTTCAAATTGGGCATACAAACTGCGGTCTGAAATTTTGAACTTGATAGAAAGTAAAAAATAGACGGTATAATAGAAAATTTAGAAAGCAGAGTGAATGAACATCCAACTATTGAACGCGCAAGTTTGCGTGTGATGTGAATTTCGAATGTAAGATGGCGCGAATGACATGGAAACTAAGTATGACATGCGAATGGCATCTAAGACATTTGACTTACACATAAATGAATGATATGCATGAGGATGCACGAAATCCGACACGAGTGAACGAAATGTATATGGGTGAATTGTATGTTAACGATGTGGCAATTGAGTGAGACACGCACGTGCGATGTGTATGATAACGTGACAATCAAATAAGACATGTTCTAATGACATATATAGTGACATGGCAAAGGCGCATGCGAAGGTGTTTGAGAAATTCCCTTATAGAGTACTTGAAGGGAACACATTCCCACGATATGCACAACAGAATTACTCGAAATTAACAAGCCCAGAATCTTACTTGAATCACTAATCAAAAAAACGCATCACAGAATCGCACTTCGATTTTTCACAAATTAAATATACACAATGCAGCGAGAGAGTTCAGTCGTCCGTTTGACATTTGGGAGAGATTCATCGTAATTCTTTTGTCAATGTTCTTCTCTATGAAGAAGATGCGTCGCTCTATTGGAATGAACGACAGACGTTAACGTAAGGAAGAAAATGTGATCTTTATATCACGTTCAAGGATAAACTGACTTTGGCAATTATTCCTTTGGTCAAGGGATAGGATGCCCTACATGGGCGGACCATATCACTTCCTATACACCCTCGTTTTCCAACATCTCTCACTCACCCAGCCATCCATAGCTCTCACTTGCCCATGAAGGTTTAATAACTCCAACTCGCCCACGAAGAGTTAAATATAATTTTCTGACTTTTCTGCAAAGTTCATATCAACAACTAATTTGTGCAACCAGTATGCTGTGAGAACTCGTTGCCTATATTCTTTGAGAGTATATAGCAGCTCAAAATGGGCATATTAACTTAGAATATATCCAGTATGCAATACTCTACATAAATCAATTACATTTACATCATATCTCTCTTGGTCTCTTTAAGCATTTCATATGCATTGTATTCACAATCATGATTAAACTCAAATTGTAATGGCTTGGACCCACCACGCTTATAGGATATTGTCAGCTTTGGAGTGCAGCATAAGGCTTGCCAACTCCTCACGGTTTTATTTCTTCGAGGGCCACCCATGCAACTCCTAAAAAAGCGTCTTGCAAGTTAAGGAGAGCTCAACAAATATAAGTCATTCCCAAGTCTTCTCTCTAAGTAACGTGAGACAAGGATGTGTAATCCCCCTCCATGGGATGGTACACAAATAATCAAAATTGATCGATCTGTGAACACAAAAATAGAATATGACATCAAAATAAGTTGATTTTCCTCTTCCCTTAAACCTCTCAATCTCAATTCAGCTCGCTTTTCTAAAAATGTCACGCCTCAAACCCATCGAGCACACGTATATCCCACCAGGCCGTTGATCTTCAATAGTTTTCCAAGATTCCTCAGCCAATCATATAACAATTTGACAAAAAAAAAGAAAGATCGTGGAAGCCATAAAATTGCTCCATACAATTCCATAATGAGATGACTCAGAACAAATGTGCATGCACTTTTCATAAATAAAATTCTCCTCAGAAGTTGGCACGGTTAAGTACCCAAAATTCAATTCCTAAATCCTCAAAATCCAGATTCAATCCCTAAAGCCACAAAATACATAAAACCATTCATGTTATTACTTCATCGAGAGCTCATCCTCATCTCGCCTGTATTTCCGTCTTCAAGGACCTAAAAAATTAATCCACTATTGGGGTGAGATATATATATATATATATATATATATATATATCTCAGTAAGTGAAACCTAAACCTAGACCTGAACACCAATCCCCCCAAACCACATATAAATGCCACCAAGATGCAAGCATACATCACTGCAATCAAAATAGGGTTATCAACAACCAAGCATGGATAAGAAATACAATCAACCATACTCAACTTCAAGGTTTCAAGCTCACTGCACATGCAACACGTGATTCAATACACAAATCTACTCATTGCCAGGGTTTTTAGCCGCGATACTTGCTTGGCACTCTTCCCAACTGATATCACTGGGGCCATTGGTCAATCGATATCTTTGTACCACTAGAACCACAAGCTAATCGGTATTTTCATCATTAAGACTTTTAGTCAATTAGTACCACTAGGGCCACTGGCCAATTGGTACTTCAGAGGCTTACAACCATTTATCATTTCAAGGGCGCACAATCACTCGATACCAGTGGGCCACAGGCCAATCGATATCACTGGAATCATAGTCAATTGATATCACTGGGGTCACAGTACAATCGATATCATCAGGGCTCCAAGCCAATGTGATCTCTGGGGCTACAGGCTAACGATCGCTGGGGCACTATAGCCCATTCATATAGCATTGTCACTGTAGCCGTTTATATAGTATAGGCACTATAATCAACTCAATAACATAGGCACTATGGCCAGTTCAACAACATGGCTTTATAGGCACTTCAATATTATAGGCGCTATAGCTATATAAGTCACGTAGGCGTCACAGCCAATTAAATAATCAAGGTCTCAATAACCAAATATGTCATCAAGGCATATCATAGTTCAATCATCATGCTATGCCATTCAAGTCATGGAATCCACTACTCAATCAAGTAATTCAAGCCATAGGCTTCACCAAGCAATCAAATCCTTCAACCACTTTATCCAGTAGTATCCAAATGTTCAAGCAAAGGTTTAAGAAACACTTACCTTGATCGATCAGCAAAAATTCACACCAAGGGATCCTTTTCAATTCCACAAGTATGCAATCCACCAAGAATCCCTCGTTAACCTAGAAAGGTTCATCATTTTCGAATAAAAAACCATCGCATTCAACTTTCTTTAAACCAATCTCTCAATAACCATTCAATTGGCAACTCAAGATGCCTTATCGATCAATTGAACACATGACCATACTTCCATACATTCAGTTCATGCATCAACATACAAGGCCGAATGTAACTCGGTGTTTTATACACCAACTAGTCCTTAAATCATTTCAAATTCTCAATCCACTTCACATACACCACATTAACACTTTACATAACATCTTATGGGGTCTTAACGATAAATTTAAAGCATGGCGACACCTCCCATAGCTCTCAAATGGCTCGGTTCATCTAAACCGAAATAGGGCATAATTCGCTTCAGCCCTTCCTCTCCTCAATCAATTTATAAATCAATTTTAAACTTCAATCCATCAAAAAAACTAACTTGTCATAACCTTAATATACATGTTTATGGAGCTCACCGAAGATTTGAAAGCAAAATAACATCTCAAAACCTTTGAACAACCGAATTTCCTCCACGGTCCTCAAACGGGCAAAATATGTCCGATTTTAATCACATATGTTCAGCCATGAAAACACCCTAAATTCTCAATAAAATAACCATACTCGCTCAATTAAGTCAAGTACTAGATATTACGAAGAACTCATCAAAAATTTGAGGCCATTTAGAGTCCGAAAGCTTCCAAAAACCGCCCCTCTCCAAAATCGGGTCAGATTTTGACTTTTGCCCACTCAAATAGACCAACAAGACAAACAACTGGGTCAAATTAAGCTCATAAGATCTTATTAGAATGGAAAGGTGATAAGATTTAAGATGACGATGGTTTTACCTCAATTTGATGTCGGATGACGAAGTTAAGGCCGGAACAATGAAGCCGTTTTTCCCTGTCCGCTAGAAACCCTTCTCGGTCAAGAGCAAAAATGAAGAAGATGAAGATGGTGGTCAGCTAAAATGGAAGAGAGAGAGGGGGTTTTCACTCTAATAATGCATTTTTAGTTAATTAGACAGATAAGTAATTAATGGGCATTTAATACTTAGTCTCTCTTTGGTTGATACTTGGTAACCTCCTATTGGTTGATCCATGGACTTTGACTTCCTTTGACCATATCCATTATACATTTTTGGCAGCCACCTTGGAGCCTAAAATGACCAAAATGACCTTCTAAACTTCTTAAGGCAAGACCAAAGCTCGAGGGGCAAAATGGTCATTTGACATTCTATGTCCGAAAATCCATTTTTCCAGTGTAAACCACCCTCAATGAGGCGACGTCCAATTCAATTCAAATGTTTGAATTTCTCTATCCAATACCCAAATCTCGAGGGTCAATTTCATGTCGAACTCTCGCCGATTATAATTCCAATTTATCTCAAACTGACGGGCGACTCTTGCAGGTGCTACGCTTATCGACCTTGGGATTTTTCTTAAACCATGGTAACTTTGGTTGTCATATAATTGTGAGGGTTTATCGTTCGTTCCGTCGATCCTAATCATCGAAATCTGATTTAGAAAATTCTCGTAAATTACACATTGGTTAAGCGAAATCATCCGCGTCCCAACGTATAATGCTAGCAAGACATTCCTTGATCGTTCCTAGATCAATCTTTGCTGGTCCAGAATATTCCCTCAACAATCTTTATGGTCAAAGTGCCATTTCTCATTCAAATTTTCCAAATCCACGTATCCGACTCTATGTCAATCTTTCTCTTTTGGTCAGACAACTCAAGAGAGGCCAACTCCGAGCGAGTTACAACTGAAACACATCGATCGATATCATTCCATTTAATAGCCTTAAGAGGGTCGAAATTCGAAATGTCACAATTCTTCCCCCTTAAAGAAATTTCGTCCTTGAAATTTGTCACTTTCTAATTATCCAATCTCATGGGGTACATACGCTTCATCGCATTCTCATTCTTCAAAATCATTTTGTTCCTTATTAGACTATCACAATAATGCGCTTTTCATTTGACGTATCACTCCCTCCAAATGTTTTTTCATACCATCAAAGATTCAAGGGCTTTATCAACTTGCCCTTTATTATCCAAATCGAGGTATAACATTCTTGATTCCACTTGAAACTTGAAAATCTCTACTGATTATAGTGATTCATCAACTTTCGTGGCCCCGTCTCTTTCTCTTGTCGGCATTTCTAATGCTCGACTACACGTTAGACTAATTCAACCTTCAAGCCATATCACCGATAATATTAAGGTAATCTTGGCACACCTTTGTGTCATTCCAAGTAACACTTTAATTTTCCATGTTCTATTCATCCCCATAACCCCTTAGATATCAAGATTTGATCATAGCAATATCTCAATTCCTTTATGACCTTCAGGCCTGATATTTCAAGTAGCCATCAAACTAACCACACGGCGAACTTTCAATTTAGAAGTTAAATATCTTATTTCTTGAGGGAAGATCTGTCCGTCCATTGCCAATTAAACAATGCTCACTTCCTAATTATAAGCATCCACCAGTTAAACCACAATTCCTTAGCGATATAGATATCGTTGTAACAACATTTGGATGATCTCTTCGTTCCACGTGCCTTTACACCAATTCTCTTTAGGCAGTTCATGCTCTCAACCTCTTATAGTTCACATAATTTCGAGGTCTTTCTTTATCCAAGCAACGCTCTTATAGCCACAAGCAATTTTGCACATCAGCGTTGCCTCTTGTTCAATTTCTCTCAAGAAACTACTGCCTTATTCTCTCGTGATAGATATTGACTTGAAGTTTTCTTCTACCCACAATGTTTCTCGAAATTTGTCGTAAGGACAAATGCAAGTCAACTTTAATCATGCGTTAAACATTCCATCTCGTATGGCCTTATTACCACGACGTACATATAATATCCATTTCAAATCGCCTTATTACACCTTAAATTTCCTTTCTACATCACGTCACTAAGATTCTCTCGACTTTTTTGATTCCAAACAGGAACACCATTACCAGCGTAATCATCAACTTGACTCAAGTCCTTGAAAACTCTTTTCATGTTCGTTCATTCATTCGCGTTACATGTCGTTCTTAGTTCATTTCACCAATGGAATAGCTCTTGTGGGGAATCTTCCCACGGTCCGTCTATTGCAATTCATTAATCTCAGGAAATTTCAAATTTCAGCAACTCACATCGACCCTAGTCGATTGATCACTTATTTTATTTCTCAAGCCTCAATTATAGAAAACCTCTGGTTCCACCAATAATCGTCACATCTCACATATCAATTGCCTATATTTAACTATATACTTCAAGTATAGTCGTTATTTAAGTCAAATCCACATGCACTCGATCTCAACTGATCTTTAATCCCAATAATCCTTATCTACTCCCCTGTATGCCTTTCATCTCAAAGCATCGAAGGCTGTCAATAGCAATCGATATTGACCATCAAGATACAACGCAATTTAAGCTTGAATCCACTAATACCAATCGTCTCTTTATAACTCATATTCCCCAAGTTAGGTCATCAACAAGTCACGATCACAATCATATAATCCAATTGACCCTTCATTCATAAGCTACTCTCTAGTAACCTCAAAGCCAAGCTTATGACTCTTCAATCTCTACTCACTTTCTTGTGAGCCTTAGTCATGAAATCACTTGAGATTATCCATTAAATTGACACAAGAACCATTAGTGTACCTCACAAGTTCAAGCCTATAGTCCCCAAGATTCAGTAATCCATGCTTAATTCAAAAGGTCTCAATAGCTAATTATCCTCAAGTCATCACTCCTTATCACTCCAAACTTCAATCACAATGGATTGAGCTGACTTGCTCTGATACCACTTTAACGAGGATGTCATGTCTCGAATTCGGCGAGCACGCGAACATCCCACCTAGCCGTTGATCTTCAATAATCTCCCAGGATCCCTCGGCCCATTAATCACAGCTCCAAAATAATACAAGGTCACGGAAGCAATTAAACAGCTCTATGCAAATTCACATTTAGATGACTCAGGACAAATGGGTATGCACTTCCCATAAATAAAAGGCCAGTTACGATTCTAACTCTAACGACTCCTTCAAATGCCATCCCATGGCAAGTCCGAGTTTTCTTCGCCTAGGATCTGAAAAAGTTAAGCCTCTACTGGGGTGAGATATAAATTTCAACAAGTGAAACTTAAATCTAGACTCGAACACCAATCCCCCTAGACCACACAAAATGTCACTAAGATGTAGGTAAATAATAATGCAATGGCATAAGGCATCACACGACAACAACATCCACAGCCAGACATGGACAATCAATACAACAATGATACTCAATTATAGATTCTCAATATACAAACATATGCACCACATACACTGCATCCACCACTTTCTCAACCACCCACATACTCCACTGTTACTCTTGCCACCTAACATCGCTGGGGTCATCAGACCAATGATGTCCACGTACCACTGGGGTCATCAGACCAATCGATACTTTCCAAGCTTACAGCCACTCCATGTCGCCGGGGTCATCAGACTAAATGGCATTCACATTCTCATTCAATTCCACTACTCTTCGGTACCGCCAGGATCATCAGACCAAATGGTATCCTCAACTCATTTCTCATTAATATCATGTCACGCCTCGCGCCTCAAAGGCACGATCACGCGACTCCCTGCAAGCACATCAAATATCTCTCGTGGTCCCAAGATCCGCAAACAAGTCGAGAGACATAATATATATCAAACACGTGAAGCAATAATAAAATAACTCATCCGTACAAAATATAAATGGGACCTGGATAGCGCCAATACTGTCATGCATAAATCCAAATGTTCATACAGGTACATAGCTACTAAATCCGTTAACACGAGGGGCGACGGGATAACTACATAAAAAGGGTTCATCATCAACGTCCAAAAGAAACGAGGTCAGGGTCGCCACCAAAGGATCGACTAATAAGTTGGAAGTTCCTAAGACGAGCAGTTGGAGTCCTCGGCCTCCTCTGCGTCCTCCGTGGGCTTGTACTCTGAGAAGGTCTCCGAATGAACCTCGATGGTGTCCTCCATAGTCTCCTCAGCAGATGGCTCCATGATATCCTCCTCCTCAGTCGCCTTGACCACAATGACCTCCTCCTCCGTGTTCTCTATGGTCGGGGTCCTCTCCGGTCTATTCTTCGAACTGACAACGGACCCCTCAACTTGTCTAAATTTGGGATGGGGTGGCACCAACTAGGGACAACTCCTTGGGGCACCTCATTGGGCTTCAGCGGCTCGGCAGACACATCCCCGACTTTCCTGAACTAGACCTCATACTTGTGAGGCTTTCAACTTGTACTACCTTCGTCTACCTAGACAACCGTACATTTCCTAACATAAATAGTTCCCTACCTGTCAGAGAACTCATCAAAATAGGTGAACAACTCCTTCGAGTCTCCAAAATGAATGGGCCACATCGTCAAGGCCTAGAATTTGTAAAAGAAGGGGTCTTCAACGGGGTGAGATTCACATCTCAGTAAGGTGGGTCCTAATCCTAGGTTGGGCCGACCGTCCACTCAGGTAGTCTATATCCTAACGGTTCGAACTCACAGACATATAAGGCAAATGCAAATATAAATGGCAACACACAAATGGCAGGCATGCAGTGATGACATCACAACACACTCAGATGATTATGCATAACTCGCCCTGCCACCTCACCACATCCACTGTTTTCCGCCTACTTCATTCTCATGCCCGTGATTAGATTGCATCAGGCTCGGTTCGCGTAAATGCATCAGACCATCATTGACAACCCGCGTAAACGCATCAGGTTTCAATGATACTTTAGGCCAATGTTAACCTCATATCTCCATCCCGCGTAAACGCATTAGGACCGTGGCCATCTCAATCCCGCGTCTCGTATGCATCAGGGGGCCACACAACTCCAACCCTACGCCTTAGCGCCTCGGGGTATCAACCACATTACCCCGCGTCTCATACGCCTTAGGATCTCACCTTGTCTCCACCATGCCACAATCACAACTCATGCACACAAGGCCAAGTACAACTCATGCATAAACAATGTATCCATGGCATACAAGGCGATTCAATACACAATCAAGCGCGACCAATTACTCAAGAGACAAGCCTAAGCAAATATTAGGATCAACTATACTCTCTCTTAACATACACAAGATCCAATCACGCTAAGCTTCTCAAGAAACAATCTCAATTCTACTCGACTCGTCCAATCGAGTCAAATCTTCCTATCATAAGGTTAGGAGTTCCCTTACCTCGAGTTTGATGTCACAAAAATCCTCCTCTTGAGCCCTCACAATTTCGATTTCAATGGTCCAAGGCCAAACTCACCGTGCAACCTAGGAATTTCCAACCAATTATCAATTTCCTTTGTCTAATTTACCCATCCCTGCATCACAAACCTCCATAACACAATCCTCACTATCCTAGCATGCCTCAATTGCCAATTTGAGACTCAAAACCAACAGCCTTCAGCCCCCACAGATTTGGTCTTGCACAGAACCGAACTGGCTATTTTTGGTTCTGTGCAAAGTATGTCCAGCCCTTAATCTACTCTAAATTCATCATTTAATCACCAACCAACTTGTTAACATGTCTATCTAAGGGTTCATAAGGTTCACCGAAGATTTGAGATTGAGTCGTCGCCGGAAACACCTTGAACCTCACCGGTTTCTTCAAGACTGCAACTGGCAATTTCTGTCCAATGTTCACAAGACCCATTTGGGGTCAAAACTTCATCAAATCAAGCTCAACTTTTTACCACAGATTGATATACAAGTCCCCTAGATCTCCACAAAATTTGGTCACAAAATTCCAATATTTTTAGGTCATTAAGGGGTCAGAAACTTGGCCTACCTCAGATTGAATCAGTTTCCGTCGGCTTCCGGGGAAATGGTTAGCCGGAGCTCCTCGGTGGTCCAATCGACTCGCTTCCACTTCGAGGAGGTTGGCAAGAGGCTGAGCTAAGTGTAAGTGGTTGGCTCGCTGGCTGATGGTCACTGGAGGGGCTCGTAGATGGCATCGAATGGGGTGGCAGGAGCTGGTCGGCGACGGTATAGAAGAGAGGAAGAAGAAGAAGATGTTGTCGTGAGTTGGGGGTGTTATGGCCGATCAAGATGAGAGGAGAGAGAGAGAGAGAGAGAGAGAGAGAGAGAGAGAGAGAGAGAGAGAGAAGAGACTATATTCAATCTCAAAAGTCAATGGTTGAATGGTAGGTGGTCAATAGTAGACAAAACCACTCTTTAGCTCATCTATGGACACTTGTCCTAAGTGTCAATCAAACCCAATACAATGGCCACAATCTCTTTTCTTTTTCGGCAGCCTTGGGGTGGTTGAAAGATCAAAATGCCCTTCTTCATTTGTATAGGCAATGTTAAAGCTTTGAGGGGCAAAATGGTAATTTCACCCCCGATATCTGGAACGTCGTTTTTCTCGTTCCAATATTCTTTGATAAGGCGAAGACCAATCCAAACATGACATTGGAATTCTTGATTCTCCATTTTCAATTTTCAAGACTCGTTTCTGATTGTTTTCTCTATCAGACGTGGTTCCTGCCTATCCTGAACCGACGGGCTGCTTTTGCACACTTTACGCGAATCGATCTTGTGATTCATATCACATTTGGGGCTCATTAATTCATGGCGACTTTGGTTGTCATGTAATTGTGAGGGTCTATCACTAGTTCCTATGGTCTCGATCGTCACTGTCCGTTTTAGGAAAATTTTATAAATTATACATTGGTTAAGCGGTATCATCCGCGCTCTAATCGTATAACGCTAGCAAGACATTCCTTAATCGTTCTTAGATCGGCCTTTTGCGGTTCTAAATGTCCCCTCGATAATCCTTATGGTCAAAGCGTCATTTCCTATTCGAGTTTCCTAGGTCCACGTACCTTGTCTCGCGTTAGCCTTTTCCTTTTGGTCAGCCTACTCGAATTGATCAGATTCGAGCGAGATATGACTGAAACACATCGCTAGATGTACTTCTCATTAATGAGTCTAAAAATGACTGGAAAATCAGAGTGTCACAACTGTTCCGCCCTTACAAAAATTTCGTCTTCGAAATTTACATCAAACTCAATTACTCAAATAAATGGGGGTGTTGTCACCTCATCGTCTCTTCGTTTCCCACGTGGCGCCTTCGGTTCCATGGTGTTCCCACACTACCTTGACCAATGAAATCTTCTTATTCTTGAGGATTTGCTCCTTCCGGTCCTCGATACTTATCGGCTTCTCCACGTAAGGCACCCGATCGTCAACTTCTATGACTTCGTAGTCCAGCATATGTATCAGGTCTGGTTTATATTTTTGCAGCATTGACACATGAAAAACATTATGCACTTGGGATAGATTAGGTGGCAAGGCAAGCCTGTAGGCTAAGGTTTCAATCCGCTCCAATATCTCGAATGGGCCTACATACCTTGGCCTCAGCTTCCCCTTCTTTCCATATCGCGATAATCCTCTCATTGGTGACACCTTGAGGAAGACATGATTGCCCACTTGAAATTCCAAAGGCTTATGCCGCTCATCCGCGTAGCTCTTCTGACGACTCTGTGCCGTCTTCAATCTATCCCGAATTATTTTTACTGCTTCCACCGATTACTCCACCAATTCTGGGCTTGTGATACTTCTTTCTCCAACCTCATCCAAGCAAATCGAGGTTCTATAGGCCCTTCCATAGAGTGCTTCAAATGGTGCCATTTAGATGCTTTGCTGATAGCTATTATTATAAGCAAACTCTACCAAATGTAGCTGATCTTCCCATCCATCTTTAAAATCAATGACGCATGCTCACAACATGTCCTCAAGCGTCTGAATCGTCCTTTCCGACTATCCGTCCATCTGTGGATGATATGCTATACTAAACTGTAATTGAGTTCCCATGGCTTCTTGAAGACTCTTTCAAAAGTTTGTCGTGAATTTGAGATCTCCATCCGAGGTAATCATCACAGGCACTCCATGTAGCCTCACTATCTGCCTCATGTATAACTCGGCGTATCACCCATTACGAAATCCTTTCGCACAGGAATGAAGTGGGCGGACTTGGTCAATCTGTACATGACTACCTATATAGAGTCGTGACCTCTTTGGCTCCTCGGGAGTTCTATCACAAAATCCATAGTTATATGCTCCCACTTCCACTCAGGAATTTCCAGTGGCTATAGTAGTCCTCCAAGCTTATAGTGCTGTGCTTTCACCTGTTGGCATGTCAAACACTTAGCCACATATCTCGCCACATCCACCTTCATTCTGTTTCACCAATAGTGCTGTCGCAAGTTATGATACATCTTCGTACTCCCCGGGTGGATACTATAATTGCTTCTATGAGCTTCTGATAAAATCCTTTCCTTGAGTCCTTCATCTTTTGGCATGCACAGTCGTCCTCGGAACTTCAAAATTCCATCCTCTGACACTTGAAATTCTAGTTTTCTCTTCGTTGCGTCTATCTCTAAAATTTTCTAAATTTCCGGGTCTGTAAACTATGAGGTCTTTATTCCTTCTGAACCTCAGGTTCTATCCTCAATGTAGCCATTAAGCTGGACAACTGGCAGACTTCTAGTCTGAATTCGGAATCTCTCAGATTCTCGATCATCGACCATCCCTTTACTAGCAGACAAACGATGCTCGACTTCCGACTCAGCGCATCTGCGACTCTGTTTGCCTTTCCAGGGTGATACAGTATATCACAATCATAGTCCTTGAGCAGCTCCATCCATCGACGCTACCTCATATTCAGCTCTTTTTGGAAAAACATGTACTTTAAGCTTTGGTGGTCGGTGTAAATCTGAAATTTTTCGCCACATAGGTAATTTCTTCAAATCTTTAGAGCAAATATAATCGCCGCTAACTCTAGGTCATGAGTTGGGTAGTTCATCTCATGTGGCCTCAACTATCGGGAGGCGTAGGCCATTACTCTTCCATGCTGCATCAGTTCACAGCCTAATCCTTTCAACGAAGCATCGCTGTATATCTCGTAACCTCCCGGTCCAAATGGAATTGTCAACACCGGTGCGGTCGTCAACCGTTGCTTGAGTTCTTGGAAGCTTCTTTCACATTTATTTGTCCATTCAAATCTCGTTTCTTTCTTTGTCAGTCTCGTCAATGGGATGGCTATAGATGAGAATTTCTCCACAAATCGCCTATAATACCCTGCCAATCCCAAGAAACTTCTGTCCTTAATGACTGTAATAGGCCTAGGCCAATTCGTTACCGCTTCGTTCTTCGCAGGATCCACTGCGATTCCTTCTCTCGACATCACATGACCAAGAAACGTTACCTTATTCAGACAAAACTAGCATTTACTCAACTTCCCACAGAGTGAATGCTCCCTCAAGGTCTGCAGGACAATCCTCAAGTGCTCTTCATGTTCCGCGTCACTTTTCGAGTAAATCAAGATATTGTCAAATAAAGACTATGACGAATCTATCCAGGAATTCCTTAAATACTCGATGCATTAGGTCCATAAAAGCAGCTGGAGCGTTGGTCAATCCAAACGGCATCACCGTAAACTCATAATGACCATACCTCGTCCTAAAAGTAGTCTCAGGTATGTCTTCCTTCTTGATCCTCAGTTGGTGATACTCTGTCCTCAAGTCAATCTTTGAAAATACAATCGCTCCTTGCAACTGATCAAACAGATCGTCAATCCTCGGCAGTGGATACTTGTTCTTTACTGTTACCTGGTTCAACTACTAATAGTCGATGCATAGACGCAAAGACCCATCCTTCTTTTTTACAAACAATACCGGCGCTCCCCACGGTGAAGCGCTCGGTTGGATAAATCCTTTGTCTAGCAATTCCTGCATCTGCACCTTTAACTCTTTCAGTTCCGACAAGGATATCCTATAAGGTGCCTTCGAGATCGGCTCCGTTCCAGGAGCTAACTCGATCACGAATTCTATTTCTCGCTCCGGTGGCAATCTTGGCAATTTGGGGAAACACGTCAAGAAATTCACGCACTACCAGGATACTCTCTAGTTTTGGCTCTTTGGTGTCGTGTCCATCACTGCAACCAAGTACGCTTGACGCCCTTTTGACATCAACTTGGTCACTTCTAGAGATGAAACTAAATGAATCGAGATTCCTCCTCGACTTCCTACCAATTCAAAGTTAGGCGGTCTCTCAGATAAAATCGGATTATTTTACTACCACAGTCTACTACTCCCCCTGTTTACCCAACCAATCCATCCCTATGATCACATCAAAATCATACATGAGTAATACAGCTAGATCAATACTCTCCTTACTTCCTCCAATCATGATTTCACAACCAGCACAGCCCAAATAAACCAATATGTTATCCTTTAATGGAGTGGCAACATGCAGATTCATATTCAATGGTTTTAACTCCGTACCCACCAAATTAGCAAATTAAGCAGACACAAATGAATGCGTGGCACTAGGATCAAACAATGCATAAGCAACTTGATCGCACAAATAAACCGTACCTGTGACCACGCCTGGTGCTTCCTCCGCCTCTCTGCGGGCTATTGCATATATCCTTCTTTAGGCCGGTGGTCGATTCTGCTCGATCTGAGGAGTGGTAGTCGACGACCCCGCCTGCGATCTCTATCCTTGAGGTCGACTTGTTGGAGCTTGGTTTGGGCACGTCCTCATATGGTGGCTCAGCTGACCACACTTGAAACGAGCCCCAGTCCTCACTCAGCATGGCCCATTTCTATGCCTTTTGCCACAAAGGTGGCAGCTCCAGTTTGTGGGATTCGGTGGCTTTGCAATATTTTTCCTTACGGGAGACACAAAACGCCTATTGTCCACCATCGGTCTCTTGTCTATCTGGCGGTTATCTTTGAATGGGGTAAACCACGATCCAATTGTGGAATTCCTCTCTTTCAAGTCCCTTTCAATCATTTGGCCCCGCTCATAGATCTCCTTATAAGTCCTTAGGTTTAGAGCAATCATCTGACTGTGGAGCTCAGGCCTTAAACCATCCCTAAATCTCCGTGCTTTCTCTTGAGGATCCTCTACAGATCGAGGAGCGTACCTCGACAATCTGGAGAACTCAGCCTCGTACTGGTCTATTGCTAGCTGGTTCTGGCGTAACTGTAAAAATTCCACCTACTTCCTTTCCTTGGCTGTCTTCGAGAAATACTTGTCATTGAATGCCATCTTAAAGGCTTCCCAGGTCATGGCCGTTCCTTCGGGGAAAACCGCATTCTTGGTAGCAGCCCACCAATCATTTGCCGTACCCTCCAACCAGTACACCGCTAGTAGCAGCTTCTCTTCGTTCGTGCACCTCAGCACTCCAAAGGCTTTTTCCAACTTCTCAATCCACATGGGTGCTAGCTCGGGATCTTTAGTCCCGGCAAACTGTGTCGGCTTCAGCTTTATGAACTGCTCGACTAGTTGGCCCATTTGTCTGGCCACAACGATTTCCTCTTGGGCATTCACCACCTCATTGCCTTGGTTAAGCTCACCCTGGCTTCCATTGCCACCGTTGTTGCCGTTGTTGGCGTTGACGACAACCATGGCAGTTCCTACTGCCTGGGCTATAGCAGCATCCCGATCTTGGGTCTGCCTATCATTAAGGTCACGGATTCTCTCCAATGCCCTTAGCACGCCATCTATTCTTGGGTCCTCAGCTACAGGCGACCTCGAGCTAGAGGCTCCGCCTCTAGACCTTCCATATCTCTTGGATGGGTTGCTCATTCTTATCTCCCTCTACTGAACCTGGTGCACCACAAGTTCAGCAAGGAGTTAGTAACTCTTCATTCATCCACATCCAGAGCTACTAACTGCTCCTTAACAGAAACAATCATAACATAACAGTACTCTATACAACAAGTTCTAGAGATATTTCAACAAGTAGTCCATGGCCATTCCTCAGTTCCGTTCACTCTAACGGTTCACTAAAACCAATCATACTCATTCATTCAAAAGGCCAAAGTCCAGAAATGACTTTCAACACCAAATAGGGAACTTAATCCTCATATAACAACACAACCCTGCCAAGGCCAAATGTCATTCATAAGTGCCAAGTCCATGCTATGCACCCCATGTCTTATCTTAACCAGTCTCCTAAGGTCTCGCTATCCGTCCAAGTCCCAACTTAACCCTCCTTATTACTCCAGTCCTCAATCAACTTTGGATCAAGCTAACCTTGCTCTGATACCAAATCGGACGGGGATGTCACGCCCCGCGTCTTAGGGGCACGATTACGCGACTCCCTGCAAGCAAATCAAATATCTCTCGTGACCCAAGATCCGTAAACAAGTCGAGGGACATAATATATACCAAGCACGCGGAAGCAATAATGAAATAACTCCTCCACACAAAATATAAGTGGGACTTGGATAGTGCCAATACTGTCATACATAAATCCAAATGTTCATACAGGTACATAGCTACTAAATCCGCTAACACGAGGGGCGACGGGGTAAGTACGCAAAAAGGGTTCATCATCAACATCCAAAAGAAACGGGGTCAGGGTAGCCACCAAAGGATCGACTGAAAAGCTAGGATCTCCTAAGACGAGCAGCTGGAGTCCTCGGCCTCCTCTACGTCCTCCATGGGCTCATACTCTAATAAGGTCTCTGAACGAACCTCAATGGTGTCCTCCATAGTCTCCTCAGCAGATGGCTCCATGAGATCCTCATCAGTCGCCTCGACCACAATGACCTCCTCCTCCGTGTTCTCTATGGTCGAGGTCCTCTCCGATCTATTCCTCGAACAGACAACGGACCCCTCAGCTTGGTCTAAATCTCGGGTGGGGTGGCACCAACTAAGGACAACTCCCTGGGGCACCTCATTGGGCTTCAACGGCCTGGTAGACATATCCCCGACTTTCGTGAACTAGGCCTCATACCTGTGAGGCTTCCAACTTGTACTATCCTCGTCTATCCAGACAATCGTATATTTCCTAACATAAATAGTTCCCTACCCATCAGGGAACTCATCAAAGTAGGTGGACATCTCTTTCGGGTCTCCAAAATGAATGGGTCATATCGTTAAGGCCTAGAATCTGTAAAAAAATGGGTTCCTAACGGGGTGAGATTCACAATTCAGTAAGGTGGATCCTAACCCTTGGGCCCATGCAGCGATGTATCGCTAAGGCTCCAAGCCGCGATATAATTTCATAGGCCTCAAAGCCAAATCATCGTTCGAGATAGGCTGGAACCTCGTCTGATAGAGGAAACCATCATAAACGAGTCTTGAAAAATTTGAAATGGAGAATCAAGAATTCCAACGTTATTTGGATTGGTCGTCGCCCTATCAAAGAATTTTAGAGCTAGAAAAACGACGTTCCGAACGTCGGGGGTAAAATTACCCTTTTGTCCCTTGAGCTTAAAGCCTTGCCCATGCATTTTAAGAAGGGAATTTTGGACTTTGAACCCCTCTAAGGCTGCCGAACACAAGGAAGATTATGGGCCATTGGATCAAGCTTGATTGACATAAGGGACAAGTGTTAATAGATGGGGTAAAGACTAGTCAAGTCCAATTTTATGCAACTACCATTCTTTCCTTTGACCATGAGCCTTGTATATAGTCTTTTTCTCTCTCTCCTCAACCTGATTTGACTGGCTATACACCCCTCAAGCTCACCGAAACCTCTCCTCTCCATCTTCTCTCTTCTGCTCGCCGACGACCGCCGCTAAGCTTCCTGTTCACCGCCCACGACGCCATCTTCCGGTCACCGCCTAGAAACCGACTGACCACCTGAGCTTACCCCACGTCTTGCTGACCTCCTCGAAGTGGAAGCACTGCATTTGGACTACCGAGGAGCTCCGGCCAAGAGTTTTCCCGGAAGCCGACATAATTGAGCTCAACCTGAGGTAGGTTCGGTTTTTGACCTTTTGAAGGCCGAAATGTTGGAATCTTGAGGTCAAATTTTATGGAGGTCTAGAGGACATGTATATCAATCTATGGTAAAAAAGTTGAGCTTGATTTGATGAAGTTTTGACCTCAGATCGATCTTGTAAACCTTGCATAGAAAACTGCCAGTACTGACTTTGGACGATCCGGCAACTTCCGACGGGATTCCGGCGACGACACGACTTCAAACCCTCTATAAGACCCTTAGACCCTTAGATAGACAGGATAAGAGGTAGGATAATGATTAAATGGTGGAGTAGGAGTTGATTAAGGATCGGTTGTGCTCGATTTGCACAGAACCAAAAAGGACCGGTTCGGTTCTGTGCAAAATCGAATCTGTGGGGGCAGTTGGCGTTGGGTTTTGAGTCTCAAATTGGTGATTATGACATGTTAAGATGATGAGGAGTATGCCATGGAGGTTTATGATTCATGGATTGAGGATTTGGACATGAAAATTGATGGATTGATTGGATTTTATTAGGTTGCGCGGTGAGTTCGATCTTGGACCATTGGGGGCCGAACCTTTGAGGACCAAGAAGAGAATTTGTTTGGTATCAAATTCAAGGTAAGGGAATTCTAAACTTAGGATAGGAAGGTTGGACTCAATTGGGCGAGTCGAGAATTAAAGTGATCAATTTATGAAAATTTTCCAAAGGATAGCTCTCGGTATATCCTAAGTGGTTATAGGAGGGTTATGTGTGTTATTGTTTGTGTTTAAATCATTCGCCATGTGTGTGTGTCACTTGATTGCCTTGTATGCCATGAGTCTTTGAAATGTGCCTGAATTGCACATGTCATCATGTATGAAAAACGAATTGAAAATCATGACATGAGTATACATGGCAAGGCCCTAAGGCGTATGAGACGCGGGGCGGGAGGTGGATACCCTGATGCGATCTAATCATGGGGTCGAATTGAGATTGTGTGGCGTCCTGATGCAATTTAATTGCGGGGTTGAGATGGCCACGGTCTTGATGAGATCTAATCGCGGGATGGAGATATGAAGTGTTGATATTGGCCTGGAGATTTATTAGTACTTGATGCGATTACGCGGGTTGCCAATGACGGTCTGATGCATTTACGCGGACCGAGCCTGATGCGATCTAATAGCGAGCTGGAGAACGAGGCAGGCAAGAAAAGGTGGTTGTGGTGAAATGGCAGGATGAGGTGTGCATAATCATCTGAGTTTGACGTAGTGTCATAGTTGCATATCCATCATCTTTGTGTCACTATCTTTATCTGCATGTGCATGTATGATTATGAGTTTGGAATTTTGGGATAGATGACTGCCTGAGTTGACGATCAGCCTGACCTAGGGTTAGGACTCTTTTACTGAGATGTATATCTCACTCCTTTAGGGACCCCTATTTTTACAGATCTTAGGCTTTAACTATGTGGCCTATTCGTTTTGGGGATCCCAAGGAGATGACGGCATATTTTGACGAGTTTCTGGATAGTCATGGGAATATTCATGTAAGAAAGTGTACGGTTGTGTGGATTGACGAGGGTAGTTCGGACTAGAAGGCTTATAGGTTCAAGGCATGATTTAAGAAGGTCGGAGACAAGTTGATTGGGCTGCTGAAGCCCTACGAGGTACCCCAAGGAGTTATCCCTGATTGGTGCCAGATCGTCGGGGAGCAAGAGCTGCCAGAGGGGTTTGTAGTTGGGTCTAGGAATGGACCGGAGAAGACCCTGACCTTGGAGTTCACTAAGGACGAGGTGATTGTCATGGAGGTTACCGACGAGGATCTCGCAGAGTCGTCACATGAGGCGACCATGGAGGATTTCATCGAGGTCCAGTTAGAGACCTTCACGGAATATGACCCAACAGAGGATGTAGAAGATACATGGGACTCCAGCGGCTCATCTTAGGTGTCCTAGTTTATTGGCTCGATCTTGTGATGGCGACCCCCGACTAGGGCTCTTTTGGATGTCGATGACGGTCACACCTTTTTCTTTTATGTGCTTACCCCGTCGCCTCTTGCTTAGCGGATTGTAGTAGTCGGTATTTGTACGAACAATATGATATGATGTATGAAAGTTATTATGCTATCATGGTCTCACTTAACTTATATTTTGTACGGAGATTTATTTGAGTACCGCTTCCGCATGCTTAATCTATATATATTATCTCTCGACTTATTTGTGGATTTTGGGACCACGAGAGATGTGTTGTTTGCTTGCAGGGATGTTCACGTGCTCGACGGGTTCGGGGCGTGACACAATTAGTCCTTCCCAACTTGGCAAGTCCATGACCAACAAGGATCCAACGCTGTCCTATGAAATTTTATCAATTCTCGATAAAAAAAACTATTGAATTCTCACTTCCATTTCCTCATTAGCCACACAATTGACAATTCAAGTCACCTTATCGATCAATTGATAAAATAACAACACTCCCACGGATCCTCAATTCATTTGGTTCACATGATCACACACAAGGCAAGGTAAAACTTAGAGTTTCATACACCAATTTACCTTTAAATCACTTCTAAATCTCAATTCACTTCACATACTCTCCATTAACACCTCACACAACATCCTATGAAGTCTTATGAGCCATTTTGAAGTTAAATATCCCTTTAGTAGTCCCCCAGCAGAATCGGTCACATAGGGCACCCACAAAGCATAATTGGTTTCAAGTTCAATCCGTTCAATTAAGCCATAAATCAATTTCAAACTTTAATCTATCACAAAAATAATTCACTACAACCTTAATCTACATGTTAAGGGAGTTCACCAAAGATTTAGAAGTAAAATAACACCTCAAAGACCTTTGAACAGTTCGGTTTTCACACGGTACTCAAACGGGCAGAATCTGTCCAAGTATAATAACCTCTATTCAGCCATGAAAAACCATTTTTAAACCTTCAAACTTACAAGCACATACCATTCAACCTTAGTACTAGATGTTATAAAGATTTCACCGAATATTTAAAGTCATTTGAAGTCTGGAAGCCCCTGAAACAGATCTTTTCCCGAAACTGGTCGGAATTAGCCTCCATCCTGACCTTTGCCCACTAAAATAGACCTACGGGATAAAAGGCTGGGCCAAATTAAGCTTAAAATATATTTCTAGAACGGTAAGACGATAATCTTTAAAATGACGGTGGTTTTACCTCAATCCGAAGTCAGATGACAAAGTTATGACTGGAATAGTGAACCCGTTTTTCTTTGTCCGCTGGTGAGCTTCTCGGCCGAGAGAGAGGAAAATGCAATGGGAATGAAGGAGGAGCTATACATGGCTGAAGAGGTCCTCAAGTAATTGTCTCATACATTTAATTGAGGTTAATTTGATTAGACAAGTTTGGGTGAGGGCAATTAATACTTAGCCACTCCATGGATGACTCTTGTCAAGGCTTCTAGAAGACTTTGTCCACCATTGACTTCCATCGACCTTGGTTCTCTCTTGATTTTCGCCAGCCCTTTGGGGAATTAAATAACCATTATGCCCTTCACTAACTCCTAAGGCAAGGGCAAAGGTTAAGGGGCAAAATGGTAACTTTGCGCTTTCAGTCCAAACTTCACTTTTTCCAATTCAAAATTGCCATTTGGAGAGACGACATTAAATTCCTATCCAGAATTGGAATTCTCTATTTCTAATTATCAATTTTGAGTATTCATTTCATAACTCAAGCCTCGAGGGGTGAAAATTCAGAATGGCACAATTCTTCCCTCTTAAAGGAATTTCGTTCTCGAAATTTGCAACCTTCCAACTCCCCAGTTCTTTGGGGTATTACCGTCTCACTGTATTATCATTCTTCAGGATAATTCCTCCCATAACTTGACGTTCTTACTTGTTCTTTCCGACAGAAGTCATCCTTCTCTAGGATTTGTTTCCTTCAGTCCTCAATCTGTATTTACTTCTTTCTATACTCTTTCGATGCATCTGTTAGCAGTTTATCCTCAAACATTCACATCGTCTCTTCCATTTGCCTATTATCATTATTACTAAACCCTCGCCAGAATGTACTTTTTAGTGCCCATACCATCTAGTGTATCACTCCATTCATATGTTCTTTCGTACCATTAGAGATTCATAGGATTTATCAAATTGCCCTTCTTTATCCAAATTGAGTTATAGCCTTCGACTCCATAAGCAAATTCAGGGCTATTTCCGTAGTAATCCATTCTCGACTCCCTTCGAAAATCCTATTGGATCAAGTGATCCATCAACTTTTGTGGTCTTGTTTCTCTCTTATTGGCATGTCTAATGTTCAACCACATGATAAACTAATCCAATTCTCAGTTCATATCATCCATAGTAGTAAAGAAAATATATTGGCACCTCCTTGTGTCATCCCAAGGGATACCATAATTTTCCCTTTGAATTTTCGATCAGCCATCTCTTTAAATTCCCATTTCAATACTGGACTCATACCCTTGTCCATGGAACATCAAGATTTCTATTCTCAACTTCCATAATTTCTTCCCCAAGCATTTGGAAGTCTGGGTTTCTTTCCTGCTATGTTCACTATCATAATCCTTTGGATCTTGGAGTCCATTCCTCGCAACCCCTTAATTCATCTATGACTTTCAGACTTGATTCTTCCAGTAGCCATCAACCTAGTCAATCAGCGAACACCCAATTTAGAAATTGAATCTCTTATTTCTCGAGAGAAGATCTGTCCCTCCATCACCAATTACACAATGCTCAACTCTCAATCTCTTATAGTTCACATAACTTCGAGGTCTTTCTTTATATAAGCGGCGCTCTCATATTCATCGACAATTTCTTACATCCGCGTTGCCTCTTGTTCAATTCCCCTTAAGAAACAATTGCCTTATTTTCTTGTAAACACATTCGGGTTGTGTGGATGTATACCTTGAGGCGCTGAGGCGCGGGGTTTGAATTGAATGACACTTTGAGGCGTACGAGACGCGAGGTTGAGGAGGCCATAGTCCTGATGCGTTGAAACGCGAGACGAAGTTGTGATGTGTCGACACAGGCCTGGAGTGACATTGAAAACCTGATGCGTTTAAGCGGGTTTGCCAATGAGACGGTCTGATGTGTTTACGCGGACCGAACCTGAGGCGTTCTCAACGAGGGCATGAAATTGAGGAGGCAAGAAAGGGTGAAAGGTGTAATATGGCTGGTTCATGTGTGCTTGAACTTAATGATGTAACGAGATGCCTTGATTGCATGCTTGACTTTCATGTGTTATTTCGTGCTAGTTGACTGCCTCTTGTGATTCCTATATAATTTGATTGTGATCGTATCTGCCTGAGTTGATTGTCAGCCTAACCTAGGGTTAGGACCCACCTTACTGAGATGTATATCTCACCCCGTTGTGGGACCCCATTTTCCTTTTAGATCCTAGGCCATGAGTATGTGGCTAGTCAAGTTTGGAGACCCGAAGGAGATGTCGATTTATTTTGAGGAGTTTCCTGACGGACAGTGGACCATTTATGTTAGGAAGGGTACAGTCGTTTGGGGAGATGAGGATGGTAGTAGCTGGAAGCTTCATAGATATGAGGCCTGATTTAGAAAGATAGGGGATGTTTCCACGAGGCCCCTAAAGCCCACTGAGGTACCCTGTGGGGCGATCCCTAGTTGGTGCCATCTTGCACGAGACTCAGTAGAGGCCGAGTGATCTATTGCTGGTTTGAGGAATGGTCTTGAGAGGACTCCGACCCTAGAGGATATCGACGAGGTCATAGTGATTGAGGCTACCGAGGACGACCTGGTGGAGCCATCTGCTGACGAGACTATATAGGACACCGTCGAGGTTTGCTAGGAGACCTTCTCAGAGTACGAGCCCACTGAGGAGGCTGAGGAGGAGATCGACGACTTTAGTAGCTCGACCTAGGAGTCTCTACTTTATCTAGTCTGATATTTTGTTGGTAACTCTGATGCCTGTCCCTTTTTTAGAACGATGGTGATAGTTTTTTGTACTAGCCTGGTCACCTCTACCGACTAGCAAGTCTAGTTTGCTATGCTCTTGTAAGAATGTTTGAGAACTGATGCCTCTAATAATATTATCGTTACCCAAGCCCCATTTCATATTTGTTTGGAGGAGTTTTCATATTTTCGCTTCCGCGTGCTTTCTATATGACATATCTCTTGACCGGTATGAGAATCTTGGGACCTCGAGAGAAAATTTATGCTTGTAGGGAGTCACGTGCTTGCGCCATGGGGCGCGGGAGTGACATCCTCGTTTAAGTTGTATTAGAGCAAGGTCATCTTGATCTAATGTGATTAAGACTTGGAGTGATAAGGAGCGATGACTTGAGGACAATTAGGCAGTGAGACCTTGAGGGATAAGCATGGATTGCTGAATCTTAAGGATTATAGGCTTGAACTTGTGTAGTATTCTAATGGTACTAGTGTCGATTTAAGGGATGATCTTGAGTGATTTTATGAATAAGGCTCACAAGAAAGTGAATAGAAATTGAGGAGTCATAAGCTTGGATTTGAGTTTGCTAGGGAATAACTTATGAATAAAGGGTCGATTGGGTTATATGATTGTGATTGTGGTTTGTCAATGACCTAACTTGGGGAGTATGAGTTATAAAGAGATAGTTGGTATTGGTGGATTCAGGCTTGAATTGCATGATATCTTGATGGTTTAGCTATCAATTGTTATTGTCAGCCTTGGATGAAATGAGGTGAGGTGTATACAAGGTATATTGGATTAAAGGCCAGCTGTGATCGAATGCTTATGGATTTGATTTAGTTAGCGACTCCACTTGAGGTATATGGTTGAATATAGGCAATTGATCGGAGGAATTAGAGCTCTTCAATGGATAGAAATTGATCTGAAGGCGATTTTGATATGACAAGTGATGAGGACAGTCATGCTATGTATGTGTTTGTGGCTTTGAAACGAAAGTTGATGAGGGTGCATGCATGAACTTATCGTTATTGGACTTAATAAACTGTCGCTTGGTATGAGGCAAATTGATGGGATACCTATAAACTGTAATGAAACATGGCATGGGACATGTGAAACGGGGCTTTCTCCGTAGATGTATGACTTGGGACAACCTGCAATGGCCAAGTCTGATGAAGGCGGGAAGTGATTGCCGGGACAAAGAGATCCGGATAAGGAGCGGCTCTTGGCAGGCTTTTAAGATGGCAAGAGGCGGAAATGACCCAAGTCATAACTTGAAAGGGGAAGTCTAGGTATCAGGTTGAGTCCAATTGTGGTTAAGAGACGTATGGCACAAGATTGATCCTCGAAGAAGATGTTCAAAGGTGGCATGACACGTGAAATGATACCTGTGATTGGCATAATTAAAAGCTTTGTGCTTGGTGGTGGATACCGTTTGAAAAGATTTATGATTGGCCTGTTGAGAATGAGAAAGCATCTCGTGTTTGTGACAGAGTGGCAGATACCCTAGACTTATAGCATGATCAATTAACTCATTGAATTGATGCCTTGAATGCTTGTTTGATAGTTGCCGAGCTAAGGCTTGCTTAGTAGTTGATTGTTAATTGAGAAATTGCCTAGTTGAGGCTGGTTTGATATGTGGCTGCTGCTTAAGGATGATTTGAAATCCTTAGATAATTGGCAACTAGTTGAGAATTGCATAGGGACCACTGGATGGTTGTTTGATTTCTAAAGGGAATTGAGTATGGTAGTGATAGATGATGAGATGAGCAATGTGAGACTGCGGAACTTGAGTAGATGACTTAAGTATTTGATTTGAAAAGGGAATTGTAGTGGTTCAAGTGCCATAAGAACCTAATGAGGTTGAACGACAAGAGAATGGTCACTAGGGGAGCATTGGCTCGAGTATGCAAGATATGAGATGACTCTAGAACTGAATAGAGTTGTGAGAATTGAGTAAAGATGTGTAACCAGAATATGAGGGCTAACAAAGCGTTTGGCTCGAGCTTGTGGACTGTACAAGACCTAAGAGTTGAAAGGGTCATAAGAACTTTGAATGGAATTGAGAAAGTAGTTGGGTAGGTAGACTCAAGAAGGAATTGCCATTGTTATCCCTATCACTGAGACTGCGGTTGCTTTTGCTAGCAAAGTGAATGGTAGAGATCATAGGAAAGGCGATAGAACATGAAAATTGCTCGATGGAAAGCTTGTGGAGCGATGTATAAGGTTGAGATTGATTAAGGTTCGATGGAGAAAATGATGCCTAAACTGGCTTTCTCTGGATTGAGAATTTAGAAAAGAACCTTAGAGGTATTGAATTCTTTAAGGAATAGAAACGACTCTGATAGCTATTACCTTGAAGAGGCTATCGATGATTAATGGAAAGGTCACCAAAGGAAGAATTTCCCTTGAAGGCATGATATTTACCTGGATTGTCTTTGTTGAATTGTTCCATAGAAAGTACATTTCTGAGGTTACTTGAGAATAAGGATTGCCTGATCTTTAATAACTTTGAAAGGACCTGAGGAAGGTCGATCATTATGAGACAGAGTTCTCGAGGTCGTCTAAGCATATAGTAAAGGTGGTCAAGGACCTCGAATAAGATAAGTAATCCCTGAGTGGATTGGAGTTTGAAAGCCTTATGGCTAGCTGTTCTTCCTGATTTTGAGGAATGGTAATGGGACTCAGTAAAAGAAGAGAACTCCTGCTCATGGATTACGAGTAAAGAGATGTTCATTTTGGAACATGAAACGTACTTACGAGAGATGGTTGTTACCTTGTCGCAAGTCTCGTAATGAGAGACTGACATGTCGTTCCTTCCGTCGTTGGAAAAGTTGAGGAAAGAGATCTGTCGGTTATTTGACAATGATGATTTTATGAGATTGATTGAGCATAAATCTAGACCACTAGAAGTGGTATTGTGTGTTATCGCCCCTAAAGGGTAGGGCGTCGATCTTAAAGGACGATTGGACCATGAGATGGTCGTTGATGAAAAGAAAAGTGAATGGATTGGATAATCCTAGCTATTCATAATTCTAGTGAATGATTGAGTAAGCAAAAAGAGCGCTTAGAGAGTAATTGCAGAGTAAATTGAGGTAATCTAATTGAGTATTCGATACGTGAATTGTTGGAAACCAAGGGCGAACAGATATTGTCACTTAAGATGACTAAATTATGGAAAGAAGAATGCCGAGTATGGTGGCATCTACGTTCTGGAGTAAAACACCGCTGTTGGCGTAGACTCCAAGATCGACGTCCTATAGAATAGGAAAGACATGGTGGATTTGAAATAAGAGAATGCCACTGAAGTGTATAGCTTCCTTCACATGGTAAGAGACCCTAGTGTGGAAGAAAGAGAAAATCATAACTATCTTGATATTAAGATGGAGCGTCTAGACTGAGAAAGACGACGTAGAACTTGAATGATTGCTGTAAGGGAAGTTAAGTTTGAGAGACTATCTTGTAGACGATGTTGAATTCCAGGATAATGTCGACGTTCAGTGGGACAGACATAATTGAGATAAGGTCGCATTAGCTGGTTGTGAAATCAAGAGGTCAAGACACTAATGTTTCCTAAGAAAGGAGTGACAAAAATGAACAGAATGTTGTGTAGTTCAAGCGGGGACTCATGAGAGTAGAGGGCCAAGGTTTGAGCTCTCAAGTGAAAAGTGTGAATAACAGTTTGAAGATTCAACACCTGATATAAAGAAACAGATAAAAGTCAGACTGAGTATCCAAGGAATAATGGGATTGATTGTTACCGTCTTTAGAGACGATGAATAGACTCATTTAAGGAGCCATGAGAAACATGAATAACTTTCAAGAGTATCCTACGGACTCTAAGGAGATGCTTGTTGTGTGTTGCTAGTCGTGAAGAGCACGAGTTGCGGGTTTGATGAGATAAGATTCATCAGTAGTGAAATTTCTAGGAAATGAAATCTTTGTGGAGCCCTTGAGGAATGGAATAAGTAATGAATCGACTAAGATCGATGTGCATTGCGGAAATTGAAAGTTTCTGGAATTGGTGAACTGTTATAGATGTATCGGGGGAAGATTTCCCACAAAAGCAATTCCATGGATAAATGAATACGAAAAGAGTTTTCGAGAACTTAAGTCAAGTTGATGACTACGCCGACAATAGTGTTCCTATTTGGAATTAAAAAGGGGTCGAGTGAATCATAATGACATGACGCAAAAACGAAATTTGAGGCGTAGCAAGGCAAACTGAAGTAGGCTATGCGATACGTCGCGATAGTAAAGCCATATGAGTTGGGATGTCTAATGCATGGTTGGAGTTGGCTTGCAAATGTTCTTGCGATGAAGTTGGAAAACACGACTTGCATGGAGAGGTTTCAAGTTTACACGAACCATAAGAATTTGAGGTATGTGGTTGCCTAGAAAAATTGAATGAGGAACAACGTGTGTGAAGGAGATTGCTTAAGGACTAAGGATGAAATATCCTATATCGCCTAGAAAATGGTGATTTAAGAAGCAGATGCATATAAGTGAAAATTGAGCATCATGCATTTGGCGGATAAAGGATAGGTTTTGCTTAAGGAAATAAGAAATCCAACTCCTAAATTGGAAGGTTGTCAATTGACTAGTTTGATAACTACCTGAAGCATCAAGCTTGAAGTCAGAAAGGAATTGAGATGCTGCAATGAACAGACCCTGACATTTAAGGTGGTTATGGAAATGGATAGAACAGGGAGGAAATCCAGATTTTCGGATACTTGGGAAAGAAACCTCAAAGTTGAGGGTAGAAACCTTAAAGTTCCATGGACGAGAGTACGAGTCCAATATTGAAAAGGAACTTAAAGAAATGACCTTATCAGAAATTCAAAGAGAGGATTATGGTGTCCCTTGGGATGACATAAAGGTGTGCCAGACTTGCATCGGTATTATGGATGGAATGGACTGAAAGTTTGGTTAGTCGAACATGAGGTCAAGTATTAAAGGTGACGACAAGAAAAAGGCATGCCCTTGAAAGGATTGATACGCCGAATGGTATGGACATTAAAGAGTGCATTCTGGCGAGGGTTTAGTAATAATGGTGATGGACAAACGGAAGAGATGAGTTGAACGCTAGAGGATGAACTGCTGACAGATGTTATGAATATCAAAAGAGAATGGAGAGAAGCAAAGCAGATTGAGGACAGAAAGAGACAAGTCCTAGGGAAAGATGGCTTTGGTCGGGAAGGACAAGTAAGATCGTCAAGTCATGAAAGGAATTATCCGAAAGAATGAGGATGTGATGAGACACTGATAACCCAAAGGAATGGATGGTTAGAAGGTTGTAAATTTCGAGGACAAAATTTTTTTAGGGGGGAAGAGTTGTGAAATTCTAAATTTTCCGCCCCCTCGAGGCTTAAGATATGAAATGAAATCTCAAAATTGGAAAATGGAAAATAAAGATTCCAACGTTCTAATCGAATTAGACTTCGCCTCATTAAAGGAAATTCGAATCAGAAAAATGACGTTCCGGACGTCGGGGGTAAAATTACTATTTTGCCCCTCAAGCCTAACCTTGCCAATATAATTAGATGAGGGCATTTTAGTCTTTAACCACACCCCCAAAGCTGCCGAAAATTGAAGAATTGAGAGCCATTGGATGCATTTTGATTAACACAATGGACTAGTGTCAAGAGATTAAGCCTTGAGTTGATATATTCACTTTTAACCAACCATTCAACTCAAGTTAACTCGTGAAAATAGAATAAACCTCTCTTTCTCTCACTCACTTGGCCGAAACCTCCCATTCCTCCTCTGCAAATTCCTTCTTCTTCTTCCCCCTTCTGCCGACTGCCTGTCGCCCGATCGGTTCTGACCGCCGGCTTCGCTCGCTCCGATCACCACTTCCAACGACTTCTAGCCACCGAGCCAACCACCCACTCCTTCTTCATCCTCTTGCCGACGTTCTCGAAGTAGAAGAAAGTCGTTTGACCACTTGACGAGCTCCGGCTAGCCAATCTCCCGAAAGTTGATGGAAATCATCGAAACCAAAGGTAAGCCATGTTTTAGGCATCTTAGGACCCCAAAATCTTGGAGTTTTTCAACCAAATTTTGTGGACATCTAGGAGACACATAGATGAAGCTGTGGTAAAAAGTTTGGATGAAATTGATGGAATTTTGACCCTAAATGGATCTTGTGTTTGAAGGGCCAAAACTGACCGGTTGAAGACTTGGGAATACCGGCGCTGTTCAAGGACTTGCCGGCGTCGCCTTGGCTCTAAATTTTTAATGAGACTTTCCAACCCTTAGAACTACATGTTAGCAAGTAGATTAGTGATTAAATGAAGGATTTAAGATAGTTTAAGGGCTGTTTAATTGGGGTATACACAGAATCGAAATTGCCCTATTTCGGTTCCGTGCATACCGATTCTGTGGGAGCTATTGGTGGTTGTAATTGAGCTTCAAATTTATTGTTGAGAATTGTAAGGATCTTAATTGATTGGTCCATGAGGTGTATGATTAGTGGGGTGAAGTTTTGAGCAAGAAAAGTTGATGATTGGATGAATTTCCTTAGGTTGGGCGACTGAGTTGTTCTTGAGCCACTTGGACCGAATTCTTGAGGTGCTTGAGGAGGGATTTTGTTGAGTGAAGCTTGAGGTAAGGGGATTCTAAACCTTTGATAGGAGGATTGGACTTGATTGGGTGACTTGTGTGAAAAATGATCGGTTCTTGGAGACTATATTGTGGTTGTCCAATATATGTCCTAAAAAACTATTGAGGACTTGATTGAATGATAATGCTTGTGTCATGAATTGGTTGTTGCATTTGTGTGTCAATTTAATTGTCTTGCATACTATAGATGTGTCGTTCGTCGCATGAGTTGCATTCGAACGTGTGCTATGAAATGAAATGAGTTTATGGCATGACTGAGAAATTGTGACACCCTGAGGCGTATGAGACGCGGGGTTGTGTGGATGTATGTCCTGAGGTGCTGAGGTGCAGGGTTTGAATTGAATGGTACCTTGAGGCGTACGAGACGCGGGGTTGAGGAGGCCATAGTCTTGATGCGTTAAAACACGGGATGAAGTTGTGATGTGTCGACACAGGCTTGGAGTGACATTAAAAACTCGATGCGTTTACGCGGGTTTGTCAATGAGACGGTTTGATGCGTTTACGCGGACCGAGCCTAAGGTGTTCTAAACGCGGGCATGAAAGTGAGGAGGCAAGAAATGGTGGAAGATGTAATATGGCTGGTTTATGTGTGCTTGAACTTAATGACGTAACGAGATGCCTGGATTGCATGCTTGACTTCTATGTGTTATTTTGTGCTAATTGACTACCTCTTGTGATTCCTGTATAATTTGATTGTGGTCGTATCTGCCTGAGTGGACTGTCAGCCTAACCTAGGATTAAAACCCACCTTACTGAGATGTATATCTCACCCCGTTGTGGGACCCTATTTTCCTTTCAGATTCTAGACCTTGAGGATGTGGCCACTCAGGTTTGGAGACCCGAAAGAGATGTCGATTTATTTTGAGGAGTTTCCTGGCGGACAAGGGACCATTTATGTCAGGAAGTATACAATCGTTTGGGTAGATGAGGGTGGTATTAGCTTGAAGCCTCATAGATATGAGGCCTGGTTTAGGAAGTTAGGAGATGTTTCCACGGGGCTACTGAAGTCCACTAAGGTATCCCGTGGAGCAATCCCTAGTTGGTGTCATCCCGCTTGGGACTCAGTGGAGGCCGAGGGATCGGTTGCTAGTTCAAGGGATGGTCCTGAGAGAACTTCGATCCTAGAAGACACCGATGAGGTCATAGTGACCGAGGCTACCGAGGACGACCTGGTGGAGCCATCTACTGATGAGACTATGGAGGACACCGTGAAGGTTTGCTCGGAGAACTTATCAGAGTACGAGCCCACTGAGGAGGCTGAGGAGGAGACCGACGACTCCAGTAGCTCGACCTAGAAGTCTCTGCTTTATCTAGTCTGATATTTTGTTGGTAACTCTGATGCCTGACCCTTTTTTAGAACGATGGTGATAGTTTTTTGTACCAGCGACTAGCAAGTCTAGTTTGCTATGCTCTTGTAAGAATGTTTGAAAACTGATGCCTCTAATAATATTATCGTTACCCAAGTCCCATTTCATATTTAAACGGAGGAGTTTTCATATTGTCGCTTTCTCGTGCTTTCTATATGACATATCTCTTGACCGGTATGGGAATACTGGGATTTCGAGAGAGAATTTTTGCTTGCAGGGAGTCGCGTGCTCGTGCCACGAGGCGCGGGACGTGACTACCAACTTTTGGGATACCCGTGTATACTAAGGATTATGTTACCGAGTACCCAGTAGGAGAGGATAAAGTCTAATTAAGAGGTGTGCACTATTTGGGTGGACCTGGGGACGAACCATTGGAGTCCGAATGTGTATGCAGCATGTTCTATCGAGAGGGCGACACCACTTTCGATCCTTTGTGGACTTTTGATGTGCCCTAGGATGTAGTAGGCGAGCAGGACCCAATGATTGTGTACCCTGAAGATGGCAAGATCACTGACTCTGAGACCTCGCCCGATGCAGACCTTCCGTCGACGAAGTTCCAGAAACCGATTGCAGATGATGAGGTCATCGAGCCCATTTAGTATGGAATATCTTCTTGACAAAGCATCAACTACCACATTAGTATGGCCATATATATATTTCAAGACAAATGAAAAGGATTGATGGAATTCTACCCATTTAACATGTCTTAAGTTGAGATTGTGTTGACCGCTAATAAATTTTAGGGCCTCATGATCGGAATGAAGAACAAACCTTATTTGGCCTTAAATAGTGACTCCAATGATCAAGAGCCCTCACGATGGCATAGAACTCTTTATAATAAGTAGTGTAGTTCTTTCCCGAATCTATTAACTTCTCGCTGAAATAAGACAAAGGCTTTTGGCGTTGGACAAGAACAGCCCCGATACCAATTCTGTGACATTATGATTTTCTTGTCATTTTCGGACTTAGTAATGAGAATTGTATCTAGCGATGTATTTCAGTCGTATCTTACTTGAATCTGATCAATCTCGAGTTGACTGACCAAAAGGGAAGGGTTAACGTGAGACAAGATACGTGGACCAAGGGAACTCGAATAGGAATTGACGCTTTGATCATAAGGATTGTCGATGAGACATTTAGAGCCATAAAAGGCCGATCTAAGAACGATTAAGGAATGCATTGCTAGCGTTATACGATTGGAGCACGGGTGATGCCGCTTAACCAATGCATAATTTGCAAAAGTTTCCTAAATCGAACAGTGACGATCGAGGCCATCGGAACTAGTGATAGACCCTCTCGATTACATGACAACCAAAGTCGCCATGAATTGATGAGCTCTAAATGTGATACGAATCATAAGATCGATACGCTTAACGTCTGCAAAAGCCGCTTGTCAGTTCGGGATAGACTAAAACCACGTTTGATAGAGAAATGATCAGAAACGAGTTTTGAAAATTGAAAATAGAGAATCAAGAATTCCAATGTCGGATTTGGATTAGCCATCGCCTTATCGAAGAGTATTGGAATGAGAAAAACGACGTTTCGGACGTCGGGAGTAAAATTACCATTTTGCCCCTCAAGACCTAGCCTTACTTATATAATTGGACTAGGGCATTTTGGTCTTTTAATCACCCCCAAGGCTGTCGAAAAAGAGAAAGTATTATTGCCATTGGATGAAACTTGAATGACACTTAGTACAAGTGTTAATAGATTAGCAAAAGAGTGGTCATGTCCACTTTTTCACAACTACCATTCAACCCTTTGACCTTGAGACTTGCATATAGCTCTCTCTCTCTCTCTCTCTCTCACCCCTCATTTGGCCGAGCATCTACTCCCCCAAACCGAGAGTCTTCTTCTTCTTCTTCTCTTACTCGCCAGCTCGCTGCCCTGTTCTGACCGACTCACTGTTCCGGCCATAACTTTTTCTTCCGATGGTCAATTGAGGTAAAACCACCGGCAATAGAAAGCTTATCGTCTTGCCGTTCTAACAAGGTATTATAGGTCCAAATCTACCCATCCGTTTGTCTCGTAGAGCTGTTTGAAGGAGCAAAGGTTAGGCTGGTAAGTTTTGAATCCGAGAGCTCCCAACCGACTAGTCCGACTGCCCCACTATTCTGGCCGTATCTTCTTCGTTCGATACCGGATCGAGGTAAAACCACCCCCAATGAAAACTTATTGTCTTACCTTTCCATAGACATATTACAAACTCGATTTGATCCTGTAGATCTTCCCGTAGCTCGATTTGAGTGGACAAAGGTCAAGCGAGGTCACATTCTTTTCGATTTTGGGGAAAGACCTGTTCTGGGGTCTTCCGGACTTTAAATTGCTCCAAATTTTCGGTGAGATCTTCTAAACTTATAGTATTAAGGTTGGATGAGCTATTGTAAAAAGTTGGGATGAATTTGATGGAGTTTTGACAAAATGAGTCTTGTGATTGTTGGATAGAAACTGTCGGTTTAAGGACTTGAGGAAACCGACGACTTTCAAAGGGTTTCCGGCGACGACTTGGTCCCAAATCTTCGATGAGCCTCTTAGACCCTTAGATATACATGTTAGCAAGTAGGTTAGTGATTAAATGATGGATTTGGAGTAGTTTTGGGGCTAGAAAACGGTATGCACAGAATCGAAAATAGTCCGGTTCGATTCTGGACAAACTGGTTCTGTGGAGGCTGTTATGGGTTGGTTTTGAGTCTCAAATTCATCAATAATACATGCTAGAATGTTGAGGATCATGTTATTAAGGTTGGTGGTTCATGAATGGGTGAATTGAGCAAGAGAAATTGACGATTGGTTGGAATTTCATAGGTTGCGCGGCAGGTTTGGTCTTGGACCACTTGGACCGAATTTGAGGAGGTGGTTGAGGAGAGAATTTGTGACATTAAGCTTGACGTAAGGGAATCCTAAGCCTAAGATAGGAAGATTGGACTCGATTGGGCGAGTCGGGTAAATTTTTGAGTGATTCTTGAAGGGTTTCAATGTGATTGTCTATTGTACATCCTAAGAGGGTGTAGATGACCCAAATGTTTGATCATGCTTGTGCATTGAGTGATTTGTCGCATTTGAGTGTTGAATTTGATTGTCTTGCATGCCATAAGTGTATGATTGGTGCATGAGATTGCACATGGTCTTGTGTGTGTGAATTGAGTCGAATTAATGACATGTTTGAGGCATGATAAGACCCTGAGGCGTATGAGACGCGGGGTGGTGGAATGAATAACCTGAGGCGCTGAGGCGCGGGGTTTGAGTGTATGTCACCTTGATGCGTGTGATATGCGGGGTTGAGAAGGCCATAGTCCTGATGCGTTCAAACGCGGGACAGGGTTGTGATGTATCAACAATGGTCTGGAGTAACATTGAAACCTGATGCGTTTACGTGGGTGGTTAATGACGTTCTGATGCGTTTATGCGGATCGAACCTGATGCGTTCTGAACGCGGGCATGACAATGAGGCAGGTGTGAAAGTTGGAAGTGGTTGTGTGACATGGCGGTGTGTGCATGATCTTAGAGATGTGTTGTGATGCCATGTCTACCTGTCTGACATCTGTATGACTGTTGATAATTAAATGCCTCATGTGTTTGTTTGCATGAAACGCTGATGTTTATGACTGCCTGAGTGGACGGTCGGCCTAACCTAGGGTTAGGACCTACCTTACCGAGATTTATATCTCACCCCGTTGTGGGTAACATTTTCAAGTCCCCGACGAAGAAAACCGAGTTTGCCATGGATTGGCATTTGACGAAGTCATTGGAGGAAAATAAAGACTTCCCTTTTGTGACCTTAGGGTTGAAAAATGATGCTCTTGGGGATTTAGATTTGTAACCTCTGAAGTATGATTGACCTTTATAAAAGGGGTACCCTTATGTCCTTAGTCATCAGGTGTTGTTATATTTGTAATGGAGTTAGCATCGCTTTCGCATGCATGCTTCATATAGAGTTCTAAGTTATTGGTCGTTGGATCTTGGAGCTCATTAAAGGTAACGGTGAAGTTGGGATGCTCGTGTGCCCACCGAGCTCGGGGCGTGACATCCCCGTTTGAGTGGTATCAGAGCAAGGTCAGCTTAATCCAATCTGATTGAGACTTGGAGTGTGATAAGGAGCGATGACTTGAGGAAAATTAGGTAGTGAGACCTTGAGGGATAAGCATGGATTGCTGAATCTTGAGGACTATAGGCTTGAATTTGTGTAGTATTCTAATGGTCCTAGTGCCGATTTAAGGGATGATCTTAAGTGATATTATGAATAAGGCTCACAAGGAAGTGGATAGAAATTGAGGAGTCAGAAGCTTGGATTTGGGGTTACTAGAAAATAACTTATGAATGAAGGATCTATTGAAGTGTATGATTGTATCTTGGTTTGTCAATGACCCAAGTTGAGGAGTACGAGTTATAAAGAGGCGACTGATGTTAGTGAATTCAGGCTTGAATTGCGTGATATCTTGATGGTTTAATTATCAATTGCTATTGATAGTCTTGGATGATATGAGATGAGATGCATACAAGGGAGCGGATAAAGAATATATGGATTAAAGGCCAGACGTGATCAAATGCTTATGGATTTGATTTAGTTAGCGACTCCACTTGAGGTACATGGTTGAATATATGCAATTGATCTGTGAGATGTGACGGTCATTGGTGGAATTAAAACTCTTCAATGGATAGGAATTGATCTGAAGGCGATTTTGATATGACAAGTGGTGAGGACAATCATGCTATGCTTGTGTTTGTGGCTTTGAAACGAAAGTTGATGAGGGTGCATACATGAACTTATCGCTGTTGGACTTAATAAATTGTCGCTTGGTATGGCACAAGTTAATGGGATACCTATAAACTATAATGAAGCATGGTATAAGACATGTGGAACGGGGCTTTCTCCGTAGATGTATGACTTGGGACAACTTGCAACGGCCAGATCTGATGAGGACAGGGAGTGATTGCCGGGACAAAGAGGTCCGGACAAGGAGCAGCTGCTGACAGGCTTCTAAGATGGCAAGAGGTAGGAATGACCCAAGTCATAACTTGAAAGGGAAAGTCTAGGTATCAAGTCAAATCTAATTGTGGTTAAGAGATGTATGGCACAAGATTGATCATCGAAGAAGATATTCAAAAGTGGCATGACATGTGAAATGATGCATGTGATTAGCATAAATAAAAGCTTTGTGCTTGGCGGTGGATGCCATTTGAAAAGAAAAGTGATGTTTATGATTGGCCTGTTGGGCATGTTTTGTAATTGGCATCGTGTGATTGCCTTGGCCAAGGTCTAATTGAGAGATTAGACGGCATATGGGTTTTGTATCCTTTGAACTGATGTCTTCTGGAATTGAGATAACATGTCGAGTTTGTAATGAAGTGGCAGATGCCTTATGCTTTGAGTTTGGGCGATTGACTTATAGAAGTAACACCTTGAATATTTGCTAGATATTGGCCTAGTTGAGTTTTGGCCTAGTTGAGACTTGCCTAGTGATGACTGTTAATTGAGAAGTTGCCTCATGGAGGCTGGTTTGATATGTGGTTGCTGCTTAAGGACGATTTGGGATCCTTAGATAATTGGTAATTAGTTAAGAGTTGCATAGGGACCACAAGATGGTTGCTTGATGGTGATGAATGATGAGATGAGCAGTCTGAGACTGCTAGACTTGAATATATAACTTGAGTTTTCGATTCCTGGAGGGAATCATATTGGTTCAAATGACATGAGAACCTAATAAGGTTGAACGACCAAGGTATTGTCGTAGAAGAGATTGGGCTCGAGAATACATGGTATGGAAGATCCGAGAACTGATATGGATCATGATAATTTAGTAAAGATGGGCGATTGGAGTGTGAGTACCAAAAGAGAATATGGCTAGATCTGTTAATCGTACAAGACCCAAGAGCTGAATGGGTCGTGAGAACTTTAAATGGAAATGAGAAAATTTGTTGATTAAGCAAGCTCGAAGAGAAGCTGCCATGATTATGTAAGTCACTATGGTGACAGATGCTAGTATTGATGAGTTAAAATGATGGAAGTCACGAGAAAGGTGACTCTGAGTTAATCTTTTCTAAATTGAATGCTTGGGAAAGACCTCGAGAGTTTGGAAAAGTTTGTGAAACTATGTATAAGGTTGAGATTGATTGAGTCAGGTAGAGGGATGAGATTTGAAATTGTCTCCCTCTGGATTGGGGATCTTGGTAAGGAAACCTTAGAGATTTTAGGTACACTAAGGAAAGAAAGTAACCCCGGCAGTTGTAGTCTTAAGAGGCTGTTGATAATTGGTGGAAGGTCATCAGAGGAAGGATTTCCTCGAAGGCATGACATATGCCTAGACTACCCATGTTGAGTTATTCAACGGAAAGTATCCTTCTAAGATTACTCGAAGGCAAAGGTTGTAGGGATCCTGATAGTTTTGTAAGGATCAGAGGATGATTGACCAATGTGAGACAGAGTTCGCAAGGTCGCCTAAATATGTTAAGAGTGGTCAAGGACCCTTAAATAAAATAAGTAAATCCTTCAATAGATTGGAACTTGAAAACCTTATGGCTGGTTGTTATTCCTGATTTTGAGGAACGGTAATGGGACTCAGCAAAAGAGGAGAATGATCTAAAGACTTATGAATAAGAGATCTCCTGCTCATGGATTACGAGCAAAGAGACGTTCATTATGAATATGGAACGTGCCTACGAGAAATGGTTGATTACCTGGGCGTAAGACACAGGATGGAAAATGGGTAGTCCATCTTTTCTGTTATGGAATGAGTCGAGGAAAAATTGGCATGCTAGTTTGCCTGGAATTAATGATTTCCTGGGATCGGTTGATTGAATTGAAACCATGAGAAATGAAATCATGAGTTGTTGTTCCCTAAAGAATAGGGCATTGTTCTTAAAGGGCGATTAGACCATGAATTGGTCGTTGATGAAAAGGAAAGTGAACGGACTTGATAGTTCTGACTGGTTGTGATTCTAGTGAATGATTTAGTAAACGAAAATAGCGCTTAGAGAATACTTGCAAAGTGAGTTGAGATAATCAAATTGAGCATTCGATAAGTGAACTAGTGAGACCAAGGAAGAACATATATTGTCACTTGAGGTGACTGAATTATGGGAAGAAGAATGTCGAGTCTGGTGGCATCTATATTCTGGAGTAAAACACCGCCGTTGGCGTAGATTCCAAGATCGACGTCCTATGGAATAGGAAGTACATGGTGGATTTGAAATAAGAGAATGTCACTGAAGTGTATAGCTTCCCTCATATGGTAAGAGACCCTAATGTGGAAGAAGGAGAAAATCCTAACTGTCTTGATATTAAGATGAAGCGTCTAGATTGGGAAAGAAGACGCAAAACTTGAATGATTCCTGGAAGTGAAATTTGAGAGATTGTCTGGTAGACAATGTTGAATTACAGGATGATGTTGACGTTCAGTGGAATGAACGCATTGGGATAAGGTCACATTAGCGAGTTATGGAACTCAGAGGCTAAAACGCTAATGCTGCTCGAGAAAAGAGTGACAAGAATAAATAAAATGTTGTGCGGTCCTAGAAGAGATCCATGACAATAGAGAGCCAAAGCCTGAGCTCTCAAGTGAAAAGTGTGAGGAATAGTTGGAAAATTCAACACTTGGTAGAAAGAAGTTGATAATAGTCGAATTAAGTGCCCAACGAATGATTGAGTTGATTGTTACCATCTTGAGAGACGAGAATTAGACTCATTTAAGGAGTCATAAGAAACATGAATAGCTTTTGAGAGTGTCCTATGGACTCTAAGGAGATGCTTGTTATATGCTGAATGTAAAGAGCACGGGCTATGGATCTGATAAGGTAAGATTTCTCGGTCGTGAAATCTCTGAGAAATGAAATCTCTGTAAAGCCTTGAAGGAGTGGAATGAGTGATAAATCGACTAGAGTCGATGTGGGTTGCCAGAAGTTGAAAGTTCCTAGAATTGACGAATTGTGATAGACAGACCGTGGAAAGATTCCCCACAAGAGTTGTTCCATTGTTAAAATGGATTAAGGATGAGATGTAACACGAATGGGTGAATGAACGTGAAAAGAGTTTTCGAGGACTCAAGTTAAGCTGATGACTACGCTGTTTATGACAATTCCAGTTGGAAATTGAAACGCATATGAGGGTCGCAATGACGCGACAAGAATGAAACTTGAGGCATAGCAAGGCAACCAGAAGTGGGCATTGCATATACATCGTGATGATAAGGCCATAGGAGTTGGAATGCTTAGAGCATGATTGGAGTGGGTTGCGAGTGTCCTCGCGATAAAGTTGGGGAATGTTGTTTGAGTGAAGAATGTTTCAAGGCTATACCTACCACAAGAGTATAAGGGAGAAGTTTCCCGAGAGGAATTGAATAAGAGGTAACGCTGATGCGTGAAACTGCTTGTAAATATGAGAATGTAACATGTTTAAAGAAAGATCTTGAAGTTATGTGAACTAAAAGAGGTTGAAAGTAGGGACTACCTAAAGGGAATTGAAGGAGAAGCCTGTGGAACGAAGAGATCACCCAAGTGTTGTTATAGCGATATTCGTATCGCTAACGAAGGGTGAATTGTTTAGCGGATGCTTACAATTGAGAATTGAGCATTGTTTAATTGCCGATGAAGGGACGGATATTCCCTCGAGAAATAAGAGATTCAACCTCTAAATTGGAAGTTGTCAAATGACTAATTGACGGCCACCGGAAACACTTAACTTGAAGGCCAGAAGAAAATTGAGGTGTTGCCATGATTGAACATCGATACTTGAGGGGTTATCGGAATAGATGGAACCCTTGAGACCCTAGGGACGGAAGTACGAGTCTAGTATTGAGGGAAAATTTAAGGAGATGACCTCACCAAATTTCGAGGGGAGGATTATGGTGATCTTGGGAATGGTACAAAGATCTGCCAAGATATATATATATATACACACACACACACTATCGGTTATAAGGGTTGAAAGTTGAAATTTATCTATCATGTAGTCGAGCACTAGACGTGTCGATAAAAGGGAAGGACATGACCACGAAAGTTGAAGGACCACTTTGATCCAAGGGAATTTTCGGATGGAATCGAAAATGGACTACTACGGAAGTAATCATGTAATTGTTTAAGGAGTTGAGAGGGCCGTAACTCGATTTGGTTAATGGAGGGCAAATTGATAAAGCCTTTGAATCTCCGTTGGTATGAAAAGAAGTTTGAAGAGGGCGATACGCCGAATGTTATGGACATTAAGGTGTGCATTCTAGCGAGGGCTTAGTAATAATGGTTATGGACAAATAAAAGAGATAATGTAAACGCTCGAGGATGAACTCCTGCCAAATGTTACGAATACCAAAAGAGAATGGAGAGAAGCAAATTGGATTGAGGACTGAAGGAGACAAGTCCCAAGGGAAAAATGGTTTTGGGCTGGAAAGGACAAGTAAGATCATCAAGTCCTGAAAGGAATTATCCGAAAGAGTAAGGATGTGATGATGCGCCAATACCCCAAAGGATTGGATGGTTAGAATGTTGCAAATTTCGAAGACGAAATTTCTTTAAGGGGGGAAGAGTTGTGACATTCTAATTTTCCTGTCATTCCCGGACTCAGTAATGAGAATTGTATCTAACGATGTATTTCAGTCGTATCTCACTCGAATCTGATCAATCTCGAGTTAACTGACTAAAAGGGAAGGGCTAACGCGAGACAAGGTACGTGGACCAAGGAAACTCAAATAGGAAATGACACTTTGATCATAAGGATTGTCGAGGGGACATTTAGAGCCATAAAAGGCCGATCTAAGAACTATTAAGGAATGCATTGCTAGCTTTACATGATTGGAGTGCGGGTGATACCGCTTAACCAACGTATAATTTGCAAAAGTTTCCTAAATCGAATAGTGACGATCGAGGCCATCGAAACTAGTGATAGACCCTCACGATTACATGACAACCAAAGTCGCCATGAATTGACGAGCCCTAAATCTGATACAAATCACAAGGTCGATACGCGTAACGTCTGCAAAAGCCGCCCATCAGTTCGGGATAGACTGGAACCACGTCTAATAGAGAAAACGACTAAAAAACGAGTCTTGAAAATTGAAAATGGAGAATCAAGAATTCCAACGTCAGATTTGGATTGGCCATCGCCTTATTGAAGAGTATTGGAATGAGAAAAATGACGTGCCGGACGTCGGGAATAAAATTACCACTTTGCTCCTCAAGACTTAGCCTTACTTATATAATTGGACAATGACATTTTGGTCTTTTAATCACCCTAAGGCAGCCGAAATAGAGAAAGGATTATGGCCATTGGATGAAACTTGAATAACACTTAAGACAAGTGTCAATAGATTAGCTAAGGAGTGGTCATGTCCACTTTTTCACAACTACCATTCAACCCTTTGACCTTGAGACTTGCATATAGCTCTCTCTCTCTCTCACCCCTCATTTGGTCGACCATCAGCTCCCCCAAATCGAGAGTCTTCTTCTTCTTCTTCTTCTCTTACTCGCCAGCTCGCTGCCCTGTTCCGACCGACTCACTGTTCCGGCCATAAATTTTTCGTCCAATGGTCGATTGAGGTAAAACCATCGGCAATAGAAAGCTTATCGTCTTGCTGTTCTAACAAGGTATTATGGGTCCAAATCCACCCAGTCGTTTGTTCCGTAGAGCCGTTTGAAGGAGTAAAGGTTAGGCTGGTCAATTTTGAATCCGAGAGCTCCCAGCCGACCAGTCCGATTGCCCCACTATTCTGGCCATATCTTTTTCGTCCGCTACTGAATCGAGGTAAAACTACACCAAATGAAATCTTATTGTCTTATCTTTCCATAGGCATATTACAAGCTCAATTTGACCCTGTAGATCTTCCCGTAGCTCGATTTGAGCGGACAAAGGTCTAGCGAGGTCACATTCTTTCCGATTTTGGGGAAAAACCTGTTCCGGAGTCTTCCGGACTTTAAATTACTTAAAATTTTGTGTGAGGTCTTCAACACTTATAGTATTAAGGTTGGATGAGATGTGGCAAAAAAATGGGATGAATTTGATGGAGTTTTGACCCCAAATGGGTCTTGTGATTGTTGGACAGAAACTGTCGATTTAAGGACTTGAGGAAACCGACGACTTTCAAAGGGTTTTTGGTGACAACTCGGCCCCAAATCTTCGGTGAACCTCTTAGACCCTTAGATATACATGTTAGCAAAGAGGTTAGTGATTAAATAGTGGATTTGGAGTAGCTTTAGGGTTGAAAAATCTCAGTATGCACAGAATTGAAAATAGCCCGGTTCAGTTCTGTGCAAACCGATTCTGTGGAGGCTGTTGTGGGTTGGTTTTGAATCTCAAATTCATCAATGAGACATCCTAGAATGTTGAGGATCGTGTTATTAAGGTTGGTGGTTCATGAATGGGTGAATTGAGCAAGAGAAATTGACGATTGGTTGGAATTTCGTAGGTTGCGCATCGGGATTGGTCTTGGACCACTTGGATCGAATTTGAGGAGGTGCTTGAGGAGGGAATTTGTGACATTAAGCTTAAGGTAAGGAAATCATAAATCTAAGATAGGAAGATCGGACTCGATTGGGCGAGTCGGGTAAATTTTTGAGTGATTCTTGAAGGGTTTCAATGTGATTCTCTATTGTACATCCTAGGAGGGTGTAGATGACCCCGATGTTTTATCATGCTTGTGCATTAAGTGATTTGTCGCATTTGAGTATTGAATTTGATTGTCTTACATGCCATAAGTGTATGATTGATGTATGAGATTGCACATGGTCTTATGTGTGTGAATTGATTCGAATTAATGGCATGTTTAAGGCATGATAAGATCCTGAGACGTATGAGACGCGGGGTAGTGGAATGAACACCCTGAGGCGCGGGGTTGGAGTATATGGCACCTTGATGCGTATGAGACGTGGGGTTGAGAATACCATAGTCCTGACGCGTTGAAACGCGAGACGGAGTTGTGATGTGTCGATACTGGCCTAGAGTAACATTAAAACCTGATGCTTTTACGCAGGTTGTCAATGACGATCTGATGCGTTTACGCGGACCGAGCCTGATGCGTTTAAGCGGACCGAGCCTGATGCGTTCTAAACGCGGGCATGAGAATGAGACAGGTGTGAATGACGGTGTGTGCATGATCTTATAGATGTGTTGTGATGCCATGTCTGCCTATCTGACATCTGCATGACTGTTGATAATTGAATGCCTCATGTGTTTGTTTGCATGAAACGCTGATATTTATGACTACCTGAGTGGACGGTGGGCCTAACCTAGGGTTAGGACCTACCTTACTGAGATTTATATCTCACCTCGTTGTGGGCAACATTTTCAGGTCCCCGACGAAGAAAATCGAGTTTGCCATGGATTAGCATTTGACGAAGTCATTGGAGGAAAATAAAGACTTCCCTTTTGTGACCTTAGGGTTAAAAAATGATACTCTTGGGGATTTAGATTTGTAACCTCTGAAGTATGATTGACTTTTATAAAAAGGGTACACTTGTGTCCTTAGTCATCATGTGTTGTTGTATTTGTAATGGAGTTGGCATCGCTTTCGCATTCATGCTTCATATAGAGTTGTAAGTTATTGGTCGTCGGATCCTGGAGCTCATTAAAGGTAACGGTGAAGGTGGGATGCTCGCGTGCCCGCCGGGCTCGAGGCGTGACAAACTCCCCTTGCATCACATTCAACTTCAAATACCTTATCGAAATCATAAAGGGCAAGAATAGAAGACTCACAAAGTATATGTTTAATTGCTTGAAAAGCATTGTGAGCAATCTTTGTCCATTTGAAGGAGTCCTTCTTCATACATTTAGTTAACGGAGCCACAATAGTAATGAAATTCTTCTCAAATCTATGATAAAAACATGCAAGGCCATGAAAACTTCTTACATCAGTGATAGATTTTGGTGTAGACCACGATCATATTGCTTCTACCTTGGATTGATCAACGGAGATTCCAACCTCAGAAACCACATATCCAAGGAATATAACGTTGGAAGAGAAGAATTCACACTTCTCCATCTTTGCAAAGAGCTTATCCTACCTCAAAGCATCAAATATATGTTTCAAGTGAGAAACATGCTCTGCCTCACTTCTGTTGTGTCGCGATCCGATCATTCGTGGCGGGCTAATGGGCCGTCCACTCTGGTCGGACGCGGGCCTCTCCCAAGGCCCGTTACCCAAGTTGCAACAGCGGTATACGTGGTCGATCTTCGGTGCGGTCTGGTAACATGTGATATGTGTACATGCCAAGGAGTCGGTACCAATCGTTCTGTGGAGGGTACGATTGGAAACCATATCGAATAGTTGGGAGCAATCTAATCAATTTTGCGAAAACCAGAGAAATAGGATCGAGGATTTTGTTAAGCCAACTGTCAGAGTTGACGCCCTTTCGACACCTAAGTTGAATGATTTGTCTAACCTAAGATTTCATGCAGATAAGTGAGGTGTAAACCCTAACACTAGGAATCCATACAAATAGGAGTGACTACCCTAACACTCACAATTAGTAAAAATGAACGCACAAATCAAGAATTTAAAACGTGCGGATAAATCACATGAAAGCAACGTGGTATCCCTAGTAAGGCCCTATTAGCCTAGAGAAATATCAATCAAGGCTCAAGAGTATTTTTGAAATGGTTTGCCCTATAGGAGCAAAATCGTAATTTTGAAGAGTTTTGGGACAATTTGCCCAAGAAGGAAAAATTCATCATTTCATATGAAACATGGATTCAAAAGATAGTGGAAATAGGATTGGTCACCAAACCAATCCATTTCCTAATTTTCGGGACTTTTCGAAATTTTTTCTGGAATTTTTGGAATGATTTATCCTTGGAGGGGTAAAACCGTCATTTTAGGAAGTGATGAGAAGTGAAAATCTCAAATAGAAGGATTGATCGACCACCAGATCCAAATCCTAATTTTCAGCAATTTTCACGACTCGATCGGAATAAGAAAGACGATTTACCCTTAGAAGGGTAGAATCGTCATTTTAAAAAAAGAAACAAGATTCGAAACCTCAAGCATAAGAATTGATCGTCTAACCGTCCTTAATTCTTATATTGGCGTTATCGACCTATCTTATATACCAAGCAGAGGCGATTTACCCCTAAAGGGTAATATCGTCAATTCTTAGATGATCATATTCCAAAAATATGATTGACCAATTGTCTTTGGTCATTCCTCAATTTCTGGGAATTTCTAGAATGTCTAGGAATTTTTCATAAATTTTCTACATTTATTTGAATTTTCTAGGATTTTCTAACATTTTTTGGAATTTTCTAGGATTTTTTTGATTTTTTTTTATTATTTAAAAATTATTTTTGAATTTTTATTATTAAAAAAATGATTCGGACCGGGTCCGACCCACTCAGGTCGAATACTCGGCCCCATACCCGAACCCGTGTAGCCTATGCACCGAAATGATGTATCGCTTTTTTTTTTATTTTCTGATTATTCGGATTTAATGCAACGGTTCCTATTGAACCACGTTGCTACTCCATGGCCACTAGATTGGTTTACTAAATCCTACGACTCAGATCAAAAGCCAATTATCTCTCAACCATCATATCTGTTACTTAGATCTACGGCCAAGATCGAACGACTCGGCTAATCCTTGACCGTTCGATCGGATTTATTATTTTTTTCAAAATTCGATTTTTATTATCAGTTATAAAACTAATCGAACGGTCACCAAGCCAACACGTGGCATAACCTAGACCGTTCGATCATCTAATAGATTCAAACATAACTCCAACAGCTGAGCTGACGTGGCTGCCATGTGGCATGCCATGTCAACACTTTTAACCAATTGACTGCCTCGTCATCATCTTCTTCCTCGAGTACTCTTCATCTGCAATGGACGGTCGAGAAACTCCGGCGACTATCCAACGGTAAAAACTAGATTAAATCGAACAAGACCGGCGTCGAACGATTCGTCTCAACGTTGCGCATGACATATCTCACAATCTGACGCGATTATTCACAAGAACCAAACTAATCAAGCTTTAACCAGAACGGCCATGGCTACTCTAATCAAGCAACAGAGAGCATATTGGATTAATTCCTTCACATGATCACTTCTAAATGAGTTTAGAAGGCTTACCTACAGGTCAGATTGACCTGGTAAGGTCTAGGATAACATAGACAAGCTTCGACTGAATTGGCAATAGTGACGAGGTCTGAATGCGATGTTTGACTTGATTTCAATGCAATCAAAATGTAGAGCTATGCTTAGTGACGTCTTAGAGATGTTTCGCACACATCAATCGCAAGAATTGAAATCGAAACGAAGATCTGCCATTGAAGGTCAGAAACGGAAATTAAAGGTTGACTTACCATTTTTCGAAAATCACAGGTCATGCGAGCTAGTGCGATTCACCCTGCAGAACTCCAGTAAACTCCTCCAAGTGGAATTGCGGCTCGGTTTGGCCTCAATCGTCGTCACCGATCACCCACATTAAGCTCTCGACGACAGGGGTCGGAGAGCGAGTTCTCTTTCTTGTTCTCTCTCTCTCTCTCTCTCTCTCTCTCTCTCTCTCTCTCTCGATTCTGTTGTTCTCCTGAAACAGAATGAACCACCCTCTCAATCAAAAGTCCCCCCAAAGGCTATATACTACTCTTAAAATTTAACACCGAACGATGAAGTGTATACTGGCTTCAATTGCACGTGAGGCCACGTGCTTTTGAGCCTAAACGGCGTCGAAGGCGATGGACATTCCATCCAACTCCGTTTGATTCTTCGACAGGTTAAATCTCACGCGAATTTGTCAAGGATTTGAGTTGTGTTTGCTTTTGTCGACTTTTTGTAGCTCCGAAGCTTAACTGGCTAATTACTCCTTCCTTCGGCGACGTCAAACGGTGATATTGGTATCAATCGACAGATAATGGTGAGGGTAACAATACGCCCACCATTGCTCCTTCAATTGTCGTCGATTGGTCAACCAATTTCAGTATCAAAATTCGACTTGATTTTGTTCAATTGGACGAAGATCCTGAGGTTGGAGATGACACTTTAGTGAACCGGTTTGACCGGTCCGAACCGGTTTTGACTTATTTTTTTTTTCAAAATTAATCCTAATTTGAGTGGAATTTTTACAAATTGAACCTCATAAATGAATTTGAGACATGAATATTTTCTAAAAAAATGATTTTGCCCAAAAGTTCATATCAATTTCTATGAAAGCCTCAAATTTTTACTTAATTACAAATCGAAAAATTACACAATTGAGGGCTCAAACTATCAAATTGGACCAAACCACTTATGTCAATCGACTTAGAATGATGAAATACATTGGACAGTGATTTCAATTGGCAAATGTAGCCCTTGAATTGAAAGTAATTTCAATTATGCTCAAATGCAATGACTAAATTGTAATAAAATATGCAATTTTACCCAATTCATGCAATTGAACAATTTGCGGAAATAATTGGACTAAATTGCAATGAAGGACGATTAAATTGAATATCAAGACCCTAAAAATGCCAAAATTATAAATTAAAAGACTCAATTGATTTTTTTTACCAAATTCAATCATACGTGTAACAAAGAAACACATAAAATTGAACTTGAATTTGGACTTTTTATGAGGTCAAAAAAACAAGGGAATTAAAAGAAAAATATTGACTATTTTTTCAAATTTTTGTGACCTCAAATGCTATTTTTCTTGAATTTTTATCTATTTTTATATTTTTGGAAAATATTAAAAAAATATGAAAAAAATTGTTCAAAAATGGTTCCTTAGGCTTGGCCAAGGTTACCAAAGTTGATTTTATAATTTTTCGACTTTTTATGAATTGTTTGTGAATTTTCAAAAATAAGACTGAAAAATACTGGTAAAAAAATCAAGTGTCAACGCTGCCCCTCTTTGAGAGGAATCTCGTGAGAGGTTTCACTCAAAAACAAGTGACACCTGAATCTAGACCGACTAGACTGTAGAAAAGAAAAACAAAATCTAACATTCAATCTTTCTTGTCATACCAGTAAACGCTATGTTCATTCTATTTTAGCTAATACAATAGAGAGAGAGAGATGGAGTAGAGATATTCACATATTATTCACCTACCTGATGCTCATGTGGCATATATGGTGTATGGTGGATTCAAGTAGATACCTAGGGACCTATCTCCTAAGTATCCTAGAGTATTTAAGTTCTAGCCCGTATGGTAGGCCAAACCAAAATGTGATTCTTATCTGACAGGAACTGGGGGGTGATGCACCCGTTCTTTAGGGTTTGTCACAGGTTTCGATCCGTATAGAGGATTAGACCTTGAATAGGACTCCTTTATGTTAGGAACCTATAGATGACGTACAAGTTCTTTAGGGTTTGTCTGAAATTAGGCTTCCCATCGACCTGAACCTAAAGGTGACTCATCCGTTATTTAGGGTTTGTCGGAGAGTAGGCTTCCTATCCACTAGGAACTTAAAGGTAACGGACCCGTTCTTTAGGGCTTGTCCGAGACTAAGCTTCCCATCCACCAGAAACCTAAAGGTGACGCACCCGTTCTTTAAGGTTTGTCGGCTACTAGGCTTCCCATCCACCAAAGACCTAAATGTGACGCACTCGTTCTTTATGATTTGTCAGAGACTAGGCTTCCTATCCACTAAGAATCTAAAGGTGACGTACCGGTTCTTTATCCAAGAGTAGGCTTATTATCCACTGGAACCTAAAGGTAGCACACCCGTTCTTTAGGGTTTATCGGATACTAGGTTTCCCATCCACTAGAGACCTAAAGGTGATGCACTCGTTCTTTAGGGTTTGTCGGAGAGTAAGATTCCTATCCATTGGGAACCTAAAGGTGATGTACCTATTTTTTAGGGTTTGTCCGAGACTAGGCTTCCCATCCATCAGAAACCTAAAGGTGACGCACCCACTCTTTAGGGTTTGTCGGATACTAGGTTTCCTATCACTAGGGACCTAAAAGTGACGCATCCATTCTTTAGGGTTTGTCGAAGAGTAGGCTTCCTATCCACAAGAACCTAAAAGTGATGTACCCGTTCTTTAGGGTTTGTCGGATACTAGGCTTCCAATTCACTAGGGACCTAAAGTAACGCACCCGTTCTTTAGGATTTGTCGAATGCTAAGCTGACCCTATACCATGAGGAATCAACGATGGTATATACAAATGAGGTATATCTAATTCTTAAGTTTTACCAACGAGGTTATTATGGGGTTTAGATGTTACCTAGAACCTTACGAAAGTTGGTTCTAAAGATTGTATTCTGGACGTGCAAGGCGCCATTCTGGGATTTGGGGACTCCAAGTATCCTACAGAAAACTCAAACCTGCAAAAACTTTTGTTATCAAGATTGTTCTGGGATTTATGGGCGACCTGAAATCTAGTAGAAAGCTGAATCTGAAAATTATCCTTTTGACATGGGAGGTGACATTCTAAGATCTGAGGGCTCCAAATATTATGCTGAAAGCTCAAACTTGCAATCTCACATAAAAGAGGCTCTGATTCTCTTTCTTGTTGAGCAAGATATTCTTCATAGAAGTTTAAATCTGAGAGTTCATTTCTCATCAAAAGATATCAGTTATCTCGAGGCAATGACAATTATACTACAAGGAAAGCTTTACTTTGACCTATGCAATTATGCAAAATAACTTATGATGCAGGAGGTTATCCAAGACATCTTAAAGCATGTAATGATGATCAGAAATCCTTGTAGGGAAAATCTTCGATCAAACATATTGAAGTTTCCAACAAAGCTCATTTTTAAGCATTATATTGGAATGTCTCCGTCAAAGAGGGTTTTCTCACCGATTCTTCGACTTTGGTCTTTTACGAAGAAAGCGCTCGAATTTCCTAATAACCTGCACCCGAGTTTTCGAAGTTATTCGCAGTGCATATAATTTTATCAATCAGGAGGTCTTTACGGGACCATAATGTTGGGCTTGGACATAATTTCCAATGGAGACTCACTCTCTGAGTCAGGCCTTTTTGAATAAAAGCTTTCTTCACCTGCTCCGGGTTTACAAGTCAAGAACTTTGCAAAATGAGAAAAAAATAATCTTGTTCGTACCTCTTCGAGTTAAGGTACACATTAACCTAAGCGTCTTACTCAGAAAAGACTGCAAAGGGTTGCAATGTCATAGGATTGGGGACCGAAAAAGGCTTGTTTTTGGCCTAGAATCGTGAAAAGTTTAACATTAGTGATCATTGCTGATCAATCTTTTCTTTTGTCTCTAGTCGACGACTCTTTGAAGAACAACTCTAGTCTTCTTGAGAACAGGTCTAATCTTTGAAAGACCTTCTGTATCTTTTAGCAGTTGGCTATAATTCCTTTTGAAGGGTAGCCTATTGCTGCGCAATCCCTGAGGGTTCTTCTTTACTTTAGAATTTGTTTGGGGGTAGGAGCATCCAATAATTCTTTGGTGTCCCAAAACCAATCTTACAACTTTTCAGCATTTCAATGAGCGTCATCCCTATTCTTGTCGAGCTTTTTGTTTCTTTTTAAAGCATAGGGATTTGGCTTTTTCTCTTTTTCTATCCCGCCTTTTCCTTTTCTTTTTCTAGGAACTAGGACTTTTATGATCATGCAAGGTATGTAACTTGAGTCTCATCCCGTTTGAACATTTTGCTTTGACAGTCTCACGTAGCTCTTACTTCTTGAACTTCTCTGTCTGAGAGTGTCTTTGCTACCTTCGTCTTGGTGCTGTGCAATGATCACCAATGACACTATACCTCCCCGATTGCGAGGTATTCCACCCGGAGGCCAAGTCCGAGAGCAGCCAACCGAAGCTTTCGGAGCCTACCGAAGACGTTGAGATAGTGGAACCTCTGATGCTGAGGAAGTACCCACTGAGTCCAAGTTAGAGCGGGAACTAGAAGAAGAGTTTAGCACTGAGCTGGAATATGAGATCGAACTGGAGATGAATGCGGGTGAGTTTGACGTGCCTGCGAATACAAAATCCGACCATGAAGAAGAAGTTCCCATGGACCTAAAGTCAGATTCTTCTACGAAGTACAACCCAGTGGCTGACGCAGACTACTCAGACGATAGCGGGCCCGACCTTTTGACATAGCGTGGTACCAAACTTTTTGGACACTCTTTAGGATAGGAGTGTCGTGACTGGACTAGATGCACCCTTTTGACTAAGTTCCTCGCCCCCTTCGAACCCTTTTTTATATTCCTGCTTTTGACCAAATTGTAAAACCTTAGAATTTGGACTTTTCATTGTGCGGTTTTTCTTGAGTCTTTTTTTGCCGATTAAATTCAGATTCGACATAGTATGGCTCTTGCCGAGTTTGTTGGAGTTCAAAATAAATTTCCTTAATCTCTTCCATGCTGATAGCCCTTTGGTTAGGACAATCCTTTTGTAGATGTCCATAGCCGTAGCACTTGAAGCACTTGCTAAATTCTCTATTTGATTCTTTTTGGAACTCATAAATGAAATCAAGGGCTTTTTCCTTCTCTTTTTCCCGTGTGGAACTATTCGCAGCCTTGTAAGATCCTCAAAAAGGGGCGTACCTTTAATTGAGGGCTTAGCCGAATATCTCTTGCCACCCTTTTGATGTTTCTCTTGGCGATCGAGAATTCTGTCCATTTGTTGCTGCAGTTTCTCAACAGCATGTTCCTGCCTTTCGCTGTGACATTGCTCCAAAGTAAATCCTCCATGACCAAGATAAATAATTTCTCTCTATTTTTTTAAATGATATTGATAACAAAAGGTATCACTCAAAACGAGTTCAACCTAGAGCTCTGATATCAATTTGATGAGTGCGTGAGGTAGGCAAGTGTGTTTTGAGTGATTTTTGAATGAAAAGGGGATTATAACAGAATGTGTGAGGATGGAAAATGATATGATCAGATCAAGGCCCAAAGAAGCACTACCAACCAAGAATCAAAATCAGGATTTGTGATAGAAGCTCAACACCATGGTTTAAAGGAAAACTACCAACCAAGGCTAAAGGGCTTTTGATTTCACCACAGAGGAAGAATCCAATTTTTAAGGTTAAAGGAACCGAAATAAAACAATTCAACTCACAAAGAGAAACTCTCATTCATTCATCAGATCTATATTACAATGGAGAAGACCTCTCTATTTATAGAGAGACTAAGACAAAGCAAAAGGGAAATAAAGACAGTAATCTCATCTACCAGCCTTGAACACCCAATAACAACCCTAAAAGATCTTCTAATTGTAAAAGAAACAACTACAATCATCGACTAATTGATATGTAATTGATTGACCTTCAAATCGGCAAGTAATCAATTAAGATAAGGTTTGAAATCAGCAATCAATCACATCCACATTGATTGATCATCAAATTAGCAATCAGTCACATATGACTAATCATCGGATTAACAATCAATCTCGATAAGGCTTGAAATTAGCAATCAATCACTTCTTCATTGATTGATCATTAAATTGGCAATCAATCACATCTTGAATATGTCTTTTAATCTTCAATCAATCGGCCAGCACTCAATTTAGTAAATCGCCATGGAATCAGTAGAAATCAATATGGTGAAGTGATTATCTTATTGGAAAGGATAGAGTCGAAACTTTATAATCGACAATCCTAGTCGATAGTCTTCATGACGACATAGGGATCATTGATGTCATAATCTGAAGCCTCGCATCAATGCCATATGTACATGGTGACTACTTTTCTTTCATAAATTTACGATAGCTCCCTTATTTTGTTGCATTTATTTTAACTAATTTTAGTAGGCTATTCGAGACCCTCACATATATGCATTCAAATATATTCATGTGCTACACGTATATTAGTGCATAGCTATGCGAAGCATCAAATTTTCTATGACTATGTTTGTCTCATCGGTCGCATTTCAAAAATTGCAAATCATTTCTAACTACGGCTACGTGAACACCTCATTCCTTGTTTCCCTTACCTTATGATTCCCCATTTGTTCGACACCTTTCCTTTTGGTCGATTTCTTTGAGATAGCTACTGCTAATTTTTTTCATTCCTTCCATCCCTACTCATCATACTACTCCACAATTACACCAATTTATTGTCTGTATATCAAATTTGTTATATTACCCTCTATTGGTCGTGGACCAAGGTGCGAATTTCTAGATGATAATCCTATTCTTAATCCCATGATCAAGTTAAGCCCTTGCATCTTATGGCTTGTCGTTGAAATGTATAAACTTAGAAAGCCAAGACTATTAGGTCGACATCGTAATCATTTGTTTGTCCAATTCTTCGTGACGCATATAGTCTCCAGATTGCTCGTTCCATATGTAACTAATTGTGAATATCTTTCAAAATATATCCAAAATGACCTTCACATAGAGTAAAGGACTTATCAATCTCACCATAAAAGGTCTTGAAGTTACTTTATTCCTCGATGGACCGTTTATCAACAAGATCATTTCTGCCTCAATTCGCAATTCATTCTAAAAATAATTGAATTTTATCGTGAAATAGTCTAACTTGGGGAGCCGATTTCTCAGGATGCTACATCCCGAGTCGCTACATTCAACCACCAGAGGTCCATCAATTTTCTCCCTTTCCGCGGACCTCTTCGTCGCCAACATTTGGGAGGCCATTAACTAATGTAGACCCATATCAGAATTCAGTGATGATTTAGGACCTTACCATAAATGAAGGCCAGTAACTAACTTGGGGAGCTGGTTTCTCAGAATGCTACAAAAAGACTTAATAGTTTAGATGCAAGAATTATTAGACAAAGGATTCATTCGTCCGAGTGAGTCGCCATAGAGAGCGCCAGTGTTATTCGTAAGGAAAAAGGACGAGTCTTTACTCTTATGCATTGACTATAGGTTGTTGAACCAAGTGACTATAAAAAATAAGTACCCATTACCAAAGATAGATGATTTGTTTGATCAACTGTAGGAAGCATCAGTATTCTCTAAGTTAGACCTGAAGACGGGTTATCATCAACTGAGGATTAAGAAGGAGGACATTTCGAAGATGGTATTTCGGACAAGATATGGACATTATGAGTTCACGATCATGCCATTTGGGTTGACTAACGCTCCAGTTGCTTTTATGGATTTGATGCATCAAATATTCAAGGAGTATTTAGATCGGTTTGTCATTGTCTTCATTGATGACATTTTGATTTATTCGAGGAACTCTGAGGAACATGAATAGCATCTAAGCGTGATTGTATGGATGCTAAGGGAACACTCGTTTTACGCCAAGTATTGTGTCACGTCTCATGTCTTTACGAGCGCATGAACATCCCTCTAAAGCTGGTAACTTCAAATACTTCCCAGGATCTAACGACGACTAACTCAAGCGAGAAATGAAATGCATATACGAAAGCGATAACAAATCTCCGTACAACATAAATAACACGATGATTTAGGATGGACAAAAGAGATTTTCTCAATGCAACCATTTGACATACTAAAGATAGTTCAAATTTCGAAAAGCTACAATAGTCATCCATGAACCAAAGGCGGATGAGTTTTAACCCTACCAACTACATATGAGAGTACAAGTTAAATGTTCATCTACTTCAAAAGACTTCTTCAATAATCAATTCTGGTATCCACGGGACTCCATCATTCGGGACATGAAAAATATTATCCTACGACGGGGTGAAAATAAATCTCAGCAAGTAGACTTGAAAACCTAGACTAGGCCAATAATACCTCCAGACAAATCTTAAACATGCAGTTCTCATGCTCTAGGTCAATTATCATATCATTTCTTGTCAAGCAACTCTAATCATCAAGCCCATGCTTTAGGTCGATTTGTTTCAAGCGATTTTATCCATCAAGGCCATCCTTCGAATCAAGTACTATCATGCGTTTTTATCCATCAAATGGGACAATATGCTAAACAAGAAAAAGGCGATAACACATTGAAATCACAACTCAGATGCTCAACTCATGGCAAGAATTATAATTCTAAAGTCAAGTTTTGTACTTTAGGCATTTCACAAATCACAAGTTCACATGGGGTATTTCCCATCACATATGTCAATTCTCAATATTGAGGCCTACGTCATAACGCATTAGGCAAACACATTGTACTAGGTAGGACCCACATCATAATGCATCAGGTTGAATAATCTCATTTGCTCGGACCGGCGTAATAACACTTCAGGTCATTCTTTAACCCACGTAAATACGCATTAGGTTAACAATCCCACGTTAAATGCATCAGGATAAACTCAAACCCCACGTGATAATCAAGATGCACAATCATCATTAAGCTATCATAATTCGGTCTCCAAGCCCCAAATCAATCAATTGAACCATTTTCCACATCACATGGTCGAATATATAAGGGCAAGCAAACAAACATACCCATTCAATTCATTTTACACATCACATGGCCGAACATCATAACGGCAAGCGACCAAATCAATAGTCTTTATGGGGACATGGGGATCTTCGGTGACATAATCTGATGCTCCCCATCACAATGACTACTTTGCCGAACTCACACGCATATACAATTATTCAATTTAATTCGTAAGATTTAATCGATTTGAATGGTCCATTGCCGCCTTACATTAAGACTAATCATTTGGTCCCCAATAGTATTCATGACATAAATTAGCCACTTAACTCATTTGAGGCAACTAATCACAACTCAAGTCGTTGAAGCCTTTAAGGCCTATATTAAGTACTAGAATCCTTTATACTCACAAGTGGCCTTCCCTCAACAATCAAGACAGAAATCAAACAACCCAAATCAGCCATGGATTTATCATTTCAAGCTCAAGGACAACCATCACATAATCAATCCTCAAAAATCAAATTTGACCTCCAACATAAACAATCCTTAGTCGACTCTTAAAGCTCGTCAATTCCACCTCAAATTGCATATATTAGTAACCTAAAGTCCTAGAATAAGTTTTGGAGCAACTTACCACATAAGACTAACATTTACCAAACCGATCAGCCACCATTTCACAATCCCGTCACAGGCACGATTAGCCTCATTCGACGCCCAAATCCACTCAAATTCATCCCTAAGAAAGGTTTAGGGGATTACTTACCAAGGATTTAAGCAAGAAATGCCACCAAAAACCTCGAGGAAAGCCGTGACCACATCTGGACAGTAGGGTTTGATCGGTTTTCTTCAAGGGCATCCAAGAATTCAGCCATTAAACCTCACTATAACACACTACTAACTTCAATCATTGGTTCCATAATGTTTAAGACTAGGTTTAAGGGGTCTCCTACCATCGAACGAGTCAAGAGAACGCCACAAAGAGTTGCAAAAGAGCCACAACCAGAACTGGTCAATGTGACTCCAACGGATGGCATCGATTTTGGACGGTTCGTGGCGACCTCGACGGCAATGGATGGACGGTGGTGGCAAGCTACGATGGTAGAGGAATGGCACCGCCAACCAAGAGGAAGGAGAGGCATGCGGCGTCGGGCTCAAGAGGAAACCGAGAGGGAGGGAGAGGGAAAAATGAGTGAGCTTGGGAAAAATGAGTTCTTGCTTCTCAAGAGTTGTTCCCAAAAGCCAAGAGGGAGATTGAGGTGATGGAGGGGTTGTCATAGGGCTAGGTTAGGCTTTTGACTTCTAGACTTGGTGGTGGAGGATTTTAAGGGATGTTATCTCGAGGGACCCTACCCAAATAATTCAAATCCTTTGTTCTTGAATTTCAGGAGGGGAAACTTTGAAATTTTCATTCAAACAAATGACCATCTTGGTCTCACTTGTTCGGCCACAAGAGGAAAAGAATAATTGACCAAAACACCATTAATCTAATTTCAGAGATGGGCCTAATCCAAGGGTAATAAGGGTAGTTTCTAATTCCCGTCCAATTTCACTTTTCTAATTACTTTGGGATGAATCGTAAGATTAACGACCATGATGAGGTGACATCCAAGATATTGATAATGTGATCCTTAAATATCTGTTGCCCAAGTTCGAGATCCAATTCGTAGCCATTCTCGATCGATTATGACTTTGGTATATCTCAAACTAACGAGCAGCTCTTTAGGAGTTACGCATATTGACTTTTGGTTAACGTTACGTTCACGTTTACTCGACGCATGGTGATCTTTGGTTGTTATGTAATTGTGAGGGTAAATCGCTAGTTCCGAAGGACACAATCGTCAGAGTCGATTTAGGAAATTTGCAAATTATACTATGGTCAAACAGAATCATCCACGATCCAATTGTATAATGCTAGCAATTCATTCCATAATCATTCTTAGATCGGCCTTTAATGGTTCTAAACCTTTCCTCGAAAATCCTTATGGTCAAAGCGTTGATCCATGGACAAGTCTTTAGGTCCACGTACCCATTTTCTAGTTAGCCATTCCCCTTCAAGTAGTCATCTCAAGAGTGATTATCTCTGAGCAAGATTTAACTAGAATTCATCAATGAGATAATTCACTCATTCATAACTTCGAAAAGAGTCGGATTTCAAAATGTCACATTAACAGATTCAAGAAAGAACTACTTTACTTATGATAAAGAGTTATATGTCATTGTAAGGGCTTTTGATAATTAAAGTCACTATTTAAGGCCAAAATAATTTGTTCTTCATTTTGATTATGAGGCTCTAAAATTTATTAGCAGTCAACACAAGCTCAACTCAAGACATGCTAAATGGGTAGAATTCCTTCAATCCTTTTCATTTGTCTCAAAATTACCTGGCCATATACTAATGTGGTAGCCAATGCTTTGCCAAGAAGATATTCCATGCTGGCTGTCCTTGATTTACGTATTCTTGATTTTCATTGGTTGAAAGAACTTTGTTCTGAAGATCTAGAGTTCTCATCCATCATTTTTTATTACAAACATGGAAGTCATGGTGTTTATTCTACTCAAGATGTGTTCCTCTTTAAAGGTAACAAACTCAATGTGCCAAAGAGTTCCTTTAGAGAATTATTTATTCGTGAGGTGCATGGTGGTAGATTGGCTGGCCTTTTTGATATCAACAAAACTCTTGATGTTCTCCAAGAGCATTTCTACTAGCCAAAGATGATTGGAGATGTGCATGCCATTATCTTAAGGCGTGTAACTTGTTGAAAAGCCAAGAGTCATTTTCATGAGGGTTTGTATACTCCACTTCCAGTTCCACTGCAACTTTGGGAAGATGTAAGCATGGATTTTATTGTGGCTCTTCTAAGAACTCAACGTGGAAAAAATGACATTATGGTGGTCGTCGATCGATTTTCTAAGATAGCTCATTTTGTGTCATGTCAGAAAACAAATAATGCTTCTCATGTTGTAGATTTATACGTTAAGCAGATCATTCGTTTGCATGGAGTTTCCAAAACTATCGTGTGTGATCATGATTCCAAGTTTTTGAGTTACTTTTTGGAAAACATTGTGGCGGGTGCTTGGTACGTGACTCTTATTCAGCACATCATGTCATTCTCAAACAGATGGCCAAACGGAGTTAACCAATCACACTCTCACAACTCTCCTTCGAGGTATGGTGAGTAAATCCTTAAAAGATTGGGATTTGAAGCTTGTCCATGCTGAATTTGCTTATAATCTATCACCGAGCTATACTACTGGTCGTTCACATTTTGAAGTTGTGTATGGACTCAATCCTCTAACACCGATTTTTTTGATCCCGATTACGTCCAATTATCAAGTGATGCTGTAGCCGATGTTGTCACTAATGATACGCTTGGTGTTAACGAGCAATCTTTGATTCCATTCGCCGGTTATGCACAATCATTATTTGTTCAAACCAAGACTGATTTTGGTCACAACTTGTTTCAGTGGATCGTGTCTACCTGAAGACTATCGATTAGGATTTTCGATAGAAAAGTTTCATTTCTTTCCTTTCTAATAAGATAATACTTCACCAAATTGATTTCTTCTGATTCCATGGCGAATCACTAGATTGAGTGCTGACCAATTGATTGAAGATTCAAAGGCATAGTCAAGCTGTGATTGATTGCCACTTTGATGATCAATCAATGAAGAGGTGATTGATTGCTTATTTCAAGTCTTATCTTGATTGATTGCTAATCTGAAGATCAATCAGATGTGATTGATTGCTGATTTCAAGCCTTAACTTGATTGATTATTTGTCGATTTGAATTAGTCGCTGATTGGAGTTGTTTCCATTACAATTAGAAGATCTTTTAGGGTTGTTATTTGCTGTTCAAGGCTGATGGACGAGATTATTATATTTATGTCACTTTTGCTTTATCTTAATCTCTCTATAAATAGAGAGGTCTTCTTTGTTGTAATACAGATATGATGAATGAATGAGAGTTCCTCTTTGTGAGTTGAATTGTTTTATTTCGATTCCTTTAACCTTGAAAATTGGATTCTTCCTCGGTTGTGAAACCAAAAGCCTTTTAGCCTTGGTTGGTGGTTTTCCTTTAAAACTTGGTGGTGAGCTTCTATCCCAAATCCCAATTTTGATTCTTGGCTGGTGGTTTTCCTTTAGGCCTTGATCTGATCGTATCATTTTCCACCCCCACACATTTTGTTCTAATCTCCTTTTCATTCAAAAATCACTCAGAACACACTTGCCCGCCTCACATACACATCATTAAGTCAACTTCGACGTAAAGAAAGAGCTCAAGTGATGAAGAAACTTCACGAGCAGATTCATTTCAAGATTGAAAGAGCCAACGAGTCTTACGAAAAGAAAGTTAATTGACATAGAAAGAAGGCTCATTTTCAACCAGATGATCCTGTGCAAATTCAAACCAAGCATAAGAACAAGCTAATGCCAATAACCAATGGTCCTTTTAAATTTCTAGAGACAATTGCCAACAATGCATATGAAGTTGAACTTCATGGAGAGTATAGAGTTTCGAAGATTTTTAATGTAAGAGATCTATCTCCTTACTTAGAGGATGAAAACTTACCAGATTTGAGGTCAAATTCCAATCAACCCAGGGAGAATGATGCGGTAGCATCCGATGTCGTCACTAATGATACGCTTGGCATTAACAAGCAATCTTTGATTCCATTCGCAGGTTATGCAAAATCATTATTTGTTCAGACCAAGGCTGATTTTGGTCATAGCTTGCTTCGGTGGATCGTGTCTACCTGAAGACTATCGATTAGGATTATCGATAGTAAAGTTTCATTTCTTTCATTTCCAATAAGACAATCACTTCCTCATATTGATTTCTGCTGACTCCATGGCGATTCACTAGATTGAGTGCTGACCGATTAATTGAAGATTCAAAGGCATATTTAAGATGTGATTGATTGCCAGTTTGATTACCAATCAATGAAGATGTGATTTATTGCTGATTTCAAGCCTCATCTTGATTGATTGCTAATTTGATGATCAATCAGATATGATTGATTGTTGGTTTGATGATCAATCAATGTAGATGTGATTGATTGCTGATTTCAAGCCATATCTTGATTGATTAGTTATCGATTTGAAGGCCAATCAATTACACATCAATTACTCGCTGATTGGAGTTGTTTCCATTACAATTAGAAGATCTTTTAAGGTTATTCGATGTTCAAGGCTAGTGGACAAGATTATTATTATCTGTATTTCCCGTTTGCTTATCCGTATAACTCTCTTGGTAACTCTGAGCACTCTTAAGCCTTTCTCAAATAACCTTCACCGCCTCAACTAATTACTGACCTAACTATGAGCCTGTCATAGTCATTTCACTAACCTCATCCTATCCTACTGGGGTTCTACATGCTCTACCATACAACGCCTCAAACAATGCCATTTTTATACTCCGTTGATAACTATTATTGTGGCCAACTATACCAAGTGTAACTATTCCTCCTGACATCCTTTGAAATCTATCACATACGTTTACAATATGTCTTCGAGCGTCTAGGTTGTCCTCTTAGATGATCGATCCGTGTAAGGATGATAGGTTGTGCTACACTACAACTTGTCCCCATAACATATGAAGACCGTTCCAAAAGTTGCAGTGAACTTGGATCTCTATCTGACGTGATCATCATTTGTACTCTATAAGGATGAGTACTTATCTATTGTGAAACTTTTCTCACTATCGTGGGATGCGTAGACTCAATCAATCTATCGGCGACTTCCCAAATCAAATTATGACCTCTTTGAGTCCTAGATAATCCCACGACAAAATCCATTATAATGTGTCCCCATTTCCATCGAGAATCTCTGACGGTCGAAATGTACCAGCAAGCCTATAGTCTTGTGCCTTCACTCATTAGCACGTTAATCACTTAGTCACATGCTTAGCTACATCCATTTCATCCCATTCAACCAATAATGCTGATGCAAGTTCTAGTACATTTTTGTACTACCTGGATGAATACTATAGTTTCTTCGATGAGCTTTCGACAAAATCTTTTCCTTAAGCTCCTCATTGTTGGGTACACAAAATCATCCACGAAATGTCAACATCTAATCTTTAGATACTTGTGAGACTTGTTGCTTCTTATCTGCATCCATTTCCAAAATCCTTTGGATGTCAAGGTTCGTAGATTGTAATGCATTAATCCTCTCTTGAATCTCGGTTCAATCTTCAGGGTAGCCATCAAACTTAAAAGATGACAAATCTCGAACTTAAATTTCGAATCCCTTACTCCTTCAAGTGAAGTCCATTCTCTAACCATCAAATACGTGATGCTCGACTTCCTATTAAGGGCATCCGCGACCTTATTTGTCTTCCCAAGATGATATAGGTTAACGCCATCATAGTCCTAAAGTAATTCCATCCAACGACGTTGTCTCATGTTCAATTCTCTTCGATAAAATAAGTACTTCAACTCCAGTGGTCCGCATCAATATGAAACCTTTCCCTACACAAGTGATGCGTCCAAAACTTTAACGCAATTATAATCGCTAGAAGTTCCAAATCCTACGTTGGGTAGTATGATATTATGAGGTCTTAATTGTCGCGGTACATATGCAACCAGTCTTTCATGTTGCATTAGTACGTACCCTAACTCCTTTAGCGACACATCATTATAAATTTCATAATCTACAGACTAGAAGGTATTGTCAATACTGGCGTGGTTGTCAGCTTACGTTTAAGCTTTTGAAAACTTATTTCTCACTTATCCATCCATTCAAATCACATTTCCTTCTTCGTTAACCTTGTTAAAGGAGTAGCTATTGAGGAGAACTTTTCCGTGAAATATCTGCAATAACCCGCCAATCCTAGGAAACTCCGAACGAACTAACGTCGGTCATAGCCAATTCGTAATTGCCTCAATCTTTGTAGGATCCACTGAGATTTCATTCTTAGAGATCACATGTCCAAGGAAGCTACCTTATTGAGCCAAACTCGCCCTTACTAAACTTAGAATAGAGCGAGTGTTCCTTTAAGATTCGTAGAATTATATTTAGATATTGCTCATGTTCCTCAGAGTTCTTCGAGTAAATCAAGATATCATCAATGCACATTATGACGAACTTATCCAGAAACTGTTTGGATACTCGGTGTAATAGTTGCGGCATTAGTTAATCCAAACTGCATACCGTAAACTCATAATGCCCTTATCTTGCACGAAAGGCGTCGTAGGTACGTCCTTCTTCTTTATTCTCAACTGATGGTAACTTGTTCTCAAGTGTATCTTGGAGACCACTGACTCTCCTTTCCGCTGGTCTAACAAGCCATCTATCCTTGGCAACGAATACTTTTCTTAGTGGTCGCTTGGTTCAATTACTAATAGTCAATGCACAAGCACAATGACTTATCCTTCTTCCGTACAAACAACACCGGTGCTTCCCACGGTGACGCACTAAGGTGAATGAATCTCTTTCCAACGATTCTTGCGATCAGACCCTTAATTCCTTCAAACTCAAATAGGATTTTTCGTAGGGTGCCTTAGCGATTGATTTCGTCCCAAGGGCTAACTCAATTATGAATTCCACTTTCTTTAAAGGCGGCTATCTCGGCAATCACTAAGGAAAGACATCGGAACTTGCACACCATGGTTATGCCCTTTAGCCTCGGTTCCTCATCCGATGGATCAATCACTGCTGCCAGATAACTTTGGTAACCTTCGTCTAACGACTTAATCACTTCAAGTGGTGAGTTCAAAGGGGTCGAGACTCCTCCTTAACTTCCCACAAACTCAAATCTAGGTTGACCAATCATATGAAATTGGATCACCCTGCTATACCAATCCAGAACGGTCCCTTTTTTTTTGGCTAATTCAACAATCCATCTCAAACATAACATCAAGGTCATACATAGCCATAATAGTCAGGTTTATTAATTCCTCTCTACTACCATTAACTATCTTATAGTTCGAGCATCCTGACAAGACTAGTACTTTATCCTTTAAAGAGGTGGTAAAATGCAGTCTTACTTCTAATAGTTCCGATTCAATTCCAACCAATCCTACAAATCGCTCATGCACCAATGAATGCGACGTCTCAAGATCTAATGAAGCATAAGTAGTGTGATCACATAAAGAGACAACACCTGTGGTCACTCCAGGTGCGTTCTCTATCTTTTCTCCTGCTATAGCACAAACGCTTTCTTGAGCTGGTAATCTATCCTTATCATCACTAGGGTAGTTTCTCATGGGGTTGTTGCGGTTGAGACCAAGATCCTGCAGCTTGATTGGGCAACTCCTCTTCTGATGGCCAAGCTGACCACATCTTGATGCGAAGCATTAGATTATGTCACCAAAGATTCCCATGTTGTCATAAAGACTATCGATTAGGATTGTCGATTATAAAGTTTTAACTTTTCCTGTCCAATAAGATAATCACTTCACCAGATTGATTTCTGCTGATTCCATGGCGATTCACTAGATTGAGTGCTGACCAATTGATTGAAGATTCAAAGGCATATTCAAGATGTGATTGATTGCCAATTTGATGATCAATGAATGAAGATGTGATTGATTGCCAATTTCAAGCCGTATCTTGATTGATTGCTGATTTGATGATCAATCAACATAGATGTGATTGATTGCTGATTTCAAGCATTATCCTGATTGATTACTTGTCGATTTGAAGGCCAATCAATTACATAACAATTAGTCGCTGATTGAAGTTGTTTCCATCACAATTAGAAGATCTTTTAGGGTTGTTATTGGTTGTTCAAGGATGGTGGACGAGATTATTATCTTTATTTCCCTTTTACTTTGTCTTTGTCTCTCTATAAATAAAGAGGTCTTCTCCATTGTAATAGAGATCTGATAAATGAATGAGAGTTCCTCTTTATGAGTTGAATTGTTTAATTCGGTTCCTTTAACCTTGGAAATTGGATTCTTCCTTGGTGGTGAAACCAAAAGCACTTTAGCCTTGGTTGGTGGTTTGCCATTAAACCTTGGTGGTGAGCTTATATCCCAAATCCCGATTTTGATTCTTGGCTTGTGGTGCTTCCTTTAGGCCTTGATCTGATCGTATCATTTTTCATCCTCACACATTCTATTCTAATCCCCTTTTCATTCAAGAAAATCACTCAAAGCACACTTGCCCATCTCATGCACGCATCACATCTATAGCACACTCCCCTCCTGCCTGGGCAGGGTCCATTCCCGTGCCTCTATCCACCAAGTCAGCAAACCCAATTGGTTTGGTATGTCGATTTCCCTACTTTCTTTTTGACAAGAGGGACGAAACATCTATTTCTTGTTAGGTCTCTTGCCAAAGTGGCAATTGTCCTTAACAGGCCTAAATCGCAATCCAGAAGTGGCACCCTTTTCTTCATATCTCGCTTAACCATCTGACCCTTATCATTAGGCTCATCATAACTTCTCGTATTGAAGAGCACCAATCGACTACGAAGTTCGGGTCTTATTTCATCCATGTACCTCCTTGCCTTGTCCAAAGGGTCCGTGACTATACTTAGTGCGTACTTAGACAGCCTAGAGAATTTCATCTCATACTGACCTATTGTCGTTCGATTCTGACAAAGTTGTTGGAACTTCACTAACTCCTGCTCTTGTGTATTCTTAGAGAAGTACTTTTACTTAAGAGCTTTAACAAAGACAATCCAGTCAGGAGCCATGCCTTTAGAGAAAACCCTTCCTCGAGTGGCCTTCCACCAATCATTGACATTGCATTGAAGCTGATAAGCTACCAAGGTCACTTTTTCTTCCTCCGTGCACCCCAGAACTTTGAAAGCCTTTTCCAAATCCTCTATCTAGAGTGGAGCAGCTTCGGAATCACATTTCCCATCAAACTTAGTTGGCCCCAACTTTATGAACTGCTTTACCAACTGGTACATCGGACAAGTCTCAATTCCGTCTCCATTATCATTTCCTTGATTTCCATTGGCCCTACTAGTAGTAGTAATAGTAGCCTCGGCCGCTTCGGTAATAGTGGCAACCTTCAGCCTATCTGTCCATCAAGTTTCTAATTTCCTCCAACATCCTTATGATCCCATCTACTCTCGGGTCTTCCATAGCTTGTTTCCGCAGACTAGATGCTTTTCCAGTATCCATACATTGGTTGTTCATCCTCACTAAGGTTTCTCAATACTTGAACCACTATAATTCCCCTATGAATTAGAGACCTAAGCCATCTACTCAAGTCTAGTAGTTCTAAGCTGCTTATCACATCAGCAATCACAAGCTAGCAATCAACTGCCAAGCAAGCCTCAACTAGGTAAACGTCAAATAAACACTTAAGGTACCAATTCAATGAGATACTTGCTCGTACCTTAAGTCATGCCGCACCTACGAATTAGCATAATCATATCATGCTATTTAACACCTCCAACAGGCCTCAACCAAACAACACTCAATGCTAAGTGCATGGCTTACGTAGTAGGCCAATCACAAATGTCAAATCACAAACAACATCCAATGCCAAGTACGAAGCTTTACGATCTTAATCACTCAACGTGGTGCAAACCAAGTGAACCAATCACAATCGCCAATTCATATGACATGCAAAATGAGTAAAACTCTTCTAACCACCTAAGGTCTCACTATCTAATCATCCCAAAGTCAACGATCTTTATTACTCCAAGTCTCAATCAATTTGGATCGAGCTGACCTTGCTCTGATACCACTTTAATGGGGATGTCACGTCTCGTGTCCTTACGAGCACTCGAACATCCCTATAAGGTTGGTAAATTCAGATACTTCCCAGGATGCAACGGCTATTATCTTAAACATGAGATGAAATGCGCATGCGGAAGCGATGACAAATCTCCATGCAACATAAATAACACAAAGACTCGGGATGGACAAAAGAGGTTTTCTCAATACAACAATTTCTCTTACAAGGCATAGTTCAAATTTCAATAAGTTACACCATTCATCCATAAACGAAAGGCAGATAAGTTTCAACCCTACCAACTACATAATAGAGTACACGGTTAAATGTTCATCTACTTCAAAAGACTTTTCCAATGGTCAATCTTGGCACCCACAGGACTTCATCGTTCGGGACCTAAAAAAGTTATCCTACGATGGGGTGAGAATAAATCTCAGCAAGTAAACTCCTAAAGCTAGACTAGGACAATAGTACCTTCGGATAAGTCCTAAACATGCAATCCTTACATCCTCAGACAACCTTCAGATCAAGTCTTATAATGTAATTCTAATCGCCTAGGCTACTTCTCATATCGATTCCTATCAAGCGATTCTATCCATTAAGGCCATCCTTTTGATCAAGTCCTATCAAACGGATCTATCCACCAAATGAGGTAATAAACTAAACCAGAAGAGACAATAACACATTGAATTCACAATTCAAATGCCCAAAATTAAATTCATGATTCACCAAGATAAGATAAAGCTTCATACTTTAGGCACTTCACAAATCACATACTCGTATTGAGTATTTCACAGCAAAAATCTCAATTCGATATATCGGGGCCCACGTCATAACGTGTTAGGCTATCACGTTGACCCCCTCATAATAACGGCTCCCAGGTCATGCTATCATAATGATCCCCCGTAATGACGGTTCCAAAGTCATATTATAACATTGACCCCCCGTAAGGATGGTTCCCAGGTTATATTATCACATTGACCCCTCGTAACGATGGCTTCCAGGTCATATTATCACATTAACCCCCTAGTAACAACTGCTCCTAGGTCGTATTTTAACCCTCATTGGTTAATATGTAATCTCATATGAATATATTCATCAAGATGCATAATCACAAAGAGGCAACCATGGCTCGGCCTCTACTTCACCATTCAAGCAATCGACCTTTCTCAATCACACGGCCAAACATAGCAAGAATAACCGGTCATTCATCTCATAATGACTACTCAAGGCCGAACTCACACACATAGACAATTATTCAATTTAATTCACAAGATTTGATCGATTTGGATGGTCCATCGCCACCTCACTTTAAGACTAATCATTTGTGCCCGAAGAGTATTCATCATATAAATAAGCCACTTAACTCATTTGAGGCAACTAATCACAACTCAAGTCGTTGAAGCCTTTAAGTCCTATATTAAGTACTAGGATCCTTTAAGCTCAAAAGCGGTCTTCTCTCAACATTCAAGACCGAAACCAAACAACCCAAATCAGCCATGGATTTATCATTTCAAGCTCAAAGACAACCGTCACATAATCAATCCTCAAAAACCATATTCGACCTCCAACATAAACAACCCTTAATCAACTCTTAAAGCTCATCAATTCCACCTCAAATTGCATCCACTAGTAACCTAAAGTCCTATGATAAGTTTAGGAGCAACTTACCAGTTAAGACTAACATTTACCATATCGATCAGCCACCATTTCACAATCCCGTCACAGGTACAATCAGCCCTCATTCGGCCCTCAAATCCACTCAAATCCATCCCTATGTGTATCCATTAGTTACCTATCATCTTAAGCAAGGTTTAGGGGGTTACTTACCAAGGATTTAAGCCAAAAAAGCCACCAAAAACCTCTAGGAAAGTCGCGACCAGATCTAGACAGTAGGGGTTTCTTCGGTTTCTTTTAAGAACATCCAAGAATTCATCCATTAAACCTCACTATAACACACTACTAACTTCAATCATTAGTTCCATAATGTTCAAGGCTAGGTTAAAGGGGTCAAGAGAACGCCACAAAGAGTTGCAAAAGAGCCACGACCAGAACTGGTCACGGTGACTCCAACGGGTGGTGTTGGTTTACAGTGGTTCGTGGTGGCCTCGATAGTAATAGATGGACGATGGCGGCAAGCTATGGTGGTGGAGGATAGGCATTGCCGGTCAAGAGGAAGGAGAGGTGTGCAACGTCGGGCTCAAGAGGTGATGCGTGCGTGAGCCGGGCAAGTACATTTTCATTGATTTTTGAATGAAAAGGGACTTAAAATAGAATGTGTGAGGATGGAAAATGATACGATTAGATCAATGCCTAAAGGAAGCACCACCAGCCAAGAATCAAAATCGGGATGGGATAGAAGCTCACCACAAGAGTTTAAAGGAAAACCACTAACCAAGGCTAAAGGGCCTTTTTTTTTTGTAAGGGAGGCTAAAGGGCTTTTGGTTTCACCACCGAGGAAGAATCTAATTTTCAAGGTTAAAGGAACCGAAATAAAACAATTCAGCAATCAATCACATCTACATTGATTGATCATCAAATCAGCAATCAATCACATATGATTAATCATTGGATTAGCAATCAATCACATCTTCATTGATTGATCATCAAATTGGCAATCAATCACATCTTGAATATTCCTTTGAATCTTCAATCAGTCGGTCAGCATTCAATCTAGTGAATCGCCATGGAATCAGCAGAATCAATCTGGTGAAGTAATTATCTTATTGGAAAGCAAAGAGTCGAAACTTTATAATCGACAATCCTAGTCGATAGTCTTTATGACAACATTGGAATCATTGGTGACATAATCATATGCCCCGCATCATTCTTCTCGGGTTCTAAAAAGATTTGTCCTCAAATCTTATTGTGGCTTCATCTCCAAAATTAGAAGTGCAAAATTTGTCACAATCATTATTACCAGAGAAAGTTGACTTTGAAAATATTCCAAGTCGGCCTCTCCAACGAACAAGATAATACATCAGCTTCACACTAATAATTACATTTTAGGCATGCTGGAAAGATAAATTCATATCGAACCCATTTCTCAATTTCATGAACGCTTTGAGAGAGAATGCTTCTGGATATACCGAATCAAAGTAACAGCTAAGATTTCCATCTGTTATAATCATTTCTTTCTCATATATAAATTTAGCATTTTTCTCAACAAGTTGATTTTGCGATTCACCATCCATGACATCGTAATTGCTTGATGGTACCTGAATGATTAAAATCTCTCCCTCTTCAATTTGATCAATGATCTCATCTTGCTCTTGAAATTCGGACTCTTCGTTGTGTGGCTCTTCTTGAGTCTCTTTTTGATGATTAAATTCAAATTCAGTAAGTAGGGTTCTTGCTAAGTTTCTTGGAGTTCCAAATCAATTTCCTTAATTTCTTCCATAATGATAGACCTTTAGTTAGGACAATCCCTTTGTAGATGTCCATAGCCGTAGCACTTGAAGCACTTGCTAAATTCTCCATTTGATTCTTTTTAGAGCTCATAAACGAAGTCAAGGACCTTTTCATTTTCTTTCTCCTGTGTGGAATTATTCACGGCCTTGTAAGAATAAATATCCTAAAAAAAATGTACCTTTAATTGATGGCTTAGTCGAATATCTCCTGCCACCTTGTTACTGTTTCTCTAGGCGATCGAGAATTCTGTCCATTTGTTGTTGAAGTTTCTCCCTTTCACCATGAGATTACTCCAAAGTAAATCCACCATGACCATGATTATTGATAACAAAAGGTATCACTCAAAACGAGTTCAACCTAGAATGTCACGCCCCGCGTCCCGGGCATGAGCGCTCAACTCCCTACAAGCACAAACTCTCTCTCTCTCGATCCTCCCAAGATTCAGAAAAATCGAGAGATGCATAATATCGATATATGCGGAAGCGATAATATACATACTCCTCCGTACGATAATAAAGGGGACCAGGGTCATTACAAAAGACGGTCATTATCATCTCCAAAAAAAACGGGGCATCGAGACCATCATTAAAATACATCAGCCCAGAAAATGGAAATCCCTAAGTCGAACTACAAGAGTCGTCAGTCTCATCAGCATTTTCGGTAGACTCATATTTTGAGAAGGTCTATGAGCGTACCTCTACTGTGTCCTCTATCGTCGTGTCTGCTGATTGTGGCACTAGGTTGTCCTCGGAGGCTTCAACCTCTATAACCTCGTTGGTGTCCTCTAGGGTCGGGGTCCTCTCATGGATGTTTCTCAAGCTAGCTGTTGACTCCTCACCTCCACAGAATCTCGAGCGGGATGGCACCACCTAGGGATTACCCCACTGGATACCTCAGTGGGCTTCAGTGGTCCCTTAGTCACTTCCCCTACTTTCCTAAATCAAGCCTCGAACCTATGAGGCTTCCAGCTCTTTGCACCCTCGTCAATCTAGACCACAGTACACTTCCTAACATATAGGGTTCCCTGTCTATCTGGAAATTCCTCAAAATATGCCGACATTTCTTTCGGGTCACCAAATCTAATGGGACACATGATCACGGCCTAGGATATGAAAATGTGATCCTGTGACGTGGTGAGATTTACATCTCAGTAAGACAGGTCCTAACCCTAGGTTAGGCTGACCGTATATTCAGGTGAGTACAATCACAAACAACAATGCATAAGCATTCGCATGAGGCATTTCACAGTCATTAAATAACATACGGATACAAACGAGTGTTAAGCATGCAATCATGGCATCGCGTCACATCAGTGGAATCAAGCACATATTATCAAGCCAAATCACACCTTCCACCCTTTCATGCCTCCATTTGATTCATGTCCCCGTTTAGAAAGCCTCAGGCTCGGTCCGCGTAAGTACGCCTCAAACCATCTCATTGGCAAACCCACGTAAACACATCAGGTTTTCAATTTCATTCCAAGCTTGTGTCGACACACCTCAAATTCCGTCCTGCGTCTCAACGCATCAGGACATTGGCCATTTTAACCCCGCGTCTCGTACGCCTCAGGGTACCATTCAACTCAAACCCTGCGCCGCAGGGTATCCATTCATGTAACCCCGCATCTCAACGTCTCAGGGTGTCACAAGTTTCTCAGACATGTCAAATGCTCATTTCAATTCAGAACTCATGATCAAGTGCAAACTCATGCGACGAGCAACACATCTATGGCATGGGAGACAATTAAATTCAACATTCAAACGTGACAATCAATTCATGACACAAACATTGTCAAGCATTCAAACCATCTATTTCTCTCAAGGACGCACAATGGACAATCACACCATACGCTTCCAAGAACCAATCTAACTCACACTCAATTCACCCAATCGAGTCCAATCCTCCTAGCCAAGGCTTAGAAACCCCTTACCTTGTGCTAAAACCCACACAAATCTACTTCTAAGCTGGTCCAAGAACAATTCAACCACGCAACCTATGGAAATTCATTCAATCATCAATTTTTCTTGCTCAATTCGTCAATTCACTAAACATACACCTCATTGACATATTGATTAGCATCCTCATACTTCTCAATAATGAAATTAGAACTCAACTCCATCACCAACAGCCTCCCACAGATTGGGTATGCATAGAACCGAAACAGGGCATCTTCAGTTCTGTCCATATCTCAACTAACCAACCCTTAAACTAACTTAAACACTCAATTTATCCACTAATATAGTTGCTAACATGAATTTCTAAGAGTTGGGAAGCCTCGTTGAAAATTTGAAGTTAAGGCGAAGCCGGAAAGTCCTCGAACGACATCAGTTCCTTCAAGTCTTCAACTGGTCAGTTTTTGTCCTTTAAACACAAGACCCATTTGGGGTCAAAACTCCATCAAATTCATCCAAAATATTTACCGTAACTCAGTCTACAAGTCCTCTAGATGTCCACAAAATTTGGCCAAAAGATTCAAAGGATTTAGGGTCCTACGGAGTCTAAACAACAACTTAACTCCAGCTGCGACGGTTTCTATCGACTTCCAGGAGAATGGCAGGCTGGAGCTCCTCACTGAGTCAAATGACTTGATTCTACTTGGAGGTTGTCAGCAAGAGGATGAGTAAGGATCTGGTGGCCGGCTCGAGCTCAGATGGTGGCAGAAGGTGGTGGTCGACGGCGGTGAAACCGACGGGCAAAATCAGTCGGCTGGAGCTCTCTCGATTGGAGAAGAAGAAGAAGAAGAAGAAAATGAGGATGGCAATGGCTGTGGAGTGTTTGGCTGAAGGGAGGGAGAGAGAGAGGTATATAAACAAATTTGAGAGTCAAACTTGCAAGAATAGTAGGTTAAAAGTTGGGCATTAATTGTCAATGCCTAATCCTTTGACACTTGTCCATATGTCAATCAAGGCTCATCCAATGGTTGTGGTTTCTTCAAATTTTCGGCAGCTATAATGGGGTATCAATGACCAAAATTCCTTCATTCCATTTATTAAGGCAAGTTTAGGGCTTGACAGGCAAAATGGTAACTTTACCCTCGACGTTTGGAACGTGATTTTTCTGATTCCAATTTTATTCGATGAGGTTATGGCTAATCCAATTATAACGTTGAAATTTTTGATTCTCTATTTTCTAATTTCGAGACCCGTCTTTGAACCAAACCTCTATTTAATGTGCTTTCAGCCTATTCCGAACTGACGGGCGGCTTTTGCAGATGTTACGCGTATCGACTTTGTGATTTATATCACACTTAGAGCTCGTCAATTCATGGCGACTCTGGTTGTCATATAATTGCGAGGGTCTATTACTAGTTCCGACGGTCTCGATCGTCATCATTCGATTTAGGAAAATTTTGCAAATTATACATTGGTTAAGCGGCATCATCCGCACTCCAATCGCATAACGCTAGCAACGCATTCCTTAATCGTTCTTAGATCGGTCTTTCATGGCTCTAAATATCCCCTCGACAATCCTTATGGTGAAAGTGTTATTTCTTATTTGAGTTCCCCTTTGGTCAGTCAACTCGAGATTGATTAGATCCGAGCGAGATACGACTGAAATACATCGTTAGATACTTTCTCATTAATGAGTCTCGAAATGACAGGAAAATCAGAATGTCACAACTCTTCCCCCCTTACAAAAATTTCCTCCTCGAAATTTACAATAAACCCATTACTCAAACAGATGGGGGTATTGACGCCTCATCGTTTCCTCGCTTTCCCATGTAGCGCATTCGGTTCCATGGTGCTCCCGAATGACTTTGACTAATGAAATCGTCTTATTCCTTAGAATCTGCTCCTTTCGATCTTCGATCCTGACTGGCGTTTCTACGTAGTATATTCTGTCATCCACTTCTATGACTTCGTAATCCAATACATGCGTCGGGTCCGGTTCGTACTTTCGTAGCATTGGTACATGGAAGAAGTTGTGTACTTGGGACAAGTTAGGCGGTAAGGCAAGCCTGTAGGCTAAGGTCCCATTCCGTTCTAAAATCTCAAAAGGTCATACATACCTTGGACCCAGCTTTTCTTTCTTTCCAAATCAAGATAATCCCTTCATCGACAACACCTTGAGGAAAACATGATCACCTACTTGAAACTCCAATGGCTTACGTCGTTTATCCGCATAACTCTTCTGATGACTTTATACCGTTTTCAGTCTATCCCGAATTATCTTCACCGCCTCTACTGATTGTTCTACCAATTCTGAGCATGTAATGCTTCTTTCTCCAACTTTGTCCCAGCAAATTGGCGTTCTGCAAGCCTTTCCATAGAGTGCCTCAAACAGCGCCATTCGAATACTCTACTAATAGCTGTTGTTATACGCGAATTCTACCAAATGCAGCTAATCCTCCCATCCACCTTTAAAGTCTCTCACACACGCTCGTAACATATCCTTGAGCATCTGAATTGTCCTCTCCGACTGTCCATCCGTTTGTGGATGATAAGCCGTACTAAATTGTAAACGAGTTCTCATGGCATCTTGAAGGCTCTTCCAGAAATTCGCCGTGAATTTGGGATCTTTGTCCGATGTAATCGCTACGGGTACTCCATGTAGTCTCACTATCTGTCGCATGTACAATTCGGCATATTTATCCATTGCGAAGTCCTTTCACAAAGGAATGAAGTGCGCAGGCTTGGTCAACCTGTCCACGACTACCCAAATAGAGTCGTGGCCTTTCTGGCTCCTTGGTAGTCCCATCGTAAAATCCATCATTATTTGCTTCCATTTCTATTCAGGAATCTCTAATGGCTGTAGCAACCTATCAGGCTTACAGTGTTGTGCCTATATTTGCTGGCATGTCAAGCACTTCGTTACATACTTCGTCACTTCCACTTTCATCCCTTTCCATCAATAATGTTGACGCAAGTTCTAATACATTTTCGTGCTACCTGGGTGGATATTATAATTGCTTCTATGAGCCTATGATAAAATCCTTTCCCTAAATTCTTTGTCCTTTGGTACGCATAAACGCCCTCGAAATTTCAAGATTTCATCCTCTAATACTTGGAACTCAAGTTTCCTTTTTGTCGCGTCTAATTCCAGGATTTTTTGAATTTCTAGGTATGTTGGCTGCAAGGCTTTTATCCTTTCCTGGATCATAGGTTCTATTCTCAATGTGGCCATCAAACTGGATAGTTGACAGACTTTCAAACTAAACTCAGAATCCTTCAGGTTCTCAAATAACGACCACCCTTTTACCAGTAGATAGGCGATACTCAACTTTCGACTGAGCGCATCCGCGACTCTGTTTTCCTTCCCAGGGTGATATAATATGTCGCAATCATAGTCCTTAAGCAGATCCATCCATCGTTGCTGCCTCATGTTCAATTCCTTCTAGGAGAATAGATACTTCAGACTCTAGTGATCCGTATAAATTTGAAATTTCTCGCCACACAAATAATGCCTCCAGATCTTCAGAGCAGAGATGATTGGTGCCAATTCCAAATCGTGAGTCGGATAGTTCATCTCATGTGGTCTCAGTTGTCGGGATGCGTAGGCAACCACTTTTTCATGTTGCATTAGCACACAGTCTAGTCCCTTTAGCGAAGCATTGTTATATATTTCGTAACCTCCAGGTCCTGATGGAGTCGTCAATACCGGTGCGGTCGTTAACTGATGCTTGAGCTCTTGGAAACTCCTTTCACACTTATCCGTCCATTCAAACCTCGTTTCTTTCTTAGTCAATCTCGTTAGTGGAATGGCTATGGATGAAAACTTCTTCACGAAACGTCTATAATATCCTGCCAATCCTAAGAAACTTCGGACTTCCGTGACCGTAGTAGGTCTAGGCCAGTTCATAACGGCTTTAATCTTTGCAGGATCCACCACAATTCCTTCTCCAGATACCACGTGGCCAAGAAATGCCACTTTATTCAACCAGAACTCGCATTTGCTAAACTTAGCGTAAAGTGAGTGCTCCCTCAAGGTCTGTAAAACAATCCTCAGATGCTCTTCGTGTTCTTCGTTATTTTTTGAGTAAATCAAGATATCATCAATGAAGACTATGACAAATCTATCCAAGAATTCCTTGAACACCATATGCATCAAGTCCATAAATGCGGTTGGAACATTGGTTAGTCCGAAAGGCATTACAGTGAATTCGTAATGACCATTCCTTGTCCTAAAAGTGATTTTGGGTATGTATTCGTTCTTAATTATCAATTGATGATACCCAATCCTTAGGTCAATCTTAGATAACATCGCAACTCCTTGTAACTGATCAAATAAGTCATCAATTCTCAGCAGTGGGTACTTATTATTTACAGTCACTTGATTCAATTGTCTATAATCGATGCATAAACGCAAGGACCCATCATTTTTCCTCACAAACAATACCGACGCTCCCCATGGTGAAGCACTCAGTCGAATAAATCCTTTATCTAGTAATTCTTGCATTTGTACCTTTAACTCCTTCAATTATGATAAGGACATTCTATAGGGTGCCTTCGAGATCGGCTCCGTTTTGGGAGCTAACTCAATCACGAATTTAATTTCTCGCTCTAGTGGCAACCCTAGCAACTCTGGAAACTCTTGAGGAAAAATGTCGAGAAACTCACGCACTACCGAAATATTTTCTAATTTAGGCTCCTCGGCAGTCGTGTCCATAACTACGACTAAGTACGCTTGACATCCTTCAGTTTTCAGTTTTGTCACTTCAAGAGATGAGACTAAAAGAATCGAGGTTCATCCTCGACTTCCCACGAATTCAAATATAGGGCGATCTTCCGGATAGAAATAAATTATCCTACTACCACAATCCACTACTGCCCTCTGTTTACCCAACCAATCCATTCTTATGATCACATCGAAGTCATACATGGGCAACATAGCCAAGTCTATACTCTCCTTACTACCGCCAATTACGATTTTACAGTCCGCATAGCCCAACGAAACCAGCACATTATCTTTCAACGGGGTGACAACATGCAGAATCATACTCAACGGTTTTAACTTCATATCAACAAATCAGCAAACCAAGCAGACATAAACGAGTGTGATGCGCCAGGATCAAACAAAGCATACGCAGCTTGGTCAAACAAATAAACCGTACCTGTGACCACGCCTGGCGTTTCTTCTGCTTCCCTGCGGGCCACGACATAAACTCTCCCCTAAGCTGTAGTTCGGTTCTGATCAATTTGAGGAGTGGTAGTTGATGGTCCAGCTTGTGGTAGTTGCCTTTGAAGTCTATTCGCTGGAGCTTAGTTCGGGCAAGTTCTCATCTGGTGGCCCATCTGACCACACATGAAGCACGCTCCAGTCCTTGCCGAGCAAAGTTCGTTACCATGCCTTCTGCCATAGAGGCGGCAGCTCCAATTCATTTGGTTCGACGACTTCGCTATGTTCTTGCTCACTGGAGGGACGAAGCGCCTATTGCCAGCCATAGGTCTTTTGCCGGCCTAGCGGTTATCTCTGAATGAATTAAACCGCGATCCAGATGCGGCATTCCTCTCCTTCAAGCCCCTCTCAATCATCTGTCCCTGTTCATAGATATCCTTATAAGTCCTCAGGTTCAAAGCTATCATTTGGCTGTGAAGTTCAGGCCTCAGTCCTCCTGAAATCTCTGTGCCTTCTCTAGGGGATCCTCTACCGATCGAGGTGCATACCTCGACAATCTAGAGAACTCAGCTTCATATTGGTCCACCATCAGGTGATTCTGACGCAGTTGTAAGAACTCCACTTCTTCCTTTCCTGAGCTATCTCCGAGAAGTACTGTCATTGAATGCCGTAGTAAAGTCATTCCAAGTCAAGGTCATTCCTTATCGAAAGACTCCATTCTTAGTGGCAGCCCACCAGTCATTAGCGATGCCTTCTAATTGATATACTGCTAACCGTACCTCTTCTTCATCCGTACATCTTAAGACTCCAAAGGCCTTTTCCAGTTTCTCGATCCATCTCAGTGCATTCAGGGTCTCCAGTCCCATCAAACTAGGTTGGCTTTAGCTTGATAAATTGCTCAATCAGTTGGCCCATCTACCTGGCCACAACAATCTCTTCCTAGGCATTCACTGCCTCATTGCCCTGGCCTTGATCGCCATTGTTCCCATTGCTCCTATTATTGCCGTTACTGATATTGACAACAGCTATTGCGGCTCCTACCGCTTGGGCTATGTCAACATCCCTATCCTGGGGTCGCCAATCCTTTCGAACGCCCTTAATACTCCGTCAATTCTCGGGTCTTTCACCACAGGCGGCCTCGAACTAGAGGCTCCGTTCCTGTGTCTTCCAAGTCTTCTAGGCAGATTACTCATTCTTGTATGCTTTCACTCTGCCTGGACCACCACAATTTCATCAAGGAGTTAGTAACTCATTCATCCAACCATTTTCGGAGCAACCAAACTATGCCTTAACAAAAGCAGTCATATAACACAACAACTTGCCACACAACTAATTCCAGAGGCACTCCGACGGTTCACCAAAATTAATCATACTCATCCACTCAGCAGACCAAAATCCAAAATGACATTCAGCGCTAAGGAAGGAGCTTAATCCTTGTAAATCACTACAACCTTATCAGGACCAATGTCAATCACATGCGCTAAGTCATGCGCCATGCATCTCGTACCTCATTCTAACAAGCTTCCTAAGGTATCGTAACCCATCCTGTCCCAATTTAATCCTCCTTATCACTCTAATCCTCAATCAACTTGGATTGAGTTGACCTTGCTATGATACCAAGCAAGGCGGGCATGTCACACCCTGCATCTCGGGCACGAGTGCGCAACTCCTTGCAAGCACAAACTATATCTCTTGATTGTCCCAAGATTCACATAAATCGAGAGATGCATAATATCGATAGCATGCGAAAGCGATAATATACAAACTCCTCCGTACGATAATAAAGGGGATCAGGGCCAGTACAAAAGACGTCATCATCATCTCCAAAAGAAATGGGGCATCGAGACCATCATCAATATACATCAGCTCAGAAAACGAAAATTCTTAAGTCAAGCTGCTAGGGTCGTCCGTCTCCTCAGCATCCTCTGTAGGATCGTACTCTAAGAAGGTATCCGAGCGTACCTCTACCGTGTCCTCCATCGTCGTGTCTGCTGACTGCTCCATTAGGTCGTCCTCGGAGTCTTCGACCTCTTTAACCTCGTCGATGTCCTTCAGGGTCGGGGTTCTCTCAGGGATGTTTCTCGAGCCGGCTGCTGACCCTCCACCTCCACAGAATCTCGAGCGGGATGGCACCAGCTAGGGATTACCCCACGGGGTACCTCAGTGGGCTTCAGTGGTCCCGTAGTCACTTCCCCTACTTTCCTAAACTAAGTCTCGAACCTATGAGGCTTTTAGCTCTTTGCATCCCGTCAACCCAGACCACAGTACACTTCCTAACATATACGGTTCCTTGTCCGTCTAGGAACTTCTCAAAATATGCCGACATTTCTTTCGGGTCACCAAATCTGATGGGCAACATGATCACGGCCTAGGATTTGAAAATGTGATCCCGCGACAGGGTGAGATTTACATCTCGGTAAGACAGTTCTTAACCCTAGGTTAGGATGATCGTACACTCAAGTGAGTACAATCACAAACAACAATGCACAAGCAATCACATAAGGCATTTCACAGTCATTAAATAACATACGGATACAAACGAGTATCAAGCATGCAATCATGGCATCTCATCACATCAGTGGAATCAAGCACATATTATCAAGCCAGATCACACCTTCCACCTTTCCATGCCTCCATTTGATTCATGCCCGTGTTTAGAACGCCTCAGGCTCGGACTGCGTAAGTACGCTTTAGACCATCTGATTGACAAACCCACGTAAACGCATTAGGTTTTCAATTTCATTCCAGGCCTGTGTCAACACATCTCAAATTCCGTCCCACGTCTCAACGCATCAAGACATTGGCCATTTCAACCCTGCATCTCGTACGCCTCAAGATACCATTCAACTCAAACCTCGCGTCTCAGCGTCTCAGGGTATCCATCCACGCAATCCCGCATCTCAACGCCTCAGGGTGTCACAAGTTTCTCAAATATGCCAAATGCTCATTTCAATTCAAAACTCATGATCAAGTGCAAACTCATGCAACGAGCAACACATCTATGGCATGCGAGATAATTAAATTCAACATTCAAACGTGACAATCAATTCATGACACAAGCATTGTCAAGCATTCAAGCCATCTATGTCTCTCAAGGATGCACAATGGACAATCACACCATACGCTTTCAAGAACCAATCTAATTCACACTCAATTCACCCAATCAAGTCCAATCCTCCTAGCCAAGGCTCAGAAACCTCTTAACTTGTGCTAAAACCAACACAAATCTTCTTCCAAGTACTTCAATGGTTCAGTCCTAATGGCTCAGGAACAATTCAACCACGCAACCTAAGGAAATTCATCCAATCATCAATTTTCCTTGCTCAATTCGTCTATTCACTAAACATTCACCTCATTGACATATCAATTAATATCCTCATACTTCTTAACGATGAAATTAGAACTTAACTCTATCACCAATAGCCTCCCACAGATTCGATATGCACAGAACCGAAACAGGGCATTTTCAGTTCTGTGCATATCTCAACTAACTAGCCCTTAAACTAACCTAAACCCTTAATTTATCCACTAATCTACTTGTTTACATGAAGTTATAGGAGTTGGGAAGCGTCATAAAAAATTTGAAGTCAAGGCAACGCCGGAAAGTCCTCGAACGGCGTCGGTTCTTCCAAGTCTTCAACCGGTCAGTTTTTGACCTTCAAACACAAGATCCATTTGGGGTCAAAACTCCATCAAATTCATCCAAAATTTTTACCACAACTCATTCTACAGGTCCTTTAGATGTCCACAAAATTTTGCCAAAAGATTCAAAGGATTCGGGGCCCTACGGATCTAAACAGCAGCTTACCTCTAGCTACAACGGTTTCCGTCGACTTCCGGGAGAATGGCTGGCCGGAGCTCCTCGTTGAGTCAAATGACTTGATTCCACTTGGAAGTTGTTGGCAAGAGGATGAGGAAGGAGCTGGTGGTCAGCTCGAGCACATATGGTGGCCAAAGGTGGTGGTTGACGGTTGCGAAATCGGCAGGCAAAATCGGTCGGCTGGAGCTCTCTGGGATGGAGAAGAAGAAGAAGAAGAAGAAAATGAGGATGGTGATGGCTGTTGAGTGTTTGGCTGAAGGGAGGAAGAGAGAGAGAGGTATATAAACAAATTTGAGAGTCAAATTTGCAAGAATGGTAGGTTAAAAGTTGGGCATTAAATGTCAATGCTTAATCCTTTGACACTTGTCCATATGTCAATTAAGGCTCATCCAATGGCTGTGGTTTCTCCAAATTTTCGGCAGCTATAATGGGGTATCAATGACCAAAATGCCCTCATTCTATTTATTAAGGCAAGGTTAGGGCTTAAGGGGCAAAATGATAATTTTACCGTCAACGTTTGGAACGTCGTTTTTCTGATTCTAATTTTTTTCGATAAGGCGACGATCAATCCAATTAAAACGATAAAATTCTTAATTCTCCATTTTCTGATTTCGAGACCCGTCTTAGAACCAATCATCCATTCAATGTGATTCCAGACTATCCCGAACTGACAGGCGACTTTTGCTGGCGTTACGCGTATCGACTTTGTGATTTATATCACACTTAGGGCTCGTCAATTCATGACGACTCTGGTTGTCATGTAATTGTGAGGGTCTATTACTAGTTCCGATGGTCTCGATCGTGTTCGTTAGATTTAGAAAAATTTTGTAAATTATACATTGGTTAAGCGGCATCACCCGCGCTCTAATCATATAATTCTAGCAACGTATTCCTTAATTGTTCTTAGATCGGCCTTTCATAGATCTAAATATCCCATCGACAATCCTTATGGTCAAAGTGTCATTTCTTATTTGAGTTCCCTAGATCCACGTAGCTTGTCTCGCGTTAGCCTTTCCCCTTTGGTTAGTCAACTCGAGATTGATTAAATCCGAGTGAGATACGACTGAAATATATCGTTAGATACATTCTCATTAATGAGTCTCGAAATGACAAGAAAATCAGAATGTCACATAGAGCTCTGATACAAATTTGATGCTTGTGTGAGGCGGGCAAGCTGTTTTGAGTGATTTTTGAATAAAAATGGAAATAGAACGGATGTGTGAGGATGAAAAATTATACGACCAGATCAAGGCCTAAAGGAAGCACCACCAGCCAAGAATTAAAATCGAGATTTAGGATAAAAGCTCACAACCATGGTTTAAAGGAAAACAACCAACCAAGGCTAAAAGATTTTTGGTTTCACCACCAAGGAAGAATCCAATTTTCAAGGTTAAAGGAACCGAAATAAAATAATTCAACTCACAAAGAGGAACTCTCATTCATTCATCGGATCTGTATTACAATGGAGAAGACATCTTTATTTATAGAGAGACTAAGACAAAGCAAAAGGGAAATAAAGTCAATAATCTCGTCCACCAATCTTGTACAGCCAATAGAAACACTAAAAGATCTTCTAATTGTAAAGGAAACAACTCCAATCAGCGACTAATTGATTGGCCTTCAAATTGGCAAGTGATCAATCAAATAAAGCTTGAAATTAGCAATCAATCACATCTACATTAATTGATCATCAAATCAGCAATCAATCACATCTGATTGATCATCAGATTAGTAATCAATCAAGATACGACTTGTAATCAGCAATCAATCATATCTTCATTGATTGATCATCAAATTAGCAATCAATCACATCTTGAATATGCCTTTGAATCTTCAATTAATCGGTCAGCACTCAATCTAGTGAACCGCCATGAAATCTGTAGAAATCAATTAGTGAAGTGATTATCAAGTTAAAACTTTATAATCAACAATCATAATCGATAGTCTTTATGACGACATAGAGATCCTTGTTTTTTCAGCTGAAGATGGGGGACAGCCAAAGTCCAATTTCCCCTTGCTCATTTATAAAGGAAATAGTATTATCCTATGGGTAAATAGGTAATTTTCATTCGTTGGTGCAAAATTTCACTTTTCTCATTGATATGGAGCGAACCATAACCTTAATGGTTCTTGATGAGGTGACGTCCAATTTATTAATATTGAAATCCTTGAATGTTCAGCCTCCAATCTCGAAGTCCAATTCTTGGTCAAATTCAGTCGTTTGTCATTTCAGCGTAACTCGGACTAATGGGCGACTCTTAGGAGTTACGCGTATTGACCCATGACTAATGTCACGTTTAAGAGTTATTCAAGTCATGGCGACTTTGGTTGTCATGTAATTGCGAGGGCTAATCGCTAGTTCCAAAGGTCATGATCGTTAGGAATCGGTTTAGGTCAATTCGCAAATCATGCTATGATCATACGGAATCACTCATGAACTAATCGAATGATGCTAGCAAATCGTTCTAAAACCATTCTTAGATAGGCATTTATTGGTCTAAAATACTAGTCCACAGTCCAGTTCTTTAGTTTATGTAATTGAATCCTAGTTAGCCATTCTCTTTTGGTTAGTCAACTCGTGAGTGGTAAATTCTGAGTGAGATTTACTAAAATACATCGATAGACATTCATTCATTAATAAGCTTCAAGATAGGGTTGAAATTTGAAAAGTCACAGAGAATGACCCAGTCAAGTATCTCTTGGAGAAACCAGCCTTAATAGGGAAGTTGGCCAAGTGGCAAGAACCGTTGTTTGAGTTTGACATAAGAGTTACTTCCCAAAAGTCGGTGAAAGGGCACACTATAGCAGATATGTTGGTAAAAAGTTACCAAAGTGGAACATCTCCAGGAGAGAGTGAAGCAGAAGATCGAATCCTGATGTTATCAGAGGTTAAATTGGTCATATATTTTGATGGTGCGGTCATCTATCCAGGTCTAACACTGGGGCAGTGTTGATATCTCTAGAAGGCCAACATTATCCAATTACTGTAAAAGTGATATTTTCTTGTAGTAAAAACATCTCGAAATACGAAGCATGTATTCTTAGCCTACAATTGATCATTTTCTTGTATTAAAAACATCTCGAAATACGAAGCATGTATTCTTGGCCTACAATTGGTCATCTCCATGAAAGTTTGAAAGTTGCAGATCTTTGAAGATTACATGCTTATCATCCTACAAACTCAATGAGTGTGGAATACAAAGGATTCAAAACTCATTCTTTAGCACAAGTTTCTGAAAGAATTGACCCTTGAATTTGAGGAGGTATCCTTTGAATATTTGCCAAGGACACAAAATCAGTTTGCAAATGTGTTGGCCACATTAGCCTTTATGTTGGAGGTAATGTATGGTCTCGCTATAGAACCTTTATGGATTGATGTGATTAAAAAGCTAGCTTACTGCATGTTAATCGAAAAAGAATTCGATGGTGAGTCGTGGTATCATGATATGAAGAATTATCTCCTGAAAGGGGAGTTCCCCGAAGGAAGCCAGGCTGGAGACAGAAAGTATATAGCCAAGACGGTTGCTAAATTTTTCCTCAGTGGTCAGATCCTGCATAAGAGGTCACATGACTCAATAATGTTAAGGTGAATAGACGCTAAAGAAGCAAACATTCTTATGAAGGAGATTCACGAGGGTGTATGCGAACACATAAACGGCCATCTCCTTGCGAAGAAGATTATGCGACTCGATTATTACTAGATGACCATAGAGTTGGACAGTAGCCAATACATGAGATTATGACATTAGTGTCAGACATATGGTGATAGGATTAACGCACCTCCTTATAAGCTTTATGTCAAAAACTTGGTCGTCCTCCATGTAGGAGATGGATATGATTAGGCCAATAAACCTAGCTGCAGCGAATGGTCATCTCTTTATTTTGGTAGCGATTGATTACTTTACAAAATGAATTGAAGCTAGTTCCTACGCGAATGTAACTGCAAGGAATGTGGCAAGATTTATCAAGAAAGATATAATATCTCGATATGGGGTTCCCTAAGAAATTATCACGGACAATGGGTCCAATCTGAATAATAAGATTGTCGACGATCTGTTAGATCACTCTAATATTCGACATTTTAATTCATCCCCTTACCACCCACAGATGAATGGAGCAGTTGAAGCGGCGAATAAGGGTATGTATGGCAATGATGTTGTTCCTGGGCACATTTTTTGAACAGAAACATTTTTTATGTTTATGTCACACCCTGTGCCCCGGCCTCGAGCACGCGACTCCCTGCAAGCAAACCAAGATATCTCTCGATGTCCCAGGATCTACACATAAGTCGAGAGACGTGTTATATATAAACGCGCGGAAGCGACAATGTAATAACTCCTCTGTACAAATATAAAGTGGGAACTAGATAGCGAGAATATTATAATACATAATATTGAAAAGTTCATACAAGAGCATAGCAACTAGATCCACTAGGGAGACTAGGTAATACAAAGAGGTCCATCATCCATCAAAGGGAACAGGAATCAAGGTCATTGTCAAAAGTTGGACTAAAATACTAGGAGCTCCTAAGACGAACTGCTGGAGTCATCAGTCTCCTCTGCCTCCTTCGTGGGCACGTACTCCGAGAAGGTTTCCAAGCAAATCTCTATAGTGTTCTCCGTGGTCTCGTCAACGGACGGCTCCACCAGGTCATACTCTATAGCCTCGACCACTATGACCTCCTCAGTATCCTCCAAGGTTGGGGTTCTCTCAGGTCCGTTCCTTGAACCAGCAACTGACCCTTCAGCTTGCTCTAAATCCCGGGTGGGATGACACCAACTACGGACGACTCCTTGGATCACCACAGTGGGCTTCAGCGGCCCTGTAAAATTATCCCCAACCTTCCGAAACCAGGCCTCATACCTATGAAGCTTCCAACTACTCCCACCCTTGTCTACCCATACTACTGTACACTTTCTGACATAAATGGTTCATTGTCCATCAGAGAACTCATCAAAATATACGGACATCTCTTTAGGGTCGCCAAATCTGATAGGCCACATCCTCACAACATAGGATCTATAAAAAGGGGGTCCCACAACGGGTGAGATTTTCATCTCAGTAAGGTAGATCCTAACCCTAGGTTAGGCCGATGGTCCACTCAAGCAGTCATAAATAAACATGCGAGGCATTCAATTATCGATACAACACACAGATGTCAGGCATGCAGTCGTGGCATCATAACACATCCAGATGATCACGCACAAATCACCATACCACATCACCACTTCCACCCTTCAGACTGCTTCATTCTCATGCCCGTGTTTAGAATGCCTTAGGCTCGGTCCGCTTAAACACATCAGATCGTCATTGACAACCCGCGTAAATGCATCATGTTTCAATGTTACTCCAGGCCAGTGTTGTCATATCACAACTCCATCCCGCCTTTCAACGCATCAGGACTATGGCCTTCTCAACCCCGCGTCTCATACGCATTAGGGTGCCATAAAACTCCAACCCCGCGCCTCAGCGCCTCAAGGTATTCCTCACACCACCCTGTGTTTCATACGCCTCAGGTACTACCATGTCTCAGCCATGCCAAAGTTTCAATTCAATTCACACACATAATGTAATGTGTAACTCAAGCACAAATCATACACTTATGGCATGCAAGACGATCAATTGACATTCACACATGATAGTCATTTCAAAACACAAACATTAACACACGTTCAAATCCTCTATGTCGTCCTAAGACGCACAAAAAACAATCACATTAAAAACCCTTCAAGGATCACCCAAAAATTCACCCGACTCGCCCAATTGAGTCCAATCTTCTTATCATAGGTTTAGGGTTCCCTTACCTCAAGTTTAATGTCACAAAATCCTTCTCCTAAGCACCTCAAGTGTGACATTCTAATTCTCCTGTCATTTCCGGACTCATTAATGAGAATTGTATCTAGCGATGTATTTCAGTCGTATCTTGCTTGAATCTGATCAATCTCGAGTTGACTGACCAAAAGGGAAAGGCCAACGCGAGATAAGGTACGTGGACGTAAGGAACTCGAATAGGAAATGGCGCTTTGCCCAAAAAGATTGTCGAGGGGACATTTAGAGTCATAAAAGGCCGATATAAGAACGATTAAGGAATGCATTGGTAGCGTTATACGATTTGAGCACGGGTGATGCCGCTTAACCAATGTATAATTTACAAAATTTTCCTAAATCGAACAGTGACGATCGAGACCATCGAAACTAGAGATAGACCCTCACAATTACATGACAACCAAAGTTGCCATGAATTGACGAGCCTTAATTGTGATATGAATCACCGGGTCGATACGCGTAACGTCTGCAAAAATCATCTGTCGATTCGGGATAGGCTGGAATCACGTCTGATAGAAAAACGATAAAAAACGAGTCTTGAAAATTGAAATTGGAGAATCAAGAATTTCAACGTCATGTTTGGATTGGCCATCGCCTTATCGAAGACTACTGAAATGAGAAAAACGATGTTTCAGACGTCGAGGGTAAAATTACCATTTTGCCCCTCAAGACCTAGCCTTACTTATATAATTGGACGAGGGCATTTTGGTCTTTAACATACCCCCAAGGCTGCCGAAAATGAGAGAAGATGTTGGCCATTGGATTAGTGTGATTGACACAATGGACATGTGTCAATAGATTAGGCCATGAGTGGACACATCCACTTTTTCCCAACTACCATTCAACTCATTAACTTTTGAAGGTTGAATATAGCCTTCTCCCTCTCTCTTGGCCGGCCATTCTCCCCCATCTTCATCGAGAGTCTTCTTCTTCTTCCCTTGGCCGAACTGCTCCTGCCCGACCGATTCTACCTCTTCTGTTCGCTCGCTCCGACGACCGTCTCCGGCGACTTCTAGTTACTGAGCCGACCATCCACACCTCGCTCAATCTCATACCGACATCCTCGAAGTGGAAGCAAGTCGTTTGACCTATCGAAGAGCTCTGGCCAGCCGATCTCCCGCAAGTCGATGGAAATTATCGCAACCCTCTGTAAGCTACATTTCTAGCCTCTTAGGACCCCGAAACTTTGGAGTTTTTCAATCAAATTTTGTGGAGATCTAGGGGACTCATAAAGTGATCTGTGGTAAAAAGTTGGGATTAATTTGATGGATTTTTGACCTCAAATGGATCTTGTGTTTGAAGGGCCAGCATTGCCGATTTGAGGACGAAGGGAAACCAGTGATATTCAAGGAGTTTCCGGCGACGACTCGACCCCAAATCTTGGTGAGCTTTCCAAACCCTTAGATCCAAATGTTAGCAAGTAGATTAGTGAATAAATTGAAGATTTGAGGTAGTTTAAGGGCTAGTTGCTTTCGGTATACACAGAATCGAAAATTGCCCGGTTCGGTTATGTGCATACCTGTTCTGTGGGGGCTGTTAATGGTTGAAAGTGAGTCTCAAATTCATCATTGAGACATGCTAGGCTGTTGAGGAATGTGTTACTAAGGTTGAAGGTTCATGGATTGATGATTTAGGCAAGAAAAATTAACGGTTGGATGGATTTCCATAGGTTGCGATGTGGGCTTGATCTTGGACCATTTGGGCCTAATTGTGGTGGTGCTTGAGGAGAGAATTTTGTGGTATTAAACTTGAGGTAAGGGGATTCTAAACCTTTGATAGGAGGATTGGACTCAATTGGGCGAATTGAGTATGAGTTTGATTGATTCTTGGAAGATTATCAAATACTTGTCGAATGTATGTCCTAGAAAGCTATTGAGGACTTGATTGATTATCAATGCTTGTGCCTTGAGTTGATTGTCCCATTTGAGTGTTGGGATTGCCTCGCATGCCATAAGTGTGTTGTTCGTGCCTAAGTTGCACTTGGTTGTATGTGTTATGAGTTGAAATGAATTATGGCATGTCTGAGAAGTTGTGATACCTTAATGCATTGAAACACGGGGTTGTGTGACTAGATACCTTGAGGCGCTGAAGCGCGGGGTTTGAATTGAATGATACCCTAAGGCGTATGAGACACGGGATTGTATGGATGAACGCCCTGAGGCGCTGAGGCGCGGGGTAGAAATTGAATGGCACCCTGAGGCGTATGAGACGCGGGGTTGAGAAGGCCATGATGGTCCTGATGCGTTGAAACGCGGGACAGAGTTGTGATGTGTCGACACAGGCCTGGAGTAAACATTAAAAACCTAATGCGTTTACGCAGGTTTGTCAATGAGATGGTCTGATGCGTTTACGCGGACCAAGCCTGAGGCGTTCTAAACACGGGCATGAAAGTAAGGAGGGTGGAAAAGGGTGGAAAGTGCAATCTGGTTTAAAATGCAAGCTTGAGTTTAATGATGTGATAAGATGCATTGATTGCATGGTTGACATCTGTGTGTTACTTTGTGATAGTTGAATGCCTCATGCAATTTTGTACGTATTATTTGTGATTGCATTTGCCTGAGTTGACGGTCAGCCTAATCTAGAGTTAGGACCTACCTTACTGAGATTTATATCTCACCCCATCGTGAGATTAACTTTTTTAGATTTTAGGCAATGCAAATCCAAGCTTGCCAATGATCGGTATTTAAAGAAGTAATTATAAGAAATGGATTTACACTTTTGTGACTTTAAGGATTTCATGTTACCTTGAAGTTAGAGTTCTATCTTTTGAATCTGTAGTCGGCGTTTATAAGAAGACATTCCCTATGTCCCGATTCATCTTAAGATTGAATTGAATGGAGAAGTTTTATCGCTTCCATATGTTTGTATCATTTAGAAGTTTTTAAACGGTTGGTCAACGGATCTTGAGTACCACCGACAAAAGACGGCCCTGGTGGGATTTGCGTGCCTGACGAGTTCGGGACGTGACTTTAAGAACTCGATCCAAGCAGCCTAAGAACAATTCAGCCATGCAACCTATTGAAATTTCATTCAACTGTCAATTTCTCTTGCCTAATCACCAATCCATAGACCACAAACCTTAATGACATGTCTCCCAACATCCTAGCATGTCTTGTTGATGAATTTGAGACTCAAATCCAACCATCAACACCCCCCACAAAACCGATATGCACAGAACCGAACCGGGCTATTTTTGGTTCTGTGTATAACGCAATTATCCAGCCCTACCCATCCATGGGAAGCTCAGTTGGTTAGGGCGCACTTGTGATTGTGTGGTTAGGCGCACTGATCTCAGGTTTGATTCTCCAAATGAGCACTTATGACTTAAGTGGGGGGCCACGGCGGTGGGTTGCTGTGCTAGTCTCTCCCGAGGAATAGTCGAGGTGCGCGCAAACTGGCCCGGACACCTTGGTTATCAAAAAAAAATATCCAGCCCTTAAACTACCTCAAATTTACCTTTATTTACTAACCTACTTGCTAACATGTACATCTAAAGGTTTGCGAAGCTCACCGAAGATTTGAGGCTGAGTCGTAGCCCGAAACTCCTTGAATATCACCAGTTTCCCTTAGTCCTCAAACTGGCAATTCTAGCCCTTCAAACATAAGACTCATTTGGGGTCAAAACTCCATCAAATTAACCCCAACTTTTTAACACAGATCACTCTATGAGTCCCCTAGATCTCCACAAAATTTGATTGAAAATCTCCAAAGTTTCAGGATCCTAAGAGGCAAGAAATGTAGCTTACCTCTGGTTGCGATGATTTCCGTTGACTCGTGGGAGATTGGCTAGCCGGAGCTCTTTGGCGGGTCAAACGACTTGCTTCCACTTCGAGAATGTCAGCAAGAGGTCGAGCAAGGTGTGGATGGTCAGCTCGATGGCTAGAAGTCACCGGAGAGGGTCGTCGGAGCGAGCGAACCGGAGGGATAGAAACCTATCGGGCGGCGGCAGTTCGGCAAAGGGAAGAAGAAGAAGAAGAAGATGGATCACGGTGAAAAATGGAGAAGATGGCCGGCCAAGAGAGAGAGAAAAGGCTATATTCAACTTTCAAAAGTCAATGAGATGAAGGGTAGTTGGGGAAAAGTGGAAATGTCCACTCAAGGGCTAATCCATTGACACATGTCCAATGTGTCAATCATGTCAATCAAGCCAATCCAATGGCCAAGATCTACTCTCATTTTCAGCAGCCTTGGGGATGAATTAAAGGCCAAAATGCCCTCATCCAATTATATAAGTAAGGCTAGTGCTTGAGGGGAAAAATGGTAATTTTACCCCCGACATCCGAAACGTCATTTTTCTCATTCCAATATTCTTCGATAAGGCGATGGCCAACCCAATCATGATCGTTTTCTCTATCAAACGTGGTTCTAGCCTATCCCGAACCGACGGGCGGCTTTTGCATAGTTACGGGTATCGACCCTGAAATTTGTATCACATCTAGGGCTCGTTAATTCATAACGACTTTGGTTGTCGTGTAATTGTGAGGGTCTATCACTAGTTCCTATGGTCTCGATCTTCAACGTTCGATTTTAGAAAATTTTGCAAATTATATGTTGGTTCAGCGGCATCACCCGCATTCCAATCGTATAATGCTAGCAATGCATTCCTTAATCGTTCTTAGATCGACCCTTTGTGGTTCTAAATGTCCTAGTGACAATCCTTATGGTCAAAACGTCATTTCCCATTCGAGTTTCCTAGGTCTACGTACCTTGTCTCGCGTTAGCCTTTCCCTTTTGGTCAATCTACTCAAATTGATCAGATTCGAGCGAGGTATGACTGAAACACATTGTTAGATACACTTCTCATTAATGAATCTGAAAATGACTGGGAAATCAGAATGTCACAACTCTTCCTCCCTTACAGAAATTTCATCCCCGAAATTTACATCAACCTTAATTATTCAAGCAAATGGAGGTGTTGTCGCCTCATCGTCTCTTCGTTTTCCCACTTGGCACCTTCGATTCCATGGTGCTCCCACATAACTTTGACCAATGGAATCGTCTTATTCCTAAGAATTTGCTCCTTCCGATCTTCGATCCTGATCGGCTTTTCTGCAGCATTGACACGTGGAAGACATTATGCACTTGGGATAGATTAGGGGGTAAGGTAAGCCTGTAGGCCAAGGTCCCAATCCGCTCCAGTATTTCAAATGACCTACATACCTTGGGCTTAGTTTTCCCTTCTTTCCAAATCGTGATAATCCCATCATTGGTGACACCTTGAGGAAAACACAGTCGCCTACTTGAAACTCCAAAGGTTTACGCCGCTTGTCCGCATAACTCTTTTGACGACTTTGTGCCGTCTTCAGTCTATCCCGAATTATCCTTACCGCTTCCATAGCTTCCATAGATTGCTCTACCAACTCTAGGCATGTGATACTTTTTTCTCCAACCCCATCCCAGCAAATTGGGGTTCTACAAGCCCTTCCATAAAGTGCTTCAAATGGTGCCATTTGGATGCTCTGCTGGTAGCTATTATTATACGCAAACTCCACCAAATGCAATTGATCTTCCCATCCACCTTTAAATTCTATGACGCACGCTCACAACATGTCCTCAAGCATTTCAATTGTCTTCTCAATCTGTCCGTCCGTCCGTCTGTGGATGGTACACCGTGCTAAACTGTAGCTAGGTTCCTATAGATTCTTGAAGACTTTTTCAAAAGTTCGCTGTGAACTTGGTATCTCCATCTGAGGTAATTGTCATAGGTACTCCATGTAGCCTCACTATCTGTCTCATGTACAACTTGGCGTATCTACTCATTGCAAAATTTTTTCGCACAGGGATGAAGTGTGCGGACTTAGTCAATCTGTCCACGACTACCCATATAGAGTCGTGATCTATCTAGCTCCTCGGAAGTCCCATCACAAGGTCCATCGTTATATGCTTCCATTTCCATTCCCGTATTTTCAGTAGCTGTAATAATGCTCCAGGCTTACAATGCTGCACTTTCACTTGCTGGCATGTCAAGCACTTTGCCACATACTTCACTATATCCATCTTCATCTCATTCCACCAGTAGTGCTAGCGTAGGTTCTGATACATCTTCGTGCTTTCCGGGTGGATGCTGTAATTGCTCTTGTGTGCCTCCAATAAATCCTTTCCCTGAGTCCTTCGTCCTTTGGCATGCATAGACGTCCTTGGAACCTCAAGATTCCATTCTCCGACACTTAGAACTTTGGTTTTCTCTTTGTCACGTCCATCTTTAGAATTTTCTAAATTTCTAGATCCATAAAATGTAAGGTCTTTATTCCTTTCTAGACCTCAGGTTCTACCCTCAATGTAGCCATCAAACTGAACAACTGGCAGACTTCCAATCTGAACTCAGAATCTCTTAAATCTTCGATCATCGACCAACCTTTTAATACCAGACAGGCGATGCTCGACTTTCGACTCAGCGCATATGCGACTCTGTTTGCCTTCCCAGAGTGATACAATATATTACAATCATAATCCTTGAGCAGCTTGATTCACCGACACTGCCTCATATTTAGTTCCATCTGGGAAAATAGGTACTTCAAGCTCTGGTGGTCGATGTAAATCTGGAACTTCTCGCCACACAGATAATGTCCCTAGATCTTTAAAGCAAAAATGATCGCTGCTAACTCCAGATCGTGAGTCGGGTAGTTCATTTCATGTGGTCTTAGTTGTCGGGACGTGTAGGCCACTACTCTTCCATGCTGCATTAACACACAGCCCAGTCCTTTCAGCGAGGCATCGCTGTATATTTCATAACCCCCTGGTCCTGATGGAATCGTCAATACCGGTGTAGTCGTCAACCGATGTTTGAGTTCTTGGAAACTTTTTTCGCACTTATCTATCCATTCAAACGTTGTTTCCTTCTTTGTCAACCTCGTCAATGGGATAGCTATGGATGAAAACTTCTCCACAAAACGTCTGTAATACCCTGCCAATACCAAGAAACTTCTAACTTCCGTGAACGTAGTAAGCCTAGGCCAATTTGTTACAACTTTGATCTATGCAAGATCCATTGCAATTCCTTCTCCCGACACCACATGACCAAGAAACGCTACCTTATTCAGCCAGAACTCGCATTTGCTCAACTTAGCGTATAGCGAGTGTTCTCTGAGGGTCTGCAAGACAATCCTTAGGTGATTCTCGTGTTCTGCATCACTCCTCGAGTAAATCAGGATGTCGTCAATAAAGACTATGATGAATCTGTCCAGGAATTCCTTAAACACTCGATGCATCAAATCCATGAATGCGGCTGGAGCATTGGTTAATCTAAAAGGCATCACTATGAACTCATAATGATCATACCTCATCCTAAAAGCAGTCTTAGGTATGTCTTCCTTCTTAATCCTCAACTAGTGATATATGGTCATCTGATTAATCTTCGAGAATATCGTCGCTCCTCGTAACTGGTCAAATAGGTCGTCAATTCTCGGCAGTGGGTACTTGTTCTTTACTATTACCTAGTTCAACTGCCTATAGTCAATGCATAGACGCAAGGACCCATCCTTTTTTCCTTAAAAACAACATCGGCGCTCCCCACGGCGAAGCACTTGGTCGGATAAATCCTTTATCCAATAGTTATTGCATCTACACCTTTAGCTCCTTCAATTATGACAGGGATATCCTATAAGGTGCCTTGGAGATCAGCTCCGTCCCGGGAGCTAACTCGATCACAAATTCTATCTCCTGCTCTAGTGGCAATCCTGGCAACTCTTGGGGAAAAATGTCAGGGAACTCCCACACTACCGGAATACTCTCTAGTTTTGGTTCCTCGGTAGTCGTGTCCACCACTGCAACTAAATATGCCTAACACCCTTCAGACATCAACTTTGTCAGTTCAAGAGATGAGACAAAGGGAATCGAGATCCCTCCTCGACTTCCCACGAATTCAAAACTAGGGCGACCTTTTGGGTAGAAATGAATTATTCTACTACCATAATCTACCACTGCCCCCTTCTTACCCATCCAGTCCATCCCTATGATAACATCAAAATCATACATGGACAGTACAGCTAGATCAATACTCGCCTTACTCCCTCCAATCACAATTTCACAATCAGCACATCCCAATGAAACCAATATATTATCCTTTAACGGAGTGACGACATGCAGAATTATATTCAACGGTCTTAACTTCATGCCCACCAAATCAACAAACTGAGCAGACACAAATGAATACATGGCACATAGGTCAAACAATGCATATGCAGCTTGGTCACATAAGTAAACCGTACCTGTGACAATGCCTGGCGCTTCCTCCGCCTTTTTACGAGCTACTGCATATACCCTACCCTGAGCTGGGGGTCGATTCTGCTCGATCTGGGAAGCGGTAGCCGATGGTCCAGCCTACGGTCTCTGTCCTTGAGGTCAACTCGCCGGAGCTTGGTTTGGGCGCATCTTCATCTAGTGGCCCATCTGACCACACTTAAAACAGACTCCAGTCCTTACCGGGCATGGCCCACTTCCATGCCTCCTGCTACAGAGACGACAGCTTCAGTTCGCGGGGTTCGGCGGCTTCACTATGTTTTTCCTTACTGGAGGTACAAAACGTTTATTGCCCGCTATCGGTCTCTTGCCCATCTGGCGGCTATCTCGGAATGAAGTAAACAACGATCCAAATGCAACATTCCTCTCCTTTCAATCCCTCTCGATCATTTGGCCCCGCTCATAAATTTCCTTATAGGTCCTCAAGTTCAGGGCATCATCTGACTACGAAGTTCAGGCCTCAATCCGTCCTAAAATCTTCGTGCTTTCTCCTAGGAATCCTCTACAGATCGAGATACGTACCTTGATAGTCTGGAGAACTCGGCCTCATACTGATCTACCGTCAGCTAATTCTGACATAGTTGTAGAAATTTTACTTGCTTCCTTTCCTTGGCAATCTCCAAAAAGTATTTATCGTTGAACGCCGCCTTAAAGGCATCCCAGATCATGGCCGTTCCTTCAGGGAAAACTCCATTCTTGGTGACAGTCCACCAATCATTCGCGGTTCCTTCTAGCTAGTACACCGCCAACAATACTTTCTCTTCGTCTGAGCACCTCAGCACTTCAAAGGCTTTTTCCAATTTCTCAATCCACCTGGATGCTAGCTCGGGGTCTCCAGTCCCATCAAACTAGGTCGGCTTCAGTTTTATGAATTGCTCCAGCAGCTGACCTATCTGTCTGGCCACGATAATCTCCTCCTAGGCATTCACTGCCTCATTACTCTGGCCATGTTCACCCTGGTTTCCATTGCCCCCGTTGTTGCCGTTATTGGTGTTGACGGCAGCTATGGCAACTCCTACTGCTTGGGCTATGGCAGCATCCCGATCCTGGGTCTGCTTGTCATTAAAATCAACAATCCTCTTTAGCGCCCTCAGTACGCCATCCATCCTTAGGTCTTCTGCTACAGGCAGCCTCGAGCTAGAAGCTCCGCCTTTGGGTCTTCCAGATCTCCTAGATGGATTGTTCATTCTTATATTCTTCTACTGAGCCTGGTCCACCACAAGTTCATCAAGGAGTTAGTACTCACTCATTTATCCAAGTCCAAAGCTACCAACTATGCTTCAATAGAAACAGCGATAACACAACAGTCCTCCATACAATAAATTCTAGAGACATTTCAACATGTAGCCCATGGCCATTCTGCAGTTCCGTTTACTCCAACAGTTCACTACAACAAGTCATACTCATTCACTTAACAAGCTAAAATCCAGAAACGACTTTCAACACTAAGCAGGGAATTTAATCCTTATGCATTTCCACAACCCTACTAAGGCCAAATGCTAAACATAAGTGCTAAGTCACATGATATGCATCCCATGTCTTATCCTAACCAGTCTCTTAAAGTCTCGCTACCTGTCCTCGTCCCAACTTAATCCTCCTTATTACTCTAGTCCTCAATCAACTTTGGATCGAGCTAACCTTGCTCTGATACCAAGCAAACGGGGATGTCGCGCCATGCGCCCTGGGCCCGAGCACGCGATTCCCTGTAAGTAAACCAAGATATCTCTCGATGTCCTAGGATCCGTACATAAGTCGAGAGACGTGTCATATATAAACACGCGGAAGCGACAATGTAATAACTCATCCGTCCAAATATAAAGTGAAACCTAGATAGCGAGAATACCTTAATATATAATATCCGAAAGTTCATACAAGAGCATAGCAACTAGATCCAGTAGGGAGACAGGGTAATACAAAGAGGTTCATCATCCATCAAAGGGAACAGGCATCAGGGTCGCCGTAAAAAATCGGATAGAATTCTAGGAGCTCCTAAGACGAACTGCGAGAGTCATCAGTCTCCTTTGGCTCCTCTGTGGGCACGTACTCCGAGAAGGTCTCCGAGCAAACCTCTACGGTGTCCTCCATGTTCTCATTAGCAGACGGCTCCACCAGGTCATCCTTTGTAGCCCCGACCACTATGACCTCCTCAGTATCCTCCAAGGTCGAGGTCCTCTTAGATCTATTCCTCAAACCGGCAACTGACCCTTCAGCTTGCTCTAAATCTCGGGTGGGAGACACCAACTAGGGACGACTCCCTAGGGCACCTCAATGGGCTTCAGCAGCCCTATAGAAACATCCCCAACCTTCCGGAACTAGGCCTCACACCTATGAGGCTTCCAGCTACTCCCACCCTTGTCTACCCATACTACTGTACACTTTTCGACATAAATGATTCCCTACCCATCAGGGAACTCATCAAAATAGACAAGCATCTCTTTGGGGTCTCCAAATCTGATAGGCCATATTCTCAGGACCCAGGATCTGTAAAAAGGAGTCCCACAATGGGGTGAGACTTACATCTCGGAAAGGTGGATCCTAACCCTAAGTTAGGCCGATAGTCCACTCAAGCAGTCATAAATACTAGCATTTCACACAAATAAACATGCGAGGCATTCAATTATCGATACAACACGCAGACGTTAAGCATGCAGTCGTGGCATCATAACACATCCAGTTGATCATGCATAAATTGCCAAGCCACATCACCACTTCCACCCTTCAGACTACCTCATTCTCATGCCCGCGTTAAGAAAGCCTTAGGTTCGGTCCGCGTAAACGCATCAGACCGTCATTGACAACTCGCGTAAACGCATCCGGTTTCAATATTACCCCAGGCCAGTGTCGATATGTCACAACTCTGTCCCGTATTTCAACGATCAGGACTATGGCCTTCTCAACCCCGCGTCTGATACGTATTAGGGTGCCATACAACTCTAACCCCGCACCTCAGCGCCTCAGGGTACTACTCACACCACCCTGCGTCACATACACCTCAGGGTACTACCATGTCTTAGCCATGCAAAAGTTTCAATTCAATTCACACACATAACGCAATGTGCAACTTAACCACAAATCATACACTTATGGCATGCAAGATGATCAATTACATTCACACATGGTTGTCATTTCAAAACACAAACATTGACACATATTCAAATCCTTTATGCCATCCTAAGACGCACAAAGAACAATCACATTAAAAACCCTTCAAGGATCACCCAAAAATTCACCCGACTCACCCAATTGAGTCCAATCTTCCTATCATAGATTTAAGGTTCCCTTACCTCAAGCTTAATGTTATAAAATCCTTCTCTAAAGCAACTCAAGAACTTGGTCCAAGTAGCCCAAGAACAATTTAGCCATGCAACCTATTGAAATTTCATTCAACCGTCAATTTCTCTTGCCTAATCACCAATCCATGGACCACAAACCTTAATGACATGTCTCCCAACATCCTAGCATGTCTTGTTGATGAACTTGAGACTCAAATCCAACCATCAATAGCCCCCACAAAATCGGTATGCATAGAACCGAACCGGGCTATTTTTGGTTATGTGTATGTCGCAATTATCCAGTCCTTAAACTACCCCAAATCCACCATTTATTTACTAACCTACTTGGTAACATGTAGATCTAAGGGTTTGGGAAGCTCATCAAAGATTTGAGGCCGAGTCGTCGCCGAAAATTCCTTGAATATCACTGGTTTCCCTTAGTCCTCAAACCGGCAGTTCTAGCACGAGACCCATTTGGGGTCAAAACTCCATCAAATTATCCCCAAATTTTTACCACAGATCACCCTATGAGTCCCCTAGATCTCCACAAAATTGGTTGAAAAACTCCAAAGTTTTAGGGTTTTAAGAGGTAAGAAATGTAACTTACCTCTAGTTGCGACGATTTCCATCGACTCGCAGGAGATCGGTTGGTCGGAGCTCTTCGGTGGGTCGAACGACTTGCTTCCACTTCGAGGATATTAGCAAGAGGTTGAGCAAGGTGTGGATGGTCAGCTCAACAGCTAGAAGTCATCGGAGAGGGTCGTCGAAGCGAGCGAACCGGAGGGATAGAAACATGTTGGGCGGTAGCAGTTCGGCAAAGGGAAGAAGAAGAAGAAGATGGCTCACGGTGAAAAATGGAGAAGATGGCTGGCCAACAGAGAGAGAAAAGACTATATTCAACTTTCAAAAGTAAATGAGTTGAATGGTAATTGGGGAAAAGTGAAAATGTCCACTCAAGGGCTAATCCATTGACACATGTCCAATGTGTCAATCAAGCCAATCCAATAGCCAAGATCTTCTCTCATTTTCGACAGCCTTGGGGGTGAATTAAAGACCAAAATACCCTCGTCCAATTATATAAGTAAGGCTAGGGCTAGAGAGGCAAAATGATAATTTTACCCTGGACGTCCCAGAACGTCATTTTTCTCATTCCAATATTGTTCGATAAGGCGATGGCCAATCCAATCGTGACGTTGAAATTTTTTATTCTCCATTTTCAATTTTCAAGACTCGTTTCTGATCGTTTTCTCTATTAGACGTGGTTCCAGCATATCCCGAATCGATAAGCGGCTTTTGCAGACGTTACGTGTATCGACCTTGTGATTCATATCACATTTAGGGCTCGTCAATTCGTGGCGACTTTGATAGTCATGTAATTATGAGGGTCTATCACTAGTTCTTGTGGTCTCGATCGTCAACATTTGATTTACGAAAATTTTGCAAATTATACGTTTGTCAAGCGGCATCACCCACGCTCCAATCGTATAACGCTAGCAATGCATTCCTTAATCTTTCTTAGATCGGCCTTTTGTGGTTCTAAATGTCCCTTCGACTATCCTTATGGTCAAAGCGTCATTTCCCATTCAAGTTCCCTAGGTCCACGTACCTTGTCTCGCGTTAGCCTTTCCCTTTTGGTCAGTCTACTCAAATTGATCAGATTCGAGCGAGATATGACTGAGACACATCGCTAGATACACTTCTTATTAATAAGTCTGAAAATGATTGGGAAATCAGAATGTCACAGTTTATGTTTCCTGCTCCAATTTTTGGGAAAAGAGATGTGTAACATTCTGATTTTTCTGTCATTTTCAGACTCATTAATGAGAAGTGTATCTAGCGATGTGTTTCAGTCATATCTCGCTCAAAACTGATCAATTTGAGTAGATTGACCAAAAGGGAAAGGCTAACGTGAGACAAGGTATGTGGATCTAGGGAACTCGAATGGAAAATGATGCTTTGACCATAAGAATTGTCGAGGGGACATTTAGAATCACAAAAGGCCGATCTAAGAATGATTAAGGAATGCATTGCTAGCGTTATACGATTAGAGCATGGGTGATGTCGCTGAACCAAGTATAATTTGTAAAATTTTTCTAAATCGAACGTTGACGATCGAGACCATAGGAACTCGTGATAGACCCTTACAATTACATCACAACCAAAGTCGGCATGAATTGACGAGCCCTAAATGTAATATGAATCACATGGTCGATACGCTAACGTTTGCAAAAGCCGCTCGTCGGTTTGGGATAGGCTGGAACCACATTTAATAGAGAAAACGATAAAAAATGAGTCTTGAAATTTGAAAATGGAGAATCAAGAATTCCAACCTTATAATTGGATTGGCCGTCGCCTTATCGGAGAAAATTAGAATAAGAAAAATGACGTTCCGGACGTTTGGGATAAAATTATCATTTTGCCCCTCAAGACCTAGCCTTACCTATATAATTAGACGAGGGCATTTTGGTCTTTAATTCACCTCCAAAGCCACCGAAAATTTGAGAAGATCTTGGCCATTGGATTGGCTTGATTGACACATTTGACATGTGTCAATGGATTAGCCCATGAGTGGATATATCCACTTTTCCCAACTACCATTCAACTTGTTGACTTTTGAAAATTGAATATAGCTCTTTTTCTCTCTCCCTTGGCCGGTCATCCTCCCATATTTTCACCGAGAGCCTCTTCTTCTTCTTCTTCTTCTTCTTCTTCTTCTTTTACTCGCCGACCGGTTCTATGCCTCCGGTTCGCTGCTGCCAACGGCTACCTCCGGCCACCGCCTGGACTCCGACCGATCACCCACTCCTATTTTAACCTCTTGCCGACATCATCGAAGTGGAAGCAAGTTGTTTAACCCACCGAAGAGCTCCGCCCAGCCGATCTCCCGCAAGTCGACGGAAATCGTCGCAACCAGAGGTAAGTCACATTTCTAGCCTTTTAGGACCCCGAAACTTTGGAGTTTTTCAACCAAATTTTGTGGAGATCTAGGGGACTCATAGAGTGATCTGTGGTAAAAATTTAGGATTAATTTGATGGATTTTTGACCCCAAATGGGTCTTGGGTCTTGTGTTTGAAGGGCCAGAACTACCGGTTTCAAGACTAAGGGAAACCGGGGATATTCATGGAGTTTTCGACGACGACTTGGCCTCAAATCTTCGGTAAGCTTCCAAAACCTTAGATCTACACGTTAGCAAGTAGATTAGTGAATAAATTGAAGATTTGAAGTAGCTTAAGGGCGGAATATTATAGGTATACACCGAACCGAAAATAGCTTGGTTCGGTTCCGTGCATACCGATTCTGTGGAAGCTGTTAGTGATTGGTTTTGAGTCTCAAATTCATCAATGAGACATGTTAGGATGCTGAGGAATGTGTTAATGAGATTTGTGATCCATGGATTGGTGATTGGGCAAGAGAAATTGACGGTTGGATGAAATTTACTTAGGTTGCGCGGCGGACTTGGTCTTGGACTTTTTGAGCGGAATTGTTGTGGTACTTGGGAGAAGGATTTTGTGGTGTTAAACTTGGAGCAAGGGAATCCTAAACTTATGATAAGAAGATTGGACTCAATTGGGCGAATCGGGTGGAAGTTTGATTGATTTTTGAGAGGCATTAATGTGATTGATCATTATGTGTCCTAGGAGGGTATAGATGACTCAAATGTTTGATTATGCTTGTGCCTTGAGTAATTTGTCGCATTTGAGTGTGAATTTGAATGTCTTGCATGCCATAAGTGCATGGTTTGTGCATGAGTTTCCACATGGCACTATGAATATGAATTGAATTGAATTGAATTATGGCATGTTTAAAGCATGGTGAATATCCCGATGCGCATGAGACGCGAAGTGGTGTGATGAATGCCCTAAGGCGCTAAGGCGCGAGGTTTAGAGTTGTGTGGCACCCTGATGCGTATGAGACGCGGGATTAAGAAGGCCATAGTCCTGATGCGTTGAAACGCGGGATGGAGTTGTGATGTGTCGACACTGGCCTAGAGTAACATTGAAACCTGATGTGTTTACGCGGGTTGTCAATGAAGGTCTGATGCGTTTACGCGGACCGAGCCTAAGGCGTTCTAAACGCGGTCATAAGAATGAGGAAGTCTGAAGGGTGGAAGTGGTGATGTGGCATGGCAATTTGTGCATGATTATCTAGATGTGTTATGATGCCACGACTGCATGCCTGACATCTGTGTGTTGTAATGATAATTGAATGCCTCGCATGTTTATTTGTGTGAAATGCTAGTATTTATGACTGATTTAGTGGACTGTCAACCTAACCTAGGGTTAGAATCCACTTTACTGAGATGTAAATCTCACTCCGTTGTGGGACCCCCTTTTTTTTATAGATCTTAGGTCTCGAGGATGTGGCCTATCAGATTTGGAAACCCCAAAGAGATGTTTGTCTATTTTGATGAGTTCCCTGATGGGCAGGGACTCATTTATGTTAGAAAGTGTACAGTAGTATGGGTAGACGATGGTGGGAGTAGCTAGAAGCCTCATAGGTATGAGGCCTGGTTCCGAAAGGTTGGAGATGTTTCTACAGGGCCACTGAAACCCGCTAAGGTGCCCTAGGGAGTCGTCCCCAGTTGGTGTCGTCCCCAGTTAGGATTTAGAGCAGGCTGAGGGGTTAGGTTCTAGTTCGAGGAACGGACCTGAAAGGACCCCAACCTTGGAGGACACTGAGGAGGTCATAGTGGTCGATGCTACTAAGGAGGACATGGTGGAGCTATCTATTGAGGAGACCATGGAAGATACCGTAGAGGTTTACTCGGAGACCTTCTCGAAGTACGAGCCCACGGAAGAGGCAGAGGAGACGGATGACTCCAGTAGCTCGTCTTAAGAGCTCCGGGCATACTAGTTTGACTTTTGACGGTGACCCTGAGCTTGTTTCTTTTGATAATGATGGACCTCTTTTGTACTTACTCTGTCTCCCCACTGACTAGCGGATTTAGTTGCCATGTAGTTGTATGAACATTCGGGTATTATGTATTGTTATTATTCTCGCTATCCAGGTCCCACTTTACGTTTGTACGGAGGAGTTGTTACATTGTCGCTTTCGCGTGCTTATATATAACACGTCTCTCGACTTATGTGTAGATCTTGGGACATCGAAAGATATCTTGGTTTGCTTGCAGGGATTCTTGCACTCATGCTCGGGGCGCGGGGCGTGACATCCATGTTTGCTTGGTATCAGAGCAAGGTCAGCTCGATCTAAAGTTGGTTGAGGATTGGAGCAATACGGAGGATTAAGTGGGGATAAGGACGAGCAGCGAGATCTTAGGAGACGGGTTAGGATAAGACATGGGATGCATAGCATGTGACTAGGCACTTATGGTTGGCATTTGGCCTTGGCAGAGTTGTGGAAATGCATAAGGATTAAGTTCCCTGCTCAGTGTTGAAAGTCATTTCTGGATTTTAGCCTGTTAAGTGAATGAGTATGGCTTGTTGTAGTGAACGGTTGGAGTAAACGGAATTGAGGAATGGCCATGGGCTACTTGTTGAAATGTCTAGAATTCGTTGTATGGAGTACTGTTGTGTTATAACTGCTTCTATTAAGGCATAGTTGGTAGCTCTAGACCTGGATAAATGAGTGAGTGGACAAGGCTCAGTAGAATAATATAAAGATGAGCAATCCATCTAGGAGATCTGGAAGACCTAGAAGCGGAGCCTCCAGACCCAATGATGGATGGCGTATTGAGGGCGCTAGAGAGAATTGGCGACCTCATTGACAGGCAGACCCAGGATCGGGATGTTGCCATAGCCCAAGCGGTAGGACCCGTCATAGCTATCGTCAACGGCAACAACGGCAACAACGGTGGCAATGGAAACCAGAGTGAACATGGCTAGAATAATGAGGTAGTGAATGCCTAGGAGGAGATTGTCGTGGACAGACAAATGGGTCAGCTGGTGGAGCAATCCATAAAACTAAAGCCGACCCAGTTCGACGGGACTAAAGTCTCCGAGCTAGAATCCAGGTGGATTGAGAAGTTGGAAAAAGCCTTTGAAGTGCTGAGGTGCACAAACGAAAAGAAAGTATCGTTGTTAGTGTACTAGCTAGAAGGGACCGCGAACGATTGGTGGGCTGCCACCAAGAATGGAGTTTTCCCTAAAGGAACGGCCATGATCTGGGATGCCTTTAAGAAGATGTTCAACGACAAATACTTTTTGGAGACGACCAGGGAAAGGAAGAAAAGTAAAATTTCTACAGCTACGTCAGAACTAGCTGACGGTAGATCAGTGTGAGGCCGAGTTCTCCAGACTATCAAGGTACGTACCTCGATCTGTAGAGGATCCCCAGGAGAAGGCACGGAGATTTCGGGACGGATTGAGGCCTGAACTCCACAGTCAGATAATAGCCCTGAACTTGAGGACCTATAAAGAAATTTATGAATGGGGCCAGATGATCAAGAGGGATTTAAAGGAGAGGAATGTTGCATCTGGATTGCGATTTACCTCATTCCGAGACAGTCGCCAGATGGGCAAGAGACCGATGACGAGCAATAGGCGTTTTGTACCTCCAATAAGGAAAAACATAGTAAAGCCGCTGAACCCCACGAACTGGAGCTGCCGTCTCTGTGGCAGGAGGCATGGAAATTAGCCATGCCTAGTAAGGACCAGAGCCTGTTTTAATTGTGGTCAGATGGGCCACCAGATGAGGACATGCCCGAACCAAGCTCCAGCGAGTCGACCTCAAAGACAGAGACTGCAGGCTGGACCATCGGCTGCCACTCCCCAGATCGAGCAGAATCGACCCCCAGCTCAGGGTAGGGTATATGAATAGCCCGTAGAGAGGCGGAGGAAGCACTAGGCGTGGTCACAGGTACGGTTTACTTATGTGGCCAAGCTGCATATGCATTGTTTGACCCTGGTGCCACGTATTCATTTGTGTCTGCTCAGTTTGCTGATTTCGTGGGTACGAAGTTAAGACCGTTGAGTATAATTCTGCATGTTGTCACTCCGTTAAAGGATAATAAATTGGTTTCATTGGGCTGTGCTAACTGTGAAATTGTGATTGGAGGGAGTAAAGAGCGTATTGATCTAGTTGTATTACCCATATATGATTTTGATGTGATCATAGGGATGGACTAGTTAGGTAAATAGGGGGCAGTGGTAGATTGTGGTAGTAAAATAATTCGTTTCTACCCGAAAGATCGCCCTAGTTTTGAATTCGTGGGAAGTAGAGGAGGGATCTCAATTCCTTTAGTCTCATCTCTTGAAGTGACAAAGTTGATGTCTGAAGGGTGTCAGGCATACTTAGTTGCAGTGGTGGACACGACTGCCGAGGATCCAAAACTAGAGAGTATTCTGGTAGTGCGTGAGTTCCCTGATATGTTTCCCCAAGAGTTGCCAGGATTGCCGCAGGAGTGAGAGATAGAATTCGCGATCGAGCTAACTCCTGGAACGGAGCCGATCTTGAAAGCACCTTTTAGGATGTCCCTGCCAGAATTAAAGGAGTTAAAGGTACAGATGCAAGAACTATTGGATAAAGGATTTATCCAACCGAGTGTTTCGCCGTGGGGAGCGCTGATATTATTTGTGAGGAAAAAAGATGGATCCTTGCATCTATGTATCGACTATAGGCAGTTAAACCAGGTAGATGATTTCTTTTCCCCCAGATCAATGAATAAGGGAGAAGTCAGTTGATTCTTCCGACGAACCGGGAGCGAAGCGCTATGCCGGGGCGGGGGGACGGGAAAAGAAACGGCTCCGAAGAAAGAAATTGGGGTTCCCAATGCTTCTCCACGCCCAACGAGATGCGCCAACCTCGGGATGCTTTACTCCTAACCCCACAAGGTTCCGAGACGGAGCTTAACCTGAGTCTCGGTTAAGAACGGCGATAATCTACGTTTCACACGGCGCACGATTCCATGGATAGTTTCATTCGACATCGTGATGGAGGACATAGCTTACGATCATCGGCTTTGATCATCCCACTAGGCATTTGATTAAGACATTGCACAATGATCCGAACACTTTGTCGCATCTCTTCAATACGGATACAGTAACGATCATAAGTGAAGAATAAGTACCCACTGCCGAGGATTGACGACCTATTTGATCAGTTGCAAGGAGCGGCAGTATTATCAAAGATTGACCTGAGGACTGGATATCACGAGTTGAGGATTAAGAAGGAAGACATACCTAAGGCTGCTTTTAGGACGAGGTATGGTCATTATGAGTTCACAGTTATGCCTTTTGGATTGACCAATGCTCCAGCCACATTCATGGATTTAATGCATCCAGTGTTTAAGGAATTCTTGGACAGATTCGTCATAGTCTTTATTGACGACATCCTGATTTACTCGAGGAGTGATGCAGAACACGAGTAGCACCTGAGGATTGTCTTGCAGACTCTAAGAACACTCGCTATACGCTAAGTTGAGCAAATGCGAGTTCTGGCTGAATAAGGTAGCGTTTCTTGGTCATGTGGTGTCGGGAGAAGGAATCGTAGTGGATCCTACGAAGATCAAAGCTGTAGTAAATTGGCCTAGACCTACTACAGTCACGGAAGTCAGAAGTTTCTTGGGATTGGCAAGGTATTATAGACCTTTTGTGGAGAAGTTTTCATCCATAACCATCCCATTGACGAGTTTGACATAGAAGGAAACAAGGTATGAATGGACGGATAAGTGCGAAAAGAGTTTCCAAGAACTCAAACATCGGCTGACGATTGCACTGGTGTTGACGATTCCATCAGGACCAGGGGGCTATGAAATATACAACGATGCCTCGTTGAAAGGACTGGGCTGTGTGTTAATGCAGCATGGAAGAATAGTAGCCTACGCGTCCCGACAACTGAGACCACATGAAATGAACTACCCAACTCACAATCTGGAGTTAGCAGCGATCATTTTTGCTCTAAAGATTTGGAGACATTATCTGTGTGGCGAGAAGTTCTAGATTTACACCAATCGCCAGAACTTAAAGTACCTGTTTTTCCAGAAGGAACTAAATATGAGGTAGCGTCGATGGATGGAGCTGCTCAAGGATTATGATTGTGATATATTATATCACCCTGGGAAGGCAAACAGAGTCACGGATGCGCTGAGTCAGAAGTCGAGCATCGCCCGTCTGCTAGTAAAAGGTTGGTCGATGATCGAGGATTTAAGAGATTATGAGTTCAGATTGGAAGTATGCCAGTTGTGCAGTTTGATGGCCACATTAAGGGTAGAACCTGAGGTCCAGAAAGGAATAAAGACCTTACAGTTTACGGATCCAGAAATTTAGAAAATTCTGGAGATAGACGTGACAAAGAGAAAATCAGAGTTCCAGGTGACAGAGGACGGAATCTTGAGGTTCCGAGGACGTCTATGCATGCCAAAGGATGAAGAACTCAGGGAAATGATTTTATCGGAGGCTTACAGGAACAATTATAGCATCCAGCCGGGAAGTACGAAGATGTATCAGAATCTACGCCAACACTACTGGTGGAACGGGATGAAGGTGGATGTAGCGAAGTATGTGGCAAAGTGCTTGACATGCCAGCAAGTGAAAGCGCAGCACTGTAAGCCTGGAGGATTATTACAGCCACTGGAAATACCGAAATTGAAATGGGAGCATATAACGATGGACTTTGTGATGGGATTCTCGAGGAGCCAGAGAGGTCACTACTCTATATGGGTAGCCATGGACAGATTGACTAAGTCCACACACTTCATCCCGGTGCGAAAGGACTTCGCAATGGATAGATACGCCAAGTTGTACATGTGGCAGATAGTGAGGCTGCATGGAGTACCCGTGACAATTACCTCAGATAGAGATCCCAAGTTCATAGCGAACTTTTGGAAAAGCCTTCAAGAAGCCATGGGAACCCAACTGCAGTTTAGCACGACGTACCATCCGTAGACGGATGGACAGACGGAGAGTACGATTCAGATGCTTGAGGACATGTTGAAAGCGTGCGTCATAGAATTTAAAGGTGGATGGGAAGATCAGCTGCATTTGGTAGAGTTTGCGTATAATAATAGCTACAAGCAGAGCATCCAAATGGCACCATTTAAAGCACTTTACGGAAGGGCTTGCTGAACCCCAATTTGCTGGGATGAGGTTGGAGAAAGAAGTATCACAGGTCCAGAGTTGGTAGAGCAATCGGTGGAAGCAGTGAAGATAATTCGGGATAGACTGAAAATGGCACAGAGTCGTCAGAAGAGTTATGCGGATAAGCGACATAAGCCTTTGGAGTTTCAAGTAAGCGATCATGTTTTCCTCAAGGTATCGCCGATGAGGGGATTATCACGATTTGGAAAGAAGTGAAAACTAAGACCAAGGTACGTAGGTCCATTTGAAATACTGAAGCGAATTGGGACCTTAGCCTACAGGCTTGCCTTATCGCCTAATCTATCCCAAGTGCATAATATCTTCCACGTGTCAATGCTGCGGAAATATGAACCAGACCCGACACATGTGCAGAACTACGAGGTCATAGAAGTGGTCGACCGGGTATCCTACGTGGAGAAGCCGATCAGGATCGAAGATCAGAAGGAGCAAAGTCTTAGAAATAAGACGATTCCATTGGTCAAAGTTGTGTGGGAGCACCATGGAACCGAAGGCGCCACGTGGGAAAACGAAGAGACGATGAGGCGACAACACCCCAATTTGTTTGTGTAATTAAGATGTTGTAAATTTCGGGGATGAAATTTTTGTAAGGGGGAAGATTTGTGACATTGTAATTTTTCTATCATTTTCAGACTCATTAATGAGAAGTGTATCTAGCGATGTGTTTCAGTCATATCTCGCTCGAATCTAATCAATTTGAGTAAACTGACCAAAAGGGAAAGGCTAACGCGAGACAAGATACGTGGATCTAGGGAACTCGAATGAGAAATGACGCTTTGACCATAAGGATTGTCAAGGGGATATTTAGAACCACAAAAGGCCGATCTAAGAACGATTAAGGAATGCATTGCTAGCGTTATACGATTGGAGCGCAGGTGATGCCGCTGAACCAACGTATAATTTACAAAATTTTCCTAAATCGAACATTGACGATTGAGACCATAGGAACTGGTGATAGACCCTTACAATTACATGACAACCAAAGTCGCAATGAATTGAGGAGCCCTAAATGTGATATGAATCACAAGGTCGATACGTGTAATGTCTGCAAAATCCGTCCGTCGATTTGGGATAGACTGGAACCACGTCTGATAGAGAAAACGATCAAAAACGAGTCTTGGAATTTGAAAATGGAGAATCAAGAATTTCAACATTATAATTGGATTGGTCGTTGCCTTATCGAAGAAAATTGGAATGAGAAAAACGACGTTCCGGACGTCGGGGGTAAAATTACCATTTTGCCACTCAAGACTTAGCGTTACCTATATAATTGGACGAGGGCATTTTGATCTTTAATTCACCTCCAAAGCCACCGAAAATTTAAGAAGATCATGGCCATTGGATTGGCTTGATTGACACATTTGACATGTGTCAATGGATTAGCCCATGAGTGGACATATCCATTTTTCCCAATTACCATTCAATTTGTTGACTTTTGAAAATTGAATATAGCTCTTTCTCTCTCTCTCTTGGCCGGTCATCCTCCCTCATTTTCATTGAGAGCCTCTTCTTCTTCTTCTTCTTCTTCTTCTTCTTCTCGTCGACAAGTTTTGTGCCTTTGCTTCGCTGCTGCCGATGGCCACCTCTGACCACCCCCTGGACTCCAGCTAACTACCCACTCATAGGTTAACCTCTTGCCGACATCCTCAAAGTGGAAGCAAGTCGTTTGACCTACTAAAGAGCTCCAGCCAGCCGATGTCCCGCAAGTTGACGGAAATCGTCGCATCCAGAGGTAAGTCACATTTATGGCCTCTTAGGACCCCGAAACTTTGGATTTTTTCAGCTAAATTTTGTGGAGATCTAGGGGACTTATAGAGTGCTCTGTGTTAAAAAGTTGGGGTTAATTTGATGTAGTTTTGACCACAAATAGGTCTTATGTTTGAAGGGTTAGAACTGCCGGTTTGAGGACTAAGGAAAACCGGTGATATTCAAGGAGTTTCTGGCGACGACTCAGCCTCAAATCTTCGGTGAGCTTCCCAAACCCTTAGATCTACATGTTAGCAAGTAGATTAGTGAATAAATTGGACATTTGAAGTAGCTTAAGGGCTGGATATTGACAGTAAACACAGAACCGAAAATAGCCCGATTCGGTTCTGTGCATACCGATTCTATGGGAGCTATTAGTGGTTGGTTTTGAGTCTCAAAATCATTAATGAGACATGTTAGGAGTTGAGGAATGTGTTGTTAAGGTATGTGATCCATGGATTGGTGATTGGGCAAGAGAAATTGACGGTTGGATGAAATTTTCTTAGGTTGCGCGGTGGACTTGGTCTTGGACTATTTGGGGCGAATTGTTGTGGTGCTTGGGAAAAGGATTTTGTGGCATTAAGCTTGAGGTAAGGGAATCCTAAACTTATGATAGGAAGATTGGACTCAATTGGGAGAGTCAGATGAAAGTTTGATTGATTTTTGAGAGGCTTTAATGTTATTGATCATTACGTGTCCTCGGAGGGTATAGAAGGCTCAAATGTTTGATTATGCTTGTGCCTTGAGTAATTTGTCGCATTTGAGTGTGAATTTGAATGTCTTGCATGCCATAAGTGTATGGTTTGTGCATGAGTTTACACATGGCATTATGTATATGAATTGAATTGAATTATGGCATGTTTGAGGCATGGTGAATCCCCGATGCGTATGAGACGCGGTGTGGTGTGATGAATGCCCTAAGGTGCTAAGGCGTGAGGTTTGGAGTTGTATGGCACCGTGATGCGTATGAGACGCAGTATTGAGAAGGCCATAGTCCTGATACATTGAAACGTGGGACGGAGTTGTGATATGTCGACACTGACCTAGAGTAATATTGAAACCTGATGCGTTTACGCGGGGTGTCAATGACGGTCTGCTGCGTTTACACGGATCGAGCCTAAGACGTTCTAAATGCGGGCATAAGAATGAGGCAGTCTAAAGGGTAGAAGTGGTGATGTAGCATGGCGATTTATGCATGATCATCTGGATGTATTATGATGCCATGATTGTATGCCTGACATATGTGTATTGTAATGATAATTGAATGTCTCGCATGTTTATTTGTGTGAAATGCTAGTATTTATGACTGCCTAAGTAGACCGTCGGCCTAACCTAGGGTTAGGATCCACCTTATTGAGATGTAAATCTCATCCCGTTGTGGGACCTCTTTTTTTTACAGATCCTAGGTCCTAAGGATGTGGCCTATCAGATTTGGAGACCCCAAAGAGATGTCTATCTATTTTGATGAGTTCCCTGATGAGCAATGAACCATTTATGTTAGAAAGTGTACGGTAATATGGGTAGACGAGGGTGGGAGTAGCTAGAAGCCTTACAGGTATGAGGCCTGATTCCGAAAGGTTGGGGATGTTTCTACAAGGCCGCTGAAGCCCACTGTGGTGCACCAGGGAGTCGTCCCCAGTTGGTGTCATCCCACCCGAGATTTAGAGCAGGCTGAGGGGTCAGTTGCCGGTTCGAGGAATGGACCTGAGAGGACCCCGACCTTGGAGGACACTAAGGAGGTCATAGTGTTCGAGGCTACTAAGGAGGATTTGGTAGAGCCGTCTGATGAGGAGACCATGGAGTACACCGTAGAGGTTTACTCGGAGACTTTCTCGGAGTACGAGTCTATGGAGGAGGCAAAGGAAACGGATGACTCCAGCGGCTCGTCTTAGGAGCTACGACCATACTAGTTTGACTTTTGACGGCGACCCCGATGCTTGTTTCTTTTTATGATGATTGTGACATTCTGATTTCTAGTCAATTTCAGACTCCTTAATGAGAAGTAAATCTGGAGACGTATTTCAATTGTATCAGCCTACTCGAATCTAATCAATTCGAGTAGGCTGACCAAAAGGGAAAGGCTAACGCGAGACAAGGTACGTGGAATTAGGAAACTCGGATAGGAAATGGCCCTTTGACCATAAGGATTGTCGAGGGGATATTTAGAACCATAAAAAGGTCAATCTAAGAACGATTAAGGAATGCATTTGCTAGTGCTATACGATTGGAGCGCGGGTGATGCCGCTTAACCAATGTATAATTTGCAAGACTTTCCTAAATCGAACAGTGACGATCAAGATCATAGGAGCTAGTGATAGACCCTCGTAATTACATGACAACCAAAGTCGTCACGAATTGACGAGCCCTAAATGTGATATGAATCACAGTGTCGATACGCGTAATGTTTGTAAAAGCCGCCCGTAGATTTTGATCGCGACATACTATATCGCCCTGGGAAAGCAAACTGAGTAGCAGATGCGCTGAGTCGGAAGTCAAGCTTCGCATGTCTGCTAGTGAAAGGTTGGTCGATGATTGAGGATTTGAAAGACTCCGAGTTTAGGTTAGAAGTCGATCAGTTGTCCAGTTTGATAGCTACGTTGAGGGTGGAACCTGAGGTCTAGGAAGGAATAAAGGCCCTACAGTCTATGAACCCAGAGATTCAAAAGATCCTTGAGATGGATGCGACAAAGAGAAAACTCGAGTTTCAAGTGTCTGAGGACGAAATTCTGAAGTTCCGAGGATGATTGTTCGTACCCAAGGATGAAGGACTTAGGGAAAGAATTTTATCAGAGGCTCACAGGAGCAATTATAGCACCACCCTGGAAGTACGAAAATATATCAGAACTTGCGACAGCACTATTCGTAGAACGGGATGGAGGTGGACGTAGCAAGGTATGTGGCTAAGTGTTTGACATTCCAGCAAGTAAAAGCACAACACTGTAAGCCTGGAGGACTATTACAGTCACTGGAGACACCCGAATGGAAGTGGGAGCATGTGACTATGGATTTTGTGATGGGACTCTCAAGGAGCCAGCGAGGTCGCGACTCTATATGGGTAGTCATGGACAGATTGACCAAGTCCGCACTTTTCATCCCGATGCGAAAGGACTTCGCTATGGATAGATATGCAGAGCTGTACATGAGACAGATAGTGAGGCTGTAAAGAATGCCTGTGACGATCACCTCGGATAGAGATCTCAAATTTACACTAAATTTTTAGAAGAGTTTGCAAGATGCTTTGGGAATCTGCCTGCAGTTTAGTACGGCGTACCATCCACAGACGGACGGACAATCGGAAAGGACGATACAGATGCTTGAGGATATGCTGCGAGCATGCGTCATTGATTTTAAAGGTGGATGGGAAAACTAGCTACATTTGGTAGAGTTTGCTTATAATAACAGCTACTAGTAGAGCATCCAGATGGCACCATTTGAAGCACTCAATGGAAGAGTCTACAGAAACTCGATTTGCTGGGATGAGGTTGGAGAAAGGAGTAGCACCAGCCCATAATTGGTAGAGCAATCGGTGGATGAAGTGAAGATAATTCGGGATAATCTGAGGATGGCACAGAGTCATCAAAAGAGCTATGTTGATAAGCGGCGCAAGCACTTGGAGTTTCAAGTGGGCGATCACGTCGTCCTCAAGGTATCGCCGATGAGAGGACTATCCGATTCGAAAAGAAGGGGAAGTTGAGCCCAAGGTATGTAGGCCCACTTGAGATACTGGAGCGGATTGGAACCTTAGCCTACAGGCTTGCCCTACCGCCTAATCTATCCCAAGTGCATAATGTATTCCATGTGTCGATGCTGCGAAGGTATGACCAGACCCGACACATGTGCTGGATTATGATACCATAGAAGTGGACGATCGAGTGTCTTACGTAGAGAGGCCAATAAGGATCGAGGACCGGAAGGAGCAAATCCTTAGGAATAAGAAAATTCCACCGGTCAAGGTAGTATGAGAGCACCATGGAACTGAATGTGCCACTTGGGAGAATGAAGAGACGATAGGCGACAACACCCCCATTTATTTGAGTAATTAAGTATAATGTAAATTTCGGGGATGAAATTTTTGTAAGGGGGAAGAGTTGTGGCATTTTGATTTCCAGTCGATTTCAGACTCCTTAATGAGAAGTAAATCTAGAGACGTATTTCAGTCGTATCGCGCTTGAACCTGATGAATTCGAGTAGGCTGACCAAAAGGGAAAGGCTAACGCGAGACAAGGTACGTGGACCTAGGAAACTCGGATAAGAAATGGCGTTTTGACCATAAGGATTATCGAGAGGATATTTAGAACCATAAAAAGGCCAATCTAAGAACGATTAAGGAATGCATTTGCTAGTGTTATACGATTGAAAAGCGGGTGATGCCGCTTAACCAATGTATAATTTGCAAGACTTTCCTAAATTGAAGAGTGACGATCGAGACTATAGGAGCTAATGATAGACCCTCGCAATTACATGACAACCAAAGTCGCCACAAATTGACGAGCCCTAAATATGATATGAATCACAGGGTCGATACGCGTAACGTTTGCAAAAGCCGCCTGTCAATTCGGGATAAGCTGGAACTACGTTTGATAGAGAAAACCATCAGAAACGAGTCTTGAAAATTGAAAATGGAGAATCAACAATTCCAACGTTATACTCGGATTGGCCGTCGCTCTATCGAAGAATATTGGAACGAGAAAAACGACATTCCGAATGTCAAGGGTAAAATTACCATTTTGCCCCTCAAGCTTAAGTCTTGTCCATGCAAATAAAGAAGGGCATTTTGGTCTTTATTCCCCCAAGAGCCACCGAAAATTGGGAGCAAGCATGGCTATTGGATCACCCTTGATTGACACTTAGGACATGTGTCAATGGATGGGCTAAAGAGTGGCCTTGTCCATTATTACCCACCTACCATTCAACTCCTTTGACTTAAGGATCGAATATAGCTTCTTCTCTCTCTTTCACCCCTCATTCGGCTGGCCACATCCCCCAAAGCACCGAGACTTCATCTTCTTCTTCCTCTCTACCGCTGCCGCCCGACCAGCTTCTGTCCTTGTTGTTCGCTGCCACCAATGAGCTTCTCCAGTGACCATCAGCCAGTGAGCTGACCACCCACGCTTAGCTTAGCCTCTTCCCGACCTCCTCAAAGTGAAAGCATGTCGATTGAGCCACCGAGGAGCTCCGGCAGTCGACGGAAACCGATACAATCTGAGGTAAGCCAAGTTTCTGATCCTTAAGGACCTCGAAATGTTGGAGTCTTGCGACCAAATTTTGTGGAGATCTAGGGGACTCATTTAGTGATCTGTGGTAAAAAGTTGAGCTTAATTTGATGAAGTTTTGACCACAAATGGGTCTTGTGAATGTTGGACAGAAATTGTCGGTTGCAGTCTTGAAGAAACCGGCGACTTTCAACTGATTTTCGGCAACGACTCGACTTCAAATATTTGGTGAGCCTCATAAACCCTTAGATAGACATGTTACCAAGTAGGTTAGTAATTAAATGATGGAATTAGAGTAGGTTAAGGGCTGGATATGCTCGGTTTACACAAAACCGAACATAGCCCGGTTCGGTTCTATGCAAACCGATCTGTGGGGGCTGATGATTGTTGATTTTGAGTCTCAAATTGGTGATTGAGACATGCTAGGATGATGAAGATTGTGTTATGGAGGTTTGTGATTCATGGATGGGTGAATTGGACAAGGAAAATTGACAATTGGTCAGATTTTCGTAGGTTGCACGGTGGGTTTGTTCTTAGACCATTGAGACCGAATTGTTGAGGGCTTGAGAAGAGGATTTTGTGACATCAAACTTGAGGTAAGGGAATCCTAAACTTAGGATAGGAAGATTGGACTCGATTGGGCTAGTTGAACGAGATTGAGATGATTTCTTGAGGAGCTTAGTGTGATTGGTCTTTGTGAATGCCAACAGAGTATGAATGATTCAAATAATTGCATATGCATGTCTCTTGAGTAATTGGTCACATTTGTATGTGTATTGACTCGTTTCGCATGCTATGGATGTCTTGTTTACGCATGAGATGTTTATGCACGAGATGCGCTGGACCTTGTGTGCATGAATTGTGGTTGTGGCATGGCGGAGACGAGATAAGACCTAGAGGCGTATTAGACGCGGGGTGGAGAAAAGCCTGATGCGATCTAATCACGGGCATGAGATTAGCCTGATCGATCTAATCGTGGGCATGAGAATGAGGCAGGCAGGAAGAGATGATTATGGTGAAGTGGGAGCACGAGACGTGCATAATCATCTGAGTGTGATATGATGTCATAACTGCATGCCTGTCATCTGTGTGTCGTCATATTTATTTGCATATGCCTGTGTGTTTATGAGTTTGGAATTTTGGAGTAGATGACTGCTTGAGTGGACGGTCGACATAACATAGGGTTAGGAATCTTTTACTGATATGTGTATCTCACCCCGTTGGGGACCCTTATTTTTACAGATTATAGGCCTTGACGATGTGGCTTATTCATTTTGGAGACCCGAAGGAGATGTCCACTTATTTTGACAAGTTCCCTGACCGATAGGGAACTCTATGTAAGGAAGTGTACTGTTGTTTGGGTGGATGAGGGTAGTATGGACTGGAAGTCTCATCGGTATGAGGCCTGGTTTAGGAAAGTCAAGGATGTGTCAACTGGGCCTCTGAAGCCCCATGAGGTGCGCCAGGGAGTCGTCCCTAATTGGTGCCACCCTGGTAAGGACCAGGATCAGGCTGATAAATTGGTAGTCAGTTCTAGGAACGGGTCGGAGAGGACCTCGACATTGGAGTTTACTGAGGAGGAGGAGGTCATCGTCCTGGAGGCGACTGAGGAGGATCTCGTAGAGCCGTTGCATGAAGAGACCATGGAGGATACTATTGAGGTTCGCTCCAAGACGTTCTCAGAGTACGAGCCGACGGAGGACGCTGAGAACACCGAGGACTCCAGCAGCTCATCCTAGGAGACTCTAGTTGTAGCTTGATCTTTGGTGATGACCCTGACCCTGTTCCTGTCGGATTTTGATGATGGTCCATTTTGTATGCTCACATCGTCACCCCCTTACTCATCGGATTTTAGTAGCTCAGTACTCGTATGCATAGTTGGTTACTATGTATGACAGTTTCTATGCTATCTAGGTCCCACTTAATTTATATTTTGTACGGAGGAGTTGCTTTATTACCGTTTCCGTAAGCTTGATATATTTGTTATATCTCTCAGCTTATATTGTGAATCTTGGGACCGCGAGAGATTATATCGTTTATTTGCAAGGAGTCACGTGCTCGTGCTCGAGGCGCGGGGCGAGACAATGATGGACCTTTTTTGTACTTACCCCGTCTCACCACTGACTAGCGGATTTAGTTGCCATGCACTTGTATGAACATTCGGGTATTATGTATTGTTATTATTCTTGCTATCCAGGTCCCACTTTACATTTGTATGAAGGAGTTATTACATTGTTGCTTCCGCGTGCTTATATATAACACGTATCTCGACTTATGTGCGGATCTTAGGACATCGAGAGATATCTTGGTTTGCTTGTAGGGAGTCGCGCGCTCGTACCCAAGATGCAGGGCATGACAAAATGCGTTTCGTAAGGAACAAAAAAAATTCCCGCCGGCGACCGGCGGCAGCTGACAACTGACCAAGGCGGCGGTTGGCGGTTAGCGGCCGGCGATAGTGGTCGGCGGGTGGTGGCCACGTCAACTGCATTGGGTGGTGGTTCCAAAAATATTCCAAAATCCATAATCAAGTTTTTTTCGTTTCTTCAAAAGTGTTCCCCAGTGCAAAATTGTGCATGGAACATTTTTGAACCATACGCATTTCCGTTCCAAAAGTTTTTCGTAACATGTTTGGAACAGAAACACTTTCCCTAGAGCGTTTCTGGAGTGTTACCATACTCAGCCTATGAACATCAAGAAGATCCTGGCAAAGACAACCGAAAATACACCGATTGGCATGAAAGGCCACCCTTTGGATTAATGGAATATCTAATGCGGGGCATCGGATTATGTCACCAATGATCCCCATGTCGTCATGAAGACTATCGATTAGGATTGTCGATTATAAAGAACCTTTCCTTTCCAATAAGATAATCATTCACGTGATTGATTGTAGCTAGTTCCATGGCAATTCACGAAATTGGTTGTTGACCACATTGATTGAAGATTCAAAGGCAAATTCAAGATATGATTGATCGTTGATTTCTAGCCATATCTTGATTGATTACATGCTGATTGGATGATCAATCAATTAAGATGTGATTAATTGTTGATTTCAAGCCACATCTTGATTGATTACTTGCTAATTTGAAGGCTAATCAATTAAATATTAATTAATTATCGATTGGAGTTGTTTCTTTTACAATTAGAAGATTTTTTAGGGTTGTTATTGACTGTGCAAGGCTAGTGGACGAGATTATTGTCTTTTATTTCCCTTTTTCTTTCTCTTAGTCTTTTTTATAAATAGATGGGTTTTCTCGATTGTAATACAGATCTGATGAATGAATGAGAGTTCCTCTTTGTGAGTTCAATTATTTTATTTCGATTCCTTTAATCTTGGAAATTGAATCTTCTTCGATGGTGAAACCAAAAGCTGTTTAGCTTTGGTTGGTGGTTTTCCTTTAAATCTTGGTGGTGAGCTTCTATCCTAAATTTTGATTTTGATTCTTGGCTGGTGGTGCTTCCTTTAGGCCTTGATCTGATCGTATCATTTTCTATCATCACACATTCTATTCTAATTCCCTTTTCATTCAAAAATACTCAAAACACACTATGGAGAGAAATGGTTTATCATGGTTGAACTCGTTTTGAGTGATGCCTTTTGTTATCAATATCATTTAAAAAAATAGAGAGAAATGGTTTATCATGGTTATGGAGGATTTACTTTGGAGCAATCTCACGGCGAAAGGTAGGAACGTGCTATGGAGAAACTCCAGCAACAAGTGAACAGAATTCTCAATTGCCTAGAGAAACAGGAAAAGGATGGCGGGAGATATTCAGCTAAGCCATCAATTAAAGGTACGTCTTTTTTTGAGGATATTTATTCTTACAAGGCTTCGAATAGTTCCACACAGGAGAAAGAAAATGAAAAGTCCCTTGATTTCGTTTATGAGCTCCAAAAAGAATCAAATGGAGAACCTAATAAGTGCTTTAAGTGCTACGGCTATGGACATCTACAAAAGGATTGTCCTAAACAAAGGGTTATCACCACGGAAGAAATTAAGGAAATTCATTTGGAACTCCAACAAACTCAGCAAGAGCTGCCATACTATGCTAAATTTGAATTCAATCATCAAAAAGAGACTCAAGAAGAGCCATACAACGAAGAGTCCAAATTCTAAGAAAAAGATGAGATCACTGATCAAGTTGAAGAGGGAGAGACTATGATTGATCAAATTAAAGTGGGAGAGATTTTAATCATCTAGGTACCATCAAGCAATTACGATGTTATGGATAGTGAATCTCCAAATGAACTTGTTGAGAAAAAAGCCAAGTTTATATATGAGAAAGGAATTATTATAATCGATGGAAATCTTAGCTATCACTTTGATTTCGTATGCCCAGAAGCATTCTCTCTCAAAGCGTTCATCAAATTGAGAAATGAGTTCGATATGATTTTATCTTTCCAGCTTGCCTTGAATGTAATTATTAGTGTGAAGCTAATGTATTATCTTGTTCATTGGAGAGGCCGACCTGGAATATATTCAAAGTCAAGTTTCTTTAGTAAGAATGGTTGTGGAAAAGTTTGCACTTCTAATCTTGGAGATGAAGCCACAACAAGATTTGAGGACAAATCTTTTCAGAACTTGAGGAGAATGATGCGGGGCATCGGATTATGTCACCAATGATCCCCATGTCATCGTGAAGACTATCGATTAGGATTGTCGATTATAAAGTTTTAACCTTTCATTTCCAATAAGATAATCATTCACTTGATTGATTGTAGCTAGTTCCATGGCGATTCACCAAATTGATTGTTGACCAGATTGATTGAAGATTCAAAGGCAAATTCAAGATATGATTGATCGTTGATTTCCAGCCTTATCTTGATTGATTACATGCTAATTGGATGATCAATCAATAAAGATGTGATTAATTGCTGATTTCAAACGACATCTTGACTTGTCGATTTGAAGGCCAATCAATTACATATTAATTAGTCACTGATTGGAGTTGTTTCCTTTATAATTAAAAGATCTTTTAGGTTGTTATTAGCTGTACAAGGCTGGTGGACGAGATTATTGTCTTTTATTTCCCTTTTGCTTGGTCTTGGTCTCTTTATAAATAGATGGGTTTTCTCCATTGTAATACAAATCTAATGAATGAGTGAGAGTTTCTCTTTATGAGTTGAATTATTTTATTTCGATTCCTTTAACCTTAGAAATTGGATTCTTCCTCGATGGTGAAACAAAAAGCCCTTTAGTCTTGGTTGGTGGTTTTCCTTTAAACCTCGGTGGTGAGCTTATATCCCAAATCTCGATTTTGATTCTTAGCTGGTGATGCTTTCTTTAGGCCTTGATCTGATCATATCATGTTCAATCCTCACACATTCTGCTCTAATTCCCTTTTCATTCAAAAATCACTCAAAACACACTTGCTCACCTCACGTGCATATCAATGTCGAACGTTGATTTGTACTTCAACTGAGGCAACTCCCTATTCTCTAGTTTATGGTATAAAAGCAGCCCTACCTGTGAAAATGAAAATTCCATCCTTGAGGATATTATTAGAAGTCAAGCACACATAAGCTGAGTGGATGCAATACAGATGTGAGTAGTTAGACCCGATCGATGTAAATCGTCTTAAGGGAAATCTGTCATGTTGTTGCATCTTCATATATGTGTCTGAAGCATCCACTATCAAGGTACCATTTATTTTTTCTTTTCATTAGTACTTGCAATAATCAATGAAACTCTCAAGCTTTCTTTGTACCCAAATCTGTTTAGGTCCTTTGAGGTTAGCAATATTTGCATATCTAAAAATATCTTGAGTTGGCCTTTTGATCTTGGAACAATAGCTTTTAGAATGTCTTGGATTACCACAATTTGAACACGTAAAAAAATTATGACTTTTAGACTTTATATACTGTTTCCTAAGGTGACTCTTATAAAAATGCTTAGGAGGCTTTTTCCTAAGTCTTTCCTTTACTTCAAGAAATTGATTTTTCACATCGCTTTCCTTTTGCAAATCCAGTCCCCATTTCTTATAATAGAAAACTTGTATGGAAAGCATGTGTAGTAGTGTCTTTGACCTGGATGAGAATTTCTTATGAATATCCAAAGTTTCCTTTCTCAAAGAGATATTTTCTTTTTCGAAATGATCTTTTTCTTCTTTCAAAGAATTTCCTTCTTCTTTAAAAAGATTTTTTTCGTAAGGGAATGCTTTTTTTCTCAAGGATTTCAATTCTAGATTATAATATGCTATTTTCCTTGGGGAAAAAAATCAAATTTCTCCTTTATTCAAGAAAATTCTTTTTCAAGAAAGCTAATCTTATCATTTTGAGAAACATCTCTTTGTTTGAAAATATCTACTTCCTTTTCAATTCGGAAAGTCTTTTGAGAATAGCTTCATATTCTAAACATAGCTCATCTATATATGCAGATACCTCATAAAAAAATTTTGAATGAGTTACCTCGAGATCATCATGAGTTTGCCATGAGATAAATGTTTGCTTATCCTCGTCACTTTCACATTCAGTATCGCTCCAAGTATCTGCTTTCAAGGCTTTCTTTGATTTTTCACCCTTGCCTTTCTTCTTTAAGAAAGGGTAATTCTATTTGATGTGGCCTCTCTTTTTGCATTCATAGAAGATTATTTCTTGGCTTCTATTTTTAGTCTCAGATGATCTTTTCTGATCATATCGTCTGAGGTTCTTTTTGTCTTTGAAAATTCTGTCTTTCTTTGTCATTCTTCTGAATCTTCTGACCATGAGTGCTAGTTCCTCATCGTCTTCATTCTCAAAATTTGAATCATCAAAATCAGCATTAGATTTCAAAGCAATGGATTTCTTACCTTTTGATAAGGTTTCATCATTGATTCTTTCTTCCTCATAGGACTCGTCCTTAGAGAAAGGGGATATGCTTAGAGTCTCTCGAATGGATGTTTTGTCCCATTCTTTCGTGAGAGCTTTTAGTAGTTTATTGACTCTCATCGGTGCAGACACTGGTTGCCCATGGTATGTGAGACTATTCACTATTTCAGTGAATATGTCGAACATTTATTTCATAGTTTCTCCGGGTTTCATTTTAAAAGCTTCCTACTGGCCGAGAAGAAAATTGATTTTATTCTCCTTGACTCTGTCTGTTCCTTCATATGTAACGTAGAGCTTGTCCCAGATCTCTTTTGACGAGGAACAATCTGCAATACATTTATATTCAGTAGGAGATAAAGCACTATAAAATGAGTAAATAGTTTTTATATTGAGAGCGTCTCTCTTGGCAATTTCAATGGTCGATAGAGTGGTAGTTGCTGTTGAATTATTATCTCCTGCATTTGATCCGCTTGTGACACTTGCAGTTGGATTCACTCATCGTTGTACAACATCTTAAATCTGGGAATCCTGGCATCTAATATATGCCTTGAATTTGATTTGCCAATCGCTATAGTCTTTCCCTTCAAAATATGGTCGCCTGTTGTTGCTTTCACCTTCGATCCATGTGAAAGAGAAATTGCTAGCCATAAAGATCGTTAGCTCGGGGGTAAAAATACTTTACAAAATATGAGCACCAGCCTCTGACACCAATTATTGTGGCTAGCCTTATCACCTAGAGGAGGATAAATAGGTGATTTTCATGCAATTTTCAAGATTTAATGCGGAATTCAAATTGCATAAACGTTAAACTCAGATCTCATATGTTCAAAGTAGAATTTATCACTGTATGATCTGAGCGTATAGTTCAACTATCACAAGATATAAAATAAGATCAAAGTAAAAGATAGAGAAAATTGCACATAGAGTTTATAATGGTTCAGTTTTGGTTGAGCTTACGTCTACTTCTTCGATTATCAACCAATCGGCCGGATTCCACTAGTGAACTGCTTGAGGTTACAGCTTAGTGATCTCCTTTAAGATGCAAAATTCTACACCTAACGCTTAACACTCTTGTGTACACCTCCTCACAATTACAATGAATGGATAAAAGGATTATATGATTTGAAGTACTTTCGATCTAAGAATTATGAACATTTTTTTCTCTTAACACCAATCTTTTTTCTCTTCAGCTTTGAGATGTCTTTTATACTCATCCACTTACAATCTTACAGTTGCAAGGCATCCAGAAGATGTCTATCAAAAACTTCCCGTTTGGACAAGACAATTACGAAAAGAAGATCTTGTAACCGTTGAGGATTACCAGAGGAAAGTCTTCCTTGTTCGGATCAAATCGCCCATACAATTATGATCATGGATTTCCATAGATGAATTCCTTCAATAGGCAAGTTTCAGTCGTCCTTGATTGATGGTTATCCCCGAGAATCTTTAAGAACGATCAATCTCGATTGTATCTATTATAGTGTATCGATTAAGTATATCTTAAAGTTCTCTCCAAGTTCTTATTAATGCTCATAATACTCCCCTCAAATCTTGAGCATCATTCCAACTTCTGAGCTATCCTCGCTCAACGTCTAAGCTCGACACAGTATCTAAGTCCCTCAGAAATAACATATAAGCCAAATCTTTTGCCAGATTCAATCTTGTGCATACTCGCACCAAAAGAAGAATCTGCAAAACAAGCATTCCACGACATTATCTCAAAACTGAAGAGCACTTAGATTGTTTTATCAACTTCAAAATTATCTAGGGTTTTTTCTCACCAAAGACGACATTTGATCCCGCTATAATACACATCGTATGACATGCTTGTAGTCGTTGGAACATATGTTACATGGATATAGGACACGACACGACACGACACGACACGATTCGTCGACATGTGGATTCTTAAAAAATTGAAAATTTATATATAAATATAATCAATTTTTTAAAGTCACAATGATACCCATAATGAGAAAACTCAACTTTCGTGTCCCATATCGATCGAAAAATGAAGAAAGTGAACTATCATAAAAAGAAGGCACAATGTTGCAGACCCCCATGAGTTGGCTGTCAAGTGTCCTACATAGGCTGAAAAATAATGAAAGTAACGAAAAGCTTCTAATAAAAAGAAGGTACAAAGCAGCAAGTTTAGTGGGTCACGGTGAAGTGGCTATTAGTTGGTCCTTTTGACTATTTTAAATGTGAAAAAATTGGGCCTTTTAGCTATTTTAAGATTTCTAACCCCCCCCTCCCAAAAAAAAAAAGAGCCTGTCGTGTCCAGCCTTGTTGAGCACGTGTTTGACAAGGTAAAAATTTCCAAAGAGCAGTGTCTATCACGCACCGCGCCCTGGGCCCGAGCACGCGACTCCCTGTAAGTAAACCAAGATATCTCTCTATGTCTCAGGATTCGCACAAAAGTTGAGAGACGTGTGATATATAAACACATAGAAGCGACAATGTAATAACTCCTTCGTACAAACGTAAAGTGGGACCTGGATAACGAGAATAATAACAATACATAATACCCGAATGTTCATACAAGTGCATGGCAACTAAGTCCACTAGTTAATGGGGAGACGAGGTAAATACAAAAGAGATCCATCGTCATCAAAAGAAACAAGCATCAGGGTCGCCGTCAAAAGTCAAACTAGTATGCCCAGAGCTCCTAAGATGAGCTGCTAGAGTCATCTGTCTCTCTGCCTCCTCCATGGGCTCGTACTCCGAGATGGTCTTTGAGCAAACCTCTACGGTGTCCTCCATGGTCTCCTCAGCAAACGACTACACTATGTCCTCCTCAGTAGCCTCGACCACTATGACCTCCTCAGTGTCCTCTAAGGTCGGGGTCCTCTCAAGTCCGTTCCTCGAACCGGCAACTGACCCCCAGCCTGCTCTAAATCCCGAGTGGGATGACACCAACTGGGTACGACTCCCTAGGGCACCTCAGTGGGCTTCAGCGGCCCTGTACAAACCTCCCCAACCTTTTGGAACCAGGCCTTATACCTATGAGGCTTCCAGCTACTCCCACCCTCGTCTACCCATACTACTGTATATTTTCTAACGTAAATGGTTCCCTGCCCATCAGGGAACTCATCAAAATAGATAGACATCTCTTTGGGGTCCCCAAATCTGATAGGCCACATCCTCAAGACCTAGGATCTGCAAAAAAAATGGACGGGTCCCACAACGGGGTGAGATTTACATCTCAGTAAGGTGGATCATAACCCTAGGTTAGGCCGACAGTCTACTCAAGCTATCATAAATATTAGCATTTCACACAAATAAACATGCGAGGCATTCAATTATCGTTACAACACACAGATGTCAGGCACAATCATAGCATCATAACACATCCAGATGATCATGCACAAATCGTCATGCCACGTCACCACTTCCACCCTTTAGACTGCCTCATTCTCATGCTTGCGTTTAGAACGCCTCAGGCTCGATCCGCGCAAACGCATCAGACCGTCATTGACAACCCGCGTAAATGCATTAGGTTTCAATGCTACTCCAAGCCAGTGTCAACACATCACAACTCCGTCCCGCGTTTCAATGCATCAGAACTATGACTTTCTCAACCCCGCGTCTCACAAGCATCAGGGTGCCACACAACTCCAACCCCGCGCCTCAGCGCGTCAGGGTATTCTTCACACCACCCCGCGTCTCATAGAAATCAGGGTATTCACCATGCCTCAAATATGCCATAATTCAATTCAATTCATATACATAATGCCATGTGTAAACTCATGATCAAGCCATACACTTATGGCATGCAAGACATTCAAATTCACACTCAATACGACAAATTACTCAAGGCACAAGCATAATCAAACATTTGAGTCATCTATACCCTCCTAGGACACATAATGATCAATCACATTAAAGTCTCTCAAAAATCAATCACACTTCCACCCGACTCGCCCAATTGAGTCCAATCTTCCTATCATAAGTTTAGGATTCCCTTACCTCAAGCTTAATTCCTCAAAATTCTTCTCAAGCACTTCAACATTTTCGGTCCAAACCGTCCAAGAACAAGTCCACCGCGCAACCTATGAAAATCCATCCAACCGTCAATTTTTCTTGCCCAAATTATCAATCCATGGACCATAAACCTTAGTAACACATTCCTCAACATCCTAGCATGTCTCATTGACAAATTTGAGACTCAAAACCAACCACTAACAGCCCACATAGAACCGGTATGCATAGAATCGAACCGGGCTATTTTCGGTTCTGTGTATACCGCCAATATCCAGCCCTTAAGCTACTTTAAATCTCCAATTTATTCACTAATCTACTTGCTAACATGTAGATCTAAGGGTTTGGGAAGCTCACCGAAGATTTGAGGCTGAGTCGTCGTCGAAAACTCCTTGAATATCACCGGTTTCCCTTAGTCCTCAAACTGGCAGTTCTTGCCCTTCAAACACAAGATCCATTTGGAGTCAAAACTCCATCCAATTAACCCCAACTTTTTACCACAGATCACTCTACGAGTCCCCTAGAACTCCACAAAATTGGTTGAAAACTCCAAATCTTCGGGGTCATAAGAGGCCAGAAATGTGACTTACCTCTAGTTGTGACGATTTCCGTCGACTTGTGGAAGATCGGCTGGCCGGAGCTCTTCGGTGAGTCAAAGACTTGCTTCTACTTTGAGGATGTCGGCAAGAGGTCAAGCAAGGTGTGGATGGTCGGCTCGCCAGCTAGAAGTTGCCGAAGAGGGTCGGCGGCGGCAACGAACAGGAGGATCAAAATCGATCGACAAGCAGAAGGAGAAGGAGAAGAAGAAGAAGAAGAAGAAGAAGAAGAAGAAGATGGCGTTAGTGGGTTGATGGTCGGTCAAGTGAGGGGTGCGAGAGAGAGAGAGAGAGAGAGAGAGAGAGAGAGAAAGCTATATGCAAGGTTCAAGGTCAACTAGTTGAATGGTAGTTCGGAAAAAGTGGATATGTCCACTCATGGGCTAATCCATTGACACATGTCCAATGTGTCAATCAAGCCAATCCAATGGCCAAGATCTTCTCAAATTTTCGGTGGCTTTGGGGGTGAATTAAAGACAAAATGCCCTCTTCCAATTATATAGGTAAAACTAGGTCTTGAGTGGCAAAATAGTAATTTTACCCCCGACGTCTGGAATGTCGTTTTTCTCATTTCAATATTCTTCGATAAGGCGATGGCTAATCCAATCATGACGTTGAAATTCTTGATTCTCCATTTTCAATTTTCAAGACTCGTTTCTGATCATTTTCTCTTTCAGACGTGGTTCCAACCTATCCCAAACCAACGGGCGGCTTTCGCAGACGTTACGCGTATCGACCCTGTGATTCATATCACATTTAGGGCTCATCAATTCATGCCGACTTTGGTTGTTATGTAATTGTGAGGGTCTATCGCTAGTTCCTATTATCTCGATCGTCTACGTTCGATTTAGAAAAAATTTACAAATTATACGTTGGTTCAGCGGCATCACCCGCGCTCCAATCGTATAACGCTAACAATGCATTCCTTAATTGTTCTTAGATCGGCCTTTTGTGGTTCTAAATGTCCCCTCGACAATCCTTATGATCAAAGCGTCATTTCTCATTCGAGTTCCTTAGGTCCACGTACCTTGTCTCGCGTTAGCCTTTCCCTTTTGGTCAATCTACTCAAATTGATCAGATTCGAGCGAGATATGACTGAAACACATCGCTAGTTACACTTCTCATTAATGAGTCTGAAAATATCAGGAAAATCAGAATGTCGTAGTATCGGTGTAACGTAGGTTGGAACTACTCCTATATGATTCTAGCTGAGACATCCTTTCCCTGAACCATTTCCAAACTTCTAGGAAGGGTATTTTTCAAGCCTTCAATGGACTACTTCATATGTGCTTCGTTTCTCATGTTAAAAACTTCGGTGTCAAAGTAGAGTGCTCTAAGATTAAGGAACATGTCCACCCTAAGATCCTTCCTAAGGCATCAATCCCATGTACCTAACCTTTTGTCCAAGAAATGGGAGAACCTATTAGATAAGTTAGAGCATGAGCACCTACGATGGCGGTTGACTTGGCCAAGGTTACTTGAGCCTTGTATTTTTGGTGTAGATGGAAACCCAATACCTCTGATAGGTTAGACAGGCGATGTTGCGTATTACCTTATCCGAGTTGTGAGACAATTCGATATACTCCAAGAGATCCCGTCGAAGTTTGTCCTGGGACCACGAGGGGAGCTTCTGGAGAAAACCAAGGCCCTTTATTGAACAAAGATCAAGATGATTATATATGTGGCATCCCATTTTCAGCAGCTTTTAAGCGATAAAGGAAGATTGATATGGTTTGAAAGCTGACCTAGAAGTTAAATGAATGGAAATGAGCTATTCGCGGTTGCCAAGTCAGAAATGATCAAGAGCCCGATGACATCAGTAATGCCACGACCATATTAATAAGGAACCAATGTACGATCGTTGGACACTTGAATTAGACAAGTTACGCCTTCCAAGGATAGGCCTTGACGGGTTTAAAGAAGTTATTCAAGATCCTACCAAATTTTGGAATAAGGTTTATATATGAGGACTGAGATGGAGTCGACAAGTTCTTCAAGTACGGGCGGCTAGATCTCACATTAAAGGGGATTAATAGATGGTGAGATGTCATCACAATATTATATTGGGTGTGATTGGCTACTAACCTCTTTTTGGCTCTCAATAGTAAGGTAAATTCATGTGAAAATCAATCCACGACTCGAGAGCTCGCAGGCTCGATTTTCGGCATTCGTCAAAAGTAAAACAGCTTATTTGAGCTCGTCCAAAGGCCAAATTGAGCCCTTTTTCATGCGACTATAAGATCATGAAGAATATGAATCTGATGTCTGATTGTTAAGAAAGTTGAGGAAATTTTGTCAGTTTGGATGAGAGTGAATTTGGACGTGATTGAATGGCAGTTTCAAGTCTAATGCATGTCTAACAAGTGGAGAGCAATAAGAGATGATGTGGCAATTATATGTAGTGTAAGCATGCATGTGAAACAAGTGGCAAAGACTTGGTGGCCAAATGGCACCCTTAAACAAGCAAGTGTCACACATGCAAGAGGCATGTCGTCATGTCTTCCAAGTGGGCCAAATCAAGAGGGACTAATCCATGCATCAACCGAACATGGACAAATGGAGTGATTTAATCAAAGCTATTGCATGCAAATGGACACATGTAACCACTAATGGAAGTCACACCTTATTTCCCTTCTCTATAAACACTTGACTCAAGATGAGAAGAGGGGTTTCTGTGTTCTTTTCATCCTCCACCTCACAGACCAGAAGAAGAATTGGAGGAGGAATCTGGATTTCAAACAGCTCAAACAAAACGAGGAAGAGGAGGAAGTCGGCTTGGACAAAACACCTTCGGACATCTAACAGGCAAGGAATTCTTTCAATCTTATTGTAGGATAGAGGTCTACATAATGTTGTTTTGCTCTAGGAGTTTTGGATCAGATTTGGTAGTGAAGAAAATGAATTTGTGGATAGTTTGATGTCAGTTTAAGTCTAATCGATTTTGTGGTCGAATTGGTGACAGAATGGGGCTAATTCTGGTTGTCCTAGGAGCTGGTTTGAGGGTTTGAGTCTAAATAGTTTAGTAGTGAATCAAGGTAGTTTAGAAGAACGAATGGCGAGACAAGCTGAACTTGAAAGATCGACTTCATGCAAGTGAAGTTTTGGTGTTGCAATGTTCGGGTAAGGCCTTAACGGAGGAGATTGTGGAAATTGGCGAGCTAACCTAGCATTGAGTACTCTGTTCTATTCCTAGGCAAGATCTTCGATGGATGTCTACTTTGGATTTGTGTATTCAAAGGATAAGACTCGCTGAGCCGAGAGTAAGAAAAAGAACAAGTAAGTGAGAGAGAAATGGTTTAGTTGAGCAATATAGTTGGTTTGGAGTGACTAAGGGCGAAGTTGAATAGAATGCATGTCTTAGGAATCTGTTTTGTGGTTCAATGTCACGAAATGTTAGTTTATGAAATATGGATTAGCATGACACTGAACTATATAATGTGATGAGATGGAGTTGGACTTGAGTCAATACATTTTATGAAATACGGCAATAGCTCATTCATGTGTACATTCATGTATGATCGTGTATTTGTGACAGTGACTAGCATTGTCATTGGTTTTACATCATGTGATGAAAAGCATGACTGAGTTTAAGGCATGTAATGCTCACGGCTAGCATGTCTTGGTACATAGATTAAATGACTATTAAGGTGTAAGTTCTCTTCAGTGCACTAAATGGACGCCCATGTACTGTGTGCGGGTATTTGTACGGCTTTAAGATTCTGAAATAAGTGCAGGGAAAAGTTGTACCTTTCGTCCTGGAGCCTCGGAGTAGATGATTGCAAGCTGAATTGATTTCAATTGGCCTTGCAATAGTGTGATGAAAGAAGAGCACATGATCATGCATTGATGTCTTGGCGTATTTATCACATTTGAAGACTTGTTCTTCGTTGGTAATAGCAAATGTCTTTATATTGGTTACGATTTAGGATGTCCTAGGGTGATTACGATGGGATTGAACATTTTCCTTACTAACCATCATGCTAACCCATGTTGTGGGACTATTTTTCAAATTTAGAAGACTTGGCATCTTGGTATCGGGTCGGTATTGGAACAGGAGGATAAGAGGTTCGGGTCTATTACACATATGCTATACATGCAACCCTCCATGCAATAATACATAATTACCTCATTTAGGAGCATAAATGTGCACTAAAACAAGAAATATCTCAATATTTTATAAACAGATATTTATTAAACCCAATTAAGTGTACCACTATGAAATTGAAATATAAACTTTATAGTTCACATTTTTCGTATGCATGTAATTTCAGAAATTAGGGGTCATTATCCACAGATATTACATGTCATGCTAATTTACATTGACACACTCAACAATATATGTTAAAAAATATACATGTAATTAATAAATTATACTCCACATATTTGTCTATGGTATTTACATGCGAGGTTGCATCTGTATTTGATGAAACCATAGAGAAATATATAGAAATACACCAAAAATACCCCAAATCATATAGGTATTTAGGGCTCCATAGGTATTTTTATCTATAAAAACATCAAACATGTAAAGTAAATATATCATATGGTAGAGCATCAGCATACAAGCATGTTGGTACTTGGAACTCCCCAGCTCGACATCGCACGCTCCCTAACTTGCCACCTTAGTCCTCAGCACATGAGGCCCATACACTAACCCGTGCAGCGCATGTGTTTAGCCATCAGTCGGTTCTTCGAATCGGTCCGATCGATTTTCTTCAATCTAATCATTCCTCTTGACTGAAACGACTAACTAGGTAATGCTAACCCGGTCTGATCGGTCAACGACCGATTTAATGTGGAAGCCAATGTAAACAGTCAATCGGATCGTGTCAGGGTCACGGATCGGGTCGGGACACCGGGTCAGTTCAAATCGATCCCAGACTGAGATGACGTCATGCTAACGTCAGTCATGCATATGTCGAGCACATGTGGGCTCAAGTCTAGTACGTGGGCTGTTCTTGGCGCGTGGTCGTCACGCGCCCAATGGGCAGTGGCCCATAGCGGCACGTCCGGTGTCCTCTGACGGTAATTTTCATGCGATTTTTCTCGTCTTGATGAGTACTTTCCAAATATATAATTATACCGAAAATAAAATTTCAAAAATCACCGAGAATGTGATTTGAGATCTAATAGTGTAAGCTTTAATACCATATGCAAACTGCGGTTAATACCCATATGCAACTATCCAAGATAATCACATTTAGATATGTGAATCATAGTTTTATAAAGTGGAAGAATTGACGCACTTTATTTCACATCCATCGTTCTTGATGCAGAATTGTAACGATTCGATGTTCAAGAGCTTATTCTCTATAAACCCCTTTTATGCATTGGCTTCAATGAGATGACTCCATCACTTCTAACGACTTTTTATGTGATGTTATGTAGACATTAGGGTTTAGATGATGGGCTTGAACTCTATTTATAGAAATTATAACATATCCCCTTATTATAGCTGAGGCTTATCGAGTCCCCACTATCCATCTCCATATTAGACTAATAGGAAACTGTATATTTTTTTCTTTATTAGACCAATCAATATCAACAATAATAATTAATAAAGCCTCCTAAAAATATGTTCTTGCAGTACCAACTCAGATGCCATGGTTCACAAAATCACCATACAACAAGCATCTAAAAACTAGGGATGAGTGGTTCCAAGTTCCTTAGGCTGTGCATAGTAACATTCTATTCTGATTCTAAAAACTGATTCTGATTAAAATGATTTTTTCTGATTCTGTTTCTGGATGAGTTTTAGAAAATCAGAACGCATTTGATAACTATCCAAAATTTATATTCCTAGAATAGAACGTGTTAGATAACTACATAAAATTCCTACTTCAAAAGCTATTTCTCTTCTTAATTTTTTTTTCATTTAAGTCAAATAACTATGTAGTTACTTTATAAAATTTCATCCAAAATTGAAGACTAATTTCTAATGCACAATAAAATAATTTAAAAATATACATTTTTAGTATGTCATCAATGAATAACAAATTTTAATATATGATGTTTGAAGTTCGATTGAAGCATGAGATGATTTCCATATTAAGAACTCATTTTTCTTTAAATGTTGCTTTGTTCAAAATACATACAAATATAATAGCCAAATAACCAAATTATTCACTGACAAAAAAAAATCAAATTATCCTCCTTGATACGAAGTACAAGTCATTCACTATCATTTTATAGCTTCTGTCCCAAATTCAAGTGAGTATTTGACTCCACCTCTACATGTAAATAGTCACATTTTGTGACGCTCAATTACAAGTATATATAATATCATTCGCATGTTCGATGACCTCATCTTCTATGATATTTTTAGTAAAAGAGTTTAAAATGTGGAATTTATGAAATTTAAAAATTTATGAAAATAAGGTCAAACTAACCTAATCTAATCGTCTTCTAATTTTAAGGATTTTCTAAATTTTTTTGTGTTTTTTTTAAGTGCCAATTTTTTTCAATTTTTTTTATTTTTATAAGGTAGAAGGAAAAGTTATGAGAGAACTGAAAAGAAAAAGTGACAGATGCGTGACTTCATTCTGTTTTGTAATTCTCAAAAGTGATTCTTTTTTGCAGAACCGACTTTTTTTTTTGGATATTGCTTTGAAAGTGGTTTTGATTCTCTAAAATTGATTATGGAAACAGAATCAAAATCAGAATTATTTACGTTACCAAATAGGATTTTCATCCTTTTTTGTTGCCAGAATCAGCATCACAGAATGAGAATGGTTACCATGCAAGTCCTCGTAGGTTCCACCTAGAACTGCCCGTGGGAACAAGTTCCTCATTCGTTGGAACCTGGAATTTCCCTGTCATAACTTGGAGCCTAAAACCTGCATTGTCATAGATTCTAAGATCGGTTCCAAGGTACCCAGTGTCAAGCCCCACGCCACGGGCCCGAGCACGCGACTCCCTACAAGCAAACCAAGATATTTCTCGATGTCCCAAGATTCGCACATACGTCGAGAGACGGTTATATATAAACACGCGGAAGAGACAATGTAATAACTCCTCTATACAAATATAAAGTAGGACCTAGATAGCGAGAATACCATAATACATATTATCCGAAGTTCATACAAGACCAAAGCAACTAGATCCACTAGGGAGACGGGATAATACAAAGAGGTCCATCAGCCATCAAACTAAACAGGCATCAAGGTCGCTGTCAAAAGTCAAACTAGAATACCAGGAGCTCCTAAGACGAACTGCTGGAGTCATCAGTCTGCTCTGCCTCCTCCGTGGGCACCTCAGTGGGCTTCAGCGGCCTTGTAAAAACATCTCCAACCTTTCGGAACCATGCCTCATACCTATGAGACTTCCAGCTACTCCCACTTTCATCCACTCATACTAATGTACACTTTCTGACATAAATGGTTCCCTGCCCATCAAGGAACTCATCAAAATAGACAGACATCACTTTGGGGTCTCCAAATCTGATATACCACATCTTCAGGACCTAGGATCTATAAAAAGAGGGTCCCACAAAGGGGTGAGATTTACATTTCAGTAAGGTGGATCCCAACCCTAAGTTAGGCCGATATTCCACTCAGACAGTCATAAATACTATCATTTCACATAAATAAACATGCGATGCATTCAATTATCGATACAACACACAGATGTCAGGCATGTAGTCATAGCATCATAACACATCCAAATGATCATGCACAAATCGCCACGCCACATCACCACTTCCACCCTTCAGACTGCCTCATTCTCATGCCCGCATTTAGAACGTTTCAGGCTCAGTCCGCGTAAACGTATCAGACCGTCATTGACACCCCGCATAAACACATCAAGTTTCAACGTTACTCTAAGCTAGTGTCGACATATCACAACTCCGTCCCGCGTTTTAACGCATCAGGACTATGGCCTTCTCAACCCTACGTCTCATACGCATCAGGGTGCCATACAACTCCAATCCCGCGCCTCAGCGTCTCAGGCTATTCCTCACACCACCCCGCGTCTCATACGCCTCAAGGTACTACCATGTCTCAGCCATGCCAAAGTTTCAATTCAATTCACACACATAATGCAATGTGCAACTCAAGCACAAATCTTACACTTGTGGCATGCAAAACGATCAATTGACATTCACACATGGTAGTCATTTCAAAACATAAACATTGACACACAATCAAATCCTCTATATCGCCCTAAGATGCACAAAAAATAATCACATTAAAAACCTTTCAAGGATCACCCAAAAATTCACCTGACTCGCCTAATTGAGTCAAATCTTCCTATCATCGGTTTAGGGTTCCCTTACCTCAAGCTTAATGCCACAAAATCCTTCTCCTAAGCACCTCAAGAACTCAATCCAAGCAGCCCTAGAACAATTCAGCCATGCAACCTATTGAAATTTCATTCAACCGTCAATTTCTCTTGCCCAATCACCAATCCATGGACCACAAACCTAAATGACATGTCTCTCAACATCCTAGCATGTCTCATTGATGAATTTGAGACTCAAATCCAACCATCAACAGCCCCCACAAAATCGGTATGCACAAAACCGAACCAGGCTATTTTTGGTTCTGTGTATATCGCGATTATCCAGCCCTTAAACTATCTCAAATCCACCATTTATTCACTAACCTACTTGCTAACATGTAGATCTAAGGGTTTGAGAAGCTCACCGAAGATTTGAGGATGAGTCGTCGCCGAAAACTCCTTGAATATCACCGGTTTCCCTTAATCCTCAAACCGGCAGTTTTGGCACTTCAAACACAAGACCCATTTGGGGTCAAAACTCCATCAAATTTTACTACGGATCACTCTATGAGTCCCCTAGATCTCCACAAAATTTGGTTAAAAAAATCCAAAGTTTTGGGATCTTAAGAGGTCATAAATGTAGCTTACCTCTGGTTGCGATGATTTCCGTCGACTCGCGGGAGATCGGCTGGCCGGAGCTCTTCGGTGGGTCAAATGACTTGCTTCCACTTCGAGGATGTTGGCAAGAGGTCGAGTAAGGTGTGAATGGTCGGTTCGACGGCTAGAAGTCGTAGAAGAGGGTCGTCGACAGTAGCGACCAGAAGGGGCAAAATCGATCGGGCAAGCAGCAATTCATGGTAGGATGAAGAAGAAGAAGAAGACAGAAGGAAGTTTTAGCCAAATTGGGGGTGATGACTGGCCATGTAAGAGAGAGAGAGAGCTATATTCAATTTTCAAAAAGTCAACAAGTTGAATGGTAGTTGGGAAAAGTAGGTATGTCCACTCAAAGCTTGATCTATTGATATATGTCCAATGTGTCAATCAAGCTAATCCAATGGCCAAGATCTTCTCTCATTTTCGGTAGCCTTGGGGGTGAATTTAAGACCAAAATGCCCTCGTCCAATTATACAAGTAAGGTTAGGGCTTGAGGAGCAAAATGATAATTTTACCCCCGACGTCTAGAACGTCGTTTTTCTCATTTCAATATTCTTCGATAAGGCGATGGCCAATCCAATCATGACGTTGGAATTCTTGATTCTCCATTTTCAATTTTCAGAACTCGTTTCTGATCGTTTTCTCTATCAGACGTGATACCAACCTATCCCGAACCGACGGGCGACTTTTGCAGACGTTACGCGTATCGACCTTGTGATTCATATTACATTTAGAGCTCGTCAATTCATAACAACTTTGGTTGTCATGTAATTGTGAAGGTCTATCATTAGTTCCTATGGTCTCGATCGTCAACGTTCGACTGGAAAAATTTTGCAAATTATACGTTGGTTAGGCTGTATCACCCGCGCTCCAATCGTATAACGTTAGCAATACATTCCTTAATCGTTCTTAGATCGGCATTTTGTGGTCCTAAATGTCCCCTCGATAATCCTTATGATCAAAGCATCATTTCCCATTCGAGTTCCCTAGGTCCACATACCTTGTCTCGCGTTAGCCTTTCCCTTTTGGTCAGTCTACTCAAACTGATCAGATTCGAGCAAGATATGACTAAAACACATCACTAGATACACTTCTCATTAATGAGTCTGAAAATGACTGGGAAATCAAAATGTCACAACTCTTCCCCCTTACAAAAATTTCATCTCCGAAATTTACATCAACCTTAATTATTCAAACACATAGAGATGTTGTCGCCTCATCATCTCTTCATTTTCCCACGTGGCGCCTTCGCTTCCATGGTGCTCCCACACAACTTTGACCAATGGAATCGTCTTATTCCTAAGAATTTGCTCCTTCCGATCTTCGATCCTGATCGGCTTTTTCACGTAGGATACCTAGTCATCCACTTCTATGACCTCGCAGTTCAGCACATGTGTCGGGTCTGGTTCATATTTCCACAGCATTGACACGTGGAAGACATCATGCACTTGGGATAGATTAGGCAGTAAAGCAAGCCTGTAAGCCAAGGTCCCAATCCGCTCCAGTATTTCAAATGGACCTGCGTACCTTGGACTTAGTTTTCCCTTCTTTCCAAATCGTGATAATCCCCTCATCGGTGGCACCTTGAGGAAAACATGGTCGCCTACTTGAAACTCCAAAGGCTTACGCCGCTTGTCTGCATAACTCTTCTAACGACTCTATGCCGTTTTCAGTCTATCCCGAATTATCCTTACCGCTTCCACAGATTGCTCTACCAACTCTGGGCCTGTGATACTTCTTTTTCCAACCTCATCCCAGCAAATTGGGGTTCTGCAAGCCCTTCCATAAAGTGCTTCAAATGGTGTCATTTGAATGCTTTGCTGGTAGCTATAATTATACGCAAACTCCACCAAATGCAGCTGATCTTCCCATCCACCTTTAAATTATATGACGCACGCTCGCAACATGTCCTCAAGCGTCTGAATCGTTCTCTCCTCTATTCATCCGTTTGTGGATGGTACGCCGTGCTAAACTGCAGCTGGGTTTCCATGGCTTCTTGAAGGCTTTTCCAAAAGTTCGCTGTGAACTTGGGGTCTCTATCTGAGGTAATTGTCACAGGTACTCCATATAGCCTTACTATCTGTCTCATGTACAACTCGTTGTATCTATCCATTGCGAAGTCCTTTCGCACCAGGATGAAGTGTGCGGACTTAGTCAATCTGTCTACGACTACCATATAGAGTTGTGACCTCTCTGGCTCCTTAGGAGTCCCATCACAAAGTCCATCGTTATATGCTCCCATTTCCATTCCGGTATTTCCAGTGGCTGTAATAATCCTCCAAGCTTACAGTGTTGCGCTTTCACTTACTGGCATGTCAAGCACTTTGCCACATATTTCGCTACATCCACCTTCATCCCGTTTCACCAGCAGTGTTGGCACAGATTCTAATACATCTTCGTACTTCCTGGGTGGATGCTATAATTACTTCTGTGAGCCTCCGATAAAATCATTTCCCTAAGTCCTTCGTCCTTTGGCACGCATAGACGTCCTCGGAACCTCAAGATTCCGTCCTCCGACACCTGAGACTTTGGTTTTCTCTTTGTCACATCTATCTCCAGAATTTTCTAAATTTCTGGATCCGTAAACTGTAAGGTCTTTATTCCTTTCTGGACATCAGGTTTTACCCTCAATGTAGCCATCAAACTGGACAACTAGCAGACTTCCAATCTGAACTCAGAATCTCTTAAATCCTCGATCATCGACCAACTTTTTACTAGTAGACAGACGATGCTTGACTTCCGGCTAAGTGCATCTACGACTCTGTTTGCCTTCCTAGGGTGGTACAATATATCACAATCATAATCCTTGAGCAGCTCATATTTAGTTCCTTATTGAAAAACAGGTACTTCAAGCTTTGGTAGTCGGTGTAAATCTAGAACTTCTCGCCACACAGATAATGTCTCTAGATCTTCAAAGCAAAAAATGATCGTTGCTAACTCCAGATCATGAGTCGGGTGGTTCATTTCATGTTGTCTCAGTTGTCAGGATGCGTAGGCCACTACTTTTCCATACTACATTATCACACAACCCAGTCCTTTTAGCGAGGCATCGCTGTATATTTCATAGCCCCCTGGTCCTGATGGAATCGTCAACACCGGTGCAGTCGTCAACCGATGCTTGAGTTCTTGGAAACTCTTTTCGCACTTATCTGTCCATTCAAACCTTGTTTCCTTCTTTGTAAAATTATACTCAATGGTCTTAACTTCATACCCACCAAATCAGCAAACTGAGCAGACACAAATGAATGCGTGGCACCAAGGTCAAACAATGCATATGCAGCTTGGTCACACAAGTAAATCGTACCTGTGCCCACGCCTGGCGCTTCATCCACCTCTCTGCGGGCTACTACATATACCCTACCCTAAGTTGGGGGTCGATTCTGCTCGATCTGGGGAGTGGCAATCGATGATCCAGCTTGCGATCTCTGTCCTTGAGGTCGACTCGCCGGAGCTTGGTTCAGGCACGTCCTCATCTGGTGGCTCATCTGACCACACTTAAAACAAGCTCCAGTCCTTACCGGGCATGACTCATTTCCATGCCTCCTGCCATAGAGACAACAGCTCCAGTTCATGGGATTCGGCGGCTTCACTATTTTTTTCCTTACTGGAGGTACAAAACGCCTATTGCCTGCCATCGGTCTCTTGCCCATCTGGCGGCTGTCTCAGAATGAAGTAAACCACGATCCAGATGCGGCATTCCTCTCCTTTAAATCCCTCTCGATCATCTGGCCCCACTCATAAATTTCCTTATAGGTCCTCAAGCTTAAGGCTATCATCTGACTGCGGAGTTCAGGCTTCAATCCGTCCCAAAATCTCCGTGCTTTCTCCTGGGGATCCTCTATAGATCGAGGTGCGTACCTTGATAGTTTGGAGAACTCAGCCTCATACTGATCTATCGTCAGCTGATTCTCTATAGAAATTCTACTTGCTTCCTTTCCATGGCCGTCTCCGAAAAATATTTGTCATTGAACGCTGTCTTAAAGGCATCCCAGATCATGGCCGTTCCTTTAGGGAAAACTCCATTCTTGCTGACAGCCCACCAATCGTTCGCGGTCCCTTCTAGCTGGTACACCACCAATAGTACTTTCTCTTCATCCGTGTACTTTAGCACTTCAAAGGCTTTTTCCAACTTCTCAATCTACTTGGGTGCTAGCTCGGGGTCTCTAGTCCCGTCGAACTGGGTCGGTTTCAGTTTTATGAATTGCTCCACCAGCTGACCCATCTGTCTGGCCATGACAATCTTCTCTTGGGCATTCACTGCCTCATTACTCTAGCCATGTTCACCCTGGTTTCCACTATTGCCGTTGTTGGCGTTGACGGCAGCTATGGCGGCTCCTACCGCCTGGCTATGGCAGCATCCCGATCCTGGATTTGCCTGTTAATGAGGTCACCAATCCTTTCTAGCGCCCTCAATATGCCATCCATCCTCGAGTCTTCTGCTACAGGTAGCTTCGAGCTAGAGGCTCCGCTTCTAGGTCTTCCAAATCTCCTAGATGGATTGCTCATCCTTATATTCTTCTATTGAGCTTGGTCCACCACAAGTTCATCAAGGAGTTAGTACTCACTCATTTATCCAAATTCAGAGCTACTAACTATGCTTCAATAGAAACAACGATAACACAACAGTTCTCCATATAACAAATTCCATAGACATTTCAACAAATAGCCCATGGCCATTCCTCAGTTTCGCTTACTCCAACGGTTCACTACAACAAGCTATACTCATTCACTTAACAGGCCAAAATCCAGAAACGACTTTCAACACTGAGCAAGGAACTTAATCCTTATGCATTTCCACAACCCTGCCAAGGCCAAATGCCAACCAGAAGTGCCAAGTCACATGCTATACATCCCATGTCTTATCCTAACCAGTCTCCTAAGGTCTCGCTACCCGTTCTTGTCCCAACTTAATCCTCCTTATTACTTTAGTCCTCAATCAACTTTGGATCGAACTGACCTTGCTCTGATATCAAGTAAACGGGGATGTTACGCCCCGTGCCCCGGGCCCGAGCACGCGACTCCTTGCAAGCAAACCAAGATATCTCTCGATGTCCCAAGATCCGCACATAAGTCGAGAGACGTGTTATAAATAAACACGCGAAAGCGACAATGTAATAACTCCTCCGTACAAATATAAAGTGGGACCTGGATAGTGAGAATACCATAATACATAATATCCAAAAATTCATACAAGAGCAAAGCAACTAGATCCACTAGGGAGACGAGGCAATACAAAGAGGTCCATCAGCTATCAAACTAAACAAGCATCAGGGTTGTCGTCAAAAGTCGGACTAGAATACCAGGAGCTCCTAAGACGAACTGCTGGAGTCATCAATCTGCTTTGCCTCCTCCGTGGGCACCTCAGTGGGCTTCAGCGGCCTTGTAGAAACATCCCCAACCTTTCGGAACCAAGCCTCATACCTATGAGGCTTCCAACTACTCCCACCCTCGTCTACCCATACTACTGTACACTTTTTGACATAAATGGTTCTCTGCCCATCAAAGAACTTATCAAAATAGACAGACATCTCTTTGGGGTCTCTAAATTTAATAAGCAACATCCTTAGGACCTATGATCTGTAAAAAGGGGGGGTTCCACAGCGGGGTGAGATTTATATTTCAGTAAGGTAGATCCTAACCCTAGGTTAGGCCGACAGTCCACTCAGGCAATCATAAATACTAGCATTTCACACAAATAAACATGCGAAGGCATTCAATTATCGATACAACACACAGATGTCAAGCATGTAGTCATGGCATCATAACACATCCAGTGATCATGCACAAATCGCCATGCCACATCACCACTTCCACCCTTTAGACTGCTTCATTCTCATGCTTGCGTTTAGAACGCCTCAGGCTCGGTCCGCGTAAACGCATTAGACCGCCATTGACAACTCGCGTAAACGTATTAGGTTTCAATGTTACTCTAGCCAGTGCGACATATCACAACTCCGTCTTGCGTTTCAACGTATCAGGACTATGGCCTTCTCAACCCCGCGTCTCATACTCATTAGGGTGCCATACAACTCCAACCCCACGCCTCAGTCCTCAGGGTATTCCTCACACCACCCCGCGTCTCATACGTCTCAAGGTACTACCATGTCTCAGCCATGCCAAAGTTTCAATTCAATTCACACACATAATGCAATGTGCAACTCAAGCACAAATCTTACACTTATGGCATGCAAGATGATCAATTGGCATTCACACATGGTAGTCATTTCAAAACACAAACATTGACTTACCTTCAAATCCTCTATACCGTCCTAAGACGCACAAAGAACAATCACATTAAAAACCCTTCAAGGATCACCTAAAAATTCACCCGACTCGCCCAATTGAGTCAAATCTTCCTATCATAGGTTTACGGTTTCCTTACCTTAAGCTTAATGTCATAAAATCCTTCTCCCAAGCACCTCAAGAACTCGATCCAAGCAGCCCAAGCACAATTCAGCCGTGCAACCTATTGAAATTTCATTCAATCGTCAATTTCTCTTGCCCAATCACCAATCCATGGGCCGCAAACCTTAATGACATGTCTCCCAACATCCCAGCATGTCTCATTGATGAATTTGAGACTCAAATCCAACCATCAATAGCCCCCACAAAATCGGTATGCACAGAACCGAATCAAGCTTTTTTTGGTTATGTGTATATCGCAATTATCTAGCCCTTAAACTACCTCAAATTCACCATTTATTCACTAACCTACTTGTTAGCATGTAGATCTAAGGGTTTGGGAAGCTCACCGAAGATTTGAGGTCGAGTCGTCGCCGGAAACTCCTTGAATATCACCGGTTTCCCTTAATCCTCAAACCGGCAGTTCTGGCCCTTCAAACACAAGACCCATTTAGGGTCAAAACTCCATCAAATTAACCCCAATTTTTTACCACAGATCACTCTATGAGTCCCCTAAATCTCCACAAAATTTGGTTAAAAAACTCCAAATTTTCGGGGTCCTAAGCAGCCAAAAATGTAGCTTACCTCTTGCGACGATTTCCGTCGACTCGCGGGAGATCTGCTGGCCAAAGCTCTTCGGTGGGTCAAAGGACTTGCTTCCATTTCAAGAATGTCGGCAAGAGGTCGAGCAAGGTGTGGATGATCGGTTCGGCGGCTAGAAGTCGCCGGAGAAGGTCGTTGGCGACAGCGAGCAGAAGGGATAGAATCGGTCGGGCGAACAGCAGTTCATGGCAGGATGAAGAAGAAGAAGAAGGAGGAGGTTTCGGCCAAATTGGGGGTGATGACCAGCCATGTAAGAGAGAGAGAGAGCTATATTCAATTTTCAAAAAGTCAACAAGTTGAATGGTAGTTGGGAAAAGTTGGTATGTCCACTCAAAACTTGATCTATTGATATACGTCCAATGTGTCAATCAAGCTAATCCAATGGCCAAGATCTTCTCTCATTTTCGGTAGCCTTGGGGGTAAATTTAAGACCAAAATGCCCTCGTCCAATTATATAAGTAAGGTTAGGGCTTGAGAGGCAAATGATAATTTTACCCCGATGTCCGGAACGTCGTTTTTCTCATTTCAATATTCTTCGATAAGGCGATGGTCAATCCAATCATGATGTTGGAATTCTTGATTCTCTATTTTCAATTTTCAGGATTCGTTTCTGATCGTTTTCTCTATCAATGTGATACCAGCCTATCTCGAACCAACGGGCGACTTTTGCAGGCGTTACGTGTATCGATCATGTGATTCATATCATATTTAGGACTCGTCAATTCATGGCAATTTTGATTGTCATGTAATTGTGAGGGTCTATCATTAGTTCCTATGGTCTCGATTGTTAACGTTCGATTTAGGAAAATTTTATAAATTATACGTTGGTTAGGTGGCATCACCCGCGCTCCAATCGTATAACGCTAGCAATACATTCCTTAATCGTTCTTAAATCGGCCTTTTATGATTCTAAATGTACCATCGACAATCCTTATGGTCAAAGCGTCATTTTCCATTCGAGCTACCTAGGTCCACGTACCTTGTCTCGCATTAGACTTTCTCTTTTGGCAGTCTACTTAAATTGATCAGATTCAAGCGAGATATGACTAAAACACATCACTAGATATACTTCTCATTAATGAGTCTGGAAATGATTGGGAAATCAGAATGTCACACCCAGAAACCCGTCAATTTCTTTTCTTTTTCATTTTTAGTTAAGAAAAATAAGAGTGAACGCTATAACTGCTAAGAAGAAGTAGAGTTGAACAGTTTTAGGTTCCGTACATGTTATTTTTTAGAATTTGGAACCTAATCGGACACCATAAAACATAGTATGATCGTGCAAAAACATATAACAAGAAAAACACAAAATTTTATTTCAAGATCTAGGGTCCATGTTCTAGATTTCAGGTTTTAATTAGTGAAACTTGAAATCTATTTGTTGAAACAGGTTCCTCAATTTTTGAAACCTGGAACCTACTCTAAATATCATGGAATCTAGAATCGAACCACATCCCACAGGTTCCAATTTCAAGTTTTCGATTCTACCCTAGAACCATATTCACCCTCTTCGTCCATATTGAAGAAGCTGATATCTTATGCATGTAACAAACGCTGCTTAGTTTGTGCCTCAATGGAGCGTCCGTTGATCCCAAAAAAACAATAGGATTGTCAATGACTGCTGCGAACTTTTATTTCCCAATTGATGGCACCGAATCCCAAAATGAACATGCTCCCTGAAGTGCTCTTTTTATATCATCTAAAGATTTGGCCCCGAAATTTGAATTTTGGCACTTCACTATACCATATGCCAAAGTCAATCGATCCAGAAATGGAACACAAGGACTATGCATAAACTTGGAAACAACACCAACAAGGTATCGATTGGCCTACCAAACTTCTAAAGGTCGTCCCATCTGCTTTTTGAGTGCCATCCACAAACTGCAATTTCTCATCCACATTCATGGGTTTGTCAGTAATTTGAACATGTACTCTTTGAAAAGATCAGTTGCTTGTTTCCTCCAAGAAACAAAGACTCCACCTTCTCCTTGCTTCACATAAAAGATAATATCATCTTTACCTCGCCTCTTCACATAAAGAACATATTTGATTGTCACTCCTTTTGAATAAGTATTTACGAAAATAACAATTAATCTTACTCTAACATGCCTATGTTAGAGCCCATGAAGAGCTTTCTTCAATTTGTAGACTTGATGATATCCCAAAGTAGATGAAAAATGATATGGCATTCAATTATTCCTCAAATGGTTATCATTTTGTTATGGAAGTATTTGCAAAATGTTTTACTGACTTGCAACCCACCCAAAAGACAGAGTGTTAGGATGCATATGTTAAAGAAATGCCATATTAGAGAACTGATGTAGTATGGAGTAGTTCCGATATCGTAGTTGGTTCATAACTCATTGGTTCAAATTTTTGAGTGAAAATAGGTTCAACTTGATATATTGACAGGTTTAAACTTGATCTCCCTTTTTAAAGCGCAGAGTGCAAATGTCATAATTGTAATTTTCAGTAATTCTCGATGTGGGCTGTATTAATTGAAATCATAATCTACCATTTTACGATATTGGTCTAATAAAGTAAAATATCAATATCCTTAATTCGTCCAACATGGGCTGACTTATGTGGGTTGAGCGATGAAAACAGTAGATCTTGTAATTGGATGGTGAATGGTTTGGCGAAAGCCATTTCGAACTATGTGGATCCTTCTATCTTATAAACTTCGTTTATTTTACGAAAAATAAATAATTTAAAAAATATTTTTTAAAATAAGATCGTCTATCACTCAAAATAATTCATCTATAAAAAAATTCACTGCCTAGAACAATTTATATCAAACTCTTTAGGTAATGATGAGAATATTATGCATTAAAATTACCGTATATCAATAGTCTATATACTTAATAAGGAATAATTGATATATGAATCTTAAGGCCCGTAAATAATACATGAGGGAGAAAAAACGAGAAGTGCCAAAAGTTATGTACTGCGGTCACTTTAATATCAAAAATTTCCACCGGATCACTTTAGTATCAAATCGGAGAAAAAACTATCCCTTAAGTTCCTCCAACAAGATATTCCAACCAAAATTAATATGTGATATTTATAATTAAATTTTAATACAAAGTAGGATTATTTAAAAAAAAAGAAGGCCACGTGGATTTCTTCACTTTAAAAAATTAAATAAATTGAAAATAGATTTAAAAAATTGATAAAATCTAATTTTTAAAATTAAATTTAAACATAAGCTCAAAATTTTTTAAAAATTTTAAAAAGGGGGAAACTGAAAAAATTCAAAGCAAAATTACAAAATTTAAAAGTGGGGAATTAAAAAATTTAAGAAAATTTAAAAATAGAAAAAAAAATTAAAAAAATGATGCCGCATGCCTACTGACAATGTTGACTTAGATGATAGCAACATGCGTTGCCTCTCATTGCAATCCCGGATTCAAAACTTCATTAATAGCACTCTGAGAGTAAAATCATGACTTTGACCAGTCGACCTAGGCGAGTGAGCCCTTAAGTGTTGGATCGTGTGAAAGATGGTCTGGCATCACCTTAGGACTAAAATAAAGATGAAAAATGTTCTTCATGTTCGTAAATGTAGCTAGCTTTCCTACGGAGTTCCTCAAATGATAGTAAGCTCCATTCCTTTTATTTATAGTAAACTACTTCTAAATTTTAACATTTCCTCCTAGTCTGAATGTCTCCCGGAATAGTAATTTTCCCATATTCTCCTCAGTTTACGGTCTAATTGGCGTGTCTTTTCTTTTGTTGTGATTCTCCTCAAAATTCGTAATAGTAAGTTTTCCCTTATGTTATCATAAATTTGAGGTCCTATAGTATGTGTCCTCCCCTTATATTACCTCTTTATTAATTTTCCCTTAAATGTTCATAATTGTTGTGGGATTTCTTTAGAAGGCAGTAATTAAAACTATACTATTAAGGGTCGTATCGTTCATAGCATTCGACAGCAACTAGTAGTTTCCTAGAAGTAACAGCAAAATTATTCTCCTATATTTCTAGGGAAAAAAATTAGTAAAATGACCGTAACTTTCTTGGGTACTTCACAAACATCGTGTAACCTATCAGTAAGTGATACAGGGAGAAAAAACACAAAAGAAGGCACATGAATTTGAATAACCGACGCTAGAAGGAGGGCTCGAACCTCCGACCTTGTGGTTAACAGCCACACGCTCTAGCCAGCTGAGCTACTCCAGCTGGCCGATGGTAGTCGCATTCACATATACTTCTTCAATATGTAGGCTTGATTTTACCTAAAAACAGGCAAAAACCCGGCCACGACCTCCCTGCACAGTCAACCGCAACAATTCACAAAACTGGGGTGAGCACAGTTGGGATCCAATCATCGAAGTTGGGGATGACGGAGGACGGCGCCGCTAGGGTTTCTTCCGATGAATCGCAAACAAGGCAAAGGTACTTCCCTTTATTGTTTTCAATTTGTCGATATGTGTGCTGCGGGGCACGGCTTCCTTGCGGTCTGTTCACTTTCGATTAGTTCGCCTAAGAGTATTTGATACAAATTTGTGTTTCATGATCAAGAATCGCGTGATGATTGAAATTAGTTTAGCCCTCAATTGCGTGGGAGGCTAAAGAGTGGTTTTGGTGAGTGAGGCTTTATGGTGGCGAATGGAACGTCCCTTACTTTTCCCCTTTCCCTTCCATTGGGTGCTTTGATGCTCTACCGATTCATGCTTGGGATTTGGCTCTTCCATTCTTGGTGCGTGAGTAATTTGAATGATTAGTGTTGCTCGCAAATGCTCAACGTTTCCGCCACGCCTTTCTGGGTGTTGCAGAAAGAAGAGAAAATGGGATCAGCCAGCGGAGTCTCTGGTGTCGATTGGGTCGGCATTGCCCAGCGTTCTTCCGTTGGCCAACATGGGATCTCTTACTGGGACTGCTGTTTCGATGGAGGCTCCAGTTGCTGCTGGACTTCTGATGAATTCACTTCCAGCTAATGGCATTGCGGCATCACATGCACTTCAGTCGTCTGCGCTGATGCAGCAGAGTATTGCAGTGGTTTCCAAACTAAACCAAGTGAGCTGCTTTTTTGAAGTGTTTATTGAACAGCTTAGTCCTAGACCTGTGACGCTATAATGACACTTTCTGCTGTGCATGGACAATTATAATTGCTGCTGTGTGGCTATGATCCTAGAAACTTTTTTTTCCTGCTGAACTATTATTCTCTCCACTCCTTCCTCTGTTATTTTCCCCCATAGTCTTTGGCATCTATCTATAATAACTTTTTGTTTGGTGTTGACATGTTCTCTATTTAGCAAAAAGTCCAAGAAGATTTGGTGATTGCTCGGGAAATTGTCATAAATGATGCTGAATCTGCTGTCCGGTATAAGCTCACAAAGCGTCAAACACAAGAAGAGGTAATAAGATTTAATTCCTTTTCCATGCCTTATAATCTTACCTGTCTTTCTATGGATCTTTATGAGTAATTCAAGATGTCTATCTGTCTTGCAGATTCAAAAGTGCACTGGAGCTGTGGTGACAACTAGGTATGCAGTTCGCTGATAGAATTGAAAACGAAGTTAGTGCTAACTCGTACTTCTTTCTTAATTTTTGCATGATGATTACTCCTTGCAGGGGAAAATACCGGCCTCTAAATGCCATACCTGATGGTGGAAAGCCATTATATCTCCACATTTCTGCTGGCGCTAATGTGAGATGCATTCTTTTTTCCTTTCTTTTTTTGATTGCGTAGCAACATGTTTCTAGAGAATATAATTTAGTTTGTAGGACATTTAGTTGTTGGTCACTCCAAGTTCCCGAGGTATCCCTTGCATGTTCAGAGATGAGATTGAGAACTAAAAAGTGACCCCCTTATTATCCAATCAGGTTGAACTGAGCTATTTTTTTCCCACAACAGCAATTGTGATTGAATTAGGTTTTGTTTTTTCAAACTGCTCTTAGTGTTTTAGCAGCCATTTCTTTTTGTCCACCACCAACTAGACATTCTTTGCTTGGTTCTGGTTCTCATAGGTGCATAGCAGGTACTTCTACTATGACATGCAAGTAATACCTCTTGATTTAAACGATGGAATTTTTCTCTTTTACTGGTTGGGAAAAATTTTGCTCCCCTGAAATCATGTGGTAGTGTAGTAGATCAGGGAGAGTTTCATATTCCTCTCCGGAAAATGTGAAAAAGTTCCTTGGGAGAAATTTGGTTGTTATTGAATCATTACTCAACTACAATGAAGGAACAATTGTCTAATGAAAAGTGCCAGGAGGAATTGTTGAACTTTAGTGTGGCAGTGCTTGGCAAATCCGTAGCTTGTCGAAATAAATAGCTTTTAGGTTTTGTATTTGCCTGTGTCCTGTTGTTCACTTTTCTGCAAGGCTTTCTGTTTTTGCATGTCAAATTCTGCTTTGTGTTAACCAGAATTGACTCCTTACAGTTGAAAGAGACTGTTGAACGAATTATAGCTGTTGATCGTGCAGCAGCAATGATTGAAGAGATGCTGAAACAGGGTCAAAATTCGCAACCTGTCTCCTATCCTGACAAGGGAGTTAAGGTGGTTATCTATTGCATCATCTCCTTGTTATATCCTGCTGCATTATTTACATGATCCATGAATATATGAACTCTATCTGATTTAGATTTCTCAAGCTTTGAGCACATGCGTGAATTTGGGGTTTGATGCGGACCCATCATGGAACATTGCTTCCCGCATTCGTGGACCAAATGTGAGTCCAAATTATCTTTCCGTTCCTGTCTAGCTTCTCTTTTTTGTCACTGCATTGAGTTGGCTTTGGAAGGAGTGTTTTGACTTTCAAATTGTATCAAAACACTTGAATTAACTTCATTCAAGGTTGACCCCCCCAAAAAAAAAAACACACTTCAGTCAAGAAGTCATTGTTTTATTCTATTTGAGCCTGAAGAAACTTTATTTTTCATGCTTAATCTCAACTTTCGCACTGTACCAAATAAACTTGTCCTGAATAGATTGTTAGGATCACATAATTGTGCTAAGTTAGAGCTCCGAAAGTACCTTATACACCTGTATATTATTATGAGCTCTTTTAGAAGTTTATAACATTTGGCTGTGGTTTCCTAACTTCCATGGGTCTTTGGTTCTAGCTTTGGAATTTGTAACTGTGATGATTATCGTTAGCAGGCATTAGGCAGGAAAGCCCAAGGGAAAAAAGAAAACAATCTTTACAACTAAAAGGATATTAAGTAAACTAAGGGTATAGAATAATGACAGTTGTGGATTCATATTTCGGTGCGGTAAAGGCTGACATCATTGTAGTAACATTTTGACTCATATTGTTGCCTTTTCTGAGTATACCACTGCATCGTCTTGTTGCTAATTTGCTTATATTGCTCTTTGCTTCGGTTTATTACATTTTTATCTTTTGATTTAGAGTTTACACTGAATATTATGACAATGAAAGATTCTAATGTCTGAAGCTTTCTCTGACTTCTCCATGCAAATGGGAGAGATTGTTTTTGTGCTGGTGGTGGTTCGTTTGTATGTGCAGGACCAATATATAAATCACATTATGAATGAAACAGGAGTAACTGTCTTATTAAGAGGGCGTGGTTCTGGAACTTCTGAGAGTTTGCATGGAGAAGGTAGTATCATCTACTAAATGGGTCACTGATTCAACATTTTGTGATATTTTGTTTTTGTCAGTGACACCCTTCCTGACTACTTGCAGAAGGACAGCAGCCATTGCATTTATTCTTGTCCAGTAATAACGCAAAGAGCCTTGAAAATGCAAAGAGTCTAGCGGAAAATCTTCTGGATACAATCAGTTTAGAATGCGGTGCCTCCAGGTAAAAATAGGTCTGGTTTTACTGGAATAGTATCCTGACATTCCTTCAGCTTGGATGTTCTACATATCAAAGAGTCAACAAGAGCATTTGTAACTTTCTTGAGCTTGTTTGCCTTCTAAGAATCAATTGATCCAAAACGTTAAAGGATTTGTTAGTTGGTGACTTATGCTGTGTTTATTGGATAACCTTCACTTTATGGTTGTGTTGCTTATTAAAGTATTTTTGGCTGATTTTATTGCCATTCTTGGGCATGTGTCTTACTAGTTGTCATGCTTATACTGAGTGCTGTATTTGATGATATCTTGTCTCACCAAATTGGAAAATTTTCGTTGAATTTGCTTTGACATTGACCAATATTTGCTGCCAATTGGTGCTACCTCTACCTTTTCTTTGCTTTATTTGTTGAAATAATGAAAGAACTACTTACAAAAATTACTTTTCTTGTTGCTAGACTCCATTTGTGTCCTACCATGTGTTATTTTAACTCTTCCTTTTCCTTTCTTTTTCTTTTTTATTATGTAGATATAAATGAATATTCACCGTATTTTGCTGCCAAATGTGTTAGAGATATTGTCATTGACAAACATTAGTCAATTATAAAGTGCATTTCCAGCAGATTTAAATTTCTCCCCTTTTTTCTTCTATGAGAGTTGTAGGTGGCCTTCTCCTTTTTAACCTGAAAAAATTAGAAATGTTTACTGGTTGTCTCTCAAAGAGAAATTTCTTTTTCATGCTACGTGTTATTTAATCTTCCAAGTGTGAGTTTGACACGGCAGGAAGAGAGAATCAAGAAGCTGTAAATATGCTCGGACATGAGGTACTCAAAAAAGATACTTTTAGATATCTGGGATCAATATTGTAAAAGAGGGAGAGATTGATGAGGACGTAAGCCATAAATCAAAACAGATTGGATGAAATGGCGCAGTGCATTAGGATTTTTTTGTAATCGTAAAATTCCTCTTAGATTAAAAGGAAAATTTTATAGAACAACAATAAGACTTGCTATGTTATACGGAGCTGAATGTTGCCCTGCTCAGAGGAAACATGAGCATAAAATAAGACTAGCAGAAATGAGGATGCTAAGGTGGATGTGTGGTCATACAAGGATAGATAAGATAAGGAATGAAGATATTCGACGAAAATTTAGAGTAGAACCGGTGGCAGAAAAGATGGGAGAACATAGATTGAGATGGTTTGGACATATTATCTGAGGGCCTCTAGATGCTCCGGTAGGAATAAAAGTTTGCTAGTGAGAACATAACACGAAGAAAAAAAGAGGTCGACCGAAACTTACTTGAGGGAAAGTTAAAAACAAGATTTAATGGGGTGGGAAATAGATTGGCGTATGGTTTGTCTTAGAATGGAGTGGAGGAAGGCTATTAGTATGGCCGAGAGGTAATGTGTGTGTGTGTATATCTTTGTTTATTTATTATTACACATTTTTCTCTTTTCTTTCGATTGATTTTTGCTTTTATTTTTATGAATCTTTGGGGTTTATCGACTGCCGACCCCAACTAGTTTGAGATAAAGGTGTTGTTGATGTTGATGTTATTTAATCTTCGATCCACCCGCCTCTCTTTTCTAAATTAAAAAAAAAAATACTTTTTACCTATGGATCCTATTTCTTATTCCTGACACTTCGTTGCGATATACAATTTAATCGATCATGGTGACCATTTTGGTTCTAATTTTGCACAGGGTATCATCCTCTAAGGTGTATGGTGCTGTTCCACCTCCTCAGCAATTGGTGGTGGGATCGAACAGTCCTGGAATTGAGGTAACAGAAAGTACAAATCCAGCCGCTGGTTTGGCATCTACTAGTGGCTTTACCGCATCTCCACCCTTTTTGTCACCGATGGTCCCCAGGGTAAGTTCTGTTTTCACTCAAGGGGCAGTGTCAATGTCTGGGGGAGTGTTAGGTTGCTTTCAGGCTCAACCAAACATGGTCCATCATTCCCAGCCTTTGGTAACTGGTGGAACCAGATATAGTGGATATGAAGGAATATATCCTCAAGCCACACCTTTGCAACAAGTTGCATTGGTTCTAAAACATTCAACTTCTGTCACATCTTCTGTTGCCTCTGCACCAGCATCGTCGAGCGTGACGTCTGAGCTGAGTAGTAAGCCTGATTTTGAGAAAGAGAAAAGGCCTCCACAGAGGCGGAAGTTTCAGGAGTTGCCAGTTGGTAACAAGGATCCAGCACCAAATTATCAGGTACGAGTGAATTCTTGAGACTGCTTTTGGCTGTGAAGATCTTAGATGCCTTTTTATTGTATCTTACATTGCCTTGACAGTACTAAACCAAATCACGTGGGAAAATGGGGTAAAATCAGTTTGGTGCGAATTTAGTTGAATACAAAAGCTGAGCTTAAACCATTATATAGTAGATGGGAGTTCCCTTTGTGAGAAGTTATGAGGAGATTTTTGCACTTGATGTTTGTAAGCCTGTGACTTTGTTGCATGGATGGATGGTTTGAACTGTTGTGGTATGGAGGGTTCATACAATTGATAATGTTCTTACGCTTGTCATTATTCCTGTGCTTTTGCTTTTAACATTTATCCACTGATGGATTAATCACTTTGAGATTACTTATGGTTTTTTGCTTACTGATCTGTTTTTTCCCCTGACTTTTAATGTTCGATATTCCAGGTATTTTCTCTGACCTTCTGTGAAGCTAACTGCCAGATACTGGACTCCTGTTGTAGGAACAGTGGATTTTATGGGCCGCAGGGTATTTACTTGTGGAGAGTTCAATGGACAGCTGCAAACTGATTCCCAGCTTGGAACTGATACCTCCTTTATTTGTTGCACCTTCTTATGAAATGCATTTCATGTTTTGCTACGTTATTGATATTTTAGCTCCCGCAAGTCAATGACACGGTTTCGCACTGCTATGTAGAAAGTACCTTTTTTTAACAAGCAATTGATGTGTTGAAATGCTGGTGGAAAGTATTCTTCTTGTTTAAGATAGAATAGCAGAGACGACTTGATAAAGAAATCACTCAGAGATCCTTCAGTATTGCTGTTCTTTCTTAGCTCATCTTTAAGCCACGACATCTTGCTGGCTCTTGTACTAGATCAGGACCTCCCAAATTTATCCCCTTTTAAGTTGACCTTTGAAGTGAGAGCTATCTGTCACTACGGATTAATGCTGGCCATGTAATTAAAACGGTAAATCTTGTATAAGCTGAGAGCACTGTTGGTTCTCTGCAGATTAGAATATGCAAGAGCATCTGGCTATCACATTTTTCCTTCAGTTGCTAGACTGAGCACAAATAGGGTATTTAGAGGGTACCTTTTGACAATTAGTTGTATTTTAGTAGTGCATGCAGCAGTAACATGGAAAAATTAGGGATGAAGTTCAGGGACAGGTGGCATAGAAGTTCGTTTTTCTGTCCGAGCTAATATTGCCATTTTTTCTTGCCTTTTCACAGGAATCAGCATGTTTGAAGCTGAGTGAGCCAGAGTTAGACATGTGTTCAAGAAATATATCAACCATGCCTCCTCCAAAGAAGTTTATACTGCCATCATCTAAAGCAATGCCACCACCTCCACCAAAAAGCATGCCCCCGCCCCCACCCCCTCCTCCAAAATTTATTGCACCTAAATCGAGTCTGGAAGTACATGATAAGGCCGGGAGTTTGGACAAAACAAGAGCTACGATTATACCTGGTAGGCTACAAAATTAGTAGTTTCATCCTAAAACCTTGATTTGATTTCAGATTTCGATGGTTTTGCCATCAGAAAGATAAAAAAAGGTTGAATTTGCTCATTGCTTCCCTCATGTTCAAGTCATTTGACTTTTTATTTTCCGTTTGGATTTGCTATACTTTGATTTAATCTGTCCCACGAGATTTTTGTGTTATTGTCTGCAGATACTCTGGTCAAATTGATGGAATACGGGGATGAAGATGATGACCCTGATGAAAGCAGTGAAGAATCACTCAGCATCAATTCAGCTGCAGTGACAGCTCAAAAACCATTTTGGGCTGTGTGATTTGTCCGTTTTCAACAGTCAAATGGATGGATTGACCAGGTTGGTGTGTATCCTGTAATGGCAAGTAAGTTGTGACAGAAATTTGTTTTTTTTTTGGCTGATGGTGGTGCCAACTTTTTATCAGGGAAACTGGAACGTTGCCATCGTCTGACCCGAGTCGGACTTGATGATGCCTGTTGTCTTGGTGGCTGATTTTCGGTGAGGCTAGAAATGCTTTTGTTAGTTTTCAGCCGGCAAGGGTTTGTTACACTCATAGTGATCATTTATCAAAGAATGACTCTGGTTATCAAATGATTGAACAACCAAGAGCAATTTACTTACGATACTTAGTTGACATTCATAAAATGTATCTAACGAATTATGAGTTCAATTAGCAGAAAGACGGATATTCTTTGCTAATTATTAGACAAAGTGTACATTAGTTATTGTGACTTGCTTGGCTCTTGGAATGGGGGTAGGGTTATTGTCATTCTGTCTGCATATGATTGGGGGTCCTTTGTTCGTCTTCATTGACTTGGTGTCACTGTCTTGTATTTTGGAAGTCGTCATCTACTTGGAAGGCTGGTTTGGGTGACGATGTTGAAAAGTTCATATGCAGCAAAGCTCAGGGGGATCTGCATTATCAAGCGACTAGCGTGATTCATTCATATGATAGACCGGTTGGCACTATGTGAGTGAGAACTGAACCGTATCAAACGAAAGTGGCCGGATCTGAGATAAAGGTGACCTATTGCGAAATGTGGGGATATACTATCCCCCCATCGATGACCATAATCTTAATTAATGTGTCTTGTTGTCATTTGGGTTTTGTTGCCATTGTTTACAAGGTGTTAGGATTTAGTTCACTTAGTGGAATAGTTTGAAGAATTGGAATAAAAGAAAGTTTATCTATGAAATCTTCCATTTTGGTAATAACCACAATGAATAAGCAAGCTCCCTCTTTTTCTCTCTGCTTGGTTTTTCCATTGTAAATGGAAAATAAAAGTTCATGACTTCGGGAGGGCCTTTCCTCTTAAGAAGGACTTGAAAAGCTCAAGAGCGGCTCTGGGCTTGAAAAGAGGGACTTCATGACCAGCTCCTCTCACCGTCGCAAATGTTAGCCCTTCATATACCTCCGTCCAACCTCCAACCTACATGACCACAACAGTTGCCTAAATTGATCAGCCTTCATCAAATATTTCGCCCAAGCCGTATTCCTCTTCGTTAGTAATGGGAGACACCGACCTGTTCCCTGACGTACCAGGGGTACCATGGGATCTTGGTTGCCAGTTTGAGCTGCGCGAGCGAGGATCTCGTGGCTGTAACAGGTACCACTGAGTCCACGTCTCCGCTGCGATTATTTTTCATTTTTCCAAGGGGGCAAAAGAAAATGTCAACTTGAATTCTTACAAGGAAATGATGTGTGAAATTCACAAGGAAATGATGCGCGACTACGCGCCATTGGAGAAGAAATAAACCGGCTAACCTGAAGACCCACACTCGGAGGCCACCGGCAATCATCTCCCTGTAGATGGGCAGGATCGACACCTCGGTGTCGTTCCAATTCCGGTTCAACACTTCACTGCCATATAAGAAACAAAACAACATGCAGTCATAATTTCTCCATTTGGACTCTGAAAAAATTGACGATCACTTCATTATACATGTCTTGGCAAGAGAAGCAAAAACAGTTGCAAGTCAAATTGAACCTGCAAGCAGTCCACTTGTAGGGAATCGTGGTGGTGTTGGCATGGAGCGCTCTCTGCACATCAGGCCTGTTGTAGTATGTCTCTGCATACTTCTCTGTACAGGGATCGTACCCAGATATCTGCCTCAAAATCTTTTTTTTTTTTCCATACATGAAAGAGGTAAAAAAAACAACTTAATTTTAGACCATAGGACAACAGAAAACAATATATTAGGAGACTAAAAGGAAAAAACAATTTCATCAACGTCTGCAGTGTGCAGTTATAGTACTAGTAGTACTCCATTATGACAGGTACATGTAATAATGTTGGAACAGATACAGGCACGTGAATTGAGAGGGAAAACAAACTTCATGTGTTGCGAGTACACCCAGCATCCACGCAACAACATACGCAAGCAGTCATGCTAAGGAATCTGTTAAACGTTGCTAAGTAACACTTAGTTTACGATTTTGGGATAATCCAAGAGTACGAACATAGAGACTCGATTATTAGAAATCCAATGAAACATAATGTAAGCCGCATGAACCGGTTAAATTCATGCCTTCGACCTATGCAAGGGCCCCAGATCAGAATTATTCGCATGCAATTGTTGGGATTTGACCATGAGGGCTCGTCACAACTTGTTAAGCAAAATTAAGATTATCACAACTTATCAATCAACCGTGGTAATAAAATAAAACAATTGTGCATAGCAAATGAAAAAACATGCAAACAAAGGGAAAGAGGTTACCTTGTTGTGGTGAGGGCGGTGAGGGAGGCGGCTAGACTGTCGTGTGGAGGCTGTGAAGCCGTCGGAGGAGTTGCAGGGGGGAGCGTAGATGTTGTATTGGTCGATGTTGCCAAACTCCTGGTCCATGGCATAGGAGTAGAGCGACTCGCACTCGTTTGACTCCTTCTGCTGGCGGAAGTCGCACGAGCTCATCAGCTGCTTGTAAGTCCGGTCCGATATCATCGCGTGGCTCCACCAATACATCACCGTCCCCATGTTGTCGTAGTAGTTGTCCGTCACCGCATTCCCTACCTGCATAATCTCTCAATTATATTCATTTTCCGTTCGACCCAAAAAAAAAAATCCGAAAATGGTGAACGTAATATTTCATAATTAGGATTAAGGTCATGAAATTTTATTGTCCCTCCATTGATTAATGCTTGTCTGCTTGGCTTCTCGAAACCAGAAAGACTAACTTTTTTTGGAACATTGAACTCAAAACAGACTGATTAAAAAAAAAAAATCTCAAAACAGACATGTTTTGCGGGTTAACGGGATTAAGAAAATACCATAATGCCCTTGACATTGATAATGGAGTGTTTGGGCTTCATGTTATGGGCCATAATCTGGCGGGCCAGCTGAGGAACATAATGGCCCGCATAGCTCTCTCCCGTTAAGTACAACTCCCTCCCTTTGTACCTTGGAAATCTCTCCATCCATCTTACCAAGAACTCCAATGAATCCTCGGCTGCCCAACACATATTACCCAAATGAAAGTAAATGATTGGGTAAATATATACATTAAAAAAATCATAGGCTAATAAGAAATATCCATAATTCCACGAAACAAAAAATATCCATCTATTTTTTTTATTTTCAATGCCTGTCTCCGCTAAAAAAAAAAATTAGGCCCTTTTAAACAAAAAGTAGCTAATGTTACCTTCTCTTTCTTCTTGCAATTGCGATCATTTGTACCGACAAAAAGATGTGTTCGATCTACAATTGAATCGGGGTCGAATGTGGACCGGACAAGAAGTTCTATCAAATCCGCGATGATAATATAAATGAAGCCCTTCGGTATTAATTTGGGATTGAGATGAACTACAATGCAAGTGGCTCAATGCTAAAAACCATAGTCAAACGTTCCATTTTGGACCACCTGCCGGGGCCCTACAGCACAGCATCACAGACCCAGTAGTGGCTAACTCGCTACCCGCCAAAAAAAGTCGGGTCCTACCCAAGTTCTGCTCATCTGCCCTGCATCCATCGCTTCCTTGAATTGTCCAGTGAACCCATTTTGAGCCAATCATCATGCAAAGGACACTATTGATTCAGATGATACGCGTATATGGTCGGCGACTTATCGAGCCGGGTTAATTTAAAATTGGGGGAGACGAACGGAGTGGTGAAACGTACCAGTGCGGCGGTCGCCGGTGTCGAGAAGATCGGAGGAGCGGTTGCTGTAGGAGAAGCCAACGCCTGCGGGAGTTTCCAAGAAGAGGATGTTGGCCTCGGTGTTCCACGAGAACTTGTTGAGGTGCAAGCCCGAGGCCATCTTGTTTATCCGGAACGGCCCGATCTCCTCGGAGGCACCGTAGGCCACGGATGAGCAACCAGGACCTGTATGTGATTGCTCCACAACATCAAACACTTTCCATAATCAAATCTACTTCATAATATTTAATATCTTCGTATCCACTATCCTGTACACAAGAAAACCGATTCCGTTTCCAAACCCTAAAACCATCTCTTTCCCCTCCCCTCCACTGTCGCTCGAGAGTGGCGGCAGGCCGATGACGTGGCAGGAGAGGGATGATGGAGGGTGGTATTATTTGTTAGAACTTTGTCAAAGAACTGGTAATATCTTTAGGTGAGGTTGTGAGGATGCAATTCGATATGAAAGTGACAAAACTCAAAATACAGGTTGTAGATTTCTAAAGGCGGGATGGAATTTGATAAGTGGATACAAACTCTGCAATTATTCCCAAGGAGTAAGTAGAATACACATGAAAAGCAAGTAGAATACACATGAAAAGCAAATTAAGTTATTGCTTTGTGCATCAATTAGGATAAATATCACATAACACAATGCGATTGCTGGATTAGTCAAGATCAATTCCACAATGAAGCTACAATGAAGCTAAACACCGACAAAAGAATACGTATGCCCGTATGCATGACAATACCCACAAGTATAACCTTAGGTTCATCCAATCTCTTCTCTATCCTTGAGGAGGATCAATAAATGTGGGCATCCGGTGATCTGAGTCGAGCAATAGAAGCTAACTAGTAAATCAATTTCACATCGTGTCGGGTCATTTTTGTATTTGACTACGGCGACATGTCGTAATGTTGTCCGGAATATTCTGGGTATGGTAAAAACTCGAAGTGTTTGTATTTGCGAAACTATGATGGATATGCACAAGAAAGAGCATTAGCTAGCAAGTGAAGCTCTCGTCTCCTAAAGCATGATCGACTTGTTACCCTGGTTTAAACATTTCATCTTCCTAACAATTACAATTCAATTTTGCAGCGTATCAATTTCTCCAGATGATGTGTATAATTGACACCTTAAAAATTCAATCTTTTTTGTTTTCCTCAAACTAATGTTCAAAAAGTGGCATGGGAACTGGGAAGTAGTGAGAAGATAAGAAGATTTGGAAATTGTGTAGCCGCAGAGGCATTGATGGTGCCATCAAAACTCGCTGACAAGGCCCTGCTCACACGAGAGAGAGAGAGAGAGAGAGATAAAAGCTGAGGCTGTTTATGGTTGCTTCCAAGCATTGAATTTGAACCCTTGAATTTCTTCTGTGAACTCTTACTGCAGCTTCTGCCTTGCGTGAGACCAGTAAGAGAGAGAGAGAGAGAGAGAGAGAGAGAGAGTCTGTGTGTGTGTTCTCTCACTCCAGGTAATGCGTTTCCATTTACATGAAAGGTAGTTAGGTCATGACTCATGTATGGCTTCTTTAGCTTCGGTACATGTCAAGAAACCAATAGAGGTTGAAGATATCATCAGTTTTGGCGAATGCACAGCACGTGAGACTGTTCTTTCTCTTGTCTTTTTGACTTGCATGCTCATTCTTTGTCGTTCCATAGTCTCGGTGTCCAAAAATTAGAAGAACTTTTGAAATGATGGAAGGGGAAAAAGAGAGATGCCTTCTTGGTGGAAGTCAATGACATGCCAAAACATGGAGGACTCTCACTTCTTTTCTTTCTTGTCTGGGTGGTTTCATGGAGAAACTCGAGGAAGGAAGATGGAATTTCACGAGCCAAAAGAAGTCACTTCCAGTTCCCAGTCCCAGCTGACGACAGTTAAGAGAGAAAGGAAAGGAAGAGAAGAAGAACCAACGATGTTCCATGCAATCCAACAGTGAAGAGAGAGTGAGAGAGAGAGACCTACCTCCGTTGAGCCAGACGACGAGAGGCTTCGAGGAGGGATCGGAGAATGCTTCGGTGAGCCAGTAGAAGAGGGCTCGACCGGCGGCCTCGTGGACGGTGACGTACCCCGAGAACTGCCGGAACGGGACTCTCGGTTGCCCGGGAAGAGACACTATGAGGTCGGCTGCTTCTTCTTCTTTTGATGCCGCCGCTGCTTCCTGAACGTAACCAGACGTAGCGTTTAGCCTCGAGATGAGGATCACGAGGACGACCATGAACGCCATCATCATCTCCCTTCCGCTGTCCATAGCTACCTTTTTCGACCAGCCAGAGGCAGAGGCAGAGGCTTAAACTGCTACAAGTTGGGGCATCTTCGTGCTCTTGGTACTGTTCGATGCGTGCGTGCGAGAGAGAGACAGACGGAGAGAGAACAAATGATATCACCCACCGCGAAGAACGGAGGACGTGTGACAGACCTATAGGGTCACTGCTTCAACATTTTTTTATAGTTTTGTTTTTTTTTTTGGTCGAACTATACATATTTATAGTTTTTTGTTTGGTCAAACACATATTTATAGTTTTTTTTTGGTCAAATACATATTTATAGTTCAGACGTAGTTTTTTGTCGATCTTATAGCAATCGAACTTGTCCTGATATTAGGACCAAAAAAAAAAAAATTGTCCTTATGGATCTGGGTAGGGTCCAAAAATTTGTAATTTGTATCTAAAATTCACCTAAACTGAAGTGAATTTGGCGACCCGCCCTGAAACGAAATTTGCTTGGACAACACCGATTCTTTGCACTTCGAGCAGCTGGGGCCAACCAGGTCTTGGCTCGGCGGGTCCCCAAAGCCATTATTGCCTCTCGGGGTAATGCTCGTAGTATAAATATTTCACAACATGTTTTCCTTGATCTTTGTTTATATGAATTTGGTATATCTAGTAAGATTGCAACAGCCAAGATGAACCATTTACCGGTAAAGGTAGTACTCTGAACGAGACGCTCACATAGATGTTAGGCGATCCGAATCCGATGTTCTATTCCCCTGGATCAAAAGTTAGGGCCTGCCTAGTTATCTATATAATGGTACATTAATTGTGGTTTCGATCCCTTCATGGACGTCAATGCATGTCCGAGCTCTAGAAAATTCTCAAGCTCTTTACTTTTCATAAATGGAGCATAGTGACTACTCTATCAAGAAAAGATAAAAGAAATATTATCGGGTTAATTTTTATCATAAAGTACTTGAAAAAGAATGAAAGCATTTCACATCAATTAACTTTTTCACATTTGATGTTTAATATAAAATTTTGAGATGATGTTTAGTGATATAACAAACTCTATGGATTTTTTTTTATACTTTCACCAAGTTAGGGGCATCAAATTTGCTGCTGAAAAGCTTCTTATAAAACGACCTGACAATGTAGTTAAGATATTGAATCCTCATGAAGCCTGATACTTATATCATTAAATTCACTAATAATAGAAATACTCATCACAAAAAATTTGGCAAATGCATGTTTAGTACATCTAGGATTTCTCTTTCAATAAACTATTTGGGTCCCCCTAACTTAGCCTAGCAAATAATCACGTGGTATTCTTTGTTTCGAATTCTTTCCAAAAATCAGTGTTTGGCCCAATTTTCCAAATTGTAAAATTAGAATATACCATGGGTTATATACATATTTATATATAGGATGTTGTCAGCCTGATAATTTGATAGCATTGTCAGTTATTTATGATTACACAATTTCTCAATTAATGAGCATTTTATATAAAAAAATATTATGGTGTGAATTTATGATTAAAATTATAATGTCTGTGATAATATTAACATGAAAGCATTTTTCTTATATGTATATTCTTTTTCAAATACAAAAGTAACTTCAAAATAGGATCGGAAGGGTTTCACAACATATAAAAAAATATAATTTATTAAAAAAAAAAAAGTCTTCTATCCTATCCTTTTCTCCGGTTCTTCCTCATAGAAGGGGGAGGAAAGAAGCTAATCCATCCCAATCGAACAGACTTCGACACCTTTGTTTTCTGATTGGCTTAAACAAAATCATAATTGCCTTCTGGAATTTTCAGGGTGTTGGGACCAGTTGGCGATTGCAGACGGTCAGGTCACGTCATGCACTGTGCCATTTTGGAAAATGCTGTCACACTTGATTGGGCTTCTTAATAAATGAGAAGGGCCAAAATAAATTAAATAAAATGAAATAACAAAGATAAAAGAATATGCTTAGCTCGAAGAAAACAATTGAACAGAATCTTGTTTTGATAATTAACTGACCAATGACAGACTAATGGAAATTGCTGAATAAATTAGTATATGAAGCAACGTGGATATTTAGGTCGCGAATGATATTCATTCTCTCTTTTTTTTTGTAAGGGTATTCATTCTCTTTTTGAGATCTATTATTGCCATAAATATATATATTATTTTTAATTCATGGATGAGTTTTTGAGAAAACCACACATTTAATAACAAATACAGAAATTCGTTTAATAACAGCATAAAATTTATATAGTTGCCGATTGGTGGATGGTAAACAGCGAATGACAGTTGGCGGCTGGCAAAAGGAGCAGTGGGCGACGGGCGACTAGGCACCGAAGACTAGCGGATGGAAACCGATGGTAAAAACACAAGAAAGAGGTGGACCGTTCGCGAGATAAAGGGAGTGAGTAATGATAAAAAATCTTATTTCTATTTTTGTTTCAGAAATAGCAAAGTAAAAAATTCATACTTTTTATTCATGTTTTAAGCCTATTTCTAAGCCAATATTTTTTCGAAAATATAAAAATGAAATTGCATCACCAAGCAAATTTATGTTCCAAATTTATTCCCTGAAATAGAAAAATAAAAATAAAAAATAGAACGATTGCCAGGCGCACTCTTAATAAATCGTATTTAATACTCAATAAAAATCTACTACGTAATTAGCTGGGTTGCAAATGACATGTGCAGTCAATGATGCATTGCCTGCCAAATTTACTTCGCTTAAATTGATTTAGACAAGGGACATGAATTCACTTGATATAATATCTTTAGCTAAAATCCTAATTTAGGTTAATGTAAAAAATTATGGTGTCGGGAATATGCATCTAAACTGCTTATCAAATCTCGCAATCTCTAACAACACTCAACACGATATGCAACAAAGAAGATACGTACATGCAATGTTTTCCCTAAACAAACTAAAATCAATCTACAAGATAATATGAGCTTAATTTTGATCATTTTGAAGAAGTTGAAATAAGATATTTCTCCTTTGGCTTTTTCTACCTTATCTATCTCTATTCTCTCTATTATATTCTTGCAACGTAACATTTTATAACACGTTATTAGGATCTACCAACTGAGTAAATAACTTTTACAAGGACAGTATGTTTTCTTTATTTTCTAAGTAAGTATTCTCTTGGTTTTCTTTAATCAACTTACACTTCATTTTCTTCTATCAATTCTTCATTTTTCTCTTCTTCTTGGCCTAAGGCCAAATTTAAATCTAAAAGTATCCTTCTGCTCCTGAATTGTGGTGGATATTTGGAAATCCTTCTAGTTAATTTGAGGATTCATTCTATATAGAATTATGGCAAATATTGAAAAACTCAAATTTCGCATCCTGGAAGTGAGTGGAAATAATTATCTATCATGGTTCCTTGACATGGAAATGCACTCTAAGGGCAAGGTTTTGCTAATACAATTACAGAAGACGGAACCTCAAATGCAAAAGATAAAGCAAATGCAAAAGATAAAGCCAATGCACAAATTTTTATTCGATCGTCATTTGCATGAGAGCTTGCAAACTCAATATTTATTCGTTCAAGACCCTCAGACCCTGTGGAAGAGCTTGAAAATATGTATGACCATACCAAGACTATTATACTCCCTCAAGCACAATATGACTAGCAGAATCTCAGACTGCAAGATTTTAAATCAATGTTTGATTGTAACTCCGCTTTTTTTGATATTGTTTCTCGGCTTGAGTTATGATGTGTCAGGCTTACTAATGCGAAACTATTATAAAACTTTCTCCACCTTCCATGCTTCAAATATTGTATTTTAACAGCAATACTAGCAGCGTCAATTTGCCACATACTTTGAATTAATTTATGTGCTCCTCACTGCTGAGCAAACTAATGAATTGCCGCTCAAAAATCATGATCTTAGGCCTGCTAACTTAAAAGCATTGCTCGAAACATATGCTAACTTTGAGAAAAATACTGGCCATTTTAAGGGCTATAAACACAAGCAAGAACATAATCCTTGAAGGGGTGGCCGAAAATTTAACCGCCCTGGGAAATCTAACTTTGGGCCGAATCATAACAAAGAAAAGAAGGCAAAGAAGGTGACTAATTAAAGTATTTGTCATCACCGTGGCATGACTAGGCACTGGTCACGTACTTGCCATATGCCAAAGCGCTTTGTTGATATATACTAAGCATCTTAAAAAAATACTGGCAAGCATGGTGAATCTCATGCCATTGAAATTAATACTACCGCCATAACCGCTGTTGAGGCAATATTTATGATGGTGGGACTTCTCTTGCTCCTAAAGTAGCAAATGCATTTCTTTGAGGACTTCTGATTTATTTGATGAGGTATCAAATTGGTGGATGACAACTTAGCTTTCGAATTTTATGATTTCAATATTTTATTTTCTAGTTTTTTTCTTTAAATGCATTACATTTATTGTTCTTTAATATGATTATGTAATGAAATGCTTATGAAGCTTATATAATATTTATCATTTTGAAATTTTATTTGATCCTATAAATAATATGCAAATTTTATGATACTTGACACCTGAAGTTGTCAATGTAAGTGCAAATGAAAAATACCGAGAAAAAGAAAGATTTGTGTTTTGCTTGATAGTGCATCAACACATATTATATTTCGCAGTAGACACTTTTTCTCAAGTATGACATTGCGTAAGGCATATGTCTATACAACATCGGTCATGTTCAGATTATTGATGGTTTCGGGAATGCCACAATTATTTTGCCAAATGACACCGTCTTGCATATTGAGCATACGTTTCTATGCAGTCAGTTTCAAAGATTGTACGCTGTAATAGGCACCATATCGAGACTATTCATGAGAAAAAATATGGAATATATAGGCATTATCTCTTATAAGATGAGCATGAAGACCATCCATGAGAAGCTAGAAGCTTCTCCTATGGGATTGTATTGTGTCATGATTAAGGTCGTTGAAACCTACGCCACCATGTTTTAGAAATTGGTTAACCTAGATTAATTTGCCTTCGCCTTGGTCACCCTGGCACTTCAATGATGCATAGAATAATTCGGAATATAAAATGACAACCTTTAAAGGATATAAATATATTGTTGTCCAAAGATTATAATTTTGAAGCTTGTTCACAGGAAAAACTCATTACCAAACCTTCTATAACAAAGGTTAATCTTGAATCCCCTTTATTCCTAAAGAATTCAATGTGATATATGTGGACCAATACAACCACCAAATGGACCGCTTCGATATTTGATGGTACTAGTAGACACATCTTATAGATGGTCCAATGTTTACCTATTATCTACGTGCAATGTCTCCTTTGCACGTTTACTTGCGCGGATTATAAAGCTTTGAGCACGATTCCTTGATTATCCAATTAAAAGCATAAGGACGGATAATAGTTTTGATGCACATTGTGCTTCACTTGGAATCGAGGTTAAGTGCCTAGTCGCATATGTTCATAATCAAAATGAATTGGTAGAATCCTTGAATTAAACGTGTCCAAATCATTGCACACACTTTATTATTGAGAATGAATCTCAACAACATAGCATGGGGTCATGCAGTTTTACATGTGGCAGCCATAATCAGATTGCGTCCTACTGCTTGCCGCTTATAATCTCCCCTTTAAATGGTTCTTGGTTAACATGATATTTCACATTTACGCACCTTTGGTTGTGCAGTAAAATTGCCTGTAGCATCGCCAAAAAAGAACAAAAATGGGTCCCCCAATGCCGTTTGGGCATTTATATTGGGTTTAATTCATCGTCCATTATTAGGTTCTTTGAACCAACTACCAGTGGTCTTTTTACTGCCAAATTCGCAGATTGTCATTTCGATGAGACAGTTTTTCCATCAATTGGGATATTTATAACTTCCATCCTTGCAAAGCAGAAACCAGTTAAGGTTATATCTTGAAATTAGAAGATTTTATCTCAATTAGACCCAAGACTCCTAAGTGTGAAAACGAGGTGCAGCACAGTCGTGACCCTCTCGAGTTTTGCAAGATCTCGAGTTGGACGAGGATTACTAGACCGTCCCATCTAGTTGGACGCGGGCCTCTCCCAAGGGCCGTTACCCAAATCACAACGGAGGTTTATGTGGTCGACCTTCAGTGTGGCCTAGTGACGTGATATGTGTACATGTCAAAGAGTCGCCACCAATCGTTTTATGGAGGGTACGATGGGAAACCCTATCGAATAGTTGGGAGCTTCTATTCAATTCTACATGAACCATAAAAATGAGATCGGGGATTTAGTTGCGCCAATTGTTAGAGTTGATGCCCTTTCGATACCTAGGTTAAATGAATTACATAACCCTAAGATTTCATACAGATAAGTGAGGTATGAATCAAAAATCTAGGAATTCATGCAAATAAGAGTGATTACCCTAACACTCACAATCAATAAAAGAATGTGCGCAAATCAAGAATCCAAGACATGCAGATAAATCATATGAATACATCATGGTATCCCTAATAAGGCCCTATTGACCTAGAGAGGTGTCAATCATGGCTCAGGAGTGATTTAAACAAGATTTGCCCATAAGGGGCAAAATCATAATTTTGAAGGAATTTGAGACAATTTGCCCAAAAGGAAAAAAATTGACATATTAGAAGAAATCTGAAGTCAAAAGGGGTTGAAAATATGATTGATCATCAAATCAGTCAATTTCCTATTTTTCAGCAATTTTTAGAATTTTCTGAAATTTTAGAGAGCGATTTACCCTTTGAGGGGGTAAAAACCGTCATTTCATAAGATGGTGAGAAATGAAAATCCCAAACGGAAAGATTATTAGACCCCAAATCCTAATTTTGAGCAATTTTTGTGACATTTTGATTTTCCTGTCATTTTAAAAATCATTAATGAGAAAGTATCTAACGATGTATTTAGTTGTATCTCGCTCGAATCTGATCAATCTTGAGTTGACTGACCAAGAGGAAAGGCTAACGCGATACAAGGTACGTGGACCTTGAAAACTTGAATAGGAAATGACGCTTTGACCATAAGGATTGTCGATGAGACATTTAGAGTCATAAAAGGTCGATCTAAGAACGATTAAGGAATGCATCACTAGCGTTATATGATTGGAGTGTGGGTGATACCGCTTACCAATATATAATTTGCAAAATTTTTCTAAATCGAACAATGATGATCGACACTATCGAAACTAGTGATAGACCCTCACAATTACATGACAATCAAAGTTGCCATGAATTGACGGGCCCTAATTGTGCTATGAATCACAGGGTCAATACGCGTAACGTTTGCAAAAGCCGTCCGTCAGTTCGGGATAAGCTGAAATCGCATTAGATAGAGAAATGATTCAGAAACAAGTCTTGAAATTCGAAAATGGAGAATCAAGAGTTCTAACATTACAATTGGATTGGCCGTTGCCTTATCAAAGAAAATTGGAATTAGAAAAAATAACGTTCCGGACATCGAGGGTAAAATTATAATTTTGCCCCTTAAGCCTTAGCTTTGCCTTAATAATTGGACAAGGACACTTTGGTCATTTGAAGCCCCATTATAACTGCCGAAAATTGAAGGAAATGAGAGCCATTAGATAAGCAATTGATTGACATATAGACAAGTGTCAAAGGATTAGGCTATGATGTTGATGGAGTCACCTTTTAACCTACCATTCAACCTAGTTGACTCTTAAAATTGTGCATATACCCCTCTTCTTCCTTCATTCTACCGAAACCACCATCACCATATCCATCTTCAAGCTTTTCTTCTTCTTCTCCTTCTTCCCGCAGGGAAGCTTGCCGCCCGACCACCTCTGCCCGCCGGTTTCACCGCTGTCGATCACCACTTTCGGAGACTCCCAACCACCGAGCCGACCACCCGCTGCTTCCTCATCCTCTTGCCGATATTCTCCAAGTGGAAGCAAGCCATTTGACTTAGTGAGAAGCTCCGGCCAGCCAATCTCTCGAAAGTCGACGGAAACCGTTGCCGCTGGAGGTAAGCCACGGTTTAGGCTTCGTAGAACCCCGAAACCTTTTAATTTTTTGACCAAATTTTTTGGACATCTAGGGGACTTATAGACTGAGCCGTGGTAAAATTTTGGAGGAATTTGATGGAGTTTTGACCTCAAATGGGTCTTGTGTTTGAAGGGCCAGAACTGACCGGTTGAAGACCCGGAGGAACCGGCGTCGTTCAAAGACTTTATGACGTCGCCTTAGCTTCAAATTTTCGGTGAGGTTTTCCCAACCCTTAGAAATAAATTTTAGCAAGTAGATTAGTGATTAAATTGAGGATTTATGTTGGTTTAAGGGCCGAAGAGTTGGGATATGCACAGAATCGAAAATGCCTTGTTTCGGTTCTGTGCATACCGAATTTGTGGGGGGTTGTTAGTGTTGAAATTGAGCTCCAAATTCATCGTTGAGAAGTGTAAGAATGTTAATTGATAGGTCCATGAAGTGTATGTTTAGTGGGGTGACGATTTGAACAAGAAAAATTGATGATTGGATGAATTTCCATAGGTTGCGCAACAGAATTGATCTTGGATCATTATAACCAAACCCTCGAGGTGCTTGGAAGAAAATTTGTATTGAATTAAGCTTGAGGTAAGGGGATTCTAAACCTTTGATAAGAGGATTGGATTCGATTGGGCGAATTGTGTGTGAATTGATCGATTCTTGGAGGTTTATAAGGTGATTGTCTAATGTACATCCTAGAAAGATATAGAGGACTTGATTGTTGGAAAATGCTTATGCCATGAATTGATTGTCACATTTGCATGTCAAATTTAATTGTCTCGCATGTCATGGATGTGTCGTTCGTTGCATGAGTTTGCATTCGAACGTGTGCTATGAAATGAAATGAACTTATGGCATGTCTGAGAAGTTGTGACACCCTGATGCGTTGAGACGCGGGGTTGTGTGAATGGATACCCTGAAGCGCTGAGGCGTGGGATTTGAATTGAATGGCACTTTGAGGCATACGACACGCGTGGTTGAGAAGGCCATAGTCCTGATGCATTGAAATGTAGGACGGAGTTGAGATGTGTTGACACAGGCCTGGATTGAGATTGAAAACCTAATGCGTTTACGCGGGTTTGTCAATGAGACGGTCTGATGCGTTTACGCAAACCGAGCTTGAGGCGTTCTAAACGCGGGCATGAAAGTAAAGCAGACTGGAAGAGTGGAAGGTGTGACTTGGCATGGCAATGTGTACTTAATTCTAATGATGTGGAATGACGCCACGACTGCATGCTTGATATTCATATGTTGTTTATTGACAGTTGAGTGCCTCATGTGATTATTTGTACAAATTGGTTGTGGTTGCATTTGCCTAGTGTACGGTCAGTCTAACTTAAGGCTAGGACCTACCTTACTGAGATGTAAATCTTACCCCGTTGTGAGATCCCATTTTTTTTTTCAGATCCTAGGCCTTGAGAATGTGGTCAATCAGGTTTGGTGACCCAAAGGAGATGTTAGTATATTTTGAGGAGTTCCCTGATGGACAGGGGACCGTTTATGTTAGGAAGTGGACGGCCGTCTAGGTAGATGAGGGTGGTAGTAGCTGGAAGCCTCATAGATATGAGGCTTGGTTCAGGAAGATAAGAGACTTTTCCACGGGGCCCTAAAGCCCATTGAGATACCCTGTGAGGTGATCCCTAGTTGGTGCTATCCCGCTCGGGATTCAGTGGAGGCCGATAGGTTAGTCGCTGGCTCGAGAAATGGTCTTGAGAGGACCCCGACACTGGAGGACACCGATGAGGTTATAGTGATCGAGACCATCGAGGATGATCAGGTAGAGCCATCAGCTGACGAGACGATGGAGGACACCGTGGAGGTTTGCTCGTAAACCTTCTTGGAGTACGAGCCCACTGAGGAGGCAGAGGAGGAGACTGACGACTCTAGTAGCTCAACATAGGAGTTTCTGTTTCTGGTCTAATATTTTGATGGGGACTTCGATGCCCGTTTCTTTTTGAGATGATGATGGCCCTCTTTTGCACTTACCCTGTCACCCTTTCTGACCAGTAGGTCTAGTTTGCCATGCTCTTGTATGAACGTTTGAGAATTTATATATATCTTTTAGTATCCTCGTTACGCAGGTCCCTTTTTATTATTGTACGAAGGAGTTTGTTTAGTATCGCTTCCGCGTGCTTTCTATGCGTTATATCTCTCGACCCATGAAAATCCTAGGTTCTCGAGAGAAGAGTTTATGCTTGTAGGGAGTCGCGAGCTCATGCCCGGGGCGCGGAGCGTGACATCCTCGTTTGCTTGATATCAGAGCAAGGTCAGCTCAATCCAAAATAAATTGAGGATTAGAGTGATAAGGAGAATTAAGTTGGGACAAGGACGGGTAGCGAGACCTTAGGAAACTTACTAGGATAAGGCACGAGATGCATGGCAAATGACTTGGCGCATATGATTGGCATTTTTCCTTGGCAGGATTATGGTGATATAAGAGAATGAAGTTCCATGTTTAGAGCTGGAAGTCATTTCTGGATTTTGGCATGTTAAGTGAATGAGCATGTCTAGTTTTGGTGAACCATTGGAGTGACGGAATTAAGGAATAGCCATGAACTACTTATTGAGGTGCCTTTGGAATTTGTTGTTTGGAAGGTCGTTATGTTATGACTGTTCCTATTAAGGCATATTTTAGCAGCTCTGAACTTGGTTGGACGAATGAGTTACTAACTCCTTGATGAAATTGTGGTGGTCCAGACTCAGTAAAAGCATACAAGGATGAGTAATCCATTTAGGAGACCTGGAAGGCCTAGGGGCGGAGCCTCCAATTCAAGGCCACCGGTAGCTGAAGACCCGAGGATAGATGGAGTACTGAGGGCACTCGAAAGAATTGACGGCCTCATCGACAAGTAGGCCCAGGATAGGGATGTTGCCATAGCCCAAGCGGTGGGAGCCGCAATAGCTGCTGTCAACGCCAATAACGGCAATAATGGAGGCAATTGAAATAATGACGACCACGACCAGGGCAATGAGGCAGTGAATGCCCAGGAAGAAATTATTGTGGCTAGACATATAGGCCAACTGGTCGAGCAGTTCATCAAGCTGAAGTCAACCCAATTTGATGGGACTGGAGATCTCGAACTAGCACCGAGATGGATCGAGAAACTAGAAAAGGCTTTTGGAGTGCTGAGGTGCATAGATGAGGAAAAGGTGCTGCTGGCGGTGTATCAACTGGAAGGTATCACAAATGACTGGTGAGCTGCCACCAAGAATGGAGTTTTTCCAAAAGGAACGGCCTTAACTTGGAATGCCTTTACTACGCCACTCAATGACAAGTATTTCTCAGAGACAGTCCGGGAAAGGAAGCAAGTGGAATTCTTATAGCTGCATCAGAATCAACTGACCGTGGATCAGTATGAATCGGAGTTCTCTAGGCTGTCAAGGTATGCACCTCGATCGGTAGAGGATCCCTTGGAGAAGGTGCGGAGATTTCGGGATGGACTAAAGCCTGAGCTTCGCAATCAGATGATAGCCCTGAATCTGAGGACCTACAAGGAAATCTATGAACGAGGAAAAATGATTGAGAGGGACCTGAAAGAGAGGAATGCCGTATCTGGATCGCGATTTAATTCGTTTAGAGATAATCGCCAGATTGGTAAGAGACCAATGACTAGTAATAGGCGCTTTGTCCCTCCGATAAGAAAGAACATTGTGAAGCCGCCGAACCGCATGAACTGGAGTTGTCGCCTCTATAGCAGAAGGCATGGTAATGTACCATGCCCGGCAAGAATTAGAGCGTGCTTCAAGTGTGGTCAGATGGGCCACCAGATGAGGACTTGCCCAAATCAAGCTCCAACGAATAGACCTCAAGGGCAGCGACCACAGGCTGGACTGTCGACTGCTACTCCCCAAATTGATTAAAATCGGCCCTTAGCTCAGGGGAGAGTTTATGCAGTAGCCCACAGGGCGGCAGAAGAAACGCCAAACGTGATCATAGGTACGGTTTATTTGTATGACCAAGCTGCGTATGCCTTGTTTGATCCTGGAGTAACACACTTGTTTGTATTTGCTCGGTTTGCTTATTTGGTTGATATGAAGTTAAAACCGTTGAGTGTGATTTTGCATGTTGCCACCCCGTTGAAAGATAATGTGCTGGTTTCGTTGGGCTATGCTGACTGTAGGATCGTAATTAGTGGTAGTAAGGAGAGTATTGATTTAGCTGTGTTGCCCACGTATGATTTTGACGTGATCATAGGAATAGATTGGTTGGGTAAGCGAAAGGCGATAGTTGATTGTGGTAGTAAGATAATCCGATTCTATCCGAAAGGCCGTCCGAGTTTTGAATTTGTGGGAAGTTGAGGAGGAACCTCGATTCCTTTAGTCTCGTCTCTTGAAGTGACAAAGTTGATATCTGAAGGATGTCAGGCGTACATTGTCGCAGTTATGGACACGACTGTCGATGAGCCTAAACTAGAAAATATCCCGGTAGTGCGCAAGTTTCCTGACATTTTTCCCCAAGAGTTACCGGGCTTGCCACCATAGCGAGAAATAGAGTTCGTGATTGAGTTAGCTCTCGGAACGGAGCTGATCTCGAAGGCACCCTATAGAATGTCCTTGTTAGAACTGAAAGAGTTAAAAGTGCAGATGTAAGAATTACTGGATAAGGGATTTATTCGCACGACTTCTTTACCGTGGGGAGCGCTGGTGTTGTTTGTAAGGAAAAAGGATGGGTTCTTGCATCTATGCATCGACTATAGACAGTTGAACCAAGTGTTAGTGAAGAATAAGTACCCTTTGCCGAGGATTGATGATTTATTTGATCAATTGCAAGGAGCTGCGGTATTCTCTAAGATTGACCTGAGAAACGGGTATTACCAGTTGAGAATTAAGAAGGAAGACATATCTAAGACCGCTTTTAGGACAATGTATGGTCACCATGAATTTACTGTGATGCCTTTTGGATTGACCAATGCTCTAGCCGCATTTATAGACTTGATGCATCGGGTGTTCAAGGAATTGTTGGATAGATTCGTCATAGTCTTCATTGATGATATCCTAATTTACTCAAGGAGTAACGAGGAACACGAAAAACACTTGATGATTGTTTTGCAGACCTTGAGGGAGCACTCGCTCTATGCTAAGTTTATCAAATGTGAATTCTGGTTGAATAAAGTGGTATTTCTTGGCCATGTCGTGTCGAGAGAAGGGATTGCGGTGGATCCTGCGAAGATTGAAGATGTAACGAATTAGCCTAGGCCTACTGCGGTTACGGAAGTCCGAAATTTCTTAGGATTGGCGGGATATTACAGACGTTTCATGGAGAAGTTTTCATCTATAGCCATTCCACTGACGAGATTGACTAAGAAAGAAATAAAGTTCGAATGGACGGATAAGTGCGAAAGGAGTTTCCAAGAGCTCAAGCATCGGTTGACAACCGTACCGGTGTTGACGATTCCATCAAGACCTGGAGGCTATGAAATATATAGCGATGCTTCACTAAAGGGGCTAAGCTGTGTGCTAATGTAACATGGAAGAGTGGTTGCCTACGCGTCCCGACAGCTGAGACCGCATGAAATGAACTACCCGACCCATGATCTAGAATTAGTGGCAATCATCTTTGCTTTGAAAATCTGGAGGCATTAGTTGTGTGGCGAGAAGTTCCAGATTTACACTGACCACCAGAGCCTAAAGTATCTATTTTCCCAAAAGGAACTGAATATGAGGCAGCGTCGATGATGGAACTGCTTAAGGATTATGATTGCGACATACTGTATCACCCTGGGAAAGCGAATTGAGTCGCGAATGCACTCAGCCTAAAATCGAGCATCGCTTGTCTATTGGTGAAAGGGTGGTCGTTATTCGAGAACTTAAGGGATTCTGAGTTCAGATTGGAAGTCTGTCAGTTATCTAGTTTGATAGCCACATGAGAATAGAACCTGAGATCCAGGAAAGGGTAAAAGCCTTGCAGCATACGGATCAGAAATTCAGAAAATCCTGAAAATAGGCGCGACAAAAAGGAAACCAGAGTTCCAAGTATTGGAGGATGGAATTTTGAAATTTCGAGGGCGTTTATGCGTTTCGAAGGACGAAGAGCTTAGAGAAAGGATTTTATTAGAGGTTTATAGGAGCAGTTATAGTATCCACCCAGGAAGCACAAAGATATATCAAAACTTGCGTCAACATTACTGGTGGAATGGGATGAAAGTGGATGCAGCCAAATACGTGGCAAGGTGCTTGGCATGCCAGCAAGTGAAAGCACAACATTGTAAAAGTGGTGGATTATTACAGCCGTTAGAGATTCCCGAATGGAAATGGGAGCACGTAACGACGGATTTTGTGATGGGACTCTTAAAGAGCCAAAGAGGCCACGATTCTATTTGGGTAGTTGTGGACAGGTTGACCAAGTCTGCACACTTCCTTCCTGTGTGAAAGGATTTCGCGATGAATAGATATGCCGAGTTGTATATGTGGCAGATAGTGAGACTACACGGAGTACCCGTGATAATCACATCAAATAGAGACCCCAAGTTCACAGCAAACTTCTGAAAAAGTTTTCAGGATGCCATGGGGACTCGACTGTAATTTGCTATGGCATACCATCCACAAACGGATGGGCAATCGGAGAGGACGGTTCAGACGCTCGAGGACATGTTGTGAGCATACGTAATAGACTTCAAAGGTGGATGGGAGGATCAACTGCGTTTGGTGGAGTTTGCATATAATAACAGCTATTAGTAGAGAATTCAAATGGCACCGTTTGAAGTGCTTTATGGAAGAACTTGCAGAACCCCGATTTGTTGGAACGAGGTTGGAGAAAGAAGTATCACAGGCCTAGAGTTAGTAGAGCAATCGGTGGAAGGGTAAAGATAATTCGGGATAGACTGAAGACGGCACAGAGTCGTCAAAAGAGTTATGCGGATAAACGGCGTAATCCTTTGGAGTTTCAAGTAGGCGATCATGTTTTCCTTAAGGTGTTGCCAATGAGAGGATTATCCCGGTTTGGAAAGAAAGGAAAAATGAGCCCAAGGTACGTAGGTCCATTTAAAATTCTGGAGCGGATTGGGACCTTAACCTACAGACTCGCCTTACCGCCTAATCTATCCTAAGTGCACAACGTCTTCCATGTGTCTATGCTACGGAAGTACGAACTGGACCCGACGCATGCGCTGGACTACGAAGTTATAGAAGTGAATGTAGAGTATCTTACGTGGAAAAGCCGATTAGGATTGAAGACCGGAAGGAGCAAATTCTGAGGAATAAAACGATTCCATTAGTCAAAGTTGTTTGGAAGCACTATGGAACCGAAGGCGCTACATGGGAAAACAAGGAAACGATAGGGCGTCAATATCCCCATTTGTTTGAGTAACGGGTTTAATGTAAATTTCAGGGACGAAATTTTTGTAAGGGGGAAGAGTTGTGACATTCTGATTTTCCTGTCATTTCAAGACTCATTAATGAGAAAATATCTAACGATGTATTTAGTCGTATCTCGCTCGGATTTGATCAATCTTGAGTTGACAGACCAAGAGGGAAAGCCTAACGCGAGACAATGTATGTGGACCTAGGAAACTTGAATAGGAAATGGTGCTTTGACCATAAAGATTGTTGAGGGGACATTTAGAGCCATAAAAGGTCGATCTAAGAATGATTAAGGAATGCATTGCTAGCGTTACATGATTAGAGCGCGGGTGATGTTGCTTAACCAATATATAATTTGTAAATTTTCCTAAATCGAACAGTGACGATTGAGACCATCGGAAATAGTGATAAACCCTCACAATTACATGACAACCAAAGTCTCCATGAATTGACGAACCCTAATTGTGCTATGAATCACAGGGTCGATACGCGTAACGTCTGCAACAGCCGCTCATCAGTTCGGGATAAGCTGGAATCACATTGGATAGAGAAATGATTCAGAAACAAGTCTTGAAATTCAAAAATGGAGAATCAAGAGTTCCAACATTATAATTGGATTGGCTGTTGCCTTATCGAAGAAAATTGGAATTAGAAAAAATGAGTTCCGGACGTCGAGAGTAAAATTACCATTTTGCCCCCAAGCCTTAGCTTTGCCTTAATAATTGGACAAGGGCATTTTGGTCATTAAAGCCCCATTATAGATGCCGAAAATTGAAGGAAATGAGAGCCATTGGATGAGCAATTAACTGACACATGGACAAGTGTCAAAGGATTAGGCTATGATGTTGATAGAGTCACCTTTTAACCTATCATTCAACCTAGTTGACTCTCAAAATTGTGCATATACCCCTCTTCTTCCTTCATTGTTTCAAAACCACCATCACCATATCCATCTTCAAGCTTTTCATCTTCTTCTCCTTCTTCACGCCGGGAAGCTTGCCACTCGACCAGCTTTGCCTGTCGGATTCACCACCGTCGACCGCCATTTTCGGTGACTCCCAGCCATCGAGCCGACCTCCTATTGCTTCCTCATCCTCTTGCTGATACTTTCCAAGTGGAAGCAAGCCATTTGACTCAATGAGGAGCTCCGGCTGGCCAATCTCCCAAAAGTCAACTGAAACTGTCGCACCTGGAGGTAAGCCACGATTTAGGCTTCGTTGAACCCCGAAACCTTTGAATTTTTTGACCAAATTTTGTGAACATTTAGGGGACTTGAAGACTGAGTTGTGATAAAAAGTTTGGAGGAATTTGATGGAGTTTTGACCTCAAATGGATCTTGTGTTTAAAGGGCTAGAACTGATCGGTTGAAGGCCCGGAGGCACCGGCGCCGTTCAAAGACTTTCCGGCATCGCCTAGGCTTAAAATTTTCAGTGAGACCTTCTAACCCTTAGAACTACATGTTAGCAAGTAGATTAGTGATTAAATTGAGGATTTAAGTTGATTTAAGGGATGAATAGTTGGGATATGCACAGAACCAAAAATGTCCTATTTCGGTTCTGTGCACACTGAATCTGTGGGGGGCTGGTGGTGTTGAAATTGAGCTCCAAATTCACCGTTGAGAAGTGTGAGGATGTTAATTGATAGGTCTATAAAGTGTATGTTTAGTGGGGTGACGATTTGAGCAAGAAAAATTGATGATTGGATGAATTTACTTAGGTTGCGCGGCGGACTTGATCTTGGATCATTAGAACCGAACCCTTGAGATGCTTGAAAGAAGACTTGTATTGAATTAAGCTTGAGGTAAGGAGATTCTAAACCTTTGATAGGAGGATTGGACTCGATTGGGCGAATTGTGTGCGAATTGATTGATTCTTGGAGGTTCATAAGGTGATTGTTTAATGTACGTCCTAAAAAGATATAGAGGACTTGATTGTTTGATAATGTTTGTGTCATGAATTGATTGTCGCATTTGCATGTCAAATTTAATTGTCTCGCATGCCATGAATGTGTCGTTTGTCGCATGAGTTGGCATTCAAACGTGTGCTATGAAATGAAATGAACTTATGGCATGTTTGAGAAGTTGTGACACCCTGATGCGTTGAGACGCGGGGTTGTGTGAATGGATGCCCTGAAGCGCTGAGGTGCGAGGTTGGAATTGAATGGCATCTTGAGGCGTACGAGACGCGGGGTTGAGAAAGCCATAGTCCTAATACGTTAAAACGCGGGGCGGAGTTGAGATGTGTCGACACAGGCTTGGATTGAGATTGAAAACCTAATATGTTTACGCGGGTTTGTCAATGAGACGGTCTGATGCGTTTACGTGGACTGACACGCCCCGCGCCCTGGGCCCGAGCACGCGACTCCCTACAAGCAAACCAAGATATCTCTCGATGTCCCAGGATCAACACATAAGTCGAGAGACGTGTTATATATAAACACGCGGAAGCGACAATGTAATAATTCCTCCGTACAACTATAAAGTGGGACTTGGATAGCGAGAACTTCATAATACATAATATCCGAAATTTCATATAAAAGCATAGCAACTAGATCCACCAGGGAGACGGGGTAATACAAAGAGGTCCATCACCCATTAAAGGAAATAGGCATCGGGGTCGCCGTCAAAAGTCGGATTAGAATACCAGAAGCTCCTAAGATGAACTGCTGGAGTCATCAGTCTCCTCTGCCTCCTTGGCACGTACTCCGAGAATGTCTCTAAGCAAACCTCTACGGTGTCCTTCATGGTCTCGTCAGCGGACGGCTCCACCAGGTCATCCTCTGTAGTTCGACCACTATGACCTCCTTAGTATCCTCCAAGGTCGGGGTCCTCTCAGGTCCGTTCCTTGAACCGGCAACTAACCCCTTAGTCTGCTCTAAATCCCAGGTGGGATGACACCAACTAGGGACGACTCCTTAGGGCACCTCAGTAGGCTTCAGAGGCCCTATAGAAACATCCCCAACCTTCCGGAACCAGGCCTCATACCTATGAGGCTTCCAGCTACTCCCATTCTCGTCTACCCATACTACTGTACACTTTCTGACATAAATGGTTCCCTGCCCATCAGGGAACTCATCAAAATAGACAGATATCTCCTTGGGGTCTCTAAATCTGATAGGCCACTTCCTCAGGACCTAGGATCTGTAAAAAGGGGGTCCTACAATGGGGTGAGATTTACATCTCAGTAAGGTGGATCATAACCTTAGGTTAAGCCGACAGTCCGCTTGGACAATCATAAATACTAGCATTTCACACAAATAAACATGCGATGCATTCAATTATCGTTACAACATACAGATGTCAGGCATGCAGTCATGGCATCATAACGCATCCAGATGATCATGCACAAATTGCCATACCACATCACCACTTCCACCCTTCAAACTGCCTCATTCTCATGCCCGCATTTAGAACGCCTCAAACTTGATCCGCGTAAACGCATTAGACCGTCATTGATAACCCGCGTAAACGCATCAGGTTTCAATGTTATTCCAGGCCAGTGTCGACACATCACAACTCCGTCCCGCGTTTCAATGCATCAGGACTATAGCTTTCTTAACCCCGCGTCTCATACACATCAAGGTGTCATATAACTCCAACCCCGCGCCTCAGCGCCTCAGTATATTCCTCACACCACCCCGCGTCTCATACGCCTCAGGGTACTACCATGTCTCAGCCATGCCAAAGTTTCAATTCAATTCACACACATAATGCAATGTGCAACTCAAGCACAAATCATACACTTATGGTATGCAAGACGATCAATTGTCATTCCCACATTGTAGTCATTTCAAAACACAAACATTGACACACATTCAAATCCTCTGTACCGTCCTAAGACGCACAATGAACAATCACCTTAAAAACCCTTCAAGGATCACCCAAAAATTCACTCGACTCGCCCAATTGAGTCCAATCTTCGTATCATAGCTTTAGGGTTCCCTTACCTCAAGCTTAATGTCACAAAATCTTTCTCCTAAGCACCTCAAGAACTCGATCCAAGCAGTCTAAGAACAATTCCGCCGTGCAACCTATTGAAATTTCATTCAACCGTCAATTTCTCTTGCCCAATCACCAATCCATGGACCACAAACCTTAATGACATATCTCCCAATATCCTAGCATGTCTCATTGATGAATTTGAGACTCAAATACAACCAACAGCCCTCACAAAATCAGTATGCATAGAACCAAACCGGGCTATTTTTGGTTCTGTGAATATCGCTATTATCCAGCTCTTAAACTACTTAAAATCCATCATTTATTCACTAACCTACTTGCGAACATGTAGATCTAAGGGTTTAGGAAGCTTGCCGAAGATTTGAGGCCAAGTCGTCGCTAGAAACTCCTTGAATATCACCAGTTTTCCTTAGTCCCCAAACCAGTAGTTCTGGCCCTTCAAACACAAGACTCATTTCCATCAAATTAACCCGAACAAAAGTTTTATCGATCCCAGGGGGTGCAAATGTACGGTTTTGTAGAGTGGCAGTACCACAGCTCACCATATGAGTCCCCTAGATTTTCACAAAATTTGGTTGAAAAACTCTAAAGTTTCGGGGTCCTAAGAGGCCAGAAACGTGACTTACCTCTGGTTGTGACGATTTCCGTCGACTTACGAGAGATCGGCTGGCCGAAGCTCTTCGGTGGGTCAAACGACTTGCTTCGAATTCGAGGATGTCAGTAAGAGGTCGAGCAAGGTGTGGATAGTTGGCTCGGTGGCAGCGAATAGGAGGGGCATAATCAATCGGTAAGCAGAAGAAGAAGAGGAAGAAGATGAAATTCTCAGTTTGGTGGGTTGATGGTTGGCCAAGTGAGGGGTGAGAGAGAGAGAGAGAAAGCTATATGGAAGTCTCACAAGTCAACAAGGGTTGAATGGTAGTTGGAAAAGTGGATATGTCCATTCATGGCCTAATCTAGTGACACTTGTCCAAGGTGTCATTCAAACTCATCCAATGGCCATGATTCTCTCAAATTTTCGGCAGCCTTAGGTGTGAATTAAAGACCAAAATGCCCTCGTCCAATTGTATAAGTAAGGCTAGAGCTTGAGGGGCAAAATGGTAATATTACCTTTGACGTCCGGAACGTCATTTTTCTCATTCCAATAGTCTTCGATAAGGCGATGGCCAATCCAATCATGACGTTGGAATTCTTGATTCTCCATTTTCAATTTTCAAGACTCGTTTCTGATCGTTTTCTCTATCAGACGAGTTTTCAGCCTATCCCGAACCGACGGGGGGCTTTTGCAGACGTTACGCGTATCGACCCTGTGATTCATATCACATTTAGGGCTCGTCAATTAATGACGACTTTGATTGTCATGTAATTGTGAGGGTCTATCACTAGTTCCTATGGTCTCGATTGTCAACGTTCGATTTAGGAAAATTTTGTAAATTATACGTTAGTTAGGCGGCATCACCCGTGCTCCAATTGTATTACGCTAGCAATGCATTCCTTAATCGTTCTTAGATCGGCCTTTTGTAGTTCTAAACGTCCCCTCGACAATCTTTATGATCAAAGCGTCATTTCCCATTCAAGTTCCTTAGGTCCACGTACCTTGTCTCGCGTTAGCCTTTTCCTTTTGGTTAGTCTACTCAAATTGATCAGATTCGAGCAAGATATGACTTAAACACATTGCTAGATACACTTCTCATTAACGAGTCTGAAAATGACTAGAAAATCAGAATGTCACACGAACCGAGCTTAAGGCGTTCTAAATGCGGGCATGAAAGTGAGGTAGACTGGAAGAATGGGAGGTGTGACTTGGCATGGCAATCTGTACTTAATTCCAATGATGTGGAATAATGCCACGACTGCATGCTTGACATTCCTATGTTGTTTATTGACAGTTGAGTGCCTCATGTGATTATTTGTACAAATTGGTTGTGGTTGCATTTGTCTGAGTGTACAGTCAGCCTAACTTAGGGCTAGGACCTACCTTACTGAAATGTAAATCTCACCCCGTTGTTGGACCCTTTTTTTTTTAAATCCTAGGCCTTGAGAATGTGGCCAATCAAGTTTGGTGACCTAAAGGAGATGTTAGTATATTTTGAGGAGTTCCCTGACGGACAGGGGACCATTTATGTTAGGAAGTGCACGGCCGTCTGGGTTGATGAGGGTGACAGTAGCTGGAAGCCTCATAGATATAAGCCCTAGTTCAGGAAGATAGGGGGCGTTTCCACGGGGCCATTGAAGCCTACTGAGGTACCCCGTGGGGTGATCCCTATTTGGTGCCATTCCACTCGGGATTCAGTGGAGGTCGAGGGGTCAGTTGCTAGCTCGAGGAATGGCCTTGAGAGGATCCCAACCCTGGAGGACACCAATGAGGTTATAGTGATCGAGGCCATCGAGGATGACTAGGTAGAGCCATCAGCTGACGAGACGATGGAATACACCATGGAGGTTTGCTCGAAAATCTTCTCGGAGTACGAGCCTACTGAGGAGGCTGAGGAGGAGACTGACTACTCTAGTAGCTCGAAATAGGAGTTTCTGTTTCTAGTCTAATATTTTGATGGTGACCTCGATGCCCGTTTCTTTTTGAGATGATGATGGCCCTCTTTTGCACTTACCATGTCACCCCTTCTAACCAACAAGTCTAGTTTGTCATGCTTTTGTATGAACGTTTGAGAACTTATATATATCTTTTAGTATCCTCGTTATCCAGGTCCCTTTTTATTATTGTACGGAGGAGTTTGTTTAGTATCGTTTCCGCGTGCTTTCTATGCGTTATATCTCTCGACTCATGAAAATCTTGGGACCTCGAGAGAAGAGTTTATGCTTGCAGGGAGTCGCAAGCTCGTGCACGGGGCGCGAAGCGTGACAATTTTCATAACTTATTGAGTAGGAAAAACGATTTACCCTTTGATGGGTAAAATCATCATTTTGAAAAAAAAATGAGATTAAAAAATCCAGGCATAAGAGTTTGTTACTTGACTGACCCTAATTCTTATCTTAGCCTTTCGACTTATCTCACATGCAAAGTAGGATTGAATTACCCCTAAAGGACAGAACTGTCATTTTTCAGAAGAATGGATAAGAAATCCCAAAAATGAGATTAACCAGTTGTCTATGGTTAATTCTCACTTTTTGGAAATTTCTAGAGTGACTGGAAGTTTCTTTGAATTTCCTAATTTTTTTGGGATTTTTCTAACATTTTTTTAAGAATTTTTTAGGATTTTTTTTGATTTTTTTATTGTTAAAATTATTTTTGGATTTTTTATTAAAAATATTATTCGGACCGAGTCGACCCAACCCACTTGGATCGAATACCCGGCCCAAACCTAGACCCTCGTGCACCGACCCCCAAAACGACGTCGTTCGTCCTTTTTGTTTTGTTTTGTTTTGTTTTTTCTAATTTTTTTAAACCTTTTTGGATTATATGAAAATCTAATATCTGATCATACAATCCCAACTCACCCAAGTGGTTAAGCCACTACCCTCGGATCAGCATATTAAAATCTACGGTCAGGATCATGCGGTGACTAATCCTACGCCGTCCGATCAGATTACTAAAATCAACGGTTACGACTAGAAGACTAGACTCGATCTAGACCGTTCATTTACACTAACCTAAACGACGTCGTTCGACTACTTACCTAAACAACACCGTTTTCATATTTTTTTATTTTCCAATTATAAATTAATTTCCTAATATTTCTAATTATCAATCGAACGGCCATTAAAAATAGGACTCGATTAACCCCAGCCATCAAATCAATATGACTTAGCCTGCAGACTAACGGTCAAGCCGACTCGATACCTACATGGATCAATTACATGCTGCCACCTAAGACTCCTGACTCGTTGACTCGCCGCATCAGACCGATTGACATAAAACTAATCCCTTCGACTCGTCTACTCCGCTAGTTTCACATATATTAGAATCAGAGCGTTTTATTCATAGAATCAAACATAGACAAGCTCGAACTAGGTCGACTATGGCGACTTTAATCATGCGATTAGAGCATATCATGCCAATTTCTTCACAGATAAGCTTCGAATGAAGTTCGGGATACTTATCTTCAGGTCCGATTGATCTGGTTTAGGTTAGCTTGAGTTAGGGAAACTTCAACAGGCTTAGTAATGGCGAAGGGATTTTCGATGCTCAGACGAGAGGGATTATGCAAAATTGACACAAAAACTAATTGTGACCAAGCTTTAAATAGTTAAGGAACAAAACGCCTACTATAATTGCAAGAAACAAGGTTGGAGGCGAGATCCGCCATTGATGCATAGTAGAGAGTTTGAAGAAGAGAACTACATGTTCTTGATGTCTACTAAGGTGAGACTGGTGGCGATCATTTCCTGGGAGCTCAGACCACATTCTGGTAACACTCACAAGCTTCGGTTTGGCCTAGTAAAGCCTAACGAGTGCTTCACCGAATCGAGCTCCAACCTTCAATGATGGGGATGGAAGGTGAGATATCTCTCTCTTCTTCTCACTCTCTCTATTATGTTCCCCTTTCGAACGGAATCAACCTCCTCCCTTTAAGAAATTCCTCATTTTTGGTTATATCCCCCCTCGAAAATTTGGTCGTTTGGGAGAGGGTGAGTCAGTGACTTTCACATGTGCAATCACGTGCGAAATGGTCACCGACTGTTGACACCCGATTTTTGTATTAGCCTTTTTTCGGTTTAGTTTGAAAAATCACAAAAAAATCTGTAAATAGTCAAAAAATTGCAAAATCAACTTTGGTGGCCTTGGCCAATCCCAAGGAGCCATTTTTTACCAAAATTTGTTTTTTGTCATATTTTTCACACTTTTCAGTATTTTTCGAAAATAGAAAAATACTAAAAAAATCAATAAAAATATCATTTGAGCTCACAAAAATATGAAAAAAATAGTATATATTTTTATTTTAATTTCCTTGTATTTTTTACCTAATAAAAAGTCCAAATCCAAGTTCAATTTTATGTGTTCTTTTGTTACGTGTATGATTGAATTTGATTAAAAAAATATCAATTGAGTTTTTTAATTTGCAATTTCAGCATTTTTAGAGTCTTGACATTCAATCTAATTGTCCTTTATTACAGTTTAGCCCAATTATTTGCACAAATTGCTCCATTGCATGAATCGGGCAAAATTGCATACTTTATTGCAATTTAGTCCTTGAATTTGAGCATAATTGAAATAACTTTCAATTCAAGGGCTACATTTACCAATTGAAGCCACGGCTAAACGTATTTCACCATTCTGAATCGATTGGCATAGGCCCTTTGGTCCAATTTGATCATTTGAGCCTCCAATTTCATAATTTTTCCAATTGAAACTTAAGGAAAATTTGGGATTTTATAGATATTGACATGAACTTTTGGACAAAATCACATTTTTGGATAATATTCATGTACTAAGTTCAATTTTGAGCTTTAATTGTAGAAATTCTCCATCAAATTGTGATTAATTTCAAAAATCAAGTTAGAATTGGTTCTGACCGGTCAGACCGGTTGAACCGGTCTACTACAGTGTCATCTTCTTCCCCAAGCTTCCGCGCAGATGAACAGTACGTGATGAATTTTGATAGCAAAATTGACCGACCAATCGACTACAATTGAAGAAGCATTGGTGGGGGTTTAATTCTTCAAACTATTCCCCATTGATTGGCATCGGAATTACGGCTGATGATCGCCGGAGGGGGATGAAATCGACTGGTCAAACTTCATAGTTGCCAAAAGTCAATGAAGCCACACTTAGCTCAAATCCGTGCCGAATTCGCGTGAGATTAAACCGACCGGAGAACCAAGCGGAGCTAGACGGAATGCCCATCATCCCCGACGCCGTCTGAATCTAAAAGTATGTGGCCTCACGTTCGATTCAAGTCGGTATACACTTGACCGTCCGGTGCCAAAAATTTGAGGGTGATATATAGCCTTTGGAGGCTTTCTAGAAGGAGAGATTAGTTCATTCTGTTGTTGCAGGAAAACAGAATAGAGAGAGAGTAGAGAGAAGGAGGGGGAGCTCGCCTTCCATCGCCATTATCGAAGGTTTGAGCTTGAATTTGCAGAGCACCGGTTAGGCCTTTTCAATCTAAAGCAAAGCTCATAAAGGTTGTCAGGAGGTCGCCCAAGCTTCAAGGAAGCAATCGCCGCTGGCCGCGCGGCCTGAAATCATGAGAACAGGTGAGTCAGAACTTCGAGCTTCTCACTGAGCATCAATGGCGGATCTTGTCTCCGGCCTTAATCTTTGCATTTAGTGTATGCGTTTTGTTCCCCAAGCATCACTGGCCATCATCGCATCTTCATTTTGCATTGACTTTGCTTAAATACTTCGAATCGAGTCTCCAAACTCAACCTTCATTGCCGATCACTGTTCAACATCTCCTAGCCAAATCTAGGTCATGCGAGCTCAATCGAAGGTCCAGGTAAGTTTTCTAAACTCACTTAGAAGCGATCATGTGAATGAATTGGCTTGACATGCTCTATGTTGCTTGATTAGTGTAGCCATGGTTGAAATGGTTATAGCTCGATTAATCTAGTTATTTTTAATAATTGCGTTTGATTCTGAGATATGTTACTCGTGACATTGAGACGAGTCGACTGACGCTGATCTTGCTCGATTTCGTCGAGTTTTCACTGTTGGATCGTTGCCGGAGGCCGTCGGCCATTCATTGAAAATGAAGGATGCTCCGCGAGGAAGACGATGATGTGGCGATCAAAATGGGCAACATGCTGACATGGCGCCGACATGGTATGCCGCGTCAGCTGAGTCGTTAGAGTTTGGTTTGAATATGTTAGATGAACGAATGGTTTAGGTTGTGCCACGTGTTGGCTTGGTGACCGTTCGATCGGTTTTATAAATTATGTTAATAAAAATCGAATTTTCTAAAATAAAGAAAATATATAGTTTGATCGAACGGTCGAGGAGTAACCGAGTCGTTTGATTGTGACCGTAGATTTAAGTAATCAGATCTGACGGCTGAGGGGTAGTCGGCTTTTGATTTGAGCCGTAGGTTTTAGTCAACAGATCCTGAGGCCGTGGATTAACCATATGATTCAATAAGAACGTCGGATTAAATTCGAATAATCAAAAAACAAAAAAAGTGAAACGGTGTGGTTTTGGCGTGGTAGGTTGCATGGGTCTGGGTATCCAACCCGAGTGGGTCGGGTCAACCCGGTCCGAATTATTTTTTTATTAAAAAGATCAGAAAATCATTTTTAAAAATGAAAAAAAATCAAAAAAATCCTACAAAATTCTAAAAATGTTAAAAAATCCTAGAAAATTCCAAAAAAATGTGGAAAATAGTGGAAAAATCCTAGACATTCCAAAAATTATCAAAAATTGAGGAATGACCACAGACAACTGGTCAATCCTATTTTTGAGATTTTCTTATCTGTTCTTCTGAAAATTGACGATATTACCCTTTAGGGGGAAATCGCTCTTGCCTTGTATATGTGATAGGTCAATAATGCCAAGATAAGAATTAGGGATGGTTAGGCGATCAATTCTTATGCTTGGGTTTTCAAATTTCATCCTTTTCTTGAAAATGACGATTTTACCTCTCAAAAGATAAATCGTCTTTCCTATTCGAATCGAGCTGTGGAAATTGCTCAAAATTAGGATTTGGGTCTGGTGGTTGATCAATCCTTTTGTTTGGAATTTTCACTTCTCATCACTTTTTAAAATGACGATTTTACACTTCAAAGGGTAAATCGCTTCTAAAATTTTAGAAAAATTCTAGAAATTTTTGAAAAATAAGAAGTGGATTGGTTTGGCGACCAATCCTAGTTCCACCATCTTTTCACTCCATATGTTGATAAATTTGCCCTTCTTGGGCAAATTATCCCAAAATTCTTCAAAATTAAGATTTTGCCCCTCAAGCGTAAATCATGCCAAAAATATTCCTGAGCCTTGATTGATATTTCTCTAAGCTAATAGGACCTTACTAGGGATGCCACGTTGCCTTCATGTGATTTATTCGCACGTTTTGGATCCTTGATTTGCGCATTCATTTTATTGATTGTGAGTGTAAGGATAGCCACTCCTATTTGCATGAACTCCTAACTTTAGGGTTCGTGCCTCATTCATTTGCATGAAATATTAGATTAGACAAATTATTCAACTTAGGCACCGAAAGTGCGTCAACTCTGACAGTTGGCTTAATAAAGTCCCGATCCTATTTCTCTGATTTTCGCAGAATTGAATAAAATGCTCCGAACTTTTGATAGGATTTTCAATTATATCCTCCACAGAATGATTGGTGGCGACTCCTTGGCATGTACAAGTATCACATGTCACCATACCGCACCGAAAGTCGACCACGTATATCGCTATTGCGACTTGGGTAACGGGCCTTGGGAGAGGCCCGCGTCGGATCAGAAGGGACGACCCATTAACTCTCTCCACTCCATTGGAAAGGGTCGCAATAGACTGGCGACTTCGTTGGGGAATTATTCCAAATCAAAATCTCTAATTAGGAATTTTAGAGGACTTGAGTCGATTAAAAGGTTGATTGGTTTATTTAACCCTGTTTTTTGCGGATGCTCTCAAAGGTAAGGTACGTGTCCTAACCATTATGTTAATTATTTTTACAGATTGGAGAAAAGGGGTGGAGTGTTTGCTGACATTTTTCATGTAGGATGGAGTTGGGATTGCATGTTTATTTTTACGCCTATACTGAAGAGGTGTTTGATACAAACTGTTGTGCATGATATTGCATTGTGATAATCACGACACATCTCACACACTGACGGTCAAACCTCGAGTACAAGCACCTTTAGGTTACCTTAGATAGGGAAATGGTACGAAAGGATCTCGTGTTTGATGGCACTTGAGACTTTCGTGTTTATTCCCGCTCACGATCTAAATTGGTGATATCTAGGCCTCTTGGGTGGGTACTGTTAGGAAGGAATCTGCCATATTTGGATCATGGGAGCCGGAGCCATAGGTTCCTCACCTGATTTTATTTTTAGAGTACATTCTCACTCGTCTCATGCGCATGTTGTGGAAGGTTGGTATACCTAAAACCACCCATTGTTACCAAGGAATACTTCATGTTTCCTAAGGTTTTGGTTGGTAAGGCATTTGCTTTTGATGTATTTCCTTACTCCCTGTTTTATAGTATGTTCATGTGTTGCATATCATTCACGTCTACAGGCATTGCATATATTCTGAAATCATTCTAGTGACTGATTGAAATAACGATGATGGGGGATACGATGTCGCTATTTCTTAGAAGTTCGACGGAGTTGGTAACCTTCGAATATCTAAGGAAAGTCACTCGTCTTGGGTCGAACACAAGGTTACATTTTACTAAGTTTGAACATGGTCAAGAGCTTACTGGGCGTAAACTGTAATATGCTGAAGATTGCCAGACTAGTTACTATGTCGATAACCTTAGGTTTAAGCGACAGGCGGACGAGATGTTCAAACACCATCTAGAGGTGAAAAGGCAATATCACAACAGCTTAGCTACAGAAGCATACGCCTGCCAAAAAGAGGAACGTCAAGCTAAGGAGAACCAATCGGTGATCTCTTTTTGGGGAAAGAAAAGATGCCCTGCAACTAAGATAAAGCCAAGGTGTATCATACTAAAAAAGATAAAATCCAAGAAGACCCCTGAATTCATTATACCATGGACTAGAGAATAACTGGAAGAACTAAAGCATCTCAACCAACCTACTGAAGACTATCCTTCACATTCTAAGGAACACTCAACTAAGGGAGAAGTCCTGATTACCGAGCCGTATCTTGAAGAGGAGCAAGATAAAGATGTAATTAAGGAGAAAACCCTAATGGACTATCACCCCAAAGAAGATTAGATCTTAGGGAAGGATAGTTTAGATCCCACATTTCATTGGTCTTTTATGGCTTTCTTGTTTTAGAATAAACCTGACTGGTATTTTCCCCCTCTCGAGACCCTTTTCGATCTCTCTATTATAACATATCCTTTTTGTAATAAGGAATTTCATCTGTTATATTCACAGTTGATGTTTTGACCAATAGAATGTGACATTGTTATCTCCTTTAGTCACTAAGATGATGTTGACTAATTGCATACTTCACTTCTTTGAAATTTAAATTAGACCTTGAGTCGGGTCTTTCGTACCTGAGAAAGACTCTAATTTCCATTTCATTAATTGGAATATGCAATTAAACTATATGCATATGTCATGACATTAGCATGATCACATGTTTAAAGTAATCTTTGGCTATTGATTTTTCAAAATCATTTGCATATTTTAAACTTGATGGGAAAGAATGACATCCAAGTGTTCGAGATCCCTCGGGTTGAGCTCATAATCTGTTGGGATAGCATGGGTGAAGCAAGCCAAAAATACGCCAGATTGCGGCTAGGATATCTGTTGGACCTACTGAAAATTGAATGTCCACCTGCCTTTATCCAAGCCATGGCACTCTATTGGGATCCAATCGCTACGACGTTCTACATGGAAGGAATGGAGGTTACCCCTACCTTTGAAGAATATAGCGCCATTATTGGAGTTGAGTTCACTCACTTATTAGTCCAACCTCCTATAGAGTTCGAGCCTTCGAGTCAACTAGCTGAATTCCTAGATACAAACTTCAATGAAATCAAAACAGGCACCAAAAGTAATTCTGGACGAGTTTCCTATCCTTTCTTCTATATAGGTTTCCCAACGTCCTTGCTACCAAATGAACTAAGTCTGGTAGAGCTTTTGTCTTGGCATTCTTTAGTTTTGTCCTATTTTCGATTTTGTCTGTAACTTTTGACCCTATCATGGCTGTAGTGGTCAAATAAGTCTGTTATGGGTGAGATTACTCTAACCTTATCCTCGCTGAAACCTTCCTCTCCCTCAACCATTTTGGGAAAAATAAGAAAGGAATTTTTAGAGCCTCGAGTAGTCTCTTGTACTTGTGGTTTACATCCCATGTAAAATAATTTCATATCCGTATGGGTTTTACTGAGATTAGCTCTGATGCCCATCCTCTTAGGACTTTTGTCAAAACTCATGCACGAATTCCTAAGTTCAATTTTAAAGAATGGAATGAATTTCTTAGAACTCTAAAATCAGAACAACTCCGACGGCAGCTTAGATGACCAACATTGAGTAAAGTCATACTCGCATGCAATGATGAAGATCCAGTCCCCTTCTTAGGATTCACAGGCGCCATCGCATATTATCTAAGGAGGGTTATCCGACAGTTTGGAGCATTGCAGGAGATTCCTTCATTGCCACAACCAAGTATTTTCTCGTTTGACTTACCAAGAGAGATCCTCAAAGGGGAGAAGAAGAAGCAATTCGAAGTTAAGGTGGAGTCCATCATACGCTCTTCGAAAGACTCCCAGACGGAAGACATAGAATGGTCAGATGATATGATTCATGAGGTGAATACTCACAGAGCTTCTATAGAATACATCCGACGCTTTGAGGCGATCAGACGCAGCTTTGTCGAGTCTTATGTATTTGAATACATCGTGCTGTACATGCCTGAAGTGGAGCAGTATATACCTGAAGACATGGGATCATCGTCATATTCGGGAGATGAGAAATCTCAGACTGAAGAACCCGATCTTTGTTGGGACAATGAGGGTACCTTAGACCTCAAATGCCCTAGGCTTGGATAAACTATTCTGTCGAGTGTAAAACGTGTGAACATTATGATGTTTTCTTAGCATTTGGATACTCATTTTATTAAATGTTACCTCTGGCACGCGTGTATGAGCATAAACGTGTTTTGTTGATGCATCAAAAACTATCGTCGAAGATTGCGATTTCTTTAATTTCATGAATTCTCTTGACTAATGATTGAAAGAACTGCTCACGTGAGACTAAGGCTCACAAGGTAGTCATTTTTCTCATTTATCAATAGAAAACATGCAATTGAAGGAATCCAGTACTTTACTTATTTGTCCTAAAGAGATACTTATTTTGTATTTTCAAATAAACATGTATTCTCTGATCACGGAATTACCAAGACATCATTTCCGTACTTGACTTAATATGAGGATGGAACAACAGGAATTGACTCCACGAGTGGGCATGTTAGAGACCCAGATGACTACTATGACTACCATGATGGCTGAAATTAAGGCCATGTTAGCCACCCAAGCTAGACAGATGGCAGTGCCTGACCTAAACGACTCAGGTCAATCCTCAATACCTAATACGACCGATAAAGGGACGACTGAAGGTACCCAACATGTCGTAGAGGACATTCGTGTGCCAAATATCCAGTCACAACTAAAGATCCCTCTTGTTGTTATTAACCTCGAGAAGGAAGAGAAAGGAAAAAACACGATGATGATTGAAGCCAAGGCTAATAGAATAGCCAAGATTGAAGAGTGCTTAAGCAGTCAGGGTCACGAGTTAGCCCGTTTTGACAAGATATCTCCATTCGCCAAAGTAGAAACTCCTTCGGACTAGAAAAAGCTGGATTTCGTGAGAAAATACAACTGGACAAGCTGTCCACGTACTCACGTCAAATATTATCTGTGCAAGATGGCGCACTATTCTGACTATATTCCCATTCTGATGAATACGTACCAAGAGAGTTTTGCTGGCGCCGCTCTAGCTTGATTTATTGAATTAGACTTGGATGATTACGACGGATGGGAGGATTTTGCTGAAGATTTCCTCAGGTAGTATAAGTTTAACATGTCTACTACCTTGACAAGGGAAAATCTATTGTGAACAGTAAAAGGAAGAAGCGAAACAATCAGAACATATGCCTAGAGGTGGCGTGCTTTGGCAATTCAAGTAAAATCGCCGATCTCGGAAGATGATTTAATTGACTTGTTTTTTAAGGCACTTCCCTATGAGTACTTCGACAGATTAAACACCTCAAGATGCCAAACTTTCACACACCTGATAAAGGTGGCTAAAAGATTGGAGTGGGCTTTGAAAGAAAGAAGGCCACACGAAATTTTGACAAGAAAGCAATATCCTGCGAGAAAAGAAAGAGAGGCTGGAGTTGACATAGCATTTGTGTCGGATTTCCCTAAACCCAAGGTGTTCACTAATTCCACTCAGGCAAAAAGAAGATCATCATGATCAATGTCTAAAGAACAAGAGCCCAAGAAGAGGCGACTTCCAAAGCAATTCTCTCAACTTTCCAAGTCATTATCTAAGTTGCTCCTGATGTTATTAGAGCAACACTTGGTGGCAAAGGAACCTCCCAGAGCGAATCCGTTAAAATATCCTGATTTTTATGAAAGCCAGACTTACACCTATCATATGAATGAAAGAGGACACAATGTAGATAATTGCTACATCCTTAAGTTGAAGATTCAAGCTCTCATTGACAATCAAATTTTGAAATTCAATGATGTAACTCCAAACGTGCAAGAGAATCCACTCCTTGATCACTAAGCAGCTGGTACAATATTTGCTAATGAAGAAGAAAACCACATTGAGCTGAAGGTAGATGTACCTAAACTAACCAACATTCTGGCAATCACCTCGTCATACCCAAAAAAGGGAGAAGTGTCGGCTGAAAGAAAAAGGCTATGTATTGCCAAGATGATGAGCCTAGGGATAATATCAAGCATCACTAATGAGGAATTCGAAGGAATTAAGGCCTCAGTGAATCTAGAATGGAACCAGTTTGTGGTTGAAATCGAGCAAGGGAATATGTGGAATGCCCCACACGAAAGTCTAGTAGGCGACATAGAGCTAATTACCGAACCAAAAGAAGAGTTGACGAAGATGAACTAAAGGCTACCAAGCGAAGCCTGGCCGATTGTAGATTCGTAACTGAAGCACTAGAGAAAAGCGAAGTTGTAGATAATCTGAGCGAAGATTCAGGTAGGTACAAATTCAAAGTGAAATACTCTACTCCTCCTAGTTTCTTCTAGAGAATAGAGGATATCATACTCGATGGATAGGGAGGTTTGGATGATCCTGTTCAACTTGAAGTCCAGGAAGCGATGATAAAGCCTTTAACAGAAAAACCTGAATCATCACGTAACCGAGTGATATCAGAATATTTCCTACACATAGAAGAGCAAGTGAAAGATCTCTCGAAAGAGATGGAGGACATGTCATTTCAATTGACAACGTGTGGTCATCCTCACATGACAAATGACAAGCTTGACACCGAACAATATGTCAGGATGGATAAATTAATAGCCTAGTGGCAAAGCTTGATTGAACTATTTGAAAGAATAAGAAGACACTTGAAGATTGCAATGTTAGCTAAACCAAGTGATGTTGACAGATACTGCCAGTCGGAATATGAATAATCGCCTAAAGACTTGAGCGACACTGTGGCAATGATTGAAACTGCTACGACTATAGTGATTAAACTGAATGAACTTGACATCATAAGCTAAGAAGAGCATTGTTAGGTGAAACCTGTGGTAATTCATCTATCAAGAGATGAATCCGATGGTGAATCTGAACCAGAGATATCCCACCTGACGACGGTAACCATACAAGTCCCGCCAGTAGAAATCTATGACTCTAAGGCAGTTCATTAGGACTATGGAACAGGTGAAGTAGATGCTGTGATGAGGTCCGGATGATTTTACGCCCCCAGGGAAGGCGAACTTGAGAAGAAGGAGGTGTCAAAAGATGATGCAAAAAAACTCATATCCATTGTCAAGACTAGCGAATTTGAGGTGATATAGCAGTTAAGAAAATGCCAGCCCAGATATCTCTATTGGATTTGTTCATCAATTCAGAAAAAAAATAAAGATGCGCCGCTAAAGGTGCTAAATGAAGTGCATGTCCCCGAAACCATCAATGACGTACAGTCGAGAGATTTTGTGGGGCCAATCCTTCTTAAGGATAAATTAAGTTTCTCAGATGAAGACTTCTCCAAGGAGGGAAGAGGGCACAACAAGGCCTTATACATCACTGTACATTGTAATGGAAAGAGAGTGGCACACGTACTAATTGACAACGGATCATCTTTTAACATCTACCCGTTGGCTACGTTCAGGAATTTGGGCATTAAAGAGGAAATTATTCGAACTTCCAAAGCAGCTGTTGGAGCCTTTGATGGGATGAGGAAGACGGTGATAGGCGAGATCAAGCTGGATGTGCTCATTGGCCTAACCAAATTCTCCATAAAATTCCAAGTAATGGATTTACTAAGCGCATTTGGATTCCTGTTAGGGAGACCCTGGATTCACATCGTTGGAGTTGTACCTTCAAGTCTACATCAGAAGGTACGATTCGTAATTGACGGGAAGGTAGTTACTGTCCATGGGGAAGTTGACCTTATTGCATATCATAATAGCACTATCCCCTACATTGAAACTGAAGTTAAGCAAGAAGCTAGCTATCATTCTTTGGAGCTGGTAGGAGTAATCCACGCTCCTGTGGGGGCGAAACTGAAGGTTCCTTTCGTTTTTGAAGCTAACCTTTTACCAACTAAGATGTTGCTAGCATATGGGTTCAACCTAGGAAAAGGTCTTGGCAAACATGGCCAAGAAATCAACGCTCCTTTACAATTAAAATCTAATGAGCATAAGATAGGCTTGGAATATCATAACACTCGCATAGATAATTTTACTCCTAAGATAGCAAGTCGAGGCCGAGGCAAGGGCCGTGGACACCATGGATACCAAAGAAATTAGAAAGATTCCTTCATTGGTTCTCCAACCTGGAAAGGTAAATCTAAGATGTTCAACAGCCCATTGAATGAGTACTTCAACAAAGACTTTAAGTGGCTATCAGAAGAAGGGACAACTTCATCAGCAGAAATAGATCTAGCAAACCCTTTTCCGGATAATGACTCCATAAACGTCATTATAGAGTGACTTGATGAGGAAGCCGATACTTTTGAGTAAAGAAACCTCTCTATTGCTTTCAATACTACACTTAAATTCCTGCATTTCTTTACACTTATCATCTTTGTTGTTTGAAGTAGAAATAGGAAAACGCCTTTGGATCTTCAACCGTTGGTCCAAATAGCATAGCTTGTAATGCGGTCCATTTTTACTTTCAATAAAATGCACAAGTTTTATTAAGGACATATGAGACTACAAATCAGCCCAATAATGATACTAATCTTTCATATGGGAAGCTTGAGGCCTGATTTGCCATATGATTCCTGATTTCCAAAAGATTTTCGAGGGACAAAGATATCTGAAGATATAAGGACTAGTTCCATTTATGTTTACACTTATTTTGAAATCTCTTTTGAAAATATTTTTCACACTCATGCATCGCGTTTTCATATGAAATAGAGACTAACCATTCTCATGGCATTTCAGGCATATCATCTCAAACATGCATGCTAGGTTATATGCTAACCGGACCAGCAAGTTGATTATTCTTGCAATATTAACGAAGACATAGATGAGGATTACGCAGCTATTCGTAGAGATTGGAGTGCCTTTGAAAATTCGTCGCCTCCCACTTTAGAAGAACCAATAGTCATTAATTTAGGTAGTGATGCAAATGTCAAAGAAGTCAAGATTGGTGGACATCTATCTCTAGCTAAAAGGCTCAGATTTACTAAATTACTTAAAGAGTATCAAGATATCTTTGCGTGGTCGTACGCCAATATGCCGGGTTTAGATATAAGAATTGTGGAGCATGCGTTACCTACAGATCTCAGTGTTAAATATGTAAGACAAGGAAATTGACGGATGAAAGCTGAATTAGAAGACAGAATTAAAGAAGTGATGAAACTTCTTAGAGTGGGCTTTATTGAAGCTATCCCTTACTCGGAATGGATTGCAAACATTGTCTCCATCATGAAGAAAGATGGCAAAGTACGGATCTGTGTGGATTATTAGGACTTGAATAGAGCAAGCCCGAGGATGATTTCTCACTTCCCCACATCGATGTGCTAGTGGATAGTACATCAAAGTACGAACTATTCTTATTCATGGATGGATTCTTAGGATATAACCAGATCCTCATGAAACAAGAGAACCAGTCGAAGATTGCATTTACCACCTATTGGGGAAATTTTTGTTATAAGGTGATGCCCTTTGGACTAAAGAATGCTGGGGCAACTTATCAAAAGGTGATGGTCACCCTATTTCATGACATGATCCATAAGGAGTTTGAAGTTTATATTGATGACATGATCGCCAAGTCCAAGAAAGGACAAGATCACATTCAAGTGCTAAGGAATCTGTTTAAGCGATTGCGAAAATACAAGTTGAGGTTGAACCCTAACAAATTTGTGTTTGGGGAGAAATCTAGGAAACTTTTTGGATTCATGGTTAGTAGATGGGGCATCGAAATTGACCCTTCAAAAATTCAAGCCATTTGTGACCTAGCAACTCCCTCAACGGTGAAAGAAGTAAGAAGTTTTCTATGGAGACTAAACTACATCACCAGATTCATCAATCAATTATCGGACATGGCTAAATCAATTTTCAAATTGCTCAAAACAGGCGCGAAGGTGACTTTAGATGCGGAATGCAGTCAGGCATTTTAGAAGATCAAAACTTATCTGGCCACTCCACCAGTACTCGTGCCACCCATTCCAGGTCATCCCTTGACCTTGTATTTGACTATACATCAAGAGTTTTTGGGAGCCTTACTTGCTCAAACAAGCCCTATGGATAGTAAAGAAAGGGCTATCTACTACATGAGTAAGAAATTTACCTCATCTGAAGCAAATTATGTGCCTGTTGAGAGGGCTTGTGTAGCAATAGTGTGGGAACTCCGCAAATTAAGACAGTATACCCTACACCACCACATTCATCTGGTGACAGAAAATGACCCTATCAAATATCTCCTAGAGAAACCTGCCTTGATAGAGAGATTGGTAAAATAACAAGTGATGTTGTCTGGATTTGATATTAAAAGCTCTCCGTAGAAGTTCGTGAAGGAAAGAGCCATAGCTGATATGTTGGCAGAGAGCGCCCAAAATCTCACATCTTTTGGACATACAAAAATAGAAGATCAAGTTTCGAACCTGATAGAAGACAAATGAGTCATGTATTTTGATGGTACCGTTAATCTGTCAGGAGCTGGCACATGGGTAGTACTAATATCCCTTGATAGTCAACATTATCCGGTTGCAGCAAAACAGACTTTCCCTTGCACTAATAATATTTCAGAATACGAAGCATGTATTCTAGGCCTACAGTTGGCCATCTCCATGGAAGTATCTAAGCTGCAAGTTTATGGAGATTCTATGCTCAGCATCTTTCAAACACAGGAAGAGTGGAAAATAAAGGACACAAAGGCCATCCCTTATCATGAGTACTTGGAAGAATTGACACTTAAATTCAAAGAAGTGTCATTTGAATACATGTCAAGAGCGTAGAACCAATTCGCAGACGCATTGGTCACACTGGCCCCCATGTTGCAAATAACTGATGGATTAGAAATAGAGTCACTAAGGATCGGCCTAATCAGAAATCGGCTTATTGCATGCTGCTAGAAGAAGAATTTGATGGAGAGTCGTGGTACCACGATATCGAGAATTACCTCTTGAAGAGAGAGTTTCCTGAAGGATGCCAAGCAGGAGGTCAAAGATATATAGCCAAGATGGCTAATAAATTCTTCCTCAATGGACAAACTTTGTACAAAAGGTCGTTTGACTCCACTTTGTTAAGGTGCGTAGATGCTAAAGAAGCAAATACTCTCATGAGGGAAATTCATGAAGGTGTATGCAGGCCACACATGAATAACCATCTCCTTGCTAGGAAAATCATGCGACTTGGTGATTACTGGATGACCATTGAATCAGATTGTAGTCAACATGTCAGGTCATGCCACCGATGTCAAGTATATGGCGATAAGATTAATGTGCCCCCGAACGAACTTCATCAGATGTCTGAAATTTGGCCTTTCTCTATGTGGGGAATAGACACGATAGGGCCTATCAACCCAGCAGCTTCAAATGACCATCGCTTCATTCTAGTTGCGATTGATTACTTCACAAAGTGGATAGAGGCCAATTCTGACACGAAAGTCACTGCAAGAAGTGTGGCAAAGTTCATCAAGAGAGATATAATTTCTTGATATGGTATCCCTCGGGCGATCATCACAGACAATAGGTCTAACTTAAATAACAAGATTGTCGATGATCTACTGGATCACTTTAACGTTCGACATCTTAATTATTCCCCTTACCGCCCATAAATGAATGAAGCAGCAGAAGCGACAAACAAGAACATCAAGAAAATTTTGATTAAGACAGTCGAGAATTACAAAGATTGGCATGAGAGGCTACCCTTTGCCATAATGGCATATCGGACTTCGATCAGAACTTCTACAAGGGCAACTCCTTATGCCCTGATATACAGAATGGAAGCTATCTTACCCGTAGAGATTGAGGTTCCATCTTTGAGGATATTGTTAGAAGTGAAACTCTCCAAGGCAGAGTGGATCAAATATAGATATGAACAACTAAATTTGATAGACGAGAAGCGTTTTAGAACGATCTATCATGGCCAGAGCTACCAGAAAAGGGTGGCTAAGTCATTTAATCGGAAGGTCAAATCTAGAAATTTCGAGGTAGATGACCTGGTGATAAGGAAGACTTTGCCGAATGCCGCTTATTCCGGAGGCAAGTTTACCCCTAACTATGAAAGCCTTTATGTTCTTAAGAAAGTTCTCGTGGGAAGGGCATTAATTCTTTTAAATTCCGAAGTAGTAGAATTGGGATATCCTGTAAATTCAGATGCTGTGAAGAAGTATTATCCTTGAAATGAAATCAGATGATGATCACATGACTTTCTCCAAAACGATTTGAGTCGCCTTAGCATTTATTATATAGGCATATCATGCATCCATGCACACATGTCATGTGTTATGTTTTGTAGGATTCCAAGAAATGGACTCAGAATCAAACTCGTTCAGATGGAACCAAAAACAGGATAGCCCCTGACATGTAGATCCAGGTGATATGTATCTGTTCCGATAAAGACAAAAACTAGCAATGGAGGAATACTGTAAAACTTTTCACTTTCTTGTAAGAAAGAAGAAGTCAAAAATGAACCATGCTTTTAAAAGATAAACTTCTAACACTTGTTGCACGAATGTTAAGGTTGGAGGTTATCCAGACATGGCTGAAGCACGCATGGTGCGTCGTTAATTCCCTGTGAGGTGAAATGTCTAGAGAAAAACAGAATGATTTTTCTAAAACATAATTATTTAGGCTATCTAGCAGAAATGTTCTTCAGATAAGGGACAAGCCTAATCTAAACACGTCTTATACACATTAGAAAGATGAGAAGAGTGTACCAATAGAAAATCCTGAACCCAGGGATGTAAGGGCTATTCGCATCGATTACATGGATTGGGATGATGGAGGCATTCATTCTTCTCCATAAACACTACAGATGATCATTGATAAACCCTTTGAGCGGTGGTCTTCATTTCTTAACCTTGTCAAGAGCCGCCTCACATTGGGGTCGTGTAGAAGCAGTCCAGCAGCTTGGAAAGGTAAATGGTTAGAAATCTTTTTACTCGGACTAACATCAATCTTCGTGTGTTGATATACATTGATTCAGGCATCATAGGATGACGAAGAGACATTCATTTCTCTATCATACACACTTAAACCCGTTGCATAACCAATTTGAGCATACATATTTGTTTCATGTACCCTCATTGGTAATCATTGCACAACGCTAAGATGAAAGTGGCAAAGATACTAGTAGACAGAGAAGGTTAAGAAGTAGGAGCTACATGAAACTGCCAAAGCAAAATGTTCAGACAGGATAAGACTCAAGTCACATATCTTACACGATAATCAAAAGTCCTAGTTCCTAGGTAAAGAAAAGGAAAAGTCTGGATTAAAAAGAGAAAAAGCCGAATCTCTATGCTTTAAAAAGAAACAAAAAGCCCGACAAGAACAGGGCTGATGCTCATTGAAATGCTGAAATAAAGAAGAATCCTCAGAAATTGTGCAGCAAAAGGCTGCACCTCGAATGGAATCATAGCCAACTACCAAAAGATACAGAAGATCTTTCAAAGATTAGACCCGTTCTTAATAAGACTAGAGATGTTCTTCAAAGAGTCGTCGACCGGAGGCAAAACAGAAGATTGATTAGCAATGATTACCAATGTCAAATCCCTTGCATTTCCGGGGAAAAAATAAGCGTTTTTCGATCCCCAATCCTACCGACATTACAACACTTTGTAGTCTTTTCTAACTAAGATGCCTAGGTTAATGTGTACCTTAGCTCGAAGGGGTGCGAGTAAGATTATTTCTTTCTCATTTTGTAGGGTTCTTGACTTATAAACTCGGAGCAGATGAAGAAAACTTTCATTCGAAAGGTCGACTCAGAAAGTAAGTCCCTCTTTGGAAACTCTGTCCAAGCCTAATATTACGGTCCTGTAAAGACCTCCTGATTGATCGAATTGTATGCGTTGCGAATAGTTCCGAAAATCTAGGTGCATGTTATTAGGAAATTCAAGTGTTTTCTTCATAAAAGATCAAAGTCGAAGAATTGGTGAGAAACCTTCTTTGATGAAGATATTTCAATAGGATGCTTAAAAGTAAGCTTTGTTGGAAACTTCAAATTGTTTGATCCAGGATTTTCCTTACAAGGATTTCTGATCATCTTTGCATGCTTTAAGATGTCTTGGATAACCTCCTACATCATAAGTCATTTTACATGATTGCATAGGTCAAAGTAAAGCTTTCCTTGCATTATAGCAGTCATTGCCTCGAGATAATTGATATCTTTTCAATGAGGAATGAATTCTCAAGTTTAAACTTCTATGGGACTCATGGTAGCCTCAGGTCGAAGAAAAATACCTTGCTCAACAATGAAGAGCCTTAGAATCGTCATAATGTGAGATTACAGGTTTGAGCTTTCTGCAGGATACTTGGAGTCCCCAAATCCCAGAATGGCACCTTGCGCGTCAAGAAGGCAATCATTGGATTCAACTTTTTGCGAAATTTCAGGTAATCCCTAAATTCTTGAAGAATCCCGATAACAAAAGTTTTTGTAGGTTTGAGCTTTCTGTAGGATACTTGGAGTCCCCAAATCCCAAAATGGCACCTTGCGCGTCAAGAAGACAATCTTTGGATTCATCTTTATGCAAGATTTCATGTAACCCCTAAATCCTAGAAGAATCCCTTTGGTAAAACCTAAAAGATAGGTACACCTTATTTGTGTAGACCCTCGTTGATTCCTTAAGGTGTAGGATAAGCCTAGTCTTCGACAAACCCTAAAAAACGGGTGCATCACATTTAAGTTACTGGTGGATAGGAAACCTACTCTCCGACAAACCCTAAAGAACGAGTGCGTTACCTTTAGGCTCTTGGTGGATAGGAAACCTACTCTCCGACAAACCCTAAAGAATGGGCGTATCACCTTTAGGTCCCTAGTGGATGGGAAGCCTAGTATCTGACAATCCCTCAAGAACGAGTGCGTCATCCATAGGTTCCTGATAGAAAGGAGTCATGTTCATGGTTTGATCCACCATACGGATTAAAACTTCTGACAATCCCTAAAGAACGGGTGCATCATCCTTAGGTTCCTATCAGATAGGAATCTCATTCTGATTTAGCCTACTATACAAACTAGAGCTTAACTGCCCTAGGATACTCAAGAGAAGAATCCCTAGGTATCCCCTTGAATCCACCAAATACCATACATGCCGCATGAGCATCAGGTAGGTGAGTAATAGGTAAGTATCTCTACTCCATCTCTCTATCTTACATCAGCAAAGACAGAATGAGCAGAGCGTTCTAGTAGGGCAAGAAAGATTGAATGTCAAGATTTATTTTTCTTTTCCCCAGTCGAGTCAGTCTAGACTCAGGTGTCACCTGTCTTTGAGTGAAACCTCTCACGAGATTCCCCTCAAAGAGGGATAGCTGTTGACACTCGATTTTTGGATTAGCCATTTTTCAGTATAGTTTGAAAAATTATAAAAAGTCAAAAAATTGAAAAATCAACTTTGGTGGCCTTGGCCAAGCCCAAGGAATCATTTTTAACCAAAAAATATTTTTTCATATTTTTCACATTTTTCAGTATTTTTAGAAAATAGAAAATTAATTGAAAATTCAATAAAAATAGCATTTGAGGTAACAAAAATATGAGAAAATAGTCAATATTTTTATTTTAATTCCCTTGTATCATTAACCTCATAAAAAAAATCTAAATTCAAGTTCAATTTTATGTGTTCTTTTGTTACATGTATGATTGAATTTGGTTAAAAAAATGTCAATTGAGTCTTTTAATTTGCAATTTTAGTATTTTTAGAGTCTTGGCATTCAATATAATTATTTTTTATTGTAATTTAGCTCAATTATTTACACAAATTGCTCAATTGCATGAATCGGGCAAAATTGCATACTTTATTGCAATTTGGTCATTGAATTTGGGCATAATTGAAATTACTTTCAATTCAAGGGCTACATTTGCCAATTGAAGCCACGTCCAAATATATTTCACCAATCTTAATCGATTGGTATAGGTGGTTTGGTCCAATTTGATCATTTGAGCCTCCAATTTCATAATTTTTCGAATTGAAATTCAAGAAAAATTTGAGGCTTTTATAAAAATTGACATGAATTTTTGGGCAAAATCAAAATTTTGGATAATATTCATGCCCTAAGTTCAAAAATCAAGTCAGAATAGGTTCTGACCGGTCAGACAGGTTGAACCTGTCTGCTACAGTGTCATCTTCTTCCCCAAGCTTTCGTGCAGATGAACAGTACGATGCCGAATTTTGATAGCAAAATTGACCGACCAATTGACTACAATTGAAGAAGCATTGGTGGGGGTTTAATTCTTCAAAATATTCCCCATTGATTGGAATCAAAATTATGACCAATAATCGTCGAAGGGGGATAAAATCGACTAATTAAGCTTCAGAGTTTCCAAAAGTCAACGAAGCCACACCTAGCTCAAATCCGTGCCAAATTCATGCGAGATTAAACCTACCGGAGAACCAAATGGAGCTAGACGGAATGCCCATCATCCCTGACGCCGTATGCACCTAAAAGCACATGGCCTTACGTGTGATTCAAGCCAGCATACATGTGACATTCTGATTTTCAATCAATTTCAGACTCATGAATGAGAAGTTTATATATATCAAAAGATGTGTTTCAGTCATATTTCGCTCAAATCTGAGAAATTTGGGTAGGCTGACCAAAAGGAAAAGGCTAACGCGAGACGAGGTACGTGGACTTAGGCGACTCGAATAGGAAATGGCGTTTTGACCATAAGGATTGTCGAAGGAATATTTAGAACCACCAAGAAGCCGACCTAAGAACGATTAAGGATTGCCATGAGAGCATCATATGATTGGAGCGCGTGTGATGCTGCTTAACCAACGTATGATTTGTAAATTTTTTCTAAATCGGACAGTGAAGATCGAGACCATAGGGACTAGCGATAAACCCTCACAATTACATGACACCAAAGCTGCCATGAATTGACGAGCCCTAAACGTGATATGAATTACGGGGTCAATATGCGTAATGTCTGCAAAAGCCGCCCGTCGATTCGAGATAGGCTGGAACCACGTCTAATAGAGGAAACCATCATAAACGAGTCTTGAAAGATTTGAAATGGAAAATCAAGAATTTCAACATTATTCGGATTGGCCGTCGCCCTATCGAAGAATTCTGAAACGAGAAAAACGACGTTCTGAACGTCGGTGGTAAAATTACCCTTTTGCCTCTCAAGCTTAGAACCTTGCTCAAGCAATTGAAGAAGGGCAATTTAAACATTAAACCCCTCAAGGGTGCTAAAAATCAAGAAGGATTATGGGCCATTGGATCATGCATGATTGACTTGAGAGAAAAGTGTCAATTGATGCTTTAAAGGGTAGTCAAGTCAACTTTTTCAAACTTACCATTCAACCATTGACCAAGGCCTTGAATACATAGTATTTTCTCTCTCCTCACCTCACTCATTCGGCCATTCACTCCCCATAAGCCACCGAACACTCCTCCTCCTTCTTCCTCCAATTTTGCTTGTCACCGACCAGAACCAAGCCTCCTGTTCGGCCATTCCGATGGCCATCTCCGGCCACCATCTGACTGTCGGCCGACCACACCAGCATAGATCCACGTCTTGCCGACATCCTCGAACGAGAATCAAGCCATTTGGAGCACCGAGGAGTCCCGAGCAAGTATTTTCCCGGGAGCCGACATAATAGAACTCAATCTGAGGTAGGTCCGGTTCCTAGTTTGGAGTCAAATTTTGCGGGATCTAGTAGAGACGTGTAGGAATCTGTGATAAAAATTGAGGCTCAATTTGATGAAGTTTTGACCATGAACCGGCCTTGTAAACTTTGCACAGAAACTACCGGGAAAACTAACTTGAGGAATCCGGCGACGTTCGACGAGTTTTCGGCGACCAATCGACTTCAAACTTTCGGTGAGACCTCTAAACCCTTAGATAAACATGTTAAGAGGTAGGATGAGGATTAAATATTGGATTTCGAGTAGAAATAGAGCTAGAAGTGCACGGTTTGCACAGAACCGAAATGAGCCGATTCAGTTCTGTGCAAAATCGAATATGTTGAGGGCTGAGGATGGCGATTTTGAGTTGCAAATTGATGTTTAAGACATGATGAGATGATGAGAGTTATGTTATGGATAATTAGGGTTAATGGATTGAGGGATTGGATATAGAAAATTGACGGATTCGTTGAATATTCTAGGTGCACGGCGAATTAACCCCTGAGCTGGTTTGGCCGAGACTTCAAGGCTTGCAAGAAGGAATTATTGTGATATTAAATGCAAGGTGTGAAAATTCTAAACCTAGGATAGGGAGATTGGACACAATTTGGTGGGTCGTGGTTTAGTTTGATTGAGTTATGAGGATTTGTCCAAGGGGATAGTTCTCCTTATATCCTAAGATGTTATAGGAAGATTATGTGTGACATTGTTTATGCCTGAGTCGTTTGCCATGTCTGGGTATCATTTGATTTACTTTGCATGCCATGAGTGTTCAAATTGTGTATGAGTTGCACCCATTGTTTGTATGTGAATTGAATTGAGACATCATGGCATAAGCATGTCATGGCGAGGCCCTGAGGCGTATGAGTCGCGAGGCGGGAGGTGGATACCCTGATGCGACGAGATCGCAGGGTGGAGTTGGTATTGTGTGGCCCTATGATGCGACAAGATTGCAGGGTTGAGATGGTCACGGTCCTGATACGAACTATTCGCGGGATGGAGGTGTGAGATGATGAGATTGGCCTAGAGATTCAACGAAACTTGATGCGTTTATGCGGGTTGCCGATGACGGTCTGATGCATTTACGGGGACCGAGCCTGATGCGACGAGATCGCGAGCTAGAGATTAAGGCAGGCAGAGATTGGTGATTGTGGTGAAGTGGCAGGACGGATGTGCATAATCATCTAAGTGTGACATGAGGTCATCATTGCATACCTGTCATCTGTATGTTATTGTTTTATTGATTTGTGCCTGAAATGCCCGCGTGTTCATGAGTTTGGAATTATCAAGGGGTATGACTACCTGAGCGGACTATCGACCTGACCTAAGGTTAGGGTTCTTTTACTGAGATGTGTATCTCACCCCTTTTGGGGACCCTTATTTTTTATAGATCCTAAGCCTTAGAGATGTGGCCTATACGTTTTGGGGACCCCAAAGAAATGACGGCGTATTTTGATGAGTTTCCGAATAGTCAGGAGAACATTTATGTGAGAAAATGCACTATCGTATGGGTTGACAGGAGTAGCCCTGATTGGAAGCCTCATAAGTTTGAGGCATGGTTTAAGAGAGCTGGGGACGAGTAGAATGGGCCACTGAAGCCTCACGAGATACCCCAAGAAGTTATCCCTGCTTGGTGCCAGACTGCTGGGGAGCAGGAGTTGCCAGAGGGGTATATAGTCGGCTCTAGGAATGAGCCGGAGAAGACCCCAACACTGGACTTCCCCGTCGAGGAGGACGAGGTTATAGTCTTAGAGGCGACCGAGGAGGACCTAGCGAAGCCGTCGCGCGAGGATACCATAGAGGATTCCATCGAGGTTCCGTCCGAGACGTTCTCCGAGTGTGAGCCGACCAAGGACGCAGAGGATTCCGGGGACTCCAGCAGCTCATCCTAAGAGATATAGTTTATTGGCTTGACTCTTTTGGAGGCGACCTGGTCCTGTCCTTTTTTGATGTCATGAGGTACTCTTTTTGCGAACTATCTTGTCGCCCAGTTTATTAGCGGATTGTAGTATTTGGTGTTGTATGAATTGTTAGTTATGATGTATGACAGTTATTATGCTATCCAAGTCTCACTTAACTGATATATGGTACGAGGATTATTTAAGTACCGCTTCCGCATGCCTATGTTTATATATTATCTCTCGACTTGTAAGTCTGGATCTTGGGAATGTGAGAGATTGTATGGTTTGTTTGCAGGGATGTTCGTGAGCTCGACGGGTTCGGGCCGTGACATCCCCGCTTAAGTGGTATCAGAGCAAGGTCAGCTCGAACCAAAGTTGGTTGAAGACTGGAGTAATAAGGAGGTTAAGTTGGGATAAAGACGGATAGCAAGACCTTAGGGGACTGGTTAAGGTAAAGCATGTGGTGTATAACTTGTGACTTAGTACTTAAGGTTGACAATGGACTCTGGTAGGGTTGTGGAAATGCTTAAGGATCAAGTTCTCTACTTAGGATTGAAGGTCATTTCTGGACCTTGGTTTGTTTGAGAAATGAAAGTGATTGGTTTTAGCGAATCACTAAAGTGAATGGAACTGAGAAATGGTCATGGGCTGTTGGTTGAAATGTTTCTGGAGTTGATGTACGGAGTACTGTTGTAGCATAACTATTTCTGTTAAGGGTTAGTTAGTAGCTCTGGATTTGGATGATTAAGTAAGTTACTAACTTCTTGTTGAACTTGTGATGGATCAAGTTCAGTAGAAAGAGACAAGGATGAGTAACCTACCTAGAAGGGCTGGAAGACCAAGAGGCGAAGCCTCTAGCTCGAGGCCACCTGTCGCTGAAGATCCAAGGATGGATTGTGTGCTAAGAGCACTGAAAAGAATTGACGACGTGATCGATAGGCAGGCTCAGGATCGGGCCGCTGCCATCGCACGGGCAGTAGGAGCTGCCATAGCCGTCGTCAACATCAACAATGGCCGCAATGGTGGTAATGGAAGTCAGAATGAACCTGGCCAAGGCACCGAGACTGTGAATGCCCAAGAAGATATCGTCGTGGCCAGATAGATGGGCCAGCTAGTAGAGCAGTTTATGAAGCTGAAATCGACACAGTTTGACGGGATTGGAGATCCTAAACTAACGCCCAGATGGATTGAGAAACTAGAGAAAGCCTTCGGAGTACTAAGGCGTACAAATGAAGAGAAGGTATTGTTAGCTGTGTACCAGCTGAAGGGTACAACGAATGACTGGTGGGCTACCACTAAGGATGACGTCTTCCCTGAAGGAATGGCCATGAACTGGGAAGTTTTTAAGACGGCCTTCAATGATAAGTATTTTTCTGAGACGGCCAGGGAAAGGAAACAGGTGGAGTTCCTACAGTTGTGCCAGAATCAGCTGATAATAGATCAGAATGAGACTGAATTCGCGAGGCTTTCGAGGTATGCACTTCGATCTGTGGAGGACCCTCTGGAGAAAGCAAGAAGGTTTAGAGATGGTCTGAGGCCCGAGCTTCGTAGCCAGATGATTGCGCTGAATTTGAGGACTTACAAGAAGATCTACGAGCGGGGCCAGATGATAGAGCGAGACTTGAAAGAAAGAAACGCCGTAACTGGATCACGGTTTACGTCTTTCAGAGATATTTACCAGATGGGTAAGAGGCCGATGGTGAACAATAGACGTTTTGTGCCTCCAGTACGAAAGAACATTGCGAAGCCACCAAATCCTGCGAACCGGAGCTGTAGACTTTATGGTAGGAGGCATAGAAATGGGCCATGCCTAGTGAGGACGGGAGCATGTTTCAAATGTGGTGAGCTGGGCCACCAAATAAGGGTGTGTCCGAATCAAGCTTCGACAAGTCGACCGCAAGGACAGAGGCCACAAGCGGGACCGTCGACTGCAACGCCTCAGATTGAGCAGAGCAGACCACCGACACAGGGTAGAGTATATGCAGTAGCCCGTAGAGAGGCAGAGGAAGCACCAGGAGTGGTCACATGTACGATCTACTTGTGCAAACAAGCTGCATATGCATTGTTTGACCCTGGTGCCACGCATTCATTTGTGTTTGCACAATTTGCTAAATTAGTGGGTATGAAATTAGAACCGTTGAGTATAACTCTCCATGTTGCCACTCCCTTAAAGGATAACATAATAGTTTCATTGGGCTGTGCTGGTTGTGAGATTGTGATTGGAGAGAGTAAAGAGAGCATTGACTTGGCTATATTACCGATTTATGACTTTGACGTAATAGACGTAATAATAGGAATGGATTGGTTGGGTAAGCAGGGGGCAGTAGTAGACTGTGGTAGTAGAACAATTCGGTTTTATCCAAGAGGCCGCCCTAGCTTTGAATTAGTGGAAAGTCGAGGAGGAACCTCGATTCCCTTAGTCTCATCTTTAGAAGTAACTAAGTTGATGACCGAAGGGTGTCGGTCATACTTAGTGGCAGTAATGGACACAACTACCGAAGAGCCAAAGTTAGAGAATATCCTGGTAGTGCGTGAATTTCCTGATGTGTTTCCCCAAGAGTTGCCAGGGTTACCATCGAAACGAAAAATAGAGTTTGTAATTGAGTTAGCCCCTGGAACAGAATCGATCTCGAAAGCACCTTACAGGATGTCCCTGTCAGAGTTAAAGGAGTTAAAGGTGCAGATGCAAGAATTATTGGATAAGGGATTTATCCGACCAAGTACTTCACCGTGGAGAGCACCGGTGTTATTCGTAAAGAAAAAGGATGGGTCTTTGCGACTATGCATTGACTATCAGCAACTGAACCAAGTGATAGTGAAGAACAAGTATCCGTTGCCGAGAATTGATGATCTTTTTGATCAGTTGCAAGGAGCAGCAGTATTTTCAAAGATTGACTTGAGGACTGGGTATCACCAGCTGAGGATTAAGAAGGAAGACATACCTAAGACTGCTTTTAGGACGAGGTATGGTCATTATGAGTTTATGGTGATGCCTTTCGGATTGACTAACGCTCCAATTGCATTCATGGACCTGATGCATAGAGTATTTAAGAAATTTCTAGACAGATTCGTCATAGTCTTCATTGATGATATCTTGATTTACTCGAGGAGCGATGCGGAACATGAAGAGCACTTGAGAATTGTACTACAAACACTGATGGAGCATATGCTCTATGCGAAGTTGAGTAAGTGTGAGTTTTGGCTGAACAAGGTAGCTTTTTTGGGTCATGTGGTGTCTGGAGAAGGAATTGCAGTGGATCCTGCAAAGATTGAAGCAGCAACCAATTGGCCGAGGCCTACTACAGTTACAGAGGTCAGAAGTTTCTTGGGATTGGCAAGATACTACAGATATTTTGTGGAGAAATTCTCATCCATAGCCATCCTATTAACGTGATTGACGAAGAAGGAAATGAGGTTTGAATGGACTGATAAATGTGAGAAGAGTTTCCAAGAGCTTAAGCATAGATTGACGACCGCACCAGTGCTGACCATTCCGTCGGGACGAGGAGGTTATAAAATATACAACGATGCTTTGCTGAAAGGATTGGGCTGTGTGTCGATGCAGCACGACAGAGTAATAGCTTATGGTCCAGACAGTTGAGGCCATATGAGATGAATTACCCCACACATGACCTGGAGTTAGCGGCGATTGTATTTGCCCTGAAAATTTGGAGACACTACCTTTGTGGCGAGAAATTTCAAATATATACCGACCACCAGAGCTTAAGGTACCTATTTTCCTAGAATGAGCTGAACATGAGGCAACGTAGGTGGATGGAGCTGCTCAAGGATTTTGATTGTGAGATATTATATCACCCTGGAAAAGTAAACAGAGTAGCAGATGCTCTGAGTCGGAAGTCAAGCATCGCATGCCTACTGGTGAAAGGTTGGTCGATGATTGAGGATTTGAGAGACTCCGAGTTCATATTGGAAGTCGATTAGTAATCTAGCTTGATAGCTACGCGGAGGGTAGAGCCTGAGGTCTAGGAAAGAATAAAGGCCTTACAGTCTACGGACCCAAAGATTCAGAAGATCCTTGAGATGGACGTGACGAAGAGGAAACCCGAGTTTCAGGTGCTTGAGGATGGAATTCTGAAGTTTAGAGGATGACTGTACACGCCAAACGATGAAGGATTCAGAGAAAGGATCTTGTCAGAGGCTCATAAGAGCAACTATAGTGTCCACCCTGGAAGTACAAAGATGTACCAAAATTTGCGACAACATTATTGGTAGAACGGAATGAAAGTGAACGTAGCAAAATACGTGGTTAAATGTTTGACGTGCCAGTAAGTGAAAGCGCAGCACTGTAGGCTTGGAGGACTATTACAGCCCCTAGAGATACCTGAATGGAAGTGGGAGCACATAACCATGGATTTTGTGATGGGACTCCCAAGGAGCCAACGAGGTCACGACTCTATTTGGGTAGTCATGGACAGATTGACCAAGTTCGCCCACTTCATTCCTGTGCGAAAGGATTTCGCTATAGATCGGTATGCGGAGCTGTACATGAGACAGATAGTGAGGTTGCACGGAGTACCAGTGACGATTATGTCCGATCGAGATCCGAAGTTCACGGCAAACTTTTAGAAAAGTCTGCAAGAAGCCATGGGGACTCGATTGCAGTTTAGTACGGCGTACCACCCACATACGGACAGACAGTCAGAAAGGACAATTCAGACGCTCGAGGACATGTTGAGAGCATGCGTCATTGATTTCAAGGGTGGATGGGAAGAGTAGTTACACCTAGTTTCACCTATAATAATAGCTACCAGTAGAGTATCCAGAAGGCACCATTCGAGTCACTTTATGGACGAGCCTGCAGAACCCCAATTTGCTGGGATGAAGTTGGAGAAAGGAGTATCGCAGGCCCAGAACTGGTAGAGCAATCGGTGGAAGCAGTGAAGATAATTCGGGATAGACTGAGGATGGCACAGAGTAGTCAGAAGAGCTACGCAGATAAGTGACGCAAGCCCTTGGAGTTTCAAGTAGGCGATCACGTCTTCCTCAAGGTGTCGCCGATGAGGGGACTATCGTGATTTGGAAAGAAGGGGAATCTGAGCCCAAGGTATGTAGGCCCATTCGAGATACTGAAGAGGATTAGAACCTTGGCCTATAGACTTGCCTTGCCACCCAATCTATCCCAGGTGCATAATGAGCTCCATGTGTCGATGTTGCGAAAGTATGAACCAGACCCGACACATGTGCTGGATTACGAAACCTTAGAAATGGACGACCGAGTGTCATATGTAGAGAAGTCGATAAGGATCGAAGACCAGAAAGAGTAATCCTCAGGAATAAGAAGATCCCACTGGTCAAGGTAGTATGGGAGCACATGGAACGGAAGGTGCCACATGGGAGAATGAAGAGACGATGAGGCGACAGCACCCCCATCTACTTGAGTGACTAAGTGTAACGTAAATTTCGGGGATAAAATTTTTGTAAGGAGGGAGAGTTGTGACATTCTGATTTCCAGTCAATTTCAGACTCATGAATGAGAAGTTTATATATATCAACGATGTGTTTCAGTCATATTTCGCTCAAATCTGATCAATTTGGGTAGGCTGACCAAAAGGGAAAGGCTAACGCGAGACGAGGTACGTGGACCTAGGTGACTCGAATAGGAAATGGCGCTTTGACCACAAGGATTGTCGAGGGGATATTTAAAACCACCAAGAGGCCAATCTAAGAACGATTAAGGATTGCCTTGCGAGTGTCATGGAGCGCGGGTGATGCCGCTTAACCAACGTATGATTTGTAAATTTTTCCTAAATCGGACAGTGGAGATCGAGACCATAGGGACTAGCGACAAACCCTCACAATTACATGACAACTAAAGCCGCCATGAATTGGCGAGCCCTAAACGTGATATGAATCACGGGATCGATACGCGTAATGTCTGCAAAAACCATCCGTCGGTTCGAGATAGGCTGGAACCACGTCTGATAGAGGAAACCATCAGAAACGAGTCTTGAAAGATTTGAAATGGAAAATCAAGAATTCCAACGTTATTCGGATTGGTTGTCGCCCTATCGAAGAATTTTGGAACGAGAAAAACGACGTTCTGAACATCGGGGGTAAAATTACCCTTTTGCCCCTCAAGCTTAGAACCTTGCCCAAGCAATTGAAGAAGGGAAATTTAGACATTAAACCCCTCAAGGCTGCTGAAAATCAAGAAGGATTATGGGCCATTGGATCATGCATGATTGACTTGAGGGACAAGTGTCAATTGATGCTTTAAAGGTTAGTCAAGTCACCTTTTTCAAACCTACCATTCAACCATTGACCAAGACCTTCCATATATAGTTTTTCTCTCTCCTCACCTCACTCATTCGGCCATTCACTCCCCATAAGCCACCGAACACTCCTCCTTCTTCTTCCTCCAGTTTTGCTCACCGCCGACCAGAACCAAGCCACCTGTTCGGCCATTCCGATGGCCATCTCCGGCCACCATCTGACTGCCGGCCAACCACACTAGCGTAGATCCACATCTTGTCGACATCCTCGAACAAGAATCAAGCCATTTGGAACACCGAGGAGTCCCGAGTAAGCATTTTCTCGAGAGCCGACATAATAGAACTCAATTTGAGGTAGGTTCGGTTCCTAGTTCTTTTGAAGGCCGAAATCTTAGAATTTTAGAGTCAAATTTTGGGGAGATCTAGTAGAGACGTGTAAGAATATGTGATAAAAATTGAGGCTCAATTTGATGAAGTTTTGACCATGAACCGGCCTTGTAAATTTTGCATAGAAACTGCTAGGAAAACTGACTTGAGAAATCCGGCGACGTTTGACGAGTTTTCGACGACCAATCGACTTCAAACTTTCGGTGAGAACCCTAAACCCTTAGATAAACATGTTAAGAGGTAGGATGAGGATTAAATGTTGCATTTGGAGTAGAAATAAGGCTGGAAGTGCACGGTTTGTACAGAATTGAAATGAATTGGTTCGGTTCTATGCAAAATCGAATCTGTTGAGGGCTGAGGATGGCGATTTTGAGTTGCAAATTGATGTTTAAGACATGATGAGATGATGAGAGTTATGTTATGGATGATTGGGGTTAATGGATTGAGGGATTGGATATGGAAAATTGACGGATTCATTGAATATTCTAGGTGCATGGCGAATTAACCCTTGAGTTGGTTTGGCTGAGACTTCAAGGCTTGCAAGAAGGAATTATTATGATATTAAACGCAAGGTATGGGAATTCTAAACCTAGGATAGGGAGATTGGACTCAATTGGGATAGTCGAGATTTAGTTTGATTAAGTAATGAGGATTTGTCCAAGGGGATAGTTCTCCTTGTATCCTAAGATGTTATAGGAAGATTGTGTGTGACATTGTCTATGCTTGAGTCGTTTGCCATGTCCGGGTATCATTTGATTTGCTTTGCATGCCATGAGTGTTCAAATTGTGCATAAGTTGCACCCATTGTTTGTATGTGAATTGAATTGAGATATCATGGCATGAGCATGACATGGCGAGGCCCTGAGGCGTATGAGACATGGGGCGGGAGGTGGATATCTTGATGCGACGAGATCGGGGGGTGGAGTTGATGTTGTGTAGCGCCCTGATGCGACAAGATCGCAGGGTTGAGATGGCCATGGTCCTGATTCGAACTATTCGCGGGACGGAGGTGTGAGATGATGAGATTGGCCTGGAGATTCATCGGAACCTGATGCGTTTACATGGGTTGCTGATGGCGGTCTGATGCGTTTATGCGGACCGAGCCTGATGCGACGAGATCGCGGGCTAGAGATTGAGGCAGACGGAGATTAGTGATTGTGGTGAAGTGGCAGGACGAGTGTACATAATCATCTGAGTGTGACATGAGGTCATCATTGCATGTCTATCATCTGTATGTTGTTGTTTTATTGATTTGTGCCTAAAATGCATGCGTGTTCATGAGTTTGGAATTATCAAGGGGTATGACTACCTGAGCGGACTATCGACCTGACCTAGGGTTAGGGTTCTTTTACTGATATGTGTATCTCACCACTTTTGGGGACCCTTATTTTTTACAGATCCTAAGCCTTAGAGATGTGGCCTATTCGTTTTGGGGATCCCAAAGAAATGACGGGGTATTTTGATGAGTTCTCGGATAGTCAAGGGAACATTTATGTGAGAAAGTGCACTGTCGTATGGGTCGACGAGGGTAGCCCTGATTGGAAGTCTCATAGGTTCGAGACATGGTTTAAGAGAGTTGGGGGCGAGCAGATTGGGCCACTGAAACCTCATGAGATACCCTAGGGAATTACCCCTGCTTGGTGTCAGACTGCTGGGGAGCGGGAATTGCCAGAGGGGTCTGTAGTCGGCACTAGGAACGAGCCGGAGAAGACCCCAACGCTAGACTTCACCGTCGAGGAGGGCGAGGTCATAGTCTTGGAGGCGATCGAGGAGGACCTGGGGGAGCCGTCACGCGAGGAGGCCATGGAGGATTCCGTCGAGGTTCTGTCCGAGACGTTCTCCGAGAATAAGCCGACCGAGGACGCAGAGGATTCTGGGGACTCCAGCAGCTCATCCTAAAAGATATAGTTTATTGTCTTGACTTTTTTGGAGGCGACCTGGTCCTGTCCTTTTTGGATGTCATGAGGAACTCTTTTTGCGAACTACCTCGTCGCCCAGTTTATTAGCGGATTGTAGTATTCGGAGTTGTATGAACTATTAGTTATGATGTATGATGGTTATTATACTATCTAGGTCCGACTTAACTTATATATGGTTTGGGGATTATTTAAGTACCGCTTCCGCATGCCTATGTTTATATATCATCTCTCGACTTGTAAGTTTGGATCTTGGGAACGCGAGAGATTGTATAGTTTGTTTGCAGGGATGTTCGCGTGCTCGACGGGTTCAAGGCGTGACAATACACTTGAGTGTTCGACACCAAAAATTCGAGGGTGATATATAGCCTTTTGAGGGTTTCTAGAGGGAGAGATCGGTTCATTATGTTGCTGAAGGAAAACATAATAGAGAGAGTAGAGAGAAGGAGGGAGAGCTCGCCTTCCATCGCCATTGTTGAAGGTTTGAGCTTGAATTTGCAGAGCACTGGTTAGGGCTTTTCAAGCTAAACCAAAGCTCATGAAGGTCGTTAAGAGGTCGCCCAAGCTTCAAGGATGCGATCGCCGCCGGCCGCGCCACCTAAAACCACGAGAATAGGTGAGTCAAAATTTCGAGCTTCTCACTGAGCATCAATGGCGGATCTCGTCTCCGGCCTTAATCCTTGCATTTAGTGTCTGCATTTTGTTCCCCAAACATCACTGGCCATCATCGCATCTTCATTTTGCATTGACTTTGCTTGAATACTTCGAATCGAGTCTCCAAACTCAACCTCTATAGTTGATCACTATTCAACATCGCCTAGCCAAATCTAGGTCATGCGAGCTCAATCGGAGTTTAAGGTAAGTTTTCTGAACTCAAGCGATCATGTGAATGAATTGGCTTGGCATGCTCTCTGTTACTTGATTAGTGTAGCCATGGTTGAACTGATTATAGCTCGATTAATCTAGTTATCTTTAATAATTGCGTTTTATTATGAGATATGTTACTCGCGACGTTGAGACGAGTCGATTGACGCCGGTCTTGCTCGATTCCGTCGAGGTTTTACCGTTGGATCGTTGCTGGAGGCTGTCGGCCGTTCATTGCAAATGAAGGACGATCCGCAAGGAAGACGATGAAGTGGTGGTCAAAATGGTCAACATGCTGACATGGCGTCGACATGGCATGCCACGTGGCAGCCACGTTAGCTGAGCCGTTAGAGTTTGGTTTGAATCTGTTAGATGATCGAATGGTTTAGGTTGTGCCACATGTTGGCTTGGTGACCGTTCGATCGGTTTTATAAATTTTGTTAAAAAAAATCAAATTATCAAAAATAAAGAAAATAAATAGTTTGAGCGGGCGGTCGAGGATTAACCGAGTCATTTGATCGTGGCCGTAGATCTAAGTAATTAGATCTGACGGTTGAGGGTAGTTCGCTTTTGATCTAAGCCATAGAATTTAGTCAACAAATCATGAGGCTGTGGATTAGCCGTTTGGTTCAATAGGAACAGTCGGATTAAATCAAAATAATTGAAAAACAAAAAACGTGAAACGTTGTCGTTTCGGCGCGGTAGGTTGCGTCGGTCTGGGTCTGGGCCGGATATCCGACCTGAGTAGGTTGGGTCAACTCGGTTCGAATTATTTTTTAATAAAAAAAATCAGAAAATCATTTTTAAAAATGCAAAAAAAATCAGAAAAATTCTAATTTTTTTTAAATGTTAGAAAATCCTAGAAAATTCTAAAAAAATGTGAAAAAAATTATGAAAAACTCCTAGACATTCCAGAAATTCTCAAAAATTGAGGAATGACCATAGACAACTGGTCTATCCTATTTTTAGAATTTTCTTATCTGTTCTTCTAAAAATTGACGATATTACCCTTTCGGTGGAAATCGCTCCTACCTTGTACATGATATAGGTCGATAATGCCAAGATAAGAATTAGGACCGGTTAGGCTATCAATTCTTATGCTTGGGTTTTTGAATCTCGTCCTTTTCTTGAAAATGACGATTTTACCCCTCAAAGGGTAAATCGTCTTTCCAATTCCAATAGAGCCGGAAATTGCTCAAAATTAAGATTTGGGTCTGATGTTCGACCAATCCTTTTGTTTGGGATTTTCACTTCTCATCACTTTCTAAAATAACGATTTTATCCCTCAAAGGGTAAATCGCTTCTAAAATTCCAGAAAAAATTCTGAAAATTTCCAAAAAATAGGAAATAGATTGGTTTGGCAACCAATCCTATTTTCACCGTCTTTTGACTTCATATTTCATCTGATTTGATAAATTTTTCCTTCTTGGGCAAATTGTCCCAAATTCTTCAAAATTAAGATTTTGCCCCTCAAGGGTAAATCATGGCAAAAATATTCCTGAGCCTTCATTGATATTTCTCTAGGCTAATAAGGACTTACTAGGGATGTCACGTTGCCTTCATGTGATTTATCCGTACGTTTTGGATCTATGATTTGTGCATTCATTTTATTGATTGTAAGTGCTAGGGTAGCCACTCCTATTTGCATGAACTCCTAGTTTTAGGGTTTGCGCTTCATTCATTTGCATGAAATCTTAGGTTAGATAAATTATTCAACTTAGATAACAAAAGGGCGTCAACTTTAACAGTTGGCGTAACAAAGTCCCCTATCTCATTTCTCTGATTTTCGCAGAATTGAATAGAATGCTCCTAACTATTCGATAGGGTTTCCAATCGTACTTTCCACAGAATGATTGGTGGCGACTCCTTGGCATGTACATGTATCACATGTCACCAGACTGCACCGAAGGTCGACCACGTATAACGCCGTTGCGACTTAGGTAACGGGCCTCAGGAGAGGCCCGCATTGGACCAGAAGGGACGGTCCATTAACCCTCTCCACTCCGTTGGAAAAGGTCGCGACACTGATGACTGGTGATTGACGGAAGCATAATGGCAAACTCAGTTAGGCCCTTCGGTGACCAAGTTTCGAGTGAATTTAATCTTAATTTGGTCATGCATTTTAGCGAAGCTGGACATGACGCATTATGGCCTCGTCGGTGCGATTCCGACTAATCCATGCTGTCGGACTGGTCATGATCGACGCTAAACTTCGTGGCCAAAAAAACGCCTCTATCAATTTTACCAATTGAAGCCAGTCGATCGTCCAATTTTGCGATCAAAATCTACCTGCAATCAGCCAAATATGCACGGGAACTGAAGGTTGAAGATTGTACTGTTTGGACCGGTTCGACCGGTCCGACTCAATTTTTTGCAAAATTGACTAGAATTTGCGGGAAATTTTTGCAATTAAGCCCCAAAATCGAATTTAGGACATGAATATTATCTAGAAATATAATTTTGCCTAAAAGTTCATGTCAATTTATATGGAAACCCCAAATTTTTCCCTAATTGTAATTCAAAAAATTATGAAATTAAAGGCTTAAGCAGTCAAATTGGACCAAATCACCCATTCCAATCGATTCAGGATGGTGAAAAACATTGGGTAGTGGTTTCAATTTATGATGGAGGTCCTTGAATTAAAAGTAATTTCAAATATACCCAAATTCAAGGACTAAATTGCAATTAAGTATGTAATTTTGTCCAATTCATGCAATTGAGCAATTTGTGCAAGCAATTGGACTAAATTGCAATGCAAGTAATTGGACTAGATTGAATAACATGACTCTCAAAATGCCAAAATTACAAATTAAAAGACTAAATTGACATTTTTATATAAAATTCAACTATATGTGTAACAAAAGAACACATAAATTTGAATTTGAATTTTGACTTTTTATGAGGTCAAAAAGACAAGAGAATTAAAAGAAAAATATTGAGTATTTTTTCATATTTTTGTGACCTCAAATGTTATTTTTCTGGATTTTTCATGTATTTTCCTATTTTTCAAAAAATATAGAAAAATGAAAAAAAAATATGAAAATTATTTTTTGGTCAAAATGGTTCCTTAAGCTTGGCTAAGGCTACTAGAGTTGATTTTGTAATTTTTCAGCTTTTATGAAATTTTTATGAATTTGCTAAAACGAATTGAAAACACTAATAGAAAATCAGGTGTCAACAGCTGCCCCTCTTTGAGAGGAATCTTGTGAAAGGTTTTACTCAAAGATAGGTGACACCTAAGTTCAGATCGACACGATATGGGAAAAGAAAAACAAATGCTGACATTCAATCTTTTTTGTCATGTAGGTGAACGCTGTGCTCATTCCGTTTTTGCTGATGTGAGAGAGAGAGTAAAGTTACTTACCTGTTACTCACTTGCTACTCACCTGCCTGATGCTCGTGTGGCATGCGTGGTGTGTGGTGGATTCAAGTGAATACCTAGGGACTCGTATCTTGAGAATCCTAGAGCGACTAAGCTCTAGCCCGTATGGTAGGTCAAACTAGAATAGTATTTCTTTCTGACAGGAACCTTAAGATGACGCACCCGTTCTTTGGTATTTGTTAAAAGTTTTGATCCGTATGGTGGATCAGACCACGAATATGATTCATATATGTCAAAAACCTATGCATGACACACCCGCTCTTTAGGTTTGCCAAAAGTTTTGATTCGTATTGTGGATCAGACCATGAATAGGATTCCTATATGTCCGAAACCTATGAATGACACACCTATTCTTTGGGATTCGTCTAAGGTTTGCCTTCTATAAGGCTTACCAAGGGGTCCGATTTTTCTTACCTTTGAAGATTGCCATCGACTCGATCCGTCCATGGATCGATCCTTGAAAGAGGTTTGCTCATTAAAATGGCTCACCCGTGAGAATGGTTTGTCTTACCTTTGAAGACTTGCCATGTGTCTTTGAAGACTTGCCATGGTTTGTCTTACCTTTGGACTCGATCCGTCTGGGACGGATGACACCAGGTTGGAATCGCTTCCCAAGGAACATCCTCAAGCAGCAGGGGTCTCATCAAGCTACTGTCACCCACTTGACGAAATCATGCCTCAAAACGGTGGGATTATAGTTCCAATTTTCCTTCATCTACCTAGAAAGTTGTGCGCTTCCTGACAGATACGATACCTTTCCTAGTAGGGAACTCATCAAAAGGGCGGTTATCTCCTTTGAATTGCCCAGGTGGATTGGCAGCATGGCTAAGGTTTAGGGTCTGAAACGAGTGTCCCACTAAGAGGTGAGATCAACATCTCAGCAAGCGAAGCCTAACCCTATACCTCAACTCCTGTGACATTTTGATTTTCCAGTCATTTTCAGACTCATTAATGAGAAGTATATCTAGCGATACGTTTCAGTCATATCTCACTCGAATCTGATCAATTCGAGTAGGATGACCAAAAGAGAAAGGCTAACGCGAGACAATGTACGTGCACCTAGGAAACTCAAATAGGAAATGACGCTTTGACCATAAGGATTGTCAAGGGAACATTTAGAACCGTAAAAAGCCGATCTAAGAATGATTAAGGAATCCCTTGCTAGCGTTATACGATTGGAGCGCGGGTGATGCCGCTTAACCAATGTATAATTTATAAAATTTTCCTAAATCGGATAGTGACGATCGAGACCATAGGAACTAGTGATAGACCCTCACAATTACATGACAATCAAAGTCGCCACGAATTGACGAGCCCTAAATGTGATATGAATCACAAGGTCATACGGGCAAAGTCTGCAAAAGCCGCTCGTCAGTTGAGAGAAAACAATCAAAAACGAGTCTTGAAAATTGAAAATGGAGAATCAAGAATTCCAACGTCATGTTTGGATTGGTCGTCGCCTTATCGAAGAATATTGGAACGAGAAAAACGAAGTTCTGGACGTCGGGGTTGAAATTACCATTTTACCCCTCAAAACTTTAGCCTTGCCTATACAAATGAAGAAGGGCATTTTGATCTTTCAACCACCCCAAGGCTACCAAAAAAGAGAAGAGATTGCGGCCATTGGATTGAGTTTGATTGACACTTAGGACAAGTGTCCATAAATGAGCTAAAGAGTGGTCTTGTCTACTATTGACCACCTACCATTCAACCATTGACTTTTGAGATTGAATATAGTCTATTCTCTCTCTCTCTCTCTCTCTCTCTCTCTCCTCTCATCTTGACCTGTCATAACACCCCCCAATTCACGACAACATCTTCTTCTTCTTCCTCTCTTCTCTGCCGTCGCCGACCAGCTCCTGCCGCCCCATTCGCCGCCGCCGACGAGCCCCTCCGGCGACCATCAGCCGGCGAGCCGACCACTTACACTTAGCTTAGCCTCTTGCCGACCTCCTCAAAGTACAAGCGCGTCGATTGGACCACCGAGGAGTTCCGGCCAACCATTTCCCCAGAAGCCAACGGAAACTAATTCAATCTGAGGTAGGCCGAGTTTCTGACTCTTAAGGACCTTGAAATATTGGAATTTTGCGACAAAATTTTGTGGAGATCTAGGGAACTTGTATATCAATCTGTGGTAAAAAGTTGAGCTTGATTTGATCAAGTTTTGACCCCAAATGAGTCTTGTGAACATTGGACAGAAACTGTCGGTTGTAGTCTTGAAGAAACCAGTGAGGTTCAAGGTGTTTCCGTCGATGACTCGACCTCAAATCTTCGGTGAGCCTCATGAACCCTCAGATAGACATGTTAACAAGTAGGTTGGTGATTAAATGATGGATTTGGAGTAGATTAAGGGCTGGACATACTCGATTTGCACAGAACCGAAAATAGCCAGTTCGGTTCTGTGCAAGACCGAATCTGTGGAGGCTGAAGGCTGTTGGTTTTGAGTCTCAAATTGATAATTGAGGCATGCCAGGATAGTGAGGATTGTGTTATGGAGGTTTGTGATGCATGGATGGGTGAATTGGACAAAGGAAATTGACAATTGGTCGGAAATTCCTAGGTTGCGCGGTGAGTTTGGCCTTGGACCATTGAAACCGAAATTGTGAGGGCTCAAGAGGAGAATTTTTGTGGCATCAAACTCGAGGTAAGGGAACTCCTAACCTTATAATAGGAAGATTGGACTCGATTGGGCGAGTCGAATAGAATTGCGATTGTTTCTTGATAAGCTTAGCGTGATTGGATCTTGTGTATGTTAAGAGAGTATAGTTGATCCTAATGTTTGCTTAGGCTTGTCTCTTGAGTAATTGGTCATGCTTGATTGTGTATTGAATCGCCTTGTATGCCATGGATGCATTGTTTATGCATGAGTTATACTTGGCCTTGTGTGCATGAATTGTGATTGTGGCATGGCGGAGACGAGGCGATACCCTGAGGCTTGTGAGATGCGGGGTGATGTGGTTGATACCCTGAGGCGCTGAGGCGTAGGGTTGGAGTTGTGTAGCGCCCTGATGTGTACGAGACGCAGGGTTGAGATGGCCACGGTCCTGATACGTTTACGCGGGACGGAGATATGAGGTGTTAACACTAACCTGATGCGTTTACGCGGGTTGTCAATGACGGTCTGATTCGTTTACGCGAATCGAGCCTGATGTAATCTAATCGCGGACATGAGAATGAGGTAGGCGGAAAACGGTGGATGTGATGAGGTGGCAGGGCGAGTTGTGCATAATCATTTGAGTGTGTTGTGATGCCATCGTTGCATGCCTGCCATCTGTGTATTGCCATTTATATTTGCATTTGCCTTATATGTCTGTGAGTTTGAACTGTTAGGATATGTGACTGCCTGAGTGGACGGTCGGCCTAACCTAGAGTTAGGACCCACCTTACTGAGATGCGAATCTCACCCCGTTGGGGACCCCTTCTTTTACAGATTCTAGGCCTTGATGATGTGGCCCATTCGTTTTGGATACCCGAAGGAGATGTTCACCTATTTCGATGAGTTTCCTGACGGGTATGGAACTATTTATGTCAGGAAATGTACGGTTGTCTAGGTGAGGGTAGTACAAGTTGGAAGCCTCACAGGTATGAGGCATGATTCAGGAAAGTCGGGGATGTGTCTACCGGGCCGCTAAAGCCCAATGAGGCGCTCCAGGGAGTTGTCCATAGTTGGTGCCACCCCACTCGAGATTTAGACCAAGCTGAGGGATTCGTTGTCAGTTCAAGGAATGGATTGGAGAGGACCCCAACCATAGAGAACACGGAGGAGGAGGTCATTGTGGTCGAGGCGACTGAGGAGGATCTCATGGAGCCGTCTACTGAGGAGACTATGGAGGACACCATCGAGGTTCATTCGGAGACCTTCTCAGTGTAAGAGCCTACAGAGGATGTAGAGGAGACCGAGGACTTTAGCTGCTCGTCTTAGGAGCTCCCAACTTATCGGCCAATCCTTTGGTGGCGACCCTGACCTCGTTTCTTTTGGATGTTAATGATGAACCTTTTTGTATACTTACCCCGTCGCCCCCCATGTTAGCGGATTTAGTAGCTATGTACCGTATGAACATTTGGATTTATGTATGATAGTATTGACGCTATCCAGGTCCCACTTATATTTTGTACGGAGAAGTTATTTCATTATTGCTTCCGCGTGCTTGGTATATATTATGTCTCTCGACTTGTTTGCGGATCTTGGGACCATGAGAGATATTTGATTTGCTTGCGGGGAGTCGCGTGATCATGCCCTTGAGGCACGCGGCGTGACAACTCCAGTCCCCCTAGACCACACACATAAATGTCATCAAAATGCGGGCAATCAATCATTTAATGGCACAAGGCATCGAAGAATTACATATATCAATCACTCAAACATGCATAAGAATACATTTAACCACATATAACCTCAGGGTGCAAGCTCGATGCATGTACAACATTTAAGTCAATGCACAATTGCCACAAACAATATAAACCCCATTTCCTCGGCTCTCAGCCATATTATGATTCTCTAGCACCTTTGCCATCTGACATCACCGGGGCCATAAGTCAATCGATGTCCACGTACCACTAAGGCCACAGGCCAATCGGCACTCTCAAGGCTTACAGCCAGTCAATGGCATCTAGGGCTACAGTCCTATCGGCATTCTCATTCTCATTTAAATTCAGCACCCTCTGATACCACTGGAGCCACGGGCCAATCAGTATCACCCACATTTTCCTCATTGAATTCATAATGCCATTCAACACGCACAGTTCAATAACTCATCCAGCAATGTCCTAGTATTAAGGTAAAAGTTTAGGAATCACTTACCTTAATTAATTAGCACTATCCTCAATGCCACAAGTATATAATCCCCACGAATTCTTTGTCAACCTAAAAAAATTCACCAATCTTGAATAAAAAACCCATGGAATGCTCACTTCCATTAACCCAATCTTTCCCTAGCCATGCCATTGGTAATTCAAGACACCTTTTCTAACAATCAAACACATGGCAATGCTCACTTCGAACCCTTAATGTACTCGGTTCACATGGTCATGTCCATAGCAAGTCACAACCTAGAGGTTTAAGCATCCATTTTGACTATAATTCTCATCTAAACCTCAATCCACTTCTCACACTTCCCCTTGACACCACACATTATATTATACAAGACATTATAAGTCAGTTGAAGTCCAAATATTCCTCAATCAGCCCCCAACAGAATCAGCCAGCATGTAATCATCCTCAAAACAGAACCTATTTTGGGTTCTAACCGCTTAATCGAGCCATACTTCAATCCCAAGCCTAACTCTTTACACAATAAATATACTAAGACCTTCATTTACATGTTTAGAAGGCTCACCAAGAGATTTGAAGCGAAACCACACTCCAAGGATCTCGGAACATCCCGACTTCCTCAAGGTCAGAATCTGTCCAAATTTGTATCACCTATAATCAGCCGTAAAAATCTAATTTACACCATTAAACTTGAAGCCACAGACCACCCAACCTTAGTACTAGATGTTATGAAGGTCTCCTAAAAAATTTAAGGCCAATCGGAGTCTCTAAGAGGTAGAACGAAGACCTTACCTCAGCTCGCGCGATTTCTTTCCTATTTTGGTATAAGGGCTGGTCAGGAAAAAACGAAACCTCGATCTACCACTTGGAACGTGTCAAGGACACATCAAGCTTGTTGCTGGTGATTAGAGTACGTCCAGGCGAATTCGAAAGATGGGGCTCGAGTAGGCCGAACAATAGGGCAGAAAACTATTTTTCTAGGCAGTTTTGGGTGATGGCAAAATGGAGAGGAAAATCAAAGGAAAAAAATAGTGGGATGGCTATACACAGCTGAAGGGGACCTCAAATTTTTATCTCACATATATAATTGGGGTTAATTGACAAGATAGAATTTGGTGGGGGTAATTAATGCTTGGATCTCTCGATGGTTGACATGTGACAATTGTCCAATAATACAAATCAAGCTTTGACTCTTCTTTGACCCATTGTGTATGAATTTTTGGCAGTCATTGAGAGAGAAGGATTGACCATTTTGGCCTTCTTGCATTTCTTAAGGCAAGGCAAATGGTCGAAGGGCAAAATGATAATTTTGCAATTTCAGTCCAAACTTCACTTTTCCAATTCGAAATTACCATTTAACGAGACGTCGTCAAATTCTTGTTTAGAATTGGAATTTTATATTTCCAATTGTCACTTTTAAGCTTCCATTTCATGATCATTCGTTCGTCGATCGTAACTCCTGTTTGTCTCGAACTAACGAGCGGATTTTGCAAACATTACGCGTATTAGCTCTGTTATTCTCATCACACTAAGGAAAACTCAAGTTATAACGGTTTTGGTTGTCATGTAATTGCGATGGTTCATCGCTAGTTCCGACAGCTTCGATCGTCATAGCTTGATTTAAGGAAAATTTACAAATTATACATTGGTTAAGTGGCATCACCCGCGATCCAATCGTATAACGCTAGCATTGTATTCCTTAATAGTTATTTGATCGGCCTTATTGGCTCTAAATGTTCCCTCAACAATCCTTATGGTCGAAGTGTCATTTCTTTTTTCTAATTTCCTAAGTCCATGTACCTTGTCATGTGTTAGTCTTTCTCTTTTAGGGCAGTTTACTTGAGATTGATCAGATTTGAGTGAGACAAAACTGAAATATATGAAGATACATTCTCATTCAACAGCCTCAAAATGGCAGGAAATTCAGAATATCACAATTGTTTCCCCTTATAGAAATTTCATCCATGAAATTTACAATAAACCCAACTTATATAAACAAATTGGAGTATTAACGTCTCATAGCTTCTTCGCTTTCCCACGTTGTTCCTTCAGTCCCGTGATGCTCTCAAATCACTTTGACTAATGGAATCATTTTATTCCTTAAGACTTGCTCGTTTCGATCATCAATTCTGATGGGCTTTTTTACATATGATACCTTGTCGCCAATCTCAATGGTTTCAAAATCCAAAACGTGAGTCGGATCTGACTTGTATTTCCTCAACATTGGCACATAAAATACATTGTGCACTTGCGATAAGTTCGGAGGCAAAGCGAGTTTATAGGCCAAAGTTCCAATTCGCTCTAGAATTTCAAAAGGACCTACATATCTCGGACTTAGTTTTTTCCTTTTTTCCCAAATCAAGACAATCCACGCATCGGTGATACCTTCAGGAAAACATGGTCGCCAACTTGAAATTCCAATGGTTTGCGTCTTTTATCAACATAACTCTTTTGTCGACTTTGTGTCGTTCTCAGCATTTCTCTAATGACTTTAATCGCCTCAACAGACTATTTCACTAACTCAGGGCCTATTATACTCATTTCTCCAACGCATCCCAACATATAGGCGTTCTGCAAGCTCTACCATAAAGTACTTCGAACGGTGCCATACCAATGCTTTGCTGGTAACTGTTATTATACGCAAACTCCACCAAATGTAGTTGATCTTCCCAGCCACCTTTAAAATCTATGGCACAGGCTCGCAACATATCCACTAGTGTTTGTATCGTCCTTTCTGACCGTCTGTCAGTCTGCGGATGATATGCCGTACTGAATTACAATCTAGTTCCTAGAGCTTCCTGCAGACTCTTCCAAAAGTTTGCTGCAAACTTGGGGTCTCAGCCGATGTAATTGTGGAACTCCATGCAATCGCACAATCTGACCATATACAACTCTGCGTACTTATCCATTGTAAAATCTTTTTGCACAGGTATGAAATGTGCCGACTTTGTCAATCTATCCACGATTACCCAAATTGAGTCATGGCCTTTCTGACTCCTCGGTAACCACATCACAAAATCCATCGTCACATATTCCCATTTCCACTCGAGAATTTCTAGAGGTTGCAACAGTCCTCCAGGCTTGCAATGCTGAGCTTTCACTTGTTGACAGGTCAAACACTTCGCCACATGCTAGCTACATCTACCTTCATTCCGTTCCACCAATAGTGCTGTCGTGGATTTTGATACATCTTGATGCTACCTGAATGAATACTGTAGTTGCTCCTGTGAGCTTCCGACAAAATCTTTTCCTTAAGTTCCTCATCACCAGGTATACACAAACATCCACGAAACTTCAAAATTCCATCCTCTGACACTTAGAACTCAAGTTTCCTTTTTGTTAAATCCATCTTGAGAATCTTTTGAATCTTCGGATCCGTTGATTGCAAGGCCATTACTCTTTCCTGGATATCAGGCTCAACTCTCAAGGTTGTCACTAGACTTGACAGTAGACAAATTTTCAGTTTAAACTCAGAATCCTTCAACTCCTTTAACAAGGACCATCCTTTAACCAATAAGAGCGCAATACTTGACTTCAGGCTAAGCGCATCCGCAACTCTATTCGCCTTTCCAAGATGATACAAAATCTCACAATCATAATCCTTGAGTAACTATCCATCGACGCTATCTCATATTCAATTCTTTTTGCGAAAATAGATACTTCAAACTCTGTTGATCCGTATAAATCTGGAATCTTTCGCCACACAAGTAGTGTCTCCAAATCTTTAAGGCAAAGATAATAGTAGCTAATTTCAAGTCATGCGTCGAGTAATTCATCTCACGAGGTCTCAATTGTCGTGAGGCATAAGCAACTACTTTTTCATGTTGCATTAACACACACCTTAATCCTTTTAGCGAAGCATCACTATATATCTCATAACCTCCAGGTCCAGAAGGAATAGTCAACACTGGTGCGGTCCTCAATCGATGCTTAAATTCTTGAAAACTCTTTCGCACTTATCAGTCCATTCGAATTTCATATCCTTCTTCGTTAACCTCATCAACAGAGAGGCCATAGATGAAAACTTCTCCACAAATCGCCTATAGTAACCTGTCAATCCCAAAAAACTTCTCACCTCAGTAATCGTCATAGGTCTAGGCCATTTCATCACTGCATCAATCTTTGAAGGATCTACTGAAATTTCTTCTCCAGAAATCATATAACCAAGGAAAGTTACTTTGCTCAACCAAAATTCGCATTTACTAAACTTGGCGTAAAACGAATGCTCCCCCAGGGTTTGAAAAACGATGATGAATCAGTCCAAGTACTCCTTAAACACTCGATGCATCAAATTCATGAATGCAGCATGGGCATTAGTCAAACCAAAAGGCATAACCGTAAACTCGTAATGCCCATATCTCATTTCGAAGGCAGTCTTTGGTATATCCTCCTTAATCCTCAGTTGGTGATAGCCAGTCCTCAAATATATTTTAGAAAATACAGACACTCCTTGCAGCTGATCAAATAAATCATCCATCCTTGGCAAAGGATACTTGTTCTTGTTAGTTACTTGATTCAACTGCCTATAATCTATACACAAACGTAATGATCCATCCTTCTTTCTTACAAATAGCACCGGTGCTCCCCATGTTAACGTGCTCGGTCTAATGAATCCCTTATCTAGTAGTTCATGCATTTTTACCTTTAGCTCTTTCAACTCAGACAAGGACATCCTATACAGTACCTTCAAGAATGGCTCCGTTTCAGGTGCCAACTCGATCACAAACTCAATCTCTCTCTCTCTCTTAGGTGGTAATCCTGGCAATACTTTAGAAAATACATCAGGAAATTCACATACCACTGCCATACTATCCAGCTTCGGCTCCCCCGCCGTTGTGTCTACTACAATAGCCAAATAAGCTTGATACTCTTCGCTCAACAACTTAGTCGCCTCAAGCGACGAAACTAGAGGAATCAAGGTTTCTCCTTGACTTCCTGCAAATTCAAAACTAGGGCGACCTTCCGGGTAAAAACGAATTACCCTGTTACCACAATCAACTATTGCCCTTTGTTTCCCCAACCAATTCATGTCAATAATCACATCAAAATCATACATAGGCAATACAGCCAAATATATCTTTCCTTCGCTACCACCAATTACTATATTACAGTCCGCACAGCCTAGCGAAACTAGCACATTGTCTTTTAATGGTGTAGCAACATGTAACAACAGCACATTCATTGGTCTCAATTCTACTCCCACCAAATCAGCAAACTGAGCAGATATAAAGGAATGTGAAGCACCAGGATCAAACAACGCATAGGCAACTTGGTCGCACAAATAAATCGTATCTGTGACCACACCAGGCGCTTCCTCTGCCTCTCTATGTGCCACAGCATACACTCTCCTTTGGGTTGGTGGTCTATTCTGTTCATTCTGTGGGGCTACGACTAGTTGTCCAGCCTGTTGTCTTTGTCCTTGAGCTCGGTTTGGAGCTGGATTCGAACAATTCTTCAACTGGTGGCCCAACTGACCACATCTATAACATGTTCCCGTCCTAGCAGGGCAAAGACCACTTCCATGTCTCCTCCCACAAATGCAACAATACCAGTTGAACTGGTTCGTCAGCTTTCCGATATTTCTACGAATCAGAGGAACAAATCGTCGATTGTTCACCATCGGCCTTTTCCCCAATTGTCGATTATCTCTTAGAGGAGTAAATTGTGATCCAGAAGCAATGCCTCTTTTCTTGATATCTCTTTCAATCATTTGGCTCCTCTCATAGATCTCCCAATACGTTCCTAAATTCACAGTTATGATCCTACTGCGAATTTCTGGTCTCATACCATCTCGAAATCATTGTGCTTTCTCAAGTGGATCCTCAACTAACCTTGGTGCATACCTCGATAATCTTGCAAATTCAGCTTTATATTGGTCCACCGTTAGTTGATTTTGTCGTAACTGTTGAAATTCAAGTTGTTTCCTCTCACGTGCCGTCTCAAAAAAATACTTTCATTGAAAGCAGTAGTGAAGGCAGCCCAAGTCAAAGCCGTACCTTCAGGAAATACTCTTCCCTTCAAGACTCCCCGCTAATCATGCACAGTTCCTTCTAGCTGATACACAGTTAGCAATACTTTCTCTTCATCAGTACATCTTAGCACTTCAAAAGCCTTTTCAAGTTTCTCAATCCACCTTGGACCAACTCAAGATCTCCAACGCCATCAACTGGGTCGGTTTCAGTTTAATAAACTGCTCAGCCAACTGACCCATCGGTCTATTAACATTAATATTGCCTTGTGCATTCCCAACTTTAGCACCTTGGGCATTATTTCCATTTGCCATAGTCACAGCTGCTATTGCAGCTTCAGCAGCCTGAGTTATAATCTTCGCTATATCTTCCGCTTGCCTAAGAGCAGTGGCGGCTCTATCTTGAGCTTCCTTTCCCATTAGTTCCCCAATCAATTCTAAGGCTCTCAAGACTCCTTCTATTCTTGGATCCTCGGCCACTGGAGCTCTCCAACTAGAAGCTCCGCTTCTTGGCCTTCCAGGTCTATTACTCATACTTGCTCAACTTAGCTTCCTTGAGTCACCATTATTCCACCACGGAATTAGAGACCTCAATCACTTGCTCAAGTCGAATAATTCTATGTGAGCAATCACAACACCATATCCATTCACTCAGGCAATCATATGAGCACATCAACCAGGGGTACAAATCCACACCTCATGTAACTTAGTACAATTAGAGGTAACAAATTCGCTCATTGAACCAACATCCACAACAACATGATATATGCAAAGCTTGACCCTTCATAGGTTGCCCACAATCATGCCATTTCACGATGCCAATCACATGCATCAATCATATGTCATGCATTCATGCTTGACTCTAACGACTCCCCCTAGTGTCTCACTACCCCAATCATCCAAATTCCTTTACTCCTTATTACTCCAATCATCAATCAACTGTAATCTTGACAACCTGCCCTGATACCACTTTAACGGGGATGTAACGCCCCACGTCCCTTGGGGCTCATTACATTTAACTCAGGCCAATAATTACCCAGGAATCACACACAGCCTAGGATGGTATGAAATGCACACACGGAAGGCAAGATAACATCGGCGTACAATAAAGATAAAAAGGGGAGATAAAATAAGTTCAAAGCACACCATATATATACAACCCGCAAACGTTCAGTTTACATACGGAAGGGATAAGACAAAAGAAAATATAAAGCCACATACTTGAGTAGGAAAAAGGAACTAAGGCCTATGGTTCAAAAGTTACTACTATACCTTTTCCAGAGCCTAACACCCAAAATGGTTCTTAATTCTCCTAATTCACCTAACACCCTTAACCTGACTTCTCAGAAGAACAACTTGAGTCGTCCTTTTCATTGTCCTCCTCATCATCTGGATTGTAGTCCGAAAAAGTCTCGGATGGTACATCCTCAGAAGATTCTTCAGTGTCTTCCTCAGTTTCTTCTTCTTCTTCAACTTCTGTTTCGTCATCCTCGTCGGTGTCTCGATTGCATTGGCAGAAATCTCTATGTAATTCATGTACTCCGCAGAAAACAATGGGGAATTCAACTTTCAGGTATGTTCCTTAATCCTCCTGCAGATGCTGGGTTGTCCACTTCGATATCCGATCGGGACGGATGACACCAGGTTAGAATCGCTTCCCATGGAACATCCTTAAGCAGCATATGTCCCATCAAGCTACAGTCACCCACTTGACAAAACAATGTCCCAAAACGGTGAGGTTGTAATTCCAGCTTTCCTTCATCTATCAAGATAGTTGTGTGCTTCCTGACAGATACGATACCTTTCCTAGCATGGAACTTATCAAAAAGGGCTGTCATCTCCTTTGGATCCCCCAGGCGGATTAGCAACATGGCCAAGGCTTGGGGTTTGAAAGGATGTCCCATTAAGGGGTGAGATCGACATATCAGGAAGTGAAACCTAACCATATACCTCAACACCAGTCCCCCCAGACCACACACATAAATGTCATCAAAATGCAGGCACTCAATCATTTAATGGCACAAGGCATCGAAGAATCGCATATATCAATCACTCAAGCATGGATAAGAATACATTTAACCACATATAACCTCAGGGTGCAAGCTCGATGCATGTACAACATTTAAGTCAATGTACAATTATCACAAATAATATAAACTCCCATTTCCTCGGCTCTCAGCCACATTATGTTTCTCTGGCACCTTTGTCATCTGACATCATAGGGGCCACAGGCTAATCGGTACTCTCAAGCTTACAGCCATTCAATGGCATCTGGGGCCACAGGCCAATCGGCATTCTTATTCTCATTCAAATTCACTACCCTCCGATGCCACCGGGGCCACAGGCCAATCAATATCCTCCATATTTTTCTCATTGAATTCACAATGCCATCTCAACACGCACAGTTCAATAACTCATCCAGCAGTGTCCTAGTATTAAGGTAAAAGTTTAGGAATCACTTACCTTGATTAATTAGCACAATGTCACACAATGCGATTATTCTCAATGCCACAAGTATATAATCCCCACGAATTCTTCGTCAACCTAAAAAGATTCACCAATCTTAAATAAAAAAATCATGGAATGCTCACTTCCATTAACCCAATCTTCCCCTAGCCATGCCATTGGCAATTCAAGACACATTTTCTAACAATTAAACATATGGCAATGCTCACTTCGAACCCTTAATGTACTCGGTTCACATGGTCATGTCCATAGCAAGTCACAACCTAGAGGTTTAAGCATCCATTTTAATCATAATTCTCAACTAAACCTCAATCCACTTCTCACACTTTCCCTTGACACCTCACATTATATCATACAAGACATTATAAGTCAATTGAAGTCCAAATATTCCTAATCAGCCCCCCAACAAAATCGGCCAGCATGTAATCATCCTCAAAACAGAACCGATTTTGGGTTCTAACAGCTTAATCGAGCCATACTTCAATCCCAAGCCTAACTCTTTACACAATAAATATATTAAGACCTTCATTTACATGTTTAGACGGCTTACCAAGAGATTTGAAGTGAAACCACACTTCAAGGACCTCGGACCAGCCCGGCTTCCTCAAGGTTAGAATCTATCTAAATTTATATTACCCATAATCAGCCATAAAAATCTAATTTACACCATCAAATTTGGAGCCACAGACCACCCAACCTTAGTACTAGATTTATGAAGGTCTCCTAAAAAGGTTGAGGCCAATCGGAGTCTCCAAGACGTAGAACGAAGACCTTACCTCAGCTCGCGCGATTTCTGTCTGATTTTGGTCTAAGGGCTGGTCGGGAAAAAACGTTCAATGAAACCTCGATCTACCACTTGGAATGTGTTAAGGACACATCAATCTTGCTCCTGGTGATCAAAGCACGGCCAGGAGGCGCCGGAAGATGGGGATCGAGTAGGCCGAACAACAGGGCAGAAAACTATTTTTCTGGGCAGTTTTCGGTGATGGCAAAATGGAGAGGAAAATCAAGGGAAACAAATGGTGGGATGGCTATACACAGCTGAAGGGGACCTCAAATATTTGTCTCACACATATAATTGGGGTTAATTGACAAGATAGAATTTGGTGGGGATAATTAATGTTGGATCTTTCAATTGTTGACATGTGGCAATTGTCCAATAATACAAATCAAGGTTTGACTCTTCTTTGACCCCTTGTGTATGAATTTTCAGAAGCCATTGAGGGAGAAGGATTGACCATTTTGCCCTTCTTGCATTTCTTAAGGCAAGAAAAATGGTCGATGGGCAAAATGGTAATTTTGCACTTTCAGTCCAAACTTTACTTTTCCAATTCGAAATTACCATTTAATGAGACATTGTCAAATTCTTGTTTAGAATTGAAATTCTCTATTTTTGATTGTCACTTTTGAGCTTTCATTTCATGATCATTCGTTCGTCGATCGTAACTCCAGTTTGTCTCGAACTAACGAGCATCTTTTGCAGACATTATGCGTATCAACTCTGTGAAACTCAAGTTATAACGGCTTTGGTTGTCATGTAATTGCGAGAGTTCATCGCTAGTTCTGATAGCTTCGATCGTTATAGCTTGATTTAAGGAAAATTTGTAAATTATACATTGGTTAAACGACATCACCCGCGATCCAATCCTATAGCTCTAGCATTGTATTCCTTAATCGTTATTTGATTGGTCTTATTGGCTCTAAATGTTCCATCGACAATCCTTATGGTCAAAGTGTCATTTCATTTTTTGAGTTTCCTTGGTCCCCATACCTTGTCATACATTAGCCTTTCCCTTTTTAGTCAGTTTACTCGAAATTGATTAGATCTGAGCGAGATAAAATTAAAATATATCGAAGATACATTCCCATTTAACAGCCTCAAAATGGCAAGAAATTCAAAATGTCATAGCTATTCTCGGTGAAACCCATGTGGATGTGGAATTATTTAATATGGAAAGTAAACCACAAGTATAGAAGACCACTAGAGGTTCTAAAGATTCCCTTCTTACTTTTTCTAAAACGGTTCAAGGATAGTAAAGTTTCGGTAAGGATAGGGTTCGAATAATCCCACCCATAAAAGACTTGTTTAACCACTATGGCTATGATAGAATCAAAGGTAACAGATGAGATGAGAAATAGTACAAAGCTAAGGAATGCTAAAACAAAGACCCTACCAGACTTGGTTCCTTTATTGCAAGAAGGTTGGGAAACTTATTCAGAAGAAATGACAAGGATACTCGTCCGGATTTGCTTTTGGTTTCTACTCTCCGTCAGACTTGTATCTAGGAATTCAGCCATTGATCAGGGTTCTCGTCGTGACTAAAGATAATAAGAATGTCGCATTCTATTGGTCAAAACATCAAATTGACTAAAGAAGCGTAATGAAATGGATCATTATTACACGAGTATTCATTAAGGAAGCGACATGTCGCCAAATGCGAACTTCGAAGAGTGGTATTTAACAGTCTAATTCTTCAAACAAGATAGCCATAAAAAGCTAATGGAACGTGGGGTCTACACTACTCTGATTTTAATATCTCTAGGGCCTAATTCTCCTCAAAACGGTAGTCAACAAGAGTCTCCTCAAGATAGCTCAGCTCCTCTGGCCATTCTTTGGTCCAAGGTATGATCACTTCAAGGGACTTTTAAGCTTCTTTAGACTTGACTTTCTTGAGGATGATGCGCTTTGATCTGGTCTTGATAACAGGGCATCTCCTCCTTCCCCATAGAGTCAACGCTAGTTTATTCTCTTTATCTTGGCGCTTGATTTTTCGACAAGCGTACACTTCCCTAGCCAAACAGTTGTTGTATTGCATTTTCATCTCCATATAATCCTTGAACATTTCATCAGATTGTTGCTTGAACCTGAGGTTGTCAACGCAGTAGCGGGTCTGACAATCGTCAGTGTACCTCAACTTGCGTCCAGTTAGCTCGCGACCATGCACGAACCTTGTGAAATGTAGTCTTGTGTTCGATCCAGGATGAATTACTTTTCTCAAGTACTTGAAGGTCACCAACTTAAAGGAACACTTAGGAAATAGCGACATCATATCCCTATCATTGTTATTTTGATCAGTCACTCAAATGATTCCAGAATGTACGTCATGCATGTTGATGCAAATGATATGTAACATGTGAACATATTATAGAACGGGCATAAGAAAATACATTGAGTAGTAAATGCCTTACCAACTCCAAAATTCAGGGAATATCATATGTTTCCTCGTACCAATGAGTGGTTTTAGGTATATCAACCGTCCAGAGATATGCGCATGAGATAAGTAGGAGGCATACTCTACAAACGAAAAATCGGGTGAGGAACCTCAACTCAGTCTTCCACAATCCAAATAAGGCAGATTCCTCCCCGAGAGTACCCACTCAAGAGGACTAGATATCACCAATTCAGATTATGAGCGAGAACAAACATAAAAATCTCAACTGCCGTCAAACACGTGGCACTAAGGTAACCTAGATATGGTTGTAGTAGAGATTTGACCGCCAGTGTGTGAGATGTGTCGTAATCATCATAATGCAAAGTCATACACAACAATTTGTATCAAACACCCCTCCAATATATGCGTAAACTAAGCATGCAATCCCAACTCCGACCTGCAGGAGATGTTAGCAAACACTATACCCCTTATTTCTCCAATCTACAAAAACATCATGGTTAAGGTACATATTCGAAAGCATATGCAGAAAATGAGGTTAGATAAACCAATCAACCTTTTAATCGGCTTAAGTCCTTTAAAATTCCTAACCAGAGGTTCTGATTTAGAATAAACCCCTAGTGGAGTTGCCAAGTCTGTCGCAACCCTCTCGAGTTGGGCAAGGGTTAATGGGTCGTCCCATCTGGTCGGATGCGGGCCTCTCCTAAGGCCCATACCCCAAATCGCAACGGAGATTTACGTGGCCGACCTTCACTATGGTCTAGTGACATGTGATATGTGTACATGCCAATGAGCCGCCACCAATCATTTTGTGGAGGGTACAATGGGAAGCCCTATCGAATTATTGGGAGCTTCTATTCGATTTTGTGAGAACTAAAGAAATGGGATCGGGGACTTAGTTACGCCAATTGTGAGAGTTGACGCTCTTCGGTACCTAGGTTGAATAAATTATCTAATCCTAAGAATTCATGCAAATGAGTGAGGTATGAACCGTAAATCTAGGAATTCATGCAGATAAGAGTGACTACTCTAAACTCACAATCAATAAAAGAAGGTGCACAAATCAATGATCCAAGACATGCGGATAAATCACAAGAATACAACATGGTATCCCTAATAAGGTCATATTGGCCTAGAGAGGTGTCAATCATGGCTCAGGAGTGATTTAGACAAGATTTGCCAATGAAGGGCAAAATCGTAATTTTGAAGAAATTTGAGACAATTTGCCAAAAATGGCAAAATTATCATTTTAGAAAAAATCTAGAGTTAAAAGGGGTTAAAAATAGGATTGATCATCAAATTAGTCTATTTCCAATTTTTCAGCAATTTTCAGAATTTTTTGAAATTTTAGAGAGTGATTTACCCTTTGAGGGATAAAATCGTAATTTCAAAAGATGACGAGAAATTAAAATTCCAAACAGAATGACTGGTCAACCATCAGACCCCACATCCTAATTTTGAATAATTTTCACAATTTATTGGAGTAGGAAAGATGATTAACCCTTTAAGGGTAAAATCGTCATTTTGAAAAAAGATGAGATTCGAAAATCCAAGCAGAAGAATTGGTCACTTGACTGACGCTAATTCTTATCTTGGCCTTTCGACTTATCTCACATGTAAAACAGGGTTGAATTACCCCTTAAGGGCAGAACCGTCATTTTCTAGAAGAATGATAAGAAATCCCAAAAATGAGATTAACCAGTTGTCTATTGTTACTCCTCATTTTTTGGAAATTTCTAAGGACTGGAAGTTCTGAGAAATTTTCATGCATCAACTGGTGATGTCTGTCAACAACACTTGATTTCGATGAAATTTCAAAATTTAGCTATTTTCTCAATTCTTCAAATAGTTTTGTCAAGCTTTGCGACTGAGCTCTTAGTTTCTCCATCCTAACATATTGCTCGGTATGTAGTGTGCCATTTGTTGCCTGAGAATGGTTGCATGTTGCCAATCGAATCGACATATCTTCTATCTCCCATGAAAAATCATTTACTTGTTCCTCAATGCGTACGAAATATTCCAACATCACTTAACTGAGTGACGATTCAGATTCTCCTGAAAGAGACTCTATCACATCCTTCAAGATCTTTGGTTGAAGATGGTGCTATTTGGACCGGTCCGACCGGTTAGAATCGATCCGACTCAATATTTCACAAAATTAACCAGAATACATGGGGAATGTTTGTAATTAAGTCTCAAAATCAAACTTAGGATATGAATATTATCTAAAAATATGATTTTACCCAAAAATTCATGTCAATTTATATGAAAATCCCAAATTTATCCCTAATTGCAATTCTAGAAATTGTGAAATTGAAGGCTCAAAAGGTCAAATTGGACGAAATCACCCATGCCAATAGATTCAGGATGGTGAAAAACATTGGGTAGTGGTTTCAATTTGCGATAGAGGTCCTTGAATTAAAAGTAATTTCAACTATACCCAAATTCAAGGACTAAATTGCAATTAAGTATACAATTTTGCCTAAATCATGTAATTGAGCAATTTATGCAAGTAATTGGACTAAATTGCAATGCAAGTAATTGGACTAGATTGAATAACAAGACTCTCAAAATGCCAAAATTGTAAATTAAAAGACTAAATTAATATTTTTTTATCAAATTCAACTACATGTGTAACAAAAGAACACAGAAAATTGAACTTGAATTTTGACTTTTTATGAGGTAAAAAAGATAAGAGAATTAAAAGAAAAATATTGATTATTTTTTCATATTTTTGTGACATCAAATGCTATTTTTCTTGATTTTTCAAGTATTCTCCTATTTTTCAAAAATATCGAAAAATACAAAAAATATGAAAATTATTTTTGGTCAAAAACGGTTCCTTAGGCTTCGCCAAGGCTACCAAAGTTGATTTTGTAATTTTTAAAATTTTTTATGAAATTTTTATGAATTTGCTAAAAACGAATCGAAAACACTAAGTGAAAATCAAGTGTCGATAGCTGCCCCTCTTTGAGAGAAATCTTGTAAGAAGTTTCACTCAAAGACAGATGATACCTAAGTTTAGACCGACTCGATAGGGAAATAGAAAAACAAATCTTGACATTCAATCTTTCTTGTCCTGTTGGTGAACGCTCAACTCATTCTGTTTTTGCTGATGTAAGAGAGAGAGAGAGAGAGAGTAGAGTTACTTGCCTGTTACTCACCTGCCTGATACTCGTGTGGCATGCGCGGTGTGTGGCGGATTCAAGTAAATACCTAGGGACTCATATCTTGAGAATCCTAGGGTGATTAAGCTCTAGCCCGTATAGTAGGCCAAACTAGAATGAGCTTCCTATCTGACAGGAACCTAAAGATGACGCACCCGTTCTTTGAGGTTTGTTAAAAATTTTGATCCGTATGGTGGATCAGACCACGAATAGGTTTCCTATTTGTTTAGGTTTCCTATCTGTCAGAAACCTATGCATGACACATCCATTCTATAAGGCTTACCAATGGGTCCGGTTTGTCTTACCTTTGAAGACTTGCCATGGACTCGATCCGTCTATGGATCAGTCCTTGAAAGAGGTTTGTTCATTAAAATGGCTCACCTGTGGGAATGATTTGTCTTATCTTTAAAGACTTGCCATGTATCTATAGGGAAGGTATGCCTTATTCTTAGGTTTACCAAAACGACTTTTTTGGGATTAGGGGTTTTATAAAATCTTACAGAAAGCTGAACCTAAAGGTTGTGTTCTTGATATGCAATGTGCCATTTGAGGATTTTGGGACTCCAAGTTTCCTGCAGGAAGTTCAAACCTGCAAAGTTTTTATTATCGAGACTCTACTGGGATTTAAGGGTAACCTAAAATCTCACAAAAAGTTGAATCCAATTATTGTCCTTTTAACATGGGAGGTGACATTTTGAGATTTGGGGGCTCCAGCTATCCTACAAAAAGCTCAAACCTGCAAAACTTTTATTATTGAGATTCTTCTGAGATTTAGGGGTTACCTAAAATCTCATAAAAAGTTGAATCATGGAATTGTCCTTTTGACATGGGAGGCGACATTTTGAGATCTGGGGACTCCAGATATCTTGCAAAAAGCTCAAACCTGCAAAACTTTTTTTATTGGAATTCTTTTGGGATTTAGGGATTAATTAAAAGCTCACAAAAAGTTGAATCCTAAAATTGTCCTTTTGACGTAGGATGTGACATTTTGACATGTGGGGACTCTAGATACCTTGCAGAAAACTCAAACCCCCAAAACTTTTCATAAAAATGTATTTTCCTGAGATATAAGGTTACTAGGGATCCTGCAGAAAAATAAGCTTGAAAGCTCTTCATTGCAGAGCAAGGTATCCTTTGGGAACTTAGGGTTACCATGAGTCCTACAGAAGTTTAAACCTGAAAGTTCTTTCCTCATTAGTGATATTGAGGTGATGCTAATTATCAGTCTGATCAAGTTTTGTAGCTATAATTGCAGTCATTACAATGCTGGAGGTTATTCAAAACATCTCGCCGCATGCAAAGGTGATAAAAAAAATTCCTGATAAGGAAAATTTGGATCGAACAATTTGAAATTTCCAAAAGAGATTGTTTAAAACATCTTGTTAGAGTATTTTCATCAAAGAGGGCTTCTCACCAACTCTTTTGGCATTGGTCTTTTACACAGAAAGTACTCGAATTTCCTACTAACATGTACTTAGGTTTTAGGGCCATTTGCAATGAATACATTTCGATCGATCGGGAGGTCTTTCTCGGGACCGTAATGTGGGCTTGGACATGGTTTCCAAAGGGGAACTCACTTTTCGAGTCAAGTCTTTTGAAAGGAAGTTTTCATCACCTGTTTCGGATTTACAAGTCAAGAACCCTGCAAAATAAGAAAGAAATAATCTTGCTCGTACTTCTTCGAGTTAAGTTATACATTAACCCAAGTATCTTAATCGAAGAAGACTGTCAAAGGTTGTAGTATTGGTAGTATTGGGGATCGAAAAAGGCTTGTTATTGGCCCGGAACCGCGAAGGGTCTAACGTTGGTGATCATTGCTGATTGGTCACCTGTTCTATCCCTTATTGGTGATTCTTCAAAGAACATCTTCAGTCTTCTGAGAGTATTATGCATTTTGAAAGTGTGTCCTTAGTTCTACGAGAACTAATTCAATCTTTAGTGGACATTACTTATCTTCTTGTCTTCGCCAATCAATCATGACCCAACTGAGGAGTAGCCTTTTGCTGAATAGTTCTTGAGGATTCTTGGTCACTCCAGATCTTGTTGGGGACCAAGATATCCGGTAATTTCTTGATGTTCGCAAAATCAATTTTGCGATTTTCACTCATTTTGATGAGGGTCGGTCATGTTCTTATCAGGCACCTTGCTTTTTTCATCAATGTGCCAAGATTTGGCTTTTTCTCCCTTTCAATCTCGCATTTTCCTTCTTCTTTTCAAACCAAGATCTTTGATGATCATGTGAGATGGGCAACTTGAATCTCATCATGTCTGATCATTTCGATTTGAAATTCTTTTGTAAACCCTATCTCTTGAACTCTTCTGTCCATGGGTGTGTTTGTTACTATCGACTTGAACTATGCAATGATTACCAACTGGGGTTCATGAAATGAATATGCAAGCTCAAATTGGCTATGCAAAAGGGTAAAAGTGTGTTTAATCAATTTTGCTTCAGAAAGTTTAACATCAGAATAACCTTAAAGACGGAATCTCGATTTCCACGGGCAGGGCGGCTTTCATCTCGTATACTATTGAATAAGGCGTTGCCCCAATCGAAGTCCAGATTGAGGTTCAATATGCATTAAGGCAAAGGGTGGCCACTTATGCCAATGGCTTCTATCCACTTTGTAAAATAGTCAATTGCTACCAAAATGAAACGATGACAATTTGAATCTGCTAGGTTAATTGGCCCTATCATTTCAATCCACCACATAGAGAAGCCCAAGCCTCCGACATCTGATGGAGCTCATTTAGGGAGACATTGATTCTGTCACAATATACTTGACGCTGATGACATGATTTAATATGTTGACTAGAATCTGAGTCAACGGTCTTCCAATAATAGCCAAGCCGTATGATCTTTTTCGCGAGGAGATGACCGTTCATGTGTCATCCACATATGCCTTTGTGGATTTCTTCCATAAGGGTATTCACTTCTTTTGCCTCTACACATCTTAATAGCACTGAGTTAAACGACTTTTTATACAAAGTTTGCTCACTAAGGAAAACTTAGGTAGCTACTTTGGTTAATATTTTCTGTCTCCGACCTGACATACTTCAAGGAACTCTCATTTCAAGAGATAATTCTTAAAGTCATGGTACTAAGGTTCTCCATCGAATTCCTCCTCGATCATCATGCAGTAAGCCGGTTTCTAGATTATGCTAATTCTCAACGACTCCATTTCCAATCCATCAGCTACTTATAACATTGAGGCCAGCGTAGCCAATGCATCTGCAAATTGGTTCTACATCCTTGGCAGATTTTTGAATGATACTTCTTCAAATTAAAGGGTCAGTTCTTCCAAATATTTATGATAAGGAATGAGTTTCGCATCTTTTATCCTCCATTTTTCCTGTGTCTGTAGAATAATAAGTATGGAATCTCCATGCACCTGTAACTTTTGTATTCTCATGGAAATGGCCAACTGTAGGCCCAGAACACATGCCTCGTATTATGAGATGTTATTAGTATAAGGAAATGTCAGTTTTACCATAAATGGGTAATGTTGACCTTCTAGGGATATTATAACTACCTCAGTGCTCGTTCCCGATAGATTAACGACATCGTCAAAATATATGACCCACTTGTCTTTAGTCAAGCTAAGGATTTGATATTATGTTTTCATCTCTTTGAGAGATGTGCTGCTTTGGGAATTTTCTACTATCATGTCGGCTATCGCTCGTCCCTTTACAAACTTCTAGGGAAAGCTCTTGATGATGAATTCTGACAACATCACTTGCCATTTGGCTAATTTCTCAATTAGAATGGGCTTTTTCAACTGGTACTTATAGGGTCATTTTCTGTCACCAACTGAATATGATGATGTAGTATATACTGCCTTAATTTACGAAGCACCCATATTGTTGCTACACAAGCTCTCTCGACATAAGCGTAGTTATTTTCAGATGGTGTGGCTTCTTACTCAGATAGTAGATAGCCCTTTCTTTGCCATTTACCGGACCTGTTTGAGCGACTAAGGCTCCCAAAGACTCTTGGTAAATAGTCAAATGTGAGGTCAGATGGTGACCTGAGTAGGTGGCACAAGCACCGATGGAGTGGACAAGTAATCCTCGATCTTTTGAGAAACCTAACTGCATTCTGTTTCCTAAACCACCTTAGCATTTTTCTTGAGTAGCTTAAAAATTGGCTTAGCCACGTCTGACAGTTGGCTAATGAATCTAGCGATGTAATTCAATCTCTCAAGAAGTCTCATCACTTCTTTCACTGTTGAGGGAGTCTCTATGCTGTTGATAGCCTGAGCCTTGGAGGGATCAATCTCTACGCCTCTGCTGATCACAAATCTAAAAAGCTTCCTAGATTTTGGCCCAAATATACATTTATTGGGGTTCAGTCTCAATTTGTATTTGCGCAATCATTTGAATAATTTTCTTAATACTTGAATGTGATCCTGTCCCTTCTTGGACCAGGTCATATCATCGACATATACTTCGATTTTGTTGTGGATCATGTCTTGAAACAAAGTTACCATTGCCTTTTGGTATGTAGCCCATGCGTTCTTTAATCCGAAAGATTTATTACCTTGTAACAACAATTCGCCCACAGAGTGGTAAACGAAATTTTAGTCCTGTCTTCCTCCTTCATTAAGATTTGGTCATACCTCGAGAATCCATTTATTAATGAGAATAATTCATATCTCGTTATACGATCGACCAGCACATCAATATGTGGGAGTTGGAAATCATCTTTTGGGCTCGCCTTATTTAGGACTCGATAATCCACGCAAATTCAGACCATTCCATCTTTCTTCATGACCGAAACTATATTCGCGTTCTAGTCCGAATATGGGATTGCTTCGAGAAAACCCACTCTAAGAAGCTTCATTACCTCTTCTTTGATCTTGTCTGATAACACATCTTTCATCCGCCTGCTTCCCTATTTTATCGGTTTAAAACTGGGATCCGTAGGTACGCGTATTCCACGATGTTGAGTCTAGACTTGGCATGTCTACATACGACCATGCAAAGATATATTGATACTCTCTGAACAATTTAGTAAATCTGAGTGCCTCTGCCTGAAATAAATGCCATCCAATTTTTACTTCTTTGATGTTCTCAGTATCTCCCAAATTAATAACTAACGGTTCTTCTGTAGTAGGAGGCACTGATTTCTCGAAGGCATTCCAGTCTCTTCGAATGGCAACATAGCCTTCATCGTCATCTTCCTCGGTATCATAAGAGTAATCGCCCTTGTGATCCAAGTCGCACACTAACCACCTGGCATGCATATTTGAGATGATATGCCTGAAATAACATGGAAATGGTTAGTTTATATCTCATATTAAGATGTCGTACATGAGCATGAGAAATCATTTTGAACAAAATTTCAAAGTGAACAGTCACAGATGAAACTAGTCCTCAAATCCTTGGATGTCCTCATTCCTAAATTTTTTTTTTTTGAAAATCAGGAATCATAGGATAAATCAGGCCTTAAGCTTCGCATATGGAAGACAGGAATCATCATCTGGCTAATTTGAGGTTCCATATGTCCTTAATAAAACTGCTAATATTTTATTGAATGCAAAATGGACCTCATTACAGAATGTGTTGTTTGGACCAACGGTCGAAGATCCAAAGGCGTTTTCCCACATCTACCTCAAACAACATAAATAAAATGTGGAAATCAACAATGCAAGAAATTAAGTGTAGTATTGAAAATAAGAGAAATATTTCTTTACTCAGAAGTAGTGGCATCATCACCGAGCCACTCTATGATGAGATTGACGGAATTGTCCTCCAAAAAGGGATTAGTCAAGTCTGGATTCGCTATGGGCACTATCTCCTCCTCCGCCAACCATAATAGTTTTTGCAGAAATATTCATCTAATGGATTATTGAACATTCTCGACCTTCCTTTCCATGCAGGAGAATCAACGAAGGAACCCTTCTGGTTTCTAAGGCGTCCCTGACATCCACGGCTCTTGCCTTGGCCTCGGCCTGACATCTTGGAGGTAGAGCCATTAGCCTGGTAACCCAAACCGATTTTATGCTCATTAGACTTCAATTTTAATGGAGCGCGGATCCACTAGCCCTATTTGCCTTCTGGACTAAATCTGTATGTTAGCAGTATTTTGGCCGGTAAAAGGCTAAATTCGGAAATGAATGGGACTCTCAACTTTACTTCCGCAGGAATGTGAATTACCATCCCCAGATCTAGTGAATGATAACTCGCTTCTTGCTTAACTTCTGGCTTAATGTAGGGGATGGCATTGTTTTGATAAGCAAGGAGATCAACTTCTCCATGAATGGTAATCACTTTCCCGTCGACCACAAATCGTACCTTCTGATGCAGGCTCGAGGGTACGGCTCCAACCGTGTGGATTCAAGGTCTTCCCAATAAAAATCCGAACGCCCTTGGTATATCCATAACTTGGAAGTTAATAGAAAATTTGGTTGGGCCAATGAAGACATCTAGCTCAATCTCATCCGCCACTATCTTTCTCATTTCGTCGAAGGCTCTGACAGTTGTCTTGGAAGCTCGAATCATGTCCTCTGACACCCAAGCTTCTTAATGTGGCTAGAGGACAAATGTTAAAAGCTTATCTGTTATCGATTAATACATGGGCTACTCGCTTCTCACGACAATAAGTGGTGACATATAAAACCTTGTTGTGCCCTCGTCCTTCCATAGGAAACTCTTCGTTTGAAAAACTCAATTGATCCTTTAAAAGATTGCTCCAACAAAGTCTCCTAGTTATACTTCGTTAATAGTTTCAAGGACATCTACTTCATTTAGCACTTTCACCAGCACGTCCTTATGTTTCTTAGAGTTTATGAACAAGTCCAATAAGGATATCTGAGCAGGACTTTTCCTTAGTTGTTCTATCACCTCAAATTCACTGGTTTGACGTTAGACATGAACTTTTCCGCTTCTTATTGCGATACCTCCTTTTTCTCCAATTCACCCTCCCTTGTGGCATAAAATCGTTCGGATCTCATCACAACATCTATTTCACCAGTCCCATAACTCTAATGGACTGTCTTAGGGTCATAATCTTTCATCAATGGAACTTTTATGATTACTATTGTCAGGTTGAATGTCTCTGATTCGGATTCATCATCTGTTTCATCCCCCAATAGCCGAATCACAATGTGTTTAACTGGGCAATCATCTTCTTGGCTGAGGTTGTCAAGCTGATCAAGTTTGATCCCTACGGTCGTTAAAGTTCCGACCATCACCACAATATTGTCAATGTCCTCCGAGAAATTTCATGCTTCAACCGGTGATGTTTGTCAGCAACACTTGATTCCGATGAAATTACAAAATTTAGTTGTTTTCTCACTTCTTCAAATAGTTCAGTCAAGCTTTGCGACTGAGCTCTTAGTTTCTATATCCTAACATATTGCTCGATGCGGAGTGAGCCATTTGTTGCCTGAGAATGGTTGCATGTTGCCAATCGAAGCGACACATCTTCTATCTCCTTGAGAGATCATTTACTAGTTCCTCAATGCACATGAAATATTTCGACATCACTTGACTAAGTGACGATTCAGATTCTCCTAAAAGAGACTCTATCACATCCTCCAAGACCTATGGTTGAACAGGATCATCCATACCCCTATCCATCGAGTATAATATCCTCTATTTTCTAAAAGAAACTGGGAGGAGTAGAGAACTTCACTTTAAAGTTGAATCATCCATAATCCTAGCCCAGATTATCTACCACTTCGCCTCTTCCTAGTGCTTCAATCACAAATCTGCAATCAGCTAGACCTCGCTTGGTGGTTTCAAGTTCGTTTTCATCAAGTTCCTCTTCTGGTTTGGTAATCAATTCGACGTCGCCTACCAAACTCTCATGAGGAACACTCTACATATTTCCTTACTTGGTCTCAATCATGAACTGATTCCAACTCAGGTTTACAGAGGCAGGAGTTCCTTCGAATGACTCTTTAGTGGCGTCTACGATTATCCCTAAGCTCATCAGCTTAGCAACGCATAGTTATTTCTTTTTAATTGACACCTCCCTTCCTGTGGGTATGAGGATGCTATGGCCAGGATGTCAGTCAACCTAGTGACATTCACCTTTAGGTCTAGAAGGATTTCTTCCTCGCCATCGAGAATCATTCCAACCACTTGATGGTCAGGAAGTGGGTTAACTTGTACATTCAGGGCCATATCGTCAAATTTTAGGATTTGATTGTCAATAAGAGCTTGGACCTTCAGTTTCGAGATATAGCAGTTGTCTACATTATGCTCCCTTTCGTCCATATGATAAGTGCAAGTTTGGCTATCATCAAAACTAGGGTACCTTGTTGGATTTGCTCTTGAATGCTCCTTTGCAACTAAATGTTGTTCCAATAACATCGGGAGCAATTTAGACAATGGTCTTTGGAGTTGTGAAAATTGCTTCTATGGCGGTTTCTTCTTCATTTCTTACCCTTTTCGCATCGACTAGAATGGTCCTCCCTTTGCCTGATTAGAGTTAGCAAACTGCTTGGGCCTCGACGGATTTGGCACAAAAGCTATGTCGATTCCAGATTTTCTTTCTTTTCTTTGAGGAATATTGCCTTCTAATCAGAACTTCTGACGGCTTCCTTTCTCTTAAGGCTCATTCCAACCTTTCAGCTACTTTTATTAAGTGCATGAAGGTTTGGCACTAGAGGTGTTCAGCCTATCAAAGTATTCAAATGGGAGTGCCTTCAAGAACAGATTGACCAGTTCGTCTTCAAGGATCGACGGTCTGACTTAGTTCGCCAAAGCCCGCCACCTTTGGGCATAGGTCCCGATCGTCTCGTTCTTTCCTTTCATAGTTCATAGTAAATCCTCCATTGTCGAAGCAGTCGTGGTGTTAAACTAGTATTGACGAAGACAATCTTCCACGAGATCTTCACATCGATCATAGTCATCCAGGTCTAACTCAATAAACCAAGCTAAAGTTGCGCCAGCCAAACTTTCTTGGAATGTGTTCACAAGCAACGAAACATAGTCTGAGTAGTGTGCCATCTTGCGCAAGTAATACTTAAAATGATCACGATGACAACCTGTACCATTATACTTCCTTACAAAGTCATCTTTGTAATCCAGAGAAGTCTCCACCTTCTCAAAGGCAGATAATTTGTCAAAATAGACCAATTCATTGATTTGGCTGCTCAAACATTCTTCGTTCTTAGCTATCTTCTTCGCCTCTACTTTGATTTTTACTGTCAGTTTTCCCCTTTCCTCCTTTTCAAGGTTGATGATAACAAGGGGTGTCTTTGGCCAAGAATGACTATTTGATGCTTGATTATGTTCTAGAACACGTTGGGCATCTTCAGCTAGCTCTTTATCAATCATATTAGTCATCGAGGTAGCCATGCTAATCATCTGAGTTTTCACTATGCCAACTCATGGAGTTAGCTCTTGTTGTTCCATTCTCGTTTTGAATCGAGTACGGAAACGATTTTTAGGCAACTCCGTGATTGAAGAATATCTGTTTAAAGAGCAATATGAAAGTAAGCATCTTATCAAGAAGGATAACGAAAGTACTAAATCCTTTTAATTACATGTTTTCTACTGATTAATGAGAAAAAAGGGCCACCACATGAGCCTTAACCTCGTTTGGGTAGTTCTTTCATTCATTTATCCGGAGAACACATGAAATTAAAAGAAACATAACACATGGCGATAGTTTTTATGCATAGATGAAATATACCTATATATGCACATTCATCAGAAATCAATGTTTATTACAATTTTGCGTTGAAAATAATTTTCAAACATTCTAGGCTTGACAGAACCATCCTATCCAAGCCTGGGGGGCTTGGGACCTAAGGAGTCATCCATGCGCCTATAATGATCAAATCTCTTGGTTTAGGACTTTTCATCTTCACTTTGTGCTGGTGATCCCATGTCTTCGGGTATATATAACTCCACTCCGAATATGTATGGCACAATGTACTCTGGCATATAGGGTTCCATGAAGCTGGGCCTGATCATTTGAAAACGTCGGATGCAATCAATAGAAGCTCTGTGTATATCCATTTCTAAAGTGGTGTCAGCTGGCCATTCTACATCTTTGGTCTGGGACTCTTTCGAAGAGCGTATGATGAATTTCACCTTGGCTTCAAACTGCTTCTTCTTTTCCCCTATGAGGGTTTCTTAGATACCTAGTCTTTGCGATGAAGGGATCTCTTGCAATACCCCAAACTATCGGATAACCCTTTTGGGTAATATGCAGTAGCACCTGTGAATCCTAATAATGAGACTCAATCTTCATCATTGCACGTAAGTCTGGCTTTCCCCAATGTTGGCAATCTAAGTCTTAAAGGGATGGATATTAGAGCTAATCTCAATGAAACCCATGCGGATGTGGAATTGTTTAATATGGGAAGTAAACCACAAGTATAGGAGACCACTAGAGGCTCTAAAGATTACTTTCTTACTTTTTCTAAAACGGTCCAAGGATAGGAAGGTTTTGGCAAGGATAGGGTTCGAATAATCCAACCCATAATAGACTTATTTAACCACATCAAAGGTAACAGATGAGAAGGGAAATAGTACAAAGCTAAAGAATGCTAAAACAAAGACTTACCAGACTTGGTTCCTTTACTAGTAGGAAGGTTGGGAAACTTATTCAAAAGAAAAGACAAGGACACCCGTCCGGATTTGCTTTTCGTTTCTACTTTTATCTCTGCCAAGCTTGTATCTAGGAATTCGGCTAGTTAACTAAGAGGTTCGAGTCCTATCGAGGGTTAAACTAAGAGATGGTTAGACTCAACTCCAATGGCGGCACTATACTCCTCCAATGTAGGAGTAATCTCCAATCCCTCAATATAGAATGTAATCATGGTGGGGTCCCAATAACGAGCCATAGCGTGGATATAGAGGGGTGGGCACTCAATCGTTAGCAGGTCCAATAGATAACCTAATCACAATTTGGCATATGTTTGACTGGCCTTGCCTATGCTATCCCACCGAGCTTGAAGCTCATCTCGAGGAATTTTGAACACTTAGATGTCATCATTTCCCATCAAGTTTAGAACATGCATGTGATTTTAAAAAAGCAATCGCCATAAGTTACTCCAAAAAGGCGAGTATGCAAGTGTCATGCAATATACATGAACCAATTCAATTACATATTTAAATTAGTGAAATGGAAATTAAACTTTCCATTAGGTCTAAAGACCCAACACGAGGTCTAATTTAAATTTCAAGTAAATGAAGTATGCCATTGATCGGGGTTCTCGTCGTGATTGAAGATAATAACAATGTCGCATTTCATTGGTCAAAACATCAAATTGACTAAGGAAGTGTAATGAAATGGATCATTATTACATGAGTATTCATTAAGGAAGAGACGAATCACCAAGTGCAAATTTCAAAGAGGGGTATCGAACAGTCTTATTCTTCAAACAAGAAAGCCATAAAATACCAATGGAATGTGTGGTCTACACTACTCTGATATTAATATCTCTAGGGTCTAGTTCTCCTCATAACGGTAGTCAACTGGAGTCTCCTCAAGTAGCTCAGCTCCTCTGGCCATTATTTAGTCCAAGGTATGATCACTTCATGAAACTTTTAAGCCTCCTTAGGCTTGACTTTCTTGAGGACGATACGCTTTGGTCTGGTCTTGATAGCAGGGCGTCTCCTCCTTCCCCAAAGAGTCAACACTGCTTTATTCTCTTTATCTTGGCACTTGATCTTTCAGCGAGCATAAGCTTCCCTAGCCAAGTGATTGATGTATTGCCTTTTCATCTCCATATAATCCTTGAACATTTCATCGGATTGTCACTTGAACCTGAGGTTGTCAATGCAGTAGCAAGTTTGACAATCTTTAGCGTACCCCAGCTTGCGTCCAGTTAGCTCGTGGCCATACACGAACCTTGTAACATGTAGCCTTGTGTTCGGTCCAATACGAGTTACTTTTCTCAAGTACTCGAAGGTCACCAACTTAGACGAACACTTAGGAAATAGCGACATCATATCCCTATCATTGTTATTTTGATCAGTCACTCGGATGATTCTAGAATGTATGTCATGCATGTTGATGCAAATGATATGTAGCATGTGAACATATTATAGAACGGGCATAAGAAAATACATTGAGTAGTAAATGCCTTACCAACTCTAAAACCCAAGGAATATCATATGTGTCCTTGAACCAATGAGTGGTTTTAGGTATACCAACCGTCCAGAGACACGCGCATGAGACAAGTTGGAGGCATACTCTACAAATAGAAAATCAGGTGAGGAACCTACGGCTCTGTCTCCCACGATCCAAATATGGCAAATTCCTCCCAAGGGTACCATTGAAGAGGGTTAAATATCACCAATTTGGATTGTGAGCTGGAACGAACATGAAAATCTCAAGTGATATCAAACACGAGATCACTAAGGTAACCTAGAGGTGGTTACAGTCGATATTTCACCGCCAGTGCGTGAGATATGTCGTGATCATCACAAATGCTAAGTCATGCACAACAATTTGTATCAAACACCGCTTCAATATGTGCGTAAACTAAACATACAATCCCAACTCTGACCTGCCGGGAAGATATTAGCAAACACTCCACCCATTATTTATCCAATCTGTAAAAACATCTAACACGATGGTTATGGTACATACTTCACCTTTGAGAGCATCTGCAGAAAATAAGGTTAGATAAATCAATCAACCTTTTAATCGGCTCAAGTCATCTAAAATTCCTAACCAAAGGTTCTGATTTGGAATAAGTCCCTAGTGGAGTCGCTAAGTCTGTCGCGACCCTCTCGAGTTTTGTGAGATCTCGAGTGGGGCAAGGGTTAATAGACCGTCCCATCTGGTCGGATGCGGGATTCTCGCAAGCCCCGTAACCCAAATCGTAACAGAGGTTTACGCGATTGACATTCACTGTGGTCTAGTAACATGTGATATGTGTACATGCTAAGGAGCCACCACCAATCGTTTTGTGGAGGGTACAATGGGAAGCCCTATCGAATAGTTGGAAGCTTCTATTCAATTCTGCGAGAACCAGAGAAATGGGATCGGAGACTTAGTTACACTAACTGTCACAATTAATGCTCTTTCGGTACCTAGGCTGAATAAATTATCTAATCCTAAGAATTCATGCAGATAAGTGAGATATGAACCTTAAATCTAGGAATTCATGCAGATATGAGTGACTACCCTAACACTCACAACCAATAAAAAGTGCACAAATCAAGGATCCAAGGCATGTCGATAAATCACATGAATACAAAATGGTATTCCTAATAAGGCCCTATTGGCCTAGAGAGATGTCAATCACAGCTCAGGAGTGATTTAGACAAAATTTGTTTATGATAGACAAAATCGTAATTTTGAAGGAATTGAAGACAATTTGCCCAAAAGGGAAAAATTATCATTTTGGAAGAAATCTGGAGTCAAAAGGGGTTGGAAATAGAATTGATCATCAAATCAGTTCATTTCCTATTTTTCAGCGATTTTTTGAATTTTTTGAAATTTTATAGAGCAATTTACCCTTTGAGGGGTAAAATCGTCATTTCAGAAGATTACAAGAAATGAAAATCCCAAACAGAAGGATTGATCAACCATTGAACCCTAAATCCTAATTTTGAGCAATTTTCACAACTTATTGGAGTTGCAAAGACGATTTACTCTTTGAGGGGTAAAATCGTCATTTTGAAAAAAAAATGAGATTTGAAAATTCAAGCAGAAGAATTGGTCACTTGACTGACGCTAATTCTTATCTTGGCATTTTGACCTATCTCACATGTAAAGTAGGGTTGAATTACCCCTAAAGGGCAGAAACGTCATTTTCTAAAAGAATGGATAAGAAATTTCAAAAATGAAATTAACCAGTTATCTATGGTTTTTCATCAATTTTTGGGAATTTCTAGTGACTGGAAGTTTCTATGATTTTCCTAATTTTTTGGATTTTTTAGGATTTTTCTAACATTTTTTTAGAATTTTCTAGGATTTTTTCTGATTTTTTTATTTTTAAAATTATTTTTGGATTTTTATTAAAAAAAACATTATTCAGACCTAGTCGACCTAACCCACTTGGATCGGAGACCCGACTCAGACCTAGACCCGCACGCACCGACCCCCAAAACGACGTCGTTCGTCCTTTTTATTTTTTTTTATTTTCTAATTTTTTAAAACATTTTTGGATTATCTAAAAATATAATATCTAATCCTATGGTCCAAACTCACCCACGTGGTTAAGCCATCGCTCTCGGATCAGTATATCAAAATCTACGATCAGGATTACGCGGTGATTAATCCTACGTCGTTCGATCATATTACTAAAATCAACGGTTACAATTAGAAGACTAGACTTGATCTAGACCGTTCATTTACACTAACCTAAACGACTTCATTCGACTACTAACCTAAATGCCACTGTTTTCATATTTTTTTTATTTTTTGATTATAAACTGATTTCCTAATATTTCTAATTACCAATCGGACGACCATTAAAAATAGGACTCGACCAATCCCAGCCATCGGATCAAACATAACTCAGCCTAGCAGCCTAACGGTCGAGCCGACTCGACACCCACGTGGACCAATCACATGCTATTACCTAAGATCGCTAACTCTTTCACTCGCCACATCAGCATCGTCTACAACCTCTCGACCCCGATGAAATGGAAGGCTGAGACTTCTCCGACGTCGATCGACGACCAAACCTAGACCGATTGACATAAAACTAATGTCGTTCGACTCATCCACTCCTCTAGTTTCACATATATCAGAATGAGTGTATTTCATCCACATAATCAAACATACACAAGCTTAAACCAAGTCGGCTATGGCGACTTTAATCATGCGATTTAGAGCGTATTATGTCAATTCCTTCACAAATATGCTCCGAATGAAATTCAGGATACTTACCTTCACGTCCAACCGACCTGGTTTGGGCTAGCTTGAGTTAAGAAAGTTTCGACAAACTCAGTAATGGTGAAGGGATTTTCTGAGCTCAGACATGAGAGATTATACAAAATTGACACAAAAACGAATTGCAATCGAGCTTAGAATAGTTCAAGGAACAAAATGACCTATTATAATCACAAGAAACAAGGTCGGAGGCGAGACCCGCCATTGATGCACAGTACAGAGTTTGAAGAAGAGAACTACATGTTCTCAATATCTGCTAAGGTGAGACCGGTGGCGACCGCTTCCTTAGACCTCAGACCACCTTTTGGTAACACTCAGAAGCTTCGGTTTGGTATAGTAAAGCCTAATAAGTGTTTCACCGAATCGAGCTCCAACCTTCGACAATGGCGATGGAATGTGAGCTCTCTCTCTCTCTCTCTCTCTCTCTCTCTCTCTCTCTCTCTCTCTCTCTTCTTCCCTCTCTCTATTCTATTCCCCTCTCAAACAGAATCAACCTCCTCCCTATAAGAAATTCCTCATTTTGGGTTATATTCCCCCCTAGAAAATTTGACCGTTCGTGAGGGGGTGAGTCGGTGACCTTCACACATGCAATCACGTGCAAAATGGTCACTGACGACTGGTGATCGACGGGAGCATAATGGAAAACTTAGTTAGGCCTTCCGGTGACCAAATTTCGCGTGAATTAGATCTTAATTTGGTCTTGAATTTGAGTGAAGCTCGCCGTGACACATTACAGCCTCGTCGGTGCGATTCTGGCGAACCCATGTTGTCGGACTGGTCATGATCGATGCTAAACTTCGTGGCCAACAAAACACCTTCATCAATTTTACCAATTGAACCCAATTGATCGCCCAATTTTGCGATAAAAATCCACCTGCAATCAGCCAAATATGTGCAGGAACTGAAGGTTGAAGATGGCACTATTTGGACCGATTCGACCGGTTAGAACCGTGGGGAATGATTGTGTGACATTCTGATTTCAAGTCAATTTCAGACTCATTAATGAGAAATGAATCTAGAAATGTATTTCAGTAATATCTCTCTCGAATCTGATCAATTCGAGTAGACTGACCAAAAGGGAAGGGTTAATGCGAGACATGGTACGTGGACCTAGAGAATTCGGATAAGAAATAGCGCTTTGACCATAAGGATTGTCGAATGGATATTTAGAACCACAAAAAGGCCGATCTAAGAACTATTAGGGAATGCCTTGCGAGTGTCACATAATTAGAGCGCGGGTGATGCCGCTTAACCAACGTATGATTTGCAAAATTTTTCCTAAATCGGACAGTGACGTCGAGACCATAGGGACTAGTGATAATCCCTCACAATTACATGACAATCAAAGCCGCCACGAATTGACGAGCCCTAAATGTGATAAGAATCATAAAGTCGATACGCGTAAAGTCTGCAAAAGCCCGTCGGCTCGAGATAGGCTAGAACTACGTCTGATAGAGGAAATCATAAAAACGAGTCTTGAAAAGTTTGAAATGAAAAATCAATAATTCCAACGTTATTCAGATTGGCCGTCGCCCTATCAAAGAATTCTTGAATGAGAAAAACGACGTTTTGAACGTCGGGGGTAAAATTATCCTTTTGCCCCTCATGTTGAGAACCTTACCCAAGCATTTGAAGAAGGGCATTTTGGACATTAAACCCCCCTCAAGGCTGCCGAATTCAAGGAGGATTATGGGCCATTGGATCACAGCATAATTGAAAAAGGGGACAAGTGTCAATGGATGCCTTAAAGAGTAGTCAAGTCAAATTTTTGAAACCTACCATTCAACCATTGATCAAGGCTTTGTATATAGTCAATTTTCTCTCTCTTCACCTCACTCATTCGGCCATTCCCTCCCCAAGAACCACCGAACACATCCTCTTCTTCCTCCTTCAATCTGCCAAACACCGACCAGAACTGAGCTCGTCGTTCGCCACCCACGACGCCACTTTTCGGCCATCGATTGACCGCCGACAGACTACACAACGTAGATTTACGTCTTGGTGACATCTTCAAAATATAATCGAGCCATTTGGAGCACCGAGGAGACCCGAGCAAGCATTTTCTCGAGAGCCAATAGAATAGTACTCAACCTGAGGTAGGTCCTGTTTTTAATCCTTTTGAAGGCCAAAATATTTGAGTTTTGAGGTCAAATTTGGTGAAGATCTAGTAGACATGTGTAGGAATCTGTGATAAAAATTGAGATTCAATTTGATGAAGTTTTGACCATGAACCGGTCTTGTAAACCTTGCACAAAAACTGCCGAATTCTGACTTGGGAAGAACCGGCGACGTTCAACGGGATTTCGACGATCAATCGACTTTAAATCTTCGGTGAGCCTCACAAACCCTTAGATAGACATATTAAGAGGTAGGATAGTGAGTAAATGAAGGATTTGATGAAGATTTAGGGTTGGAAGTGCACTGTTTGCACAGAACCGAAATGAACCGATTCAGTTCTATGCAAAATCGATTCTGGTGGGAGCAAGAATAAATAGTTATGGGACTCAAATTGATGTTTAAGACATGTTAAGATGATGAGGGTTAGAGTATGGATGATTGGGGTTCATGGATTGAGGAATTGGACTTGGAAATTGATGAAATTGGTTGAATATGCTAGGTTGCGCGGTGAATTGACCCTTAGATTGATTTGGCCAAGACTTGAGGCACTTGCAAGGAATAATTTGTGTAATCAAACACAAGGTAAGGGAATTCTTAAACTTAGGATAGGAAGATTGGACTCAATTGGGTGAGTCGGGGGTTGAATTGATTGATTTATGAGGACTTATCCAAGGGGATAGCCTTCTTTTTATCTTAAGATGTTATAGGATGTTTGTGTGTGACATTGTTTGTGCCTGAGTCATTTGTCATGTCCGGATATCATTTAATTTGCTTTGCATGCCACGGGATTTATAATTTGCACTTGAAATTGGCACTTAGCATTGTGTGTGCAAATGAATTGAAAGTCATGGCATGAGTTATGATTGTGGCATTAGCATGGCATGGCGAGGCCCCGAGGTGTATGAGACGCGGGGGGGAGGTGGATACCCTGATGCGACGAGATAGGGGAGTGGAGTTGATGTTGTGTTGTGCCCTGATGCGATGAAATCGCGGGATTGAGATGGCCACGGTCCTAATGCGAACTATTCGCGGGACGGAGGTGTGAGATGATGAGATTGGCCTGGAGATTTATCGGAACCTGAGGCGTTTACGCGGATTGCCGATGACGGTCTGATGCGTTTACGGGGATCGAGCCTGATGCGATGAGATCGCGGGCTGGAGATTGAGGCAGGCAGGAAGAGGTGGTTGTGGTGAGATGGCGGAGGAGGTGTGCATTATCATCTGAGTGTGACATGGTGTCATAGTTGCATGCCTGTCATCTGTATGTCGTTGTTTTATTGATTTATGCTTGATATGCCTGTGAGTGGAATTATTGAGGTGTACGACTACCTGAGCAGACGGTCGACCTAACCTAAGGTTAGGATTCTTTTACTGATATGAGTATCTCACCCCTTTGGGAACCCTTATTTTTTACAGAACCTAGGCCTTAGATATGTGGCCTATACATTTTAGGGATCCCAAGGAGATGACGGCGTATTTTGATAAGTTCCCGGATAGTCAAAGGAACATTTATGTGAGGAAATGCACAGTTGTATGGGTTGACGAGGGTAGCCCTGACTGGAAGCCTCATAGGTTCGAGGCATGATTTAAGAGGGTCGGGGATGAGCAAATTAGGCCGCTGAACCCCCACGAGATACCCCAAGGTGTTATCCCTGCTTTGTGTCAAACTGCTGGGAACAAGGAGTTACCAGAGGGGTCCGTAGTTGGTTCTAGGAACGGGCCAGAGAAGACCCCAATGCTGGACTTCACCGTGGAGGAGGATGAGGTCATCGTCCTGGAGGCAACTGACGAGGACCTTGCTAAGACGTCACATGAGGCGACCATGGAGGATTCCATCGAGGTCCAATCAGAGACGTTCTCGGAGTACGAGTCGACGGAGGATACCGTGGATTCCAGCAGTTCATCTTAGGACCCCAGTTCATTGACCTGAGCCTTTTTGGGGGCGATCCGACCCTGTCCTTTTGGATGTCATAAGGGACTCTTTTTGGTGTACTACCCTGTCGCCCAGCTTGTAGCCGGCATTTGTACAAATCATATGTTATGCTATATGACAGTCGTTATGCTATCCAGGTCCCACTTAATTTATATTTATGGAGATTTATTTTAGTACCACTTCCGCAAGCATGAGGTATTTATTACATCTCTTGACTTAGATTGTGGATCTTGGGACCGCGAGAGATTATGTAGTTTCCTTGTAGGGATGTTCGTGAGCTCGACGGGCTCGGGGCGTAACATCCCCGTCCAAAGTGGTCTCAGAGCAAGGTCAGCTCGAACCAAGGTTGGTTGAGGACTGGAGTAATAAGGAGGATTAAGTTGGGACAAGGACGGATAGCAAGATCTTAGGAGATTGATTAAAGTAAGGCATGGGGTGTATAGCTTGTGACCTAGTACTTAAGGTTGACAATGGACTCTGGTAGGGTTGTGGAAATGTATAAGGATTAAGTTCCCTGCTTAGGATTGAAGGTCATTTCTGTACCTTGATTTGTTTGAGGAATGAAAGTGATTGGTTTTAGTGAACCACTAAAGTGAATAGAACTGAGAAATGGCCATAGGCTATTTATTGAAATGTTTCTGGAGTCTGTGGTGTGGAAGATTATTGTATTGGAACTGTTTATGTTAAGGACTAGTTAGTAACTCTGGATTTGAATGATTGAGCAAGTTGCTAACCCCTTGCTGAACTTGTGGTGGACCAGGTTCAGTAGAGAAGAAGCAAGAATGAGCAACCCATCTAGAAGGGCTGGAAGGCCAAGAGGCGGAGCTTCTAGCTCAAGGCTGCATGTCGCTGAAGATCCAAGGATGGATGGCGTACTAAGAGCATTGGAAAGGATTGGCGACATGATTGATCGGCAGGCTCAAGATCGAGATGCTACCGTCGCCCAGGCAGTGGGAGCTTCCATAGCCGCTGTCAATGCCAACGACGGCAACAATAGGGGGAATGGAAGTCAAGGTGAGCCAAATCAGAGTACCGAAGCTATAAACACCCAAGACAAGATCGTCGTGACCAGACGGATGGGCTAGCTGGTGGAACAGTTCATAGAGCTGAAGTCGACTCAATTCGATGGGACTGGAGATCCCGAGTTAGCACCTAAGTGGATCGAAAAGTTAGAGAAGGCTTTTAGGGTGCTAAGATACACCGATAAGGAAAGGTGTTGCTAGCTGTGTGCCAACTAGAGGGTACAGCGAATGACTGGTGGGCTGCCACCAAGGACGGAGTCTTCCCTGACGGAACAGCCTTAAACTGGAATGTTTTTAAGACGGCCTTCAATGATAAGTACTTCTCTAAGATGGCTAGGGAAAGGAAGCAGGTAGAATTTCTGCAGCTACGTCAGAACCAGCTGACAATAGACCAGTATGAGGCCGAATTCTCGAGGTTGTCGAGGTACGCACTTTGATCTATGGAGGATCCTCTGGAGAAAGCAAGAAGGTTTAGAAATGGTCTGAGGCTTAAGCTCCGTAGTCAGATGATCGCTCTGAATTTGAGGACTTACAAGGAGACCTACGAGCGGGGCCAGATGATAGAGCGGGACTTGAAAGAAAGAAACTCGGCAACTGGATCGCGATTCCAATCATTCAGAGATAATCGCCAGGTGGGCAAGAGGCGATAACGGGTAATAGGCACCCTGTGCCTCCAGTGCAGAAGAATATTGTGAAGCCGTCGAATCCTACGAACTGGAACTGCCACCTTTGTGGTAGGAAGAATGGGAATGGGCCATGCCTAGTAAGGACGGGAGCTTGTTTCAAGTGCGGTCAACTGGGCCATCAGATGAAGGTATGTCCAAACCAAGCTCTGACAAGTCGACCACAAGGACAAAGGTCACAAGCTGGACCGTCGATTGCAACGTCTCAGATTAAGCAGAGCAGACCACCGGCACAGGGCAGTGTGTATGCAGTAGCCCGCAGAAAAGCGGAGAAAGCATCAGGAGTGGTCACAGGTACGGTCTACTTATGCAATCAAGCTGTATATGCATTGTTTGACCATGGTGCCACACATTCGTTTGTGTCTGCACAATTTACTGAATTAGTAGGTATGAAATCGAAACCGTTGAGTATAATTTTACATGTTGCCACTCCCTTAAAGGATAACATAATAGTTTCATTGGGCTGTGCTGGTTGTGAGATTGTGATTGGAGGGAGTAAAGAAAGCACTGACTTGGCTGTATTACCCATGTTTGATTTTGATGTAATAATAGGAATGGATTGGTTGGGTAAACAGGGGGCAGTAGTAGACTGTGGAAGTAGAACAATCCGATTTTATCCGAGAGGACGCCCTAGCTTTGAATTGGTGGGAAGTCGAAGAGGAATCCCGATTCCCTTAATATCATCTCTGGAAGTAACCAAGTTGATGTCTGAAAGGTGTCAAACATACTTAGTGTCGGTAATGGACACGACTACCGAAGAGCCAAAGTTAGAGAATATCCCGATGGTGCGTGAGTTTCCTGATGTATTTCCCCAAGAGTTGCCAGGGTTACCACCAGAGTGGGAAATAGAGTTTGTAATTGAGTTAGCCCCTGAAACGGAGCCGATTTCGAAAGCACCTTACAGGATGTCCCTATCAGAGTTAAAGGAGTTAAAGGTGCAGATGCAAAAGTTGTTAGACAAGGGGTTTATCCGACCTAGTGCTTTGCCGTGGGGAGAACCGGTGTTATTCGTAAAGAAGAAGGATGGGTCTTTGCAATTATGCATTGACTATCAACAGCTGAACCAAGTGACAGTGAAGAACAAGTATTCGCTGCCGAGGATTGATGATCTTTTTGATCAGTTGCAAGGAGCAACAGTGTTTTCAAAAATTGACTTGAGGACTAGGTATCACCAGCTGAGGATCAAGAAGGAAGACATACCTAAGACTGCTTTTAGGACGAGGTATGGTCATTATGAGTTTGCGGTGATGCCGTTTGGATTGATCAATGCTCCAGCTGCTTTTATAGACCTGATGTATCGAGTGTTTAAGGAATTTCTAGACAGATTCATCATAGTCTTTGTTGACGATATCTTGATTTACTCGAGGAGCGAAGCAGAACATGAGGAGCACTTGAGAATTGTACTACAGACGCTGAGGGAGCATGCACTCTACGCGAAGTTGAATAAATGTGAGTTTTGGCTAAACAGGGTAGCATTCCTTGGTCATGTGGTGTCTGGTGAACGGATTGCAGTGGATCCTACAAAGATCGAAGCAGTAACCAATTGACCGAGGCCTACTACAGTTACGGAGGTCAGAAATTTCTTGGGATTGGCAGAATACTACAGACGCTTTATGGAGAAATTCGCATCCATAGTCATCCCATTGACGCAGTTGACAAAGAAGGAAACGAGGTTTGAATAGACTGATAAATGTGAAAAGAGTTTCCAAGAGCTTAAACATAGATTGACGACCGCACCAGTGCTGACCATTCCGTCGAGACCAGGAGGTTATGAAATATGCAGCGATGCTTCGCTGAAAGGATTGGGTTGTGTGTTGATGCAGCACGGAAGAGTAGTAGCCTACGCATCTAGGCAGTTGAGGCCACATGAGATGAACTACCCAACTCATGACTTGGAGTTAGCGGAGATTATATTCGCTTTGAAAATTTGGAGACACTACCTTTGTGGCGAGAAGTTTCAGATCTATACTGATCACCAAAGTTTAAAGTATATGTTTTCCCAAAAAGAACTGAATATGAGGCAACGTAGGTGGATGGAACTGCTGAAGGATTATGATTGTGATATCCTATATCGCCTTGGGAAAGCAAATAGAGTAGCAGACGCGCTGAGTCGGAAGTCGAGCATCGCCTGTTTGTTAGTAAAGGGTTGGTCGATGATTGAGAATTTAAGAGATTCTGAGTTCAGACTAGAGGTTAGCCAGTTGTCCAGCTTAATGGCTACATTAAGGATGGAACCTGAGGTCCAAAAAAGAATAAAAACCTTGCAATCTACAGACCCAGAGATCCAGAAGATCCTCGAGATGGATGCGACGAAGAGAAAACCAGAATTTCAGGTGTCTAAGGACGGAATTCTGAAGTTCATAGGACGATTGTGCGTGCCAAAAGATGAAGTACTCAGGGAAAGGATCTTATCAGAGGCTCATAGGAGCAACTATTGCATCCACCCTAGAAGTACAAAGATGTACCAGAATCTGCGACAGCATTATTGGTGGAATTGAATGAATGTGACGTAGCAAAATACGTGGCTAAATGTTTAACATGCCAGCAAGTGAAAGCGCAGCACTGTAAGCCTGGAAGACTACTATAGCCACTGGAGATTTCAGAATGGAAGTGGGAACATGTGATTATGGATTTCGTGATGGGACTCCCACGAAGCCGAGAGGTCACGACTCTATATGGATAGTCGTGGACAGATTGACCAAGTCCGCCCACTTCATTCCTGTGCGAAAGGACTTCGTTATGGATAGGTATTTGAGCTGTACATGAGGCAGATGTGAGGTTGCATGGAGTGCTAGTGACGATCACCTCGGATAGGGATCCGAAGTTCACGATAAATTTTTGGAAAAGTCTGCAATAAGCCATGGGAACTCGATTGCAGTTTAGTACAGCCTACCATCCACAGACGGACGGACAGTCAGAGAGGACGATACAGATACTGAAGGATATGCTGCGAGCATGCGTCATTGATTTTAAAGGTGGATGGGAAGATCAGCTACATTTGGTAGAGTTCGCATATAATAATAGCTACCAGCAAAGCATCCAGATGGCACCATTCAAGGCACTTTATGGACGAGCCTGCAAAACCCCGATTTGCTGGGATGAGGTTGGAGAAAGGAGTATCACAGGCCTAGAGTTGGTAGAGCAATCGATGAAAGCATTAAAGATAATTCGGGATAGACTGAGGACAGCACAGAGTCGTCAGAAGAGCTACGCAGATAAGCGACGCAAGCCCTTGGAATTTCAAGTGGGTGATCACATCTTCCTCAAGGTGTCACCAATGAGAGGACTATCGCGTTTTGGAAAGAAGGGGAAGCTGAGCCCAAGGTATGTAGGCCCATTTGAGATATTGGAGCGGATTGAAACCTTGGCCTGCAGGCTTGCCCCTCCACCAAATCTATCCCCGGTGCATAATGTGTTTCATGTGTCGATGCTACGAAAGTATGAACCAGACCCGATACAAGTGCTGGATTATGAGATCATAGAAGTGGACGACAGAGTGACTTACGTAGAGAAGCCGATAAGGATCGAAGACTGGAAGGAGCAAATCCTCAGGAATAAGAAGATTCCACTAGTTAAGGTAGTATGGGAGCACCATGGAACTGAAGGTCCCACATGAAAAAATGAGGAGACGATGAGGCGACAGCACTCCCATTTGTTTGAGTAATTAAGTGTAATGTAAATTTCGATGATGAAATTTTTGTAAGAGGGAAGAGTTGTGACATTCGGATTTCCAGTCAATTTCAGACTCATTAATGAGAAATGAATCTAGAGATGTATTTCAGCAATATCTCGCTCGAATCTGATCAATTCGAGTAGACTGACCAAAGGAGAAGGGCTAACGCGAGACATAGTACGTAAACCTAGGGAATTCAGATAAGAAATGGCGTTTTGACCATAAGGATTGTTGAGGGGATATTTAGAACCACAAAAAGGTTGATCTAAGAACGATTAGAGAATGTTTTGCAAGTGTCATACGATTGGAACGCGGGTGATGCCGCTTAACCAACATATGATTTGCAAAATTTTTCCTAAATCGGATAGTGACGATCGAGACCATAGGGACTAGTGATAAACCATCACAATTACATGACAACCAAAGCCGCCACGAATTGATGAGCCCTATATGTGATAAGAATCACGGGGTCGATACGCGTAAAGTCCGCAAAAGCCGCCCGTCGGTTCGAGATAGCTGAAACCACGTTTGATAGAGGAAATCATCAGAAACAAGTCTTGAAAAGTTTGAAATGGAAAATCAATAATTTCAACGTTATTCGGATTGGTCATCGCCTTATCGAAGAATTCTAGAACGAGAAAAACGACGTTCTGAACGTCGACGGTAAAATTACCCTTTTGCCCCTCAAGCTGAGAACCTTACCCAAGCATTTGAAGAAGGGCATTATGGACATTAAACCCCCTCAAGGCTGCCGAATTCAAGGAGGATTATAGGCCATTGGATCAAAGCATGATTGACAAGGGGACAAGTGTCAATGGATGCCTTAAAGAGTAGTCAAGTCAACCTTTTCAGACCTACCATTCAACCATTGACCAAGGTTTTGTATATAGCTAATTTTCTCTTTCCTCACCTCACTCCTTCGACCATTCCCTTCCCAAGAACCACCGAACACATCCTCTTCTTCCTCCTTCAATCTACCGACGCCGACCAGAACTGAGCCCACAGTTCGCCGCCCACGACTCCACTTTTCGGCTACCGTCTGACCGCCAGCCAACCATATCAACGTAGATTTACATCTTGTCGACATCCTCGAATAAGAATCGAGCCATTTGGAGCACCGAGGAGACCCAAGCAAGCATTTTCCCGAGAGCCGACAGAATAGTACTAACCTAAGGTAGGTCCAGTTTCTAACCCTTTTGAAAGCCGAAATGTTGGAATTTAGAGGCTAAATTTGGTGGAGATCTAGTAGACATGTGTAGGAATCTGTGATAAAAATTGAGATTCAATTTGATGAAGTTTTGACAATGAACCGGTCTTGTAAACCTTGCACAGAAACTGTCGAATTCTGACTTGGGAAGAACCAGCGACGTTCAACGAGATTCCGGCGACCAATCGACTTCAAACCTTTGGTGAGCCTCACAAACGCTTAGATAGACATGTTAAGAGGTAGGATAGTGAGTAGATGAAGGATTTGATAAAGATTTAGGGCTAGAAGTGCACGATTTGCACAGAACTAAAATGAACCGGTTCGGTTCTGTGTAAAACCGGTTCTGGTGGGAGCAAGAACAGATGGTTATGGGACTCAAATTGATGTTTAAGACATGTTAAGATAATGAGGGCTAGGGTATGGATGATTGGGGTTCATGGATTGAGGAATTGGACTTGGAAATTGATGGAATTGGTTGAATATGCTAGGTTGCGCGGTGAATTGACCCTTGGATTGATTTGGCCAAGACTTGAGGCACTTGCAAGGAAGAATTTGTGTAATCAAACACAAGGTAAGGGAATTCTTAAACTTAGGATAGGGAGATTGGACTCAATTGGGTGAGTCGGGGGTTGAATTGATTGATTTATGAGGACTTGTCCAAGGGGATAGCCTTCTTTATATCTTAAGACGTTAGAGGATGTTTGTGTGTGACATTGCTTGTGCCTGAGTCGTTTGCCATGTCCGGATATCATATAATTTGCTTTGCATGCCACGGGATTTATGATTTGCACTTAAAATTGGCACTTAGCATTGTGTGTGAAAATGAATTGAAAGTCATGGCATGAGTTATGATTGTGGCGTGAGCATGACATGGCGAGGCCCTGAGGCGTATGAGACGCGAGGCGGGAGATGGATACCCTGATGTGACGAGATCGTAGGGTGGAGTTGATGTTGCGTGGCGCCCTGATGCGATGAAATCACGGGGTTGAGATGGTCACGGTCCTGATACGAACTATTCGCGGGACGAAGGTGTGAGATGATGAGATTGGCCTGGAGATTCATCGGAACCCGATACGTTTACGCGGGTTGCCGATGACTGTTTGATGCGTTTACGCGGATCGTGCCTGATGCGACGAGATCGCGAGCTGGAGATTGAGGCAGGTAGGAAGAGGTGGTTGTGTTGAGATGGCGAAGAAGGTGTGTATTATCATCTGAGTGTGACATGTTGTCATAGTTGCATGTCTGTCATCTGTATGTCGTTGTTTTATTGATTTATGCTTGATATGTCTGTGAGTGGAATTATTGAGGTATACGACTACCTAAGCGAACGGTCGTCCTAACCTAGAGTTAGGATTCTTTTACTGAGATGAGTATCTCACCCCTTTGGGGACCCTTATTTTTTACAAATCCTAGGCCTTAGATATGTGGCCTATACGTTTTGGGGACCCCAATGAGATGACGGCATATTTTGATGAGTTCTCGAATAGTCGGGGGAACATTTATGTGAGTAAATGCACGGTTATATGGGTTGACAAGGGTAACCCTAACTGGAAGCCTCATAGGTTCGAGGCATGGTTTAAGAGAGTCGGGGTCGAGCAGATTGGGCCACCACCCCACGAGATACCCCAAGGTATTATCCCTGCTTGGTGTCAAACTGCTGGAGAGTAGGAGTTACCAGAGGGGTCCGTAGTTGGTTCTAGGAACAGGCCAGAGAAGACCCCGACGCTGGACTTCACCATGGAGGAGGATGAGGTCATCGTCTTGGAGGCGATCGAGGAGGACCTTGTTGAGCCGTCACATGAGGTGACCATGGAAGATTCCATTGAGGTCCAGTCAAAGACGTTCTCGGAGTACAAGCCGACGAAGGATATCGAGGGTTCCAGCAGTTCATCTTAGGACCCCAGTTCGTTGACCTGAGCCTTTTTGGGGGCGATCCGACCTGTCCTTTTGGACGTCATGAGTGACTCTTTTTGGTGTACTATCCCGTCGCCCAGCTTGTTAGCGGATTGTAGTAGCCGACATCTGTACGAACCATATGTTATGATATATGACAGTCGTTATGCTATCCAGGTCTCACTTAATTTATATTGTACGGGGATTTATTTTAGTACCGCTTCCACATGCATGAGGTATTTATTACATCTCTCGACTTAGATTGTGGATCTTGGGACCGCGAGAGATTGTGTGGTTTGCTTGCAGGGATGTTCCCGAGCTTGACGGGTTCGGGGCATGACAGTTTGCAATTAAGCTCCAAAATCGAACTTAAGACATGAATATTATCTAAAAATATGATTTTGCCCAAAAGTTCATGTCAATATATATGAAAGTGCCAAATTTATCCATAATTGCAAATTCGGAAAATTGTGAAATTGAAGGCTTGGACGGTCGAATTGGATCAAATCAACCATGCCAATCAATTCAGGATGGTGAAAAACATTGGATAGTGATTCTAATTTGTGATGAAGGTCCTTGAATTAAAAGTAATTTCAAATATACTCAAATTCAAGTATTAAATTACAATTAAGTATGCAATTTTATCCAATTCATGCAATTGAGCAATTTGTGAAAATAATTGGACTAAATTGCGATGAAGGACAATCACATTGAATAACAAGACTCTCAAAATGCCAAAATTACAAATTAAAAGACTCAATTGACATTTTTTAACCAAATTCAATTATATGTGTAAAAAAGGAACACATAAAATTGAATTTGGATTTTGAATTTTTATAAGGTCAATAAGATAAGGGAATTAAAATTAAAAAAAAATATTAACTATTTTTTCATATTTGTGTGACCTCAAATGCTATTTTTCTTGATTTTTCATGTATTTTTCTATTTCTAAAAAATATGAAAAATTATTTATTGGTCAAAAATGGTTCCTTAGACTTGGCTACTAAATTTGATTTTTTAATTTTTCAATTTTTTATAAAATTTTTATGAATTTGCTAAAAATGAAATGAAAAGACTAATCGAAAATCAGGTGTCAACAAACACATAATCCATTTACAGGCTATGCCCAATAGACTTCCTGATGGTTTTAATGATGCTGCTAAGGTAATGAAGTCTCATATTCCAACTGCAAAATGGATCAAAATCCACCACACTTGAAATGTGGTAGATCAAAATGATCAAAAGATACTGTTCCTCGAAAACGAAAGGGAAGGAATGAAGAATATGCTCCTGAAGAGTCTAGTATTTTGCTTGCTCCCCAAGAGCTTATTATCCCTGAAGAGACACAAACCCATGAAAAGATCACCAACCTTATGAATACTGAGAATCTATTACTTATTGTAATGAGATTTGGGATCATAATGAAATCATCATTGATGATGTTTGTGCATTCTCAGTTGCTCATAAAATTACGGATGATGATTGTGAGCCGCAATCTATTATTAAATGCCATCAAAGGCCAGATTGGCCTAGTGGAAGGAAGCAATTAAGGCTAAATTAACTTCCCTAGCTAAACGAGAGGTTTTCGAACCCGTAACTCGAATCCTCGATAATGTAAAACCCGTTGGATAAAAATGGGTATTTGTCCAAAAATGAAATAAGAAAAACGGGATTGTCAAGTGTAAAGCCCGACTCATTGCTCAAGGATTCTCCCAGTGACATGGGATTGATTATGATGAGACATATTCACTTGCGATGCATATGATTACATTTTATTTTCTAATTAGCCTAGTGGTCTCTAAAAGATTGGGAATGTGTGTTATGGACGTTGTGATGGCATATCTATATGGCTCATTAGACTATGATATTTATATGAAAATTCCCAAGAGATTCAAAAGGCTTAATACATGCATTTCCCCGCAACTTATTCTCAATAAAGTTGCAAAGATCTTTGTACGAGTTAACGCAATTCGATTCCATGTGGTATCAATACCTAAGTGAATACCTAATTAAGGAATGGTACAAGAATGATCCTATCTGCCCATGTATGTTTATTAAAAAATTAGAAATCGGATTTACTTTCGTAGCAGTTTATGTCGACGATATGGATTTAATTAGAACTCTAGAAGAGTTATCTAAAACTGCTAAGTATTTGGAAATGGAGTTTGAAGTTAAAGATTTGGGTAAAACCAATTTGTATTGGTCTAGAGCTTGAGCATAAAGCAAATGGAATAAATGTCCATCAATCATCATACATTGAAAGTCTACTTAAATGCTTTAACATGGACAAGGCTCCCCCATTGAGCACCGCTATGGTTGTAAGGTCTCTAGATCCCCAAAATGATCAATTACGTCCTAGAGAATCCGATGAAGAGATACTTGATCCTAAAATACCATATCTCAATGTAATTGGGGCTTTGATGTACTTGGCACAATGTACGAGATCAGATATCGCTTTTGCGGTAAATTTATTGGCACGTTTTAGTTATGAGCCAACTCAGAAACATTGAAATGGAGTTAAACATTTTTTTTTTATCTCCAAGGAACCATTGATTTGGAATTATTTTATTTAAAGGATTCCACTATCTCTAGTTTAGTTGGAGTTGATGTTGGATATAGATTTGATTCACATAAAGCTCGCTCTCAAACCGATCATTTATTTTGTTATAACGGCACCGCCATTTCTTGGCGTTCTACAAAGCAATCGCTAGTAACTACATTTTCTAACCACTCTGAGATTATTGCTTTATATGAAGCTAGAAGAGAGTGTGTTTAGTTAAGATCCACTATAACTTGTATTCACAATTCTTGTTGTTTAAAACCGGTTACAAATTCTCCCACTATAATCTACAAAGATAATGTTGTTTGTATTGCATAAGTTAGAGGAGGATACATAAAAGGAGATAGGACCAAGCATATCTCATCCAAATTTTTCTATGCTCATGAACTCCAAGAAAGTCAACAAATTGATATTAAACAAATTCAATCCATAAATAATCTTGCAAATCTTTTTATCAATTCATTGCCAACTTCAATTTTTGAGAAATTAGTAAATGGCATTGGTATACGGCGAGCTCACAAGATGCAAGATTGAATAGCCCCAGTAGTGGCTATATGGCTCAATTGAAGGGAAGATAGTATGAACTATGCATTGCACTTTTTTTTTCCTTCAATCAGTTTTTTCCCATAGGGTTTTTCCAGCTTAAGTTTTTTAACGATGCAATTTAATGCATCCATAAAAGGAAGAGATAATAAGATTTATGCTCTATACTCTTTTTTCCTTTTGCTTGATTTTTGTCCCACTAAGTTTTTCTGACTTATAATTTTTAATGAGACAGTATCATTCAATACATATTTGTAATATAATAATTGCAATGAATATTCAAGGGGAAGTGTTATGAAATAAATGAATGAATATTCATTATATTCATGTATTTATTATGGTACATTTGTGTCTTACATTTTATGTACATCTCTCTATCCAATGTATGTTCATCTCCTCATCCAACATATGTATCAATGATAAGTGCATCATTGTTCTCTTATAAATAAGAGATTAGTTTTGGTCATTTTGAAGAAGGTCAAATAAAATATTTCTCCTCTGGCTTTCACTGACTTATCTCTCTCTATTATATTCTTGCAACTTAATCTTTTGCAACAGCATCAACATATCTTGTCATTATGTGTAGCACCAATAGTTTTGTGAACCTAGGTTTAATCAATAGCACCTAAGGTCAATCGATAGTATCTCAGTTTGCTAAAATATTATAGATTCTAGATAATCTACCAAGGGGATACGTTTCTTAATGTACTTCCAAAGTTGTCGTTGATCTAGTCAACCATGAACCTATATCCTACGCAACAGGGGAAGATATCTAATCACCTAGGTCAATGTAAACTATTGGTCGATTTTGCACGAAATCTAGTGTCCTTTTAGTTCGGGGGTTCGATTATGAAAATGAAAGATTAACGTTAAAATTCATTTCCTTTTCTGACAAAAAAAAAATCATTTCTTTTTACTTTTCTAGTTCATATATATATATATGATTAAATGAAATGGGCCAAAATCACTAATTGTCATATGGATTGGCGTGGAATATGGCCCAATGAGTAATTCATGGCTCGTACGGGGCAAATTTTGCTCTACAAAATTAGATTGGTATTGGCGTTAACTTGCCTCATATCGCTACTCTGCCTCGTGTACATTTTATAAAAGGAATTTCATTTCTGAGCATGCAGATCATTATGGAATATAATCTATTACAATGAATTACCCATGCAATTTAAAATTACAGTAAAAATAACATCTATATATATATATACCGGACGTGTTGCCTAATGAGCAATCAAATCCTAGATGTTTTTCGATCCGGTCCAATTAAGTCCACATCAGGTAAAGGTGACAAAATTCTTTTGTCACAACCATTTGTCGCATTTACTTCGTCACATTTTGGCTAAGGTGATAATATATTTTCTGTGGCCTTTAAAAGGCGAGGTGTTCGCGAATATTTGCCACATTGCCTAAACACGATCTAATGCAGCAATGAAAAGTATGATGTCCCTAATTTGAAAATGAAACAAATGCAGGAAAGAAAAGCGAATGCAGGTGGTTTTGGTAGAGGTCAATTTTCAACAATAACGACGAATTTAATCCCTAACCTTTGAAATGTGAATGATCATCTTTTGGGATGTAAAATTCTGATATTAGCATCTTTTTAGATAAGAGAGATAATTCATTCCTTTTTCATTGATTTTAAAAAAAGGAATTTATGACTACATTCGCTTGTCGCCACCTAAAATCAAGCTAATGGATTATTAGATTAATTAAGTTAACTAACCTAATTCGAATCTCAAGTCTTACCAAATTGCAACTTAGATTTATTCATGAAAAATATTCAATCGGGGCCGCCACTAATCGATTCTTGATAGGTCGATTAGAAACCTAAATAAAATAGCGAGATAACTATTTTATTTCTATGAACAAGATACATTGAGCTCGAACTTGGTTACATTAATTTAGAAAAAAAAAATTAATGCCTTTTCGGTATCATTTTCATGAAAAATCATTGTTCGATTTGATCAATGTGATTTGATTTTAATCTAGAAAAAATGCAACATGAGAATGAAAATGATCCTTTTTTTTATTTTTTTGGATTAAACACAACAAAAAAGAAACATTCAAAAGTAAACCAAAATTTGAACAAAATTAAACAAATACGCCTATAAGATACCTTAAATTTTATATTTTTCGAAAGATTCACTCATCCCCAAAGATTTGGGTTAGAGAATAATTTTTATCCGCTACATCCTCGGATATTCGAGCCAATATGCGGATAGTGGTATAAGACGACATCATTCCTTATGTCAAAGGGAAAGAACAACACAAAGTCTTATACTAAATCACTATCTCACTCTATAATATCATGGACAAGGCATGTGATTTAATTTTTCAAAGGGTCTAGGTGCAAAGGGAGCATATGTTATGGGTGTGTTTATTTAAAAATGTGCAAATTGTATAACAACCAAAACAAGCAATCAAACACACACAAAAAAAAAAAATGAAGATGAGCCAATTAAACTTAAATTTTCGAAAATAAGGAGAAGTGGCCGAAAATATGAGATTGAGGTCCCACCTTTCTTCATATAAAATTCAAGTTTTAATCTTGATAAAATTATCTTTCAGATCGGAAAAATTGTTTTAGATAGTTCTCAAAAGTTCGGATATAACCCAATGAATTCAAATCTTATCTCTCAATCAAATAAATTCAAAAAATCGACAAGAGATAAGGCAATTCAATCACCAGACAAACAATCCAACCAATTCATAGATTAGAGATAATCATTAAAATCAAAAGTCTATTGTTGTCCAATTAAGCACAAATTCTTATCCGCAAATGAGATAGCATCAAATAACCCTGATGTAGAGCAATTCAACCAACAAAGCATAGAATCCAAAGCAAATGATAATCCACAATGTATAATTCGGCCAAGAGAAGATGTGTGCCGAAAATTACCAAGTCCAATTCCATGAAAATTCCTAATCCTTTAACCAACCCCATTTGATCTCAAAATGTTTGAACAATTTGTTGCTTCGAGAAAAGTCACGATTCCAATTAAGTTTCATCATTTCTCGAAGCATTGCAAAATTCAATCAATTTATGAACGAATTGATCTCGATGAAAACATATCATAATTTTATCCCACGAAATCCAATATTTTCAGTTCTTGCACAAGATGGATATAAAAGGCTTAAATTTTTTAGTTTCAATTGTAAATCCTTCTTTCTCATTAAGGTGCAAGAATGTATATGCATCTTACCAAGTTATTAAGATTGCAACCATAAGGCAAGAAATTTGTACCTTTTCTGAGCTATATTCCATCATGTACTCAAGCTGCGAGTTTCATCTAAAATGGCAATTTTTTGAGCTTGATCCATCACCAATTTATCTTGTATTGCCGAGTGAAAATGTTGCGCCAAACTAGCAGCCAAAACGCTTGAAATCAACTTTATATTAGACACGAATAACAAGGAAAAAGCACCTAGATTATTCACAGGCGGTACTGCAATTCATTCAAGAAGATCCGTTCCGATGGGACCAAAATGAATGGGATTGATCGGCCTCTTTCCCCAAAAAAATGGTTGTGCAGTGAAGATTTTTTAGAGGAACCAGCCGCCAGCTGTCGATTCTTCCTTTAGCCGGCCGTTCTTAGCCGAAAAGCGAGCCTTCTCTCTTTTACCATTTACAAGCCGAGTGGCTTTCAACCTGGTCGTCATTGCGCATTAACGGTTCAGTGGGAGGCACACAAATCAAAATGCGGGAGGAATAAGGGCTGCGGGTCATTCTTTTCAGAATCCAAATCACCTCTTATGTTTTGACTCACACAAATCATATGGATTTAAAGCTTCACTTCCTACCTGTTTGATTGGTTGGTTGGAAAGATTGATTTAGTCCGTCTGTCTTTCTCTCTCTTCTCTTACGTTACGACCACTAAACAAACTTGGTTGACGAACGTGATTTATGCGCCGCTAATGTAGTGGCTTGTCGAGGGTGGTATTTATTAGAACTCCTTTTAACGTGGGAGGACGTTGCAGAGCAACCGAACAATCACAAAATCTGCAGAAAAAGTCTGCACTGAATTATAAGTAAACCAGGGCACGCAGCACTGTTTTGGCACCAAAAAAGCGACAAAACAACACTGAATAATGGCCAAATAATGCTGAATTAGTGGTAAACAGTCCCCGAGAGTAAGTGGGCAGCAGCGATGGCAGCGATCGTCTCCGAACGTGGCAGAATATAGTGTATCTCCTCCACTTAATTCTCTGACCTCTACGTCTTGTTAAATCGCCCAAATAACCCTTTTTTGACCGTTATCTTTAGGACATTGTGAGGCATGTCTTGGACTCTAGATGACGTCAAGCTTCTGGTTATGGATGATATGAGCATGTCATATTGCGGAGTTCGACCGCTTGACGAGCGAAGCTTTGGCGTGGTGAGGATTCGTGGCTGGACACTCGGGTTGGGTTCAACCGGCTCGACGGAGGCCATGGCACGATCACGACAATGATTTCACTTCAAGGATTCGTCAAGGGGATCTGCAGTAACGAATATGGACAAGAGCCAAGTGGGCCAGATTTACTTATCTTGTTCACGGTGGAATATGTTGCTCCAAGAGTTCATTCTTCTCCTTTTTTTGCGTTTTCTATGAAGTGGAGGGACACCTTCTCCGGGTCAATGCAAAAAAGCACCCATGAAAACTAGAGAAAGACCTCCTCCAGTCACCTTTGAAGAATCATCCATTTATCACACTTTTGTCGTGTTTTACAATAAACTGGCCTCCCTGGTTTTGCACGGTCAAGCAGTATGCGAGCAAGCTTTCTTCTCTCAATTCTGTTGAAGAATTTTTTGTTTCCATGTATAATGATAATGACCTCCTTAAACCTACCTCAAGCACTCTATTTATAGGCCAAGGCTTCCTAATCCTAGTTGAAGTAAGACTCATCATTGACTGTCGGATTAAGAATTCCGATTTTCTAGAGCCCGATCCCGTTAAAACTCCTCACAATTTTGACTATTAAGAATGTATATAGGGTCAGCCGAAATTTTCACGTGTGGAGGCCATGTCGTGTCCTTTCGAGCGCAAATCAGGCCTCAATTAATTAAATAGATAATTAATTAAATGCCTTACACATTTAAGAAAGTTGAAGTAGGCTGATTTGAATTCAAATTGAGTTCAAACTCATGCAAAATTCGGCACACTCACATGTCCATACCTTGGCCGAAATTCTCCAATTGAATCGCGAGCACGTCTTAAATTTTCGTATTCAATTAAGGCTTTTCTTAAATAAAAGACAGTAAATTAAAAGCCTCAATTAAATAATTTAGTTTGAATGGACTGAAATGAGCTTGAAAATAGGTCCAATTAGCTTCAATAAATCCAGCATTCCTTATTGTGCATGGTCGAAATTTCAAGCTGAGTTTGGTCCAGCTACTTGTCAAATTAAGCTCAATTAATTCATCTCTGGCCTAAATGTAAATGCATGACTTTCAAAAAATTTAAATATGTAATGCATGAGGATTTAATATTTTGCGAGAATTATGACTAACTCTCATTTTATACTTATATGAATGAATTTCTAAATACCAAAATTTAGGTGTCAACATCGCTTTGAGTGTTGATGAAATAAAAAAAACATATTGAAATTTTTCATAATGCGGTGTGATTAAAATCTTTCACGTAGTCAGATATCTAACACCTTTACACATCCGATTTTTCAATCACAAAGTCATGTGTGCAACATCTCAAATCATTTTTTTAATAGGGGAATTATACAAAATTCCGCACGCAATTTCACGATTGTGCACATATTCATCTTTTCAATTTCTATAGATTTGCAAATAGAGATTGAGACTTTAAAGATTGACATGGCATATTGGGGAATGGCTTGAGCGACGGCTTTGATCAAGGTCTCTTTCCCGGCCTTCAAAAAAGAGATTTTTCTTCCATCCTTCTAGTTTCTTATCGACTCTAGCATTTATCCACGGGAACATATGTTTTTTTTTTATCCCCCACTCAGAAGGCAGTCCCAAATATTTCCCTATTTTGCCCATCTAAGGCACTCTAAGAGCATTTGCAAGGTTGTCATGGAGTTGTTGTGGACAGATTGGCCCCATAAAGAGTCTTGACTTATTCAGGTTTATATCTTACCCGTAGCATAACAGTCTCTATTTGCAAATCTATAGAAAGAAGAATATCCCAGTTATGTTGGAAGAATAGTGAATCTAAAGTAGGATTGCACTGGTAACGGTGGGAACTCTTAAAAGCAAGAAAAGACACGGGAGGCTTAGGGTTAAAGATATGGATACTTTCAACAGAGCGTTGCTCGGCAAACAAGATTGGAAGCTAGCCCAAAATCAAAACTCCTTATAGAGTTGATTACTGAAAGGAGTTTATTTCCCGAACAGAATCTTTCAAAAGGCAGAGAAAGGCTCTAGACCTCCCTGGGGTGGCACAGTATCTTACATGGCAGGGAAACTATCTCAGGATTAGAGAGGTAGACTATCGACAATGAGGAGTCGACAAACATAAGAGAGGATCGCTGGCTTGAAAGAGGAATCATCGGGGGCCCGGTAAATAAAAATGACCCATTGAAAGTGTCTGAGCTGATTTAGAAGGAGAAAAAAGAAAGGAACAGCAACATCGTTAATCGATTTTTTGAAGAAGATATAGCGACCGAAATTCTATCGATCCCTTTCAAAACTTTATCTGGTGAGGATAAGATGAGATGGACTAAAAATCAGTCTGGGAACTTTTCGGTGGCAATAGCTTACAACGCCATCAGAGGTTAAAGACAAAACACAGTGGAAATGGAGCCTCATTTCGTTTCAGCTATCGTGAAAACTCTGGAACGGAATATGGAAAGCAAATATCCCCCAAAGGTGAGAATTTTCTATGGAGCGCAGCTCAAAATGCCATGCCCTCAAGAGAACCTATATAGGCGAAACATCATCCCTCATGCCCTATGTCCTATTTGCAACCAAGATGTTGAGACAATAGAACATATCATGCTTTTATGCCCTTGGACACAACATATCAGGAATCATCAACCCATCAACAAACAACACAATCCTCACCTTCGGATCGATGCCTGGCTCCAAGGGACCTTGAGGATCCCAGAACCTTGCCTTCCTTCGATCTGATAGCATCTATCTTCTGGAGCATCTGGAAGAGAAGAAACAACTTTTTGTTTAGAGGATAGAAGCCTCGACCAGAACGCCAGATCAATGAAGCGACGATTTTCTTGGAAAGCTACAACAAGTGGAGTCCAAAAGATCAAAAATCCACTTCTGACAGATCATCCTTACCCTCCAACTGGATTAGAACCGAAACTCAACATAGATGCGTCGGTTGGAGGAGGATCTTGATGTCCACTAATAGGATAATGGTTCACATATTAAGATTGTTGTCACATATAAACATGACTTGTAGTTCATATATGAAAAATAGATGAATAGATAAACCTAAAATCAATCGCAAACTAGTAATCTGAATACAGATGAATGATCCGAGCCCAACAAAAAAACATTGTGTCCTTAAGATAAATTTGTCCCCTCAACTGGTACTAAAAATTCTTGGACAATTGCCTCCCAGATAGAACGGATCGCATTTTCTCAAAACCGGTACTTGTTTCAAAAGAAACCTTCGAACACAACTTCGCGAAATAGTCGCACAAAATGATGACGATGATGAATGAATGACGAGCGTAACAATTATATCTAATGCTTGTGTATGATATATTTTTTTTAATGCGATGGTCGATGCTCTATTTATAGATAGTGAAGCGAAGAGTTACAAAGACATATGGCTTCGTTAAAAGGGTTTGTCGACGAAAAGGCACGATTTCGTCGAAAGGATTCGATAAAACGTCACGAAGTCGTACAGTTTCGACGAAACGTTACGATGTCGCACTGCTTCATCGATGAAGGGTTACGAACTGAAACAACTCTTCATTTCCCATTCAACTAATTATGAGACTTTGTGAAAAAGTTTCAACAAGTAGTGGTTCATATATTAAGATTGTTATCACATATAAACGTGACTTATAGTTCATATACAGAAAATAGATTAATAGACAAACTTGAAACCAATCGCAAATAAGTAATCTGAATGAAGATGAATGATCCGAGCCCAATGAAATACCATTGTGTCCTTAAGAGAAATTTGTCTCCTCAACCGGTACCCAAAGTTTTTGGACAATTGACTCTCAGATAAAATGGATTGCCTTTCCTCGAAATCGGTACTTATTTCAAAGGAAACCTTCGAATACAACTTCGCGAAATAGTTGCACAAAATGATGACGATGATGAATGAATGACGAACGTAACAATTATATCTAATGCTCGTGTCTGGTACATCTTTTTTTATTGCGATGGTCGATGCTCTATTTATAGAGAGTGAAGCAAAGAGTTACGAAGACATAAGGCTTTGTCGAAAGGGTTTGTCGACGAAAAGGCATGATTTCGTCGAAAGAATTCGATGAAGCGACACAAAGTCGTACAGTTTCGACGAAACGTTATAATGTCATACTGTTTCATCGATGACGGGTTACAAATTGAAACAACTCTTCATTTCTCATTCAACTACTTATAGGACTTTGCGAAAAAGTTTCAACAATTCCCCACATGAATGAGAAGTTCAATTATCAAAACTCTCTATGAATGCATGACATGCAATGTGCGAATTTTCCATGAGATAACGTTGCATCGAGATAAGTAGTCTGAAACTTTGAACTTTCCCTAGTGAGATTTATTAGACTTACTCGGTCAATTAGTAGACTTGATATATTTAAACTGTCGACCTTTAGTGTAAGCTTAGATAATAGAAATCACATAACTATCTAAGTTGATTCTCACTGTTGTGTTCATTTTGGCCATGAACACCGCCTGGTCTCATGAACTTTAGAGAATTCGACCTTTATAATTCTCACAGAAGCGGCCCTCACTTCCCACTCACATAAGTGATTTCTGAATTTGTAGTATATCACATACTCAATTCAGAATCATTAAAAACTTATGCTTAACCTTCACATATCAGTACTAGACAGGATTTGCAATATCTGTGGATGATTCCATGAGAGTATGAGTTTCTTCTTTCCCTTCCAGCAGTTTATGAAAAAATTCACAGTATTCTACACCGCCTTCATAACTTGATTGTCCCTTTGAACCTAGATCTTAGGATCTCCAGTCAACTAAATAAGGTTTCCGCTATGATGATTTATTTATAGCCTTAAAACTCATTTCCCTTAATGTTTCCACAATCATCTCTCTCTCTAGTTAGGCCTTTCGTTAATGGATCCACAACATTATCCTTTGACTTCACATAGTCAATTGTATTCCACTAGAGAGAAGTTGTCTTACAATATCGTGTCTTCGACGTATATGTCGAGACTTACCAATATACATAATATATCTCGCCCCTACACTTTGAGATAATTCTTGAAATCTTTTCAAAACAGTGGTAACCTTTCAATGAAAATAGTCATTTGAAATTATTCACTGAGAACCATATCTTTGATATGAATGTTATGCATAATCTATTGGAGTTTTTAGGACTTGATTTAAGACAATTATGAAATTAACCATCTTTAAGTCCAGAAACTTGACAACGACGAATCTTTTCAATCTTTTCAATCCATCATATTATGCTTTGTATTTTTCATCCAAACTTTTCCATAATTCCATAGTCATTTCATCGGCTATAAACATTATAGAGGGAATTGTCCAGACCATTTAGAATTTTGTTGCACCATAGAAAATCAAAATGCTTCCACATCTACAGTAACAATCCTTTCCATGTTTGTCTTTTCTTCATCCAACTTACTTAGGAGCATGCTTATTGAGGAACCTTGTCAAATTCAATGTCATGACATAGAACAACATCTTCCATTGTCATCTCTTAAAAATCAGACCATTGAACTTTTCTAGCTTCACTTCAAGAGTTGGGATAGATGCAATGGACATTATCAATATCGAAGCCATGAAAATAACCCAACATGCCCTTGAAAAATACATGTACATATGATTGCATATGCATTATAATAATTTTAAATACATCAAATGTATTCAAATAATAAATCAAAACGATGATAATTTTGAGACGAACGCAACATTACCTCACACGCCCCAAATAGAGCTCATACACGCTCGTACGGGCTAATCAAAGTTTATGCTTTGACTATTTGGCGACAGTAGCACGCGCAACGTATACGGCAAGTGCGACCCGAGCACACCGCGCCCCACCGGCGCGTACGGCTTCCTCCGACGTGATCCGGCGTCGAGCCACCCTTCAAAACGCTTGTATTGACAATTTGATCTCAATGATATCTCAAATATCATTTTCATTTAACAAAGTGGCACGAAATCGCGACGTTTCGTTGTTGGGCTGGGAACCCTTTCCCGTGGTAGCGCGTGGCGCGCGTACGGCCACTCCTGACATCGCCTCGCATCGGGTGACCACTCAAAATTCTCGTATCGACGATATGAATCCGAATATGCAATCAAAAATAATTCCAACAACAACATGCAAGAATAGAATAAAGTCCTTATGACAATGGAATGACTAACATCGAAGATTAACAACCCGATTAAGAACACGTTTAACACTAAATGTTCAGAGAAATATGGAAGTCACAAAGAGCATCTATGAAATTCACGTCTTGAATTTTCGACAAGACAATCGTTATTGAAATCCCCAACAAAATCCTCTTTCCCTCACCATCAGTGACAAACAAATTTCTAAAGGAAGAGACAAGTGGAAACCACTTCTAAAGTGTCGGTTAGATAGAAAGAGAAGATTTACGAATGGTTACTATTTACCATCCCTCATTATCAATTTTCTTGTTGAAAATTCCAGTCATATGCAAATGAATCAGTTTCAGTCATCAATTCATGGATTTGTGAAGAGATGCGATCACTTTTCGGCTTATCAACAAGACATATTCAAATAAGCAATAAACATAGTTTTTCATCGAACAAAACTACCAATAATGCATCAAAATAGAATGTGTACAACAACCACAATTATACGAACCAAGCATAGGGAATCGAAAAATTTGTCTTAAGATTGTTGTCCACTAAGAGGGTAGTGGTTCATATATTAAGATTGTTTTCACATATAAACATGACTTGTAGTTCATATATGGAAAATAGATTAATATACAAACCTGAATCCAATCGCAAACAAGTAATCTGAATGCAGATGAATGATCTGAATCCAACAAAATAACGTTGTGTCCTTAAGACAAATTTGTCCCCTCTACCGATACCCAAAATTGTTGGACAAATGCCTCCCAGATAGAACGGATCGTCTTTTGTGACATTCTGATTTCCAGCCAATTTTAGACTCATTAATGAGAAATGAATCTAGAGATGTATTTCAATCATATATCGCTCGAATCTGATCAATTCGAGTAGACTGACCAAAAGGAAAAGTCTAATGCGAGACATGGTACGTGAACCTAGGGAATTCGGATAAGAAATGGCGCTTTGATCATAAGAATTGTCGAGAGGATATTTAGAGCCACAAAAAGGCTGATCCAAGAACGATTATGGAATGCCTTGTGAGTGTCGTACGATTGGAGCGCGGATGATGCCGCTTAACCAACGAATGATTTGCAAAATTTTCTTGAATCGGACAGTGAAGATTGTGACCGAAGGGACTAGTGATAAATCCTCACAATTACATGACAACCAAAGCCGCCATGAATTGATGAGCCCTAAATGTGATGAAAATCACAGGCTCAATACGTGTAAAGTACGCAAAAGCCACCCGTCGGTTCGGAATAGGCTGGAACCATGTCTGATAGAGGAAACCATCAGAAACGAGTCTTGATAAAATTGAAATGGAAAATCAAGAATTCCAACGTTATTTGGATTGGCCATCGCCCTATCGAAGAGTTTTGAAGCGAGAAAAACGACGTTCTGAACGTCCGGTGTAAAATTACATTTTTGCCCCTCAAGCTTAGAACCTTGTCATGCATTTGAAAAAGGGCAATGTGGTCTTTAAACCCCCTCAAGACTGCCGAAATTCAAGAAGGATGATTGGCCATTGGATTGAGTTTGAATGACAAGAAGACAAGTGTCACAAGATCAAGAGGTATGATCATGTCCAACTTTTTCTACCTAACATTCAACCCCCTTTTGACCAAGTTTGTATATAGCAAATTCTCTCTCCTCTCACCTCACTCATTCGGCCATAGCTCCCCCTCAAACTCTCGAAACTTCCTTCTTCTTCTTCCTCATGTTCTGCTCGCCGGATAGCTTCTGCCGCCTCTCTTCGCCGCCCACGATGACCTCCTCCGGCCATCGTCTGACCACCGGCCGATCACATCAACGTAGATCTACGTTTTACCGACATCCTCAAATAAGAATCGAAGCATTTGGAACACCGAGGAGTCTCGACCAAGGATTTTCTCGAGAGTCGACAGAATCGAGCTCAACTTGAGGTAGGTCCGGCTTCTAACCCTTTTGAAGGCTGAATTGTTGGATTTTTGGGGCCGAAATTGTTGGAGATCAAGTAGGCATGTTTATGAATCTGTGATAAAAATTGGGGTTCAATTTGATGAAGTTTTTGACCATGAACCGGTCTTGTGAACTTGGAACAGAAAACTGCCGGTACTGACTTAGGGAGATCAGGCGACGTTCGACTAGTTTTCGGTGACCAATCGACCTCAAACTCACGGTAAGCCTCTAGAACCCTTAGATAGACATGTTAAGAGGTAGGATGAGGATTAAATATTGAATTTGGAGTAGATAGAAGGCTGGTTGTGCTCGGATCGAGAAGAACCGGTCCGGTTTTATGCAAAACCGAGGCTGTTGGGGGCTGGTGATGGATGGTTTGAGTTCCAAATTGATATTTAAGATATGTTAAGATGATGAGGGTTGTGTTATAGAGGATTATGATTCATGGATTAAGAATTTGGATAAGGAAATTGATGAAATTGGTTGAAATTCTAGGTTGTGTGGTGATTGACCCTTGGATTGATTTGAGGCACTTGCAAGGAGGAATTTGTGTAATCAAACGCAAAGTAAGGGAATTCTAAACTTAGGATAGGGAGATTGGATTTAATTGGGTGAGTCGAGATTGAAATTGATCGATTTGTGAGGAGTTTCCAAAGGGATAGTTCTTGGTATGCCCTGAGTGGCTATAGGGGTATTATGTATGTTATTGTTTATGCTTGAAATTATTCGCCATGTATGTGTGTCATTTGATTGCCTTGCATGCCATGAGTATTTGAACTGTGCATGAGTTGCACCTGTTGTTTGATTTGTGAAATTGAATTAAAATCATGGCATGAGCATGATAAGGCGATGCCTTGAGGTGTATGATACGTGGGGCGGGTGGTGGATACCCTGATGCGACGAGATCGTGGGGTGGAGTTGATGTTGTGTGGCGCCCTGATGCGATGTAATCGCGGATTGAGATGGCCACGATCCTAATGCGAATTATTCGCGAGACGGAGATATGAGATGATGTTAATGGCCTGGAGATTCATCGGAACCTGATACGTTTACGCGGGTTGCCGATGACGGTCTGATGCATTTACGCAGACCGAGCCTAATGCGACGAGATCACGAGCTGGAGCTTGAGGCAGGCAGGAAGAAGTGGTTGTGGTGAGATGGCGGAGTAGGTGTGTATTATCATTTGAGTGTGACATAAGGTCATCATCGCATGCCCGTCATCTGTATATTGTTGTTTTATTGATTCATGCTTGATATGCCTATGAGTTTGGAATTGTGGGATAGATGACTACCCGAGTGGACGGTCGACCTAACCTAGGGTTATGACTCTTTTACTAAGATGTGTATCTCACCCCTTTTGGGGACAACATTTTCAAGCCATTGATGAAAGAAACCAAGTTCGCCATGGATTGGCATTCAATGGATGAAGTCATTAGAGGAAAAATGAAGACTTCTCTTTTGTGACCTTAGAATTAAATAGAAGATATCTTGATGATTTAGATTTGTAATAAAGAAAAGTATATTTGACCTTTATTAAAGGTGTGTCCTTGTGCCCTAAGTTATCGAATGTTGATTTATTAGTAAATTGAGTTGGCATCGCTTCCGCATGCATGTTCTTTCAGCGCAAAGTACATTGGCTGTTGGATCTTAGAGCTTTCTCAAAGGAACGGCTTGGTGGGATGCTCACGTGCTCGCCGAGTTCGGGGCGTGACATCTTTCCTCGAAATCGATACTTGTTTCAAAGGAAATATTCTAACACAACTTTGTGGAATAGTATCACAAAATGATGACGATGATAAATGAATGATGAACGTGACAATTATATCTAATGCTCGTATCTGATACATCTTTTTTTAATGCGATAGTTGATGCTCTATTTCTAGACAGTGAAGTGAAGAGTTACGAAGACATATGATTTCGTCGAAAAGGTTTGTCGACGAAAATGCACGATTTCGTCGAAAGGATTCGATGAAACGATACGAAATCCTACAGTTTCAACAAAATGTTACGATGTCGTACTGTTTCATCGATAAAGAGTTACGGACTAAATCAACTCTTCATTACTCATTCAACTATTTATGAGACTTTGCGAAAAAGTTTCAACGGAACTACCAAAGGAGCGATAGTTGACGCTCTCCGGGACTCCAGCGGGCTTCTAGTGGATGGATTTGCCGAAAAAATCATGGCTTGCAATCCTCTGGTAGCTAAAGCAAAAGCTCTCGTCGCAGGTTTGAAGTTCCTCAGAGCGAAAAGGTAGGTCTGTGAGGCGAAGCTTCCGGTGTCCGTGGAGTCAGACTCTCTTGGTGTAGTTCGTGCAGTCAACGACAGTGCAGACTAGTACTGGGAGGCCGAGTCCTTAATTTGTGAAGCCCGACATATCCTAGCCCAACTTCAAAACATTTCGGTGGTCTACTGCAAGAGAGAAGCCAACCAGGTAGCTCATTGGATCGCCAAAATGCTTCGGGCCATTTGTATTCCGGCCCTTTGGATATCTTCCCCATCCCAATCCCTTTGGGAATTACTAAGTGTTGATGCCCCTCGTTCGGGCCTTTATGTAAGAACTTTTAATAAATAGTAATGCAAGGTTGTTTTTCCGACCAAAAAAAAATCTTTTCAATTTCACGATTGTGCACATATTCATCTTCAATTATTTTCTACTTTTCCGTTTGTACGGAAGATACTGTTCAAATTTTTAAGGTTAAATTGTAATTCATTTTGATTTTTAGTCAAATTAGCCTTTTGCTTCCGAATGTGCTGAACAAAATTTAGAATTACTTAATAAACGGAATGCTCTTTAGAAAAGAATGAAAAAAAAATTATTAATATTTTCATTTGTATTGATTATAATTAGCCTTTGTAGCTAGCTCCAAAATATTAAATTTTGTTTCCCATATTATGATTTAAAATCCACCCCACCTTAATATTTTTTTCGCCATATTCGCTAAAATTATTTCAATAATTGAAAACGTGGCTTGATTTTTTTCCTTCAATCAGTCTCCTTTCATAGAATTTTAGTTTAGATGAATTGTATCGTATATTACTGAAAACTATAAGTGTATAACTGTGCCATGAGAATAGCCACGATCTTCTTAAAACACTAGCAATGTCATCATCATCATCATGTTCTATTTACAGTGATCACAGCATCTTTTGATTTTTGGAATGTAATTTATGAATTTTAATTTGTTTTTATATATTTGAGGGAACAGATAGATATGACAAAAAAAATGAAAAAAAAAGTTGCAATTTTCCCCTTGGAAAGTCGCACGTTAGGCATATGGAGACGGGGAAAATAAAGCGAAAAATGACAAGCATATGTAAACGGGAAAATAAAGCGAAAGATGACCCACGTAATAAAATGAATTCGGTATCGGGTATGACAATTGAAGGTTAATTACTACATTTAAAAGTGTATAGAACTCGTTTTTGAGTCATTAATTAAGAATTCTAACGTGAACTAAAATTAAAGGCGAGATGATAAAAAATAGAAAAATGGCATAAATAATCTCTAAATTTTTATTCAATATGTAATGTGATCCTTAAATTTTAACTTAATGTGCAATATGATTCTTAAACTTTTAATTTGTTCAATTACATTTATGAGACTTTCTTACATATTCAATCTAGTGTTGATGCTATATAAATATTCGATTTTGTCCTGGTATTATATTAATTGGAGAATTATAGTAAATATTTTTTCATAATTTAGAAATTATATTGAACATATACCAAAATTTTAGATATTTTATTAACTAAATTAAAATTTTAGTAATCAAATTACATATCGATTCAAAGTTTAGATACCGTTTACGTTGTTATAAGAAAAATCATGAAGGCCTTTAACCGTTATTTTTCCTTAACAAGAAAAAGAAAAGAAGAAAACGTAAAAGAATCCCTTTTGTCCTAACATTGTAATAAAGACCAGCACAAATCGCTCTCCGACACTCTCCGACCGAGGCTGGGTAAGACCTTCTGGATTCAGAGGTTTAACCAAGAGGGTCTTTCGAACTTCCATTCGAAGACGGAGCTCGTGAGCTTTCTTCTGTATATGCTGGATCTTTTTTTATGAAGTCTCCCCGAGTCAATTCTAGATCTTGATGCCCCATTTCTTCTGCTGGTGGATGTTGGAGTTCAGTCAGCGAACAATTTGCGGATGCAGATTGCAGGGTTCTGAAGAGTTCGAAGGTGAGCACTGGTTGACTTGCTTCTTTCTCGAGCTCCTTCAAGCTCGCTTTGGGGGTTCCGCGCTTTCGGAGTGCGGGGACATTAGGGTTTGCGTCGTCACGTTGTTTGGTTCCGTTGATTCCTGCTTTGGTTTATAGTAAAGATTAACGCACGATTTGAGCTTGCCTTGTGTTGTTGCTGGTGTGCGTAGATTGAGGTTTTGGTCCTTAGGAGCCTCAAGGGCTGAGCTTAGTTTGCCTTGATTCAGTTGCGGAATAAATAAAGAGAAAAAAAGAAAAAGAAAACGAGATTTATGGAGATTATGCGTGTAAATGGGCCCTATTTTTCCCTTAATAGATCTTTTCTCGTTGAAGTTCTCCACGTTTTTCTTGAGGGTTATTGACAGAATTGTGCTTGGACGGTTGAGTTAACTGAATTAGTTGATTTTCTTGCTTTGTCTGAATATCGGTTTTAAGGAAATGGAACTCCGAAGTTTGTTCCTCAATTTTTTATCATTCGAGCAGGTTTATAATTGCAATTCTAGCAAACAATGCCGATAATGGGTTATTGCTGCTTTAGTTGAAGTGATATGAGGTATTGAATATGAGTGATGGGGGTCGGGAGAACAGAAGGCAACATGAGAAATCAAGCGGTCAAAGAAAATCCGGTGTTGATAATTTTGCAAGGGCCATTGCGAAGATTGCTGTTGCGCAAGTGTGTGAAACTGAAGGGTTTCAGGCTTTTCAGCAGTCGGCCCTCGAGACATTCTCTGATGTAGCAGTTAGATACATACGTGATGTAGGAAAGACAGCACTCTTGTATGCTAATTTGGCAGGCAGAACAGAGCTTAATGTTTTTGATGTTATCCTAGGACTAGAAGACTTAAGTATGGGGCTCGGTTTTGTGGGCGCTTCGGATATAGATCACTGCCTAGTGCAGTCAGGTGTAGTACGTGAACTTCTGCAGTATGTGGGTGATTCTGAAGAGTTACCATTTGCCTATGCCCTTCCTCGTTTACCTATCGTTGGAGATAGAAAGCAGACTCCAAGTTTCTTGCAAGCTGGAGTGGAGCCTCCTCGTGAACATATTCCATCTTGGTTGCCTCCATTTCCTGATATCCAAGATCATGTTCAGTTGCCAATGCGGGAGAACAGTGCTAAGGATCTTCAACTTGTAGACGTTGAACATGCAAAAGGCGATGCAAAGCCTGAGCAGCAGTCTTCATTGAGTGTGCAGCCATTGCATTTTATGGGAGGATTAGAAGGTCCTCCCCTGGTTGCTGACAGGAATGCTGCTAAACTGGAAGAAGAAGCAGTAATTAATCCATATCTGGCTGCACCTCTGTATTTTGGTGAGAAAGAAGTATCTCCAGCTGTTCTTCCTACCAAGCTCTCCAGTGAAGCAGCGGTTGGTGATCACATGGGACAAAAGCAGGTAATGGGTGGTAAAATATCTGCACTGGAAGCATATGTCCCAGGCATTGAATTGATGAACAGCGGATTGGATGATTCTGATGAGGGTCAAATGAAGTTCTGTCCAAGCCAAAGACCGCCTGTGAAGTTCAAGATTAGGATTGGCAAAAGGTCCTTTAATGCAAACCCTATTTGGGGTTCCCCCCAGTGTGGGAATAGTTACTCTGATGATGACAAGAAAAAAAGGTCTCAGAAAGTTGTAGAGGATTCCGTGGAAAACGCACATGATCCAGTTTAGTTGTACATTATGCTTGTTCAGTTAGACTTTCAACATTTCTGAGAATCTAGCGGGAGATCTTTGTCTTGCATTTTAGTTAATGCTAGTGAATTCTGTGTGACATATTTCCTGAGACTGATCGTGATGACGTGCTAGAAGGTAGATTGTATAACAAGTAGATGAGCTATGATACCAGTTGAGCAATTAGCTGTTGTCAGCCAATGATTCTTTCCAAATAAAAATTCTTCCTTTCAGATGGATGGTTTTATTGCTGATTAATCTACTTACGCACAGGAATAATGCTTTAGATGCTGCTTTACCTATGTTGTAGTCTTCGTATTTTTTTTCCCTGCCTGTTATGGTTCCATGGTTGTGTTGAATGTAGATCACTTTCTATTGTATTGGTTACTCTCAGATTTTGTCAGATTGCTTCTGGTGGTACAGTTGCTGTGTTAATCGGATAGAAATCTTCATGAGAATTTGATGATGCACTGGCGTTTTTGATAACATCGAACGTAATACGGTTGGGATGGATTGGCTAGAGGAAATAGTTTGAACTAATCTTTGCATATCCGATGTTCAGTTTTTACTAAGAAGTGATCTGACAAAAAGAAAATTAGATTTCTTTCCACGGTTGGCAAAATTAGAATTTTGAAATGTCAAAGTTGTCTCATAGATAGGTTGTTGTATGATAATATTAAAAGCAAAAAGGCTGCTCTTGCATAGACTACTACAGTGGTGAGTATTTTTTGTGATATTTGATGGAAGGATGTTATAGTGTCCATTCCGTGGTTTGAGCCATGGAATGACCATTCACTCAATTTGGTGGAAGTCAAAATGACACAAAAGAGTTATTAAAGTTTGGCAAAATATGCAATCTAGTCACTGAACTTTTAATTTATTCAATTTAGTCCATGAATTTTGATAAAATGTGCAATTTGATCCCTAAATTTTTGACTTGTTGAATTCAATCCCTAACATTTTAGTAAATATTCAATTTAGTCCCTAAATTATATGAAAATGTTTAACGTTATCTCTGGTCTTAAATTAATAAAAATATTACATTGAATATTTTTTTATAATTCATAAACTAAATTGACCATGCACTAAAAATTTAGGGATAAATTGAACAAGTTAAAAATTTAAGGACCAAATTATACATTCTGTCAAAGTTCAAGAACTAATTTGAACATTTTAAAATTTTAAAGATTAAATTGCATATTTTATCAAAGAATATGTATCATTTATGTACATATTTCTTTGGTGGAATGACCATTTGTCCACCCATTTCTTTTCACGTTTGAGACGAGAGTCGCAAGTGGAAAGATTGTTGGCAAGAGTTAAAGAATTGCACAAAACTGGAGTTGGTCAAAACAAAAGTATCTTCTCGACAACACCCCACAAAACAAAACAACACAAAACAAAAACAAAAACAAAAGTATTCTCGGCAAGGCAAAACTCGGATTGAACCTGAACCAACGAGAATGGTCAACGGTTCTTCCTTAGAGGAGAACAGTCCCGCACGTGCATGATTGATTATAGCATTGCAAGGAAAGAGTAGTGCCAATCTAACTGTGTAAAATCGACATGTCTGGTGGAAAACGCCAGAAAAGGGGCCGGGCGCCTGTCTTCACCGGCAAATAAGTTGAATTACTTCTCTGGTTCTATCTCATACCAGTCCACCTGTAACTGCTCCATTTCCATTTTCCGTAAACAGCCCTGGGACGCCAACGTAATTCCTCTGAATTTCAAATACTATTCAAGATCCTCTGTTATAGATTATCTAATAAATCAGACTATTCCACAAATCTGTTCAGTCAGTCATGAAAAACGTCTTTATTGAAGGCATTCCAAACTCAAAGTGAGAACTTCCATTTAGAGAAATATTCGAGTGTAAGAAAAATTGTCAGTGGCCATAGTATACGGTCAAACGTGAATGTTCATAAGGTGTTGGCATGCTAATGATCCCGCCAAACCAATCAAAATGGCTACTCCTGTTACAAAAAAACAAAGAAAACAAAATACTCTTTTCTGCAGTTGCTTCATTCTTCAATAATTAGAGCTCTGTGTAGTCAGCGAGAATAAATGAATCTTTGTTCCAAATCAATTAACTATAACGTCCAAAGCACATACTCTTCTCACCGTATTCTTCTATCACCATTTATACAATAATGGCATGAACAAAAGAGAGAATTGAAATTAGAAACCACCTGAACATTTTACTCCAGAGCGACCACATCAGCACACTTCATTCACGAAGCATAAACAAGGCTCGATGATTTGGCACATAAGAAATTGTCTCAAAGAACTTGGATGACAATAGACAGATTCCCGTTCATCTGCATCAGAGCTGATTAAAACAAAGAGTCATGGACAAGCCTGAGCTGAGAAGTATGGGTGATATCGTGGCATTACTGTACTGACGACCCTGAGGTAGAAACCCCAATATTCGCTTCCTTCAGAAATTGCTGTTTGACCAAATGGATGCTGTGCCACATACTGCCGTATATCATTGGCTGTGGCTAGCTCTTCCAGATAAACTCGGAGGTCGCCTCCATTACCTGACACGAATGTCACTAATGTCTAAACTCACAGTGTACATATACTAGATATTCTATTCGATATTCTATTAAAAGAACTAATCTGCAAGGATGACCCAACACTAAATTTACTTTTTTAACAAGACAGGGAAGGACAGGATATTCAAGCAACCATGCAAGATGTAAGATTGATCCAGCCACCATTATTTTTTTGCCAAAAGCAAGAGCAGAAAGGGATTGAGGGTCTGGAAAAAAGATAACCAAGGACTAATACAATCATTACTTAATACTTATATTGCTGTAAGTACTCAAACGCCTCAACATAAGTATCGTTTTTTCCTGAAAAATAAACTAGCAAGCATCATACCTAACGAAACATCACTCTCATGCTGAAACTTGTAAGAGTTGGGAAAGACCGCAGTGTGTGGCTGCAAATGAATTTTTCATTAGTACAAACCAAAAACCAAGAATATGTAAGCAGCCTAGCATGAGGATCGGGAAAAGGGGACAACTCACAGGGTTGAGCAATGCCTTATAAGGAGAATCATCCAATAACAGCGTATTTGATTCGTCATAATCTCCCTTTTCCCATGGAAGGCTAGAGTCATGTTTCTCCCAAAGTCTCCTGACTTCCTTAAAAACCAATGCCTTATGCTTGTTTTCTAGTGTTCTAAACCTTGTAGAAGTGCAGTGTGAAAGGTCCTACCACATCATTATGTAGCATTAGTTTACTTAAGTTCCAATTTTGCATGACTAGCGTCAAATAAAGATAGAAACTAAAAACAAGGACATGGTGTCAAAAATGTCATTACATTGCCCCCCAAGTTTCTCGTATAATGATTGCCATAAAAAAATAAGACCATCAGCGTAAAAGAAAATGCCTTCAAATTCTGCACCCGATTCAAGTAAAAAAATACCTAAAGTTTGTATGTGCAATTAGGATTGCCATTGGTTGAAATTATCTTGCATCGATGAAGCATTCTTTTTAACCAGTTCTTAACTCTAATGTTTGCTACATATGAGGAGAATTCAATGCACATCAAATCTTACAGATGAAATCATCACGCAGAATGGAAAACTATAACTCATCTGAAAACCAGTAAGCAGGAGCACTGCCTGGGGACTAAATGGGACCATTAAAAGCAAAACAATGCTTACCCAACAAAAAAGCAGCTTATGCTTCATATCTCCCAAAAGATAATCAACCATTCTTTCCACATTCTTCCTGCAGAGATGAACAAACCAAATCAGCATCTACACCCATAACTGCCACTGTGATAGAGAGAGCGAGCGATACTTGTTTCTTGATGACCATATGCCCACATCAAATCTTTCAAAGCAGAACTTCAGAAAATCAACACAGAATGGTCTCTTGAAAACTGGAGAAGAAGCAACACTAATATGATCTCAGCAGTACACATAAAACACATGATAAATCACTAAACTAGATAAAAAAAAAGTTAGCATTTCACCGGCCCGTCTTGCAATTTTTATGTCTGCCTTATAGTCCTTGGGAGGAGGAGAAACTATATCTGCAAGTAGCCCATTTATATCAAGAATTAGAAGTTTCCTCCGACGGAAGAAAAGTGGCTGTGCCGGGGAAAATTGGAATATTCCATGATGCTGTCTTCGAAGGGAATATTCTATTATTGCTTCGCTCTTGCCCGAGAACTGCTCAAGTAGCACTGAGTGCTTTGCTTCAGAAGATAACTTTGCTTCATGTACAGAACATTCACTAAACTTATTACCATTTCCCAGTGCACAATTTTCACCTGCCACACCAATATTTGGCAGGAGACTGGCTTGACCAAGATCAGCAAGGCCATTGCCGAGCAGTTCATAAGCTGTAGAGCTATTTGACACTGCTTGGGGTGTTTTCATTTTCATGCACATAGTCCACGGTTTTGTTTTGCTTCTCTCCGAGATCACTTCAAAGGGTTTGCTCCTTGTCTCCTCTCCCAACTTTAGATTTCTGAAAAGCGATCTTTGTGTTATCAAATCTGCTCGTAAGGGATTCTCTTGTTGCTCGGTCTTACTCATCGAAAAAGTCACAGCCTTGTTGGGTAACATTAAGTTTTCCTGCAGAAATACCTTTCTGTCGCTGGAATTAACCAGATCAGTTTCTGCAGGCTTGATACTCTCAGTCATTGTTTTCAACATGGAGGGGACCTGGAAATTTAAGACAAACGCAGCTGTCAAAACATTAAGTTCAGGACAGACTGAATTAGGAGAACTGAATACAGACAAATTCGAATGATAGGAACGTCAATTTATGGCACAAAAATCGAAATTAGAGATAAAGGACTTGAGGTTCTGATCAAAGCAAACGAGCTTTAACAGATAAATACTCCAAACCAGACCCCATGAAGCAACTCTCAGTAACACCGACTTTCATGCTTCAGGGACATTGGGCCATGGAACTAAATGTGCTTTACGGTGCAACAGGACAGTGACAAGATTAAAATTCTCACCTTAACACCAAATAGAACATACATAATGCCAGTAGCAGCCATCAGACACCGTTGCAGACAATGTGCAAAGCAAAAACAAACGAAATAAATCAGCTTTTCAGATGAAAGTCCGCTATTCCTCTGGCCATCTTCAATTCAGACCTCATAAATACTCTAAACAGCCTTCAAGCCCAACAAAAGAGCTACATAAACACGACCCTCAAACTCAAATTCCGATCATATTTTTTGGCAAAACCAACCTCCAATCCTCGTACCTCAGTGAACTCCAAATTCTTCAATATCAGATAAAATAGAATGGCTGTATTGGTGGTGTTGGGGGCCGATTTTTGATAAAATCGCTAGAGGAACGAATAACGACTTAATAAGGCGGCAGGTTTAGGGCTATAAAAACCGGCGCCGACGCCCTCGTCGTTCCGCAACCTCGTCGCCGGCGCCGGCGCAACCCACCGTCAACCTCTTAGACTCTCCAGCGATGCCACTAAGGCTTCCCGACCTAGGCGAGGTCCGTTCATGGCCTGACGAAGAGAAACGGACCTTTCGGCTTTATTGGGTTTGGGCGTGTCGTGGGTAGGGATCCGGGGACATTCGTATTATTACTCAAATTAGGTTGTACAGTTAAAAATAGAGGCCCTATTTAAGAAAGGGTTGAGATATAAAAACTTTTAAACCTAAAAAAATTTCAGCTCAATTTTTTTCCTTTCCCTTAACAAATAATAGGACTTATTTTTTACCGTATATTTTTATTTGAACAGTATGATTTGAGCAATGGTAAGCACGGAAACCTTAATATTAAGGGTTTACATGAATGACATTCTCTTTCAAGGCTCTATTTCTCGCAAGAAATAGATATTTCGATTTTTATTTCCTAGACGAATTTCTAAACCAAAAATCGCGTTTGACAACGATATAATTTTTTTATTTTCAAAACATAAATTCCTTTGATAATAGCATAAAATTTATATTTCCGAATGAGCTTTTTCGCAGCGGCCGGCAGCGGGCAGGCGGGCAGTTGGTCGGCAACCGGATGCTGGCTGCGGGCGATCGGAGGTGGGCAACCGGTGGTAGCGGGCAACCGGTGTCTGGCGACCGCCAGCGACAGCATTCGAGGACAAGCGATCGGCGGGCGTCCAGCGACCTGCGGGTGTCTGTCGACAAGCGGGCGGCCGTCGACAGGCGGGCAGCCGTCTGCCGGCTGTTGATACCTGGTTTTCGATTAAGCTTTTTTCAATTTAGAGGGAGTATTTGTCAAACATTATTCTTTCACTCTAAATAGATTGAAGAACATCAATAGCGCGAAAGTAACGAAAGATCACCCAGCCTCAAAAGAGGAGTGACAGAAATCAAGTAGTGTCCAACATCGTGGGACATCGAATGTTGAGATCTTCAGATAATCACGATGAAGTTCTATCACCCGATGTCACAAAAGGAAGTAAATTGTCCATTACTTTGATTTCATTCCATATGAATGACTGACATATTTCTCTTTCATGTACAGAGAAAGTTTAAAACAGATGTCAAAGTAGACTAAAAAGCGCGAAATGCCAAAATCCTTGACATGGAAGTGATTGACTCAACCAAGAGTGAATGGATTAACGTGATACGATGGAGCTACACATGACCAGCTAACTCAAGATGGAGTAGTACTCAATTGCTGGGAGCCGGGAGCAAATCATTTCTCTATCTGAAAACATGTCGAAGCCGAAGACATTAGATTTACCGTGATGATACGTAGGGCAAGTCCTTGAAATGGTGGTTATCACTCATAAAGCATAATGGAATGGAGTTCATCGATTGAATACAAAATGCGTTTGGCCATAACAATCATGCTTCCAACTAAGAAAGAGAACAATGCTGAACCATCCCTCTTGGTAAAAAGGGACGTATCGTTCCTAAATGTTTGTCAATTAGATTTGGAAATAATTTTTTCTATCTTTTTTTCCTCTTAGGTGATGAACAGAGTCAAGACACCCAAGAAGAAACGACTTCAAATGACAGAACATGGAGTACTCCTTCAATGGCGTCTCACACATGCATTTAGAATAGATGATTTCAAGAGCATTCTGATGGCTCAATTTGTGAACAAAACTCTCGAGAAAACTTGAAAAAAAAATTCATCAATTAGAAATCTCTTTGAAAAGAGCATTTGAGAAGGAATAATTCAAACTTTGTAAATTGGCATACTCGGTAGAGAGATACTTTCTTTGCATGGAGTGAAAGGCGCAAATCCCTTTTTCGTTACAAACACGAATCAATTTAAATCATTTGTACCATGCATATCATGCGTGCATCATTCATATGCATATTCTTCTTTGAAAAATGTTGACAGGTCAAGATAGAAGAATCCAAATGAAAGGAAAATGTCAAGACCCAATGGACAAAGGGTAGCTTGTATCACTCCAATGGTCCATTTCATATTCCATTTAGACATGAGCCCTATTTTCTTTGATAGAAAAATATTAAAAAATTCAAGGGCAATTATGATCAATAGAGTCGCCAAGATACCATGCGACAAATTCCAAGGCTGTCAAGCTACCAAAAGACAGATAAAAATGATCAAAGAATCTTTGAGATAAATGACTAGAATCGACAAAGAAAATTCATTGGGGGCAAACCCCTCCTTTCTTTTCAAGAAATCAAGTCGGTGGCAAAATTATCATATGCCGCCAAGATAGCATATTGGAGCATTTTATCAAGCCCAAAGACGACAAACATATGGCAAAATACCAGAAAGAACCGTTTTTTCAAGCTTTAGAAGTACGAAACCTCAAAAGGAGCATTGCATTCCTAAACTTTCAAATAAAGTCAAATAAAAACTAACACTTATTCTTCATGTATAGGTACAAAGACTTCCTTAAATTGGATAAGGAATTGTGAGAGAACATGTGAAACTACCAAGACTGTTAGCTAAGGTAGACATCGCCCAATTAGGGCAAATAGATTGTTGATGTTACCAACCCCCTCAAGCATGGATGAAGGGATTCGATAGATGTCGTCTGATATCAGTATATAACATTGAAATGGACTCGATCAAAAGAAAAATGTCCACAATCAATAAAAAGAAGGGTAGTTGGGTATCGTATCCAATTTATCTCTTTTCCTTACATTTGCTAATGCAAAATCATTTCTTTCTGTAGCGGAATATGATCATACGACATCATCATAGGTCCAATAAGAAGAGAATATCATAAGGAAGGTCACGAGTGACAAGACATCGAAAGCAAATGATTTTCTCAAACCTCGAAAGGATGACACCCCAAATGTGAAAAGTAAAGTAAAGACCCAAATAAGAGATATCCCAAATTGGACAGGGGATTGCATGAAAATGCAAAAATGAATAGAGCCATTTAGCTAGGGCAAGCATTACCTAGTTATGACAAGTCACGCCTAGCTGGGGCAAGTTCAATGAATGTGATAAAAGAGTCACATCAGAGTCATACCTCAAGATACGAACTTGAACGAAGGGTAACTTGGTATCGTTCTAATTTGATCTTCGATAATCTTGGTCCTAATGTGAATTTGCCTTCATTTCAATAGGAAATTATTGGCACTCAAAAGGATCAAAAGGAAAGAACTCACCGACTCAAATTTGAGGCGAGATGGTCTTTGGAGATAACAGTTTCAGAAGTCAAGTATTCAAGAAATGATCTTTGGTTATAAGATCGAGTGGAGGGTAAAGAGTATCGCTTCCGCACTGCATGCTTTGACATACATGTTGGATTCATTGCCTAACTAGACGAAAAGATCATCGCCATAAGTCAAATGGTCGATTTCTGTAATCCACATACTGGCATTCAGATTGGGATGCGTGATCAAGAGGACTTACTATCGTGGTGGCCAGAAACTCCGAAGAGTGTCGTGGAATACGTCCAAAAGATGAATGGAGTCATCAAACAGGATTCGTTGCCCAACCAGATGGAAGGATCATCGTCATAAGTCAAATGGTCAATTTCTATAATCCACATACTGGCGTTTAGATTGGGATGCGTCATCAAGAGGACCTACCGCCGTGGTGGCCAGGCACATGTCCTTTCTCTACAAAGACTGAGAATTTCAAGAAATTTTAAAACGCTTAACCATCTTGTATTATTAAGAATCAGGTAGATTTTTCTACGCACTTCCACTATAGTGCATGATTGAGGGTAAGTGGTATCATTTCAATTTTTTGAAAATTCGAGAACGTATACTGACATGTTCTTTTTTTATATGTTTAGGAAGCCCTAGCCACGATGGACAATTAAGTATCCATTTTCCCAATCTCTTATGGTTTAGAACTTTTAGAATTCTTGTTTCCAGAATTTTAAGACTGCTAGAAGTCTAGAATGCATTCAATTCTCATGTCTAGAAAGACAAGGAATTCTCATAGTCAAGTCATTGGCATTCATGTTTAAACTTGGAGTTTATTTGAACATGATTGAAATATGTACAGTGCATCATAAATTCCCTTTAAAGGTAAATTTTGGATAAAATGAAATGAACTTTTTCGACAAGAGTTGTTTAAACTATTCAAAAGGATATTTTCCCAGATGAGAGGCAAACCTGATCCAAACACGACCTATGTACACTTGAGCGATGAGTAGAGTGGAAAGGATAGTGAAAACTTGACCTATAGGTATAGGGGTTATTCATAGTGATCACATGGATTGAGACGACAGAGGCATTCGTTTCTCTATCATAAACACTACAGGTGACCATCGACAACCCATTTAAACGGCGGTTTCATTCTTTACCCCTATCAAGAATCACCCCACGTTGGGATGGAAATAATTCTAGCAAAATCAGGAGGTAAATGGTTAGAAATTCTCTTGTTCAGACTAGCATCAATCTTCTTATGTTGCTTATCATTTTAACTCTTATGATAATTCAAGTGCTTTAGGATGACGAAAAACGTTCATTTCTCTATCATATTCACTTTTACCCTTTGCACAACCCAATTGAGCCTATACATTCATTTCATAAAACCGTTGGTGATCATTGCATATTCCAAGATGGAAGCGACATCACTTGAAGAATGGAGGAGTTCAAGAGATATGATTTACAAAAAGTTTCTAGACTAATGTTTAAGTGTACTAATATTCAATTTGTACATCTAGCACACTCATTTGAACATCCTAATTCCCCAAAAGAAAGGAAACGGTGGGATTTCAACAAAAGATGAAGAAAAAAAATGAATGAGAAAAATCCAATCTTGGGCATCAAAGAAAAAGCAACGTGCATGGTAAAAGCAAGGCCAATGCCCATCCAAATACTTATACGCTTATGAATCATGTGTTTCATCTTGTAAATGCCAAAAAGGGCATGATATCTTTGTATAGGTCACTAGTGAGATCTGGTTGTAAAAGAAAATCTCACGGGAGCTAGATTGCGAAAGATATTCCCAGATTACATCACATCCAAATGATAGAAGCATAGACAAGATGTTGATGCCATCTTAGCATGAAAGAGTTGTCTAAAGATAAATGCACGTTTCAAATACTAATGATGTTCTCCGAAGATCAAAAATACTCTCCTAAGATAAAGAGTGTTCTCAAAAGACTGACGATGCCTTCTAAAGACTATCAATGTACCTCGAAGTCTGAAGACGTTTTTTGAACCATAAGGGATAAGATCGGCGGCAAACATGCAATGATCACCAACATTAAACTCTTCGTGTATTTTGGACCAAAAATAAGCCTTTTTCGGTCTCCAATCCTACCTACGTTACAACTCTGAGAAGCCTTTTTGATTAGAGCATCTGGATTAACGTATGGTTTAATGTCTAAGCTTAGCTCGAAGAAGTTCGAGCAAGATTATTTATTTCTCATTTTGCAGGTTTCTTGACTTGCAAATCCGGAGCATATGATGAAGATCTTTGGTTCTATAGCCCCAGCTCACTTGTGAGTCCCCCTTGAAAACCGTGCCAAGCCCAACATTATAGTCCTTCAGAAGACCTCCTGATCAATCGAAATGTATGCACTGCGAATGGTCTTGAATCCTAGGTACCTGTTTGATAGGAAATTCGAGTGCATTCTCGATAAAAAACCATTATCTCAAAACCATGAGAAGTCATCTTCAATGAGAATACTCCAATGGGCGTTTTAACCAAACTTCTTTGGTAATTTCAAATTGATTGATTCAAACTTTCTCTATTATGAATTTTTTTATCACTTCAGTATGTTGCAAGGTATTTTGGATAACGTCCAACATCATAATGCATTTATTGAAACTTTGCATGACTTCGATATAAGTAATAAAGTGTTGTCAGTTTGACGTTAGATATCACTCAAACACCATTGATGTTCTCTCGGTGAGAAAATTTTCAGATTAGAGCTGCTGCAGGATTCTTGGTGATCCCGAATCCTAGAGTGACTTCTATCTCGTTTGGTAAGAAACGATTGATATGTTTGAGCTTCTGCAGGATTCCTGGTAATCCCAAATCCTGGAAGAACACAATCTCTCTTGGTACGAAAGAGTTTACATGTTTGAGTTTCTATAGGATTCTTGGTAAGCCCAAATCCTAGAAGAACACAACCTCTCTTGGTAGGAAAAAGTTCGAGCTTCTGTAAAATCCTTGAATTCCTAGTAACCCTATATTTCAAAAGAATACAAGCTCTCTTGGTAAGAAAGAGTTTACATGTTAAGCTTCTGTAGGATCTCTGGTATCCCCAGACCTCAGAATGCTACTTCTTTGATAAAGAATAACTTTCAAATTTGAGCTTCTGCAAGATTTCTTGCAACCTTAGATCCCAAAAGGACATATTTCTTTGTAAAGAAAATTTGCATGTTTAAGCTTCTGCAAGACTCATAGTGACGCCAGATCTCAGAAGGATGCCTTCTCTATAAAGAAGAATTTGTATGCCTAAGCTTTTGCTGGATTCGTGGTAACCCCAAATCCCAAAATGTTATCTTTCTTGGTTTAAACTTCTGCATGACTCATGGTAGCCCCAGGTCCCAGAATGGCACCTTTTTTTGAGAAGAAGAGTTTATACGACTAAGTTTCTATCGGATTCCTGTAACCCCAAATCCCAGAATGCTATCTTTCTTGGTTTAAACTTCTACATGACTCATGGTAACCCCAGGTCCTAGAATGACACCTTTCTCTGAAAAAAAAAATTGTATGACTAAGCTTTTGCCGGAGTCCTAGTAGCCCCAAATACCAGAATGCTATCTTTCTTGATTTAAACTTCTGCAGGACTCATGGTGACATCAGATCTCATAATGTCACCTCCTATGTCAGAATGACAATTCCAGAATACAACTTTCTGCGAGACTTTAGGTAATTCTTAAATCTCAAAAAAATCATGATACCAAAAGTTTTTGTAGGTTTGAGCTTTCTGCAGAATATCTAGAGTCCCTAGATCTCATAATGTCACCTCCTATGTCGAAAAGACAATTTTCAGATTCATATTTCTGCGAGATTTCAGGTTTGAGCTTTCTATAGAATATCTGGAGTCCCCAAATCTCAAGATGTCATCGCCTATGTCAACAGGATAATCTTCAAATTCAACTTTCTGTGAGATTTCAGATAATTCCTAAATCTCAGAAGAATCTTGTTAACAAAAGTTTTGCAGGTTTGAGCTTTCTGTAAAATATCTAGAGTCCCTAGATCTCAAGATGTCATTGTCCATGTCAAAAGGACAGTTTTCAGATTCAGCTTTCTGCGAGGTTTCAAGTAATCCCTAAATTCTAGAAGAATCTCATTAAAAAAAGTTTTTGAAGGTTTGAGTTTTCTGCAGAATATCTGGAGTCCCCAGATCTCAGAATGTCACATCTCATGTTAGAAGGACAATCCCAAGATTCAACTTTCTGCAAGATTTCAAGTAACCCCTAAACCCCAAGATAGCCCCCTTGGTAAAACCTAAGAGTTATGTATACCTCATTTATACAGGTCCTCGTTGATTCCTCAAGATGCAAGATCAGTCTAGTCTTTGACAAACCCTAAAGAACGGGTGCGTCACCTTTAGATTCCTGGTGGATAAGAGCCTTATTTTTCAACAAGCCTAAAGAATGGGTGCGTCGCCTTTAGGTTCCTAGTGAATAGGAAGCCTAATTTCCGACAAACCCTAAAGAATGAGTGCATCACTTTTAGGTTTCTGATGGATGGGAAGCCTACTTTCCGACAAACATTAAAGAACGGGCGCGTCACCTTTAGGTTCCTAGTGGATATGAGCCTACTTTCCAACAAACCCTAAAGAATGAGGGTATCACTTTTAGGTTCCTAGTGGATAGGAAGCCTACTTTTCGACAAACCATAAAGAACGGGTACGTCACCTTTAGGTTCTTGGTGGATAGGAAGCCTACTTTCTGACAACCATAAAGAACGGGTGCGTCACCTTTAGGTTGCTGGTGGATAGGAAGCCTACTTTCCTACAAGTCCTAAAGAATGGGTGTGTCACATCTAGGTTCCTAATGAATAAGAAGCCTAGTCACTGACGATCCCTAAAGAACGGGTGCGTCATCCATAGGTTCCTGATAGAAATGAGTCCTATTCATAGTCTGATCCACCATACGGATCGAAACAATCTCTAAAGAACGGATGTGTCATTCATAGGTTCTTGATAGAAAAGAGTCCTATTCATGGTCTGATCTATCATACGGATCAAAATCTTTGACAATTCCTAAAGAACGGCTGTGTCATCCATCGGTTCCTGTCAGATAGGAATGACATTTTTTTTTGGCCGACCATACGAACTAGAATTTAACTACTCTAGGATGCTCAAGAGACGAGTTCCTTAGATATTCACTTAAACTCGCCATATACCGCGTATGTCGCACAAGCATCAAGCATGTGAGTAACGGGTGAGTATCTTTACTTCATCTCTCTCTTTTTCACAGTAGCAAAGATAGAATGAGCAGAGCGTTCACCAGTAGGACAAGAAAAATTTAATGTTAGGATTCGTTTTTTTCCCAGTCAAGTCGATCTAGACTCAAGTGTCACCTGTCTTTGAGTTACAACTCTCGCGAGATTCCTCTCAAAGAGGGCCAGCTGTTGACACTTGATTTTTTATTAATCTTTTTTCAGTTTATTTTTGAAAAATTCGTAAAATATTCATAAAAAATTAAAAAATTGAAAAATCAACTTTGGTGACCTTGGAAAAGCCCAAGGAACCATTTTTGATCAAAAAAATATTTTTTTGTATTTTTAACATTTTTTGGTATTTTTAAAAAATAGGAAAATATCCGAAAATTCAGGAAAAATAACATTTGAGATAAAAAAATATGAAAAATTAGTAAATATTTTATTTTTAATTCCTTTGTCTTCTTGACTTCATAAAAAATTCAAATTCAAATTCAATTTTATGTGTTCCTTTGTTACACGTATGATTAAATTTAGTAAAAAAATGTTAATTGAGTCTTTTAATTTGTAATTTTGGTATTTTTAGGATCTTGACATTCAATCTGATTTTTATTTATTGCAATTTAGTCCAATTATGTGCATAATTTGCTCAATTGCATGAATTGGATAAAATGCATACTTAATTGCAATTTAGTCCTTGAATTTGGGCATAATTAAAATTACTTTCAATTCAAGGGCTACCTTTGTTAATTGAAGCCACTATCCAATGTTTTTCATCATTCTGAGCGATTGACATGGGTGGTTTGGTCCAATTCAACTGTTTGAGCCCTCAATTGCATAATTTTCAGAATTGCAATTAAAAAAAATTGGGGGTTTTTATAAAAATTGACTAGAACTTTTAGGAAAAATCACTTTTTTGGATACTATTAATGTCCTAAGTTTGATTCTGAGGTTTAATTGTAAAAATTCCCCATCAAATTAGGTTAATTTTGAGAATTTCAAGTCGAAACCGGTCGAACCGGTCTGCTACAGTGTCATCTTCAACCTTAGGATTTCCGTGCAATTGAACAAAACCGGGCCGAATATTGACATCAAAATTGGTTGATCAATCGACTACAATCGAAGGAGCATTGATAGGCGTAATGTTGCCCTTACTCTTACCTGTCGATCGACACTGGCATCAACGTTCGACGTCGCCGGAGAAGTGAGTAATCGGTTGGTCAGCCTCACTGACCTGCAAAATTCAACATTTTTCAAACTTGGCTCAAATCTGTGTCAAATTCGCACTAAATGGGACTTGCCGGAGCTCCTAATAGAGATTAAACAATTTCCTAACCTATTCCGTTGCCGTCGACATGCCATTTGGCACGTGACAACACGTGAATCCAAGTTGACGAGCATCCACTGATTGAGCGGGAAATCGAAATTGGTATATGGCCTTTGAGGGCTTTCTAGAAGAAAGAGATCGGCTCATTGTGTTTTTAGGGAGTAACAAAGTCAAAAGAGGGAGAAAGAGGAGAGAGAGCTCTCTAACTGCCATTGTAAAGAGCTTGAACTCGAAATACACGGCACTGATCAGCCATTCTAGGCTAGACCGAAGCCGAATATTGCCTTCAGGAGTTCGACGAGGCACACAGGAAGCAATCGCGATCGACAGCGTTGCCTGAAACACCGAAAAACGGTAAGTTGAACTTCAAGCTTAACTTATGTTCATTCATGGCGGATCTTTATTTTGGCCTCAATCCTTACAATTGATGTGTGCAAATTACATTTGAATCATCACTAAGCACTGTTGTATGCTTTGATTGCATTGAAATCGAGTCGAACCTTGCTTTTGAACCATGTCACCATTGCCGACCCTACTGAAGCTTCCCTAACTCAAGCTAGCCTAAACCAGGTCAATCGGACCTGTAGGTAAGTGTCCTGAACTCATATAGATGCGGTTGTGTGGAGGAATTGGCTCGACATACTCTCGATTGCTTAATTGAACTTCCATGGCCCTACTCGGCATTTTGCATGTCGCACGTGATTCAATGGATGAAATGCTGTGATTATCAGATATGTTAAACTAGAGGCTAGTACGAGTCGAATGGCATCAGTTTCGTGTTAATCGGTATAAGTTTGGTCGTTCATTGGTGTCGGAGAAGTCTCGATCGTTCGTTTAATCACGGTCGGGAGGTTGAAGATGAAGTTGACGTGGTAGAGTTAACGATTCAAAGATCTAGGTGGCAGAGTGCAATTAGTCCACGTGGATGTCGAGTCAGCTCGATCATTTGTCTGTTAGGCTGAGTCAGTTTTGATAGGACGACTTAGATTAATTGAGTCATATTTTTAGCGACCGTCCGATTAGAAATTAGGAATATTCAAAAATAATTTTTAATCAGAATAGGTTGAAATAGTACTATTTAGATTAGTGATCGAGCGGCGTCACTTAGGTTAATGAGGACGGACGGTCCAAATCGAGTCTTGGCTTTTAATCGTGGCCGTAGGTTTAAGTAATCAGATCTGACGGTCGAGGAATAGTCGACCTTTGATCTGAGCCGTAAGTTTCAATCAACCTATCTAGTGGTCGTGGAGTAGTCACGTGGTTCAATAAGTGCTGTTAGATTAAATCCGAATAACCGAAAAAAAAAACACGACACGACGTCGTTTTGAGGCGTTGGTCTCGCGGGTCCGAGTTTGGGACGGGTTCCGATCCGAGTGGGTTGGGTCAACCCGGTCCGAATCATATTTTCTTAATAAAAAATTCAAAAATGATTTTAAAAATAAAAAATAAAAATAATCAGAAAAATTCTAAAAAAATTCTAAAAAAATGTTAGAAAATTCTAGAAAATCCCAAAAAAATGTAGAAAAATTATGAAAAATTCCTAGATACTCTAGAAATTTCCAAAAATCGAGGATTGACCATAGACAACTAGTCAATTCTATTTTTGAGATTTATTATCTTTTCTTTAGGAAATCGATGATATTACCCTTTAGGGGTAAATCACTTATGCTTGTATGAGATAGATGGAGAATGCCAAGATAAGAATTAGGGTTAGTCAGGTGATTAATTCTTATGTTTGGGATTTTCACTTCTCATCACCTTATGAAATGACGATTTTACCCCTCAAAGGGTAAATCGCTTCTAAAATTCCAGAAAAATTCTGAAAATTTTCGAAAAATAGGAAATGGATTGGTTTGATGACCAATCTTATTTCCACCATCTTTTGACTCCGTATTTTATCTGCAATGAGAAATTTTTCCTTTTAGGATAAATTATCCCAAAACTCTTCAAAATTACTATTTTGCCCCTCAAGGGCAAATCATGTCAAAAATACTCCTCAGCCTTGATTGACGTTTTTCTAGGCTAATAGAGTCTTACTAGGGATATCATGCTGCGTTCATGTGATTTATCCACATGTTTTGAATCATTGATTTGCGTTCTCATTTTATTGATTAGGTTTGCTAAGATAATCATTCATATCTGCATGAACTCTTACATTTAGGGTTCGTACCTCACTCATCTGCATGAAATCTTAGGATTAGATAAATCATTCAACTTAGGTACCGAAAGGGCATCAATTCTGACAGTAGGCATAACAAAGTCCCCGATTCCATTTTTCTGATTTTCGCTGAATTGAATAGAATACTCCCAACTATTCCATAAGATTTTCGATCGTACCGTCCATGAAACGATTGGTGGCGACTCCTTGGCATGTACACGCATCACATGTCACTAAACCATACCGAATGTCAACCACGAATTCCTCCGTTGCGACTTTGGTTAAGGGCCTTGGGAGAGGCTTGCGTCTGACCAGACGGAACGACTTATTAACCCCCATAATCCTATAGCCTTAAATGGAAGAAGATTTTTCGAGGGTCGCGACACCGGCGACCAACGGTGGCAGGCGAAAGGCTACCTGCTTTGGCGGGCGGCCGGCGACCAGCTGTCACGCTTTGAACCCGGCGAGCACATAAACATCCCACCAGGCCGTTAATCTTCAATAATCTCCTAGGATCCCTCGGCCAATCATATCATAACTCAATAAAGAAGTAAGGTCACGGATGCGACATTTTGATTTTTCCTGTCATTTCAAGACTCATTGATGACAATGTATCTAACGATGTATTTTAGTCATATCTCGCTCGGATCTAATCAATCTCGAGTCGACTGACCAAAAAGGAAAGGCTAATGTGAGACGGGGTACGTGGACCTAAGGAATTCGAATAGAAAATGGCGCTTGGACCATAAGGAATGTCGAGGGGACATTTAGAGCCATAAAAGGCCGATATAAGAACGATTAAGGAATGTATTGTTAGCATTATATGATTGAAGCGCGGGTGATGCCGCTTAAACCAATATATAATTTGTAAAATTTTCTTAAATTGAACATTGACGATCGAGGCCATCGGAACTAGTGATAAACCCTCACAATTACATGACAACCAAAGTCACCATAAATTGACAAGCCCTAATTGTGATATGAATCATAGGGTCGATATGCGTAACATTTGAAAAAGCCGCCTGTCGGTTTGGGATAGGCTAGAATTGCATTAAATAGAGAAATGATTCAAAAACAAATCTTGAAATTCAAGAATAGAGAATCAAGAATTTCAACATTATAATTGAATTGACCGTCGCTTATCGAAGAAAATTGGAATCAGAAAAACAACGTTCCAAACGTTATGGGTAAAATTACCATTTTGCCCCTCAAGCCTTAGCCTTACTTATATAATTGGACAGGAGCATTTTGGTCTTTGACACACCCCAAAGCCACCGAAAATTTGAGAGAATCATGGCCATTAGATGAGCTTGAATGACACCTTGGACAAGTGTCATGGATTGGGCCTTGATTGGACATATCCACTTTTCAACTACCATTCAACAAGTCGACCCTTGAATTTGGATAACATCTATCTCTCTCTCTCTCTCTCTCTCTCTCTCTCTCTCTCTCTCTATCTATCTATCTATCTCTTTTGGCCGACCCTCTATCTGCCATTTCTTCTTCTTCTTCTTCTTCTTCTTCTCTTGCTCGCCAGCTCGCTGCCTGTTCCGACCGACTCACTGTTCCGGCCATAACTTTTTCATCCGATGGTCGATTGAGGTAAAACCAACTGTAATAGAAAGCTTATCATATTGCCGTTCTGAAAAGGTATTATGGGTCCAAATCCATCCAGTCGTTTGTCCCGTAGAGCCGTTTGAAGGAGCAAAGGTCAAGCAGGTCAGTTTTGAATCCGAGAGCTCCCAGCCAACCAGTCCGACCGTCCCACTATTCCGATCATATCTTCTTCATTCGATACTAGATCGAGGTAAAACTATCTCCAAATGAAAGCTTATTGTCTTATCTTTTCATAGACATATTATAAGCTCAATTTGATCCTGTAAATCTTTCCGTAGCTCGATTTGAGTGGACAAAGGTCAGGCAAGGTCAGATTCTGATCAGTTTTGGAGAAAGACCTGTTCCGGAGTCTTCCAGACTTCAAATTACTTCAAATTTTCGGTGAAATCTTCTACACTTATATTATTAAAGTTGAATGAGATGTGGTAAAAATTTGGGATGAATTTGATGGAGTTTTAACCCCAAATGGCTCTTGTATTTGAAGGGCCAAAATTGACAGGCGATAAGCTTGGAGGAACCGGCCTCGTTCTTGGACTATTTGACGTCGCCTTAGGCCCAAATTTTCGATGAGGCTTCTCAACTCTTATAACTACATGTTAGCAAGTAGATTAATGATTAAATTGAGGATTTAAGGTAGTTTAAGGGCTGGATAATCTCGGTATATACAGAATCGAAAATAACCCGGTTCGGTTCTGTGCAAACCGGTTTTGTGGAGACTGTTATGAGTTAGATTTGAGCCTTAAATTCATTATTGAGACATGTTAGAATGTAGAGGATCATGTCATCAAGGTTGGTGGTTCATGGATTGGTTAATTGGGTGAGAGAAATTGATGATTAGTTGAAATTTCATAGGTTGCGCAGTGGACTTGGTCTTAGACCACTAGGACTAAATTTGAGGAGGTGCTTGAGGAGAGAATTTGTAACATTAAGGTTGAGGTAAGGGAACCATAAACCTATAATAGGAAGATTGGACTCGATTGGGTGAGTCGAGTGAGATTATGGTTGATTTTGAGTGACTTCAATGAGATTATTCTTTGTGTGTCCTAGAATGGTATAGAAGGCTTGAATATGTACAAATGCTTGTGCCTGTATTGTCTACTATGTTTGAATGTCAATTTGACTATCTTGCATGCCATGAGTATATGAATTGTGCTTGAGTTACACATAGCATTATGTGTGTGGATTGAATGGGAATCATGGCATGAGTGTGACATGGTAAGACCCTAATGCATATGAGACGCGAGGTGGTGTGAGGAATACCCTGAGGCGCGAGGTTTGGAATGGTATGACACCTTGATGCGTATGAGACGCGGGGTTGAAAAGGCCATAGTCTTGATGCGTTGAAACGCGGGACGGGGTTGTGATGTGTCGACATTGGCCTGAAGTGACATTGGCCTGAAGTAACATTGAACCTGATGCGTTTACGCGGGTTGTCAATGACGATCTGATGCGTTTACGCTGTCCGAGCCTGATGCGTTCTAAACGCAGGCATGAGAATGAGGCAGGTATGAAGGGTGGAAGTGGTGGTGTGATGTAGCGGTGTGCGCATGATCTTAGTGATGTGTTGTGATGCCATGACTGCCTGTCTGACATCTGCATGATTGTTGATAATTGAATGCCTCATGTGTTTGTTTGCATGAAACGCTGATGTTTATGACTGTCTGAGTGGACTATCGGCCTAACCTAAGGTTAAGACCCACCTTACTGAGATGTGTATCTCACCCCGTTGGGGATTAACATTTTCTCCAGGTTCTAGGCGATGGAGCATCAGCAAGTTCAATGATTGGCATTCGTGGAAGTAATAAGTGAATGAGTACAAGATATTCTATGAACTTAGGGATTGTATTCTATTTTGTAATTGTAAAATGGAACCACTACTATTTGTCCCTAGTCATTTGTTTTATTGACTGGAGTGGAGATGACTGAAGCTTCCGCTTGTAATTGGATTATTTGAATTGTGGGCTGAAAGATCTTGGAAGACTTTCATAAAGGAACGGCTTAGTAGGATGTTCGCGTGCTCGTCGGGTTCGGGGCATGACAACGGAAGCCATAAATTACTCCATACAAAATCATAATAAGATGACTCAGAACATATAGTACGTCTTCTTATAGTCACCAATTACAAGTTCAGAGGATACAACTCTAACTTTAAGGTAACATGAAATTCCTTAAGTCACAAAAGTATAAATCCATCTCCTACAATCACTTCCTCGAATATCGATCATTGGCAAGCTCGAATTTCCACCGCCTGGAACCTAAAAAAGGTAATCTTCCACTGGAGTGAGATATAAATTCAGCAAATGAAACCTAAACCCAGACCTGAACACCAATCCCCCCAGACCATGAAACTAACACCAAACGCAGATCATTATCCAAACAATGGCACAGGGCATTCACCAATCAGCTATCTCATCATGATAGGTATAATCAAAAGTCACAGTTATACGTATTTAACCTCAGGGGAGCTTCTAACACATAGTATATAAATAAGCACATAGGCTTCAAAAGTCACCACTCTTGCTCATTACTTAGGCTCTCAGCCGCGATGTACTTCTCTGGCACACTGGCCAATTGATATCACCGGGGCCATAGGCCAATCGATATCATCATGACTTTTAGTCAATTGGTACCACTAGGGCCACAGGCTAATCGGTACCTTTGGGTTCATAGCCCATTATCAGTCAATTGGTACCATCGAAGCCACAAGCTAATCGATACCTCTGGGTTCATAGCTAATTATCAATTTAGGGCTCACGCCACTCGATACTGTGACATTCTGATTTCCAGTCAATTTTAGGCTCATTAATGAGAAATGTATATCTAGAGATGTATTTCAGTCGTATTCCGCTCAAATCTGATCAATTCGAGTAGACTGAACAAATGGAAAGGCTAACGCAAGACGAGGTACGTGGACCCAGGAAACTCGGATAGGAAACGGCGCTTTGGCCATAAGGATTATTGAGGGAACTAGCAATAGACCCTCACAATTACATGACAACCAAAGCCACCATGAATTGACGAGCCCTAAACGTGATGAATCACGGGGTCGATACGCATAATGTTTGTAAAAGCCACATGTCGGTTCGGAATAGGCTAGAACCACTTCTAATAGAGAAAACTATCAGAAACGAGTCTTGAAAGATTGAAAATGGAAAATTAAGAATTCCAACGTTATTTGAATTGGCCGTCGCCCTATCGAAAAATTCTGGAACGAGAAAAACGACGTTATAAACGTTGAAGGTAAAACGATCGTTTTGCCCCTCAAGCTTAGAACCTTGCCCAAGCAATTGAAGAAGAGCAATTTAGACATTTAACCCATCAAGGCTGTCGAAAAATCAAGAAGGATTATGGGCCATTGGATCAAAGCATGATTGACAAGTGGACATGTGTCAATGGATGGAGTAAAGACAAGTCATGTCCACCTTTTGGCCACCTACCATTCAAGCTTTGACCATGGACTTAAATATATATCTCACTCTCTCTCTCTCTCTCTCTCTCCTCACTCCATTCGGCCATAACTCCCCCCAAGACCACCGAAACTTTCTCCTTCTTCTTTCTTCAAATTTGCCGATCGCCGACCACTACTGACCTCTCTGTTCGGCGCCGTTGCCAACCACCTCCGACCACCATTTGACCGCCGGCCGACCACACCAATGAAGCCCTACGTCTTGCCGACCTCCTCGAAATGGAATCACGACATTTGGACCACCGAGGAGCTCCGACCAAGAGTTTTCCTGGAAGTCGACGGAAACTGACCCAACCTGAGGTAGGTCATGTTTCTGACCCTTTTGAAGATCGAAATATTAAAGTTTTGAGGTCAAATTTGGTGGAGATCTTGTAGACATGTAGATGAATCTGTGATAAAAATTAGGGTTCAATTTGATGAAGTTTTGACCATGAACCAGTCTTGTAAATCATGGATAGAATCTGTGGGGAAAACTGACTTGAGGAATCCAGCGACGTTCGACGAGTTTCTGGCAACCAATCGACTTCAAATCTTTGGTGAGACCCCTAAACCCTTAGATAGACATGTTAAGAGGTAGGATGAAGGTTAAATGATGGATTTGGAGGAGATTTGGGCATGGATACATTCGGTTTACACAGAATCGAACATAGCCTGGTTCGGTTCTGTGCAAACCGAATCTGTGAGGGCTCTTGGCATTGGATTTTGAGCCTCAAATTGGTAATTAAGGCATATTAAGATGATGAGGATTATGCTATGGAGGATTAGGATTCGTGGATTGAGGAATTAGGCATGGAAATTGATGGAATTGATTGAAATTCTTAGGTTGCGCGGCGAGTTCGATCTTGAACCCTAGGAGGCCGAAACTTTGAGGATTCAAGAAGTGAATTTGGTGTTATCAAACACAAGGTAAGGGAATTCCTAACCTTATGCTAGGAAGATTGGACTCGATTGGGTGAGTCAAGGTTTAATTTGATCGATTTAGGAGGATATTCCAAAGGGGTAGCTTTTAAAATGCCCTAAGTGGTTATAGAAAGTCATGTGTGATATTGTTGTGTTTAAATTGTGCGTCATGTCGAATGTTATTGATTGTCTTACATGTCATGGATTTTCAAATTGTGCGTGAGATGCACTTGTTATTTTATTTGTGCATTGAATAGTGAATCACGGCATGAGCGCGACATGGCAAGGCCTTGAGGCGTATGAGATGCAGGGCGGGAGATGGATACCCTGATGTGATGAGATCGCGGAGTGGAATTGATATTGTGTGGCGCCCTAATGCGATGAAATCGTAGGGTGGAAATAGCCACGGTCCTGATGCGAATTACTCGCGGGATGGAGAGGCCTTGAGACGTATGAGACGCGGGGCAGGAGATGTATACCCTGATACGATGAGATCGCGGGGTGGAGTTGATGTCGTGTAGCGCCCTGATGCGACGAGATCACGGGGTTGAGATAGCCACGGTCCTGATGCGAATTATTCGCGGGACGGAGTTATGAGATGGTGATATTGGCCTGGAGATTCATTGGAACCTGATGCGTTTACGCGAGTTGCCGATGACGGTTTAATGCATTTACGCGGACCGAGCCTGATGCGATTTAATCGAGGGCTAGAGATTTAAGCAGGCGGAGATTGGTGGATGAGGTGAAATGGCAGGCCGAATGTGCATGATCATCTGAGTGTGACATGAGGTCATCATTGCATGCCTGTTATCTGCATGTTGTTGTTTTATCGATTTGCGCTTGATATGCCTATATGATTATGAGTTTGAAATATCAGGATAGATAACTGCCTGAGTGGACGGTCGGCCTAACCTAGAGTTAGGACCCACCTTACTGAGATTTATATCTCACCCTAGTGGGAGCTTAATTTTTCAGGTCCCAAGTGAAGGAAGCGCGAACTTGCCAAGGATTGGCATTTGAAGGCATAGTTGATCAACTGTACTAAAGAGGGTTGCAAGTTATGGATTTACATTTTGTGATATTAGGGATTGTCCTTCTGATTGGTAGATTATTGAATTGAACCTTTGGGAATTGATTAATGAGATTTTGATGTATCTGTCTTAAGTCATCGGGTGTTGATTTATTGGTATGAATAGAGTTGGCATCGCTTCCGCATGCGTGTTTCTTTCAATGCTTAGAATATTTACCGTTGGATCTTGGAGTTTTCAGAAAAGTACGGATTGATGGGATGTTCACGCGCTCGCCGAGTTCGAAGCGTGACATCCCCGCTTGTTTGGTATCAGAACAAGGTCAGCTCGATCTAATGTGATTGAGACTTGGAGTGATAAGGAGCGATGACTTGAGAACAATTAGGTAGTGAGACCTTAAAGGATAAGCATGGATTGCTGAATCTTGAGGACTATAGGTTTGAATTTGTGTAGTATTCTAATGGTCCTAGTGCCGATTTAAGGGATGATCTTGAGTGATTTATAAATAAGGCTCACAAGGAAGTGAATAGAAATTGAGGAGTCATGAGCCTGGGTTTGAGGTTGCTAGAGAATAAATTATGAATGAAGGATCAATTGAGGTGTATGATTGTGATCTTGACTTGTCAATGACCCAACTTGAGGAGTATGAGTTATAAAGAGACAACTGGTATTGGTGGATTTAGGCTTGAATTGCGCGATATCTTGATGATTTAGTTATCGATTACTATTGACAGTCTTGGATGATATGAGATGAGATGTATATAAGGGAGCATATAAGGAATATATGATTAAAGGTCAGTGGTGATCGAATGCTTATAGATTTGATTTAGTTAATGACTCCACTTGAGGTGCATGGTTAAATATAGGCAATTGATCTGCGAGATGTGATGATCATTGGTGGAATTAGAACTCTTAAATGGATAGGAACTAATCTGAAGGTGGTTTTAATATGACAAGTAATGAGGACGGTCATGCTGTGCTTATGTTTATGACTTTGAAATGAAAGTTGATGAGAGTGCATGCAGTGACTTATCGCTGTTGGACTTAATAAACCGTCGCTTGGTATGAGACAAGTTGATGGGATACCTATAAACTGTAATGAAACATGATATGGGACATGTGGAGCGGGACTTTCTCTATAGATGTATGACTTGGAACAACCTGCAACGGCTAGGTTTGATGAGGGCGGGGAGTGATCGCCGGGACAGAGAGGTCCGGACAAGGAGCGGTTCCTAGCAGGCTTCTAAGATGGCAAGAGGTGGGAATGACCCAAGTCATAACTTGAAAGGGAAAGTCTAGGTATCAGGTTGAATCCAATAGTGGATAAGGGACGTGTGGCACGGATCGATTCTCATCAAGAATGATTGAGAGTGGCATGACATGTGTAATGGCACCTACGATTGGCATGATTAGAAGCTTCGTGCTTGGCATTGAACTCCTTTTGAAAAGGAAAGTGATGGTTGTGATGGGCCTGTTAGTCATTTTTGATGATCAGTCTCATGTGAATGGCTTGGCCAAGGTATGACAGGAAGGTTAGATGACGTAAGGGGTCTATACCCGTTGAACAGAGTCATGTTGAGATGAGATAGTCTGTTGTGACTATGCTAGAGTGGCGGATGCCTTTAGGCCTAGAGTATGAGCTTTTGATCTAGTGAATCGCTGTCTTGAGTGCTTGATTGATAGTTGCCTAGTTGAGGCTAGCCTAGTAGTGGCTGTCAGTTAAGAAGTTGCCTCGTTGAGGCTGGTTTAAGGAAGGATTGCTGACCAAGGATGATTCGGGATCCTTGAATAATTGGCAATTAATTGAGAATTGCCTAAGAACTATTAGAGGGTTAGTTAATGGTGAAAGATATTGAGATGAGCAACCTGAGACTGACAGATTTGAGTAGATGACTTAAATCTTTGATTCCTAAGGGGAATCATAGTGGTTCAGGAGACATGAGAATCAAAGGACGTTGAACGACGACAATATGGTCGTAGAAGAGCATTGGGCTAGAGTATACGTGGTATGGAAAATCCGATAGCTGATATGGATCATGAGAATTGAGTAAAGATGGACAATTGGAGTATGAGTACTAAAAGAAAATATGGCTCGATCGGTTAATCGTACGAGACCCAAGAGCTGAATGGGTTGTGAGAACTTTAAACGGAAATGAGAAAACTTATTGATTAAGCAAGATTGAGGAGGAACTGCTAAAATTGTCTAAGTCACTGTCATGATTAATGCTCGTGCTGACGAGTTAAGTGATAGAAGTCACGATAAAGGTGACTTTGAGTTATTTCATTCACGAGAAAAGTGAATGTATGGGAAGAACCATGAGAGTTCTGAAAAACTTGTGAAGCTGTGAATAAGAATGAGAATGACTGAGTTTGATGGAAGAATGAAAGTTGAAATTGTCTCCCTCTGGATTGAGGACCTTAATGAGAAAAACTTAGAGTTTTTGGGCACACTGAAGAAAGAAAGTGACCCTGGTAGTACTAGCCCCAAGAGGCTATCGAGGATTGGTGAAAGGTCACTAGAGGAAGGGTTTCCTCGAAGGCATAAGATCTGCCTAGTCTACCTCTATTGAGTTGTTTGATGGAAGTATCCTCCTAGAATTGCTTAAGAGCAAAAGTTGTTAGATCCTAATAATCGTGATTGCAAACTGGCATCGAGCGACCCTTGCCTGGACTGGCATTAAGCGAGGGTCGCCTTCACTTGGGCGAGTAAGGGCGACCCTCCCCGATGTCTGGCCTGCCATTCTTTGCCTAGGCAGGAGGTGGGCGTACCTCACTAGTTTGCAGTCATGATAGTGCTGGTGGTGGTCAACGTATGGTTCTAGCCTCAATGGTTGGACGAGAATTCATCGATTTGCTGTGAATATTTTGGACGATGATGTTTAGGTTGCAGCTTGAGAGCCACTTCCCCTCAATCGAGAAAGATAACTATTTTTATTAAGATTGAGAGTGATCATGGAAGATCTCATTTCGCTCCAAAAGGATTAAAAAGGAGGAGGAGAAGAAAATTGACATTTTTCAACGAGAACGAGGGAGAGAAATTTACATAGCTGGATTATAGAACCATCTTTGGAACACTTGCCATAACTGGATCTCTTAGTTGTTCTTCTAAAATAGCCAGAGACTTTGGAATTGGGAAGGATGGAGAGAGAGAATGATACCGAAGCGATAGAAAGTGAGGCCAAATGGAAGAATCGAAATTAATAATCGAGGAACAATCTATGTTCACTCAAACGATATCAAATCGCAATATGCCAATATTCAATAATCTGCCTTCAAAATCCTAAAAACGACCTTTTATAAGGTGTCAACTCTAATGATAATAGACAACGCAAAAATTACAAAAATACCATAAAAATATAAAATTGCCTGAAAATATAAAAAGACCCGAAAATCCATCTAAACTACTCCAAATCTCCAAAATCCATCTTAGTTCACAGCCAAAGGCGATGAGTATTGATCAAACGATCGTTTCGCTTCAACTGATCGAGTTTGAGCCCAAATCTAATGCCATTGACCATCAAGTCCACCGGTCCTTGGTGTGTCATCCTCCCCTACTAGAAAAAAGATTCGTCCTCGAATATGCTTCGTCTTCATTGTCGTCGATCTATTATGTAAGCTATCTTATTAGAAATAACAGCTCCATGAATTAAATCGATACAATGCTGAATGTCCCTCATAGGCGATAACCCAAGTGGCATTTCCTCCGGTACGACATCAACAAACTCCTCTACAGCTTCATACTCCTCGAAAGCAAATGATTTTCTCAAACCTCGAAAGGATGACACCCCAAATGTGAAAAGTAAAGTAAAGACCCAAATAAGAGATATCCCAAATTGGACAGGGGATTGCATGAAAATGCAAAAATGAATAGAGCCATTTAGCTAGGGCAAGCATTACCTAGTTATGACAAGTCACGCCTAGCTGGGGCAAGTTCAATGAATGTGATAAAAGAGTCACATCAGAGTCATACCTCAAGATACGAACTTGAACGAAGGGTAACTTGGTATCGTTCTAATTTGATCTTCGATAATCTTGGTCCTAATGTGAATTTGCCTTCATTTCAATAGGAAATTATTGGCACTCAAAAGGATCAAAAGGAAAGAACTCACCGACTCAAATTTGAGGCGAGATGGTCTTTGGAGATAACAGTTTCAGAAGTCAAGTATTCAAGAAATGATCTTTGGTTATAAGATCGAGTGGAGGGTAAAGAGTATCGCTTCCGCACTGCATGCTTTGACATACATGTTGGATTCATTGCCTAACTAGACGAAAAGATCATCGCCATAAGTCAAATGGTCGATTTCTGTAATCCACATACTGGCATTCAGATTGGGATGCGTGATCAAGAGGACTTACTATCGTGGTGGCCAGAAACTCCGAAGAGTGTCGTGGAATACGTCCAAAAGATGAATGGAGTCATCAAACAGGATTCGTTGCCCAACCAGATGGAAGGATCATCGTCATAAGTCAAATGGTCAATTTCTATAATCCACATACTGGCGTTTAGATTGGGATGCGTCATCAAGAGGACCTACCGCCGTGGTGGCCAGGCACATGTCCTTTCTCTACAAAGACTGAGAATTTCAAGAAATTTTAAAACGCTTAACCATCTTGTATTATTAAGAATCAGGTAGATTTTTCTACGCACTTCCACTATAGTGCATGATTGAGGGTAAGTGGTATCATTTCAATTTTTTGAAAATTCGAGAACGTATACTGACATGTTCTTTTTTTATATGTTTAGGAAGCCCTAGCCACGATGGACAATTAAGTATCCATTTTCCCAATCTCTTATGGTTTAGAACTTTTAGAATTCTTGTTTCCAGAATTTTAAGACTGCTAGAAGTCTAGAATGCATTCAATTCTCATGTCTAGAAAGACAAGGAATTCTCATAGTCAAGTCATTGGCATTCATGTTTAAACTTGGAGTTTATTTGAACATGATTGAAATATGTACAGTGCATCATAAATTCCCTTTAAAGGTAAATTTTGGATAAAATGAAATGAACTTTTTCGACAAGAGTTGTTTAAACTATTCAAAAGGATATTTTCCCAGATGAGAGGCAAACCTGATCCAAACACGACCTATGTACACTTGAGCGATGAGTAGAGTGGAAAGGATAGTGAAAACTTGACCTATAGGTATAGGGGTTATTCATAGTGATCACATGGATTGAGACGACAGAGGCATTCGTTTCTCTATCATAAACACTACAGGTGACCATCGACAACCCATTTAAACGGCGGTTTCATTCTTTACCCCTATCAAGAATCACCCCACGTTGGGATGGAAATAATTCTAGCAAAATCAGGAGGTAAATGGTTAGAAATTCTCTTGTTCAGACTAGCATCAATCTTCTTATGTTGCTTATCATTTTAACTCTTATGATAATTCAAGTGCTTTAGGATGACGAAAAACGTTCATTTCTCTATCATATTCACTTTTACCCTTTGCACAACCCAATTGAGCCTATACATTCATTTCATAAAACCGTTGGTGATCATTGCATATTCCAAGATGGAAGCGACATCACTTGAAGAATGGAGGAGTTCAAGAGATATGATTTACAAAAAGTTTCTAGACTAATGTTTAAGTGTACTAATATTCAATTTGTACATCTAGCACACTCATTTGAACATCCTAATTCCCCAAAAGAAAGGAAACGGTGGGATTTCAACAAAAGATGAAGAAAAAAAATGAATGAGAAAAATCCAATCTTGGGCATCAAAGAAAAAGCAACGTGCATGGTAAAAGCAAGGCCAATGCCCATCCAAATACTTATACGCTTATGAATCATGTGTTTCATCTTGTAAATGCCAAAAAGGGCATGATATCTTTGTATAGGTCACTAGTGAGATCTGGTTGTAAAAGAAAATCTCACGGGAGCTAGATTGCGAAAGATATTCCCAGATTACATCACATCCAAATGATAGAAGCATAGACAAGATGTTGATGCCATCTTAGCATGAAAGAGTTGTCTAAAGATAAATGCACGTTTCAAATACTAATGATGTTCTCCGAAGATCAAAAATACTCTCCTAAGATAAAGAGTGTTCTCAAAAGACTGACGATGCCTTCTAAAGACTATCAATGTACCTCGAAGTCTGAAGACGTTTTTTGAACCATAAGGGATAAGATCGGCGGCAAACATGCAATGATCACCAACATTAAACTCTTCGTGTATTTTGGACCAAAAATAAGCCTTTTTCGGTCTCCAATCCTACCTACGTTACAACTCTGAGAAGCCTTTTTGATTAGAGCATCTGGATTAACGTATGGTTTAATGTCTAAGCTTAGCTCGAAGAAGTTCGAGCAAGATTATTTATTTCTCATTTTGCAGGTTTCTTGACTTGCAAATCCGGAGCATATGATGAAGATCTTTGGTTCTATAGCCCCAGCTCACTTGTGAGTCCCCCTTGAAAACCGTGCCAAGCCCAACATTATAGTCCTTCAGAAGACCTCCTGATCAATCGAAATGTATGCACTGCGAATGGTCTTGAATCCTAGGTACCTGTTTGATAGGAAATTCGAGTGCATTCTCGATAAAAAACCATTATCTCAAAACCATGAGAAGTCATCTTCAATGAGAATACTCCAATGGGCGTTTTAACCAAACTTCTTTGGTAATTTCAAATTGATTGATTCAAACTTTCTCTATTATGAATTTTTTTATCACTTCAGTATGTTGCAAGGTATTTTGGATAACGTCCAACATCATAATGCATTTATTGAAACTTTGCATGACTTCGATATAAGTAATAAAGTGTTGTCAGTTTGACGTTAGATATCACTCAAACACCATTGATGTTCTCTCGGTGAGAAAATTTTCAGATTAGAGCTGCTGCAGGATTCTTGGTGATCCCGAATCCTAGAGTGACTTCTATCTCGTTTGGTAAGAAACGATTGATATGTTTGAGCTTCTGCAGGATTCCTGGTAATCCCAAATCCTGGAAGAACACAATCTCTCTTGGTACGAAAGAGTTTACATGTTTGAGTTTCTATAGGATTCTTGGTAAGCCCAAATCCTAGAAGAACACAACCTCTCTTGGTAGGAAAAAGTTGGAGCTTCTGTAAAATCCTTGAATTCCTAGTAACCCTATATTTCAAAAGAATACAAGCTCTCTTGGTAAGAAAGAGTTTACATGTTAAGCTTCTGTAGGATCTCTGGTATCCCCAGACCTCAGAATGCTACTTCTTTGATAAAGAATAACTTTCAAATTTGAGCTTCTGCAAGATTTCTTGCAACCTTAGATCCCAAAAGGACATATTTCTTTGTAAAGAAAATTTGCATGTTTAAGCTTCTGCAAGACTCATAGTGACGCCAGATCTCAGAAGGATGCCTTCTCTATAAAGAAGAATTTGTATGCCTAAGCTTTTGCTGGATTCGTGGTAACCCCAAATCCCAAAATGTTATCTTTCTTGGTTTAAACTTCTGCATGACTCATGGTAGCCCCAGGTCCCAGAATGACACCTTTTTTTGAGAAGAAGAGTTTATACGACTAAGTTTCTATCGGATTCCTGTAACCCCAAATCCCAGAATGCTATCTTTCTTGGTTTAAACTTCTACATGACTCATGGTAACCCCAGGTCCTAGAATGACACCTTTCTCTGAAAAAAAAAATTGTATGACTAAGCTTTTGCCGGAGTCCTAGTAGCCCCAAATACCAGAATGCTATCTTTCTTGATTTAAACTTCTGCAGGACTCATGGTGACATCAGATCTCATAATGTCACCTCCTATGTCAGAATGACAATTCCAGAATACAACTTTCTGCGAGACTTTAGGTAATTCTTAAATCTCAAAAAAATCATGATACCAAAAGTTTTTGTAGGTTTGAGCTTTCTGCAGAATATCTAGAGTCCCTAGATCTCATAATGTCACCTCCTATGTCGAAAAGACAATTTTCAGATTCATATTTCTGCGAGATTTCAGGTTTGAGCTTTCTATAGAATATCTGGAGTCCCCAAATCTCAAGATGTCATCGCCTATGTCAACAGGATAATCTTCAAATTCAACTTTCTGTGAGATTTCAGATAATTCCTAAATCTCAGAAGAATCTTGTTAACAAAAGTTTTGCAGGTTTGAGCTTTCTGTAAAATATCTAGAGTCCCTAGATCTCAAGATGTCATTGTCCATGTCAAAAGGACAGTTTTCAGATTCAGCTTTCTGCGAGGTTTCAAGTAATCCCTAAATTCTAGAAGAATCTCATTAAAAAAAGTTTTTGAAGGTTTGAGTTTTCTGCAGAATATCTGGAGTCCCCAGATCTCAGAATGTCACATCTCATGTTAGAAGGACAATCCCAAGATTCAACTTTCTGCAAGATTTCAAGTAACCCCTAAACCCCAAGATAGCCCCCTTGGTAAAACCTAAGAGTTATGTATACCTCATTTATACAGGTCCTCGTTGATTCCTCAAGATGCAAGATCAGTCTAGTCTTTGACAAACCCTAAAGAACGGGTGCGTCACCTTTAGATTCCTGGTGGATAAGAGCCTTATTTTTCAACAAGCCTAAAGAATGGGTGCGTCGCCTTTAGGTTCCTAGTGAATAGGAAGCCTAATTTCCGACAAACCCTAAAGAATGAGTGCATCACTTTTAGGTTTCTGATGGATGGGAAGCCTACTTTCCGACAAACATTAAAGAACGGGCGCGTCACCTTTAGGTTCCTAGTGGATATGAGCCTACTTTCCAACAAACCCTAAAGAATGAGGGTATCACTTTTAGGTTCCTAGTGGATAGGAAGCCTACTTTTCGACAAACCATAAAGAACGGGTACGTCACCTTTAGGTTCTTGGTGGATAGGAAGCCTACTTTCTGACAACCATAAAGAACGGGTGCGTCACCTTTAGGTTGCTGGTGGATAGGAAGCCTACTTTCCTACAAATCCTAAAGAATGGGTGTGTCACATCTAGGTTCCTAATGAATAAGAAGCCTAGTCACTGACGATCCCTAAAGAACGGGTGCGTCATCCATAGGTTCCTGATAGAAATGAGTCCTATTCATAGTCTGATCCACCATACGGATCGAAACAATCTCTAAAGAACGGATGTGTCATTCATAGGTTCTTGATAGAAAAGAGTCCTATTCATGGTCTGATCTATCATACGGATCAAAATCTTTGACAATTCCTAAAGAACGGCTGTGTCATCCATCGGTTCCTGTCAGATAGGAATGACATTTTTTTTTGGCCGACCATACGAACTAGAATTTAACTACTCTAGGATGCTCAAGAGACGAGTTCCTTAGATATTCACTTAAACTCGCCATATACCGCGTATGTCGCACAAGCATCAAGCATGTGAGTAACGGGTGAGTATCTTTACTTCATCTCTCTCTTTTTCACAGTAGCAAAGATAGAATGAGCAGAGCGTTCACCAGTAGGACAAGAAAAATTTAATGTTAGGATTCGTTTTTTTCCCAGTCAAGTCGATCTAGACTCAAGTGTCACCTGTCTTTGAGTTACAACTCTCGCGAGATTCCTCTCAAAGAGGGCCAGCTGTTGACACTTGATTTTTTATTAATCTTTTTTCAGTTTATTTTTGAAAAATTCGTAAAATATTCATAAAAAATTAAAAAATTGAAAAATCAACTTTGGTGACCTTGGAAAAGCCCAAGGAACCATTTTTGATCAAAAAAATATTTTTTTGTATTTTTAACATTTTTTGGTATTTTTAAAAAATAGGAAAATATCCGAAAATTCAGGAAAAATAACATTTGAGATAAAAAAATATGAAAAATTAGTAAATATTTTATTTTTAATTCCTTTGTCTTCTTGACTTCATAAAAAATTCAAATTCAAATTCAATTTTATGTGTTCCTTTGTTACACGTATGATTAAATTTAGTAAAAAAATGTTAATTGAGTCTTTTAATTTGTAATTTTGGTATTTTTAGGATCTTGACATTCAATCTGATTTTTATTTATTGCAATTTAGTCCAATTATGTGCATAATTTGCTCAATTGCATGAATTGGATAAAATGCATACTTAATTGCAATTTAGTCCTTGAATTTGGGCATAATTAAAATTACTTTCAATTCAAGGGCTACCTTTGTTAATTGAAGCCACTATCCAATGTTTTTCATCATTCTGAGCGATTGACATGGGTGGTTTGGTCCAATTCAACTGTTTGAGCCCTCAATTGCATAATTTTCAGAATTGCAATTAAAAAAAATTGGGGGTTTTTATAAAAATTGACTAGAACTTTTAGGAAAAATCACTTTTTTGGATACTATTAATGTCCTAAGTTTGATTCTGAGGTTTAATTGTAAAAATTCCCCATCAAATTAGGTTAATTTTGAGAATTTCAAGTCGAAACCGGTCGAACCGGTCTGCTACAGTGTCATCTTCAACCTTAGGATTTCCGTGCAATTGAACAAAACCGGGCCGAATATTGACATCAAAATTGGTTGATCAATCGACTACAATCGAAGGAGCATTGATAGGCGTAATGTTGCCCTTACTCTTACCTGTCGATCGACACTGGCATCAACGTTCGACGTCGCCGGAGAAGTGAGTAATCGGTTGGTCAGCCTCACTGACCTGCAAAATTCAACATTTTTCAAACTTGGCTCAAATCTGTGTCAAATTCGCACTAAATGGGACTTGCCGGAGCTCCTAATAGAGATTAAACAATTTCCTAACCTATTCCGTTGCCGTCGACATGCCATTTGGCACGTGACAACACGTGAATCCAAGTTGACGAGCATCCACTGATTGAGCGGGAAATCGAAATTGGTATATGGCCTTTGAGGGCTTTCTAGAAGAAAGAGATCGGCTCATTGTGTTTTTAGGGAGTAACAAAGTCAAAAGAGGGAGAAAGAGGAGAGAGAGCTCTCTAACTGCCATTGTAAAGAGCTTGAACTCGAAATACACGGCACTGATCAGCCATTCTAGGCTAGACCGAAGCCGAATATTGCCTTCAGGAGTTCGACGAGGCACACAGGAAGCAATCGCGATCGACAGCGTTGCCTGAAACACCGAAAAACGGTAAGTTGAACTTCAAGCTTAACTTATGTTCATTCATGGCGGATCTTTATTTTGGCCTCAATCCTTACAATTGATGTGTGCAAATTACATTTGAATCATCACTAAGCACTGTTGTATGCTTTGATTGCATTGAAATCGAGTCGAACCTTGCTTTTGAACCATGTCACCATTGCCGACCCTACTGAAGCTTCCCTAACTCAAGCTAGCCTAAACCAGGTCAATCGGACCTGTAGGTAAGTGTCCTGAACTCATATAGATGCGGTTGTGTGGAGGAATTGGCTCGACATACTCTCGATTGCTTAATTGAACTTCCATGGCCCTACTCGGCATTTTGCATGTCGCACGTGATTCAATGGATGAAATGCTGTGATTATCAGATATGTTAAACTAGAGGCTAGTACGAGTCGAATGGCATCAGTTTCGTGTTAATCGGTATAAGTTTGGTCGTTCATTGGTGTCGGAGAAGTCTCGATCGTTCGTTTAATCACGGTCGGGAGGTTGAAGATGAAGTTGACGTGGTAGAGTTAACGATTCAAAGATCTAGGTGGCAGAGTGCAATTAGTCCACGTGGATGTCGAGTCAGCTCGATCATTTGTCTGTTAGGCTGAGTCAGTTTTGATAGGACGACTTAGATTAATTGAGTCATATTTTTAGCGACCGTCCGATTAGAAATTAGGAATATTCAAAAATAATTTTTAATCAGAATAGGTTGAAATAGTACTATTTAGATTAGTGATCGAGCGGCGTCACTTAGGTTAATGAGGACGGACGGTCCAAATCGAGTCTTGGCTTTTAATCGTGGCCGTAGGTTTAAGTAATCAGATCTGACGGTCGAGGAATAGTCGACCTTTGATCTGAGCCGTAAGTTTCAATCAACCTATCTAGTGGTCGTGGAGTAGTCACGTGGTTCAATAAGTGCTGTTAGATTAAATCCGAATAACCGAAAAAAAAAAACACGACACGACGTCGTTTTGAGGCGTTGGTCTCGCGGGTCCGAGTTTGGGACGGGTTCCGATCCGAGTGGGTTGGGTCAACCCGGTCCGAATCATATTTTCTTAATAAAAAATTCAAAAATGATTTTAAAAATAAAAAATAAAAATAATCAGAAAAATTCTAAAAAAATTCTAAAAAAATGTTAGAAAATTCTAGAAAATCCCAAAAAAATGTAGAAAAATTATGAAAAATTCCTAGATACTCTAGAAATTTCCAAAAATCGAGGATTGACCATAGACAACTAGTCAATTCTATTTTTGAGATTTATTATCTTTTCTTTAGGAAATCGATGATATTACCCTTTAGGGGTAAATCACTTATGCTTGTATGAGATAGATGGAGAATGCCAAGATAAGAATTAGGGTTAGTCAGGTGATTAATTCTTATGTTTGGGATTTTCACTTCTCATCACCTTATGAAATGACGATTTTACCCCTCAAAGGGTAAATCGCTTCTAAAATTCCAGAAAAATTCTGAAAATTTTCGAAAAATAGGAAATGGATTGGTTTGATGACCAATCTTATTTCCACCATCTTTTGACTCCGTATTTTATCTGCAATGAGAAATTTTTCCTTTTAGGATAAATTATCCCAAAACTCTTCAAAATTACTATTTTGCCCCTCAAGGGAAAATCATGTCAAAAATACTCCTCAGCCTTGATTGACGTTTTTCTAGGCTAATAGAGTCTTACTAGGGATATCATGCTGCGTTCATGTGATTTATCCACATGTTTTGAATCATTGATTTGCGTTCTCATTTTATTGATTAGGTTTGCTAAGATAATCATTCATATCTGCATGAACTCTTACATTTAGGGTTCGTACCTCACTCATCTGCATGAAATCTTAGGATTAGATAAATCATTCAACTTAGGTACCGAAAGGGCATCAATTCTGACAGTAGGCATAACAAAGTCCCCGATTCCATTTTTCTGATTTTCGCTGAATTGAATAGAATACTCCCAACTATTCCATAAGATTTTCGATCGTACCGTCCATGAAACGATTGGTGGCGACTCCTTGGCATGTACACGCATCACATGTCACTAAACCATACCGAATGTCAACCACGAATTCCTCCGTTGCGACTTTGGTTAAGGGCCTTGGGAGAGGCTTGCGTCTGACCAGACGGAACGACTTATTAACCCCCATAATCCTATAGCCTTAAATGGAAGAAGATTTTTCGAGGGTCGCGACACCGGCGACCAACGGTGGCAGGCGAAAGGCTACCTGCTTTGGCGGGCGGCCGGCGACCAGCTGTCACGCTTTGAACCCGGCGAGCACATAAACATCCCACCAGGCCGTTAATCTTCAATAATCTCCTAGGATCCCTCGGCCAATCATATCATAACTCAATAAAGAAGTAAGGTCACGGATGCGACATTTTGATTTTTCCTGTCATTTCAAGACTCATTGATGACAATGTATCTAACGATGTATTTTAGTCATATCTCGCTCGGATCTAATCAATCTCGAGTCGACTGACCAAAAAGGAAAGGCTAATGTGAGACGGGGTACGTGGACCTAAGGAATTCGAATAGAAAATGGCGCTTGGACCATAAGGAATGTCGAGGGGACATTTAGAGCCATAAAAGGCCGATATAAGAACGATTAAGGAATGTATTGTTAGCATTATATGATTGAAGCGCGGGTGATGCCGCTTAAACCAATATATAATTTGTAAAATTTTCTTAAATTGAACATTGACGATCGAGGCCATCGGAACTAGTGATAAACCCTCACAATTACATGACAACCAAAGTCACCATAAATTGACAAGCCCTAATTGTGATATGAATCATAGGGTCGATATGCGTAACATTTGAAAAAGCCGCCTGTCGGTTTGGGATAGGCTAGAATTGCATTAAATAGAGAAATGATTCAAAAACAAATCTTGAAATTCAAGAATAGAGAATCAAGAATTTCAACATTATAATTGAATTGACCGTCGCTTATCGAAGAAAATTGGAATCAGAAAAACAACGTTCCAAACGTTATGGGTAAAATTACCATTTTGCCCCTCAAGCCTTAGCCTTACTTATATAATTGGACAGGAGCATTTTGGTCTTTGACACACCCCAAAGCCACCGAAAATTTGAGAGAATCATGGCCATTAGATGAGCTTGAATGACACCTTGGACAAGTGTCATGGATTGGGCCTTGATTGGACATATCCACTTTTCAACTACCATTCAACAAGTCGACCCTTGAATTTGGATAACATCTATCTCTCTCTCTCTCTCTCTCTCTCTCTCTCTCTCTCTCTCTCTCTCTCTATCTATCTATCTATCTCTTTTGGCCGACCCTCTATCTGCCATTTCTTCTTCTTCTTCTTCTTCTTCTTCTCTTGCTCGCCAGCTCGCTGCCTGTTCCGACCGACTCACTGTTCCGGCCATAACTTTTTCATCCGATGGTCGATTGAGGTAAAACCAACTGTAATAGAAAGCTTATCATATTGCCGTTCTGAAAAGGTATTATGGGTCCAAATCCATCCAGTCGTTTGTCCCGTAGAGCCGTTTGAAGGAGCAAAGGTCAAGCAGGTCAGTTTTGAATCCGAGAGCTCCCAGCCAACCAGTCCGACCGTCCCACTATTCCGATCATATCTTCTTCATTCGATACTAGATCGAGGTAAAACTATCTCCAAATGAAAGCTTATTGTCTTATCTTTTCATAGACATATTATAAGCTCAATTTGATCCTGTAAATCTTTCCGTAGCTCGATTTGAGTGGACAAAGGTCAGGCAAGGTCAGATTCTGATCAGTTTTGGAGAAAGACCTGTTCCGGAGTCTTCCAGACTTCAAATTACTTCAAATTTTCGGTGAAATCTTCTACACTTATATTATTAAAGTTGAATGAGATGTGGTAAAAATTTGGGATGAATTTGATGGAGTTTTAACCCCAAATGGCTCTTGTATTTGAAGGGCCAAAATTGACAGGCGATAAGCTTGGAGGAACCGGCCTCGTTCTTGGACTATTTGACGTCGCCTTAGGCCCAAATTTTCGATGAGGCTTCTCAACTCTTATAACTACATGTTAGCAAGTAGATTAATGATTAAATTGAGGATTTAAGGTAGTTTAAGGGCTGGATAATCTCGGTATATACAGAATCGAAAATAACCCGGTTCGGTTCTGTGCAAACCGGTTTTGTGGAGACTGTTATGAGTTAGATTTGAGCCTTAAATTCATTATTGAGACATGTTAGAATGTAGAGGATCATGTCATCAAGGTTGGTGGTTCATGGATTGGTTAATTGGGTGAGAGAAATTGATGATTAGTTGAAATTTCATAGGTTGCGCAGTGGACTTGGTCTTAGACCACTAGGACTAAATTTGAGGAGGTGCTTGAGGAGAGAATTTGTAACATTAAGGTTGAGGTAAGGGAACCATAAACCTATAATAGGAAGATTGGACTCGATTGGGTGAGTCGAGTGAGATTATGGTTGATTTTGAGTGACTTCAATGAGATTATTCTTTGTGTGTCCTAGAATGGTATAGAAGGCTTGAATATGTACAAATGCTTGTGCCTGTATTGTCTACTATGTTTGAATGTCAATTTGACTATCTTGCATGCCATGAGTATATGAATTGTGCTTGAGTTACACATAGCATTATGTGTGTGGATTGAATGGGAATCATGGCATGAGTGTGACATGGTAAGACCCTAATGCATATGAGACGCGAGGTGGTGTGAGGAATACCCTGAGGCGCGAGGTTTGGAATGGTATGACACCTTGATGCGTATGAGACGCGGGGTTGAAAAGGCCATAGTCTTGATGCGTTGAAACGCGGGACGGGGTTGTGATGTGTCGACATTGGCCTGAAGTGACATTGGCCTGAAGTAACATTGAACCTGATGCGTTTACGCGGGTTGTCAATGACGATCTGATGCGTTTACGCTGTCCGAGCCTGATGCGTTCTAAACGCAGGCATGAGAATGAGGCAGGTATGAAGGGTGGAAGTGGTGGTGTGATGTAGCGGTGTGCGCATGATCTTAGTGATGTGTTGTGATGCCATGACTGCCTGTCTGACATCTGCATGATTGTTGATAATTGAATGCCTCATGTGTTTGTTTGCATGAAACGCTGATGTTTATGACTGTCTGAGTGGACTATCGGCCTAACCTAAGGTTAAGACCCACCTTACTGAGATGTGTATCTCACCCCGTTGGGGATTAACATTTTCTCCAGGTTCTAGGCGATGGAGCATCAGCAAGTTCAATGATTGGCATTCGTGGAAGTAATAAGTGAATGAGTACAAGATATTCTATGAACTTAGGGATTGTATTCTATTTTGTAATTGTAAAATGGAACCACTACTATTTGTCCCTAGTCATTTGTTTTATTGACTGGAGTGGAGATGACTGAAGCTTCCGCTTGTAATTGGATTATTTGAATTGTGGGCTGAAAGATCTTGGAAGACTTTCATAAAGGAACGGCTTAGTAGGATGTTCGCGTGCTCGTCGGGTTCGGGGCATGACAACGGAAGCCATAAATTACTCCATACAAAATCATAATAAGATGACTCAGAACATATAGTACGTCTTCTTATAGTCACCAATTACAAGTTCAGAGGATACAACTCTAACTTTAAGGTAACATGAAATTCCTTAAGTCACAAAAGTATAAATCCATCTCCTACAATCACTTCCTCGAATATCGATCATTGGCAAGCTCGAATTTCCACCGCCTGGAACCTAAAAAAGGTAATCTTCCACTGGAGTGAGATATAAATTCAGCAAATGAAACCTAAACCCAGACCTGAACACCAATCCCCCCAGACCATGAAACTAACACCAAACGCAGATCATTATCCAAACAATGGCACAGGGCATTCACCAATCAGCTATCTCATCATGATAGGTATAATCAAAAGTCACAGTTATACGTATTTAACCTCAGGGGAGCTTCTAACACATAGTATATAAATAAGCACATAGGCTTCAAAAGTCACCACTCTTGCTCATTACTTAGGCTCTCAGCCGCGATGTACTTCTCTGGCACACTGGCCAATTGATATCACCGGGGCCATAGGCCAATCGATATCATCATGACTTTTAGTCAATTGGTACCACTAGGGCCACAGGCTAATCGGTACCTTTGGGTTCATAGCCCATTATCAGTCAATTGGTACCATCGAAGCCACAAGCTAATCGATACCTCTGGGTTCATAGCTAATTATCAATTTAGGGCTCACGCCACTCGATACTGTGACATTCTGATTTCCAGTCAATTTTAGGCTCATTAATGAGAAATGTATATCTAGAGATGTATTTCAGTCGTATTCCGCTCAAATCTGATCAATTCGAGTAGACTGAACAAATGGAAAGGCTAACGCAAGACGAGGTACGTGGACCCAGGAAACTCGGATAGGAAACGGCGCTTTGGCCATAAGGATTATTGAGGGAACTAGCAATAGACCCTCACAATTACATGACAACCAAAGCCACCATGAATTGACGAGCCCTAAACGTGATGAATCACGGGGTCGATACGCATAATGTTTGTAAAAGCCACATGTCGGTTCGGAATAGGCTAGAACCACTTCTAATAGAGAAAACTATCAGAAACGAGTCTTGAAAGATTGAAAATGGAAAATTAAGAATTCCAACGTTATTTGAATTGGCCGTCGCCCTATCGAAAAATTCTGGAACGAGAAAAACGACGTTATAAACGTTGAAGGTAAAACGATCGTTTTGCCCCTCAAGCTTAGAACCTTGCCCAAGCAATTGAAGAAGAGCAATTTAGACATTTAACCCATCAAGGCTGTCGAAAAATCAAGAAGGATTATGGGCCATTGGATCAAAGCATGATTGACAAGTGGACATGTGTCAATGGATGGAGTAAAGACAAGTCATGTCCACCTTTTGGCCACCTACCATTCAAGCTTTGACCATGGACTTAAATATATATCTCACTCTCTCTCTCTCTCTCTCTCTCCTCACTCCATTCGGCCATAACTCCCCCCAAGACCACCGAAACTTTCTCCTTCTTCTTTCTTCAAATTTGCCGATCGCCGACCACTACTGACCTCTCTGTTCGGCGCCGTTGCCAACCACCTCCGACCACCATTTGACCGCCGGCCGACCACACCAATGAAGCCCTACGTCTTGCCGACCTCCTCGAAATGGAATCACGACATTTGGACCACCGAGGAGCTCCGACCAAGAGTTTTCCTGGAAGTCGACGGAAACTGACCCAACCTGAGGTAGGTCATGTTTCTGACCCTTTTGAAGATCGAAATATTAAAGTTTTGAGGTCAAATTTGGTGGAGATCTTGTAGACATGTAGATGAATCTGTGATAAAAATTAGGGTTCAATTTGATGAAGTTTTGACCATGAACCAGTCTTGTAAATCATGGATAGAATCTGTGGGGAAAACTGACTTGAGGAATCCAGCGACGTTCGACGAGTTTCTGGCAACCAATCGACTTCAAATCTTTGGTGAGACCCCTAAACCCTTAGATAGACATGTTAAGAGGTAGGATGAAGGTTAAATGATGGATTTGGAGGAGATTTGGGCATGGATACATTCGGTTTACACAGAATCGAACATAGCCTGGTTCGGTTCTGTGCAAACCGAATCTGTGAGGGCTCTTGGCATTGGATTTTGAGCCTCAAATTGGTAATTAAGGCATATTAAGATGATGAGGATTATGCTATGGAGGATTAGGATTCGTGGATTGAGGAATTAGGCATGGAAATTGATGGAATTGATTGAAATTCTTAGGTTGCGCGGCGAGTTCGATCTTGAACCCTAGGAGGCCGAAACTTTGAGGATTCAAGAAGTGAATTTGGTGTTATCAAACACAAGGTAAGGGAATTCCTAACCTTATGCTAGGAAGATTGGACTCGATTGGGTGAGTCAAGGTTTAATTTGATCGATTTAGGAGGATATTCCAAAGGGGTAGCTTTTAAAATGCCCTAAGTGGTTATAGAAAGTCATGTGTGATATTGTTGTGTTTAAATTGTGCGTCATGTCGAATGTTATTGATTGTCTTACATGTCATGGATTTTCAAATTGTGCGTGAGATGCACTTGTTATTTTATTTGTGCATTGAATAGTGAATCACGGCATGAGCGCGACATGGCAAGGCCTTGAGGCGTATGAGATGCAGGGCGGGAGATGGATACCCTGATGTGATGAGATCGCGGAGTGGAATTGATATTGTGTGGCGCCCTAATGCGATGAAATCGTAGGGTGGAAATAGCCACGGTCCTGATGCGAATTACTCGCGGGATGGAGAGGCCTTGAGACGTATGAGACGCGGGGCAGGAGATGTATACCCTGATACGATGAGATCGCGGGGTGGAGTTGATGTCGTGTAGCGCCCTGATGCGACGAGATCACGGGGTTGAGATAGCCACGGTCCTGATGCGAATTATTCGCGGGACGGAGTTATGAGATGGTGATATTGGCCTGGAGATTCATTGGAACCTGATGCGTTTACGCGAGTTGCCGATGACGGTTTAATGCATTTACGCGGACCGAGCCTGATGCGATTTAATCGAGGGCTAGAGATTTAAGCAGGCGGAGATTGGTGGATGAGGTGAAATGGCAGGCCGAATGTGCATGATCATCTGAGTGTGACATGAGGTCATCATTGCATGCCTGTTATCTGCATGTTGTTGTTTTATCGATTTGCGCTTGATATGCCTATATGATTATGAGTTTGAAATATCAGGATAGATAACTGCCTGAGTGGACGGTCGGCCTAACCTAGAGTTAGGACCCACCTTACTGAGATTTATATCTCACCCTAGTGGGAGCTTAATTTTTCAGGTCCCAAGTGAAGGAAGCGCGAACTTGCCAAGGATTGGCATTTGAAGGCATAGTTGATCAACTGTACTAAAGAGGGTTGCAAGTTATGGATTTACATTTTGTGATATTAGGGATTGTCCTTCTGATTGGTAGATTATTGAATTGAACCTTTGGGAATTGATTAATGAGATTTTGATGTATCTGTCTTAAGTCATCGGGTGTTGATTTATTGGTATGAATAGAGTTGGCATCGCTTCCGCATGCGTGTTTCTTTCAATGCTTAGAATATTTACCGTTGGATCTTGGAGTTTTCAGAAAAGTACGGATTGATGGGATGTTCACGCGCTCGCCGAGTTCGAAGCGTGACATCCCCGCTTGTTTGGTATCAGAACAAGGTCAGCTCGATCTAATGTGATTGAGACTTGGAGTGATAAGGAGCGATGACTTGAGAACAATTAGGTAGTGAGACCTTAAAGGATAAGCATGGATTGCTGAATCTTGAGGACTATAGGTTTGAATTTGTGTAGTATTCTAATGGTCCTAGTGCCGATTTAAGGGATGATCTTGAGTGATTTATAAATAAGGCTCACAAGGAAGTGAATAGAAATTGAGGAGTCATGAGCCTGGGTTTGAGGTTGCTAGAGAATAAATTATGAATGAAGGATCAATTGAGGTGTATGATTGTGATCTTGACTTGTCAATGACCCAACTTGAGGAGTATGAGTTATAAAGAGACAACTGGTATTGGTGGATTTAGGCTTGAATTGCGCGATATCTTGATGATTTAGTTATCGATTACTATTGACAGTCTTGGATGATATGAGATGAGATGTATATAAGGGAGCATATAAGGAATATATGATTAAAGGTCAGTGGTGATCGAATGCTTATAGATTTGATTTAGTTAATGACTCCACTTGAGGTGCATGGTTAAATATAGGCAATTGATCTGCGAGATGTGATGATCATTGGTGGAATTAGAACTCTTAAATGGATAGGAACTAATCTGAAGGTGGTTTTAATATGACAAGTAATGAGGACGGTCATGCTGTGCTTATGTTTATGACTTTGAAATGAAAGTTGATGAGAGTGCATGCAGTGACTTATCGCTGTTGGACTTAATAAACCGTCGCTTGGTATGAGACAAGTTGATGGGATACCTATAAACTGTAATGAAACATGATATGGGACATGTGGAGCGGGACTTTCTCTATAGATGTATGACTTGGAACAACCTGCAACGGCTAGGTTTGATGAGGGCGGGGAGTGATCGCCGGGACAGAGAGGTCCGGACAAGGAGCGGTTCCTAGCAGGCTTCTAAGATGGCAAGAGGTGGGAATGACCCAAGTCATAACTTGAAAGGGAAAGTCTAGGTATCAGGTTGAATCCAATAGTGGATAAGGGACGTGTGGCACGGATCGATTCTCATCAAGAATGATTGAGAGTGGCATGACATGTGTAATGGCACCTACGATTGGCATGATTAGAAGCTTCGTGCTTGGCATTGAACTCCTTTTGAAAAGGAAAGTGATGGTTGTGATGGGCCTGTTAGTCATTTTTGATGATCAGTCTCATGTGAATGGCTTGGCCAAGGTATGACAGGAAGGTTAGATGACGTAAGGGGTCTATACCCGTTGAACAGAGTCATGTTGAGATGAGATAGTCTGTTGTGACTATGCTAGAGTGGCGGATGCCTTTAGGCCTAGAGTATGAGCTTTTGATCTAGTGAATCGCTGTCTTGAGTGCTTGATTGATAGTTGCCTAGTTGAGGCTAGCCTAGTAGTGGCTGTCAGTTAAGAAGTTGCCTCGTTGAGGCTGGTTTAAGGAAGGATTGCTGACCAAGGATGATTCGGGATCCTTGAATAATTGGCAATTAATTGAGAATTGCCTAAGAACTATTAGAGGGTTAGTTAATGGTGAAAGATATTGAGATGAGCAACCTGAGACTGACAGATTTGAGTAGATGACTTAAATCTTTGATTCCTAAGGGGAATCATAGTGGTTCAGGAGACATGAGAATCAAAGGACGTTGAACGACGACAATATGGTCGTAGAAGAGCATTGGGCTAGAGTATACGTGGTATGGAAAATCCGATAGCTGATATGGATCATGAGAATTGAGTAAAGATGGACAATTGGAGTATGAGTACTAAAAGAAAATATGGCTCGATCGGTTAATCGTACGAGACCCAAGAGCTGAATGGGTTGTGAGAACTTTAAACGGAAATGAGAAAACTTATTGATTAAGCAAGATTGAGGAGGAACTGCTAAAATTGTCTAAGTCACTGTCATGATTAATGCTCGTGCTGACGAGTTAAGTGATAGAAGTCACGATAAAGGTGACTTTGAGTTATTTCATTCACGAGAAAAGTGAATGTATGGGAAGAACCATGAGAGTTCTGAAAAACTTGTGAAGCTGTGAATAAGAATGAGAATGACTGAGTTTGATGGAAGAATGAAAGTTGAAATTGTCTCCCTCTGGATTGAGGACCTTAATGAGAAAAACTTAGAGTTTTTGGGCACACTGAAGAAAGAAAGTGACCCTGGTAGTACTAGCCCCAAGAGGCTATCGAGGATTGGTGAAAGGTCACTAGAGGAAGGGTTTCCTCGAAGGCATAAGATCTGCCTAGTCTACCTCTATTGAGTTGTTTGATGGAAGTATCCTCCTAGAATTGCTTAAGAGCAAAAGTTGTTAGATCCTAATAATCGTGATTGCAAACTGGCATCCAGCGACCCTTGCCTGGACTGGCATTAAGCGAGGGTCGCCTTCACTTGGGCGAGTAAGGGCGACCCTCCCCGATGTCTGGCCTGCCATTCTTTGCCTAGGCAGGAGGTGGGCGTACCTCACTAGTTTGCAGTCATGATAGTGCTGGTGGTGGTCAACGTATGGTTCTAGCCTCAATGGTTGGACGAGAATTCATCGATTTGCTGTGAATATTTTGGACGATGATGTTTAGGTTGCAGCTTGAGAGCCACTTCCCCTCAATCGAGAAAGATAACTATTTTTATTAAGATTGAGAGTGATCATGGAAGATCTCATTTCGCTCCAAAAGGATTAAAAAAGAGGAGGAGAAGAAAATTGACATTTTTCAACGAGAACGAGGGAGAGAAATTTACATAGCTGGATTATAGAACCATCTTTGGAACACTTGCCATAACTGGATCTCTTAGTTGTTATTCTAAAATAGCCAGAGACTTTGGAATTGGGAAGGATGGAGAGAGAGAATGATACCGAAGCGATAGAAAGTGAGGCCAAATGGAAGAATCGAAATTAATAATCGAGGAACAATCTATGTTCACTCAAACGATATCAAATCGCAATATGCCAATATTCAATAATCTGCCTTCAAAATCCTAAAAACGACCTTTTATAAGGTGTCAACTCTAATGATAATAGACAACGCAAAAATTACAAAAATACCATAAAAATATAAAATTGCCTGAAAATATAAAAAGACCCGAAAATCCATCTAAACTACTCCAAATCTCCAAAATCCATCTTAGTTCACAGCCAAAGGCGATGAGTATTGATCAAACGATCGTTTCGCTTCAACTGATCGAGTTTGAGCTCAAATCTAATGCCATTGACCATCAAGTCCACCGGTCCTTGGTGTGTCATCCTCCCCTACTAGAAAAAAGATTCGTCCTCGAATATGCTTCGTCTTCATTGTCGTCGATCTATTATGTAAGCTATCTTATTAGAAATAACAGCTCCATGAATTAAATCGATACAATGCTGAATGTCCCTCATAGGCGATAACCCAAGTGGCATTTCCTCCGGTACGACATCAACAAACTCCTCTAGTAGAGGCAAAACTTGTGTAGGGATTTCTGGACTATCACAACCCTTCTTCATCACCACAATGACGAAAAGTTTAGGTGCATTCATCGCTTCCTCTTAGAATTCTGACCTAGACAACAAATTATTCTTCGCTTCCTTCCTCAAATCTAAAGGACACATCGTAATGGTCTGACTATCCTTCTTGAAGGTGTATGTATTTCTGAATCCATCATGCTGTGTTTTTCAATCGTACTGTCATGGCCTGGCCTCCTCAACAGAATATGACAAGCATCTATCGAGACTACATCACCCCAAACTTCATCAACATAATTATTTCCAATTGAGAACTTCACTAGACACCTCTTTCTGAATGAGTACTTTTGTATTAATTGACAAGTTGATATGGGATTGCATTTATGGAATACCTGAGGTCGAAGGGCATTGTCATCATGGTTATTCACTAGATCTTTTGGTTATTAGATTATGTTATCATGGAAAAGAATCGGAAGTTGTGACATTTTGAATTCCGACCCTTTTCGAAGCTTATGAATGAATGAAATGTCTATCGTTGTATTTCAGTTAAATCTCACTTAGGCTTGATTGCTCTTGAGACTACTAACAAAAGGGAAAGACTAACTAGGATTTAAGTACGTTGACCAAAGTATTCGACTATGGTTTAGCACATTGACCATAAAGATTGCCAAGGTAATATTTTGGGCTATCAAAAGCTTATATGAGATTGGTCTTAGAATGATTTGCTAGCGTTATATAGTTGGTTCACGAGTGATTTCGTTTAACCATAGTATACTTTGTAAATTAACCTAAACTAATTCCTAACAATCGCGTCCTTTGAAACTAGTGATTGACCATCGCAATTATATGACAATCAAGGATGTAATGGCTCAAATAAATCTTAAACATGACAATAGTCACGGATCAATACGCGTAACTCCTAAGAGCCGCCCGTTAGTTTGAGACACTCTAGAATTACCATTGATCAATTTTGGCCTTGAATTGGACTTCAAGATTGGACATCGGACATTCAAGGATTCAAATATTAATAAATTGAATGTCACCTTATCAAGAACAATTAAAATTATGGTTCACCCCATATGGATTGAAAAGGTGAAATTTTGGACTGAAAAGTGGAAACGACTTTTTTGCGCTCGGATATTACTCATGACTCTAGAATTTAGTAAGGGCAAACTAGTCTTTTATCTTTCTCCCTTTGGCCGAAATTAAGAGGAGAAGGATGTACTTTGAGGTCTTGAATTATTGACGGAGATAAGATAAGGTGGATCAAAGTCAAAACCCCTTTAACCACCCATCAATCAAGTCTTTCAACTTGTCATTCTAATCACTATTCATGTTATTCATGCAACCACCTCACTCATGGCTCTCCCTCTCTTGCTTTTGAATTGGGAGATCACCTTCTCTCACTCCCTTTCCCTCCCACTTTCGGCTGAACCACTCTCCCTCTCATTCCTCTCACGCTATCTTCATATTCTTCCTCTTCCTCTATTTTCTTTGGCCAACAACACACCCTCCTTCTCCTCTCTCCGTTCGTGGTCGAGAGCCTCCAAGGTTGACGCCACCTTTCATGCCAACCCCACCATCACCTCGACCTCATCTCTCCTTACTCGGCGATCACTTTGAGGCCAAGACCGCCATCGACTAGATCGGGAACCGTGGGAACTAGGAGACATCCTAGGGAATTTTTCTTGGTTGTTTCGAGGTAAATGACTCCTAGAGCCTAACTTAGTATATTAGAAGGTTGGAGGATGAGATTAAGAGTGTTATTAATGAATTTTCATGATTGTCTTCTTGTGGACTTCAAGGACCGAACCTGCACCTTGCCGGATCAAGTTGAACCGTGACCTTGTGCTACCTCCTTGGTCGATTTTTGCTAGCTCATTACCTTGATAAGTTATTCTTAAACCTTCCCCAAGATGTTAGGTTACTAAGGGATCGAATAGGATGTGCATTTGTGTAATTCCATGGGTTGTTTTGGGCGTATAGCTCAGGGTACTGAACTTGACTTGTGAAGGCCTAATCATACTTGATTGTTCTTGAGTTTAAAATGTGAAATTCATGGATGGCTTGTGGTGTTAATGTTCGGTCTTGTGTGATCTGTGGGCGGCCGGATGGGTGATGAAGAGTATCCCATAGTATTAAGGCTACTAAATGAGCTAAATATATGCTTAGCTTGTATTAAGGGCCGAATGCCTGATATTGGTCAATGAGCATGTCTAGTGATTAATTAATTCGATGAATTCTGAGCATGATGTTCGTAACTTGAAATTGCTTAATTGAGTCAACGAAAATATCAATTGAACCCTAATGATATTCGGCTATGACTTGCCAAGAGGGAATTGAATGATTGCATCGATCGTTATGCAATTGTGTTCAGCCATGATTAGACTTTATGACTGGACTTGCTTATTAGGCAATCAAGCTTAAAGTGTTCAGTCATGGAGGAAATTGTGGATTGGAGTGGCTAAATTATTTGCTTGGCTTCATTATATTTGATCATGAAGTATTACAAAGTGAGAAAACGGCCAAATTGTGGCTTGTAATCCAATTTTGGGAAGATTGAAGCTTGAGGCCGAATGGTGTTCTTGATTGATAAACTGTGCAATTTATTGCAATTGGCCATTGATTGAGTGAATTATGAGCATATGTGCAAACTATATCTTGATGCGTTAAACGTGAGGTTTAAATATATAATGAGGCATTAGACGTGGGATTGACCTAAGGCATACTAACGCAGGTCCTAAAATGGCATGGTAACCTGATACGTACTAACTCAAGTACATTAATTCTTTAAGCCTGAGATGTTAATACGTGGGCCTAGCCATTGAAATTGTAACCACAATGAGTATCTCACTATCCTATACTATTGAGTGCCTAAGTGCGAAGTTTAGTCTTAATTGAGTAATTAAACACTTGAATGGTGAAATTGTGTGGTGCCACGCGCCATGACTTTGTTCTAATGTATCGAATGTCACTATTGTCATGGGCCGTGCCGTACCAAGCACGGGTCCACGGAGATTGCTATTTTCAAACATGTACATAAGTCACGAGCGCTCTAGAGGTGTTGTGACATGTACTCAAGAGTCAACTACATTGACTTTGCGGTCCGGACCCAATGCAACATCCATGCACATTCTATTCTACCCTCTGAAAAAGAATGCCTTGCCTTCTGCCATAGTCAACAACTAAATCGCTTTTTGACTTGAAAATTGGGAGGAGGAGCTACCGATTGGTAAATGGCATCGTTCCCATTTACCATGGAGAATGAATACAACCATTAATGGCATCCATGCACTACTCAGCCACGACCAAAACCCCTAGAGCATAACACGCTGCTTCTTCTTTTCTCCCCCCCCTCTCTCTCTCTCTCTCTCGTAAGCACATGCTTCGCAAATGGGGAATCTCTGCGCGTTGCTCTCGCCCGAATCTGTGAAGAGCAAAAGACCCGCAACGCCGAAACCCCCAACACCCTCACCACCTTCCACGATCGCGAGCTTGAGCAACCGGTGGTCGAAACTCCGGTCATCGTCGTCGTCGCGCAAGGACAAGCTCGACGATAGCTCGATTCGAGAGCAGGCTCTCGCCGCCGCCATCATCCTTCATCACCGCCGCCAGAATGGGAAATCCGTGCCCGTCGATCGCTCCGCTTCGCTCCGGCACACGACCCCAAGCGGCCCCAAGAAGCTGGGCTTGCCCAGGAGCTGCAGCTCGCGGGCCAGGTCGGTCACTGATCCTCTGGTGCAGCCTCAACAGCTCGTTAATCAGGTACTGTCATTGTCTTATTTGGGATTTATTGGAGTGATTCTCGAATTGGGTCTTGTTCTTTTTTTAGGTTCTTGAGCTAGTTTGCTCTTTTTGTGCTCGGCTTTCGGTTATATTGCATCCTTGATGTCGAATTGGCCTAAGAGTGAGTTCTGTCAGCTGGGTAGTGATAATTTCTTGATCGACCAATCAAGGGTAATTCCGGCTTGCCGCATGGGACTAAGTTCACTGTTTTACCATAAGATTCAACCTCCGATGGCTTACCTTTTATGAACATGGATCAAATAAGTGATTTTTTTTTTCTTTGCCACGTTTAACGTTTCAAATATCGGGCTTGATGGACTAAATAAACTCAGTAATTGTCTTAGATAAGGAAATCACACTATAGAAACTGTCCTCTGATCCCGATTGAAGGTATTGCCAAGTCTACCCATGAATAATGCCCTCCGACTATATGGAGTAGAATGAAAGTGGAGAAATCTCTTACGAAGTTCCGATGCTGCCTGGAGAGATACCATGAACAACAGAACAGGAAAAGAAAGAACCAGCCGAAAAAGAACTAGTCATCCGTGGCTGGATGCTCAAATAATCATCTTCTGACGATTGATGATGATCACATGTTGGATTTGTGAATTCAGTGAGAGCATTGGAATTAATCACTTGAAGGTAGTTTCACCGTACATTATGCTTTGACTCAAATGTAAAACCCCTTGTTCTTGATGCATGGGTTAGGTATCTAGTTGATTTGCTCTATGGATTTCCTAGATTAGCTCTTTATACTGAAAAGCAGTGCCATATGTGATAGTAAAGCAAGCAGTTTATGCTATTTGTAGGGCTTCGTTATTCAAGCACATTTCGGCTTCCTGAGATGTATTCCTATTCACAAGTTGCAACAGTTGAGATATGACTTCACTTCTGTTGCCTCTTGTGAGCCTGCAGATAGTTGCATGATGATTATTTTCTAGCAAGATTTGGCATTGCTAAATCATTGAGAATTGACAAATTTTAATTTCTTTGATTAATTAATGAGAGTATTAATTGATCTATAATCTAGATAAATTTTATCAGACAAATAAAGCAGGAAGGCTGACTTCTACGGGCCTCAATCGCATTTGGATGAACCAATTCTCACAACTTTCTATGCAAATAAGTTTGTATCTTTCTTTGTAATGCCACTATGACTTGAATCCCTTTGTACTTTTTCTGCTCCAACAACATGAACCTTATGAATAAGTAGAGAAATCTTGTTAACACAGATTTTGATTCACCTTTTCCTCATTTATAATTTGTGCATGTGTTTTCTTGGATAGGATCTAAAGCTTGATGAATTGGAAACCAATCATTTTGTCCTTGTTCATGGCGGTGGCTTTGGTGCTTGGTGTTGGTATAAAACTATAGCACTTCTTGAAGAAGGTGGTTTCAAAGTTACACCGATAGACTTAACCGGATCTGGGTTTAATTCCTTTAGTCCCAGTGAGGTCACAAGTCTCTCGCAGTATGTCAAGCCCCTAACTGACCATCTTGAAAAGCTGGCCAATGATGAGAGAGTATGTTTTGGCATCTCTTCTCCTGTATCAGATTTGTCACTCTTTGAGCATATCCATTTGTGATGGTTGGATGTTGAAAAGAGTTTTTTCACACAGGTGATTCTTGTGGGCCATGACTTTGGTGGCACATGCATCTCTTATGCAATGGAGCTATTTTCTTCTAAAATCACAAAAGCTGTTTTTATTGCTGCTGCGATGCTGAGGAATGCTCAAAGTACTCTTGATATGTGGTCTCAACAGGTCGGTATTTACTGTATTTGTTGATTACATTTCCAGTAGTTTCGCTGGAAACAATTATTAGTGGTTAGACCTCAGGCATCCCAAGGGTTACTTCATTTACGCTTGAAAAGCATGAGCATAATCAACACCTGAAAAGCGGAGTCTGAAATTCCCTTTTTTGTGTTGATCACTTGGGAACAGACCTAGGACCAATTGTAGCCAAGCAAATGCCAATTATGTGTGGGACTTGATGCTATAAGGAGGCCTAGTGTTTATGTAAGCAATGAATGAAGAAGACAAACAGAGATTGGATGTCTTTATCATTGTCCAAGTAGTTAGTTTCCTATATATGTTTATGGGAATATACTGTTGTTTGGGAAATGAATTGTTCCAAATGTTCTTGAAAAGTTAAAGGGATATGATTGTATCCTGCATTTGGAAGTTGCATCTAATAACTTTCATTTTACTGCCAACAATCTTTTGTTGACCTCATAGAAATAATTGTCTCCTCTAATGAGGGAGCATTTTTGGATCTTTTGTTTGTATCGCATTATGTTTACCTTTCCCTCCATTTACCATAACAGCAGAAGCCTGCAAGACTCATGTGGATGATATCCTCAGTGTCTGTTACGTAGTTACTTCAGATATTTTCCTGTCAAGTTCTACTTAAAGAAAACTTGTATTGCAGGCAGGCTCAAATGATTTAATGCAAAAGGCTCAGATATTTTTGTACGCCAATGGGAAGGACCAACCTCCAACTGCTATTGATCTAGACAAGGCTCTTTTGAGTGACTTGCTATTCAACCAATCTCCTGCTAAGGTACTTGCTTTCTCCTCCAATGAATTGCTTTGCTGGTGATAACTTATTTCTGCAATTATGCGTCTGTCTTAATTTTCCAAGGAATATACTCGCAGTATAAGACATTGAGTGTATTTTCTGAGCTTTTGATTTCCTGATCCAGGATGTAGCACTTGCAGCTGTTTCCATGAGACCAATCCCCTTCAAACCCGTTCTCGAGAAGCTCTCACTTTCAAACGTGAACTATGGGTCAGTGAGGCGGTTTTACGTGGAAACTCCAGAAGATAATGCTATATCTATTGAATTACAGGAAAATATGATCAAATTAAACCCTCCAGAACGCGTCTTTCGTCTAAAAGGTGCCGACCACTCACCTTTCTTCTCGAAGCCTCAAGCTTTACACAAGCTGTTGGTGGAGATCTCAAAGATTTATCCCCTTGACCAAGTCTTGCAGAAAGATGGCTTAGGGTGACCTATTTGGCCCTGGTGCTGTCACCACATCAGACAATGAATGTTGTTTTTGAGAAGTTTAAATTAATGAAGACATTGATAGTTTTCCTCTTATCTGCTGCTTGATTTTTGACAGAGATTCCGTATGTTGTATATCAGCTGTGAATGTAGATTAGTTTTTTTTTTCCCTGTTTTTCATTGGAAAGAGATTGTAATTGTTGCGTCATACTTCATAATTTTTGTAGAAAGCTCTTGATGGTTATTTTGCAGAAAAATTTTCTGTAGCTTTCCATCGCCTGATATGAAAATAGAGTCTGTACTAAGTATAACCAGTGCCAAGTCTCACATCATCACATTATCGAGCCAACGACAAAGGTGGCGTCCAGCCTGCTTGAAATTTGATCCTTAGAGTGAATTATGCCTCACGTTCGCAGCACATGCAAGCTGCTAGAGAATGACTTAGGATGTGGCAACATTTGTGACTATGGCATAATTTGAACTATTATCTTGCATCATATCGCGTCCTAAAAATTATTACCCTATTTTTGGTTTTTGTAATATATCAATTACGTCCCAATAGATGGATGAACTCCATGAGGCCAAAATTGGTGTCTGTTAAGTATGTCATGGTTTAATACGCAGTTGGGAATAGGTAGCAGTGCCCTTGAAAGAAAGCAGCTCTGAAGAACAGAAAAGTGGATTTGTTCCTAAATCCTGAATTGCTGTATGTCTTGGCACGCACTCTTGAAATTCTTGTCTTGGTAATGGAAGAAAAATGCGAATTTGAAATCCTCCGACATGGTGATGGCAACATGGCTAAAAAAATCCCTTTTTGCAACCACAGTTTGTTGAATTGGTCCCTGAATCCTGATCAATCATATGATGTTTCTTGGCCTCAGGGACAAGTAAGCATTGAAAAAACACCATTTTTTTAGCCACAGAATCAGGAAAGATCAATGCTCTAGCCTCCATTTACTTGCTAAGATGTTGCCTGATCATTATTTTTTTACTTCTTGTGATCAGTCATTGCATTCACTATTACAATGGGAAGTCGGTATTCACCAACATCAAATAAAAAATAACCAACATGATTAATGTTCACAACTTTACGAGTAAAAAGTCTGTTCATAAATGTACAACAGACAATGGAAAAGTTATTCATACAATTTTCCTCTAGTCTTGAAAGTGCAGCGAGATGGGAAATTCCATTTCCACTGACTTGTTAGAATGGTTGGCACTGAAAGTGGAAGCTAGCTGATAGCTACCGAATCTCAACCCTAAAGATGCACCAACATTTACTTCGTTTATGCAAACGGGCGAAGTTGCTTCGAACACTAATTTTCCACCTTAGTAAGGGACAATTCATTTTTTTTGTTATTTTATACCTAATATAGATAGTTCATTGATTCAAGATCTAGAAAACGAGGGAAACCACGTCATTTTACTCAACGGACGTGTCCATTGTGACGGCATTGTTGGCCATGTCAAATTTCATGTTAATTTGCATAAAATTAAAACGTAAACGTATTTTCGCCAATCGAAATTAATGTCGATGTGTTTTTAAAATCCATTAAAAAGTTGTCCTACATGTTTACAAATTCATGCAATTTTTCGCCATAGCCCTCTGGCCCCTCTCCTTATGTCTTACTTTTTGCTAGAATTTTCAAAATTTAAACTGAGGTTGCTAATTGGATCCCCAGAATTCAAATTTTGCCAGTGTACCCAATCATGTGTCCCCTCATCCCCCAATCAGTCTCGCTCTCCTCTCCCTCCCTTTTTTTTTCTCACACATGACTAATAGGGATCGGGTGCAATGCACCCGGCCCACCCAAATTTTTTTTGTCAGGACTCACGTGAGCATCATGAGTTGACAGACAATGCCGACCGTTCAATTTGCGTTGTTAGGAACCAGCCCATGCCATTTTTCACGCATAAAAATCAAATCCATCCCAGCTCCATCCTTTTTGTTTTTTTTCCTTTTTTTAAATCTTTCACAATTTCAAATTTTTAAATCCTGCATATTTAAATATAATTTGTTTCGGCTTTACCAAAAAAAAAAAAAAACATAATTTGTTTCGGTTCTCCATTTTTATGCATTGCAGTCTTTTTGGTTGCCTAAGCTTGTCTCCTAGCCTTTCCTCTGCACTCTGCATTTCACGCCCAGAATTCTTCTTCTTGAAAAAGGTAATGCATATTTGCTAACTCGCGGATCTTGTGTTTCTTCTGAAGGTTATTTCGCATCAGATGACCGCTTGTTCTTGAAAGTTGAAACCCTTCCCGGGTTTAGGTTCTCGCATCACCTTGTCCAATCGTGTACGTTTTTTGCTTGCAACGTCGTTTAGAAGAAGTTTATCTGGTTGGGTTGTGTTGAAAGAAGAAAAAACCGAGCAGGGTTACATCAGCCTAGGGAGAGGCCGGATTAGGGTACATTACACAATGACGAGTGAACGGATGACTGCTAGGTGAAATTGGTGAAGGGGCTGTCGGATTGGAGAAATCATTTCATTTAGGACGAGATTGATCTCGTTCTTATAGTTTTCTTGGCTGTAAGTTACCTAAATCAGAGTTGCTTGTGCCATCATCTGCTATTTTTCCTTGGCTAATGGGGCTGAAAGATCGTTGTGCTTAGGTCGGATGTGGTCTTGACTTAAATCAATTTGGTTATTCGTGACAAACCGTCCGTGATTTGCAGATCGGTTAGTGCATCTATGTTTCTTTTTCTTTTTCTTCTTTGAATATCTGGTGAAAACTGCAAATGTTGTGTACATGGTTTTTCCATTTTCCCCCCTCCGTAACAGCCTTGGAAATTTGATCTTGCCGGATTAAGCAATCTCTCACCCAACAATAATAGCTGATGTGCACAGAAAAAATATGAGCCTGTCAACATGGGTCCAAGATGTAGGTGGTTAATCTAAGATCACTGAAACAGGTTCCGAATTCTGCCATATCTACTTTCTTTTTGGCAAATAGACAGTTAATCAAATGCTAATATCAGTCTTTTCTTTCTATTTTTCTTTCTTTTCTCTCACACAACCACATTATAATTAACTCATATCTGTTTGGTGTAAATCTGCCGTCTTTCTTGTACTCAGCATTGTATGGTATCCAATAAGCTTCATCTCTCTGCCCAATTCATTATGCAGCATAAGCTTCATGGATCAACTAAGTCCTCTCTGATGTGTATATTGGCAGGAAAAGGACAAGTGAACAGGATGGGTCGTGGAGTTAGCAGCGGCGGTGGTCAGAGTTCTTTGGGCTACCTATTTGGAAGTGGAGAGCCTGCCAAGAATAATCACCAAAAATCTGCCAAAAGTGAGCGAAATGCTGAGAGCAGCAAACCACCACCACCACCAGAGAATGGTCCAACGCCAGCTCCTCAAGCAGTCGATGGCTGCATTCCAGCAGGCACCCCAGGGAATGTGACCAACAACTACTTTCGTGCTGACGGACAGAACTGTGGCAACTTCATCACTGTAAGTTCTTTAGATTTTCACACAGGACTGTAAGGAACTCACAAGCAGGATTTGCTTGACATTTTCACCTGTTGAAATTCTTTAAGACTCTGGAGGTTTAGAACTTCTGTTGTTCAAGAGTAGATGATGAATATGCATCCTGTTGTCTCTGAATAGATTGGAAATCAAATGCAGATAGCCAAAGCGAAAGCAAGTTTTGCGTTGACAATAATAGTTCAAGCCAAAACACATTTGTGGATACGATTAACATATGTACTAACCTCTATGAAATATCTAAATTAACATGGGCAATGTAGTAAAAAGCATGGTGATCTGCAACATACAATGTGCATCGGTGAGACTTGATCTATTGCAGGTCCAGCGGCCCTGCCTTGTGCAGTTTGTGCTAATTTAATTTCTTAATTTTTCTTTTCTTTTCCTTCCTGCCTTGTGCAGTTTGTGCTGCATCATAACATGGCAAATTAACCAGGATATATTGAGGCAGTCGCTCTTCACTTACGCATGTCCTAGTCGGCAAGCTATGGCTATAATCTATTTAACTCATTCCTATCATTAGATTGTTGAGAAGGTTTGTATGTGTTGGTGCAGGATCGGCCCTCAACCAAGGTTCACTCTGCTCCTGGTGGGGGTTCACAACTCGATTACCTCTTTGGCAGTGGTGGGAAGTGAACCTCTGAAGTCCTTAGCCGGCTAGCTGCTTTTAACTGAAATATTGCAGCATGTATGTGGTGGTTTAGAAAGTCCTTCCCCAATCCAGGAAGTTGACAAATTGGATGAACTTATTTGTCTACAATTCCATTCAATGCTTTCCTTATTTTTCTTTTAAGTATTTGAGAAAAATCTTGTCTTTCTAAGACCTATAGGCGAAAAAACTTGTTCCTACATCTCTTGTTTTAGAGGCGTTCAATTTTTAAGACAGTTTATTAGAGGAGCTTCTTCAACTTATCATTAGAGGCGTTCAATTTTTGGAACATGTTTTCCTACCGTGATCGCTTGCATCTGTTACACAAAAAAAAAAAATGAATGAACCCAAAAAAATGTTTTCATTCTCGGCGAAAAGCGTATACATGACAATGATGTTCGAGTTATTGAAATTTACAAGCGAAATCAGAAGCGCGCCCACATCACAGTGAGGTCCACCTTAATCTCCTAATGTTTTTGAACTACTAATTTCGAAAGATGGAGCAGGAACGGTCCTTCCCCACTTGTGCTTTAGATGCTGACATTTCCTTCTCGCACAGCTTGAATGAGTGCTCCACTTCCTACTCCTATGAGCCACTATGGGCAATAAGATTCGCGCATTTTCCCTCTTGACAAGTACTGACCCACTTTCTTTTGGCAATCGTTGGCTCTTTGTGGCCTCGAATTGTGATGCCATGTCGTGTTTCATGATGACCTGTGATAGTCCTCGGGTGATAGATTTATTACTAAACTTTTTAATTTTGTTAATTTAATTTTAAACATTTCGATGATTTATCAATTTAGTAATTTCAGCTAATTTGAATTGAAAACTACCAACATGATGATCGTGCCAAGTAAGATGGCCGGTGGTCATATGAGTGATAGACAAGCATGACAGGTACTTTATGGCAATCATAATGCTCTTTGTGGCTTGGAATTTTGTTGCGAAATCGACGACAGCCGTCATCGTTGATTTTCGACCACAATTGGATGAAATGAATATATTGACAAATCATCAAAAGATTTATAACTAAATTGACAAAATTAAAAAGTCTGAATTGACTGTCACACAATATGTTTAAGACTTTTTTAGACAATTATCCTTCGGGTAGGTGTTGAAAGAGCTTGATGCTGGTTGTGCTTCATTCATGTCCAAGCATTAATATTGACTTTAAATTTCATAGCTTTTAGCGCTATTGTCTATAAAACTATTCCACCTTCATCCATTCAATGGTATCTTGTTTTGTCCAAATTTCTGACGACGAATGACCTATCTAATTCTCATGTCCAACGGCCAATGGCCATTTTGGGAAGTTACCATGTCCAATGGCCACATCATCTTTGGAATTCACTTGAACAATGTCATCAATGTCGAATTTGGACGAAACACGTGATTTTGTAATAAAAAAAAAATTAAAGTTGCTTAGAAATTTTACTCTAGAAGTGTTGTCATTCGTGCCCTTAGAGGGCATTTGTTTGTTTTTTTATGTCTATTCTATCTCTACCTCTTTGCAAAGCGTAAGGGTCGAATTTCGCACCTATGATACTAAAAGTCCCTACCTCCGATCCCTTTATTAGGGGCCAAGGCGATTTGGCTAAGTTCACATACATTGTTTTTTATAAAGCTTAAAGACAGTTTTCAAGTGAAAATCTCGTTTGGATGATTATAGATAATGTCATTTATTTCAAAAACAAAACCAACATAATATTTTCATAATCAGAAATAGTGGTTCTGTTTGTCTCTAATTTTAGACTAATTGAGAGAAATTTCGGTGCCAAGATGTTACAAATCTCTTTTATTAAAATTAACCAGCATTGCCATCTTCTTAGTAATGAAACGATGGTAATTCCTCACGATTATCATCGAGATTATTGAATTTGAGAAGAAGTCTCAAAAGTGGTGCCATTAAGAAGAAGCAGTTTTACAGAGGCCAACATTTTCCAATTCAAAACTCTTCTTGCAAGTGATCTATTTTTATAGTTGTCAAAATTGTTATATATATTTAGAATATTATGTGATTCTATATAGTTCATTTAATTGATTCTGATTGATTGTACTTGCTTTGTTACTTCAGATAGTCTCATGCATTGCCTATAAATAGACTAGTGTGATCTTCATTTCCATATGTACCGAATGTTTCAGTATACAAGCCATCGAAGTTTCAATGTGTCACGTTATATTTCACATGATTGTACAACTTTATTGAGCTCTCTCCTTTTTATCTTGTCCGTCAGTTGGCACTAAAACGAGAGTATTAATAAAAGTTATGTGAGTGTTAGACCAAAAACTTAATAATCTATGTAAACTTAACTAAATGTGTCTTTGGTTTTCTTTCTCTTCAACAGAAATATCTATATTTTTAAAATTTTATCAAAAGAAAGATTACATTCATTAATCTGAATAAACATTCGAAAGGTATAATGAAGGCTTTCAAACCTAGCAAATCCCAAATAACTACATAATAAAGCAAACGATAGAAAGCAAATGTCATAGCATCGTTTGCAACTAAAAACCTGAAAGCACATCCTCACCTCTCAAAAACAAATCTGTCACCTTAAACTATCGGCTGCGAATCACCAGTTACAATGATGAAAAACAATGAAATCCCTATTCTGTCTGCAACAGGTTGCGATGAGTCTAGGTTCAATGTGCTCATCATCAACATCAATATGTTGAAAGAATAAAGGTCAAATATTTGTAAGAAACTCCCAAATTTATATTTACATCTAATTCAGTAGAGTGAGGGTGCGTATGGTAACGCTCCAGAAATGCTTCAGGAGAGTGTTTCTGTTCTAAAGGTGTTCTCGGAACACCGTTGGAACATAAATGCGTATGGTTAAAAAATGTTCCAAAAGTATTTCGCGGAACACTTTTACGCTAGGGAACACTTTTGAAGAAACAACAAAAAATTACTTCTGAATTTTAAAATATTTTTGGAACATTTTTAGAACCATCACCCACCGTCGCCGACGTGGCCACCTCCCACCGGCCACCGTCCCCATCGGCCACCGCCGCCGCCGCCGATCGTTGGTAGCCGGCCGCCACCGCCGGCGGAGAAAATTATTATTATTTTTTAACTTCCCAAACGCATTTTTTGTTCCCAAAAAACGTAGCCGGGAACAAAAACAAAAAAGAAATATTTCTATTCAAAAACATTTCCCAGTAACAGAAACGTTCCCATACGCACCCTAAAACTCCGATAATGTAAACATACCATAGTTGACTGGTTATTAGAAGAGTGTTTTTGTTCGTTGAGGTAAAAAGTGTAGTTTAGAGCAAAACCGGATATGGAAAAAGCCCCAACCAAAATGAAAATGCCGGAGAAGATAAATTATCCATAATGATACAACGCAGTTTTAAACTTTTCGCTTGTTTCAATTAGACCAAAACATACGTTCATGCTGTTTCAATATATATTACCGTGTGTGTCATGTAAAAGCTACCTATATGGTGTCCTTAACTGCACTATAAACTTTGGGACCTAATTGCATTTTTCAAGAGACGTTCAAGACTTAATTAAAACGTCTGAGGGCTAATTACACTCTTTGACAAAGATTTAAGATAGTGATCCAATAATTGAACGACGTGATAGTATTTATAAGCACCATTTTGTGTGAATTTTTTCCACAACCCGAAAACCACATAAAATTTTCAAAAATGGTGGCCTCTTACTTCTTGAATTATGTCAGGTAGCTCGGGCTAAAGACTTCTCACTTCTCAGTAAATTACAGCATATACCATAACATCAGAGTCGACAAATTGCAATTATAACTAGACAGATATTTTTTCGCTTGACTCATTTTTCCTAAATTATATTGGGCAGCTTAGACTCCGTTTATTATGTAAATAATGATGGATTTTAAAAAATAAATTCTTAAAAATAATCGTTTAGATCGCTTAAAAAGTGAATAAACGGAATTATTTTTCACGTCATTTAGTTTTCAAATCATTTTTAATGAATTATTCCATTATATATGTCGTCACGCTCACAAACTAAAGTGGTGAATAGCATTCCTCTTGTCAAGTTATGATCAACAAAGCGGCCGGGCCACCTCCACTAAAAAGCTTTTTATTTAAGTCTCTATGCTCTGAAGATCATCGAATAAGTTGGCAAAAGCTGGAGATCACCAAAATATGGAAGGTTTCAACGTGCGCACCGATAAGTTTCCCTCTCCTTCTTTTCTCTTAATGATCGCGACCCTGCTCTTGACCTCCGGGGCTTCGCCATCCTGCGGAAGCAACACCAGTGCCCCAGCCGCCGCCGCCATGTGTCGCGATCACGGCCATGGCCGTGGCGGCGGCTTTCTTCTTGGGGACGACGTGGAGTTGGAGTACCTGGTCGACTCGCCGTTATTTCCGAGCCGCGTGCTTGCTGGCGAAACATGCCCACCCTACAGAACTGCGACCGCTAAACCGAAAGATCAACCAGCAACCTGTGGGAGATCTTATGTGAGGGGAAAGCCTTACACCCCATGCGTTCCTCCGCCGAACTGCAAACCTCCTTGTGATGTACGCAACCGTGCGTGCAATTGACGATCGACCGACAATGTGGCCGATCCCTGCTGGAACAAAGCAATGACGACAAAGCCACTACGCGTCGGTGAGCCTGGCGATCATGGTATATTCATGTTATTGGTTAATGTTGTGACTGTTTTAAGTTGATCTCGTAACGTGCATGTTTCGGCATGATTTGGATGCTACTAGTCTTTCGGGGCACTTCAGTCTACATCCGCTGGCCGTGAAATGTGATTAGCGAGAGAGAACATTTCTTTTCGATGTCTGAAGTTGTGTAATGGAATGATTTCTCATGTAAACTCTCATAGAGGTAATTAAACATTATATTTTAACTTTTAGAAGATTCCTTTTTCACATCTCGAATTTCGTTTTTCCTTTGCTAGTCAAACCCTTTAAATTTTGTTTTCGCCTTTATCATGAGCCGCGCACATGCAATGATGTGAGAAAGATCCACGTTAAAGTTATGGAAGATGAGACCGTCGTATAACTAACGTAATGTAACGTAATGTAATCGACCAATCACGTCGCGTCCTTGATATAGAACCCAACCTCCATGTCGGTGCCGATGTCACGTGGAATTCCTTCTCGACAATTTAGTTGAGCTCTATTCAACCTCTGGTTTTTCTAGACCCAAAAAGAAAATTGTGGACATTCATCAAGTTCTTTATTCAAATCATCAATATTCACTCCAGTATTAGGAGTTCATCCCAAATTATGGATGACGATAAAAAAAAAAAAAGAATTCCTTAAGAAAGGACAATTTTGAATATGGGATAAAGGCTCAATTGTGAATAAGATGCGTATTTCACCGCATGTAGCAATCCAATAATCGCACGTATAGATGCATGAATCATCAATCCATAAAGTTAAAGAATAAATGCACCTTGTTGTGGATCCATCGTTCTTGATGCGGAATTGCGACGATCCAATGCACAATATCTTATCCTATATGGACCCCTTTATCGCTGGCTTCAATGAGACGGGCTCTCACGTATCGTTCTGACAACTCCTTATGTAAGGTTTTGCGAACATCAGGGTTTAAAGGGGGTACTTGAGCTTTATTTATAGAGAATGAAATATATCCCTCATCAAAGATTAGGTTTATCTCGGCCCACACTATCTACCTCCATATCCGACTAAAATTAGGAAACTGTATATATCTTTCTTTATTAAATCAATTAATATTTACAATAACAATTAATAAAGCCAATAATTGAATATATTAAAAATATATTCTAACATTCTCTCACTTGGGCTATATTAATTAAAATTGTGCTGTATATGCGCATCTTTATATTGATCTAAAGATAATTCTCAACAGTCAATCCGATCCCATAAAGTTTTAAGCACCGAACCATACCAGTAATTGCATCAGAAGTGTGACATTCTGATTTCCCAGTCATTTTCAGACTCATTAATGAGAAGTATATCTAGCGATGTATTTCAGTAATATCTCGCTCGAATCTGATCAATTCGAGTAGACTGACCAAAAGGGAAAGGCTAACGCAAGACGAGGTACGTGGACCTAGAGAATTCGAATAGGAAATGACGCTTTGATCACAAGAATTGTCGATAGGAGATTTAGAACCACAAAAGGCCGACCTAAGAACGATTAAGGAATGCCTTGCTAGCGTTATACGATTGAAACGCGGGTGATGCCGCTTAACCAATGTATAATTTGCAAAATTTTTCCAAATCCGACAGTGACGATCAAGACCATAGGAACTAGTGATAGACCCTCACAATTACATGATAACCAAAATCGCTACGAATTGGCGAGCCCTAAATGTGATATGAATCACAGGGTCGATACGCGTAAAGTTTGCAAAAGCCGTCCGTCGATTCAGGATAGACTAGAACCACGTTTGATAAAGAAAACAATCCGAAACAAGTCTTGAAAATTGAAAATGGAGAATCAAGAATTCCAACATCATGTTTGGATTGGCCATCGCCATGTCGAAGAATATTGGATTGATAAAAACGACGTTCCGGACGTTGAGGGTAAAATTACCAGTTTGCCCCTCAAAGCTTTAACCTTGCTTATGCAATTGAAGAAGGGCATTTTGGTCTTTCAACCACCCCAAGAGCCACCCAAAATTGGGAGAAATTATGGCCATTGGATCACCTTGATTGACACTTAGGACATGTGTCAATGGATTAGCTAAAGAGTGGTCATGTTTACTTTTTGCCAACTACCATTCAACCTTTGACTTTGAAGTTTGAATATAGCTTCTCACTCTCTCTCTTAGCCAGCCATTCACCTCATTTCACCATGAGCCTTCTTCTTCCTCTTCTTCCTCTCTTTGCCATGAACTGCTCCAACCGACCGAACCTGTGCCGCCCGTTCGCCCGCTCTGACGACCACTTTCGACAGCCTTTGGCCGGCAAGCCGACCACCCACGCTTAGCTTAACCTCTTGCAGACATCCTCGAAATGGAAGCGCGTTGATTAAACCACCGAAGAGCTCCGGCCAACCATTCTCCCGGAAGCCGACGGAAACCGGCATAATTTGAGGTAGGCAACATTTCTGACCTCTTAGGACCTCGAAACGTTGGAGTCTTACGACCAAATTTTTTGGAGGTCTAGGGGACTCGTATAATGATTTGTGGTAAAAATTTAGGATTTATTTAATGAAGTTTTGACCCCAAATAGGTCTTGTGATTCTTGGACAGAAACTGCCGGTTTGCAGTCTTGAAGGAACTGACGACTTTCGAAGAAATTCCGACGACGACACGGCCTCAAATCTTCGGTGTGCCTCTTAGACCCTTAGATAGACATGTTAGCAAGTAGGTTAGTAATTAAATGGTGGAATTGGAGTAGGTTAAGGGCTGGATATGCTCGGTTTACACATAACCAAACATAGCCCAGCTCGATTCTGTGCAAACCGGTTCTGTGGAGGTTATTGGCTGTTGGTTTTGAGTCTCAAATTCATTAATGGGACATGCTAGGATGTTGAGGGATGTGTTAATGAGGTTGAAGACTCATGGATTGGTGAATTGGACAAGAGAAATTGATAATTGGCTGGATTTTCCTAGGTTACACGGTGGGTTTGTTCTTGAACCATTGGACCGAATTGTTGAGGGCTTAAGGAGAGGATTTTTTATGGCATCAAGTTTAAGGTAAGGGAACCCTAAACCTAAGATAGGAAGATTGAACTCGATTGGGCGAGTTGAGTAAATTTTGGGTGATTCTTGAAAGGTTTTTATGAGATTGTTCCTTGTGCGTCTTAGGACGGTGCAAAGGATTGCATGTGTGCTAATATTCGTGCTTTGAATTGGCTACCTTGTTTGCATGTTGATTGAATCGTCTTGCATGCCATGGATGCATTGTTAATGCATGAGTTGCACTTGGCCTTGTGTGCCTGATTTGTGATTGTGGCATGACAGAGACAAGGCGAGACCCTAATGCGTATATGACACGGGGTGGTGCGATGGTTACCCTGAGGCGCGGGGTTGGAGTTGTGTAGTACCCTAATGCGTATAAGACATGGGATTGAGATGGACACGGTCCTGATGAGTTGAAACGCGGAACGGAGATGTGACGTGTCGACACTGGCCTGGAGTATCATTGAAACCTAATGCGTTTACGCGGGTTGTCAATGATGGTCTGATGCGTTTACGCGGACTGCGCCTGATGCGTTCTAAACATGGGCATGAGATTGAGGCAGGTGTAAAGGGTGAAAGTGATGATGTGGCATGGTGATTCGTGCATGATCATCTGGATGTGTTATGATGTTGTGACTGCATGCCTGACATTGTGCATTGTATTGATACTTGAATTGCCTCTTATGTCTGTTTGTGTGAAATGTTGATTTTTATGACTGCCTAAGTGGACGGTCGGCCTAACCTAGGTTTAGGACCCACCTTACTGAGATGTGAATCTCACCCCATTGGGGACCCTTGTTTTTACAGATCCTAGGTCTTGACGATGGGCCTATACGTTTTGGAGACACCAAGGAGATGTCCACCTATTTTGATGAGTTCCCTGATGGCCCGGGAACTATTTATGTAAGGAAGTGTACTGTGATTTGGGTAGACGGGGGTAGTACTAGTTGGAAACCTTACAGGTATGAGGCTTGGTTCAGGAAGGTCGGGGATGTGTCTATTAGGCCGCTGAAGCCCAATGAGATGCCCTAGGGAGTTGTCCCTAGTTGATGCTACCCCACTCGAGATTTAGACCAGGCTGAGGGTTCTGTTACCGGTTCAAGAAATGGACCGAAGAGGACTCCGACCGTAGAGGATACGGAGGAAGAGGTCATAGTGGTCGAGGCGACTGAGGAAGATCTCATGGAGCCATCTGCTGAGGAGACCATGGAGGATACCATAGAGGTTCGCTCTGAGACATTTTCGAAGTATGAGCCCACGGAGGACGCAGAGGAGACCGAGGGCTCCAGCAGCTCGTCTTAGGAGCTCCCAGCTTGCCAGTCTGTCTTTGATGGCAACCCTGACCCCGTTTAAGAGTTTGATTTGGACGAGTTCGAAAGAACTGTTGACTCCCCTTTCGTCATAAGGCGTGGAATTAGACCAAGGGGAATCTCCACAATAATATGACGGAATCAATGTCGATTGTAGTTAGGGTGAATGTGCTCAGGTAGAGAGATCCTTCTTCAGCGGATCTGTCAAAGCCTTGCCGGAAGATCAGACAAGTATCGAATGCAGCCCGGACAGCTCCTTAATCCGCACTACAGCCAATCAAAATATGATGGATCCCTTTTGTATACTTACCCCGTCCCCCATGTTAGCGGATTTAGTAGCCCTGTATCTGTATGAACAGTTGGACATCATGTATGACAGTATTTGCGCTATCCAGGTCTCACTTTTTATTTTGTACTGAGGAGTTATTTCATTATTGCTTCCGCGTGCTTGTATAAATATCATGTCTCTCGACTTGACATTGAGGATCTTGGGACCACGAGAGATATTTAATTTGTTTGCAAGGAGTCGCGTGCTCGTGCCCGGGACACGAGGCGTGACATCCCCGTTTGCTTGGTATCTGAGCAAGGTTAGCTCGATCTAAAGTTGGTTGAGGATTAGAGAAATAAGGATGATTAAGTTGGGACTTGGACGGTTAGCGAGACCTTAGGAGACTGGTTAGGATAAGACATGGGGTGCATGGCATGTGACTTGACACTTATGAATGGTATTCGGCCTTGGCATGGTTGTGGTGTTGCATGAGGATTAAGTTCCCTGCTTGGTGTTGAAAGTCATTTCTGGACTTTGGCCTATGAATGAATGAGTATGGTTGGTTTTAGTGAACCGTTGGAGTGAACGGAACTGAGGAATGGCCATGGACTACTTGTTGAAATATCTCTAGAACTTATAGTACGGAGTACTGTTGTGTTATGATTGCTTCTGTTAAGAAGCAGTTAGTAGCTCTGGGTGTGGATGAATGAATGAGTACTAACTACTTGCTGAACTTGTGGTGGACCAGGTTTAGTAGAATGAGATAAAGATGAGCAACCCATCTAGGAGATCTAGAAGACCCAGAGGCAGAGCCTCTAGCTCGAGGCCGCCTGTAGCGGAGGATCCAAAGATGGATGGCGTGTTGAGGGCACTAGAGAGAATTGGTGACCTTATTGACAGGCAGACCTAGGATCGGGATGCTGTCATAACCCAGGCGGTAGGAGCCGCCATAGCAGCCGTCAATGCCAATAACAGCAACAACGGTGGCAATGGAAACCAGGATGAACAAGGCCAAGGCAATGAGGCAGTGAATGCCTAGGAGGAAATTGTCATGGCTAGACAAATTGGTCAGCTAGTGGAACAATTCATAAAGCTAAAGCCGACTCAGTTCAACGGGACTGGAGATCTCGAGCCAACACCCAAGTGGATTGAGAAGCTGGAGAAAGTTTTTGGAGTACGGAGGTACACAGATGAGGAGAAAGTGTTGTTGGCAGTATACCAGCTGGAGGGTACTGCAAACGATTGGTAGGCTGCCACCAAAAATAGAATTTTCCCAAAAAGAATAGCCATGACCTAGGATGCCTTCAAGACGGCGTTCAACGACAAGTATTTCTCAGAGACGGCCAGAGAAAGGAAGTAGGTAAAATTTCTACAGCTACGTCAGAATCAGCTGACGGTGGATCAGTACGAGGCCGAGTTCTCTAGACTGTCAAGATACGTACCTCGATCTGTAGAAGATCCCCAGGAGAAAAAAAACGGAGATTTAGGAACGGTTTGATGCCTGAGCTCCGTAGTCAGATGATTGCTCTAAATCTGAGGACTTATAAGGAGATCTATGAGAGGGGCCAGATGATTGAAAGGGACTTGAAATAGAGGAATATCGCAACTGGATCGCGGTTTACCCCGTTCAGAGACAATCGCCAAATAAGCAAGAGACCGCTGGTGGACAATAGGCGTTTTGTGTCTCTAGTAAGGAAAAATATCATGAAGCAGCCAAATCCCACAAACTGGAGTTACCGCCTTTGTGGCAGAAGGCATGGAAATGAGCCATGCCTAGTAAGGACTGGAGCTTGCTTTAAGTGTGGTCAGATGGCCACCAGATGAGGACGTGCCCGAATCAAGCTCTGACTAGTCGACCTCAAGGATAGAGACAGCAGGCGGGACCATCGACTGCCACTCCTCAGATCGAGTAGAATCAACCACCAGCTTCGGAAAGAGTATATGCGGCAGCCCGTAGAGAGGCTGAGGAAGTACCAGGCGTGGTCACATGTACGGTTTATTTGTGTGACCAAGCTACATATGCATTGTTTGACCCTAGTGCCACACATTCATTTGTGTCTACTCAGTTTACTGAATTGATGGGTATGAAGTTAAAACCGTTGAATATAATTATGCATGTTGCCACTCCGTTAAAGGATGATATACTGGTTTCCTTGGGTTGTGCTGGTTGTGAAATTGTGATTGGAGGGAGTAAGGAGAGTATTGATCTAGCTGTATTGCCCATGTATGATTTTGACGTGATCATAGGGATGGATTGGCTGGATAAGCAGAGGGCAATGGTAGATTGTGGTAGTAAGACAATTCGCTTTTACCCTGAAGGCCACCCTAGCTTTGAATTGGTAGGAAGTCGAGAAAGAATCTCGATTCCCTTAGTCTCATCTTTTGAAGTGACAAAGTTGATGTCTGAAAGGTGTGAGGCATACTTAGTGGCAGTAATGGACACAACTACCGATGAGCCAAAACTAGAGAGTATCCCGGTAGTGCGTGAATTTCCTGACGTATTTCCCCAAGAGTTGCCAGGATTTTCATCGGAGCGAGAGATAGAATTTGTGATCAAATTAGCTCCTAGAACGGAACCGATCTCGAAGGCACCTTATAGGATGTCCCTGTCAGTATTGAAAGAGTTAAAGGTACAGATGTAGGAACTGTTGGATAAGAGATTTATCCGACCGAGTGCTTTGTAAGGAAGAAGGATGGGTCTTTGAGTTTATGCATCGACTATCGGCAATTGAACCAGGTAACAGTGAAGAACAAGTACCCACTGCCAAGAATCGATGACCTATTTGATCAGTTGCAAGAAGCAGCAGTATTCTCAAATATTGACCTGAGGACCGGATATCACCAGTTGAGGATTAAGAAGGAAGACATACCTAAAACTGCTTTTAGGACTAGGTATGGTCATTGTGAGTTCACAATGATGCATTTTGAATTAACCAATGCTCCAGCCGCATTCATGAATTTAATGCATCAAGTATTTAAGGAATTCCTAGATAGATTCGTCATAATCTTTATTAACGATATCTTGATTTACTCGAAGAGTGACGCAGAACATGAGGAGCACCTGAGGATTGTCCTGCAGACCTTGAGGGAGCACTCGTTGTATGCTAAGTTGAGTAAATGCGAGTTCTAGCTGAACAAAGTAGCGTTTCTTGGTCATGTAATATTTGGAGAAGGGATTGCAATGGATCTTGCAAAGATCGAAGCAGTAACCAATTGACCTAGGCCTACTACGGTCACTGAAGTCAGAAGTTTCTTGAGATTGACAGGGTATTATAAACGATTTGTGGGGAAGTTTTCATCCATAGCCATCTCATTGACGAGGCTGATAAAGAAGGAAACAAGATTTGAATGGACAAACAAGTGTGAAAGGAGTTTCTAAGAACTTAAACATCGATTGACGACCGCACCGGTGTTGACAATTCCATCAGGACCAGGAGGTTATGAGATTTACAGTGATGCCTCGCGGAAAGAACTAGGCTGTGTATTAATGCAGCATGGAAGAGTAGTGGCCTACGCATCCCGACAGTTGAGACCACATGAGATGAACTAGCCAACGCATGATCTGGAATTAGCAGCGATCATATTTGCCCTGAAGATCTGAAGACATTATCTCTGTGGTGAGAAGTTTCAGATTTATACCGACCACCAGAGCTTAAAGTATCAGTTCTCCCAGAAAGAGCTGAATATGAGACAGCGTCGGTAGATAGAGCTGCTCAAGGACTATGATTATGATATACTGTATCACCCTGGGAAGGCAAACAGAGTAGCAGATGCGCTTAGTCGGAAGTCAAGCATCGCGAGTCTGCTAGTAAAGGGATGGTCGATGATCGAGAATCTGAGAGATTCCAAATTCAGACTAGATCTCTGTCAGTTGTCCAGTTTGATAGCGACATTGAGGGTAGAACCTGAGGTCCAGGAAGGAATAAAGGCCTTACAATCTACGGATCCAGAGATTCAGAAGATCTTGGAGATGGAAGCGACAAAGAGAAAACCAGAATTTCAGGTGTTAGAAGACGGAATTTTGAAGTTCCGAGGACAACTGTTCGTGCCAAAAGATAAAAGGCTCCGGGAAAGGATTTTGTCATAGGCTCATAGGAGCAATTATAGTATCTACCCTGAAAGTGCGAAAATGTCTCAGAACTTGCGACAGCACTAATGGTGAAACGGAATGAAGGTGGATGTGGCGAAATATGTGGCTAAGTGTTTGACATGCCAGTAAGTGAAAGTGCAGCACTGTAAGCCTGGAGGACTATTATAGCCGCTGGAGATTCCGAAATGGAAGTAGGAGCATATAACTATGGATTCTGTGATGGAACTCCCGAGGAGCCAGAGAGGTCATGACTCTATATGGGTAGTCGTGGACAGATTGACCAAGTTCGCCTACTTCATTCCTGTGCGAAAGGATTTCGCAATGAATAGGTATGCCGAGTTGTACATGAGATAAGTAGTGAGGTTACATGGAGTGCCTGTGACGATTACATCTGATAGAGATCCCAAATTCACAGCAAACTTTTGAAAAAACCTGCAAGAAGCCATGGGAACGCGACTGCAGTTTAGTACGGCATACCATCCACAGACGGACGGACAATCGAAAAGGACGATTCAGACGCTTAAGGATATGTTGTGAGCATGCACCATTGATTTCAAAGGTGGATGGGAAGATCAGCCACACTTGGTAGAGTTTGCATATAATAATAGCTACCAGTAGAGCATCCAGATGGTACCATTCAAAGCACTCTATAGAAGAGCCTGCAGTGGCCCGATTTGTTGGGATGAGGTTGGAAAAAGAAGTATCACAGGCCCAGAGTTGGTAGAGCAATCAGTCGAAGTAGTGAAAATAATTCGGGATAGAGTAAGGACGGCACAGAGTCGTTAGAAGAGTTATGCAGATAAGCGGCGTAAGCCTTTGGAGTTTCAAGTGAGCGATCATGTCTTCCTCAAGGTGTCGCCAATGAAGGGATTGTCGCGATTTGGCAAAAAAGGAAAACTGAGCCCAAGGTAGTAGGTCCATTTGAGATATTGGAGCGAATTGGAACCTTGGCCTACAAGCTTGCCGTGCCGCCTAACATATCCCAGGTGCATAATATCTTCCATGTGTCAATGCTACGAAAATATGAACCAAACCCGATACATGTGCTGGATTATGAGGTCATAGAAGTGGACGGCCAAGTATCCTACGTGAAGAAGCCGATCAAGATCGAAGACCGGAAGGAGTAAACTCTAAGGAATGAGACGATTCCATTGATCAAAGTTGAATGGGAGCACCATGGAACCGAAGGCACCACGTGGGAAAATGAAGAGACCATGAGGCGACAACACCCCCATTTGTTTGAGTAATTAAGTTTGATGTAAATTTCGGGGACGAAATTTTTGTAAGGAAGAAAGAGTTGTGACATTCTGATTTCCCAGTCATTTTTAGACTCATTAATGAGAAGTATATCTAGCGATGTGTTTCAGTAATATCTCGCCCGAATCTGATCAATTCGAGTAGACTGACCAAAAGGAAAAGGCTAACGCAAGACGAGGTACGTGGACCTTGGGAATTTGAATAGGAAATGACGTTTTGACCATAAGGATTGTCAAGGGGACATTTAGAACCACAAAAGGCCAATCCAAGTACTATTAAGGAATGCCTTGCTAGCGTTATACGATTGGAGCGCGGGTGATGCCGCTTAACCAATGTACAATTGTAAAATTTTCCTAAATCGGACAGTGACGATCAAGACCATAGGAACTAGTGATAGACCCTCACAATTACATGACAACCAAAGTCGCCATGAATTTACAAGCCCTAAATGTGATATGAATCACAGGGTCGATACGCGTAAAGTCTGCAAAAGTCGCCCGTCGATTCGGGATAGGCTGGAACCACGTCTGATAGAGAAAATAATAAAAAACGAATCTTGAAAATTGAAAATAGAGAATTAAGAATTCCAACGTCATGTTTGGATTGGTCGTCGCCATGTCAAAGAATATTGGATTGAGAAAAATGACGTCCCGGACGTCAGAGGTAAAATTACCATTTTGCCCCTCAAAGCTCTAACCTTGCTTATGCAATTGAAGGAGGGCATTTTGGTCTTTCAACCACCCCAAGAGCCACCCAAAATTGGGAGAGATTGTGGCCATTGAATCACCTTGATTGGCACGTAGGACACATATCAATGGATTAGTTAAAGAGTGGTCATGTCCACTTTTTGCCAACTACCATTCAACCTTTGACTTTGAAAGTTGAATATAGCTTCTCACTCTCTCTCTTGGCCGGCCATTCACCTTATTTCACCGTGAGCCTTCTTCTTCCTCTTCTTCCTCTCTTTGTCGTGAACTGTTCCAACCGACCAAACCTGAATCGCCCGTTCGCCCTCTCTGACGACCACTTCCGGCGACCTTTGGCCGGCGAGTCGACCACCCACGCTTAGCTTAACCTCTTGCTGACGTCCTCAAAGTGGAAGCGCGTCGATTAAACCACCGAAGAGCTCCGGCCAACCATTCTCCCGGAAGCCGACGGAAACCGGCATAATTTGAGGTAGGCAACATTTCTGACCTCTTAGGACCTCGAAACGTTGGAGTCTTACGACCAAATTTTTTGGAGGTCTAGGGGACTCGTATAATGATTTGTGGTAAAAATTTAGGATTTATTTAATGAAGTTTTGACCCCAAATAGGTCTTGTGATTCTTGGACAGAAACTGCCGGTTTGCAGTCTTGAAGGAACTGACCACTTTCGAAGAAATTCCGACGACGACACGGCCTCAAATCTTCGGTGTGCCTCTTAGACCCTTAGATAGACATGTTAGCAAGTAGGTTAGTAATTAAATGGTGGAATTGGAGTAGGTTAAGGGCTGGATATGCTCGGTTTACACATAACCAAACATAGCCCAGCTCGATTCTGTGCAAACCGGTTCTGTGGAGGTTATTGGCTGTTGGTTTTGAGTCTCAAATTCATTAATGGGACATGCTAGGATGTTGAGGGATGTGTTAATGAGGTTGAAGACTCATGGATTGATGAATTGGACAAAAGAAATTGATAATTGGTTGGATTTTCCTAGATTGCATGGTGGGTTTGTTCTTGAATCATTGGACCGAATTGTTGAGGGCTTAAGGAGAGGATTTTTTATGGCATCAAGTTTAAGGTAAGGGAACCCTAAACCTAAGATAGGAAGATTGAACTCGATTGGGCGAGTCGAGTAAATTTTGGGTGATTCTTGAAAGGTTTTTATGAGATTGTTCCTTGTGCGTCTTAGGACGGTACAGAGGATTACATGTGTGCTAATATTTGTGCTTTGAATTGGCTAACTTGTTTGCACGTTGATTAAATCGTCTTGCATACCATGGAGTCATTGTTTATGTATGAGTTGCACTTGACCTTGTGTGCCTGATTTGTGATTGTGGCATGACGAAGACGAGGCGAAACCCTAATGCCTATGAGACGCGGGACGGTGTGATGGTTACCCTGAAGCGCTGAGGCGCGGGGTTGGAGTTGTATGGCACCCTGATGAGTATAAGATGCGGGGTTGAGATGGTCACGGTCCTGATGCGTTGAAACGCGGGACGGAGATGTGACGTGTTGACACTAGCCTGGAGTATCATTGAAACCTGATGCGTTTACGCAGGTTGTCAATGACGGTTTGATGTGTTTACACTGACTGCGCCTGATGCGTTCTAAACGCAGGCATGAGATTGATGCAGGTGTGAAGGGTGGAAGTAATGATGTGGCATGGTGATTCGTGCATGATCATCTAGATGTGTTATGATGCTGTGACTGCATGCCTGATATTGTGCGTTGTATTGATACTTGAATTGCCTCTTATGTTTGTGTGTGTGAAATGTTGATTTTTATGACTGTCTAAGTGGACGGTCGGCCTAACCTCAATTTATGACCCACCTTACTGAGATGTGAATCTCACCCCATTGGGGACCCTTGTTTTTACAGATCCTAAGTCTTGAAGATGTGGCATATATATTTTGGAGACCCCAAGGAGATGTCCACCTATTTTGATGAGTTTCCTTATGGCCAGGGAACTATTTATGTAAGGAAGTGTGTTGTCATTTGAGTAGACGATGGTAGTACTAGTTGGAAGCCTCACAGGTATGAGGCCTGGGTCAAGAAGATCGGGGATGTGTCTACTGGGCCACTGAAACCCAATGAGATGCCTCAGGAAGTTGTCCCTGGTTATGTCACCCCACCCGAGACTTAGACCAGGCTAAAGGGCCTGTTGCCAGTTCAAAGAATGGACCGGAGAGGACTCCGACCATGGAGGACACGGAGGAAGAGGTCATAGTGGTCGAGGCGACTGAGGAGTATCTCGTGGAGCCATCTGCTGAGGAGACCATGGAGTATACCATAGAGGTTCGCTCTGAGACCTTTTCGGAGTACGAGCCCACGGAGGACGCAGAGGAGACCGAGGGCTCCAGCAGCTTGTCTTAGGAGCTCCCTACTTGCCAGTCGGTTTTTGATGGCAATCCTGACCCCGTTTAAGAGTTGGTTGTTGATGATGAATCCCTTTTGTGTACTTACCCCGTCCCCATGTTAGCGGATTTAGTAGCCATGTATTTGTTTGAACAGTTGGACATCATGTATGACAGTATTTACGCTATTTAGATCCCACTTCTTATTTTGTATGGAGGAGTTATTTCATTATTGCTTCTGTGTGCTTGTATAAATATCATGTCTCTCGACTTGACTTTGAGGATCTTAAAACCACGAGAGATATTTAGTTTTCTTGCAGGGAGTCGCGTGCTCGTGCCCAGGACGCGGGGCATGACAAGAAGACACAGAGTCATCCATGACCACAAATACTCTTAATTCTTCTTATATGGATTTTATATGGTAGTATGACAATCGGATAACATCTCAAATAGTAGAGACACCTTATATATTATCCTTCATGTCAGTCACCATTCTCTCACTTTATGTGTCACGAAACCGGATGTGTCACGAGAGAACATCCTTACAGGTCTAACGAACCAATATATGTCTTACTTTTATAGTTAACTATACTTTATGTGTAATAAGACATATGCTTTTGGTTAAAATAAATGCCCTAGCCATCACCCAAGATTTGCACAATGCCTTAAGATTTTCAACTTATACATGTATTCAACTCCCTTAAATCATTATAGCTTTATTGCATGCAATGAAGTTGATACATATCTATATGTTACCAAATGTAACAAACACAGATGTAAAATTTATTAGAGCAAATACCGAATGCAGCTCCCACTGAACAACAGCATCTCATGATGCTTACTCAGCCCATCAATCAACAGGTCATACTAGCATCCCACAATGCTTTTATATTTGCGGCATGTCATCTTAATGTGCATGGGCAGAGACCTTAAGTTAGTGAGTCTGCAATCTTATCATCTGTGTAATAAGTTATACTGTAGTGTCACTATTATATCTGTTACCTTTATGGTCAAAAACTTGACCAGCAGATGTTTAGACCCCTGAGACTTATGCTGCTGTTAATAAACAATACAGTAGAGTTATATTCATAATATAACTGTATGAGTCTATCCATAAAATTAAATTCGGTCAACTCTTTAATGAGATTCCATACCCAAATAACTGAATGGCAACTGAAAAGTATACTACAAACTCCGCTTTCTTTATCGAGGATTACATAGACTTATATTTACACTTTTCTGTAATATTGCATTTTTCTTCAGACATATAAATGTCTACAGTTGTCAACTTCACTTCATCCTGACAGCTAACAAAGCTTGAATTCGAATGCCCTATAGCAGCATGTCCTGAATATGTTTGTAAATTAGCATATAGTTTTTTGTTCTCTTTAAATACCTCAAAAATGATGTTTTTAAGTGCATTCCGATATGGTACATTCTTTATTTGGGCTTTGTTCATAACTTTATGAAGACACTATGACAGATTCAGTCTATTGCCCTTAATGACAGGAGCAACTCCTGACTTGCAAAACTTTATACAAAATACAATCAACGTGTGTCCTCTAGAAATAACCCAACATGTGGCGAGAACGATCCATATGGATCTCAATGCCTATGACAAAATATTCATTATCAAGATCAATCATGTCAAAACGCTTTGATAATATCTACTTCACCTTATGCAGTAATTCAAGAAAACTATTTTCAAGCAAGATATCGTCTATATAAGACACAGAAAATAAATTCTTCTCACTAATCTTGTAGTATATATACCAATTTACTTTGTTCTTGACAGAACATAATATAACAATAATACTATGAAACTTCAAGCCATAATTGTCTAAAAGCTTACTTGATCCCATAAAATAGAATTTTCAGTCTAGAATACCCATGATCATGATTAAATTTTATTTCATGGCATTTATATGGGATTCCTCTTTCTTTACGCACAAGTTTATCCGAATCATCTGCTGCAAAACTTTAGGGTTACATAAAAAAGATTTTCAAATTAAGATATCCAATCAAAGAGAAGTTTCAATGTATGTATGGTAAAGCTCCTTATTATAATGAGTTATTAATACTTTAATCACTTTAAAAAAAACTTTATGAGAGACTGAAAAGAAAATTATTTTAAATTTACTCATTCTTTACGAGTGAAAAATTTGGCTGCCAGTCTATCTTTAAACTTCTTAAATAAATCACTGATTAAAAAGTAATCAGATATAATAACTTAAAAACTTTTATTTTGGAATCCTTGTAAGTTTTATACACCCAATTGCAACAATGGACTTGTGACCTTGAGGCATGCTAATAAGCTTTCAAACACTGTATGTTTCATAGTCTGCATCTCATCTACTATGCACCAACCATAGTTCTAATTACGAACAAGAAATAGCAACTGTCTAAATTACTAGATCAATTACATAGTCGATTTTGCAGTCATGTCCTTTTGGATAGATTATTTAGTGTAATAGTACAACTAATCATCTCTGCCTAATAGATCTATTAGGAGGAGCTGCTTTAACTTTTATTCTGCACTTGTGGGATCTGATAAATTTCATCAGAAATTATCTTAATAACAAGAGTCTGAACACAACAGAATCAAACCGTAACTTAGAATGCTCCATGATCATTTGTATAGACAGAAAAAACGACACAGTGGTCCCTACCACACCAGTACCTTTAATAGTCTGTGAGCAACTACTCTTATTCGTCTATATCAAACTCCGGCAATTTAGCTATCTATAATTCCACCATTATTGTTCCTCTTTTGGGATGATAAATCAATACCCCTTTAGATGAACTGAGCAAGGTACGAAATAAAATTGAGTGGTTCTGGAATCCAACTTATCCAATATTAAATTATGTAACTTTATTTCTACGTGAGCACCTCAAACCTTAATATGGTTCAAACTACATTAATGTCCAATTATATCTCAAAAGAAGTCAATGGAATAGTTTTGGTAGAAATATAATAAGTTATTTTCAAAGTTTTACCCCATAAAAGTCATATAAATTGATTTTACAAATCATGCCCTTTATCATATCCATATGGTGTGATTTTGCCTTTCAGCCACGCCTTTCTGTTCAGGATTACCGGACATAAAGCCACAATCTCAGAATACTCTTAAGTATTTAGTAAATGGCTCTTTAAGCTATCCAGCATTGCCATGTCAATCATGAAACTCACCACCTCAATTAAATCTGACAATTTTTTAAAATTTTTCTTTTACTGTAGGCAGAAATAAGTTGAATTTGTTACGAAAAATAAAATTTTATTTAATCAAGTACAAAAATTATAGAGAAAAATCATCATTTAAATGTGATGAAATAAAAACTTTACACAATATTGCTATATAGGATCCACTTATACCAGTATAAATGACCTTCAATAGGTCATAATTATCGACTACAGTTTCATCATTTATCTTAGTTATCTTACATCTACTTCAATCTACGCATGTGTCTAGGTCACTTTTAAGAGTGAGCAAAATGTTTTTCTTTATTAGTCTTTCAACTTTTTCTTTACTGATGTGACCAAGAAATTTATTCCATAATGTACATGATTGTTTCTTAGACAAAGATCTTTTGCAAATAACTTTTCAGCTGTATAAGCGACGTATAATTCATTGGGAGATAAACATAATCTGTACAACCATTGGACATAGAGTAGTTCCCAAATTTATTTTAATTAAAAGAAATACTAATTATTTTATTTAAAATCTCAAAACAGTAACTACACATGTCCAAACTTGATACGGAAAATAAATTATTTCTTTAAGGAGAGTACGTAAAATATGTTTCTTAATGCCAATTAAAACCAGAATCCGGAATGACATTCCAATCAATTCAAAGTCAACTTTATAGTTGTTTCTATAATGAGCTTGATTCATCCTGATTTAGTGTTTTTCAATTTATGAATTCCTATATAGTAACGCAACATAATATGTTGCACCGCTATCTAACAATCACAAATCAAATGAGTCTTTAGATAGAATAAATTCACAAATCAACCCCCAAGAATCATTATTTTATGCTCATGTTTTGATAACCAAGTTTTTGTATCAACTTTAGTCTTTCTTTATGTAACCGTTCTTATAAAAGAAGTAGCGATCACCATCCTTCTTAAAGAATGATTTTCATGGATCCAAATCGTTAGAATGACTATGTTTACTATAACAGTTTATGAGTATGATTTTATAACTGCTTAGTATGCAATTCCACCAATTTTAAAACGTAATTTTTAATTTTGATAGAACCATCACACCTGATGTTGATGAGTCATTGCAAACGTATACCACTCTCAGTAATGGACGAAATTTAATTTCAAGCCTCAAAGGCTTCCTTTATTTACTTAGCAGTGTAGTTAACCAGTAAAAATACTTTTCAAATGTTCTTTAATGGATCGCTTTATATTAAAGAAGCAAATCCGATCGCTCTTTACCCAATAAGCACATAATGCTTTTGAAAGTTCTCAATAATAAAAGTGAGAACTACGAGGTCTTTCTTGACAAGAGCATACAAATATTTGTCAGTCATGTGCAAACAGAAAAATCGTCATTGAGTTCTCAAAACTTGAACCGAGATAAATCTCAATTTTTAGCTTTAGCAAAGTTGTCATTCATAGAAACGGTGACTGAAAAACAACTAATGTTTTCAATTAGCATAATGTGAAATTTCATCTTGAGAGATACATACATCATCATATAATCACCTTTAGGCAGAAAACATGACATGTAGTTATATACTCCATACATTACAGCGGCCATGAGAATCTATTTCAATCTTCGTTAATCATCACCTTTAGATGTATGACAACACTTAGACTAATCAGTTCTCAATCATATGCTGTACATGTAACCCTTCATACACCAATACGCAATTACCTCCTTTGGGAGTATAAATACGCATTAAAACAGGAGGCATCCCAATATTATGTAAACTATTTTTTATTAAACTCAACTAAGTATGCCACTTTGGCGGTCACGACCCATTTGAATATACCTGAAATTGAGATATTACTTTTTATTTCACATTTACGTATTCATATAATTTCAGAAAAGGATAATTTTTCTCAAAATTATATGTCGTGCTAATTACCATGGATACATCTAATAATACAAGTCAAATCATAAACATAGAATTTATAATTATGCTCTACATATCTATATGTGGTACTTATGAGTGAACTAGTACCTGTATTTCAAGAAAACTACAAAGAAATACCTTGTAGAGCATGAGCATACGAGCACATCGATTCCTAAAATTCGTCGATCCGAGCTGTCACGTGTCCTCATGCGCGCCTTATTCTCTTTGCATGTATTTCCCACGCTCTGACACATGCATCGCACGTGTTCGGTCTCAACCGGTACTGAAAATCGGTCTGACTGGTTTGTCCAATCCAACAGCTACCCCCTTAGTCAACCAACGACTTAGGTCATGCGATCCGGCTAGAACGGTCAACGACCGTTTCGACCGGATAGCCCAAGTCAATAGTTAACTAGTCGAGTCAAATCGGGTTCACAAATAGAATCGAGTCACCAAGTCGATCGAGTCACCCGGGCTTGGATGACGTCACGTGACGTCAACCTGCACATGCCGAGCACCCGCAGGCCTAAGTCTAGCATGAGTGGGGATGACTTGTTGCTCCATACAATCCGAACATGTATATATATATTGCAGGAGTCATGATCGAGAAAAGCTTGGATTAGCAATAGTATGTACGTGCTCTAAATTCCTTTTGACAAAAACGTAAAGCTCATCGTCAGTGTATCTCTTATCCATAATCCCTCCCCACGATAATTAAATAATTATTCAATGCAAATTCAAATCAGGCTATAACATAAACGTTATCTTTCACAAACCATATCCATACAAATCGGATCCAACGAGCGACACCTCCTGCATGATCTCAATTTGCATCGTTTTTTCGTGAAATATCAATTTATTTATTTTTACGTGGATCACATCCATCCATGATAGTCCTTTCCACCAAGGAAAGCTGCTTCTCAGGGTCAATTAGTTCAACATCATCCGATTTTCGCATAAATTTCATGTATTCCAGTAAAGGCGGATTGAAACCCAAAATCAATTCGCAGAATGACTCAAAACCCAGAAACTCTAGCTGTCTGTGTTGTTTCCGGAGGTAATAGTTGTACAGTATGACAGTGTGGTGATCTTTATACGGTATAAGTGTTCAAATTTCACTTTCATAGAAAATAAAATTTCAAAAAAATACCGAAAACGTAATTCGAGATCTAATGCCCGTAAGCTTTGATACCAGTTAAAGAATAAGCGCAAATCCATTGTTCTTGATGCGAAATTTCGACGATACGATGCACAAAATATTCTCTTATATTTATAGATAATGAAACATATCTTTCATTAAAGATTAGATTTATCTCAACCCACACTATCCAGCCCCATATCCGACTAGAATTAAGAAACTGTATATATATTTCTTTATTAGATCAATTAATATTTACAATAATAATTAATAAAGTCAATTGAATATATTAAAAATATATTTTAACAATTGACTTTTCCAACTGCCAGCGGATTGGCCGATCCGCCAATCTTGGAAAGTCAATTTATGTGATTTAAAAAAAAAGTATTATTATCGGGAAAGAAGAAATCAAAGATTTTTAAGAGTTACTGAACCCCCAAAAAAAAAAGAATTTTAAGAGTCAAAACCCTGTTGCGTTTGGGGGGAGGTGGGAGAAGAGAGATAGAGATATGTTTGACTTTGACTTGATGGTTGTGGTGGGGAGCGACTTGGGAGCTAAATCCAAGGTTCCCTCTTCCGTTAATGGGCAAGCATGACACGCTCGCACGTGCCCGAGAGTTTTGCCATTTTCCGAGGTTTTTTCTAAACTTGGCGATTCTATCCTTTCGTCCAAGTCAAACAAACAAAAAAGAAAAACAGAAGAAGAAGAAACCTTTTCGGAAATATTAAATTCGTGTTAGTATTCATATGTTGCCTGTCCTTGCACGATTCTACGTCAGACTCACTAGATCTTTAATTTTTGTGGATCCAAATCCAAAAATGAAATTGCCCTGCACGCACACGTAGATATATGTCGAAATATTGGATGAAAGCTTAGGGCTCGGCTCATCCAAAATAGTGCAACCTCGAACTTTGCTTCCACCATTTCCAAACCCACCTAACCATCTCGCCATTTTATTTTCGTTGTAATTCAATGTTTTTTCTTAAATCAAGTGAGAAATTGTGTTGTCTAGATCTTAATTTAGAAAGTATGATCTACTTATTTGAATTGATCTGACATGAAACAGAAAATCAAACATTGATGGGACATCTTGATATATGACACGACAAGTACACTACATGCATGTTAACGACAAATTGAAATTGGCTGTCAAATTGTTATATGCTTAACAAAACAATCTTAAGTTTGACCCGTTCACAATATCCCATTGAAAATCGAGTTAGTCCATATTGAACTAAATGTCCAAGCAAAATAATGAAATCAACTTTCCTGATTGTGTTGGTGTCGTGGCTTGAAATATTTAGATTCCAACACGGCCGGCAGGCGAATGTGCGCTAAGTGGCAAAATAAGAATATATTAGTAAGGCTTTGTTTGATTTACAAATAATGAATGATCTGAAAAAAAAATCCTAAAAAAATCATTTGTATTGATGTTTGAAATAATTAATTAATAAAAAAATTCGTTACCCGCAATAATTAATATTTAAATATTATCGCAAACGATGAAAATATTAATCTTCGTAAAACAAACGTATTCTAAGCTAAAAGTTTATTGGTCAACAACAAATCATTCAGCTTAAAGGCTTATTTATTCTCTCCGATAAATAAAAATTGACAAGCAACAACATTAAGCTAAAAGTTTATTGGTCCAAAGTGCACCAAGTGGCAAAACGGTACAGCATGTCATTTCCCCTGGCAAACACATCGGCCAAGTGAAGTGATTTGTGGAGAGTATTGAAGCCAATCTTCTCTCAATTTTTCCCAAACATTACTTTCATTTCGTAAAACCCTTTTAGTCTAAGGTGTTTGCATTGAAATGCATTTCGCCAAAACTGAATCAAACAAGGACTTTAGCTTTAACCGTATATTTTAAGTATCATAAAGGAGAGGTAAAAGGATCTCCGGCAAAATTTAAAAAATCGTTATAGTTTTTTGCAGTATGGTAAGAAAACTTTTCTGTGGTGTTTACATATACTCCAAAAAGGTGGGAAGCCTCCTATTTTGCAAGGGTCTGTCTTCTCCTTCAAAATCTCCTGAGTAACTTATTTACCGTCATTAAATTTGAAAATACACAGGCTTGAACAACTTCGATAAAATAATCAAATTCTGACCCAAAAAAAATCAAATGATCATTCAACCTAAGAAACCCATTCTTCATACTTTTATTCACACCCAAAAATTCTTCCATAACAAGCACAATTTGGATAGGTGAGCTCCAGGCCTATGATCCTTTCAACCTCATAGAACACGTAACAAGTTGCTCGAAATTTGGGTGAATTGCTCAGATGTATACACTTAATGATGCAGAGAATTGAACTTGTTTTGCGTGCTTAATTGACACACTTATGTCACATCCTTAACAATAAAGCTAATTCCATGGAACTCCATTACAAACTTATTCTCTAACAATTAAATGAAATAAGTTTGGATTTTCGTTAGTTAACATTGCGACACAACTTATGTGTCATTCACGTATGATGAATGGACTTTAGTATGTTCTTCTAAAGATTGAATTCACTAAAAACAAAACTAAAAACCTCTTTAGTTATATTTTGTTTTACCATCCTTCCGTTTCTAATTTTCTTGTCGCTCTCATAATTTGAATATCACTAAACATAAAATGTTTAAAATATTTCGTAATGTACAGACATAGATATAAATGCACTTATGATTTGTTCTCTCATTTTCAGAAATTTAAAATTTTCTCTTGTTATCGAATTCTAAAGTGTGGTTATTATGTACCCTTACTGCCACTTTTGAGGACCACCATTGGATCAAACAAGTGGAAAGCAAATAGTAAATATCTCTACATGTTTTTAAATTTTAATTTTGTTTTTTAAAAGATTAGTACCTTGAGAAATATCTAAAAAATTAGGACGTTTATTGATTACTAATGAATTATTTTTAAAAAAGTAAAACCTACTAACAAATTACCAAAAGTTACTAGTTAATGAAAGAGAAAACTTTTTCGAAAAAAAAAGAGAGGAGAAAACTTGCAATATGAAAAGTCTACGGAATGTGATATTGCAAGTTTGCATCTAAGGTTTTTAGACACTTTGGAACTTCACTAATCACTTCAATAAATTACTTTGAAAAAGTTACGGGGTAAGAACAGTAGAAGTGACATAAATTTTGTAAGGAGATTACTTGAGTGCCACAACTTTTTTTGTGCCACAACTTTTAAATATGAACCACTTGAGTGCCATCAACGATTTGGGTCACCGGAAAATCCTACGTGGCATTAAAATAATGTAAATTCAGTCCACGTGGACTATCGGAATGGTGAATCTACAAATAATAATGAAAACGACGCCGTATGCTTTGAATGATACAATCAAGCTTCAACAATTTAGTCTTTCAATAAGATTGGGGAAATCTTCGAATTGCCCAAAAATTTTCACAAATGAAATCTGAAGAACCCTAAACCTACTCAACCAAACTCAACGAAAGAGAAATTTTCGAATTGCCCAAAATCAAATCGTCAAGTTCACTATGGGGAGCAGAAGCAGGGCAAGTGGCTCCCGGGTGTACAAGCAAAGCCAGGATGGAGCTCCATGTTTTTGCTATTGTGGGTTATGAAGTCCAACAAGAATGGCTTAGACAAGAGATAATCTTGGAAGAAGGTTTCATAGATGCGCCAATTATAGAGAAGACTTCAATTGTGGTTATTTTAGGTGTTCATTACTCTGTTTTACAAGAGAAGAAAAAGATATGCCAATTTACTACAGATCCAGGAATGAAGACTTCAATTGTGGTTATTTTATGGAGTTTTTTTATTTTATGCACCCCTCATGATGCTTATCAATTTTTTGATGACTTTAGCCATGAATATGTTTTGGATTTAAGGAAACTTTGCTCATTTTGTGGTACATATTTTGGTGGATTGCCCTGCTAATGCAACAAGCATAAACGAAATTGTCTTGATAACTCATTACATTGTTGTCAACTTTCTTGTAGGTGGGTCAACTCGAAATTCTCAAACTGAGCAATTGAGGTTATCTTGGAGCTACTTCAAGAATGAGATCAACGTCGACATGTATTGACAGATGAGTTAGATGATGGTGACTCAACAGAAGCAAAGATAAAGAGTCTGCAATATTTGCTGAACCACTGGAACGAGGAATTTTCAAGGATGAAAAATCAAAGAGATATTTATTGAGTGATTCTTATGGTGTTATTGTTGGTGGGCTTGTTCTGCCAATATAACTCTACTAAAGAGAAGGTTTTTCTGAGTTTACCGTAGTGAAAAAAATGATATTATAATGTCGCATTGAATGTGACATATGAAATGTTTTTTATGCCAGTTGTTGCCACTTGTGGAAATTTTCTATGATGCTATGCAAATGTAATGTTCATGTGCAGAAAGAGCACGAAATATCCTTTTTTGCATCTTTAGGTACTGATTTTTGCACATTGTGTGCAAGATTGAAATGACAAAAAATAACTTTACGAATGATCGTTTGAGTGCCAAGATGTAGTTAAATCAACCGCTTAGGTTACTCAACGGCTTAAGTACGCCTTAAGTGTCATAAGTTGTGTACAACGCTCACTTTAGTGCCAAAACTTTCAAATCGATCACTTTAGTGCTAAGTTTTTGTAACTTCGAGCACTTAAGTGTCAACTTCTTTTAAAAATAATCACTTTAGTGCCAACTCCGATTTAAACTGACGTGATTCGTCGAAAATCCTACACGTGTATTTTTTAATATTGTTTGAGCTGACGTGGCTCATCGGATTTAGCACTGAAATGACAATTTTTTTAAAAAAAGTTGGCACTAAAGTAATCAAAGTCACAAAAATTTAACACTAAAGTGATCGATTTGAAGGTTTTGACATTGAAGTGATCGAAGTTACAAAAACTTAGTATTAAAGTAATCGATTTGAAAGTTTTTGCACTAAAGTGAGTAATATACACAACTTATGACACTTGAGGTGTACTTAACCTATTACTCAATTTTTAAAAAGTGGCCACTTAAGTACCATATTTGTTTTTTAAAAAGTGACCATTATGTTTCTTAATTTTTTGAAAAGTGATCAATTAGGTTTCTCAATTCTGGAAAAATGATCACTTAGGTTCACTTTTTGAGATCAATCACAAATCTGTTTTTTCACCTGTTTCAGCATCAATCAGCAAATACTAGATACTAGATGCAACAAGGCCAGAAGGCAACTAATTGTACTAATAACACAAACATTTGTTACTTGCTGCATGTTCTTACATCAACAACTATGACAACAGCCATCCAAAAACACCAACACTAAAAAATGTAGCAGTTACACAACTCCTATTGCTACTGAAACACAGAAACAACCAAAATGCAGTAAATATTGTTACATATGTATATCAAGCCAAAATGCAACAATATCACAACACGTTGCTGCACAACATTTATCAAACCAAGTTGCAGTTTAACATCAAACACAACTCTAACAACTTCAAAATTCTAAAATACAAATCAACAGACAACAATCTCCTTTAGATCCTCCCATCAATCAAGTTAAACAACCTTGTCACTTCATTGTTTTCTCTTTAAAGGCTGCACTTAATTCATGATCCTAACACTCTTCCGAACTGGAACTACATTCACACACTGCATTGATGTCTCTTTTTACACTGTCTTCTCTTTTGAAGGAGTCATTAGGCTTGGATGTTCAGGCATTTTGGTGTTCTCTCCTATCAAACTCTTTGTCCTAAATGTTGGCACTGTGGCAGCAATTAGTGCAATGACATTTGCAGACTGAAATAGAAATGAGGTTGAGGCAGCAGCTTGTTTTTCAGCTGGCCTTTGTACCTTCTGCTTTGGAGGTGGCATTGACTTTTTCTTTTTTGCTTGTGCTCGAGTAACCATTGGTTGCTTCATCACCTCATGTTGGCTTGTTCTTGTTGGTGCAGTCGATTCTTGAGTTAATCCGTCTTGGGATATCAAGACCTCTAAATTTCTCCCAGGCTACAATCACATAACTTGCAGTTACTATATCAATCAAATAACATATCTTAAATGTATAACACTTTAAGAAACTAACATGCAAAATCATCACCTCGATATTCATGTCTATAAACAAGCCGTAGCCATGTTTCCTTATCCTTTTTCCGATTGTGTCGTTTGTACGTTGTGGTGTACAAGTTTGAGAAACGTCTTCAACTGGTCTCTTTCTGCCTTACAAAAAAGATAAAAAGTTTTGACCTGGAAAAAAGACAGAAAGTAATAACATTAATGCATGAAAGATTTATTGTCAAAAGAAAATACAATAAGAAACAGCTTACTAGATATTTCTTCCTCTGCTTTACACTTGTGGACTGTATTGGGTCTGGAGTTGGAATGTGAGGTTGCTTGTGTTGCCCGATGTCCCTGCATAATTGTCTTGTGTTGTCTCCAGTTGTTGTTCTTATTGGTGCTGCTTCTTAGCTCGACAACCAGCCTCACCCTTCCTTATGGCAAAATGAACATCGAATTCTTTCACCAGCCCTAATCATTATATTACCACTGCTCTCAATTTCCTCCAATCTCCTTTTCTTTTTAGGCCTACCAATTTGTTTCTTCAATGATAGAGGTTTTAGGGGTTGATGGTTTATTTTCTCCTAAAATTTACTATTCCCCAGTGGCTGCATCATGAACTGATATGTAGCAAATTACTGATTTTTCTTATAACAGTCATCAACATAATCCTCCGCATTGAGGTTCTTCAGCTGAATGGCAGACATGGCATGCGAACATGGTATTCCAGTCAATTGCCATACTCAATAAGAACATTTCTTCCTATCTAAGTGGATAACATAAGTGTCACCATTATTCTTAATCTCGAATCCATCGTCCCCAGTCCAAAACGGCTCGCAAAAGTTGTTGTCCCATATACTCTCCTCCAATTTTTTTTTTCATAATTCTAGGACCAAGCTATCCAGGTCATCTTGCACATTCATCTCTCTGCTTGTATAGTCTAGTTATGATAATCACTCTAATGTCTTCAAGCATAACAATGATTGATTTGCACCTGGCTCATAGAATCGTGCCATTGAATGCCTCACAAAGTTTGTTATCAACAATGTCGCACTTGAATTCTTCGCTAAAAAAGGTCTTACACTAATGTTTTACTTCAGTGCGAAACAAGTCATTAAAAGCTTCGGCAGACAACTTATATAGGCCTCGCTTGTGAATTCTAAAGTCTGTCATGTTGGTGTTCTTTGCAATCAACTAAAATTGCTTTTGTGGCTCATCGCCTCTGTATTTCTTCGTCCAATTTGCGTATATGAGCCGAGCATGCATTCTGTACTTAGCGTATTTCATCAATTCAGTTATAGCTGGAACAAGTCTCTACAAAATCAGCAAACATTAGGAACATACACGAATTGAGTATCATTAGAAAGACAATAGTTCAATCACAGTATTTCACCTTTTGTTAATTGCTCATAAATGTCCAACCACTTCCATCGGTTAAGTCAAGATCCGTCATTAGATTTTTTAGAAACCGGGACCAAGTGTCCTTTTTCTCCGACTTCACAACAACCCAAGCTATTGAAAACATTTGGTTGTTTCCATCTCTTCCAATTGTTGCCAATACCTCTCCTTTGCATAAACCCTTCAAGAAACAACCATCTAACCCTATCATTTTTCTGCAGCCAATTAAGACCCCCTTATGCATGCCTCAAAGCATCTGTACATCTTGTGAAACCGTGTCTCATGCTCCTCCAGTGACAGCTCCTCAACATCGACATGAATTCTACTAGGTGAATTTTGAAACATACACTCCCTGGCATAGTCCCAAATCTTTGTATACTTTTGCTTGTACATGCCCATCAATTCACTCATTACCTTGTTCTTAGCTCTTTTGCACTAGTTTTTAGACACGGTCACACCTACTTCCTCTCTAACTAGTTGCTTCAATCAAGTGCTATTTAGCTCTGGCATGGCCTTAATGGTATTGAAAATAGGGTGTTGCCTGTAGTCATGAATTTGATTCGATTTAAAGGGACACTTCTAAAAAAGCAAGCTGAATTGAAATTATGAGGTCTAATAGAGGAGGAAGATCGATTTAGAGTTTGAAGTCACATTATCGACTATATTCACATATCGGTCAGTTATGATTATTCAGTATGATCATAATTGTGAATATAATATATCACACTTAAATGAGATCGATATATATATATATATATATATAATTAATTGATTTAGGGTACTATATACTATAATCCACTTGGGATTATGTTCGTTTTTGGGCTGTCATATACTCTCAATGGATGCATGACAACGAGCTCTCAGAATATATTAGTCGTGCAAATTATTTGCCTATATGAACATTGCAGTACGAGGAGAAATAAAGAGGTTTAGCCCTTCATGGGCGGGTGGGAAATGTTGGCCAGTTACGCCTAATCAAGGGCAAGAATAATGGCAATATTTATTATTGCAGTTATTCCAACATTAGTGCTGATAATTAATTGCCTAATTAATTCTACGATGACGGTTTATGGTAACTCCTTTATACTTTTTTGAGAACGTACGTCGTTCTGTGACTTCTTGATGGTCACTCAGAAACATTCACAGAAAAAACTCTCTCTCGTTCAAGGATCTATGTAGGCATCGATGACGAATGATCGGAGAATTTGAGTACCTCCACTTTTGCAATCGGGGCTATAATCTGTGGCCATCAAGATAAGTCCATTCTATGTGATTTACCTTTACGATCAATGATTCAAGTCGATTTAGGATTTGTATTGTGTTGTATTCTGCAGCGTATTTGTACATATAGAATCGGGATCCTTTTCCTTCACTTGCAATGTTGATTGTAATGCGTACGTTCTGAGATCAATCTCCGTTAGCTATCGTGTTAGATTTTCATTTGCGGAGCTTTGGCTCACAGACGATAAATCGTGATTTTCAAACAAGTAAGAATGCCGCTTGTAAACCATGCAACTCCGATTGCTTGTGTCGCGAATTAAAATTAGGTTTCCCTATTACTAGTTAATGAATTACCAAATTAATTAATTATATTTGTAAGATTTTGATAAGACCACAATTGACTGTTCTAAAAGGTTAAGCTGTTAGAAGAAGACATGGTTAAATATTTATATATTTCAACACTCCCCCTCACGCTTAATCTGGTATTTTTGCCTAGTACTAAGCGTGTACAAATTAATTGGGGAGACAAGACATATAGGGGCCTAGAAATATTTGAACTCAGGACCTCCTGCTCTTATACCATGTAAGATTTTGATAAGACCACAATCGACTGCTCTAAAAGTTTAAGCTGTTAGAAGAAGGCGCGATTTAATATTTATATATTCCAACAATATTAATTAACTTAGCTCGAACTCTCTCAAGTTATTTCAAATCATGATTTATAGTTGAAATGATTATCTTTCAAAAAAGTTTTTAAATTTGTAGGAACCGCCACTAATAATTTTTTGGTAGGTCAATTAGAAACCTAAAAAATAGTTAGAGAAAACTATTTCATTTTTATGAACCAAAGATTCTAAGTTCGGGGTTTAGTTACATTAATTTTTTAAATTAATGTTCTTTCTATATCAATTTCATGTAAAATGTTCAGTTTGTCAATTTTGATGAATTCTGACTTGAAGTTCAAAGGTGCAATTTTTGGGTTTTCTTTTTATGATTTTTTTGTACTTTTGATGTATTTTGAAATTTTAAAAAAATTATGAAAATGAGGGTGAATTGGTTCAAGATTATATTAATTTTTCGGATTTAATTTGCATTAATTCCAAAAAAATTAAGAATATTTTTAACCTACGTCTACATCTTTTAAAATCTACTTTAATGGATTCAAAAGATTTTGTTTATTGAATGTAGTCATATGATGAGATTTATAGAAAATCCTATCTTTCTGAAAAAGCTGATATACTTGGTTTATAAAAAAGCATATCTTCTTAATCTTTTTTTTTTTATTTTCTTTGATTTTCTGACATGAAATTTAAAGAGATGAGAAATGAATTTTCATATTTGTTTCTTTTTCTGATTTTTTTATTTTGGGTTTTTATGAATGTATTTAAATTTTAATTGTAAATATTTTAATGAAAAGATAATTACTGCTAATATTTCGAATTAAGTTTTAATTTAAAGCCTGATAGATTGACTTTAAAATTCGAAATGGCCGCTATGGAAATAATTGCATCTGAAGTCTAATAGATGGACTTATTCCCATATATGTTATTGCGGATTAGGAAAATTCCTGATCGATCACATTTTGAAAAGATTTTAGTATTTGAGTATATTCAAAAAGATTTTCGAATTACCACAAGATTATTACAAAATTTCCAAATATTCACATTGAATCAGAATCCTTTCAGGTTGAGAACAAGATATCTTGAGAATATTCAAAATTGGTATGTAAATTTTCAAATTATGCCATTAAATATACTAAACTTGCAAAGCAATATTTAAGATATGCAAAGTTTAAAACATGCAGAATTTTTCAATCAAGGCAAGTGAATAAATCCATTTTTTTATGTGCAAACTTTATGACAATAATTCAATCGACTAAATATTCTGAACTCACATTGCAATTTTTATTGATAATGCAATTCAATCAATCAAATATCCAGAATATCCAAGTAAAGTAACTCACCTAGATTGCAAAGTTGCAATTTCCCAATTCGATTAAAACGGAACTTGTGCGCCAAACTCAATATTTCAGATCAAATTGATTGGGAGGATTGGATTGATCGGTGGTGCTCGGACTTGTTGTAATGCTCAGTCGGACGCACAAGCAAACCGGCAAAAATAGCGTGAATCGAGCCTGACCGAGTTGCGTCGTAGCGTTGTTGAGCGAGACCGAAACGAAACGGCGGTTGTTGTCGTCACGTGTGGGGTTCGGTCAATGGTAGTAGCTTCGTCAGAGCGACGATGAAGACCTACAGCAAAGAAGACGACAAAGACAAAGGACTTACTTTTTCTCTTACATATGACTCCGTGATGGATCCAGATCCCATGACATAAAAGAAGTATGACATGGGTCACTGATTTTCAATTCCAGCCGTCCGTTCAAATCCAATGGGTGGAATTACGCCACGTCATGTGAAAGAGGGGAATCAAAATTTGGGCAAGAATATGCGACACGTAGCAATGGGGCTCACTTGGCAAAAAATTTTGAAGGCGCGCGGCTGATTTTCTCTCTCCTATCTCAAGACTTCTCTCTCTCAATTTCTCTCCATCTCTCTTCACTCTCGACCCCTCTCCCTCTCTCTCCTCTGCCGTCTCCTCTCCATCTCGAGTACCTCCGTAGTAGCCTCCCAAAACGCCGCCGGTTGCAGTTGGTGATTCCCGAGCTCCTTCCCCCTGGTCTCAACTGCTGGGTGTCGACCCTCTCCCGCTCCGCCTCCTCTTAGAGCCTTATTGGTCTTCGTTGCTAGTTCCCAAGCTCAGATCTAGACGTTGAGAGGGAGCTCATCTGCGACGTGCTCCCGTGCACACTGATGGGATGAGCCATGACCTGATGAGTTCGTCGCCGATCCGCTCCTCGGGCCGCTCGGGTACGGGAAGATGTACAGCCCCCTCTAGGTCTACATCAAGGACTCTGTGGAGAAGGACCGTCTCTTCCGCATCGTCGACACCATCCCCACTGTCGGCTGCAAGGCGGATTGGGCCCTCTGCTGGATCGACGCGCCGAGTCCTTCGCCGAGCGCCTCCTCGGCAGAGTACAAAATAAAGAATTTCTTGACTTCTTGGAGGATTCTCTCTTCCATCGAGCAATAAGAAAGACTTGAGGGAACGAGCATAATGTGAAGAAGATCAACCAGTACAAGCAGAAAGTTGACTTCTGATAATTTTTTTCTTTCTTTGACGTCTCTATCTATTAGAAGTTCAAATTGATAAGGAAATTTTTGTTGTTTAGGTTTTTTTTTTGGGGGTCGAACTTGCTCTGCAGTTTGTTATTGGGAAATTTCCTTCATTTTTATTTTTTCTCTGCTTATTATGTCATTAAATCTCATGTCTTAGCAACTACTCTTAAACGGACAAAAGAAAGCTTATTCTTGCTTCTTCTTTTTTCATTCGAGAATTATTTCCCGTTAAAATATGAAATATTATTTAATTTCCTAAAGTAATTGATATTTGCATGAATTTGCAAGTCGACATCTAAGTGTCCTGGAAGTTTCTGAAAAATCAAACTTATTAAAATCGAAGTGCTCTGGCAGCATGATTGATGTTAAGCAATAACTACAAGGCAATCCAAATAGGCTTTCGAAATGAGGGCAACTCTTTTAATTATACTAAAGGTGTTGAGACTACCTTATTTCATAGAACCAATAAATGATGCCATCTCCCTTATATTGGCAAACGGTCAAATGGCAATGCTTATACATGTGATGCTATTTCGAAATACTAATTTTGGCAAGTGGAAATATCCATTCATTCTTAAATTGAGGAGAATTTTGAGAAAAAAGTAAAAAGAAGAAAGAAATAGCAATAGAGGAGCTCAATCTCCAATTCCTTTTTACGTAGAAGAGATGTATCACCCAGCGTGTATTTTCTGTATCGTGTCATTTTCCATCAAAGGTCAAATTTGACACGGAAACAAAGAGATAAAGGACTGCATCTTTAACAGTTGTCCTCTTTTCTTCGAAAACGTTAAGTCCATATCTTAAATTATCTTTCACTGTATGCTCGTTCCCTTTCTAAGTCTTCTTTTTTCTCGACGGAAGAGAGAATGCTCCAAGAAGGCAACAAATTCTTTGTTTTGGACTCTGCCGAGGAGGCGCTTGGCAAAAGACTAGGCGTCGTCGATCCAGCGGAGGGCCCAGTCCGCCTTGCGGCCGACGGCGAGAACAGTGTCAATGGCGAGAAGAGGCGGTACTTCTCAGCAGAGTCCTTGATGTAGATCTCGAGGAGGCTGTACATCTTTCCGTACCCGAGTAGCCCGAGGACCGATTGGCGATGAACTCATCAGGTTCATCCCCACCAATGCGCACGAGAGCGCGTCGCAGATGAACTCCCTCTCAATGTCCAAACTGAGTTTGAGACCCAGCAACAGAGACCGACAAGGCTCTCAAGGGAGGCGAAGGCGGAGGGGATCGACACCCGGCAGCTAAGACCAGGGTGGAGGGGGCTTGGGAATCACTAGTTGCGACCAACGGCGTTTTAGAGAGGCTACGCGGACGTACTTGGGACGGAGAGTAGACAACATAGGAAAGAGCGAGAAGGTGAGATACGAGAGAGAGAGAGAGGGGGGGTCGAGACAAGGGAGAGATTGAGAGAGAGATAGAGAGAGATAAGGTATTGGTCTTGAGATAGGAGAGAGAGGGACGAGATAGGGGATATAGAAAATCAGCCGTGCCTATTCAAAATTTTTTGGCAAGCGGGCCCTATTGCCACGTGTCGCGTACTCTGGCCCAAATTTTGGCTCCCCTCTTTGACATGACATGCCCTAATTCTAACCGTCGGATTTGAACGGACTGTTGGGATTGAAATTCTGTCACTTATGACATATTTCTTGAGACCCGGATACCACTTGGGTACACGTCCATTGAAGAAGTGAAGCATTCACAACTCACAAGTGATGCACCAATTTCGAGCAAGAGTTCAGAATTCCTACGGTTGCTCCCTCTCCATCATATGGCCCACTCTCTTGCTTACACCTCTCTCCTTCTCACATTCACGTGTATTTTCTGAGTGATTGTGGTTGGACCTTCTTCTGAAGCACCATGAAGACCCCTTTCATAGGCAAGAGGGCTAGGTCGTGGGGCCCAGCACCAAAAAAAAAAATTCAACTTTAGTATTATGTCGATTATATAAAAAAAAATTGTATCATAAAAATTCCTAACTTTTAATTTTGTCTCAATTCTACCCAAAATTTTTACTTGTGCCTCAATTTTACCGGTCTAGTAAAAAAAACCCTTGACTTTTACTTTTATCCCAATTCTACCCAAAATTTTTATTTTTATTTCAATTTTATCAGTCTAGTGCCAAAAAAACCCTCAAGCTTTACTTTTGTCTCAATTTTATCCTCAACTTTGCTTTGTCCCAATTTCACCACCATTAGACTTCCATCTATAATCATCGTTAGTTAACCTTAGTGATATTGTCAAGTCATTAATGAATTACATCTCGACAATGCTGATATGAAAAAATTTCAAAATTCTCTTCTACTTTTTGCTACCCTTATATATTGCTAAGAGATATGTAGTTACTAAAAATGACGCATTTTGTATTTTTTTTTTACACTCAATAACCCAAAAAACGGCTAGACATAGAGATATTTTGATGAACTTTTTAAAATCTCATCGTCTCTGAAATGTAATGTTTCTAAATTTCGAAAATTCATTGGTAAATTCGACAAGAAAATTCGAGTCGCGTATGATTAACTAACTGTGATCGAACAAAAGGTTGACAGTGATAGAATTGGGATAAAAGTAAAAGTTGAAGGTTTTTTTGGTACTATGCCGGTAAAATTGGGATAAAATTAAAAGTTGAGGGTTTTTTGGTACTAGATCGGTAAAATTGAGACAAAAGTAAAAGTTTGGGTAGAATCATGACAAAACTAAAAGTTTGGTACTAGATCGGCACCGGCACCGGCCTTGGCCCCGGCGCCGCCTCTTGGCCACGGTCCCAGTCTCTATCTTGGGACTCGATCTCGGCCTCAAGACTTGGCTTTGGCAGTGCCTCGAGTCCCGGATCCCAACACCGGCCCGGGCCCTGGCACCGGCACTGACCCCAATCTTGGGACTCAGCCACGGCGCCCGGTCCCGGTCTCTGTCTCGGGACCCGATCTCGGTCCCGAGACCTGGTCCCAACGCCAGCCCTGGGGACCGGGACAAGGGCAAAGACCGGGGTCGGGTTCGGTCCCAACCTAAGCCTTAGGTCCTAGCCCCCGCCCCGGGTCTCGGTCCCATCTCCGGCCCTTGTCACGGCATCGGTCTTGGCCCTTGTCACAGTGTCGGTCTCGGCCTTGGCGTCAATCACGGTCTCGGCTTCAGCCCCGACCCCGGTTCTGGCGCTGGCCCCAAGACCTGGCCTTGGTCCCCAGCCCCGGGTTGCGTCCTCGGCCTTGGTTCCCAGCCCCGGGTCCTGTCCCCGACCTCGGCCTCCGCCCTGAGTCCCGACCCCGGCTCCGATCGCAAGCCTCGGCCTCGGGACCAAGCCCCTACCCCGGCTCCAGTCCCAAGACCCGGCCTTAGTCTTGGGACCCGGCCCCGGCCTCAGTCCCCAACCCCGATCCTGAGACCCAGTCTCGATCTTGGTCTTGGCCCCGGTTCTAGTCCTGTTCCCACACACACTGGTCGTTGGCTTTGATGGGTGAAAAATGAATTGAAAATAGGCTCACGTATGAACCATTTTCAACAGATCGAATTTTTTTTCAGTTTTGTTGGACCCATATTTAGAAAGGCCAAAAAAATTACAACACATATATGACCCATTTTATATAAAAATATGGGCAAAAAATGGGTCATTGACCCATATTGTCACCTCTAGCAGCCATGGGTGAACCTCGAGCTCGCTAGCCCACATCTCTAATCGGTCGCTATTTGCCGCCAAGGCCCGAAGGCTGGCATAGAAAGAAGATAACTAAAAATAAAATAAAAAGAATTTAATGAATAGAGATTAAAAATACGTAACATAAAACATGAAGAATATAGAAAAATAATATAAAAAGAGATAAGCAATTCCGAAAATTGTTTTACCTCTTTAGATTTAGACTCTCTTTGTTTCGTGAAAAAATGCTTGATTTGAAAAATATTTTTTTAAAAATAATTGCTTGAATCACTTAAAAAATGAATGAACAAAAATACTACTATTGTTTATGAAAATATTGATACATAAATTGTTATCAATAATAAAATATTTTTTATTTAACTAATTATTTCGAGCGACACGAGTGATCATTTTTCAGAAAACCTTTTCCAAATTATTTAATTTCTGCAAAACAAACCGGGCATTTGAGTATGTTTGGTTCGGCTTCGGGGAAAATGCAAAAGCATTTAGCCCAAATGAGTTTAATCTTGTAAAAAAAAAAGTGGGTAAGTTCACTACGTTTTTCTTTTTTGAAAACACTTGTATCAATTGCCGGTCCCAAAAAAAAAAAAAAAACTCACACTCGATTGAAACTTTTTCATATAGAAAAATAATAATTTAAAGAATGCAAGTGTTCATTGATTTCTCAATAGTTTCGGTAACCGTTGATATATTTTTTTTTTTGGTAAGGGTAACCGTTGATATTGATATTTAAAATTAACAATTTTTTTTTTATAATTAGTCAATTTTGAAATACTAGTCATATTCACACGTATTTAGTAATTTCTAAATAAATAGAGGTAACTTCGAATGCTTCTGTATCAGTTCGATATGACACAGGAGTTTCCATGAATATTCACACATGTTCAGCCGCTTTTCTATCCAGCTGATCAACTTCTCCACAAAGTTCTATAACTTTTTATTGTCCCGTTGATTTAAAGCGCCCAATATAAAAAAAAAAAAATCTCTCACTTTAGCATCTCCCTCAATTATATCTATTTTTTTTTTGGGTAAGGAATATCTAATTTTTTTTATCTCATAATAAATCTCAAATTTTTACTTTTGTCTCAATTCCACCGGTGTAACACCTAAAAAAAATCTCCAACATAATTATATCCAAAAAAATTTTTATCTCATAAAAAATCCCAAACTTTTGACTTTATCCCAATTCTACCGGCATAATAATAAAAAGTCAATTTTAGCATTTATCCTAATTATATTTAAAACTTTTTTTTTGTTTCATCAAAAATTACTTTTACTTTTGTCCAAATTCTACCATCGTCAGTTTTTCATCCATAATTACTGTTAATTAATCGCATATGACTTGAATTTTCTCATTTAACTTACCATTAAATTTTTGAAATTCAAAAATAGCAGGTTTCACGGAAAATGAAATTTGAGATTGTTCATCCAAATAGTCAGATCTCCGTGTCTAGCTAGTTTTTGGGATGTTGAGTGTTGGGCAAATCTGAAACTCGTCGTCTTGTGTGGTTCTATATCTCAATAATGTGTAGGGGAAGTTAGAGTTTTTTTTTTAGTTTTGTTGAGGTATAATTCATTAACGACATGAAAATGCTACATAGGATAAATAACAATCATTATGGATAAAAGGTTAATGGTAGTAAAATTGAGATAAAAGTAAAAAGTGCGGATTATGAGATAGAAAAAAGTTTTAGATATAAGTAAGACAAATGTCAAATTTGATTTTTTTTGGTTATTAGACAAGTAAAATTGAGATAAAAGTAAAAATTGGAGATTTTTTATTAGATAAAATTACGACAAATGTTAAAATTGGAGTTTTTTCGGGCAATGGGCCCAATTTAAAATGTTTAGTGTATTATATCAGATTCCACGCAGCCACAAGCGAGCACAGAGCGAACTATTTCTTCGCCTTTTACTAAAGAATGTCGTGTGCTCGCTTTTATGAGACAAAAAATGTTTTAGATATAATTGATATAAATATTAAAGTTGAGTTTTTTTGGTTATTAAATCAGTAAAATTGAGATAAAATTAAAATTTAAAGATTTTTTATTAGATAATTTTTTTCAGATATAATTATAACAAATGTTAAAATTGAAGTTTTTTTTTTTGGGCGGTGAGCCCAATTTAAAATGTACGGTGTATTATATCAGATGCCGCTGCAATGCTTCCAAGTGGAATGGGAAAAGAAAAATAAAAGAAAATGTTTCCTCGCTTGTCGTTTTCAAAAAAGATATGTGCTATCACGCGCAACGGTCTTAGCTGCACTCGTTACGCCCTTGGCTAATAAGATACCTCCGCGACTCTCAGCAAAGCGGAGATTTCCCGCTCAACCAATGAGAAGCATTCCAATCAACGACTCCGCGTCGCGGTGGATCTCACCTCGATCTTCGAGAGATCTCGTGATTCGATCAACTTTTTGGAGTGGGACACCCATGAATAGGATATGGAGTCTGGGATATTTCAGTGAGTGGGATGTACTATGTAGTAGCAGTAGTCAGTAGTCACTCGACTTCCCGTTGACCTGCGATCTGTCTGTCTCTCTCTCGTTGTCTTGTAATGGCGACTTCGCAGCTCTCTGCGACGACACCACCTTCAGGCAACGACCGCCTTCTGCGACGACGCAAGGACCTGTGCGGGTTGCTCGGCTCTGGCGTCGGAGAGAAGAAGAAGTCGGCGCTCTCCCTCCGAACTTGGAATGCGAGGTCTCTCAGGACGAGGGGGCCTTTGACGGTGAAGAGCGAGTCCAGCGAGTCGAAGCAGAGACTCAAGGATTCGCCACTCGAGGAAGGTCTCCACTTTCGATGTTACATCGTTAGTTTTTATTTTGCGATTGTCATGATTGGGAGAGATTCCGGTTTTCAGTGCGTACATATTCGCAGTATGCACTATTCTGGATCAGAATGCCGATTTGACTCGAAGTTAAATTTCCCCCCGTTTTGTGAATTCAAACAGTTGATAAGTTTCTGTTGGTCGTCCTGCTCAACTGCTGATATTTGTTCTCTCATGTCAAATTTTCCTTTTTCTCCCTCTAAACTTCATGTCGTTGTGCTCCTTACCAAAAAAAAAAAAAAAACTTCATGTCGTTTTGCTAGGGAAAAATGCGAAATAGAGTGCCAAATTTGAGATTGGGTTTCATTTTCAATTGTCCGATACCAGATGTTATACTGGTGAGTAACTTCCAATGGAGTTTTCTGTGAGGATGAGATTCAGTAGGACATGTTGCCTTCTCAACGATCCAAAACGGTCACGAGTCACGGTCTGATGATTTGGATAACTTAGGTGACCAGTAGTGATGCTTGCTAAGGAAGAACCCGGCAATCCATTTCTGATCTAACTTGTCTGCAATAATTATGAGCATGCTCAGCAGAAGGAATTGATATTGAACTGAATGGCAAAGCTGTTCCTATTGGTAGTCTGGATCATTTGATGTTCACATGGTAACTTGTGATAGATGGGGAGGGGAGGTACATGTTGTGGCCAGAGACATCCTATGGAGATAGTTGCATGAATCCACATAGCCCGGGTGAATCACAATGGTTGGATGTTGTGGATCCGTGTGGAATCCAGTTAATCAATGGCTGAGAATTCACGCAGTCCACCATAGACCAGGTTAGGCAAGAATTGCCCACACCAAGTGAGCGGATGGTCTGGTCTGGTCTGTTCTGGTCGGTCTCTCCCGTTTTCTGATTAAGTTCAAGTAAACTAACTTGAAAAAACTGCAATATGTCTTACTTTAAGAGAAAGCATCTCACGTTGGTAGGTCAGAAATAAGATTCACTCGAGTCCTTAAAATCTGTTTCACTCATTCCTTTATGATATGAAGGGAAAGCAATGAGTATGTTTCACTGAATTTGTGGGTTTCCAGAGGGAGGATTGGGTCTTTTAGTCCTTCCAATAATTACTAAGTGGCAAGAATGAATCTCGAATTACACATTGAATCTTTGTGGGGGCTAATTTCAAAACAAGGGCGATATATCTAAAGCTCAGCATACTAATATGTAGTTAACCTCCCATTTGCAGTCATTAACCCTATTTCTTGTTTTCATGGCGTAAAGAGCCTAGCATTCCGAGTCCTCTCAAGCCGGATGCTGCATCCATTGCCTCAAGTATCAAATATCATGCGGAATTCACTGTTCCTTTTTCTCCTGATAAATTTGAACTTCCGAAGGCTTTCTTTGCAACTGCTCAAAGTGTCCGAGATGCTCTCATCATTAATGGGAATGCAACATATGACTACTGTGAAAAGTTGAATGTAAAGCAAGCATATTATCTGTCAATGGAGTTCCTACAGGTTTGGCACCAAAATTGTTCCATGTAAAGAGTAGAGCTCTATGTGCGACTTATCCTCCAAAAGTTATAGCTTCATTAGTGTGGTTTCTGTAGGGAAGAGCACTGTTAAATGCAATTGGTAACTTGGAGCTCAGTGGTGCATATGCTGAGGCCTTAAGCGAACTTGGGCATGACATGGAAAATGTTGCAGTGCAGGTATATTGTGCTTGTTGCTTATTTCGGATTCGATACTGTTGCTTCATTTTTGCATGGGGATATATCTACTGCTACAATTGAGCTAGTCTGTACTGTACTATAACAATAATGGTGCAAATATCATGACAATGTCGGCTAAAGATCTGTTGATTTTTGATCTAGGTGAAATTGTCTAGACTTCTTTGGATCAATTGTATCCTTTTTTAATTGGGCCAGAGGGTCATTTGTAACTTGACTCCCGTTTTCCTTTTGTTGCTAATTCCTGCTGTACAACTTGAAAATGTATATATTGCGCTTCATCCATCAACTTTGTGATCATCATCTGCTGACGCCTATTCCATGGTGTTAGGTGAGACATCCCGTTCTCTGCTTTATCTAGGAAGTTGTAAGTTAATAACTCCATGTACTTAATCAGCTCTTTCTAATTGACATCATGTACATTCTAATGAAGCAATGATAACCTAACAAGGTGGATGGAGGGATATATAGCTCATTTTTAATAGTTAATGGGGATTTTTTGCCAAAAGAAAATTGAGGGGGTCAACTTATGGACGGATTTACCTTTTGCCCTGAGGCTTCATTTCTTTGCCCGAATATAAGCCTTCTTAATCACTGGTTTTTGAAAGCGTGACATGCTAATCTTTGGCTTATACCATGATCTCAATCCTTAGTTGTTTGCTTTATATCACCTGTGAATTAGTACATACTTTTCGGTTGTTATAATGATCATCAAAAGTCACTTATGTTTGTTGTTCAAATTGGTAGGAGGCTGATGCTGCACTTGGAAATGGGGGTCTTGGGCGTCTTGCCTCCTGCTTTTTGGATTCCCTGGCAACTTTAAATTATCCAGCTTGGGGTTATGGACTTAGATACAGGTATGGCTTATTTCAGCAACAGATAACAAAGGAAGGTCAAGAGGAAGTAGCTGAAAGCTGGCTTGAGGTATGCCGAAATGTTCCTTCTGTTTAGATTCAAGTTCCACAATAGGTGTTGAATTTCATTTTTTCCTTTTCGCTAGCACAACCTTTGCTTAAGTACAACACTAAAATTTAATTATAGTGTAATCTTTTTTTGGAGTTTAATTTGGGTGTTCTTTAACAAATAACCTTTGTGGTTGCATTATTTCTTAATTTCAGCCACACCTGATACCTTCATGACGTTGCTATTCCCATCATTTATGTTTGGTACTTCACTTGGATTCCATGTATCGTATTTATTCCCTTGATTGCTTTAAGCCGTCCATTAATATGATGGTAATCTGAACATGGTTTATTTAGATTTTCTTTACGTCGTTGTTGATCTCATTGTAGTTACTCTGTGTAGATGGGAAATCCGTGGGAAGTCGTGAGGAATGATGTATCGTATCCTGTAAAATTCTGTGGCAAGGTTGTGTCGGGATCTGATGGTAAAAGACGCTGGATTGGGGGAGAAGATATACGTGCAGTTGCATTTGATGTCCCAATCCCTGGTTATAAGACTAGAACTACCATCAATCTGCGGCTTTGGTCCACTAATGTTCCTTCTGAAGAATTCGATTTATCCGCTTTTAATGCTGGAGAGCACACCAAAGCAAATGAGGCCCTGTCGAATGCTGAAAAGGTTGTTATCCTTGGATTTTTTTCTTTTAAGTCTTTTGTTAGTGACCTCCCTCCAATTCTCAAATATGGATTCTTTATTCTCTGAGATAAGCAGAATGGCTGAATATGGTTGATGGATTACTGAACATATGATTTGTCTGTGTACTTGGTATGAAAATAATCAATAGCTGTAATTACGTGTGTCCACGCCATGGCTTTTTTTTCCTTGTAAGATGCACAATGGAATATAGGAATCAAATCCAAGACCGCTTAAATTTTGGTGAGGTTAGGCCACAACTAGGCTAAGCCCTTGTGCTTGAGAGGGTTGAGATATTTCTTTGGCACTGCCTTCTTCTCTGTCCCTGTAGTTGTTGAGATACATTTCAAGGTGATCCACTGGCATTGCCAAAATAATTTAGTCTCAGACATGACCCTGTTGGCTAACAATGTCGAGGATTGATTGTGTTGCAGTAACATCGTTATGTTCTCTATTAATTTGCACGTATGAGTATTCTTTTGGCTTGGTTCTAATAAAATTTTATTGATGTCAGATTTGCTATATACTCTATCCTGGTGATGAATCCATTGAGGGAAAGATCCTCCGTCTGAAGCAGCAGTATACTTTGTGTTCAGCATCTCTTCAAGATATTATTGCTCGTTTTGAAAAGCGATCTGGAAAACATGTAAAATGGGAAGAGATCCCTGAGAAGGTTGCAGTGCAGATGAATGATACTCACCCAACACTCTGCATCCCAGAACTGATGAGGATTTTAATGGATGTTAAAGGTCTAAGTTGGAAAGAAGCTTGGAATATTACTAAGAGGTACTTTTTTTCAACATTATGTGAATCCAGAGTACAAATTTTATTTCCTCTAGTTTTAAAAGAGCATCTAAAGTGGTGGAGTATCTCACTTGTTTCTTCTTTCCCATTTCCATTCGGAGTTTGCTGAAAATAATAAATAGGTGCAGTGGCATGATGAGATATGTGTAACTGATCTCACTTTGTTGGAGAAAGTGAGTCTTGTCACTGTATTCATAGCTATTTTTATGAGGTTATCATTGATGAACTTTGAGCAGTCTTCTGTTAAAGGCCACATGCTTAAAGATGAGATATTGACGGTCATCTCTGTATCCTTTGTGAATTTTTAAAATATTTAAGAATAAGAACTGTATATCTTTGTATTTGACATTATAGGCTATTTCCTTTATATATAGAAGATAGCATAACAAAAGAATCATGGTGATTAGGTTTGAAAGTTCCTGTCTCATGACATCACTAATCATTAATCTACATGCGAAGTGAAGGGTCTGAATTATGAAAAGATAGATCGTCCTTAATTAGTGAATTGGGCAACACTTAGAGTGGATAGAAGGCAGGTTAGAGAATTATGCTTATGCTGTTTTTCTCTCCCTCAACACCAATACCTTCCCCCCACCCTAACCACACAACCACCCTCCCCTCCCCACGCCACCCCACCCCCAACCTCACCCCCCCCCCCCCCCCCCCCCCAAAAAAAAAAAAAAAAAGATGAAGAAGAAGAAGAAAAAGAAAAAGAAAGCACTTTAAAACAAATAACAGAGTACGGAAAGAGATTGGCCACTCTATAGGGATGTTTTGAGCGACTTTAGGGGAGCTTTCACACTTTATAGACATGGAAAAAGTATCTGTTGAGAGTAATTGGCCTATGGGGGCATATTTGTCTATTTTCTTTATTATTTTTTGAATAACAGCAATAAGGGCAATATTGTAATTTTTGGTCTTTTGGCTTTATTATAAATAGATAGTTTGGGGTCACTTTGACCTAACCAACCATTCAGTTCAGTTTTTTCTGTCAACATGGTATCAGAGCAAGGGCTGAACTGAAATCCTAACCCTAATCTCTCATCTACACAAGCATTCTTTTCTCTTCCTCTTTCTCTCTCTTCTCGCCTTCACCCTCTCCCACTGCAATTCCTTCTCACCTTTTTCTTTGCTATCTTTCACAACGTAGGTCAGCAATTATGAGGTGATTCTTTGAATCTAGTGTTTTCCCTAAATTTCACCTCTATGAGATAAATTGAAGATTCTTTGCAGTTTGGTGGTTCATCCTCTTCTGCGATTTTTTGGATCTTTTTATTTGAGATTTTTTTTTGCCTTGCCGCAGCCCACAATTATCTCGTTGTGAAGACCAAAGTACTACAGTTGGTGGATTGCCATATTTTTTCAGATTCTGTGGGAAAATTCAGAATTATCGATTTTTTTTTTAGGTTTTCAAAACCTTGAAAAAATTGATTTTTTGCCTTTCCTTGTTCTGACTTGGCTTATTTTTGAAGAACAAATTCAGACTACTACCAGAGGACTTCGTTCCAAGTTTTGGCCGTTTCTGGGATTTTTTGGTGGTTTGATTATTCCTTTCACGCTTTTCGAGTCGACTTCTAAGACACAATGTTCGAGGGTTTGGGCCCTACACCTACTGGAGATGGTCGTACAGATTATATTACTTTTGCTGCGATCCTTGTGAAGCTTGAGGACACAAATTATTTGATATGGTCTCGATCGATATTCTTGACCATTGCAGGCCATGGGCTTACAGGGCATATTAACGGCACTTCTGCGATGCCGACTACATCAGATACTGCTCAGGAAAAATGGATCTTGAATGACTCTTTGATAATGTCCTTTTTACTTAACTCGATGCAGCCACACATTGCAAAAGGATATTTGCTTCTTGATACTGCGGTACGAATTTGGACGGTTGCAAGAGATACTTATGGTCAACTTAGGAATGATGCGCAAGTGTATGAACTTTGAAAAAAGGTTCATGACACCACTCAGAAGGAGATGACTATAGCTCAATATTACGCTGAGCTTCGAAGTTTGTGGCAAGAGCTAGATCATTATGCTGATTATCACCCAACCAATGATGCAGACGTTGCCTACAAAAGGCATGTGGACAAGATTAGAGTTTATGATTTCTTGGTAGGATTAAATGTTGAATATGATCAACAGTGGATAAAAAGGATCGAAAAGGAGACAAAATTGGATGATACAAAGTTTGAAATAGAGTGTTGAGTGCAGGCACATATACCTTTGCAATGAGCAATAGGAAGATCAAGATAAGACATTACGTGAGAATCAGCTATAGTTAGATTTGGAGATGAAGGTGACGTAGTAGTGGCAGGAGGATTGGAGGGATTAGTAGTTGCTCGAGAACGCCGAGTATAAGCTTTGAGAGGAGGAGATTCCTGTGCAGACACTAGTGAAACATTTGAAGCAGGTGATCGAATGACAGTCACATGCAAGTCTTCATCCATCTCGGAAAAGTGATTGGAGCTTCATGATAAGGTGTAGACTCAAAGAATGAAACATCAGCAGTTATAAAGTATTTCCTCAAAGTTGGGGAATAGCAACAATAACCCTTTTGAGTACGAGAATACCCCAAAAACATACACTTATTGGCTCTAGGATCAAGTTTGGATACTTCAGGTCGATGATCATGAAAAAAACAGAAACAACCAAAAGTACGAGGTGGTAAGGCAAATAAAGGCTGATTGGAAAATAAAGTGGAGGAAGGAATACCACCTCGTAAAATAGAAGAAGGCATACGATTAATAAGATAGCATGCGGTAAGAATAGCATCAGACCAAAAAGTTTTAGGAACCATCATTTCAAATAACATTGGCCTAGTGACTTCCAATAAGTGTCTGTTCTTCCTTTCAGCTACGCCATTTTGTTGAGGGGTATCAGGACAAGAAGATTCATGAATCATACCACGCTGAGTCATAAAGTCAGAAAAAGGTGCAGAAAAGTACTCTTTAGCGTTATCAGAACGCAAAACTTTTGACCTGCACACCAAATTCAATATAAATTTCAAAAATAAAGGCTCGAAATATAGAAAACAATTCTGAACGACTTTTCATTAAATATAACTAAGTAACTTTGGAATAATCATCACCAAAAGATAACAAAGTATCTAAAACCCAAATTGGAAACCAAAGGAGGAGGACCCCAGTATCTAAATGAACTAATGAAAAAGGAGACACCGCTCTTTTATTGACTCGGGACGGATAACTGACACGGTGCAACTTGCCAAGTTGGTATGATTCGCACTCTAAACTAGAAAGAAACTTAAAGCTAGAATCCAATTTTTGAAGATTCTGTAATGACGGATGTCTAAGACGACAATGAATCTGATGTAGAGAACTAATACTGGGACAAGTAATGGAAGTAGCATCTTCAAGCACATACAGTCCCCCCATCTCTCGTCCTCTACCAATCATCTTCTTCGTAGCCAGATCCTGAAAAATACAAGGATCAGGGTAAAAGGTTATGGAACACTGACAGTGTTTGGTTAACTTGCTAACATACATGAGATTTGTCACAACGCTAGTTTGAGAACCTGCAGTAAGTGGGAGAGAGAGAGAGAGAAAAGGAGAAGAAAACGAGAGGAGGAGAAGAAGAGGAAGGAAACGATCGTAAAGCAAAGACGGCTCTGAAATTCTGCATTTGTTTTCCTTATACCTACTGCAATATATTACTTAACTTGTGCAATGACCATAATGCCCTTATGTAAGTAAAAAGAGTAAAACTTCGCAGAAACTAAAGTAACGTTAACACTCCCCCTCAAGCTGGAGCATATAGGTCACCCATGCCCAACTTGCTACAACAAAGACAAAAGCAGGACGAAACAATGCTTTAGTGAACATATCAGCAAACTGATCTTTAGAAGCAATGTAAGGAGTAGCAACCAACTTCTGCTTCACAGCATCACGAACAAAGTGATAGTCAATTTCTATATGTTTGGTTCGCTTATGAAATACAGGATTCCCAGCAATATATGTAGCTGCTTGATTATCGCACAGCATATCAATGGGTTGATTAATAGAAAATCCAAGCTCCTGGAGAAGGGATTTCAATCGCAATAATTCAGCAACGGTATGTGCCATGGCACGATATTCAGCCTCCGCACTAGATTTGGCAATGGTAGTTTGCTTCTTGCTTCGCCAAGTAATCAAATTACCACTAAGAAAAGTCCAATACCTAGTCGTAGACTGCCGATCACATGTTGACGCAGCCCAATCAGCATTAGAATAGCCAACCAGAGTAGAGCCATTCGGTTTATAAATAAGTCCCTTACCAGAAGAGCCTTTAAGGTATCGAAGAATGCAACAAACAACATCCCAATGAGCCTTCTTGGGTGATTTCATAAACTGACTCACAACACCAACATAAAAGGAAATGTCGGGACGTGTAACAGTAAGATAAATTAGTTTCCCAACTAAACACCGATATTGATACTTATCTTCAATGTAATCCCCATCATCAACTCCAAACTTCAGATTTGGATCCATAGGAGTATCTACTGGCTTGGATGCTAGTGTTCCAGTTTCAGACAAAAGATCAAAAACATACTTTCGCTGAGATAAATTTTTACCTTTCCTACTTCGTAAAACGTCAATACCCAGAAAATACCTAAAAAATCCTAAGTCTTTAATCTGAAACTGTTGCTGAAGAAAAGATTTGACCTCATAAATGCCAATCACGTCATTGCCAGAGATAATTGTGTCTACATATACGAACAAGAATGACCACTCCCGATTCCTTCTTGCGAACAAAAACATAATGATTAGAATAACATTGGTGGAAACCACGTTTGGAAATCACTGGACTGAATTTCTTAAACCATGCTCTTGGAGATTGTTTCAACCCATAAATAGCCTTATGCATTCGGCATACTTTACTATGATTCTCCCCCTGAGCAACATACCAGGAGGTTGCTCCATATTTACTTCCTCCGACAAATCACCATAAAGAAAATCATTCTTCACATCCAGTTGATATAATGGCCAATCAAAATTCACAGCAAGAGATATAATAACACGAATAGAATTGAGACGTGCCACTGGAGAGAAAGTCTCAAAATAGTTCACCCCGTAAGTTTGAGTAAAACCTTTAGCAACAAGCCAGGCCTTAAGATGCTCAACTGAACCATCCGAGTTTTACTTGATAGTGTACACCCACCTACATTTCACATCTTTTCCAAGAGGAAGATTAATTAAAGACCACGTCTGTCGGGACACTAGAGCTTCCATTTCCACATCAATAGCTCTCTTTCACTCAAGGTGAGACAAAGCCTCGGCGGTAGAGGTAGGAATTGTGTGAGTATGTAATGAAAGAGCAAAGTCATGTAATGGAGAAGGAAGATGTGAGCGAGACACAGCGCTCATTAGGGTAAGCAAAAGAGGATTTTTGTGTACAAGAATGAGTAACTTTGCGAAGGGCAATCGGAATATCGTCTGGACCAAGAGACAAGGATAGAGATTGAGCAGAGGGCATGGAAGAGCTGGAGACTGGTGGTTCCGTAGATTTCTTTCGCCGCTGATACACCTGCAAGGGAGGAGATACAGGAGGACTAATAGAGTCTAAAGGGGATAAATTGCGAGATAGGAGGATTGACCACAATGTCAGTTGGAAACTGTTTACCTTCAGTAGAATAGTATGGTGTGCCCTCGAAGAAAGTAACATCAGCACTGACATATTGTGTACAAGTCATAGGATCATAACATCGATATCCTTTTTGAGTACGTGAATACCCAAGAAAAACACATTTGGTGGCACGGGGGATAGTTTACCAGTAGGTGAACGTAAGTTATGGACAAAACAAGCACACCCAAAGACGCGAGGAGTAAGAGAGAATAATGGTTTGTCAGGGAACACCACTAACCGGTGATTGATTATTGAGGATAGTAGAAGGCATACGATTTATTAGGTAACATGCGGTAAGGATAGCGTCACTCCAAAAGGATTTCGAGACTTGCATATACAACAAGAATGAATGAGCAACTTCTAGAAGATGACGGTTCTTTCTCTCGGCCACACCATTCTGCTGAGGGGTGTAAGCACAACTTGTTTGATGTATAATGCCAAGATTAGAACAAATCGAAGAAAGTGATTTTTGTGAGTATTCAAGAGCATTATCAGTTCGAAAAATTTTAAGGGATGTATTAAACTGATTAGTGATCTCATGATGAAATAATTGAAAAATAGATAAAAATTCAGAACAGTCATGAAGCATATAGAGCCATGTTAAACGAGAATAATCATCCACAAAAGTAACAAAGTACTTAAAATCATTTCTACTAGCAATACGAGTAGGTCCCCAAATATCCGAATGAACAAGTTCAAGAAAAGTAGATGCACGAGAATCACTACGAGTAGGAAAGAAACTACGATGATGTTTCCCAAGTTCACAGGCCTCACACTCAAGAATAGAAACTGATTTACACTAAAAAATTATTTGTTGTAACTTAAATAAAGATAAATGTTCTAAACGAGAATGCCATAATAGGGGACTAGTAGAACTAGCAGCTAAAGCATTGACATCAGTAGTAGAGACACCATCCAGATAGTAAAGTCCATCACGTTCATGCCCTCCACCAATCGTCTTCTTTGTCTAAAGGTCCTGAAATATGCAATAAGAGGGGTAAAATGTAATAGAACATCTAAGAGCTTTAGTGAATTGACTAACAGACAACAAATTGAAGGGAAGTTGCGGAACATGTAAAACAGAGGATAGGGATAACAAAGGTGCAACTGAAATAGCCCCTGATCCAATTGCCTGGGTAGAGGAACCATTAGCTAAAATAACGTGAGATGAGGGATTAGAGTTATGGTGGGAAGAAAATAGTTCTTTCTTACCCGTTATGTGACTAGAAGCTCCCGAGTCAATGACCTAAGTGCTAGGAGATAATGTAGACAAGAGAGCCATGTTACCTGTTCGTGCAAGAGTTGCAGTAGATGAGGAATTGGAAGCCTCTAGTTGCTGGACACGCTTGAGAAGTTGTGTAACTAGGTCATCCCGGGCTGCAGACTCAGAAGAACTACCCCTAGCTGGAATAGATGGAGTCATGTCACTATTAGACATATTTCCGGCACTTATTTCAGCCATAGCAACATTTGTAGTACCTAATCGCCGAGCCCACTCAGGCTTGCCATGGTTGGCCCAACATGTGTCAAAAATATGACTAGATTTGTCACAATATGTACACTGACGACTGTCCACTACGTTCACGAACACGGCCACGACCACAGCCTCCCCCTGAACCACGGCCTCTATAAGAAAATCCACCACGACCACGACCACGACTACCACTACTAGCTAGAAGTGCTGAATCGTCTTTAGATGATGTAGAAGATGGAGGGACAACGTGCTGAATTCGACAAAAAGCTTCATTCGACAAAAAGCTTCATTCATAGACGGAACTTTCTCCAACAAGAAGCTGGCTTTTCACAGGCTGCAAGTCAGCATTCAACCCATATAGAAATTTGGCCACTTGAAATTCAGCTCTGTGTCTTTAGCCTCTCAAGATCAGTAGTGATGGGTTGATGAAGATTTGAGTTCTTCCCACATGCCTTTCAAAGCACTGTGATACTCTCCAAGAGAGTTGTCCCCCTGTTTAAAATTAAAGATCTTTTCGTATAATTCATAAACTCTAGACATGTTTTTGTCTTGTGAGTAGCTCTCCATAAGATCATCCCACGCACCTTTGGCAGTTGTGTGGAACATCACATTAGCAACAATAGATGGTTCCATGCGATTCCATAACCACACCAAAAGTGTGTCATTCTCTCTCATCTAGTCAGTATACTCTTTAGCTTTAGCATCGGGGGAGGGGGGGTCATTCATAAGATAATCGAGTTTCCCTTTTGCATTAATGTAAACTTTGACAGCTTGAGCCCATAACAAGTAATTAGAGGCCTCAATTTAGTTTAATAGTAGTAATCTGAACATTAACACTATCGGTAGGAGGCTTACTGGTACTCATGGCGATAATCTCGTAACAAATATATCTCTACCACGAATCAAGAAGATGGAAACTTACGTGCAAGAAGCAAAACAGCCCTTTGCTGTGTATAATCAATACCAACAATCATGTATCTTGATGAAAATCATACCATACCAATTGGCCGTAATCAACGAAATATTCTGATCCTTGAATCCACTGATTAGTAAGTATTATAATCCACAACCGCAAATAGATCCATAACCGCAATGAGAACCTGATGGATTTGATTTCTCCTGGTCGTATATGAACTGAGATCAGGAGAGGAAATTGATAAAAATTGCAGCTTTAGGTGGCTGCGCACCAGAGAAGGAGAAACGGTATTAGAGGATTCTCAAACCAGCAATATGATCAAGGAATCGGGTAATCAGATCTGCTCTGATACTATGTCACGACACTAGTTTGAGAACCTGCCAATAAGTGGGAAAGAGAGAGAAAAGGAGAAGAAAACGAGAGGAGAAGAAGAGAGGAAGGAAACGATCGTAAAGCCAAGACGACTTTGAAATTCTGCATTTGTTTTCCTAACCTACTGCAATATATTACTTAACTTGTGCAATGACCATAATGCCCTTATATAAGTAAAAAGAATAAAACCTAGCAGAAACTAAAGTAACATTAACAAGATTGAAAGGAAATTTTGGAATGTAAAGTAGTGAGGGTAAATGGAAAGAAGGGGTAGGGTGAACGGTACCAATTCCCTTAACTTCAGAAGACGAGCTGTTAGCTAAAGTAACAGTAGATGATGATGAAGTGAGAGGAAAATATACCTGAAAGACCGGACATATGATCGGAAGCCCTTGAATCAATGATCCAAGGGCGAGAACTAGCTGAAATGCGTGCAGTAGCATTACCTGTCTGAACTAGAGTAGCAGTGGAAGAAGTAGGCTGGGAAAGCTGAGACTGGTTGTACCGTGCAAATTCTTCATCAGACATAACTACTACATTGTCTTGGGAAGACTGTGGTAGGGACAAAGAGTCGGTGCTAGATATAACATTTGCAACCTGTTGCTGTCCAGATCTATCATGTAACTTGTAGCAAAAATCTGAATATGGCAAGGTTTTCCACAATAATGACAAGTCCTAATAGCTCCTGAGCTCTCAGTGGAAGCTTGGGATTGTCCGTAAAACTGTCTTTTGTCCTTGGCCTCTTCCTATTCCAGTGTTTCGTCCACCACGGTCACCGCGACCACCACTATATCCTCCACGATTTCCTTTGTCACCCCTACCTCCACCAACTCTAGATTGAGAGACAAGAGCTGTAACTGTCAACAACAGATGTGGTGTTCTGAGAAGAACCATGGGATGCCCGAAGAACTCAAGCATATGTATCCCGAAGAGATCCAATAGTCTCCTCCAAGAACCTGAGACTTAACAACATCATATGTCGGACTAAGACCTCCTAGAAAATTCATCACAGCCAACTGCTCTCTTTGAAGTCGCATTTGTTCAGCATTAGAAGAAATAGGAAGAAGAGCATTCAACTCCTCATACATCCGATTAAAATCAGCAAAGTATTGATCAATGGAACGCCCCTTATTCTCACAGCGCTGAAACTCTTGGGATAGTTCACAGATTCTAGAAATATTGTTCTGGCTAGAATACAACACATTTAAATTTTCCCACAACTCTTTAACTGTATCAATATGAGTTACCAAGTCTACAATATTACTTTCCATAGAGTTCAAAAGCTGTCCCATAATACGTGCATCAACAACATCCCAATTTGCATCATTAGTAGGTTTAGTTCCAGTAAAATGCATATGCCGATTTCTACCCGTCAAAACAAACTTAACAATATTCTTCCATTGCTAAAAGTTGGTAATGCGCTCAAGTTTGTTATCAGTAATTTTGAAAGACGAAGAGGAAATCACCTCAGTCGTCGTGGTACCACTCTTCTCAGGATCAAGATCGGCCATTATAATTGATGATCACTCTCAATCAGTTACAACAATTCGATAACCAAATATTAAACAAACAAGCCTCTAATACTCAACACACCAGACAATCTTCAATCACCAAATCCAACATCAGCAAAGAATACAGAGAGACCGAGAGCACAACCCAATATCAACAAGCTATGGGAACCACATAAGATGATTACCAAATCCACATCCGACAGAGCACCTAATTTGCTTATGGTCTCAACAAACAGTAATAGCTCTACCGTCACCGTATATCATGGCTCTAGAGTCTCTAACATTGGCAACAAGCAATTGATCATGTATTACCAAAGAACACCTCCAAATCTTCTATTACCAGTACACATAACAAATCCTCCAGCAAAAAATCCAACACGTATGTTCACATCAGACCCTAGCACCAAGAAGTTTAAGAACGAGATATCGGAACAGAGGTCACCGGGCTAGGGAAGACCGAATCCTGGGTCGCCGGCCCTTTGCGACACTGGTTGACGCTGGCCCTGGGGTTGCCGACCCTTGGTGACATTGGACGACACCGGCCTTGGGGTCGCCGCCCCTAGGCGACACTAGGTTGAGGTCGCCGGGCTTTGGGTACGTCGGATCTTGGGTCCCTGATGCTAGGCGACGTTGAGTGACACCGGCCTGAAGGTCACCGGGGAGATTTACGATGGTGGTGGTGGCCGATGTTTGTATCGATGGTGAGGCTCTAATACCATGTAACGGAGAGAATGTCGTAATTTTTATTAATGAAACTCAATGAATATATACAAGGACAACCCTAGGAAACATTATACCCTCTTTAATAACTCTAACAAGGCTAATGTGCGTCTTCGAGAAAAAGATAGTGATCCAGTGGATAAGCGTCGATATCAACGGTTAGTGGGCAAATTGATTTATTTATCCTACACCTGATCTGATATTGCTTTTGCTGTGAGCCTGGTCAGTTTATGCATGATCCGTACTCTACTCATATGAATGCTGTTCTTCGGATCCTTCGTTATTTGAAATCTGCTCCTGGAAAAGGGATTCTTTTATCTCCTCATAATGGCTTGAAGGTTGAAGCTTATACAGATGCTGATTGGGCTGGATCTCCAGATCGAAAGTCTTTCTGGATATTGTACTTTCTTAGGAGGGAATCTTGTGACTTGGTGCAGCAAAAAGTAGAATGTGGTTTCTCGATCTAGTGTTGAAGCAGAGTTTTGTGCAATGGCACAAGGATTTTGTGAACTATTATGGCTTAAAGGATTACTTGAAGATCTTGGTGTATCCGTTCATCTTCCTATGATATATTGTGATAATAACGCAGCCATTAGTATTGCTCACAATCTTGTACAACTTGACCGTACAAAACATGTAGAGATTGACAAACACTTTATTAAGGAGAAGTTGGAGAGTGGATTAATTTGTATGCCCTTTGTTCAGTCCGGTCATCAACTTGCTGATGTGTTTACTAAAAGACTAGGGAGTTAAATCGTTTCATCTTATTTTAGTCAAGTTGGGCATGTGTGATATTTATGCTCCAACTTGAGGGGGAGTGTCGAGAGTATTTGGCCTATGGGGGCATATTTGTCTATTTTCTTTATTATTTTCTGAATAGCAACAATAAGGGTAATATTGTAATTTTTGGCCTTTTGGCTTTATTATAAATAGATAGCTTGGGGTCACTTTAACCTTACCAAGTATTCAGTTCAGTTTTTTTTCTCAACAGTATCAAAATCCCATGCCATGCCATGAACGATGTGGCAGTTTTCTCATAGGGCAAGTCAAAACACTTCCAAGTGAGATGACATGATAATTTGGAAGTTCGCTCCTTAACGTAATAAGTTTAATGTAATGAGTTCAATTTTATTTTTTTAGCTAGAACATGGGATGATGGATTTCTATAAGTCCTGTAAGTAGTTAAAAATGCATCTTCCTACATGTAAATTGTGCAACTTATGGTCTGTAAAATCCTGTCCTGTGAGAGTTTTGTTTGATTTTTTTCTCTGGCCAACAGTCTAAGTTGCTTAAAGCTGCTTCTTTCTTCTTGTTCTTTGGTAATTTGATAGAAATTGGTTAATACTATTAATAAATGTAGACTTCTCTTTTGCTGATTCAAGGACTGTGGCGTACACAAACCATACCGTTCTGCCTGAAGCACTTGAAAAATGGAGTTTAGAACTTATGCAAAAGCTTCTTCCTCGGCATGTTGACATTATAGAGATGATTGATGAAGAGGTATACTAGTACCTTTTAGAAAAGAATCAGTTCCCATGTATTTGACATTCCGTGATTCTATTGCCAGTTTTTGATGTCTTTCAAATTCTTTTTTTGTCCAGCTAATATGTTACATTGTTACTTTGCAGCTGGTTGGGACAATAATTGCAGAATGTGGTACCAAGGATCCTGGTTTACTGGAGAAAAAATTGAAGGAAATGAGGATACTGGAAAATGTTGATTTGCCGCCTGCTTTTGCTGAGTTTATAAAACCAGAAGAGGATCCTCTTGCTTCTTCTGAGAAGGAACCAGAAACTACTGAAGAACTTAACATTAATCTTGAAGATGAAATTGATGATGTACAAGGTCAGGAGAATAATGAAGAATTTCCGGAGCCTGAACCTGAGCCTCCTAAGATGGTTCGGATGGCCAATCTCTGTGTGGCGTGCAGTCATACTGTAAACGGCGTTGCTGAGATTCACAGTGAAATAGTGAAGAAGGAAGTGTTTCATGAATTCTTTACGGTATAACTTCTCTTTGGCTTGCCCTTCTGCTTTTATAGCCTTCAAACTCAAAATATAATCCGCAGAGTATTTTAATAGAATGTCTACTTAATCTGTTCTCTTGATCTTTGGCAGTTATGGCCTGAAAAATTTCAAAACAAAACAAATGGGGTGACACCAAGAAGATGGATTTGTTTCTGCAATCAGGAGTTAAGTAAAATTATAACTAAATGGATTGGAACAGAAGACTGGATACTCCACACAGATAAACTAACTGAGTTGCGTAAGGTGATCCACCAGCCCTGATCTTCAATTTCTGAGATGCCTCAAATTTTTTTCATGTGGTCTCTTCTGACTGAATATATCCTATCACCATCACTTTCCTGTGCAAATCGTCTTTCTTTTTTGGTTTATTGGAAGTTGGGATGGATTAAACTTGCAGATTAAAGTTGCAGTTTCTTTCTGAGTAATTGATACTTACATGGATAGAGAATCGCCATTAAGTCTGAACAAGTATGGTTGAGGAAGTGGCATTTGTGGTTATCCTAGTGATGTGTGGGGTTGAGAGGTAAAATACTGAAATCTTTCATGATGCCACTTTCCAGTTTGCAGATAATGAGGATCTTCAGACCCAATGGAGGGCTGCAAAGAGGAGCAACAAAATGAAGGTTGTGAGATTCCTTAAGGAGAAAACTGGATATGCTGTTAGCCCTGATGCAATGTTTGATATTCAGGTCATATTCTTGTGTCTGTCTTCCTCATTTCTTATCCTGTCTGAGTAATTCGTAGGTAGCCATGCACGTTCCATATTAGCCCTCTATTGTTGACACCCAAATTCATATTGTTTAGAATCTTTGCAGTCATCTGAAACCATCAAGCAAACATTTGAAAGAGAGTATTTTTTTCTCACTCGCTATTGAAACCAGAGTTTAAGTTGGGGAAACCGGTCAGCATTTTGAAACAGGAGACCAACTTAAATGCTATTGTATATGTGCATCCATGAACACTTTGCATAAGATCTAATTATCCATTTATAGATTGACCACTGAGCAAGCGGCTTCCCAAAAGCTTGCAATGCAACAACAATGAACTCTTACAACATGCCATCTTCAGCACTAATGACCTGATTTCTTCCTAAGCTCCTGATTGGCGATCCACTTTAATTATTACTCCTTCTCCGGGCATGCACACGAGAACCACCGTTGAGGCTACTCAAGCAAGGATAGCTGTCACATCTAAATTTTAGCTCGACAAACACTGAACTGACTCCTGATGACTACTAGCTATCTTGAATGGGCACCAACTTCCAAGTGAGGATTATAAAAGCTATCATTTGGCCTTAAATGGAAGGAAGAGTGCTTTGAGAAGTAATCTGTTGACGAAGAGCACTATGATCTGGACCAAACAGAGAAAGAGCACGGTTATCATGTCCGCTTCTCGTTGCTGCATCTGATTAACTGTTGTAGCAGGTGGAAAATGAGACTTGAGGCATTAATACAAAGATGCAAAATGAGCATAATGTTATGCTAAACTAGCATCACCAATTTTGGCTTCAAATAAAGCCTTCCACATATCACAAACTCGACTCATGTTATTTTGTCCATAATACAATAAAACACACTTTGTCCATACCTTACGGGCTGTAGTACAATCCATGAAAAGATGGTGAATAGATTCAGCCATATTTCCCCATAGAATTTTATGCAAAGTAGCATCTAAGTGCTTCGATTCTTCCAGACTAGCTGAATCTTCTGGCGGTTCTTCTTCAAGCCATCTAGACTGGCGATTAGAATAAATAAAAGTCGAAAGAGCCATTGACCCAAAAGGAGAATTGGTGCCGTCCAACTTGACCAAGGTATAGTGTAGACCTGTCACACTATAATACGGACCAAAAGATCCTGAATTCGAAGAAACACTAGGTGAGGCCAACCCAGAAACAATAGGTGGGGAGCTTGATGGATCGGTAGACGTCTCCACTAATCACGATTCACTGCTAGGAAAAATTCACGTCAAAGTATCACTAGGAACTTGACCCGTATATAATCAAGTGACACAAACCACTTACTATTTCACCTCTTGGAGTGTCCACCAATTTCAGTATCCACTCATATCACTCCAAATCTAGAAAACGAAATTTTGAAACTAATGCACCTCACTCCAAGATAAAAAGAAATTGTACATTCTGTTGTGTATTCCGGAAGCACCATAAACCACTATTTCTTCAAGAAAACAAGCACCAAATTACATCACTGTCGTCACCAAGTCACACAACTACACTAAATCCCATAGCCATCATCGAATCACACCACTGCTCTAGAGTTGCACACATTACTTCTTCGAAACAACCAACACCAGGTTCACACATCAAGTTCATTCGTACCATTCACAACATTTGGCCCCACATCTATTCGAAGAAAGGAAAAAATTCTACCAGAAATTCAAAGCTGAGGTCGTCAAGTCTGTGCACGTCGGGTCTAGGGTTGTTGGCTGTTGATGTCACCGAGCAACGCTGGCCTTGGGGTTGCCAACCCTGGGTGTCGTCGGATTTGTGGTCGGGCTGAGGTCTACAGAGGCTGGGTGGTGATGATTGGTGGTCGGTGGCGGTGGCTTAATGTTGGTTGTTGATCATGAAGTTAAACCTAGGGTTTTCTCTTTTAATTTTGGCTTTGATACTATGTTAATGATAAAAGAGAGTTATTTTTATTATTGAGAATAAGAGGAGTACTTATGGGTTAAAGATTAAGCCTAGTACAATTACACTTATACCCCAACTTGCTAATACTCTAACTATAGCTATCTTCATTGTTTACGTTGACGACATAATTTTAATAGGAGATGGTAAGGGTGAACTAGAAAGTCTAAAAAGGAGTTTGGCTAGTGAGTTTGAAATTAAGGACTTGAATACTTTGAAATATTTTCTTGGTATAGAGTTCACAAGGTCTAAGGAAGGCATATTTGTTAATCAACGCAAATATGTGCTTAATTTGCTAAAGGAGAAAGGTTTGCTTGGGTGTAAAGCTGCAAATACACATGAGGAACCCAATTTGAAGCAGAACCTGCAAAAATCGAGGAAGTAGTAGATCAAGGACGGTATCAAAGACTGGTTGGGAGGTTGATTTACTGATTTGCTTATCTCATACATGGCCGGACATAGCCTTTGTAGTGAGCATGGTGAGCCAGTTCATGCATTCCCCAGGTCCAAAGTACTTTGAAGCCATTTATAGTATCTTGCGATACTTGAAGGGATGCCTTGGTAAAGGTTTGATGTTTAGGAAGCGAGGACATCTATAGGTAGAAGTGTATATTGACGCAGATTGGGCCGAAAGTATTTTAGACACGAGGTCTACGTTTGGCTATTGTACCTTTGTTGGGGGTAATCTTGTTATTTGGAGGAGCCAGAAATAGTGTGGTAGGAAGTAGTAGTGCTGAAGCCGAATATTGATTTGCAGCTCTTGCTATGTGCATGGTGATGTGGATTAAAAGGATCCTAGAAGAACGAAACGTTTCAAATTCCTCACCAATGAAGGTTTATTGTCACGCCTCGAGCCCGGCGGGCACGCGAACATCTCTCCAAGACCCTCACCTTCGACAGCCTCCCAGGAACCAACGGTCAAACTCAAAAGACCTAAATAAAACATGCATACGAAAGTGAGAAAGCATTCTTACTCTTAATAACAAAAGACGATTTTAGAACGATACATCAAGATAGTTGGTCAACATACAATTCCAAAAGTAAAGATCGCTACTCTAGAGCCTAACCCGTCACTACCAAATAGGTATCTCCAAAAGAATAGACTATAAGATCACAACACAAGACGTCTAACTCTCAGGTCGTCAATCGACGATCTTGCATCTCTAGGGTTGAGCTCTGAGCTCATAGGGGCGCTCGCAGCAGCATCTTCCTCGACGATGGTCGGTGGCACAAGGCCAGGTCCCTCCAAGGCGAAACCATCATCAAGGCCCAGCAACAAGTCATCGGGAAAGTCAACCTTAGGCGTGTCAACAGGTACGACACTCTCTGGCAGTGGTGCAATAACGGTACCCTTGTCTTGGAGCATCCAAGCCTCGAAGGCGTGGGAACTCAAGTAATTGCCTCCATCGTCAACCCAAAAAACACTTGTCGTCTTAACGTACGCTAAACCCTCACAAATGGTAAACCTCAATGACAAAGTCTCGATATCTCTCGGGATTCCAAAGCGCTGCGGTGGAGCATTCATGGTCTGAGGTCTAGGGATTGAAAAAGGAAATTCCACAACGGGGTGAGATATAAATCAAGTCGAACCTAAACCTAACCTAGCCCAATAGTACCTCCGAATGATCCTATACATGCAATTCTACTCATAAATGCAAACCTAGCAAAAGAACCCAATTAATATGTCAATGAAGACAATAAAACGTGGCATGATATTCAAGCACATCGATTCCATCCGATTCAAGTCAAAATCTCATAACAGGTCTAAGGTTCGTACTAAGGCAATTCACAGTTCACATGTCCACGTAACGGTTATTTCTCAATTAATATCTCATTGCTCAATGTCAAGGCCCGCGTAACGACGCATCAGGCTATATAACGGTTCTCAAGACCTGCGTAACAACGAATTAGGTCGCACTTCTCAATGCCTGCGTAACACGCATTAGGCAAATTTAATTGAATAGACCTGCGTAATTACGCCTCAGGCCACAATCCCGCGTTTAACGCATCAGGATAAATTCAAACTCCGCGTAACACGCATCAATGTCAAATGTGTGCACAAATATTCATAACTCAATCAATCAATGACTCAACATTAACAACTTTATTCCAAATTAGTTGGGGTCGGCGGTCGATGAACCCCAAAGAATCATAAAAATGAAAGCAAAATCAAGGGAGGGAAAAGAGATAAATGTGTAAAAATAAATAAGTATATATTTATATATATCTATCTATACACTATCCCTCCACAACACTAATAGCCTTCCTCCACTCTGTCCTAAGATAAACCGTACGCCAATCTATTTCCCACTCCATTAAATCTTGTTTTACTACTTTCCCCCAAGTACGTTTCGGCTGACCTCTTGCTTTCTTCGTGTTATGCTCTCGATGTCAAACATCTGTTCATACCGGTGCGTCTAAGGGCCTTCGGAGGATATGCCCAAACCATCTCAATCTATGCTCTCTCATCTTTTCCGCCACCGGTTTTACTCCAACTTTTCGTCGAATTTCTTCATTCTTTATCTTATCCATCCTTGTATAATCACACATCCACCTTAACATCCTCATTTCCGCTACTCCCATTTTATGCTCATGTTTTCTTTGTGCTGGCCAACATTCAGCTCCGTACAACATGGCAGGTTTGACTGCTGTTTTATAAAATTTTCCTTTCAACCTAAGAGGAATTTTGCGATCATACAAAAATCCCGATGCATTGCGCCATTTCATCCAACCTGCTCTGATTCTATGGCTTACATCCTCATCAATTTCTTCCTCCTTTTGCAATATTGATCCTAGATATCTCAATGTATCTTTCTTGGGTACCTCCTGTCCGAGCATATTTACGGCTTTTTGATCCTTTCTTCTTTCCTTGTCAAACTCACACTTCAAGTATTCCGTCTTATTTCGATTTAGCGTAAATCCTTTAGACTCTAACGTGCTTCTTCATACTTCTAACTTAGCATTAACCCCGGCCTTGGTCTCATCAATAAGCACGATATCGTCTGCAAATAACATACACCACGACACCTCATCTTGAATATATTTTGTTAGCTCACCCATAACCAAGGCAAAAAGGTAAGGGCTCAAAGCAGAACCTTGGTGTAAGCCTACTGTGATTGGAAAATAACTTGATGTGCCATTACAAGCCTTCACACATGTAATAGCACCATTATACATGTCCTTGATTGCCTCGACATACTTTGAAGGTACTTTTTTCTTCTCAAGAATCCACCACAAAACCTTTCTTAGAACCTTATCATACGCCTTCTCGAGATCAATAAACACCATATGGAGGTCCTTTCTTTCTTGACATCTCTCCATTAATTGTCGTATTAAGAAAATAGATTCCATGGTAGATCTTCCTGGCATAAATCCAGATTGATTGACATAAACCTTGGTCTCTATTCTCAAACGATGCTCAATAACTCTCTCCCACAGCTTCATTGTATGGCTCATTAGCTTGATACCTCTATAGTTAGAATAATTCTGGATATCCCCTTTATTCTTGTGTAAAGGCACAAGTATACTCTTCCTTCATTCAACATGCATCTTATTAGTATGGAGGATCTTGTTAAAAAGACTAGTCAACCAGCTTATTGCTACATCTCCTAAGCATCTCCACACTTCAATAGGAATACCATCGGGTCCCAAGGCTTTATTAGTCTTCATCTTTTTTAATGCCTCCCTAACTTTCCGTGCTTTAACTCTACGCACAAACCTTCTATTTGAATCATTAGAAGCATCTTCCAGATCCACCTCACTTCTATCGCTCTCCCCATTAAAAAGTTTGTTAAAATAACTCGTCCACCTGCCCTTGACGTCTTCATCTCTTATCAAGAGTGTTTGATTTTCATCCTTGATACATCTAACCTGCGTCAAGTCTTTACTTTTCTTGTCTCTTGGCTTTGTAAGTCTGTAGATGCCTTTTTCTCCTTATTTGCTCTCAAGTTTGTTGTACATATCGTTGAAAACGTTGCCTCTGGTCTCTCATACAGCTTTCTTGGTACTTTTTCTCGCCAATCTAAACTTTTGCAAATTCTCTTCGTTAGGACATTTATGTGGGCATCTAAAACACTCATTCTTCTGCTTAATTGCCTCCTGCACCTCTTCATTCCACCATCAGGTTTCTTTTGTTTGATGTCCCTTCTCTCTACTTTTCTTTAACATCCCTTTTGCCACTGTCTGGATGCAGTTAGACATCTCCTTCCATATCGTATTTACTTCGCCCTCTAGTCGCCACGCTCCTTCCTGTAGCATTCTTTCCTTGAATTCTGATTGTTTCTCCTCATGTAACTTCCACCATCTTACTCTGGGGTGCTGCGCACTTCTCTTTATCTTCTGTACTTTGTTATACCAAACTTCTAAGACCACCAACTTATGTTGTGTAACTACACATTTGCCAGGGTATACCTTACAATCTACATACGAAGCTCTATCCTCTCTTTTGGCAAGAAATAAATCAATCTGGCTACAATTTTGACCGCTGCGAAAAGTGATCAGATGTGATTCTCTTTTCCTAAAAAAGGTGTTTGCCAACATCAAATCATAAGCTAATGCCACACTCAAGATGTCTTCGCCAGCCTCATTTTTAGTCTCATATCCAAAATCTCCATGAACTCTGTCAAAACCTCCGCTGCTCTGACCGACATGTCCATTTAGATCTCCTACTATGAATACTTTCTCCTCGTGTGGTATTCGTCTTAAAATCTCTTCCAGCTCTTCCCAAAATCTGCTCTTCTCGGATGCTTGCAGTCCAACTTGAGGGGCATACACACTAAAGGATATTCATAATCAAATCCCCCACTATTAGCTTAACTAAAATAATCCTATCTCCTATTCTTTTAACATCAACAACTCTATCCTTGAAATTTTTATCGATCAGAATCCCAACTCCATTTATGCTCTTTGTTGTGCCTGTATACCATAGCTTGAATCCGGTGCCATCTACTTCCTCAGCTTTCTCTTCTTTCTATTTAGTTTATTCTAGGCAAGCAATATTCACTTTTCTTTTAGAAAAAGTATCTGTCAATTCCCTCAATGTACTCGTTAAGGTTCCTACATTCCAACTCCCCAATCTAATCCCTACCCCCTCGGCTTTTCTTGCCCTCCAAACTTGCCCACGGAAGTGTGAGGACCCTTGCTCATTTATCACCATATTCGGGCACTGATGTGGCGCATTACTCTGGGAATGATGGCCCAAGACTAGCTTCCTTACCCCTTGCACCCGCCTATCTTGGTACAAAGACCCTTGCTCATTTTTTGCTACACCCGGGTGTCGATGCAACGTGTCGCTAAGAAGGGTACGCTCCAACGATATATCAATAGGATTCATCTCATAAAGGTAGCTCTTTCTTTTATAACCGGCTCGCTACGCCTGACGTAACCCTCCTTTACCTGGCTTGGGACAGGCTATATAGACTATATAGGCGGAGTTTCAATCAATCAATGGCTAATCAAATGAATTGCACATTTCATCACTCAAGGAACATAATTCGGCCTCTAGGCCTCAATTCCCAATAGTTGGACCGCATGCCACAACTCAGCCATTTATCACTTTATAAAACTTCGTGATCGATTATAATGAGTATAAATGAAGCAACAAGCCCTTGATCTCAAAAATCACTTATGGCCGAGTATAATGACATGATTAATCAATTTAATCGCTCAATTCACAATTAACTAGTCAGGTCGACATAACAAGGCATTGCAACAAATCCAATCATCGACTTCACAGCTAGCAAGTCATGGCCGGGCCTATATCATCCTTGGCACCATTCACATATTAACATCCCCAATTTCAATGCAAGGTCGGATACAATGGAACGTAGCTAGTCAATTCAATCAATTGTTTCACCAACCAAAGTCCATGACCGAACATACTACGGACACATCCAATTCGATTAACAAGTTCAATCCCGTACCTCTTAGCAAGGGTAATTGGGTTTCAAGGACTTGTCAAGGTATCATTAGCTCCAATTTCCCCCATTCAACTCTAACTCTAGTTTAAGCATTGAGAACCATGGATTTAACCTATGCATGCCAAATTAAATCAAACTCTCGTTTGGCCCTTAAAGACTATGTTGACTATAAAAGAGCAATATTACTTTATTTCAAAGATAACAAAGAGTACTTATAGGCTTAGGATTAAGCCTAATACATTTACACAACTACCCCCAACTTGCTAATACTCTAAAGTAATAAATCACACTCCCCCTCAAGTTGGAGCGTACACATCTAAAAGTCCTAACTTATGACAAATATATGAAAGTTGTTCATGTTAAAGAGGCTTTGTGAAAATGTCTGCTAGCTGCTCTTCAAAACGTGTATGTACCAATCGTATGTCTTCACAATTCACATTTTCTCGAATAAAATGACAATCCACCTCTATATGCTTCGTTCGTTTATAAAACACTAGATTGCTAGCAATATGAATAACAGACTGATTATCACAGCACAAAATAGATGATCCGGTCATAGGTAGTCCAATCTCTGCTAACAACATATGAACCCATTGAAGTTCACCAGTAACATTAGCCATAGCACGATACTCGGCCTCTGCACTAGATCGGGAAATAATAGACTATTTCTTACTTTTCCACGATACAAGATTACCACCAAGAAATACACAGTATCCCGAAGTAGATCGACGATCCATAGGGCGGCCAGCCCAATCTGCATCAGAATGTCCTGCCATCTCCAAAGATTTGGGGTTGGAATAACTAGCTATACGAAAATGACCCTGATTATGGAAGACAAGTCCTTGACCTGGAGCTCTCTTCAAATACCGAACAATTTGTAGAGCAGCTTGCCAATGAGTAGTACGAGGAGAGCTCATAAATTGACTCATCACACTGATAGCAAATGAAATATCAGGATGGTTCAGATAATTTAATTTGCCTACTAACAGGCGATACTTCTCTGGATCATGAAGTTATCCCTGTTCATTGTCAAGCCTCACTCCAGGATCCATAGGAGTGTCACGAGGCTTAGAATCATGTAAGCCAACCTCCGTAAGAATGTCAAGAGTATACTTTCGCTGGGAGAGAGCAATGCTGCCATTAGCATAGGCAATTTCGATACCAAGAAAATATTGAAGACGATTTAAGTTTTTAGTGTTAAACTCCTTTTGAAGAAACTGCTTGAGTCTTTGTATGCCTTCAACATTGTTTCCTGTGACAATGATATCATCAACATAAACGATAAGGATAATACATCCTTTGGAAGTTGACATACTAAATACTGAGTGATCCACACTGCACCGATGCATGCCAAAAGTGACAATTGCATCACTAAATCGGCCAAACCAAGCACGAGGAGATTGCTTAGGTCCATAAAGAGCTTTTCGCAATCGGCACACCTTCTCCCCTTGAGCAACAAATCCAGGTGGTTGCTGTATATGTACTTCCTCGTGAAGATCACCATGAAGGAAAGCATTTTTAACATCAAGCTGATGAAGAGTCTACTGAGACCCGAGCAGCCAAAGAAATAACAATACGAATAGAAGAAATTTTGGCTACTGGAGAAAAAGTTTCATCATAGTCAACACCATAAGTTTGTGTATAGCCCTTCGCCACAAGATGCACCTTTAAGCGCTCGACTGAACCATCTGGATGGTGTTTGACAACAAAGACCCAACGACAACCTACCAATTGCTTATTAGTCGGTAATGAAATGAGCTCCCAAGTCTTATTATGATGTAGTGTAGCCATCTCCTCCTCCATGGAACGAGTCCAACTTGGATGGGCCAATGCCTCCTGGACACTACTAGGCACAGACACAGAAGCAAGAGGTGACACAAAAACAGACATCTAAAGGCTTAAGTTATAATAAGACACAAAATTAGAAAGAATACCCAGATCGTGTACGGTGAGCGATAGGAAAACTGTCAGGAGACAGTGGAAGAGGATCGAAAGCTTGGATCAAAGGTGGTGGTGGAACACACACTGGTGAAGATGTATGACCCCAAATAGAACGAGGACCACGTGTATAAACCTGAAGAGGAGTTGATGCTGGTGAGCCTGTATTCGGTGGAGTAACATCAAAAGTAACAGATGGTGGCTTCGGCTGAGATGTAGGTGCGGAGGGTGGCAAAAGATCCATGGTTAATGGTGCCGGAGGATGAGCATCGCCAAAGAATGCTTGATCCTCAAAAGAAAGTTACATCAGCAGAAGCATACTCCCGACGACGAGTAGGATTATATAAGACATATCCCTTTTGAGTGCGGGAGTAACCCACAAATATACATTTTTCAGCACGAGGTGATAACTTGTCCAATCTAGGAGACAAAGAATGAACAAGACAGACACAACCAAAAATACAAGGGCGAAAAGACCATAAAGGACGATCCGGATGAAGAAGAGCATGAAGACTAGTTCCTTGCAACACGCAGAACGGAAGACGATTAATAAGATGACATGCTGTAAGTTGAGCATAGCTCCAGAAAGATTTCGACATATGAGTGTGAAGGAGTAGGCAACGGGCAACATCCAACAAATGACGATTCTTACATTCAGCAACTTCATTTTGTTGCGGAGAGTAAGCGCAAGAACTCTGATGTAAAACACCATGAGATTTGAGAAATGGAATAAAGGTAGATGAAGAAAAGTATTCGCGAGCATTGTCAGTATGCAAACACTTAATAGAACAATCATATTGAGTACGAACTTCATGATAAAACTAGCAAAAAGAATGAAAAATTTTAGTACGATCTTTTATTAAATATAACCAAGTTGTACGAATACAATCATCAATAAAAATGACAAATAGCGAAAACCAAGTGTAGGCTCTAGTCTAGGACCCCACACATCGGAGTGAATTAACTCGAATGGATGGGATGCATGACTTGAAACACGAGGAGAGAAAGACTCACGATGGTGTTTACCTAATTGACATGTTTCACAATTAAATTGAAGACTTGAACTAGACAAAAAAAAAAAAAAACCTTCCGAGTATGTCTGTTGATGGATGACCAAGACGGCAATGTAATCGATAAGGATCATCCACAGCTTTATTTTGAATTGTTGTAGCAGCAGCGATAATCTCAGGGTCCAGAATGTACAATCCACCAGTTTCACGTCCACCACCTATTCGGCGTCCAGTCTTCCGATCCTGAAGAACACGAAGATGAAGAAAAGATAATATCGCAATCAAGATCACAAGTAATAGAACTGACTGATAATAGATTGTAAGGAAAGTGTGGAATATGGTAAACAAATGGTAAGGAGACAGAGGAACTCAATGATATACAATTGTATCAGTTACTTTGGACTGAGAACCATCTGCTAAGGTGACCGACATAGAAGGAACAGACGAGGTGGACGTGAGAAGACGAGGATCACCAGTCATGTGATGAGTGGCACCTGAATCAATAACCCAAGAACGAGGAGCTATAGTGGACAATAGACATATAGGGTTATCATGCCGTGCAAAAGTAGCGGTAGGACTAGAGACACTACCACTCTCTCTGTTGTGCTCTGACTAACTCATCATATTCTGCATGAGACAACTATACTGTACCCTGTCCAGAAAAGGATCCAGTGGAAGGAGCCTAAGGTTCAGTATCAATAGAATCATGTAGACCTCGCAGCTCGGGATGGAGGTCATAACAATAATCAACAGCATGCCCAGAAATGTGGCAATGAGTACAAAAATGGTTCACTCGACCACCACGATGTCCTCCTCTAGAAGTATCTCTACCACCACCACGTATAGCACCTCGGCGTTGAAAACCACGACCACGACCATGGTAAGAACTTTCAAAATTCCATTGTCCATGGTTGCTGATACGACCACGAGTCCCTTGACCTCCACGAGCCGCCATAGCACTACTATCTGAAATAACTGAAGTCTTGGAACTAGAAGTATAACGAGCGGCTCGAGAATACACTTCTTCAATAGAAGGAAGAGTGCTTTGAGAGGGAATCTGTTGACGAAGAGCACTATGATTTGGACCAAGGCTATGGAGAAAAAGTACGATTATCATATCCGCTTCTTGTTGCTGCATCTGAGTAACTGTGGTAGCAGGTGGAAAATAAGACTTGAGGCGCTGATGCAAAGCAAGCATAATGTTCTGCCAAACTAGCATCACCAATTTTGGCTTCAAATAAAGCCTCCCACATATCACAAACTAAACTCATGTTATTCTGTCCAGAATACAATAAAGCACATTCTGTCCTTGCCGCACGGGCTGTAGTGCAATCCATGAAAAGATGAATAGATTCAACTATACTTCCCCATAAAAGTGTACGCAAAGTTGCGTCTACATACCTCCATTCTTCTAGATTAGCTAAATCTGCAGGTAGTTTTTCTTCAAGCCATCTAGATTGACGATTAGAATAAATAAAAGTTGAAAGAGCCATCGATCAAGAAGGGTAATTGGTATTGTCCAACTTGACCAAGGTATTGTGTAAATTTTTCATGCTATAATATGGACCAAAAGATCCAAATCTCGAAGAAATTCTAGCAGAAACTAATCCTAGAACATTAGATGGAGAACTTGATGAATCAGTAGACATCTCCATAGACTTTTAATCACTAAATATTAGGAACTTGACATGTATGCAATGAAGTAAAACACCACTTACTATATCACTTCGAGTATCCACAAATATCACTTCAAATGCAGACACGATATTCACACTTCTGACACCACATAACTCCAAATGCAGTCAAATCCAGTACTATATTCAACAATCCCAATAGCTACACCAACATCAACTCACTGCCCACTAAAAAATTCACTTCTAGATATCACTAAATTTAACTAACTTAGCAAATTCATTTAATCTACATAACAATAAGCCTTAGAAACTCTCCTGAAGTACAATCATTCCTAAGGAATCAACACATCGAGAGATCTAGGTCACTTCCGGCAACACCACTTGAAAGATTGCGACCCAAATCAAGATTTCCTGACCTGGGCAATGTTGGGAAAAGTCGCTGGGACGTCTACTGAAGTTGGCCGACACTAGGTGAGGTCACCGGGCCTGAGGACCTCACGACGAGGTCGCTGTGAGGTTGCCGAGGGCTAATCGGCGCTGGGTGAGGTAGCCGAGACATGAGGACCTCACAACGAGGTCGCCGGAAGGTCACCGAAGGCTAATCGGCGCTGGACGAGGTCGCCTGGGCAAGGTCGCCGGAAGGTTGCCGAGGGCTAATCGGTGCTGGACGAGGTCACTGGGACCTGGTTGACTTCAGATCTAGAGTTTTCGGTCCTGAGCGATGCTGGGTTGAGGTCGCCGGGCTTAGGGCACACTGGATTTGGGGTCGCCGGCCTTGGGTCGACGCCGGAGTGAGGTCGCCTGGCCTGGGCGACCGGACGAAAGTCGTTGACGAGATCTACGGTGGCTGGCAGCTAGGGTTTGTTGAAGGGATACGTTGATTTTAGGGTTTAGCTATTAATTGTGGCTTTGATACCATGTTGACGATAAAAGTGCAATATTACTTTATTTCAAATATAACAAAGAGTACTTATAGGCTTAGGATTAAAGCCTAGTACATTTACACAAATACCCCAAACTTGCTAATATTCTAAAGTAATAAATCTAACCGACTACATGTGGTCAAAAGTCACAAAGCACATGTTAGCAATGGACTTCTCAATTTAAGCTCACAACATCATAACTCAGCCACCACGATCAGAATTTCGGATTCCTCATGATACACCCCAAAACGGCCCCTAAATCGCTTCTAACTCAACTCTAACATAAACATTAGTAACCTAGAGTCCTAGGAAGGGTTTAGGGACAACTTATCGGGTGTTCCGAGCAAAGAAATCCGGCCAAGGTGGGTGGCAATGGTCACGGTTCAAACGGGCAGCGACGAAGGAGAAGAAGTTAAATAGCCCTCCAATGGCCTCTCAAAGGCTCATGGGTTAGAATAAGGAGGGCGCGAGCGACGGCGGTTCTCTCGGGTTCTCGGGCTCCAAACAGTGTGCACGACTCCACGGGCTTGAGGTGTTCGCCGGTTCAGGGTGAGAGAGGGGGTGAGACGGCGGTGAGGTGTGGCGGTGGCTTGCGGCGGCAACGAACGGAGGAGGAGGAGCGGTCGGCGTTCGGGCGAGCGAGAGAGAAGACCAAGAGAGAGAGAGAGAGAGAGAGAGAGAGAGAGAGTGAGAGAGTGAGAGGGAAGTGGGTGGTCGGCCAAGATGGAGGAGAGAACGAGGGAGTGAGGATGTTCTCCAAAATTTCAAGAGCAAAGAGAGAGAGACTTGATGGTTGTCATAGACCTAGACTAGGACAAGGCCTCTTGATTTGGTAGTTGAGGCTTTTAAGGGATAATGTCTAAAAGGGGCCCCTATCGAAAATTCAAATCCCTTGTCTTGTCTTCATAATTCAAGACAACCATGGACATTCTTGCCCCTCATATTTCGGCCTACAAGATAAAGAGACCAAAGGCCACTTTGCCCTTATCAATTCCTAGAGGCATGAGTAACGTCCGGGGGTAGAAAGGTAATTTCCATCGTACCGTCCAAAACTTCACCTTTCTAATTCATATGAGGCGAACCATAATCTTAATTTTCCTTGATTAGGCAACATCCAATTTATTTATGTTGAAATTCTTGAATATCCGTCATCCAATCTTGCAGTCCAATTTGTGGTCAAAATCGATCGATTGTAGTCCCAGTGTATCTCAAACTAACGGGCGGCTCTTAGGAGTTATGCGTATCGACCCGTACCTAATGTCACGTTTAAGAGTATTTGAGCCATGACGGCCTTAATTGTCATGTAATTGCGAGGGTCAAATCGCTAGTTCCAAAGAACGCGATCGTCAAGAATTGGTTTAGGTTAATTTGCAAATTATACAATGGTCAAACGGAATCACCCGCGATCCAATTGTATAACACTGGCAAATCGTTCTGAGACCAATCTTAGATCGGCCTATAAATGGCTCAAAATATGCCCTCGGCAATCCTTGTGGTCAAGGTGCCAATCCATGGTCAAGTTCTTTGGTTCACGTAATTAAATCCTAATTAGCCTTTCCCCATTGGTTAGTTTTCTCAAGAGTGGCCAACTTTGAGTGAGATTTAACTGAAGCGCACTGACGAGATATCGCAGTTTTTCATACTTCGAAAATGGGTTGGATTTCAAGATGTCACATTTATTGTGACGACAAAGCAGCAATGTCAATTTCTCATGATTCAGTTCTCCATGATCGTACAAAGCATGGAGAGGTGGATAAGCATTTTATTAAAGAGAAGCTTGACAATGGACACGTTTTCCTTCCATATATTCCAACAAATGAGCAGGTTGCTGATATACCAGCGAAGGGGCTACATAAGAAACAATTTGACAGCCTAATAAACAAGCTGACAATGGTGGATATCTTTAGCCATCTTGAGAGGGAGTGTTGAATGGCTGGGTTGATTGGCTGAATTGATTTTCTGTATATCTAGCTGTCTAATTAGCTAACTGTCTAATTAGCATTGATTGTGTAAATATTTAATTAGCTTAATTAGAAGGAATAGTTATTTCTTTCCTTGTTAGCTGTATATTTCATTTTCAGTTTTTTGTACATTTCTCCTATAAGTAGGACTCTGTAACCTATTGAAAGATATTGAGAAAGAATTATATTTCTCACTTATGTCTTCAAAAACATTTTCTCAAGTTCTTCCATATGAAAATTTAAGACCAACTTATCTTAACTTAAATCCTTACCAAAAAAAAAAAAAAACATTTAAGAGTCATCTATGGCTCCAATGGTATGTCAAATATGGAAAACAGCATATTATGACTTCTCCTTTCAACAGTTGGTTAGTTCCTTTCTTGATAAGAGGACAATTTAGGTATTGTTCTTCTTGTTGTACTACAAGTATTATGGGTCTCTAAGGATTTGATATCACCCAACTCTTTGTTTACTAAAGTAGAATTCATACTGCCCCTGATTTGATAATTTAATGAAGTAGGTGGTGGTGAACCCCCAAAGTCTAGTTCATGTCTACATATGCAGCTTTTTCCTTATTCCTACATATATATATGCATACATATATCCATATATTGCAGACTTTTGACTTCTATGTTCTCCCCTCACTGCTGATTCAACAGCTGCTGGTTCTAGATCAAATGACATCCGTATTCAATCTGTAGAGTAGAATTTGAATAGATCTCTTTTACTGAATAATGTCTTTGTCATTTGATCCAACTATTTATGAGAACCAAATCAAATAAGACTTTTGACTTCTATGTTCTCCCCTCACTGCTGATTCAACAGCTGCTGGTTCTAGATCAAATGACATCCGTATTCAATCTGTAGAGTAGAATTTGAATAGATCTCTTTTACTGAATAATGTCTTTGTCATTTGATCCAACTATTTATGAGAACCAAATCAAATAAGAGATGGAAAGATTATAGTCTTTCAATTTAGGGAATTATAGCATCCAAAGGCCTTCCTTTTTCACATGTCTAGACCTCCTAAAGCAACTTTTTTCTCATCTTCGGTTGGCGTCACCTACACCATACCTGAAGTAACTCTATTTCTTGTCTTATCTTCCCTTGAATGCCCGCAAATTTAAAGAAGCATTTTCATATCTGCTACACTAATTTTGTATAAATATCGCTGATTTTGTATGAATGTCGATGTTCAACCACCCAGCATTGCGTGCTATAAGGCATTTTGGCCTTATTGTCTTCGTGTAAGTTTTAGTGGCATTTGAGGGTGCACAAACATAGAAGGGTCAATGTAGACTAGAGATTTAATGTTAAAGAGTACTTATGGTTCAAACTGAAAGGAAAAAAAGGGGGGGAATTTTGCAATGGAACATGAGCCTTCTGCCACTGTATCTCGCAATATAGTGGAAAATTCATTTGCGGTTATAGTGCTTACGTTGCCACAAGTGTGGAAGATTAATTTGCTGTGATGGTGCTTATATGGCTACAAGTGTGCGACTTATATACAAAGGATAAAGCAGGATTTGCTAAGCGAAAAAATGGATTTGGACGGGGTTGGGACTTAGCAGGATTTACTTTCATTTTTTTTTTTGGGTAAATAAAGGATTTACTTTCATTAATATGCATTTTTGTCAATTTTTTCTTCTGGCCAGAGCATACATATCACTTGAGGGGGTAACTATTTCCAGTGGCAGGGTACAGCGTACAAATGAGCTTCATTTTATTGTTCTCTTTTTTAGCTAAGCACTATCCAACATGTTTCCTATTTTCAGGTGAAGCGCATCCATGAGTACAAGAGGCAACTTTTGAACATATTGGGAATTGTTTATCGCTACAAGAAAATGAAAGCTATGAATCCTGCTGAGAGGACTGCTAAGTTCGTGCCTCGAGTTTGTATTTTTGGCGGAAAAGCATTTGCTACATACGTGCAAGCTAAAAGGATTGTAAAATTTATCACAGATGTTGCTGCAACAATTAATCATGATCCTGAGATTGGTGATTTGCTTAAGGTATGGCTCTGTCACTATCTGTAAGATATTCAACTGTTTCTTAACTGTTTGTATACTTGTTGAGTTCTTTGATTGTTTATTGCTTTTGGCATGTGTAAATGGTGGCTCTAACTTTATTGTGTGAATCAAGGTACAACATTCTCCTATGTGATTAATTTGGGTGCGTAGCAGCTCCTGCATGGCCCAAAGTTGATGCTGTTTGGCATGTGCTAACTACTAAATTATGGATAGGGCTGTCGTTCATGATCACCACATTCCAGGGGGTTATATCGTGCGAGAATCTGTGTGCAGCATATTTGAGTGATCTTAACAATATCTTTATTTTGACAATCATTCATCCATTTTAGTTTTTCTTTCGTTTATGCAGTTCACTGCACTTGTTTAATTGCAGGTGGTATTTGTTCCTGATTACAATGTCAGTGTTGCTGAATTGCTGATCCCTGCAAGTGAGCTCTCACAGCACATCAGGTACTTCATGTCCTGTTTGCTGAAGGAAAAAGAAAGAGAACTATCTCCTTAGGGTTTAGTCAAGTGAGTTTTTTGATCCTCCATCCTAGTCCTTGGGATGGAATTGTCGGGCTTACAAAGTTCCATTGGCTGCGAGTGTAACGACGACTAGAAAATTCTACCATTGTTCAGTGGCACAGATGATTCACACTGTGAAACAGGCAAAATTATGGCAATTATACCTGACTATATGCATCTGTTGTCTATTTCGGATTAATCGCAGTTTGAGTCGGGACCATGATGGGAGTTCCACTCTGAACACAGTATCTTCAGTTGCTTGACCGGATATTCATCTTAAGAAACTCTCCTAATCCTCTTGCCAAGTTGAAATGGGATTGATTAGCCTCTTGGGTTCAAAGGGCAACTTTTGCATGAGCATAGATTCTCCATTAAATTATCAAGTTCTTTCCTTCCGTTACAGTTAGATCCTATTATTGCTGACTTGATCAGAATAGTCTCAATTCATTCATTTGATCAGTTTCTAATTTTTGCTACTCCTGGAATTCACCCTCTTCCATATAAATATACTTATGATCCATGATTGTCTCTTCTTCAGTACTGCTGGAATGGAGGCCAGTGGAACCAGCAATATGAAGTTTGCGATGAATGGTTGTGTCCTTATTGGAACCTTGGATGGTGCCAATGTTGAAATAAGACAGGAGGTTGGAGAAGATAACTTCTTTCTCTTTGGTGCTCGAGCTCACGAAATAGCAGGGCTTAGGAAGGAAAGAGCCGAGGGAAAGGTATGTCTACCTATCAACTACCTAAAAACCACGAAAGCTGTTAGGAGATATATGCAATATACCTTGTGAGTCGTGACACATTTGGCTTCATTCTTTGGGGCAAATAGTTGTGTACTTTGACATGAGAGCTCATGTCAAGGATTCGAATTTTAACACACTGGCTGTTATTGCTATTTTCCTACAACCCCTTTCATTCTTTCTGTGTTTGGTTATCTGTTTCATGAAGTGACGTTCATCATTTTGTTCATATGTAAGACTCGGACATGCCCTTGAGAGGTATTGCTAAAAGGATATGCTTGATGAAGGCCTGATTTTTTATAGCTTAAGCTTTTCAGAAAAACGACTGGGCGGGAGGAAAATTTGTAGCTGGTATTTCAGTTAAGTTAAATTGCTGGGTGTGCATAGAGATTTACTAACTATATCCTCTCCATCTAGTTTGTCCCTGACCCACGATTCGAAGAAGTCAAAGCGTTCGTCAGAAGTGGCGTTTTTGGGCCCTACAATTATGATGAGCTGATAGGATCTTTGGAAGGGAATGAAGGTTTTGGTCGAGCAGATTATTTTCTCGTGGGCAAAGACTTTCCTAGTTACATCGAATGTCAAGAACAAGTTGACAAGGCATATCAAGACCAAAAGGTTATCACTGTACAAAACCATGTTGATGTACCAATATTCGGAGTGCATTATGCAAATGTTCTCTATGCATGATTACACTTGACTTGTTCGGTTGTCCTGCAGAGATGGACGAGGATGTCGATTCTGAACACAGCAGGATCATGCAAATTCAGCAGCGATAGAACAATCCACGAGTACGCAAAGGACATATGGAACATCACACCGGTCGAACTACCATGAAGACTTTACTCATCATCCACACGAACTTGCCTTTCGATCTTGTAGCTTCTGGCTATAGTGGTTGAGTATTATTGCGAACACGGGTGGACTAGGCGGACAACTTTCTGCGTAACAGTCAATTATGGTAGCTATCAGTTTGTATCTACAGTATCTACCCCAACCCACTCAACAATATGAGTTTTTGCTGTAAAGTTAAAGGGGCAATTATGTGTCATAGTGTAGAGGTTTGGCAAATAAAAAGTAGTATAACAATAAACGAGGTGAGAGGTTCTCACTTCCAGTTGTCTAATTCTCCGTTGTGATTTCTCGACTTCACGTCATCGGTCATCCCTTTGCTCCCTAGCAAACTTGTTAATTTCTCGAAGGTTCCTATTCATTCTAATGAGAACGGGATAATTTCTAATCTTGACTTAAAAAAAATATATATTGGATACACTTGGAGCATATTAGCCAAATTTATCTCCTTTATTAAATGATGTAAGTTTCATGTATGACACATGACCTTATGTACCGGGGGCCAAAAAAGGATTTGCCCTGTTTTTCGGTATTTTCTCAATTCGGGCTCCGTAGCTTTTTGTTTTCCTACAATTTTCTCAACAATGTGCGTAGGAAACCTTTATATTACGATCTATTTGGTTGGGAGAAAACTTCATGATAAAAGAAAATGTTTTTTTGAAAAATTATTTTTCAGGAAAATGGTTCGTTTCTCTATGCTTGGTGATAGGTGACTGAAATTGTTTTTCGGTGTTTGGATCTCATTCCAAAAATGGTTTCAATTTCATAACTTTATTTGAGTAAAAAAATTTGAATATAATATTTTTTATTTTTCTTTTCTTTTCTTTTCTTTTTTCCTTTCTTTTTCAGTCGGTGGCCGACGACGACCAGCAACAGGTGATAAGCTCACCCAAGACTGGTGAGTCATGGCTTGCCTGAGGCAGGCAAGGGTTGCAAGGCCTCGAGCTCACTGAGATTTGGTGAAGCTGAGCCTTAGATGAGCTCATTCTTTGTTGTTGTCGGTTGCCGACCACTGGCTGAAGAAGAAGCAAAAAAAAAAAAGAATATAAAAGTTAAATATGAATAATATTTCCTTACCAAAAAAAAAGTTAAATATGAATAATATTTGAAATATTAGAAAATTCGAAATGTGCAATTCCGAAAGTGTTTCCACCTATTTAGATTTAGAAATTCACTTTTCTAATTTTATGCATAAATTTTTCGTTGACCAAAAAGTGATTTCTGTTGACTAAGTTATAATTCCAAAAAACGGTTTCCCTTGAACAAATGCACCCTCAATCAAACCCCACTTTGGTTATACCGTCGGGATATCAACTGCAACTGGATTCACGTACTCACATGAGAGCTATAAGGCAAGTTCAAACTGTCATTAGTTGTTAAAGGCACCCCAGTGAATTTGTGAAAAATGATAGAGAAAATACTAAGAACATATCTCACCTATCACTTAATAATCACTTACATATCTTCACTTGTGAAAGTACCAAATAAGTACCTGAATTTTGACCCTCGGAGACCATTGTGCATGTTTGTATGAATTGTATTTAACCCCTTATTTATGAAATGCAAATATTTCCCAGAAAATGAAAATTTCTTTTTAAGAAATGCATATCCTTGTAAGCAGTGATTATTCACCTTAAGCAGTGATTCAAGATTATCACATTTAGATATAAAGTAGCAGAATTGACGCACCTGATTTGAATTATATCGTTCTTTGATGTGGAATATAGACATTTCGGCTCTGTGGCTACGTGAGTTTATGTAAGCATGAGCATTTAGAGGAGTACTTGAGCTCTATTTATGGAGTTTATAACCTATCCTCTCATTACGAATAAGGTTTAATTCAACCTATACTATCCCGCTCCATATTGGACTAATCAAGGAACCTTATCTTCAAGAAATCTTGTCTCTAAGACCAATAAATTAAATAAAACCCACAATAAAGAAAACTCTTACAATCTTTACCTCATAAATTGTCATATCCACTCAAAAAACTCAAAATTAACTAAAAGCGAAACTATCGAAACTCTAAACATTAGAGTATGATGAGATTGTAAGGAGGGGTAATTTAGTCTTTTTAGTATGGGGCTTTACGTAGTGAACAGTATGTACAAAAATAGAACATGTAAGTGGTGATTGGGCCATAATTGATGGATGTTAGGAGAAGCATTAAAAAATTGCTAAACCTATTACGTTAGTGCTAATTTAGGCCTAAGCCTTTTTTGGTACAAATTTAATTCTAAACCTTTTGCATTAATATTAATTCAGTTTTAAATCTTTTTTTGGTGCAAATTCAATGATAAACTTTTTGCATTGGTTCCAATTTAATCCAAAATATTTTGTATTTATGCTAATTGAGTAATCCAACCAATTTTGAGAGAAAATCGTTGACGTGGAAATTAATTGTCCTATATGGCACAACTTGCATTGATTGGACTTTTTAAATATTAATTTAATATTATAAATAATTTTTTAAGCATTTTTTTGGTTTTTTTAAAAATATAAAAGTGTAAAAATATCCACGACAATTGACGTTCACAGAGTGATTTTCAGCCAAAATATTGACCTGATTGTCATAAATATAAAATATTTAGGATTAAATTAACCCTAATGCAAAAGGTTTATGACTGAATTGCCACCAATAAAAGGTTTAAGACTGAATTGGCACAAATACAAAAGGTCTATGACTAAATCAGCACCCAAAAATAGCTTAAGACTGAATTGGCACTAATACAATAGGTTTAGGACGGTATGTTTTAGATATATATATTTTAATAAAAAGTAGAAATAGCCATTTTGACGTAAATTCAAGCTTTATGCTTCCGATTTCAAATTCTAGTTTCATGTGGCCCTTTAGTGATTTATATTAGTTCCGCTTTCTTGCCATTTGACTCCACTGGGGGATGTGGCATCACATGATCTCAATCGCCTTGTGCGTTTTCATGCCGTGTCGTTTCTGTCTCGATCAAGACAGGTTCATACCAATCGAGAAATTTGATCTTGTTAAGATTCAATGAACAAGGAATTCACAAGGAAAATTATGAAAAAATCGTAAAATTATTACAATTGTGACAATTCAATTCTAAAGTTTTTCTGTGTCAACTGAGTTCTAAATCTTTTACATTTGTATCAATTTAATCCATCCAGCTAATTTTGATCGGAAATCGTACACGTAGATTTCAGCCATTCTATACAGCGTGGTTGACGCTGAATGGATTGCATTATTTTCAAACATTTTTCAATCTTTTTTTTCCCTCTTCCCTCTTCTTCCTTTAGTAGTCGCTGAGAGAGGAGACCGGCAAGCTCGGTCCCTTCGATCATTGGCCAAAGGTGAGGTGCACCTAGCCCTATGACGACAATGTTGGCGTGAGCTGTCAATTAGCTGGTTGTATTTTAGGAATTGATTAGCACCAAAATTAACAGAAATCGTTTTGTTATTTGTTTATATTCAATTACCATATTTGTAGGAGGAAGATTAGGCAAAATGTGTATATGTATCTCCATCAAGTTATTGGAAGAAGAGCAGACGTATTATTGTCTTCAGAGAATTCTTTTCCTCATCTTGTCTTCAGACAAGGTTTGCCCACAGCGAAGGCTTGATTTTCAACCTGCTCAGACTGAATTGGGATACTTGACTGGTGACATTCCACAATCGACCCAGACTGACTCTGCTCTCCAGAAGTGAAAAATTGAAGATGCCACAGTGAAAGGTTGGCTCATAAACTCAATGGAACCTGCATTGATTGGATATTTTATAAGATTCCCAATCGCAAAAGCAGTATAGGAGTCAATAGCAACAACCTATTTTGATGGGACTGACATGTCCCAAGTATATGACCTAAAGCGGCAAGTGTTGCGATTAAAGTAGAATGGTGGACCAATTGAGACCTACTATAACAATCTTCAGGCTCTCTGGAGAGAAATTGATTTCCACAGGCCAAATCCCATGATGTGTGCCGCTAATATTGCGAAATATAACTCGACAATTCAAGAAGATCGAGTGTATCTCTTCCTTGATGGACTTGATGATCGACTCGACAAGATTAGAGTCGATGTACTACATATACAACCATTCCCCACTGTAGAACAAGCATATGCTTGGGTGAGACAGGAATATATTCGACATACGATGATGCTCTCATCTAGAGAACATAGAGTCTCGGGTGGGGCTATGATCTCTCGATGTGAGGGGAGACTCTCGACTCCGTTTGACGACAAGGGGAACATCGAATCGGGATGTTCAATAAAAAGGAGGTGCACAAAAATGTACCGTTATCTCTGGAGGGTGTTCTCACTGTGGGAATTCATGACACACGAAGAATTCTTGTTTTAAACTCCACGGGTATCCTGAGTGGTGGGAAGAATTACAGAAAAAGAAGAACACAGAAAGAGGGGCAGGAAAAGGAAGTGCTCAGGTAGCTTTAGTCTCCAGAGGTTATGAATTTTCATTAATACCAGATCAGAGTTCGAATGAAGAAACTGAAGGTAATTCAGGTTGTGTTCTTTTTGTCTCTCACATGGATAAGAATGTTGGATGAATTATTAACTCTAGGGCCACCGATCACATGACTTTTGACTCCCAAGATCTTACAACAACAATTTCTCCAAGGCAGGACTGGATTACAAATGCAAATGGTCACATCTCCGGTGTAATTGGAGTAGGAGATGTTACACTTTCTAAATATATCTCTCTTTCAAATACGTTGCTAGTGCCTTCTTTATCAAATAAGTTATTATCTGTAGGATAACTTACCAAAGACCTACAGTGTTGTACTCTAATGTATCCTGATTTGTGTCTTTTCCAGGACATTCGCATGAAGGAGATTATTGGACGTGGTACTAAGGGGGATGAATTATATTTCTTGGATGATTTTGGGTCGGGGTCGGGTCATGTTCTACACACTCAGGGTCATCTTGACAAAGGAAGAAACTTGGTTTGGCTATTACACCGTCGACTTGGACATCCTTCTTTTGGGTACTTGAAGATTTTATTTCCTGAATTATTTCATCGTTTTTCAGAGTCATTATTTACGTGTGAAACTTGTATTCAGGCAAAGAGTCACCGTGTTAGTTTTCCTCCTAGTATCAATAAAAGAACAAAACCATTTGCTTTAGTTCATTTTGATGTGTGGGGGCCATCTCTAATTTCTACAATTTTTGGTTTTAGATGGTTGGTTACATTAGTGGACGATTGCACTAGGATGACTTGGCTATATCTAATGAAACACAAGGATGAGGTTACCACTATATTTGAAAAATTCAATGAAATGATTAAAGCACAGTTTGATGGACAGATTTAAGTACTTTGAACAGATAATGGGGGGAAATATGTGAACAACAAAGCTTGGTGCCTACTTTTATCGGCATGGCATCATTCATGAAACCTCTTGTGCTCAAACACCACAACAGAATGGAGTAGCCAAGCGAAGGAACTGACGTATTCTTGAGACCGCAAGACACTTCTCATAGGGGGTCATGTTCCGGAAAGGTTTTAGGATGCTACTGTAGTAACTTTAGTATATCTAATAACCGAATGCCCTCATGGGTCTTAAATTTCCGAACTCCATTGCAAAGCTTTGCTGACCATGCGGTGCTTCCTGCCGTTTTGACTCTACCTCCAAAATTCTTTGGATGTGTGGCTTTTATTCAATTGCATAAAAACCAATGGACCAAACTGGATTCATATGCAAAAAGGTGTGTGTTTATTGGAAATGGATCAAACCAGAAAGGATACTGATGTTACAACCCTAATACCCAGAAGATCCACGTCACACTTGATGTTACTTTCATTGAATTTGATTTTTTTTTTATCTAGCATCACAACTGAGTATTACTATTGAGGGAGAAGAGATGGACAAAAACTGGTGGATGTTTCCAATGCACCGTTGCATGCGGTAAACATTCCAAAATCGACGCCGCAGCCCACAATGGAGAGCAGTATACCAATACAGCCAATGGTGGAAGTAACACACCTTGTAATTGATGAACGGAAAGAATCAGGCAGCGGTGGGTTTCAAGCAAAAATTCAGGAAGTTTCAAGAAAAATTGATTTAGGAAAAGACCATACTGCTACTATTGAACAAACTCCTATCCATCCATCTCCCTCTTTAGTGTCCGACCAATCTCCTACGAATGATCCTGAGGTGACCATTTCTTCTCCACTCTATGATAATTTAAATAGTTGCAAGACATATGTTCTTCCTAATAGGCACAATAGGGGGAAGGCACTTGACAGATACTCTCCTGAAGACAAAGATCGAAAATCCAAGTATCCATAGCCAACTACATGTCAGCAAGAAGATTATTAGAAACATACAAAGCTTTTATCGCCAATGTCTCAGCTGAGCCCGTTCCCGAGAGAGTAGAGGATGCTATGAAGGATCCTAAATGGGTGGCATCCATGAAAGAGGAGATCAAAACTTTAGAAAAGAATGGAACTTAGAGACTAGTAACTTTTCCACCAAGTAAAAAAGGCAGTGGGATGCAAGTGGGTTTTCACGATACAGTATAAGTCAGATGGGTCCATTAAAAGATATAAGGCACGACTTGTGGCAAAGGGATTACACATACATATGGATTTGATTATAAGGAAACATTCTCTCCAGTAGCAAAATTAAACACTGTGAGAGTTCTGTTGTCCTAAAGAATGCATTTCTTCATGGAAATCTTAAAGAGGAAATTTACATGGCAATCCTACCTGGATATTGGTGTGATGGAAACTCGAATGTTGTGTGCAGATTGGAATGATCGCTCTATGGACTGAAACAATCCCTGCGTACATGGTCTGGAAGATTTTGTTTAGCTATGAAGTGGTATGGATATAAGTAGAGTAATGCTGATCGTACCTTGTTCCTAAGGTGGTGCAATGATAAGGTAAGTCTTCTTATTATAAATGTTGACGACATCATTATTACAGGGAATGATCATGTAGAAAGTACAAGACTCATGTCTAGATTGAATGGTGATTCTGAAATGAAGAATATTGGAGAGTTAAAATATTTCTTGGGAATTGAAGATGCAAGATCGAAAGAAGAAATTTTCTTGTCTTAACGGAAGTATGTGCTAATCTTCTTGCCGAAGTCGGAATGCTATAGTGCAAACCAGTTGATACTCCGATAATACAGAATCATAAGCTTCACGAAAGTCCAGATCAGCTTCTGCAAATGGAGATCAATACCAACGTCTTGTGGGAAAACTAATCTATTTATCTCATACCAGACTTGACATTGCATACATTGTAAGTATGGTAAGCCAATTCATGCACGCTCTAAAAAGGGATCACATGGATGCGGTTGTTTGAATCCTACAATATTTAGAGACTGCTTCGGGAAAAGGTTTGTTTTTTGGAAAGCATAGTCACCTGGATGTAGAAGGGTATACTGATGCAGATTGGGCAAGAAATGTTACCGATAGGTGGTCAACTTCTGGCTATCTTAATATGGTGGGAGAAAATCGTGTGTCACGCTCCGAACCCGGCGGGTACGCTAACATCCCTCCACGGCCATTATAACTCGATAGTCTCCCATGATCCATGGCCAATAGCGTAGAAATTTCTAAATGATACATGCATGCGGAAGAGAGAAGCAATTCCATAAATAAATAAATAAAAACACTAGATGATTGAGGACAAAATGACACACTTCTCTTTAATGCAATTCTTATTCAGGAGTTACAATTTTAACTCCAAGACAATATGAAGTGGTTAAGGTCACGAAAAGGGTAAATCTTCATTTCCTCCGGTGACTTCTTCGAATGTTTTTTTTTTTTATAACCAATGTGTCCGGGTCAGCTTGCACGCACCTCGACTATTCTTCGAGGGAGATTAGCACAGCAACCCACCGCTATGGCCTCCCACTTAAATCACAAGTGCTCATTTGGGAAATCGAACCTGAGACCAATGCGCCTAATCACACAATTACAAGTGCGCCCTAACCAATTGAGCTACCCATGGATGGGTGACTTCTTCGAATGTTAATCCATGGAAAACTCAGTTTCCATAGTCTGGACCTGAAAATATTAATCCCACGACGGGTGAGATATAAATCTCAGTAAGCCAAACCTAACCCTAAACTATGCTGCCAGTACCTCCACACACTTTTGAAAAGCAGGTATTTTAGAGTTAAAAATTGGCATGGTAAAATAAGATATTGTCAAAACATGGCATTTCTGACTTTCAAAAGCGACTCGATCCAGTTACACAAATTTCATGAATAAAACTAAGCTTCGTGCTATAATAGGGTTTTCAATCAAACATTCACTTGACACCACTTCAGACCATGAGATATTTTCACACTCGTGAGGCAAATTTCACACTTGAGGCAAAACTCGATTCAAGAGGCCTTTCAATTTATCAAAAATTCATTCTTTGATATTTTAGAAAACAGTCCTTTTCATTTCCTCCTATCTGGGGCCTCTTTCCTTTTCCGTCCATTCTAGGCCGCCCATCCAGGATGGCGAGATGATTCAGTCAATCATATGACCTTTCAGTCTATATGAGACTCTCGTGTCGAGACCTAGACATGATTCGGTCGCCATACGACTCTCGACGCCCATTTTCAACCAAGATGAATCCTATCAGTATGGGACTCTCTAGCCACACGACCTTATCAGGTCAAATAGGAGTAACTCCCTCCCCGGCTCAATGCATTAGCCAATATCATAATTCTTGGCGATCCCACACGCCATTGGCGTCCCATACGCCAGTGCACTTATAATTTTTTCCGGCAATCCCACACATCATTAGCGATCCCACATGCTAGTGTACATATAATTTCCTCGGCGATTCTATACGCCATTAATTCATAAAAATTCAGTTGTAAATAGCCTCCAATTTCATTCGAAAATCAACTCACGCAAGTCAAACAGTTTATCGCCCAAATCAAGGCACTCATTTCAAACATTCGTCAAATGGACAAAACACATTTTCACGTTACAAAATTTCTCAGTCAAGCGCTAGCCTCCCTCAGCCATTTAATAAAACTCAAGCTTAATATAGTCACGGTTTCAAAATCTCAATTCGAGACTCGGTATGGTCCTTTTCACCTTCAATTGTCCATTTCGATTTAGAGCATATTCGGCAAAAGCTCGGGACACAAAAATCTCTTGTGGCCAAAATCAAGTGTCATCATTCAACCTCAAATTTCATCAACCCTAAGCCAAAATCGAGTATAGTTCGACCAAACAATGACAGTTTTGGTTATGAGGTTGTATCATTAAACCGGTCAAAAATCTCATCAAATTCACATGTAAACACGTCTATTAGTAATCTAACATCCTAATAGAGGTTTAGGATCAGTTTACCACACCAATCAAACTAGCAAATTGCACCAAGAGCAGCCACAAGCCACGATTTCTACTCTGATAGGTACATGGCAGAACCGATTCCTAAAATGATTCACATGGAACCAGCCATTATAACCCATTTAAACTCCATTCCAACTCACATATCCCTTGCTAACATATACTTATATGTCTTTAGGTGGCTTACCAACAATTTCCAAGCAAGGCAATGCTTCAAAGGTCCTCAAAAGGCCATAGTTTCCAAACCAGTCAGTAGGGAACGGATTCTATTCCTAGGAGGTTCTTGAGAATTTAGCTGTCAACATCCTTCCAATTTCAATTCTATCTCACCCACAATGTTCTAACACATCATACCATGCCTCAAGATGACTTATCGATGATCTCCAAGTCAAATGATACCTCGAAGAACTCCAAAGTGCTATGGTTTCAAACCTGACCGGCGATGGACAGATTTGGTTTGGTTCTCGTCTGACAAAATCACAAGAGAATCATCAATTAAATCCCAGTATAATCCATCCTCAAACTCACAAACACAATTATATATGTCTTAACTAGGCTTGAGAGGTGGTCATATCAAGGATCAATACATAACAAGTTCGGAAATCCAACTTGAACCTTCTCGGGTCCGAATTAGACTGATCAGCAACCTTTGCTCATTCAAACGAATCTACGGGACAAACAGCTGAGTGGATTTTGACTAATACCTTGTTGAAATGGCAAGAGAATAAGTTTTCTAAAAGTGGGTGACTCGTCTCCATCGGATGACGGACGACGAAGTTGTGGTTGGAATAGTGAAGGGTGTTGGGACTGGGTGGAGAGAGAGAAATCCGAGAGAGAGAGAGAGTTTTGAGAGAAATGGCAAGAGAGAGAGGGGTCTTCGGCAATAAGAGGGAGAAGAGAGAGAGAGAGAGCTTCCTTAACAAGCCAAATGAGAGAGAAGATTTGATGGCTTAGGCTTTTTGGGGCTAATTAGACTAGGCTTTAAGGAAGGATAAGACTTGTAATTGATTATGGGGAAGGGTCCCTACCTAGAGCTTTGAGCCTTATCTTCAAGGGGGTTAAAGGACCAAAATGCCCCAAATTTTAGGCCAAGAGGAAGGGGAAGAAAAATGACTAAAATGTCCTTACTAATCCAATGTGTAATTGCGAGGGTTTATCGCTAGTTCCTGCTGTCATGATCATCAGAATCCGATTTAGGAAATTATCGTAAATTACACATTAATTAGGCGGAATCACCTGCGTCCCAACGTATAACGCTAGCAAGGCATTCCATGATCGTTCCTAGATCAGTCTTTGTTGGCCCAAAATATCCCATCGACAATCCTTATGGTCAAAGCTCTATTTCTTATTCGAATTTCCTAGGTCCACGTACCCCGACTCCGTGTTAGTCTTTCTCTTTCGGTTAGTTAACTTAAGAATGGCTAGCTCCGAGGGAGATACCACTGAAATACATCAATCGATATCTTTCCATTCAATAGCCTAAAAAAGGGTCGAAATTCTAAATGAGCTTAAGGCGACCTAGGGTTCAGACTGGGTCAAGTAGTGACCTTTGCTGCTCAAATGGAGAGATGGGACAAACAGTTGGGTGGATTTGGGCGTATAATACCTTGTTAGAACGGCAAGAAAATAAGCTTTCTAATGGTGGGTGGCTCGTCGCCATCCGACCACGGACGACGGAGTTATGGCAGGAAAAGTTGGCGGTGACGGAAGGGTAGCGATAGAGAGAGAGTTTGAGGGAAAAGAGAAAATGAGGGTTAGGGAGAAAGAGAGATTCAGCTGAAGCTTGGGAGAGGGAGATAGATGTCTTACTTAATCCCAAAGGCAATAAAGCATGACAAAAATAGTAGGTGAGATTAGACAAGCCATTAATACTAACTTAGGTCACCAACCTCTAGCTACTAGGTTGTCTTATCCCCACCATAAAAATCTTGAAGCCAATTGACTATTTTATCCTCACTTTTTTGGTCACCAAGGGGAAGAGGCAAAAGACTATATTGCCCTTGGCTTATCTTAAAGAAAATGATATCCAATTAGGGGCAAAAAGGTCATTTCTCACTTACATCCAAAGCTTCACTTTTCCTATCTTTATTACCCTCGATGAGGCGACGTCAAATTATTTTTCAAATATTGAAATTCCTCAATGCTCGATACCCCATTCGAGGTCAAATTCATGTCGAGTTTTTGTCGATTATAATTCCAGTTTTATTCCAAACTAACGGGCAGCTCTTGCAAGTGCTATGCGTATTGATTTTAGGATTTTCACAAATCATTGAGACTTTGGGTTGCCATGTGATTGCGAGGGTCTATTGCTAGTTCTTGCAGTCCTAATTGTCGGAATCCGATTTAGGAAATTTTCGCAAATTACACATTGGATAGGAGGAATCACCCGCGTCCCAACGTATAACGCTAGCAATGCATTCCATGATCGTTTTCTAGATTGATCTCTACTGGCAAAAAATATCCCCTTGTTGTCACCTGATTTTTTATCAGCCTTTTTCCTTTATTTAGCTGTTGACACCTGGTTTTTTTATTATCATTCCCTTTATTTTTGGAAAAAATAGAAAATTAATAAAAATTCAAAAAATTAAAAAATAAACTTTGGAAGCTTTGGCCAAGCTAAAAGAACCATTTTGAACAAAAAATAAATTTTTCATATTTTTCGTATTTTTTAATATTTTTGAAAAATAAAAAAATATGAAAAATCATAAAAAATAGAGTTAGTCAATATTTTTATTTTAATTTCATTTTCATTTTAACCTCACAAAGAGTCAAAAATCAAGTTCAATTTCATATGTTCATTTATAACACATAGAGTTGAATTTGGCTAAAAAATGTCCTTTGAGTCTTTTAATTTGCAATTTATGCATTTTTGGAATCTAGAATTTAATGTGATTGTCCTGTATTGAAATATGAGTCAATTGTCCATAGCATTTGCCTAGTTGCATGAATAGGGCAAATTGTCAAAGATTTTTGCATTTTAGTTCTTTGATTTGAGTCAAAATGAAATTAGTTTGAAATCAAGGACTATAAAGATAAATTGAGGCCACTACTCTATATTTTCCACCATTCTAAATCGATTGGTGGGGGTGGCATGATCTTATTTTCCCGATTATGGCTTCAATTTGATGAATTTCATAATCAGATTTTGAGAAAATTTGGAGTTTTTGATCAATTTTAAAACAATTGATCATGAAAACAATATTTTTCAAAGGTAATTCATTTTGGGGAACCCGATTTTGGAATCAATTTTGTAATTGGTGCTTATTTGGACGTCCAATGTGAAGGAAAATTGTTGAACTGGGTCGTCTGGGTCTGGCTGGCCCGACCTAGCCAACCTGTTGACAAAATGGCAATAAGCAGAATATGTTTCTGCTTGGCCCCCTTCTCCTTCTTGCGCGCACCGAAAGGGAGAAATGGAGATCAACTCGGATGGCATCAAAAGGATGGTCGGCCATGGTTGAGTGGGAGACAATGGCCATCCAGACGGCATTAAGACGAGAGTGGAGACATTGGTGGAGCACTAATGAAGGTGGTTGTCCTTGGTTTTTGGCTACAAAAGAGGGAGCTCTCGGTGAGAGGAAAAAAAAGAGAGGGAGGAGTTGAGAGCGAAGCTGACGCACGATTGACATCCTTGAGTTTCAAAAGAGCCTTATCGGAGCCGTAGCTATCACCGACAATCCCGAAATAGGTCGGTATTCCCCTTGAAATTTCATTTCGTCCCATGCAACATGTTCGCCGAAATGCCCAAATGAGTGTCTCGATTCATCGCTCTCGATCGTGCCCTGTTTGTCCTCTTTTTCATGCAAGTCTGACCTTGAAACTTCGCTAGAACTATCGTTAATCTCGTTTTCACTTTTATTTGGCATTGGAATGTGACGAAATTGACGGCCGGAGCCCCACCATTCTTGGATTGAGCCGAGAGCTCATACCGGCATGGCTAGTGGTCGCCGAGTCCTTGGTGACCTCAGGTAAGTCGCTAAACCTCCAGTGAATGTTCTTTGAACGATTGAAACAGGCCTTGAACGTAAAAAAAAAAAAATGCTACAAATCTTTGCCGACGTTGGACCTGTGGAGGTTCGGTTAGCTTTTTTTTTTGGGGGGGGGGGGGGTGTTTTTGGCCTATAAATTGATGATATGTTGATGTGGGGTCGTGGAGATTGATTTGGTGTCGAAATCGCGAAGTTTCGGCGAGGTTTTCACGTCGGAACAGAAATTTCGAAGAGGCACAGGTGAAGAACGCTGGCGCCGGTCATCTTCCCCGATGAGGGGGTTGACCGGTCAGCGCCGACGTGGCGCACCACGTAGGCGACCACGTCGGTAAGGTGGGGCCGTGTCTAAATAAATAAAGCTCTAGATCGGATGACCACGGCTCTGTCGCGTGTCGTAATTTGGATTTTTGAAAAATTAAAAATATTTTCAGAATAAAGAAATAATTTTCGCAGAATTATAAAATATTTGATCCGATGACCGATATTGCGTCAAGTGGCGCTCTGAAGACCGTCGGATTTGTCCGTTTATTTTCATATTAATAAAACCCTGATCAGATGCACCAGGAGAAGCCATGTGGCGCGTCCTGGAATGTGCAATTGAGGATTTTCTGATAAATAAGAAAATGATTAAAAAACAAAAAAATTTCGAAAAATAAAAAATGGTGTCGTTTAGACCGGTTTTTGGCCCGTACGGTCGGGTTGGGTGCCCGAGAGGTTTTCGATTGGAAAAATATTCTAAAAAATTAAAAATTCATAACATAACATAATATCAGAAAAATTAGCAAAATTCAATAAAAAATAGAAAATAAAAAAAATTCAAAAACAATTGGAAAAATTCAGAAAAATTCTAAAAAATTTCATAAAATAGAAAATAGCCACAATCGTTTGGAAATTACTTGTTTTGAGTCTTTCGACCCCCAATCTTTAAAAAAAATGATGATTTTGCCCTTTCGGCAAATCGTCTCCCAAAAATTCTGGGAAATTCCAAAAAAAAATCCCAAAAAATGAGAAGTGGCCACAATCAACTGGGCAAGAACTATTTTGGGTATTTTAACCCTTGATCTTTCAAAAGTGACAATTTCTCCATTTTGGCGAGTCGTCTCCCAAAAATAAAAAAATAAAAAATTTCATAAAAAAATTACAAAAAATAGAAAATGAGCGTTATTAACTGACCATAGACTATTTTGGGTAATTCAAATATCTGAACCTTCTAAAAATGATGATTTCACTCTTCGGGTGAATCGTTCTCAAATGTTCCCATTTAACCCTTGGCCTTTAATCACAAGTTGATGCAGTAGCATCCAATGTTGTCACTAATGATACGATTGGCGTTAACGAGCAATCTTTGATTCCATTATTAGATTATGCACAATCATTATTTTCTCAGACTAAGGCTGATTTTGGTCACAACTTGCTTCGGTGGATCGTAGCTACCTAAAGACTATCGATTAGGATTATCGATAGTAAAGTTTTATTTCTATCCTTTTCAATAAGATAATCACGTCACCAGATTGATTTCTACTGATTCCATGGCGATTCACTAGATTGAGTGCTGATCGATTGATTGAAGATTCAAAGGTACATTCAAGATGTGATTGATTGCTGATTTTGAGTCTTATCTTGATTGATTGCTAATCTAATGGGCAATCAGATGTGATTGATTGTTGATTTGATGATCAATCAATATAAATGTGATCGATTGTTGATTTCAAGCCTTATCTTGATTGATAACTTGTTGATTTGAAGGCCAATCAATTACATATCAATTAGTCGCTGATTGGATTTGTTTCCTTTACAATTAGAAGATCTTTTAGGGTTGGTATTGGCTGTTCAAGGCTGGTGGACGAGATTATTTTCTCTATTTCCCTTTTGCTTTGTCTTAGTCTCTATATAGATAGAAAGGTCTTCTCCATTATAATGATAGATCTGATGAATGAATGAGAGTTTCTTTTTATGAGTTGAATTGTTTAATTTCGATTCCTTTAACCTTGAAAATTGGATTCTTCCTCGGTGGTGAAATCAAAAACCCTTTAGTCTTGGTTTGTGGTTTTCCTTTAAGCCTTGGTGGTGAGCTTCTATCCCAAATCCTGATTTTGATTTTTGGCTGGTGGTGCTTCATTTAGGCCTTGATCTGATCGTATCATTTTCCATCTTCACACATTCTGTTCTAAGTCCCTTTTCCTTCAAAAATCACTCAAAACACACTTGCCCGCCTCACGTACGCATCACATGTTCTCTAAGCCCCTAGGGCTATGCTAGGAGACCCTTGATGTGAATTGATGTGCATTGACGTAGCTCATCTATGCACTTGAGTGCGCTTTCATTACATTGATTGTGGTTGATAGGACTTGCTTTCTCATCTTTATGAAACCTTAAATTAGATTTATCTCACCCAAAATTGTGCCTGCATGAAATCTTAGTTAGGAAAATCACTCACGTTAGGTATTGATTGGTAATGACACCAACGTAACCAAGTCCCCAAACCCAAAATCTCCGATTACGCAGAACTAATCGATCTCTCCCAATTGGTTAGTGAGGTTTCTGATCCACCTTTCAAGAAAGACTGGTTGCGACTCTGAATGCATGCATGTGCCACCATGACCACACCATGGTCGAAAATAATCGTCTCTTATTGTCGAGAAATCCTTAAAATTACTCTCGTTGTGATTTGGTATGGGACTAGGAGGGCCCACATTTTAGAGTGGGGGCTCGATCGATAATCCATTAGCCCGAAAAAAAAGGGGTTTCGACAGACTAACGACTCCGCTGGGGACTGAACTCTAGAACCTCTGAATCTAGACCTCAAGTGGACTTAGGCCGTAATTAAGAAGTTGAGTGATTTTTCTGACATGTTTTCTGCAAGCGCTTTTGAAGGTGAGGTATGTCTGCTTACGATAGGTGTTATATGTTTTTGTACATTAGAGTGATAAGGGGAGTAGTTTGTGATTGACATTGTCTCATGCAGGTTAGGTGTAGGAATGTATGTTATGTGAGGATTTGAAGTGCTAATCGATATACCAACCGTTGTTAATGATTCACCTGCATATTTGAGGATCATAACACTTTGCACAAAGCGCTCAAACCCAGGTTGCGAAATCAACTTTTTAGGTAGCCATAGATTAAGGATCAATATGCAAGGCTCTAGCATGGATTGCGCTTAGGTTGACCATATTTGATTCCGCTCACTATTCAAGTCGATATTTTTATCCATTTGTTGAGAATTGCGCTTATGGATGAATTTATTGACTCGAATAATGGGATGCCTTCAGGTTCCTTACCTAAGCCCCTTTGATTTTTAGAGTCGAGCCTCACTTGTCTCACGCGCATGTCTATCAACGGTTGGTTTAACTAAACCACATATAAGTCAACGAGTTTAGTTGGTAACATTTTTCTATCTTTCAAATTTGTTACAATTCATTCAAATGTGAACATTTCATTCATTACATAATCCTGGTGATTGGATTAAATGCCATTTGGAGGGTAAATATAGATGTTTTCTTCCAAGACAAAGATTGTGTCATTTCCTTACGAGCACAAGGCGGACAAAAAGAGCCTTTTGTGGATGTCATTGAAGTCTCGTCCAATGAAGATGACGATTTGGAATAGGTGATCCTGAAATCATGTCCCGAAGACCAGAGTTGGGGCATCTCTGAGTGTTAGGATCACATTCTTTTGATTTGCTTTGCATTTATAGTCCTCTTGTATAGGATTTATTTTATGAGATCCTCTCTATCTTATCCCTTAGATTGATTGTATTACGGATCTATTCATGTTGTATACATTTGGATTGAAATTTACTGTTTTTCTTTTGATCTATCATCGGAATGTGATAGCGACATTTCTTCCAATCACTTGAATACTCCAAAATCAATTTTATAATTCCTTTGGAGGAAATTGAAATTGGAAGTCTTATGTGACCTTTTGGGCATATAGGGAAATCCAATCCCAATTTCGCTAGAAGGAAATATAAAATTGAATTGGCTCATGCATGTTTTACCTCATTGGTAATTCACGATAATTAGCTAAGATTATTCGTGTTTTCCAAATTTAATTAAAAGATAGATATCCAAATTACTCTCGTTCTTAGCAAATGGCTTTAATTTCGATACCGTATGTGACATTCTGAATTCCGACCCTCTCGAGGCTATTGAATTGAAGGATATCGCACGATGTGTTTTAGTTGTAGCTTGCTTGGAGTTGGCCACTCTTGAGTTATCTGACCAAAAGGGAAAGACCGACGCGGAGTTAGGTACGTGGACCTGGGGAATTTGAATGAGAAATTACACTTTGACCATAAGGATTGTCAAGGGAGTATTTAGCGCCAGTAGAGATCGATCTAGGAACGATCGTGGAATCCTTGCTAGCGTTATACGTTGGGACGCGGGTGATTCCACTTAACCAATGTGTAATGTAACGCCTCGCGTCCCTTGGAGCTCATTACACCCACCTCAGGTCCTCAATTACCCAGGAACATCACACGGCCTAGCATGGTATGAAATGCGCATACGAAAGGGTGACAACATCACCATACAAAAGAAATAAAAAGGAAATTTGGAACAATGGGAAAAGCACACCTATTTATACATTGCGGAAACATTCAGTACATACATCGGAAGGGAAAAGACAAAAAACAGTACAAAGCCGCATACCTGGGTAGGAAAAGAAACTAAGACCTAGGGTTCAAAGGTTACTACTATACCTTTCATAGAGCCTAATACCAAAATCATTCCTTATTCATCTAACATCTTTAACCTTACTTCTCAGAAAAATAGCTTGAGTCGTCCTTCCCATTGTCTCCCTCATCATCTGGATTGCAATCCGAAAATGTCTCGGATGGTATATTCTTTGAAGGTTCTTCAATGTCTTCCTCGGTTTCCTCTTCTTCATCTTCTACTTCATCCTCTTCGTTAGTGGGTTCGATCACATCAGAAAATCTCAACATAATTCATATACTAGCAGAAGATAGTGGAGACTTCGGCACTTCAGTATGTTCTTTGAACCTCCTACAGATGCTGGGTTATCCACTTCAATATCCGGAAGGGACGGATGACACCAAGTTGGAATTACTTCCCATGGAACATCCTCAGGCAGTAGAAGTCCCATCAAGCTACTGTCTTCCACTTGACGAAACCATGCCTCAAAATAGTAGGGTTGTAGTCTAGCTTTCCTTCATCTACCCAGACAGTTATGCGTTTCCTGACATTTGTGATGCCCTTCCGATAAGGAAACTCATCAAAAAGGGCGGTCATCTCCTTTGGATCGCCCAGGCGGATTGACAGCATGGCTAAGGTTTGGGGTCTGAAAGGTTTGTCCCACTACGGAGTGAGATCAACATCTCAGAAAGTGAAACATAACCCTATACCTCAATACCAGTTCTACTAGACTACACACAAATGCCATTAAAGATGCAAAATAACAAACAATACAATGGCCCAAGGCATCCCACGACAACAATATCAATTATAAGGCATGGATAATCAGTACAAACAATCATGCTCAATTTCAGGGTCCCAATATACAAGCACATGCATTCGATACACCATTGCCTCCACTTTTTCATCCACCCACACGCTCCACTGGCACTCCTGCTATCTGACATCATTGGGGTCACAGACCAAACGATGTCTACGTACCACTGGGGCCATAGGCTAATCGGTACTCTCATGGCTCACAACCATTTAATGCCACCGAGGTTACAGACCAATCGATATTCTCATTCTCATTCAATTTCACCACCCTTCGATACCATCGAGGTCACAGACCAATCAGTATCCTCAACACCTTCCTCATTGAGATCACAACGCCATCATAACACGTACAATTCAATTCATAAAAAGTTCGCCAGTCAATCATTACATTCAATGACTCACTCAGCAGTGTCCTAACATTCAGATAAAGGTTTAGGAGATACTTACTTGATCAATTAGCACAGTGTCACACAATGTGACTCTCCTCAAGATCACAAGTATAGAATCCCCACGAATTCTTTGTCAACCTAAAAAGATTAACCAATCTTGAGTCACGAACCATGAAATGCTTACTTCCATTAACTCAATCTTTCCCTAGTCACGCCATTGGCAATTCAATTAACCTTTTCTAACAATTGAACACATGACAATGTTCACTTTGAGTCCTTAATGTATTCAATTCACATAGTCATATCCATAATAAGTCATAACTTAGAGGTTTATGCACCAAATTTGCCATAAATCACCTCTAAACCTCAATCCACTTCTCATACTTCTCATCGACACTTAACAATACATTAAATAGGGTATTATAAGTCCATTTATAGTTCAAATGCTCCTCATTCAACCCCTAAACAGAACCGGCCAGCATCGTTCATCCATTAAACAGAACTGGTTTTGGGTTTCAACCGTCTATTCGAGCCATAATTCAATTCTAATCCTCAATACTTCAATAACCAACTTGCTAAGACCTTCCTTTATGGGTTTAGAAAGCTCACCGCGAGATTTGAAGTGGATTGACACCCCAAAGACTTCGAAACAACCCGGTCTCCACTTGATCAAAATCTGTCCAAATTTTAACATCAATGTTTAGCCATGAAAACCTATTTTAACACCATCCAGCTTGCAGCCACTGACCGTCCAACCTTAGTACTAGATGTTATGAAAGTCCCTAAAAAATTTGAGGTCAATTGGAGTCTCCAGGCAGCGCCAGAAAGGGGGGCTCGAGTAGGTCAAACAAGAGGGCAAAAATTGGTCTTTTTGGGCAATTTTCGGCAAAGAGCAAAAGGAGAGGAAAATGCAAGGGAAATTGGTGGGATGAATATACACAGCTGACGAGGCTTCCTAATAGTTGTCTCACACACACAATTGAGATTAATTTGACGAGATTTGGGTTGGTGAGGGTAATAAAAGCTTGAGGGCTTCAAAGGTTGACTTGTGGCACATGACTAATAATGCAACTCCAACTTTGACCCCTTGTATATCCATTTTTGGAAGCCTATGGAGAAGAAGGATTGACCATTTTGTCCTTCTTGATTTCTCAAGGTAGAGAAAATAGTCGAGGGGCAAAATGGTAATTTTGCACTTTCAGTCCAAACTTCGCTTTTTCAATTCGATATTACCATTTGGCGAAACGATGTCAAATTCCCATCAATAACTGGAACTCTCTATTTCTAATTGCTACTTTTGAGCTTCCATTTCATGATCATTCATCCGTTGATCGTAATTCCAGTTTGTCTCGAACTAACAGGTGGCTTTTGCAAAAGTTATGCGTATCGACTTTGTGATTCTCTTCACACTGAGGATAACTCAAGTTATGACAGCTTTGGTTGTCATGCAATTGCGAGGGTTCATTGCCAGTTTCGACGGTTTTGATAGTCATAGTTTGATTTAGGGAAATTTGCAAATTATACATTGGTTAAGCGGCATCACCCACGACTCAATCGTATAACGCTAGCATTGGATTCCTTAATTGTTATCTGATCGGCCTTATTGGCTCTAAGCGTTCCCTCGACAATCCTTCTAGTCAAAGCGTCATATCCTTTTTCGAGTTTCCTAGGTCCACGTACCTTGTTATGCGTTAGCCTTTCCTTTTTGGTCAGTTTACTCAAGATTGATCAGATCTGAGCGAGACAAAACTGAAATTCATCGAAAGGTACATTCTCATTCAACAGCTTCAAAATGACAAGAAATTCAGAATGTCACAATTATTCTCACTTACAAAAATTTCGTCAATGAAATTTACAATAAACCTAAGTTAAGTAAACAAATGGGGGTATTGACGTCTCACAGCTTCTTCGCTTTCCCACGTTGCTCCTTTAGTCTCGTGATGCTCCCATATTACTTTGGCTAATGGAATCATCTTATTCCTTAAGACTTGCTCCTTTCAATCCTCAATTATGATAGGCTTTTCCATATATGACACCTTGTCATTAACCTCGATGGTTTCAAAATTCAAAACGTGAGTTGGGTCAGGCTCATACTTCCTCAGCATTGACACATGAAATACATTGTGCAATTTGGGTACGCATAGCGCCACGGCTTGAGAAAATCCCAAGGTCGATAAGCGTAACGCCTGCAAGAGTCACCCGTTAGTTTGAGATAAACTAGAATTACAGTCGACGATAATTCGACATGAAACTAGACCTCAAGATTTGGGTATTGGACATTTAGAATTCCAACGTTTGAATTGGAATGGACGTTGTCTCATCAAGGACAATTTGAATTGAAAAAATGAAATTTCGGATGGGAAGTGTAAAATGATAATTTTGCCCCTAATCTTGCCTTAAGAATTAATGGAGATCATTTTATATGCTGCCAACAATTTGATGTATATATGGTCAAAGGAAGTCAAAGTCCATGGATCAACTAATGAAAGCTTGCCAAGTGTCACCATTTGAGAGGTTAAGCATTACCCCTCAAAATCAATCTTATCAATTTCAAGCTCAATTATTTGAGTGGAAGACTCTCTCTCCCTTCTAGCCAGCCACCTTCTCTCTTCTTCTTCTTCTTCTTTTTTCCACTCGACCGAGGGGACTCCTGCGGACAGACAAACATGGCTTCACTATTTCGGCCATACCTTTGTCGTCTGCAATTAGATTAAGGTAAAACTATCGTCATCTTAAAGCTTATCGTCTTATCGCTCCAACAAGGTATTATGAGCTTAATTTGACCCAGCCGTTTATCTCGTAGGTTTGTTTGAGTGGGCAAATGTTAGAATTTGACTCGATTTTTGAGGGAATCTATTTTTGGGGGCTTCCGAACTTCAAATGACTCTAAATATTCGGTAAGTCACTCTAAACTTATAGTGTAAGATTTATCAAGCTGAGATTGAGGATTTGTAGGAGTTAAAATGGGTTTTAATGGTTGAAATTTCATGTTGTTACAAGGGGCATAATCTGTCCCCTTGCAGACCAATTGAAACTAAGGCACTTTGAGGCTCATTGAAGAGTCATCTTGCTCCGAAATTCACGGTGAGACATCAAAGAACATATTTTGATTTGTTGACAAGATGTGTGCATGATGGAATGGAGTGTAGAAATAAATTAAGAGCTGTTTGGTGTGATTGATCTAGGACCGGTTCTACCTACTTGAGGAACGAGTGATCCGAGCCCTTTAGTGGTTCATGGAAGCGTCGTCTTGTCATAAAATCCTTGGTAAGACATCCTAGAACGTAATGTAATGTGTTACCGAGGTGGTTACTTGATGGAATTAGGTTTGGAAGAGTTTTAATGGTGGAATTGTGGATTTTCCTTAGGGCCATGCACTTGCTTTGTTTTGGACGGTTGTGGACTGAGCTTGGACGCTCTTTTTAAGTGAAAACTTTAGCTCAATTGAAGAGGTAAGTGTTTCATAAGCCCTTACTTGAATGCTAGGACACTACTGGATAGATTAACTAAGTGAATTGTTGGTTTGGTGAAACTTATGCCTTAAATTGGTTGATGCAATCGTGTGGTGACTATACTATGATTGGTGATTGAGATTTAAAATGGCCGGAGAGCCCCAGTGATAAGAAAAGGCTATAGTGTCCTATATAAAAGAAGTGGCTATAGTGCCATGTGAAAAGAAAAGGCTATTGAGCCCTTGGTGATATAGTATGGCTTTGAATCCCCTATTATTGAATCAGCAATAGTGCATGTATTATTGAATTTGTCATAATGTTTACGGTATATAGATGGATATAATGCCTATGGTATGTAAACGACTATAATGTCGATGTGGTATGAAATGGCTATAGTGCCCCAGCGATCAATTTGCCTGTGGCCCCGAAGATTGCATTGCTTGGACCCCTGATGATATCGATTGGCTTATGGCTCCGGTGATATCAATTGATTATGAGTTCCAATGATACCGATTGACCTGTGGCCTCAGTGGTAACGAGTAGCTGTGAGCCCTTGAAATGATAATTGGCTGTGAGCCCAAGAGGTACCAATTGGCCTATGGCCCCGGTGGTACCAATTGACTAAAAGTCTGATGATATCGATTGGCATGTGGCCCCGGAGATATCAATAGGCCAGAGTGCCTAGAGAAGTACCAATTGGCTATGAGCTTTGAAGATATCGATTGACCTGTGGCCCTGGTGACATCAATTGGCCAGTGTACCAGAGAAATACATCGCGGCTGAGAGCTCAGGCGATGAATGAGAGTGATGACTTTTGAAGCCTATGTGCTTATTTATATGCTATGTGTAAGAAGCTTGAATGAGGTTAAGTACCTATGATTGTGACTTTTGATTATACATATCTTGATGAGATAGTTGATTGGTGGATGCCTTGTGCCATTGCTTGGATAATGTCCTGCATCTGGTGTTGATTTCATGGTCTGGGGGGGGGACTGGTGTTCAGGTTTAGATTTAGGTTTTACTTGGTGAGATTTATATTTCACCCTAGTGGGGGATTACCTTTTTCAGGTTCAGGCGATGGAAATCCGAGCTTGCCAAAGATCGATATTCGAGGAAGTGATTGTAGGAAATGGATTTGCACTTTTGTGACTTAAGGGATTTAATGTTACCTTGAAGTTAGATTTGTATCCTCTGAACTTGTAATTGGTGATTATAAGAAGACATACCCTATGTCCTGAGTCATCTCATTATGATTTTGTATGGAGCAGTTTATGGCTTCTGTGGCCTTGTTTCTTTTTTGAGTTATGATATGATTGGCCGAGGGATTCTGGGCCATTATTGAAGATCAATGGCTTGGTGGGATGTTCGCGTGCTCGCCTGGTTCGAGGCATGACACCGTATCTTCAATCGAATTAAAAACACATCAGAATTGTGTTTTGCACTCTTGGACAGTCCATCGGTTCTTTTTGGAATTGGTCGAAAGCAATTATTATGAATTACATTCCTTTTAACAGTATGCTTTCTCTCAAAGAATATTGATAAGAACTTTCACACAAGACTAAAGTTCGTGTAAAGATTCTTATCCTTTTTAATCACAAGCAAGCATAAAATTGAAAGGATTTATGCTTTTTCAAATTCACTTTTCTGATTATTCCTTTTCATTTGAAATAGGTGAAAAACAGATAAAGAAGAAAAGTCCTTTTGTTGATAGACGCGTTGGATATTTATTCAATATTCCTTCAGCCGATCACACGCAAGATGATGATGGAATGAAGGTCAAGTGGTTGAAGGGAAACTTGTCTTTCCCTAAATGATGAAAGAAAATGTGCCTTCATCAGATGTCACCCATTGGATATGTAAAGACTAGATGGCGAAGAGCATTTTTGATTTGTCAACCATGCAGATAAGATATATATACAAAATCTTTCATTCATTGCATCCGACGAGGGACCTTAAAGACAGATTATTGAGGTGGAAATGTAAATTCGAAGTGAGCCCTAATCAGCATCACGAAGGAGCTCAACTGACTCTCCATGCTATTCATGCTCTAATTACACCTAGTGCTTCGAGAATCAAAGTACGCAAGCTTGAAAAGAAGGAGATTGCATTTCTCCTTAAGTTCGATCACCTTGGTCTCGTGGTACTTGGATTCATGCTCCAGATCCCGAACCAGTCTTCTTCCATGGGTTATATCCATGGTCAGATCGTCAAGCCTGTCTTCTAGCCATGCACATTGGAATCTCAGCATGAGGTTACGCTGATCTTGCTCAAAGACGGTCTGGGTTAGGTCTAAACGTTCCACCAAGTTTTCTCTCTCACGGATCATCAACGAGACTTGCTCATTAGCATATTCAACAGCCTTTTTATGGTTATTGGTCACGAAGTGGGCCAACACCAGACAGTCGGCCTGATCCTGATAATGAGCTCGCACGATGCAAGCTAAGGTAACGTCCCGACTGGTGACATAGTAAGCCTGCCGAAAATTGGTGAAAAGGGTCGGGAAGATTCCAAACTCTCTCTGTAATTTTGTGCCCTCGATACAAGCAGTGTCCATGTTTGGAAGCAGAGCACGGATTTCAACCTCAGTCTCTGGGTGATCGTTTATGTAAGCATAACCTTGACCCAAAAGATTATAAAGTTTCTCCCACTTGGTCAAAGTTTCGGCCAGAACAGCGTGCACAGGGGAAGATGCCATTTTAGATGAAACAATGAAAAGAAGATGAATGCTATAGAGTGTTAGGAGACTGAAGCTAATTATGCTTAATTGTCAATTTTCTCTGCATTAAACCCTGATTTTATAGCAGCTCGGAGTCGAGAAAAAGTCACAGCGATAATTCTAGTGGAGCCAAGTTTATTGGGTAAAGCAGCGAGTGCTCTATTCGTGGATCATCGGATTTGTCTTAATTTGCGATTTGAGGCTGACAAATCTGAAAAAGTTACAAAAATATTTGTGAGTTTCACCATGTTGAAACTAAGTGAGAGGCAAGCGCAGCTACAAAAAAGTTGAGAAAAGATTTAGCGGTCCCATCATGTTAAAAAACTAAGTGGAAGGTGAGGGTAAATATTCGGTAGTTCCACCATTTTGAAAATGAGCGGGGGACAGGTATGGTTATCGAAGAAAGAAAATCAATCCAAAAGGATTTGAGATACTTCCATGTTGAGAAAAGGAAAAAGCAGACAAAGCGGGAAAAACGAAATCTCATGAAAAGCGCCTTTTTGGTGTTTTAGTCCATGCTCGAAGGAAGAATTCTGTGCATTTGCAACCTCTAAGAAAAATTTTGAAAGAGTGAGCATACGTGGAAGTAAAGAAAGCTTAGCGAACAAAAGTCAGCCGGTGATATTTCAATCCAACATGTTTAAGGGTTACTGCCACTTGCTGGAGGCCATTGATCCAAATGTCTCAGAAAGTGAACTACTGAGAAACTTCGAAGATTTTAGGACCGGATCCTATACTGAAGCTAGGAAACCCAACCCTTCCAGCGACGAAGTTCAAGATATTCAAAATGAGGATAACAATGTCAATGATAGGATCGAGTCTGATACTGAAATCACAGAACCCAATCCTTCTAGGGATGAAGTTCAAGATCTCAATAGCGACGACAATAGCAGTGGCGATGGCTGACGCCAGAAAAGAAAACGTCGCTAGTGTCACACTCAACATGAAATCCAAGAGCTTGAAGCTTTCTTCTGTGAGTTCCCTCTCCCGAACATGAAATAAAGAAATGAATTAGGCTAGAAACTAGGGATGAAACCTTTGCGGGTCAAGTTTTGGTTTCAAAACAAGTGAGCCCAATTGAGGGCTCAACATAGACACTACAAGCTCGTGTTTCTAAAGGAGGAAAATCAAAAGCTTTGAGCGGAAACGCAAAGTACAAGGAAGCTCAGACCACTATTGCTTGCCTTAACTGTGGCAACCCTATCACCTTCGCCAAAATAAAGATCGGAAACGCTCGTTCGTCGTTGTGCTCTCCAGGATAACTTTTGGCACAATAAGATGTTATTGAAAATACGCCAAAGAGCAATCGCCGAGCTATTAACACTATTTCAGGTCGCAAGAGGACAAGACTCCATTGGACCCATGAACTTCACGACAAATTTGTTGTTGCAGTTCAACAACTAGGGATCGACTCGGCACACCCAAAACACATACTCAAGATCATGAACGTGCCTGGGCTTGCTAAAAGTGGCATTGTGAGTCACCTCAAGTACTATAGAAAGGTGATAGGAGAAGGTTTCGTCGCACTAAATCTGAAGAGAGCTAGTTTGAGTGTAAACACTAGGCATGGCGACAGCTACAGTACCCCTGAAGAAAGAGGTACCCAGTCGCATCTCGACACCGACCAGGTTAACAACTACATCATCAATTACTCGGGTATTAATCAGAATATTCCTCCGAGTCATTTCAATACTTCTCAAGAGTATATACCAGCAGCTCAGCAAACACACACTCCGTGGCCTCAACACCAACCTTTAGTTAGTGCTTTTTCTACGGCCAATCAAGTTATCATGCCTGATTTCAAAGGATTTGCGTGGGGTGAACATGCGAATCTTGAAGGCAACATTAGAAGCTCCAGCTCGAGGAATCAAATTGCCCATGGCGAAAACGGAGTAAGAAATCCATCGCCAGCAGTCGATCATGCCCAACTCGAGCATCAATGGCTTGAAGGATCAAAGGATTTCTTTGATGAGGTGCTCGATATCTTGTTCAATCAATTTGAAACTAATGGACTTCCGTAGTTGTGATTCGAAGCGAGCAATCGTGTACCTCATTCAAGAGACAATGTGTCGGGCACTAAAAATGCTCAGAGGAAGGAGTGGCATATGCATGGATGAATGTATCTTTGTTCTTCTCATCGCAAAATTCCCCATGAGGGACAAGTTTTCTTTAATGCCTGGAACTAATCCTGTGCGAGGACCAACATCATGCTCAAGTGCGTCGATTCCTGGTTAAATTAGAGGCAAATTAATTCAATCCTACAAGGCCAAGCATTGAAAGCGCTACGCGAGGGAAAATACGAGCGAGAATCTGAAAGAGCTCAAAAAGGGTTAATTTTGTATTGTTCCAATTAGCCTTTAGCTCAAATGACGAGAGCCAGAAAATATATCTTGGGGATAGTAAATCTGTGATCGTTTCAATTAAAACTCCTTATGCAATAATTGACTCGGTCATCCCTTCCGTCATGCAGGTGAAATAAAGGATTGTGTGAGATTCACATATGTTTCTCTTAAAAAGAGACTCAAGTGTAAACACTCAAAACTTGAGGGTTGAAGAAAACTGTTGTCTGTGAAGTAACACTTCAAGCTATTAATGTACTCAAGCAGAAGTAAACTTGCAGTGGATCTCAAATAGCAGGATACTTGATGAATGCCATCAAATGGCGATAAGATGAAAGAGACAAGAAGATATGATCATTAATCACCTTTCGATCAAGAGGGAGTATTTGTTTTAGTCATTGATTTCCATAAACAAATGCCAAAAAAAAAAACCTTTTCTTTTGCTCTAAATAGATTGAAATGCATTGATAGAGCAAAACAGACAAAGGATCACGCAGACTTCACAAGAAGCGTGATAGGACCAAGAAATGTCGAACATTATGGAACATCAAAATGTTGAGATCTTCGGATGATCACGATAGAGTCCTATCATTTGATGTCACAGAAGGGAGTAAATTGCCCATTATCCTAATTTCATTCCATACAAATGACTGTTATGTGTCTCTTTCATGTACAAAAAATGTCAATTTGAGGCAAACGTCAGATTAGATTGAAGGATGTAAAATGCCCAAATCACCTGACATGGAGTGGACCGGCTCAAATTAAGCATGAATGCACCAACGCGACACAATGAAGGTGCATATGACTGAATCAGCCAGCCCAAAATGAAGAACTTAGTTGCCGCGGGTAAACTATTCCTTCATTGGAAAAACATGTTAAAATCGAAGACATCAGATTCACCATGGTAATATGTGGGGCAAGTCCCCGAAGCAGTAGTTATCACCCATGAAGCATAATGAAATAGAGTCCATCCGTTGAAATCAAAATGCATTGGGCCTTCCACCTTAAAAGGAAAACGATGTCTAATCGACCGCTTGGGTAAAGGACGTATTGTTCCAAAATGATTCTCATCTAGATGTGGGAACGATGTTTCCTTTCTTTTTCCTCTCAGGCGATGAACAGAGGTAAAGGACCCAAGAAGTAATGCCTTCAAATGACAAAACAAGGAGTCCCCCTTTTCATGGTATCTTGAACATTCATTTAGGATAAATGAGTTCAAGAGCATTCTAATAGTTCAATTTGTAAACAAAATCCTTGAGAAAACTTGAAGAAGTTTCTGATCAATTAGAAGTCTATTTAAAAAAGAACATTTAAAAAGAAAGAATTCAAGCATTGCAAATTGGCATACTTGATAAAGATATGTTTTCTTTGAATATAGTGAAAGACATGAATCCATTTTTTTTTTGTGGCAAGCACGAATCAACTTAGACCGCTTGCATCATACATGCATCATTTATATGCATACTATTTCTTGAAAGATTTTGACAAGTCAGGAAAGGAAAATCCATATGAAAGGAAAATATCAAGACCCAAAGGGTGAATGTGAAGGGGAAACATCAAATACTATAAGGCAACTGTGATTGAGAAAGTCGCCAAATTGCCATGCGACAGATTTCAAGACTGCCAAGCTACCAAGAGATAGATGAAAGTGATAAAAAACTTTGGTGGTTGAGATAGATGAGTGAAATGAGCAAAGAAGATTCACTTGAAGTAAAATCCTCCCTTCCCGTCAAAAGATCAATCAAAGGAAAAAATTATCTTATGCCGCAAAGAGAGCATATTAGGGAAAATTTATCAAGTCCAAATGGCGACAAGCATCAAGACATGCCCTACCTACTGTGGGCGAAGCAACTAAAGCGGAAAATTTCCTTAATCATTAGAAATACGAAACCTAAAAGGGAGTATCATGTTCCTAAATGATTCAAATGAGGTCAAATAAGGACCCATGCTTATTTCTTCATGTGCAGGTGCAAGTACATCTTCAAATTGAATTGAAAGTCGTCAAAGAACATGGAAAAGTGCTAAGACATTTGGCCAAGACGGATGTCGCCCAACTAAGGCAAATCAATCATTGATGTTGCCAACACCTTCAAACATGGATGTAGGGACTCGATAGATGTTGTCCATATACAAAATTGAAATGGACTCAGTTAAAAGAGAAGTGTCGACAAGCGAAAAAGGAAGGGTAGTCAGGTATCGTATCCAATTTACCTCTTTTCCTCGCTTTTGCTAATACAAATTCATTTGTTTTGGCAGAACATGTCAATAAGACATCATCATGGGTCCTATGAGGACGACATCATAAAGAAGATGGTAAATGACAAGATGCTCGAAAAAGAGTGATTCTCTCAAATGTTGAAGAGGAAAATACAAAAATGAACGGAGTCATTTAGCTAGGGTAAGCAACACCCAGTTATGACAAGTTACGCCTAGATGAGGCAAGTGAACCATTTGTGCGGCTAGACAAAAAATGACGTTTCGTATCCAGCAAAGTCAATGGAAACAATAGAAAAGTCATTCGGATCAGAATCAAACCTCAAGATAAGAACTTAGGGAAGAGCGGTAACTTGGTATCATTCCAATTTGATCTTTGATGATCATATGCTTCACATGAGTTTTTTTTTTCATTTGACAGGAAATTATTGGCACTAAAAAAAAAGCCTCAAAAGAAAAGAGTTCGCCGACATGGATTCGAGCCGAAAAGAAATAGCTGTTTCGGAAGTCAAGCTTAAAAAAAAATGGTCTTTGTTTATAAGACCTAGTAGAGGGAAAAAAGTGTCGTTCCCACACTACATGCGTCAACATCCATTTTGATAAAGATTTCCTTTTTCCTTAAACAAGGAACCCTCAAGAGTGGCCTTGAATACGTCCAAAAACTTTGAATGGATCTCCTTCAATGGAAATCCTTGATGTGACATTCTGACTTTCAGTCAATTTTAGACTCATTAATAATAAGTAAATCTAGAGATGTATTTCAGTTGTATCTTGCTCGAATTCAATCAATTCGAGTAGGTTGACCAAAAGGGAAAGGCTAACGTGAGACAAGGTACGTGGACCTAGGAAACTCGGATAAGAAATAGCACTTTGACCATAAGGATTGTCGAGGGGATATTTAGAACCATGAAAAGGCCGATCTAAGAACGATTAGGGGATGTATTTGCTAGCGTTAAACGATTGGAGCGCGGGTGATGCCGCTTAATCAATGTATAATTTGTAAAATTTTCTTAAATCGAACAGTGACGATCGAGGCCATTGGGACTAGTGATAGACCTCACAGTTACATGACAACCAAAGTTGTCACGAATTGACGAGCCCTAAATATGATATGAATCACAGGGTCGATACAAGTAAAGTCTGCAAAAGCCGCCTATCGGTTCAGGATAGGCTGGAGCTACGTTTGATAGAGAAATTATTCAGAAATGAGTCTTGAAAATTGAAAATGGAGAATTAAGAATTCCAACGTTACATTCAGATTGGCCGTCGCCCTATCGAAGATTATTGGAACGAGAAAAACGACATTCCGGACGTTGGGGATGAAATTACCATTTTTCCCCTCAAGTATAAGTCTTGCCCATGCAATGAAGGAAGGACATTTTGGTCTTTCAAACTACCCCAAGGCTATCGAAAAAGGTGAATGAATGGTGGCCATTGGATCAAGTTGGAATGACACTTAGGACAAGTGTCAAAAGATGGACTAAAGAGTGGTCAAGTCCACTATCCACCTTCGACCATTCGACCCATTGAATTGAGCTTTGTATATAGTCTTTTTCACTCTCTCTACTCTCCCCTTGACCGGCCATAGCGCCCACAAATCCACACCAGCCTTCTTCTTCTTCCTCCTCCTGCCGATCGCCCGACCAGCTCCTTTCGCTCCGTTTGTTGCCGCTGACGCCCTCCTCCGGCAACCACACACACCTAACCCCACCTTTTGCCGACCTCCTCGAAGTGGAAGCATGACATTTGGACCACCGAGGAGCTTCGACCAAGCTTTTTCCCGGAAGCCGACGGAATCGGACTCAATCTGAGGTAGGTGAAGTTTCTGACCCCTTAGGAGATTGAAATATTAGAGTCTTGAGACCAAATTTTGTGGAGGTCTAGGGGACTTGTATATCAATCTGCGATAAAAAGATGAGCTTGATTTGATGAAGTTTTCACCCCAAATGGGTCTTACAAACTTTGAACAAAATCTACCGGTCGGCGACCTTGGAGGATCCCGCGACTCTTGACGGGATTCCGGGGACGACTCGACCTCAAACTCTCGGAGAGACCCTTAGACCCTTAGCCATGTTAAGAGGTAGGGTAGTGATTAAATGATGGATTTGGTGGAGATTTAGGGCTGATTGTGCTCGGTTTGCACAGAACCAAAAATAGTCGGTTCTGTTCTGTGCAAGACTGAAGCTATTGGAGCTGATGGCTATTGGTTTTGAGCCTCAAATTGGTGATTTAGAAATGCTAGGATGATGAGGATTATGTTATGGAGGTTCGTGGTTCATGGATTGGTGAATTGGATATGGAATTGACGGATTGGTTGGAATTTTCTAGGTTGTGCAGTGAGATTGGTCTTGGACCATTGAGGGCCGAATCTTTGAGGGCTCAAGAAGAGAATTTTGTGGCATCAAACTCAAGGTAAGGAAATCCTAAACCTAAGATAGGAAGATTGGACTCGATTGGGCGAGTCGAGTGAAAATTAGATCGATCCTAGAGAGGTTTAATGTGATTAAGCTTTGTGTATGCTAAAAGAGTATAGATGACTCGAATGTTTGATTATACTTGTGTCTCTTGATAATTGGTCACATGTGAATGTGTATTGAATCACCTAGCACGCCATAAATACATTGTTTATGCATGAGTTGTACTTGGTCTTGTGTGCATGAATTGTGGTTGCGGCATGGCGGAGACGAGGCGAGACCCTGATGCGTATGAGACGTGGGGTGAGGTGGTTGATACCCTAAGGCGCTGAATCGCGGGGTTGGAGTTGCATGGCCCCCTGATGCGATCTAATCGCGGGGTTGAGATGGCCATGGTCCTGATGTGTTTACGCAGGACGGAGATATAAGGTGGTGACGTTGGCCTGGAGTATCATTGAAACTTGATGCATTTACGCGAGTTGTCAATGACGGTCTGATGCGTTTATGCGGACCAAGCTTGAGGCGATCTAATCGCGGGCATGAGAATGAGGCAGGTGGGAAATGGCGGATGTGGTGATGTGGCAAGGCGAGTGTGCGTATCATCTGATTGTGTTATGATGCCATAGCTATATGCCTGCCATTTATGTGTTGTCATTTGTATTTGCATTTGCTTGACATGTCTGTAAGTTTAAACGATTGAGGTTTGTGACTGCTTGAGTGGATGGTCAGCCTAACCTAGAGTTAGGACCCACCTTATTGAGATGTCAATCTCACCCCGTTGGGGACCCTTTCTTTTTACAGATCTTAGGCCTTGATCATGTGGCCTATTCAATTTAGAGACCCTAAGGAGATGACCGTATATTTTGATGAGTTCCCAGATGGGCAAGGAACTATGTACGTAAGGAAGTTACAGTGGTGTGGGTTGAAAAGGATAGTCCAAACTGGAAGCCTCATAGGTACGAGGCCTGGTTTAGGAAGGTCGGGGACCAGTCAACTAGACCGCTAAAGCCCCATAAGGTGCCCCATGGATTGATCGCTGATTGGTGCCACTCCGTCGGGGACTAGGATCAGGCAGAGGGTTCTGTTGCCGGTTCTAGGAATGGACCGGAGATGACACCGACTTTGAAGTTCACTGAGGATTAGGTCATCGTGCTTGAGGCTACTGAGGAGGACCTCGCGGAGCCATCAGTTGAGGCGACCATGGAGGATACTATTGAGGTTCGCTTAGAGACATTTTTATAGTATGAGCTGACGGAGGATGCCGAGGATACCGAGGACTCCAGCAGCTCATCTTAGGAGTTCCAGTTTGTTGGCTTGATCTTTTGATGGCGATCCCGACCATGTTTCTTTTTTTTGAATGCCGTTGGTGGACTTTTGTGTACTTGCCCCGTCACCCCCTTGCTTATCGGATCTGGTATTTATGTACTTATATGAACAGTCAGTTATTATGTATGACAGTATTTATGCTATCCAGGTCCCACTCTATATTTTGTTATGGAGGAATTATTTTATTACCGCTTTCGCATGCTTGGTACATATATTATATCTCTTGACTTAGTCATGGATCTTGGGATCACGAGAGATGTTTTAGTTGCTTACAGGGAGTCGCGTGCTCGTGATCGGGGCGCGGGGCGGAACATCCCCGTTTGTTTAGTATCAGAGCAAGGTCAGATCGATCCAAAGTTAATTAAGGACTAGAGTAATAAGGAGGATTAAGTTGGGACTTGGACGTATAGCGAGACCTTAGGAGACTGGTTGAGATAAGGCATGGGATGCTTAGCATTTGACCTGGTACTTAAGGTTGGCATTTGACCTTGGTAGAGTTGTGGTAAGGCATGAGGATTAAGTTCCTTGCTTAGAGTTGAGGGTTATTTCTGGACCTTGGCCTGTTTAATGAGTGAATGTGATTGGTTTTAGTGAGCCGTTGGAGTAAACGGAACTGAGAAATAGCCGCGGGTTATTTGCTGAAATGTTTCCGGAGTTTATTGTATGGGGTACTGTTGTGTTGTGACTGTTCCTGTTGAGGATTAGTTAGTGGCTCTGGATGTGGATGAATGAGTGAGTTACTAACTCTTTGCTGAACTTGTAGTGGACCAAGTTCAGTAGAAAGAGATAAGGATGAGAAACCCGTCTAGAAGATCTGGAAGGTCAAGAGGCGGACCCTCTAGCTTGAGGCCGCCTGTAGCTGAGGACCCAAGAATGGATGGCGTGCTGAGGGCGCTAGAGAGAATTAGTGACTTGATTGATAGGCAAACCCAAGATCGGGATAATGCCATCACCCAGGTAGTAGGAGCTACCATAGCTGCCGTCAATGCCAACAACAGCGGCAACGGAAACCAGAATGAACATGACCAGTGTAATGAAGCTGTGAATGCCCAAGAGGAAATCGTCGTGGTTAGACAGATGGGCCAACTAGTGGAACGGTTCATAAAGTTGAAGCCGACACAATTTGATGAGACTGGAGTTCCTGAGCTCGCACCCAGGTGGATCGAGAAGTTAGAGAAAGCTTTTGGAGTGTTAAAGTGCACGGACGAAGAGAAGGTGCTACTAGCAATGTACCAGCTGGAGGGTACGGCAAATGATTGGTGGGCTGCTACCAAGAATGGAGTTTTCCCTGAAGGAACGGCCATGAATTGGGATGCCTTTAAGACGGCGTTCAATGACAAGTACTTCTTAGAGACGGCCAAGGAAAAGAAGCAGGTGGAATTCCCACAGTTACGCCAAAACCAGCTGACGATAGATCAGTATGAGGCCGAATTCTCGAGGCCGTCAAGGTACGCACCTCGACCTGTAGAGGATTCTCAGGAGAAAGCGAGGAGATTTAGGGACGGATTGAGACCCAAACTCCGCATTTAGATGATTGCCCTAAATCTGAGGACTTATAAGGAGATATACAAACAGGACCAGATGATAGAAAGGGACTTGAAGGAGAGGAACGCCGTAATTGGATCGCGGTTTACATCATTCAGAGATAACGGCCAGATGGGCAAGAGACCGATGGCGGGCAATAGGCATTTTGTGCCTCCAGTGGGAAAAAATATCGTGAAGCCGCTGAATCCCACTAACTGGAGCTGCTGCCTTTGTGGCAGAAGGCATGGAAATGAGCCATGCCCGGTAAGGACCGGGGCTTGCTTTTAGTGTGGCCAACTGGGCCACCAGATGAGGATGTGCCCAAACCAAGCTCCGACGAGTCGACCTCAAGGGCAGAGACCGCAGGCTGGATCATCGACGACTACTCCCCAAATCGAGCAGAATCGACCACCAGCATAGGGAAGGGTATATGCAGTAGCCCACAGAGAGGCGGAGGAAGCGCCAGGCGTGGTCACAAGTACGGTCTACTTGTGCAACCAAGCTACATATGCATTGTTTGACCCTGGTGCCACGCATTCATTTGTGTCTGCACAGTTTGCTGATTTGATGGGTATGAAATTGAAATCGTTGAATATAATCCTGCATGTTGCCACACCGTTAAAGGATAATATATTGGTTTCATTAGGCTGTACTGGTTGTGAAATCGTGATTGGAGGGAGTAAGGAGAGTATTGACCTAGCTATATTGACCTAGCTATATTGCTCATGTACGATTTTGATATAATCATAGAGATGGATTGGTTAAGTAAGAAGGGGGCAGTAGTGGACTGTGGTAGTAAGATAATTCGATTTTATCCGAGAGGCCACTCTAGCTTTGAATTGGTGGGAAGTTGAGGAGGAATATCGATTCCCTTAGTCTCATCTCTGGAAGTGACCGAGCTGATGTCTGTGGGGTGTCAGGCATACTGAATGGCAGTAAAGGACACGACTACTGAAGGGCCAAAGTTAGAAAGTATTCCGGTAGTGCGTGAATTTCCTGACGTGTTTCCCCAAGAGTTGCCAGGATTACCACCGGAACGGGAAATAGAATTTGTAATCGAATTAGTCCCTGGGACGGAGCTAATTTCGAAGGCACCTTATAGGATGTCCCTATCGGAACTGAAAGAGCTAAATGTGCAGATGCAGGAACTGCTGGATAAAGGATTTATCAGACCGAGTGCTTCACCGTGGGGAGCGCCGATATTATTCGTAAGGAAGAATGATGGGTCTTTACGTCACGCTAGCAATGCATCCTTTAATTGTTCTTACTTAGGCCTTTTGTGGTTCTAAATATCCCCTCGACAATCCTCATGGTCAAAGCGTCATTTCCCATTCGATTTCCCTAGGTCTACGTACCTTGTCTCGCGTTAACCTTTTCCTTTTGGTCAGTCTACTCAAATTGATCAAATTCGAGCGAGATATGTCTGAAACACATCGCTAGATACACTTCTCATTAATGAGTCTAAAAATGATAGGAAAATCAGAATGTCACATGACAAGTACCCTATTTTAAGCATGCTAGTATTTTTTAATGCCAAAATATCCACATTTTCGAAAAGCATTTGAAGGTACCGGCAGTCTAGTTTAGGGTTAGGTTTGACTTACTGAGATTATATATCTCACCCCGTCGTGGGACAACATTTTTTTGGTCCCAAACAAAGAAAATCGAGTTTGTCATGGATTGACATTTGAAGAAGTCATTGGAACAAAATGAAGATTTTTGTCATGGATTGGCATTTGAAGAAGTCATTGGAACAAAATGAAGATTACTCTTTTGTAACCTTAGGGTTGAAAAATGATATTCTTGGGGATTTAGATTTGTAACATCTGAAGTATGATTGACCTTTATGAAAGGTGTACCCTTTTGTCCTAGTCATCATGTGTTGCTTTATTTGTAATCGAGTTAGCCTTGCTTTCGCATGCGTGCTACATATAGAGTTGTAAGTTATTGGTCGTTAGATCCTAGGAGTTCATTAAAGGTAACGGTGAAGGTGGGATGCTCGTGTGCCCCCCGAGCTTGAGGCATGACAGAGAGCCCTAGCCTCGCCTTCTATTTCCTTTGTACGATGCCAGCTTGACTCGACATCTTCTCCTCACTCCCTTGGCAACTGTTCATCATCGGAGATCAAGCTTGAGAATTCTCTAGGCCACTCAAACAGCCACCAGCCGCGATGCCTCCAAACTGAGGCCCCCGACGCTCTCAGCCCGAGCTTGCCGTGAGCTCCTTGTACCTCTCTCTTGACTCTCTTTCTCTTTATCTCTCTCGATCTCTTATTTCTCTCTCTAAGCAGCCGCGGACGTCACCTCCTACGCCACCTTCATACCTCGCTTAGCCACCAAGTCCCGAGCTGCCCTATGCCCGACCGTGGCCTATCTGAGATGGGCCATGGCCTGATTTGTTCTGGGCCCTGCTTGGATCATGTTCGAGAAATTTGGCTGAGAGCTTAGGTCGAGTGGCCGAGCCGTGGGCTTAAGTAATTGAGTCCGTGGCTGAGAATTACGACCAAGTGTTTGAGGTTCCGTGCATGCTGTGCCTTAACTGAGACAGATCTGAACTCATTACTGCTGCGCCGTCGTTTTCGAAGTATTAGATAGTTAGTTAACCCATAATCCTTTGTTAGGGAGCTAATTACATCAATGATTAGTTAATTAGTCGATTAGGGTATTTAGTTAGGATAATCATGGTCGATTTGAATAGAAATCGAGTTTAGGGTAAATAGCCATGGTTAATTAAGTTAGTCGATTTCGTTAGGTCTTCTATGGCTAGTTGGTCGTTAGAATCGATTGACTGATTGGGCATCGATTTTCGTGGTTTGATCGTGACCGAGTGATAGTTCAGAACTAAGCGACCGATTGATAATTTAATGAAATTAAGATTAATCAATGCCGTTTGATTAATTGAATTGGTTAATCGACTGTATTTTGGCTGCTTGATTGAGTTCAGTTGATTGATTGTGATGTGGTATGATTAAGGTCCAAAGTGTTTCATCTTCTGTGTCGGCCATAAGCCTAGTTATGAGGTTATGCATTCATATAACCTGAGTAAACTCAAACTACATGATTCAGCATGAAAATGGCCTTGGGCCTAGTCTTTGAGCACATTTGTATGAGCATGCGGCCTAAATCAAAGATGATAAAATTGATTGAGTATCGGGTGTCATGTGTGGTCATATGATGGGACAATGAGATTCCTAACAAGATTATACCGTGACGATTAGGAAAATAAAACTTGTTGGAAGCACATTATTCTGTGATGTCAGTTTGACGGATGCCAGTGGTACCTTGTGACGAACCGAAGCCCTGAAGGAGATTCCTAGTACATCTGTGCCGTGAGGATCGGAATCACACGGACTACTAGATGTAGTTGCCAGGAGTAAGGGACGATGCCTGGTGCCGCCATAAGAGTTCCAATTGACCAATGTATTAGGCACCAACTGACTAGTGTGCCGAGCTGGCATGCTCTATTCTCGGGCTGACATGCCCTATCTCATAATAATTAAACTACGTGTGATGTCATATATGTCAATTGATGTGATGCTTGACTTGACTGGGCTATTTGACTGTCATGTCGTGTTTGCATTGCATTTCATGTGGCTTCTTGGCGGGTAAGTTGCATGTGGTTGGATATCTGTATTGGTTGTTTTGCCATGTCTATTTGGTAGGATATCCTGGGTGAATCAACATCCTAACCGAGCTTAGGCATTGACTTCACTAAGATTTATTTTTCACCCCGTTGTGGGATAACATTTTTAGGTCATAAATGATGGAGCCTCGTAGATGCTGAGGCGTGACTTTTTAGAGTGACCTTTTAGAGTAGATATGGAGTTAACCCTAACAACCCTTGTCTCTTTTGAGGTCCCAGAGATCCGCCCCAAATAGTGGGGTTGTATGTTGTTAGCTCTATAGGGTTAATTAGTATCCGTTTTGCATGAGGATTGAAGTTGTCTTTTGATGGATTGACTAGATGATTGTTCCTGCCGTCCTATCTCATGCTGATCTTATTGTTTGGGAGTTTGGCATGTTCCGCATGCACATTTCGATTATAGGTTGATAGCGAGCCTAGAACACTATCCTTCGTAACCTAAAGGTGTCAAGGTAGGGATGTTGCAAGCTCGAGGATTGGGCGTAACAGTATCAGAGCAAGGTCAGCTCGATCCAAGTTGGTTGAGACCTGGAGTAATAAGAAGTGATGACTTTAGGATGACTAGATAGTGAGACTTTAGGGATTAGCTAGGATTAGGCATGATACGCATGTCATGTGAATTAATGCTTATGATTGGCACACTTGATTGGCATCATCTTGGGTGATTAAAAGACTATAGAGTTTCGTACTTGGCATTGAGTGTCGTTGGCCGAAGTCTATTTGATGTGTTGGATAACATGTTGTGGTTATACTAAGTTTCAAATGCGTCTGGACTTGAGGTACGAATGTAAATTCCTGGATATGGTACTTTTGAAAACAATTAATTTTTTATGGATTAGTGCCCAATTTATGAAAGCATGGGGCAGATTTTGTAAATAAAATGGGAGAACGGTAAAAACATTTCCAAAAGATATTCTAACTCGTTGGAATTCTACCTATGAATTGCTTCATCAATCTTTTAAGCATAAAAATTTATTATATACATTTATTTCAGATAATGTTCCCGATATTACTTTATTGCCCCGCAACATTGGGACGCTTGCAAAAAAATTTTAATTTTTGTTTAAGCTTTTAATGATGCTACTAATACTTTATCTGGTGTTTATTATCCTACTACACATTTATTTTTAATAGTGTGTCAATATTGCTGGTGTTTTTGGTGATTATGAAAATAATACTAAATTAGCTTCGACTATTTTAGCAATGCGAAAAAATGGTTGCATTATTATTTCAACATTCCTCCTGTTTATTTGGTTGGTATTGATTTCGATCCAAGTACTAAATTAGATGGTTTATTAAATTATCCGAATGATTATTATTATGCTTGTTTATATTTGTATGAAGCGATAGATATTTCAAGTGTACAAGGAGAGGTTAAAGACACTATAGTAACATTATACAATGAATTTTGTAGTAGATATGGTTTAAGTGATAGTGTATCTTCTCAACCTAGTGCCTCACAAAGCGAAATGGGTGGTTCACATAAGCGATATAGGTGTACAAAATGCTCATAAATAGGCAAAAAAATGAAAGGGGACAACAAATACTATTTCCGTATTAAATAACTATTTAACCTTTACTTTTGAGTTTAGTAATTCCGAACACAACACAAATTTTAAATTCTGGAGAGGTGGAAGAACCATTCAACTCAATTCTCAGTTCTCATCATCATTGCAAGATAGATATTAGCAACCTCTTTTTCAACAGTTGCAGTTGAACAAATATTTAGCACTGGAGGATTAATTTTGGATGATCGCCGTTCAAGATTAGGTCTAGAAGCTATGGAGGCTCAAGCTTGTTTCGATGATTGGATAAAGGCTAAATTTCGACACCAAGAGCTAAATCGGGAACTTTAGTGAGGATTGTGAAAATACCAACGCCACCGATATCAAAACAGGTAGCGATGATTGATGATGAGGTAAGTTGAGGTTATCAAAGTTAAAAAGACTACATGGGCTTTGATTCTTCCATCCCCAAGAAGATATATAGGCATTTAATGATAATTCATTAAGTTTTGTCTGAAGAAGAAGAAAAGAGGAGAATGATATTAATGAATTGTCTAACCCTCTAGGTTAGCATGCTTTCATATTTATAATAATGAATGGGGTACATAGTAATGCGGTGGGCATTCCCACACATGATGATGAATAATAAAATAACTTATAACACCATCCTTCAAGCTGAGGCGGGTTCGCCCAGCTAAAGATTTGGTAAACACGTCTGCTAGCTGACTCTAGTGCGGATGTGTAAGAGAGTGAGATCACCACGTGTAAGCTCTTGTCGAACAAAATGACAATCAATCTCGATATGCTTTATTCTCTCATGAAAGACGGGATTTGAAGCAATGTGAATTGCTGAACTACTATCACACCATAACGATGTGGGACCACCCGATCCATATCCAATCTCATTCAAAAGATGTCTAGTACACATAATCTCTGCAGTAGCTGTAGCAATGGCTCGATACTCTGCTTCAGCACTACTCCTCGCCACAATATCTTGTTTCTTACTCTTCCAGAAAACTAAATTACCATCAACATACAAAGCATATCTAGAGATAGACCGCCTATTAATAAGGCAACTAGCCCAATTAACATCAGTATAACACTACATGCGAGCATGACCATGAGCCGCAAAAATAATTTTCTTGTCAGGACTACCTTGAAGATATCTTAAAATCCTCAAAACAGAATCCCAATGTGATTATCTAGGTGCTGCCATAAACTGACTAACCACACTAACCAAATATGCAAGACAGGCCTAGTCATCGTAGTGAGATAGTTTAGTTTACCAACAACATGCCGATATCTTTCAGGATGTTCAAACAAGTTACATTAATCAGGAAGAAGCTTTAACCCTAGTTCCATAGGGGACTCTATGGATCGAGACTGTTGCATGTTAAATTCAGTTAAGATATCCATAACATACTTACGCTGTGACAAAGAGATACTTTCTTTCTTTCGGGCCACCTCGATCCCAGTAAAGTATCTCAAATCACCGAGGTCCTTCGTCTCAAAGTGATATACAAATATTGCGACATTCAGATTTTCCAGTCATTTTTAGACTCATTAATGAGAAGTATATCTACCGATGTGTCTCAGTCATATCCCGCTTGAATCTGATCAATTTGAGTTGACTGACCAAAAGAGAAAGGCTAACGCGAGACAGGGTACGTGGACCTAGGGAACTCAAATAGGAAATGATGTTTTTACCATAAGGATTGTCAAGGAGATATTTAAAACCACAAAAGGCCGATCTAGGAACGAGTAAGGAATGCATTGCTAGCGTTATACGATTGGAGCGCGGGTGATGCCGCTTAACCAATGTATAATTTGAAAAATTTTCATAAATTCAACAGTGAAGATCAAGACCATCGGAACTAGTAATAGACCCTCACAATTACATGACAACCGAAGTCGCCATGAATTGACGAGCCCTAAATGTGATATGAATTACAGGGTCGATACGCGTAACGTTTGCAAAAGCCGCCTGTCGGTTCGGGATAGGCTGAAACTACGTCTGATAGAGAAAACGATTAGAAATGAGTCTTGAAAATTGAAAATGGAGAATCAAGAATTTTAACGTAATGTTTGGATTGGTCGTCTCCATATCGAAGAATATTAGAATGAGAAAAACGACGTTCCGAACGTCGAGGGTAAAATTATCATTTCGCCCCTCAAGCCTTAGCCTTGCTTATGCAATTGAAGGAGGGCATTTTGGTCTTTTACATACCCCCAAGAGTCACCCAAAATTTGAAGAGACCTGGGCCATTGGATGAAGCTTGATTGACACTTGGGACATGTGTCAATAAATCAAGCATTGAGTGGTCATGTCCACTTTTTCTTAACTATCATTCAACCCATTGACTCTTGACGTTGAATATAGCTCTCTCTCTCTCTTCTTGGCCGACCATACACCTTCATCTTCACCGAGACTTCTTCTTCTTCCTCTTCTCTGCTGCTCACTCGACCGCTTCTACCCCGTCCATTCGCCACCACCGACGACCACTTTCGGCGACCTTTAGCCGGTGAACCGACTATCCACACCTAGCCCGACCTCTTGCCAACATCCTCGAAATAGAAGCGAGTCGTTTGACCCACCGAAAAGCTTCGGCTAGCCATTCTCTCGGAAGCCGACAGAAACCGTCACAACCTGAGGTAAGCAGCGTTTCTAACCTCTTAGGACCTCGAAACTTTGGAGTTTCACGACTAAATTTTGTGGAGGCCTAGGAGACTCATATATTAATCTGTGGTAAAAAGTTGAGGTTAATTTGATGGAGTTTTGACCCCAAATGGGTCTTGTGATTATTGGGAAGAAACTGCCGATTTAAGGATTTATGGAAACTGGCGACTTTCAAGGATGTTCGGCGACGACTCGGTCCCAAATCTTCGGTGAGCCTCTTAAACCCTTAGATATACATGTTAGCAAGTAGGTTAGTGAATAAATGATGGATTTGAAGTGATTTAAGGGCTGGAAAATCTCGGTATACACAGAACCGAAAATAGCCCAGTTCGATTTTGTGTAAACTGGTTCTGTAGAGGCTGTTATCGGTGGTTTTGAGTCTCAATTTCATCAATGAGACATGCTAGAATGTCGAGGATCATGTTATTATCGTTGGTGGTTCTGTGGAGACCGTCATTGACAACCCGTTTAAACGGGTTGCCAATGACAGTCTAAGGCATTTACGCGGACCGAGCCTGATGCGTTCTAAACGTGACATGAGAATGAGGCAAGTGTGAAAGGTGGAAGTGGTGGTGAGACGTGGGGGAATGTGCTTGATCTTAGTGATGTGTTGTGATTCTATGACTACCTACCTGACATCTGCATGAGTGTTGTTATTTGAATGCCTTATATGTCTATATGCATGATATGTTAATGTTGATGACTACCTGAGTGAACGGTCGGCCTAACCTAGGGTTAGGACCCACCTTACTGAGATGTGTATCTCACCCCGTTGGGGACCCCCTTTTTACAAATCGCAGGTCTTGAAGATGTGGCCTATCCGTTTTGGTGACCTTAAGGAGATGTCCATTTATTTTGATGAATTCCTTGACGAGCAGGGGACTACCTATGTTAGAAAATGTATAGTGGTATGGGCAGACGAGGGTAGCACTAGCTGGAAGCCTCATAGACATGAGGCTTGATTACGGAAGGTTGGGCATGTATCTACAGGGCCGCTGAAGCCCAGTGAGGTACCCCAATGAGTGATCCCTAGTTGGTGCCACCCCGCTCGGGACTTAGAGCAAGCTGAGGGGTCTGTTGCCGGATCTAGGAATGGACCGGAGAGGACCTCGACCTTAGAGGACGTGGAGGAGGAGGTCATAGTGGTCGAGGCAACCGAGGAGGATCTTGCGGAGCCGTCTACTAAGCAGACCATATAGGACACTATAGAGGTTCGCTTGAAGACCTTTTAGGAGTACGAGCCCACGGAGGAGGCAAAGGAGACTGAGAACTCTAGCAGCTCGTCTTAGGAGCTCCCAGCTTGCCAATTTGATCTTTTGACGGCGATATTGGATGATGATGATGGCCCTTTTTATGTACTTACCCCGTCACCCAACTTTGTTAGCGGATTTAGTTGTCATGCGTCTGTATGAACTTTTGGATATTATGTATTGTAGTCTTCTCGATATCCCAGTCTCATTTTACTATTTGTATGGAGGAGTTGTTACATAGTCACTTCCGCATGCTACGTATATTATATATCTCTCGACTCATGTGTAGATCTTAGGACCATGAGAGATATTCTAGTTTGCTTGTAGGGAGTCGCGTTCTCGTGCCTGAAGCGCGGGACGTGACATCCCCGTTTAATTTGGTATTAGAGCAAGGTAAGCTCGATCCAAAGTTGATTGAGGACTGGAGTAATAAGGAGGATTAAGTTGGGATAAGAACGGGTAGCGAGACCTTAGGAGACTAGCTAGGATAAGGTATGGGGTGCATAGCATGTGACTTGACACTTATGGTTGGCATTTGGCCTTGGCAGGGTTGTGGTAATGCATGAAGATTAAGCTCCCTACTTAGAGTTGAAAGTCATTTCCGAACCTTGGATTGATAAGTGAATGAGTAGGGCTTGTTTCAGTGAACGGTTGGGGTGAACGGAACTGAGGAATGGCCATGTGCTGCTTGTTGAAATGTCTCTGGAAATTGTTGTGTGGAGGCTGTTGTATTATGACTATTTCTGTTAAGGAATAGTTAGTAGCCCTGAATTTGAATGAATGAGTGAGTACTAACTCCTTGATGAACTTGTGGTGGATCAGGCTCAGTAAAAGAATATAAGGATGAGCAACCTATCTAGAAGATCTGGACGGCCCAAAGGCGGAGCCTTTAGCTCGAGGCCGTCCGTAGTAGAAGATCCAAGGATGGATAGTGTGCTGAGGGCGCTAGAGAGAATTGGTGACCTCATTGATAGGCATACCTTGGATCGGGATGCTGCCATAGCCCAGGTGGTAGGAGCCGCCATAGCTGCTGTCAATGCCAACAACAGCAATAACAGGGGCAATGGAAACCAAGATGAACAAGGCTAGGGCAATGAGGTAGTGAATGCTCAGGAGGAAATCTTCGTGGCTAGACAGATGGGTCAACTAGTGGAACAATTCATAAAACTGAAGCCGACCCAGTTCGATGGGACTGGAGATCCCGAGCTAGTACCCAGGTGAATTGAGAAGTTGGAAAAAGCCTTTGGAGTGCTGAGGTGCATAAACGAAGAGAAGGTACTGTTGGCGATGTACCGGTTAGAAGGGACTGTAAACGATTGGTGGGCTGCCACCAAGAGTAGAGTTCCCCCCGAAGGAATGGCCATGACCTGGGATGCCTTTAAGATGACGTTCAACGACAAGTACTTCTCGGAGACGGCTAGGGAAAGGAAGCAGGTAGAATTCTTACAACTGCGTCAGAACCAGCTGACGGTGGACCAATATGAGGCCGAGTTCTCTAGACTGTCGTGGTACACACCTCGATCTGTAGAGGATCCCCAGGAGAAAGCACGGAGATTTCAGGATGGATTGAGGTCTGAGCTTCGCAGTCAGATGATTGCCCTAAATCTGAGGACTTATTGGGAGATCTATGAGCAGGGCCAGATGATTGAAAGGGACTTAAAAGAGAGAAATGCTACATCTGGATCACGGTTCATCCTATTTCGAGACCACTGCCAAATGGGCAAGAGATTGATGGCAGGCAATAGGCGTTTTGTACCTCCAGTAAGGAAAAATATTGTGAAGCCGCTGAATCCCACGAACTGGAGCTGCCGTCTCTATGACAGGAGGCATGGAAATGGGCCATGCTTGGTAAGGACTAAGGCTTGCTTTAAGTGTGGTCAGATGGGCCACCTGATGAGAACATGCCCGAACTAAGCTTCGACGAGTCGACCTCAAGGATAGAGACCACAGGCTGGATCGTCGGCTGCCACTCCTCAGACCGAGCAGAATCGACCACCGGTTTAGGGAAGGGTATATGCAGTAGCCTGTAGAGAGGCGAGGGAAGCACCAAGCGTGGACACAGGTACGGTTTACTTGTGTGACCAAGCTGCATATGCATTGTTTGATTCGGGTACCACGCATTCATTTGCGTCTACACGGTTTGCTGATTTGGTGGGTATGTAGTTGAAACAGTTGAGTATAATTCTGCATGTTGCCACTCCATTAAAGGATAATATATTGGTTTCATTGGGCTGTGCTGACTGTGAAATTGTGATTGGAGGGAGTAAGGAGAGGATTGATCTAGTGATATTACCCATGTATGATTTTGATGTGATCATAGGGATGGATTGGTTGGGTAAGCAGGGGCAGTGGTAGAATGTGGTAGTAGGATAATTCGTTTCTACCCAGAAGGTCGCCCTAGTTTTGAATTCGTGGGAAGTCGAGGAGGAATCTCGATTCCCTTAGTCTCATCTCTTGAAGTGACAAAGTTGATGTCTGAAGGGTGTCAGACGTACTTAGTTGCGATGATGGACACGACTACCGAAGAGCCAAAGTTAGAGAATATCCGGATAGTGCGTAAGTTCCCTGACATTTTTCCCCAAGAGTTGTCAAGATTGCCACTGGAGTGAGAGATAGAATTTGTGATCGAGTTAGCTCCTAGAATGGAGCTAATCTCCAAGGCACCTTATAGGATGTCTCTGTCAGAACTGAAAGAGCTAAAGGTGCAGATGCAAGAACTAGTGGATAAAGGATTTATCCGACCGAGTGCTTCGCCGTGGGGAGCGTCGGTATTGTTCGTAAGGAAGAAGGATGGGTCCTTGCGTCTATGCATCGATAATAGGCAGTTGAAGCAGGTAACAGTGAAGAATAAATACCCACTGCCGAAAATTGACAACCTGTTTGATCAGTTACAAGAAGCGGCAGTATTTTCAAAGATTCACCAGTTGAGGATAAAAAAGGAAGACATACCTAAGACTGCTTTTAGGACGAGGTATGGTCATTATGAGTTCATAATGAAGCCTTTTGGATTGACCAATGCTCCAGCCGCATTCATGGACTTGATGCATCGAGTATTTAAGGAATTCATAGATTGATTCGTCATAGTCTTCATTGACGATATCCTGATTTACTCAAGGAGTGACGCAGAATATGAGGAGCACCTAAGGATGGTCTTACAGACCTTGAGGAACACTTGTTCTATGCGAAATTGAGTAAATGCGAGTTCTGGCTGAATAGGGTAGCATTTATTGGCCATGTGGTATCTGGAGAAGGGATTGCAGTGGATCCTGCAAAGATCGAAGCAGTAACCAATTGACCTAGGCCTGCTATAGTCACTGAAGTCAGAAGTTTCTTGGGATTAGCCAGGTATTACCTACATTTTGTGGAGAAATTCTCATCCATAGCTATCCCATTGACGAGGTTGACAAACAAAGAGACAAGGTTTGAATGGACGGATAAGTGCGAAAGGAGTTTCCAAGAGCTCAAACATCGATTGACGATTGCACTGGTGTTAACGATTACATCAGGACCAGGGGCTATAAGATTAATAGCGATACTTCGCTGAAAGGACTGGGTTGTGTGTTAATGCAGTATGGGAGAGTAGTGGCCTACGCATCCCGGCAACTGAGACCACATGAAATGAACACTCCAACTCATGATCTAGAGTTAGTAGCGATCATTTTCGCTTTGAAGATCTGGAGATATTATCTGTGTGGCGAAAAGTTTCAGATTTACACCGACCACCAGAGCTTGAAGTACCTATTTTCCCAGTAAGAACTGAATATGAGGCAGCGTCGGTGGATGGAGCTGCTCAAGGATTATGACTGTGATATACTGTATCACCTTGGGAAGGCAAACAGAGTAGCAAATGCACTTAGCCGGAAGTCGAGGATCGCCGGTTTGCTGGTAAGAAGTTGTCGATGATCGAGGACTTGAGAGATTCTGAATTTAGACTAGAAGTCTGCCAGTGGTCCAGTTTGATAACGACATTGAAGATAGAACCTGAGGTCCAGGAAAGAATAAAGACCTTGCAATCTACGGACCTAGAAATTCAGAAATCCTGAAGATGGACACGGCGAAGAGAAAACCAGAGTTTCAAGTGTTCGAGGATGGAATTTTGAAGTTCCGAGGACGCCAATGTGTGCCAAAGGACAAAGAACTCGGGGAAAGGATTTTGTTAGAAGCTCATAGGAACAATTATAGTATCCACCCAAGAAGTACAAAGATGTACCAGAACCTGCATCAACACTACTGATGGGACAGGATGAAGGTAGATTTAGCGAAGTATGTGGCAAAGTGCCTGACGTGCCAGTAGGTGAAAGCGCAACACTGTGAGCCTAGAGGATTATTACAACCACTGGAGATTCCGGAATGGAAATGGGAGCATATAACTATGGATTTTGTGATGACACTCCCGAGGAGCCAAAGAGGTCACGACTTTATATGGGTAGTCGTGGACAGATTGACCAAGTCCGTCCATTTCATTCCTGTGCGAAAGGATTTCGCAATGGATAGATGCGCCGAGTTGTACATGAGGTAGATAGTGAGGCTGCATGGAGTACCTATGACAATTACCTCAGATAGAGATCCCAAGTTCATAGCGAACTTTTGGAAAAGCCTGCAAGATGCTTTGGAAACTCGACTATAGTTTAGCATGGCGTACCATCCACAGACGAGCGGACAGTCGGAGAGGATGATTCAGACACTTGAGGACATGCTGCGAGCATGCGTCATAGATTTTACAGGTGGATGGGAAGATCAGCTGCATTTGGTGGAATTTGCGTACATTAATAGCTACCAGCAGAGCATCCAAATGGCACCACTTGAAGCACTCTATGGAAAGGCCTGTAGAGCCTCGATTTGCTGGGATGAGGTTGGAGAAAGGAGTATCACAGGCCCAGAGTTAGTAGAGCTATCGATGGCAGCAGTGAAAATAATTCGAGATAGACTGAAGACGGCACAGAGTCGTCAGAAGAGCTATCCGGATAAGCGGCGTAAGCCTTTGGAGTTTCAAGTGGGTGATCATGTTTTCCTCAAAGTGTCACCGATGAGAGGATTATCGCGATTTGGAAAGAAAGGAAAACTGAGCCCAAAGTGTGTAGGTCCATTTGAAATTTTGGAGTGAATTGGAGCCTTAGCCTACAGGCTTGCCTTGCCGCCTAATCTATTCTAGGTGCATAATGTCTTCCCCATGTCAATGCTGCGGAAATATGAACCAGATCCGACACATGTGCTGGACTACGAAGTCATAAAAGTGGACGACAGGGTATCTTACGTGGAAAAGCCGATCAAGATCGAGGACCGGAAGGAGCAAATTCTCAAGAATAAGACGATTCCATTGGTCAAGGTGGTGTGGGAGCACCACGGAACCGAAGGCGTCACGTGGGAAAACGAAGAGACGATGAGGCGACAATTCCCCAATTTATTTGAGTAATTAAGTTTGATGTAAATTCGAGGACGAAATTTTTGTAAGGGGGGAAGAGTTGTGACAATGATTTCCCAGTCATTTTCAGACTCATTAATGAGAAGTATATCTAGCGATGTGTTTCAGTTATATCTCGCTCGAATCTGATCAATTTGAGTTGACTGACCAAAAGGGAAAGGCTAACGTGAGATAAGGTACGTGGACCTAGGGAACTTGAATAGGAAATGACGCTTTGACCATAAGGATTATCGAGGGGACATTTAGAACCACAAAAGGCCAATCTAAGAATGAGTAAGGAATGCATTGCTAGCATTATACGATTGGAGCGCGGGTGAAGCCACTTAGTCAAAGTATAATTTGCAAAATTTTTCTAAAACGAACAGTGAAGATCGAGATCATCGAAACCGGTGATAGACCCTCACAATTACATGACAACCAAAGTCGCCATGAATTGACGAGCCCTAAATGTGATATGAATTACAGGCTCAATACGCATAACGTCTGAAAAACCCGCCCGTCGGTTCGGGATAGGCTGGAACCACATCTGATAGAGAAAACGATTAGAAACGAGTCTTGAAAATTGAAAATGGAGAATCAAGAATTCCAACGTCATGTTTGGATTGGCTGTTGCCTTATCGAAGAATATTGGAATGAAAAAAATGACGTTCTGGACATTGGAGGTAAAATTACCATTTTGCTCCTCAAGCTTTAGCCTTGTTTGTGCAATTGAAGGAGGGCATTTTGGTCTTTTTATTACCCCCAAGTGCCACCGAAAATTTGAAGAGAACTTGGCCATTGGATGAAGCTTGATTGACACTTGGGACATGTGTCAATAGATCAAGCATTGAGTGGTCATGTGTGACATTCTGATTTCCCAGTCATTTTCAGACTCATTAATGAGAAGTATATCTAGCGATGTGTTTCAATCATATCTCGCTCGAATCTGATCAATTTGAGTTGACTGACCAAAAAAGAAAGGCTAACGCGAGACAAGGTACGTGCACCTAGGGAACTCGAATAGAAAATGGTGCTTTGACCATAAGGATTGTCGAGGGGACATTTAGAACCATAAAAGGCCGATCTAAGAACGATTAAGGAATGCATTGCTGGCGTTATACGATTGGAGCGCGGGTGATGCCGCTTAACCAAGGTATAATTTGTAACATTTTGCTAAATCGGACAGTGACGATCAAGACCATAGGAACTAGTGATAGACCCTCATAATTACATGATAACCAAAGTCGCCATGAATTGACGAGCCCTAAATGTAATATGAATCACAAGGTCGATACGCGAAAAGTTTGCATAAGCCGCCCGTTGGTTCGAGATAGGCTGGAACCACGTCTGATAGAGAAAACAATCAGAAACGAGTCTTGAAAATTGAAAATAGAGAATCAAGAATTCCAATGCCATGTTTGGATTGGTCGTTGCCTTATCAGATAATATTGGAACGAGAAAAACGACGTTCCGAACGTAGGGGGTGAAATTACCATTTTGCCCCTTAAAGCTTTAGCCTTGCTCATACAATTGAAGAAGGGCATTTTGGTCTTTTATTTCCCCCAAGAGCCACCGAAAATTGGGAGAGAGCATGGCCATTGGATCACCTTTGATTGACACTTTGGACATGTGTCAAGGGATAAGCTAAAGAGTGGTCTTGTCCACTATTACCCAACTACCATTCAACCTTTGACCTTGAACCTTGAATATAACTCTTTTTCTCTCTCTCCTCTCATTTTGACCAGCCATACTCTCTCCACCATCACTGAAACCCTCTTTTTCTTCTTCCTCTCTTTTTGCCGTCGTCCGACCGCTCCTGCCCTCGCTGTTCGCCCGCTCCGACGACCCCCTCCGGCCACCGCCTGGACTCCGGCCAGCCACACCCTCCTATCTTAACCTCTTGCCGACCTGCTCGAAGTGGAAGTGGCGTCGATTGAGCCATCGAGGAGCTCCGACCAACCATTCTCCCGGAAGCCGACGGAAACTGACACAATCTGAGGTAGGCAGAGTTTCTGACCCTTTTGGACCTTGAAATGTTGGAGTCTTGCAACCAAATTTTGTGCAGATCTAGGGGACTCATTTAATGATCTGTGGTAAAAAGTTGAGCTTAATTTGATGGATTTTTGACCCTAAATGGTCTTGTGAATATTGGACAGAAATTGCTGGTTAGCAGTCTTGAAGGAGCGAGCGACTTTCGAAGGAATTCCGGGGATGACTCGACCTCAAATCTTCGATGAGCCTCATAAACCCTTAGATAGACATGTTAGCAAGTAGGTTAGTGATTAAATGGTGAATTTGGAGTAGATTAGGGGTCGGATGTGCTAGGTTTACACAGAACCGAACATAGCCCGGTTCGGTTCTGTGCAAACCGATTCTGTGGGGGCTGATGAATGTTGATTTTGAGTCTCAAATTGGTGAGTGAGAGTGCTAAGATGATGAGGATTGTGATATGGAGGTTTGTGATTCATGGATGGGTGAAATAGATAAGAAATTGACAATTGGTTGGATTTTCCTAGGTTGCACGGTGGGTTTGTTCTTAGATCATTGGACCAAATTGTTGGGGAGCTTAAGGAGAGGATTTTTGTGGCATCAAGCTTAAGGTAAGGGAATCCTAAACTTAGGATAGGAAGATTAGACTCAATTGGGTGAGTCGAGCGATAATTTGAATGATTTGTGAGAGATTCCAAGATGATTATTCGTGGTACGTCCTAAGATGGTATAGGGTATTAATGTGTGCTAATGCTTGTGCTTGAATTATCTGCCTTGTCTGAGTGTCAATTGATTATCTTGCATACCATGAGTATATGAATTGTGCTTGAGTTGCACCTATTGTTATATATGTGAAATAAATTGAGAATCATGGCATGAGTGTGACATCGTGAGACCCTGATGCATATGAGACGCGGGGTGATGGAAATGAGTACACTGAGGCGCTGAGGCGTGGGGTTGGAGTTGTGCGGCACCCTGATGCGTGCGAGACACGGGGTTGAGATGGCCACGACCTTGATGTGTTGAAACGCGGGACGGAGATGTGATGGGTTGACACTGGCCTAGAGTATCATTGAAACCTGATGCATTTACGCAGGTTATCAATGACGGTCTTATTCGTTTACGCGGACTGAGCCTGATGCGTTCTAAACGCAGTCATGACAATGAGGCAGGCAAGAAAAGGTGGTTGAGGTGATGTGGCAGGGCGAGTTGTGCATAATCATCTGAATGTGTTATGATGCCATAACTGCATGCTTGCCATCTGCATGTCGTTATCTATAATTGCATTGCTTCGTATGTCTATGAGTTGAATTATTAGGGTATGTGACTGCCTGAGTAGACAGTTGGTCTAACCTAGGGTTAGGACTCTTTTACTGAGATGTAAATCTTACCCCGTTGGAGACCCTTATTTTTACAAATCCTAGATCTTGACAATGTAGCTTATACGTTTTGGTGACCCCAAGGAGATGTCCACCTATTTTGATGAGTTCCTTGACGGGTAGGGAACTATTTATGTGAGGAAGTGTACTATAGTTTGGGTACAAGAGGGTAGTACTAATTGGAAGCCTCACAAGTATGAGGCCTGATTTAGGAAGGTCGGGGATGTGTCTATCGGGCTGCTGAAGCCCAATGAGGTGCCCTAGAGAGTTGTCCCTAGTTGGTACCACCCCACTTGAGACTTAGACCAGGTTGAGGGGTCTGCTACTGGTTCAAGGATTGGACCGGAGAGGACTTCGACCTTGGAGGACACGGAGGAGGAGGTCATTATGGTCGAGGCGACTGAGGAGAATCTTGTGGAGCCTTCTGCTGAGGAGACCATAGAGGATACCATCGAGGTTCAATCGGAGACCTTCTCAGAGTACGAGCCCACGAAGGATGCAGATGAGACCGAGGACTCCAGCAGCTCGTTTTAGGAGCTCCCAGATTGTTAGTTAGATCTTTTGGTGGCGACCCTGACCCTGTTTTCCTTGAATGCTTAAGGATGGACCTCTTTTTGTGTACTTACCCTATCCCCTATGTTAGCGGATATAGTAGCTCTGTATCTGTATAAATAGTTGGATATCATGTATGACAGTATTTACGCTATCTATGTCCCACTTCATATTTTGTACGGAGGAGTTATTTCATCATTGCTTCCGCGTGTTTGTATATTATATGTCTCTCGACTCATGTGTGGATCTCGGGACCACGAGAGATATTTAGTTTGCTTGCAGGGAGTCGTGTACTCGTGCCTGAGGCGCGGGGCGTGACATCCCCATTTGCTTGGTATCAAAGCAAGGTCAGCTCTATCTAAAGTTGGTTGAGGATTGGAGTAATAAGGAGGATTAAGTTGGGACTTGGACAGGTAGCGAGACCTTAGGAAACTGACTATGATAAGACATAGGGTGCATGGCACGTGACTTGACACTTATGGTTGGCATTTGCCCTTGGCAGGTTTGTGGTAAGGCATGAGGATTAATTTCGCTACTTGGTGTTGAAAGTCATTTCTGGACTTTAGCCTGTCGAATGAATGAGTATGGTTGGTTTTAGTGAACTGTTGGAGTGAACAAAATTGAGGAATGATCATGTGCTGCTTGTTGAAGTGTCTCTGGAAACTCTTGTGTGGAGACTGTTATATTATGACTGTTTCTTTTAAGGTATAGTTAGTAGCTCTGGATTTGGAAGAATGAGTAAGTACTAACTCATGGCTGGATTTGTGATTGGAGGGAGTAAGGAAATTATTGATCTAGCCGTATTACCCATGTATGATTTTGATGTGACCATATGGATGGATTGGCAGGGTAAGCAGGGGGCAGTAGTAGATTGTGCTAATAGGACAATTCGCTTTTACCCTAAAGGCCGCCCTAGCTTTGAATTGGTAGGGAGTCGAGGAGGAATCTCGATTCCCTTAGTCTCATCTCTGGAAGTGACTAAGTTGATGTCAGAAGGGTGTTAAGCATACTTAGTGGCAGTAATGGACACGACCAAGCATACCGGTTGTTTGGACTCGGTTGGTCGTTGGAAACTCGTTGAAACTTGTTGGAACGCCTAGGGTCAGAATACCGACAGCTTCTGTCCAATATATACAAGGCCAGTTCGTGATAAAAAAATTATCAAATAAATCCTCAATTTTTACCACAAAATGCTATATGTGTCTACTGGCCCTCCACAAAATTTGAGCTCAAGACTCATAGATTTCGACGATGAAAAGGGGTGAGAACCGGACCTATCTCAGTTTTGTTCCGATTCCGTTGGCTCTCGGGAAATCTTTTGTCTAGAACTCCTCGGTGTTCCAATCAACCTAATTCTTGTTGGAGGACCTCGGCAAGATGTGGATCTTTGTCTGGGTGGTCGGCCGACAGCAGATGGTGGCCGGAGATGGCAATCGTGGGCGGCGAACAGCGGCTTCTGGTCTAGTCGGGCGACAACATAACAGAGAAGAAGAAGAAGAAGGCTAGCTCGGTTCTTTGGGAAATTGGTCTGGCCCAATGGAAGGGTGAGGAGAGAGAGAGAAGAGAGAATTTGTTATATCCAAATTTTTGGGTCAATGGCTTTGAATGCTAGGTGTGGAAAGGTGACATGACCTAACCCTTAGATCTTTGACACTTGGCAAGTTACCTTCCCCATGGAGATCCAATGGCCAACTTTGGGTCGTCATTTTCGACAGCTTAAGGGAGGGCACAATGCCCATTTTGCCCTTCTTCCATTATAAAGAAAAAGTCCTAAGCTTGAGAGACAAAATGGTCATTTCACCCTAACGTTCCGAACGTCGTTTTTCTCATTCCAAGATTATTCAATAGGGCGACGGCCAATCCAAATGACGTTGAATTCTCGATTTTCCATTTCAAACTTTTCAGGACTAGCTTCTGATAGTTTTCTTTATCAAATGTGATTCCAGCCTATCCCGAACTGACGGGCGGCTTTTGCAGACTATACGCGTATCAACCCCGTGATTCATATCACGTTTATGGCTCGTCAATTCATGGCGGCTTTGGTTGTCATGTAATTGTGAGGGTTCATCACTAGTCCCTATGGTCTCAATCGTCACTGTCCAATTTGGGATAATTTTGCAAATCGTACGTTGGTTAAGCGGCATCACCCGCGCTCCAATCGTACGACACTCGTATGGCAATCCTTAATCGTTCTTAGATCGCCCTTCTGGTGGTTCTAAATATCTCCTCGACAATCCTTATGGTCAAAGTATCATTTCCTATCCGAGTTGCTTAGGTCCACGTACCTCGTTTCTCGTTAGCCTTTCCCCATTGGTCAATCTACTCAAATTGATCAGATTTGAGCGGAATACGACTAAAATACATCGCTTGATATATATAAACTTCTCATTACGGAGTCTGAAGTTGATTGGAAATCAGAATGTCATAACTCTTCCCCCTTACAAAAATTTCACCCCCGAAATTTACCTTACACTTATTTACTCAAATAAATGGGGGCGTTATCGCCTCATTGCATCTTCATTCTCCCATGTGGCTCCCTCCATTCTGTGGTGCTCCCATACTACCTTGACCAGCGGAATCTTCTTATTCCTAAGGATTTGCTCTTTCCAATCCCCGATCTTCATTGGCCTCTCTATGAAAGACACTCCGTCGTCCACCTTTATGGCTTCGTAATCCAACACATGTGTCGGGTCCGGCTCATACTTTCTTAACATCGACACATGGAATACGTTATGTACCTGGGATAGATTTGGCAGGAGAGCAAGCCAGTAGGCCAAGGTTTCAATTCTTTACAATATTTCAAAAGGGTCTATATATCTTGGTCTCATCTTTCCTTTCCTTCCGAATCGCGACAGTCCTCTCATCGGTGACACATTGAGGAAGATGTGATTGCCCACTTGAAACTCTAGAGGCTTGCGCCACTTGTCTGCATAGCTCTTCTGACGACTCTATGCCGTTCTCAGTCTATCTCGGATTACTTTCACCGCTTCCACCGATTGTTCTACCAATTCGGGGCCCGTGATACTTCTTTCTCCGACCTAATCCCAACATATCGATGTCCTATAGGCTCTGCCATAGAGAGCCTCAAACTGTGCCATCCGTATACTCTGCTGGTAGCTATTATTGTACGCAAACTCTACCAAGTGTAACTGCTCTTCCCATTCACCTTTGAAATCGATAACGCACGCTCTTAACATGTCCTCGAGCGTCAGGATCGTCTTTTCTGACTGTCCATCTGTCTGGGGATGATATGCCGTACTGAACTACAGTCGAGTCCCCAGAGTTTCTTACAGGCTCTTCTAGAAATTTGCTGTGAATTTCGGATCCCAATCTGAGGTGATCGTCACCGGCACTCCGTGTAGTCTTACTATCTGCCTCATGTACAGCTCTGCGTACTTATCCATGGCAAAGTCCTTTCGTATAGGAATGAAGTGGGCGGACTTGGTCAATCGGTCCATGACTACCCATATCGAGTTGTGACCTCTCTAACTCCTCGGCAGTCCCAATACAAAATCCATAGTTATGTGCTCCCACTTCCATTTCGGGATTTCCAGTGGCTGCAGTAGTCCTTCAGGTTTACAATGCTTCGCCTTTCACCTGCTGGCAAGTCAAACACTTAACCATGTATCTTGCTATGTCTACCTTCATTCCATTCCACCAATAATGCTGTCGCAGATTCTGGTACATCTTTGTACTCCCAGGGCGGACACTATAGTTGCTTCGATGAGATTCTAACAAGATTCTTTCTCGGAGTCCTTCGTCCTTTGGTACACAGAGTCGTCCTCGGAACCTCAAAATTTCATCATAAGACACTTGGAATTCTAGCTTCCTTTTCGTTGCGTCCATCTCGACAATTTTCTGAATCTCCGGGTCCGTAGACTGCAATGCCTTAATCCCTTCTTGGACTTCAGGTTCCACCCTCAAAGTAGCTATCAAACTGGACAACTGATCGACCTCTAATCTAAACTCGGAGTCTCTCAAATCCTCTATCGTCGACTAACTTCTCACTAGCAGGCATGCAATATTTGACTTATGACTTAAGGCTTCTGCTGCTCGGTTCGCTTTCCCAGGGTGGTATTGTATCTCGCGATCATAATCTTTCAATAGCTCCATCCACTTGCGTTGTGTCATGTGTAGCTCCTTCTGGGAAAACAAATACTTTAAACTCTGGTGGACTGTGTATATCTGAAACTTCTTGCCACACAGGTAATGCCTCCAAATCTTCAAGGCAAATACAATTGTCGCTAACTCCAAGTCGTGGGTCGGGTAATTCATCTCGTGTGGCCTCAACTGCCTGGACGCATAGGCTACTACCTTCCATGCTGCATCAATACACAGCCCAATTCTTTCAGCGAAGCTTCGCTGTAAATCTCATATCCTCCCAGTCCCGACGGAATGGTCAGCACTGGCGCGGTCATCAATCTATGCTTAAGTTTTTGGAAACTTTGCTCATATCTATCAGTCCATTCAAACTTTGTTTCCTTCTTCGTTAACCATATCAGTGGGACGACGATGGCTGAGAATTTCTCCACAAATCGCCTATAGTACCTTGCCAGTCCCAAGAAGCTTCTGACCTCCGTGACCGTAGTAGGCCTCGACCAATTGTTTACAGACTCTATCTTTGTAGGGTCCACTGCAATCCCTTCACTAGACACAACATGACCCATAAATGCTACCTTGTTCAACCAAAATTCACACTTGCTTAGCTTCGCATACAATGAATGTTCCCTTAGTGTCCTCAATACAATTCTTAAATGCTCTTCATGTTCTGCATCGCGAGTAAATCAAGATATCGTCAATGAAGACTATGACGAATCTGTCCAGGAACTCCTTGAATACTCGATGTATTAGGTCCATAAATGCAGCTGGGGCGTTAGTCAATCCAAATGACATAATCGTGAACTCATAATAACCATACCTTGTCCTAAATGCAGTCTTCGGTATGTCTCCCTTCTTGATCCTCAGTTGGTGATACCCCGTCCTCAGGTCAATCATTGAAAACACTGCTGCTCCTTGCAACTGGTCAAAAAAATCGTCAATTCTCGGCAGCGGATACTTGTTCTTCACCGTCACCTGATTCAGTTGCCGGTAGTCGATGCGTAGCCGCAAATATCCATCTTTCTTTCTCACAAACAGCACTGGTGCTCCCCACGGTGAAGCACTTGGTCGGATGAATCCTTTGTCAAGCAGCTCTTGCATCTGTACCTTTAACTCCTTTAATTCTGATAGGGACGTCCTGTAAAGTGCTTTCGATATCGGCTCCGTCCCTGGGGCTAGCTCAATTACAAACTCTATTTCCCGTTCCGGTAGTAATCTTGTTAATTCCTGGAAAAACACATCCGGAAACTCACGCACTACCAGGATACTTTCTAGCTTTGGCTCTTCGGTAGTCGTGTCCATTACTGCTACTAACTTTGTTACTTCCAAAGATAAGACTAAGGGAATCGAGATTCCTCCTTGACTTCCCACCAATTCAAAGCTAGGGTGGCCTCTCGGATAAAATCAAATTGTTCTACTACTACAGTCTACCACGGACCCCTGTTTACCCAACCAATCCATTCCTTTTGTTACATCAAAGTCAAACATGGGCAGCACTGCTTGGTCAATACTCTCTTTATTTCCCCCAATCACTATTTCAACTCCAGCGCAGCCTCACGAAACTATCGTATTATCCTTTAAGGGTGTGGTAACATGCAAGATCATGCTCAATGGTTCCAATTTTATGCCTATTAGTTCAGCAAACCAGGCAGACATGAATGAATATGTGGCACCAGGGTCAAACAATGCATAAGCAGTCTGGTTGCACAAGTAGACCATACCCATAACCACACCTGACGCATCTTCCGCCTCGTTGAGAGCTACAGCATATGCTTTGCCCTGTGCCGGTGGTCTGTTTTGTTCGATTTGAGGTGCGGCAGTCGACGGTCCTGCTTGCGGCCTTTGTCTTTACGATCGATTTGCCGGTGCCTAATTTGGACACATCCTCATCTAGTGGCCGAGTTGACCACTCTTGAAACATACTCCTGTCCTTATTGGGCATGGCCCATTTCCATGCCTTCTATCACACAGTTTGCAGCTCCAGTTCGCCGGGTTTGGCGGTTTCACTATTTTACTTGCGGGCAGCACGAAACATCTGTTATTCGCCATCGGCCTCTTGCCCATTTGGCAATTGTCTCAAAACGATGGGAACCGCGATCCAGTTGCGGTATTTCTTTCCCTCAAATCCCGTTCAATCATTTGGCCTCGATCATATATCTCTTGGTAAGTCCTCAGATTCAGAGCGATCATTTGGCTACGGAGATTAGGTCTCAGACCATCCCTAAATCTCCTTGCCTTCTCCAAAGGATCTTCCACAGATTGAGGTACATACCTTGAAAGCCTCACAAACTCAGCCTCGTATTGATCTATCGTCAACTGATTCTGACACTGTTGCAGGAACACTACTTGCTTCCTTTCTTTGGCCGTTTCTGAAAAATATTTATCATTAAATGCCCTCTTGAAAGTATTCCAGTTCATGGCCACTCCTTCAGGGAAAACTCCGTCCTTGATGGCAGCCCACCAGTCATTTGCCGTACCATTCAGCTGATACACGGCTAGCAGCACCTTCTCCTCATCTGTGCATCTTAGCACCGTAAAAGCCTTCTCTAATTTCTCTATCCATCTGGGCGCTAGCTTGGGATCTCCAATCCTGTCGAACTGCAACGGCTTCAGTTTCATGAACTGCTCCACCAGTTGGCCCATTTGTCTCGCCACCACTATTTCCTCTTAAGGGTTCACAGTATTGTTGCTCTGATTTGGTTCACCTTGACTTTCACTTCCACTGGCGTTACCAACACTAGTATTCAAGGCTGCTAGGGCAGCTCCCACTGCTTGGGCTATGGCAGTGTCCCGATCCTGAGCCTGCCTTTTGATGATGTCTATGAGTTCTTCCATTGCCCTCAGTAGATCGTCCACTCTTGGATCTTCAGCTTCGGGCGGCCTCGAGCTAGAGGCTCCGCCTCTCGGTCTTCCAAGTCTTCTGGATAGGTTACTCATCCTTGCTTCTTTCTATGGAACCTGATCCACCACAAGTTCAACAATGGTTAGTAACTTACGCATTCGTCTAATCCGGAGTTACTAACTACTCCTTAACAAAAACAGTTATATAATAACAGCACTCCATACATCAATTGCAGAAACATTTCAATCAATGGCTCATGGTCATTCCTCATTTTCATCCATTCCAGTAATTCACTAAAACCAATCACTTTCATTCATCAGGCAAGCCAAGGTCTAGAAATGACCTTCAATCCTAAGCAGAGAACTTAATCCTTATGCCTTGCCACAATCTTACCAAGGCCAAACACCATTCATAGGTGTCAAGTCACATGCCCATCCCACATCTTACCCTGACCAGTCTCTTCAGGTCTCGTTATCCGTCCTTGTCCCAACTTAATCCCCCTTATTACTCCAGTCCTCAATCCACTTTATATCGAGCTGACCTTACTCTGATACCAAACAAGCGGGGATGTCACGCCCCGCGCCCCGGGCACGAGCATGCGAGCATCCTTGCGAGCAAACCAACAGTAATCTCTTGGCGATCCCAAGATCCACCAATAGGGGTCGGGAGATATAATAAGTACATCACGCATACGGAAGCGACACTTCAATAAATCCGCGTACAATATATATGTAGATTAAGTGGAACCTGGATAGCATATATCATTCATACATCAAGGCGTACTGTTCATATAACCCGAATACCAAACCTGCTAAACAAAAGGGCGAGAGGGCAAGCTCATAAAAAGGAAATATCCACTAAGTCCCTCAGGAGCGGGGTCAGGTCGCTAGTTAGGATCGGTCCACCAACTGAAAGTCTCCTAAGATGAACTGCTGGAGTCGTCTATATCCTCTAAGTCATCGATCGGCTCATATTCAGAAAACGCCTTGGACAGGACCTCGACGGAATCCTCCATAGTCGCCTCCTGCGACGACTCAACGAGGTCACCGTCGGACGCCTCCAAAACTATGACCTGCTCCTGCTCCTGCTCCTGCTCCTCGATAGGCTCCAAGGTCGGTGTCCGCTTTGGTTCATTCCTAGACCTTACTACCGACCCCTCGGGCAACTCCTACTTCGCTACAGTCTGGCACTAGTTGGGTATGACACCCGGAGGTACCTCGTGGGACTTTAGTGGCCTAGTGTGTGTGGCCCTCTCCTTCTTGAACCACGCCTCGAACCTATGAGGCTTCCACTCAGGCTTACCCTCGTTGACCCATACGACGGTACACTTCCTCACATAAACGTTCCCTTCCCTATTCGGGAACTCATCATAGTACGCCATCAACTTCTTCGGGTCCCTAAAATGAATTGGCCACATAACTATGATCTAGGATCTGTAAAGTAAAGGTTTTCCCAAAAGGGGTGAGATACACATATCAGTAAGAAAAACCTGACCCCAAGTCAGGTTGACAGTCCACTCAGGTAATCGCATCCCTCAACAGATCCAAACTCAATAAAGATACATGCATGCCAATCACTATCAAGAAACAACAACATACAGAAGACATGGATGCAGTTTTGATCTCGTGTCGTACTCACGGGCACGTGTATTCTTAGCCTATCACTTCACCACATCCATCAACCTCCACCTGCCTTACTCTCTAGCCCGCGAACTAGTTCTCTACCCCGCGAACTAGTCGCCTCAGGCTCGGTTCCCGTAAACGCATCAGACCGTCATCGGTGACCCGCGTAAACACATCAGGTCCCAAAGAATATCCAGGCAGTGCTGATTAATTCATTCTCCGTCCCGCGAATCATTCGCATCAGGACTGTGGCTATCTCAACCCCGCGACCTCGTCGCATCAAGGCGCCATCTAACCATACTTCACCCCGCAACCTCGTCGCATCAGGGTCTCAACCTCCCACCTCGCGTCTCACATGCCTCAGGGCCCCGCTACGCCATACTCATGCCACCTCATATTATATGCCTTTGATTTCCAATCCAATTTCACACTCACTGGCAAGTGCGCATTCAAGAGAATTTCATAAATTTCGTGCATGCAAATCAATTGAAATGATATATAAACATGATAAACAACTCAGGCATAGATAATGTCTCACAATCATACTTTAACGTCTTAGGACATATCAAGGTTACCCCGTTTGTCAATCTCTCATTAATCACTCCAATCGACTCTCGACTTACCCAATCAAGTCTAATCCCCCTAGCCTCGGTTTAGAAATTTACTTACCTTAACTTTACAACACTAATTACTCCTCTTTGAGCTCCAAAGTTTCGGCCAACCCTAAATCCAAGGTCAATTTGTCGCGCAACCTAGAATATTTAATCGATCCGTTAATTTTGAAGTCCAATTCCTCAATTCATCAATCCAAATCATCCATAACTCAACTCTCAACACTTCATCACATCATAATCATCAATTTGCAGCTCAACACCACCGTCCAAGGCCTTCCACAGATTTGGTTTGGCCCGGCATTGAACCGGTTCCATTTGGTTCTGTTCATGCCGGGTCCAACCGGTCTTAATCTACTTCAAATCCATCAATTATATACTATCCTACCTCTTATAATGTCTACCTAAGGGTTTGAGAGGCTCACTGGTCGTTTAGAGTCGGTTGGTTGCCGGAAACTCGTTGAAACTTGCTGGAACGCCTAGGGTCAGAATACCGACATGTTCTGTCCAATATATACAAGGCTGGTTCGTGATAAAAAAACTTATCAAATAAATCTTCAATTTTTACCACAGAATACTATATGTGTCTACTAGCCCTCCAAGAAATTTGAGCTTAAGACTCAAAGATTTCGGCCATGAAAAGGGGTGAGAACCGGACCTACCTCAGGTTTGTTTCGATTCCATCAGCTCTCGGGAAATCATCTGCGCAGAACTCCTCGGCACTCCAATCGACCTAATTCTTATTGGAGGACCTTGGCAAGACATGGATCTTCGTCTGGGTGGTCGGCCGGCAGTAGATGGTGGCCGAAGATGGCGATCGTGGGCGACGAACGGCGGCTTCTGGTTTGGTTGGGCGGCGACAGAACAGAGAAGAAGAAGAAGAAGGCTAGCTCGGTTCTTTGGGGAATTGGTCTGGCCGAATGGAAGGGTGAGGAGAGAGAGAGAAGAGAGAATTTGTTATATTCAAATTTTTGGGTCAATGGTTTTGAATGTTAGGTGTGGAAAGGTGACATGACCCTAACCCTTAGATCTTTGACACTTGGCAAGTTACCTTCCCCATGGCTATCCAATGGCCAACTTTTGGTCTTCATTTTCAACAGCTTAAGGAGGGCACAATGCCCATTTTACCCTTCTTCCATTATAAAGGGAAAGTACTAAGCTTGAGAGACAAAACAGTCATTTCAGCCCCGACGTTCTGAACGTCGTTTTTCTCGTTCCAGGATTATTCAATAGGGCGATGGCCAATCCAAATGACATTAGAATTTTGGATTTTCCATTTCAAACTTTTTAGGACTCGTTTCTAGTAGTTTTCTCTATCAGACGTGATTCCAGCCTATCCCGAATCAACGGGCGGCTTTTGCAGACATTACGCGTATCGACCCCGTGATTCATATCACGTTTAGGGCTCGTCAATTCATGACGGCTTTGGTTGTCATGTAATTGTGAGGGTTTATCACTAGTCCCTATGATCTCGATCGTCACTATCCAATTTAGGATAATTTTGCAAATCGTACGTTGGTTAAGCGGCATCACCCGCGCTCCAATCGTACGACACTCGTATGGTAATCCTTAATCGTTCTGAGATCGCCCTTCTGGTGGTTCTAAATATCCCCTCGACAATCCTTATGGTCAAAGCGTTATTTCCTATCCGAGTCGCTTAGGTCCACGTACCGCGTCTCTCGTTAGCCTTTCTCCTTTGATCAGTCTACTCAAATTGACCAGATTTCAGCAGAATACAACTGAAATACATCGCTTGATATATATAAACTTCTCATTACAGAGTCTGAAGTTGACTGGAAATCAGAATGTCACAACTCTTCCCTCCTTACCAAAATTTCGTCCCCGAAATTTACCTTACACTCATTTACTCAAATAAATGGGGGTGCTGTCGCCTCATTGCATCTTCATTCTCCCTTGTGGCTTCCTCCGTTCCATGGTGCTCCCAAACTACCTTGACTAGTGAAATCTTCTTATTCCTGAGAATCTGCTCTTTCCGGTCCTCGATCCTTATTGGCCTCTCTACGTAAGACACTCTGTCGTCCACCTCTATGGCTTCGTAATTCAGCTCATGTGTCGGGTCAAGCTCATACTTTCTTAGCATCGACACATGGAATACGTTATGTACTTGGGATAGATTTGGCAGGAGAGCAAGCCGGTAGGCCAAGGCTCCAATTCTCTCCAATATTTCAAAAGGGCCTACATATCTTAGGCTCAGCTTCCCTTTCCTTCCGAATCGTGACAGTCCTATCATCGGTGACACCTTGAGGAAGACGTAATCACCCACTTGAAACTACAGAGGCTTGCGCCGCTTATCGGCATAGCTCTTCTGGCGATTCTGCGCCGTCCTCAATCTATCCCGAATTACTTTTACCGCTTCAATCGATTGCTCTACCAATTCGGGGTCCGTGATACTTCTTTCTCCGACCTCATCCCAGCATATCGGTGTCATGCAGGCTCTGCCATAGAGTGCCTCAAACGGTGCCATCTGTATACCTTGTTGGTAGCTATTATTGTACGCAAACTCTACCAAGTGTAACTACTCTTCCCATCCACCTTTGAAATCGATAATGCACGCTCTCAACATGTCCCCGAGCGTTTGGATCGTCCTTTCTAACTGTCCATCAGTTTGGGGATGATATGCCGTACTGAACTACAGTCGAGTCCCCATAGCTTCTTATAGGCTCTTCCAAAAATTTGCCGTAAATTTCCGATCCCTATCCGAGGTGAGCGTCACCGGCACTCCGTGTAGTCGTATTATCTGCCTCATATACGCTCTGCGTACTTATCCATGGCGAAGTCCTTTCATGCAGGAATGAATTGGGCGGACTTGGTCAATCGATCCACGACTACCCATATCGAGTCGTGACCTCTCTGACTCCTCGGCGATCCCATACCATCTGTCTGGGGATGATATGCGGTACTGAACTGCAGTCGAGTCCCCATAGCTTATTACAGGTTCTTCTAGAAATTTACCGTGAATATCGGATCCCTATCCGAGGTGATCGTCACCGGCAGTCCATGTAGTCTTACTATCTGCCTCATGTAAGCTCTGCGTACTTATCCATGGCGAAGTACTTTCGTACAGGAATGAAGTGGGCGGAATTGGTCAATCGGTCCACGACTACCCATATCGGGTCATGACCTCTCTGACTCCTCGGCCGTCCCATTACAAAATCCATGGTTAGGTGCTCCCGCTTCCATTCCGGGATTTCCAATGGCCGCAGTAATCCTCCAGGTTTACAATGCTGCGCCTTCACTTGCTGGCAAGTCAAACACTTAGCTACGTATCTTGCTACGTCTACCTTCATTCCGTTCCACCAATAATGCTATCGCAGATTTTGGTACATCTTTGTACTCTAAGGGTGGACACTATAGTTGCTTCGATGAGCTTCTAACAAGATTCTTTCTCGGAGTCCTTCGTCCTTTGGTACACACAACCGTCCTTGGAACCTCAAAATTCCATCATCAGACACTTGGAATTTTGGCTTCCTCTTCGCTGTATGCATCTCGATAATTTTCTGAATCTCCGGGTCCGTAGACTGTAATGCCTTAATCCCTTCTTGGACTTTAAGTTCCTCCCTCAAAGTAGCTATCAAACTGGACAACTGATCGACTTCTAATCTGAACTTGGAGTCTCTCAAATCATCTATCGTCGACCAACTTCTCACTAGCAGGCATGCAATACTTGACTTACGACTTAAGGCATCTGCTGCTCGGTTCACTTTCCTAGGTTGGTATAGTATCTCGCCGCCATAATCTTTCAACAGCTCCATCCTCCTGCGCTGTCTCATGTTTAGCTTCTTTTGGGAAAACAGATACTTTAAACTCTGGTGGTCTGTGTATATCTGAAACTTCTCGCCACACAGGTAATGCCTCCAAATCTTCAAGGCAAATACAATTGCCGCTAACTCCATGTCGTGGGTCAGGTAATTCATCTCGTGTGGCCTCAACTGCCTGGATGCATAAGTTACTACCCTTCCATGTTGCATCAATACACATCCCAATTCTTTCAGCGAAGCTTCGCTATAAATCTCATATCCTCTCGGTCCCGACGGAATGGTCAGCACTAGCGTGGTCGTCAATCTATGCTTAAGCTCTTGGAAACTTTGCTCACATCTATCAGTCCATTTAAACTTCGTTTCCATCTTCGTTAACCATGTCAGTGGGACGACGATGGCTGAGAATTTCTCCACAAATCGCCTATAGTACCCGCCAGTCCCAAGAAGCTTCTGACCTCCGTGACCGTAGTAAGCCTCGGCCAATTGTTTACAGCCTCTATCTTTGTAGGGTCCACTGCAATCCCTTCACCAAACATAATATGACCCAGAAATGCTACCTTGTTCAACCAAAATTCACACTTGCTTAGCTTAGCATACAATGAATGTTCCCTTAGTGTCCTCAGTACAATTCTTAAATGCTCTTCATGTTCCCCATCGCTCCTCGAGCAAATCAAGATATCGTCAATGAAGACTATGATGAATCTATCTAGGAACTCCTTGAATACTCGATGTATTAGGTCCATAAATCCAGCTAGGGCGTTAGTCAATCCAAATGGCATCACCGTGAACTCATAATAACCATACCTTGTCCTGAATGCAGTGTTCGGTATGTCTTCCTTCTTGATCCTCAGTTGGTGATGCCTCGTCCTCAGGTCAATCTTCGAAAACATTGCTGCTCCTTACAGTTGGTCAAAAAGATCATCAATCCTCGGCAACGGATGCTTGTTTTTTACCGTCACCTGATTCAGCTGCCGGTAGTCAATACATAGCCGCAAAGATCCATCTTTCTTTCTTACAAACAGCACTGGTGCTTCCCACGGTGAATCACTTGGTCGGATGAATCCTTTGTCAAGCAGCTCTTGCATCTGTACCTTTAACTCCTTTAATTCTGACAGGGACATCCTCTAAGGTGCTTTCGATATCGGCTCCGTCCCTAGGGCTAGCTCAATTACAAACTCTATATCCCGTTCCGGTAGTTATCTTGGTAATTCTAGGGAAACACATCCGGAAACTCACGCACTACCGGCATACTCTCTAGCTTTGGCTCTTCGGTAGTTGTGTTCATTACTGCTACTAAGTATGCTCGACACCCTTCAGACATCAACTTAGTTACTTCCAAAGATGAGACTAAGGGAATCGAGATTCCTCCTCGACTTCCCACCAATTCAAACCTAGGGTGGCCTCTCTGATAAAATTGAGTTGTTCTACTACTACAGTCTACCACGGCCCCCTGCTTACCCAACCAATCCATTTTGATTATTACGTCAAAGTCAAACATGGGCAGTACTACTAGGTCAATACTCTCTTTATTTCCCCCAATCACTATCTCACAACCAGCGTAGCCCAACAAAACTATCGTATTATCCTTTAAGGGTGTGGTAACATGCAAGATCATGCTCAAAGGTTCCAATTTCATGCCTATTAGTTCAACAAATCGGGCAGACACGAATGAATGTGTGGTACCAGGGTCAAACAATGCATGAGCAGTCTGGTTGCGCAAGTAGACAATACCCGTAACCACACCTGGCGCATCTTCCACCTCGCTGAGAGCTACAATGTATACTTTGCCCTGTGCTGGTGGACTCTGTTCGATCTGAGGTGTGGCAGTTGACGGTACTGCTTGCGGCCTCTGTCCTTGAGATCGACTTGTAGGTGCCTGGTTTGGACACATCCTCATCTAGTGGCCCAATTGACCACACTTGAAACATGCTCCTATCCTTACTTGGGCATGGCCCATTTCCATGCCTTCTGTCACACAGTCTACAGCTCCAGTTCGCCAGGTTTGGCGGTTTCACTATTTTCTTTCTTGCGGACGGCACGAAACGTCTGTTATTCGCCATCGGCCTCTTGCCCATCTAGCGATTGTCTCTGAATGATGGGAGCTGCGATCCAGTTGCGATATTTCTATCCCTCAAATCTCATTTAATCACTTGGCCTCGCTCATATATCTCTTGGTAAGTCCTCAGATTCAGAGCGATCATTTGCCTACGAAGTTTAGGTCTCAGACCATCCCTAAATCTCCTTGCCTTCTCCAAAGGATCTTCCACAGATCGAGGTGCGTACCTCGAAAGCCTCGCAAACTCAGCCTCGTACTGATCTATCGTTAGCTGATTCTGACGTTGTTGCAGGAACTCTACCTACTTCCTTTCTCTGGCCGTTTCTGAAATATATTTATCGTTAAATGCCCTCTTGAAAGTATTCCAGTTCATGGCCACTCCTTCAGGGAAAACTCCGTCCTTAGTGGTAGCGCACTAGTCATTCGCCATACCCTCCAGTTGATACACGGCTAGCAGCACCTTCTCTTCATCTGTGCATCTTAGCACCCCAAAAGCCTTCTTTAGCTTCTCTATCCATTGGGGCGCTAGCTCGGGATCTCCAATCCCGTCGAACTGCATCGGCTTCAGTTTTATGAACTGCTCCACCAGTTGGCCCATCCGTCTAGCCACCACTATTTCCTCTTGAGGGTTCACAGTATCGTTGCTCTGATTCGGATCACCTTGACTTTCACTTCCACTGACGTTACCAATATTGGTATTCACGGCTGCTAGGGCAGCTCCCACTGCCTGGGTTATGGCAGTATCCCGATCCTGAGCCGGCCTTTTGATGATGTCTCTGAGTCCTTCCATTGCCCTCAGTAGACCGTCCACTCTTGAATCTTCAGCTACGGACGGCTTCGAGCTAGAGGCTCCGCCTCTCGGTCTTCTAGGTCTTCTGGATGGGTTACTTATCCTTTCTTCTTTCTACGAAACCTGATCCATCACAAGTTCAACAATGAGTTAGTAAGTTACCCATTGGTCCAATCCAAAGTTACTAACTACTCCTTAATAGAAATAGTTATACAATAACAGTACTCCATACATCAATTCCAGAAACATTTCAACCAAAGGCTCATGGCCATTCCTCATTTTCATTTATTCCAGTGATTCACTAAAACCAATCACTTTCATTCATCAGGCAAGCCAAGGTCCAGAAATGACCTTCAATCCTAAGTAGAGAACTTAATCCTTTTACCTTGCCACAATCTTACCAAGGGCAAACACCATCCGTAGGTGTCAAGTCACATGCTAGGCATCCCATATCTTACCCTGACCAGTCTCTTCAGGTCTTGCAATCCGTCCTTGTCCCAACTTAATCCCTCTTATTACTCCAGTCCTCAATCCACTGTGTATCGAGCTGACCTTGGTATGATACCAAACAAGCGGGGATGTCACGCTCTGCGCCCAGGGCACGAGAACGCGAGCATCCCTGCGAGCAAACCAACAATAATCTTTCGGCAGTTCCAAGATCCACCAATAGGGGTCGATAGCTATAAGAAGTACATCACACATACGGAATCGATACTCCAATAAATCCCCATACAATATATATATATATATATATATATATATATATATATTAAGTGGAACCTGGATAGCATATATCATTCATACATCAAGGCGTACTGTTCATATAACCCGAATACTAAACCTGCTAAACAAAAGGGCGAGAGGGCAAACACATCAAAAGGAAACATCCACTAAATCCCTCAGGAGCGGGGTCAGGTCGCTAGTCAGGATCGGTCCACCAACTGAAGTATCCTAGGATGAACTGTTGGAGTCGTCCGTATCCTCTACGTCCTCGGTTGGCTCGTATTTGGAAAACGTCTCGGACGAGACCTTGAGGGAATCCTCCATAGTCGCCTCCTACGACGGCTCAGCGAGGTCACCCTCGGACGCCTCCAAAACTGTGACCTCCTCCTGCTCCTGCTCCTCGGTGAACTCCAAGGTCGTTGTCCGCTCTGGTCCATTCCTAGACCCTACTACCCCTCGGGCAACTCCTGCTCCGCTACAGTCTGGCACCAGTCGGGTATGACACCCGGAGGTACCTCGTGGGGCTTTAGTGGCCCAGTCTGTGTGTCCCCCTCCTTCTTGAATCATGCCTCGAACCTATGAGGTTTCCACTCGGGCTTACCCTCGTCGACCCATACGACGGTACACTTCCTCGCATACACGTTCCTCTACCTATTCGGGAACTCATCATAGTACACTGTCATCTCCTTTGGGTCCCAAAAACGAATTGGTCACATAACTATGACCTAGGATCTATAAAGTAAAGGTTTCCCTAAAAGGGGTGAGATACACATCTCAGTAAGAAAAACCTAACCCTTGGTCAGGTTGACAGTCCACTCAGGTAATCGAATCCCTCAACAGATCCAAACTCAACAAAGATACATGCATGTCAATCACAATAAAGAAAGAACAATATACAGAAGGCATGCATGCTGTTATGATCTCGTGTCACGCTCATGGGCACATGTATTCTCAGCCTATCACTTCACCACATCCATCAACCTCCGCCTGCCTCATTCTCTAGCCCGCAAAACAGTCGCCTCAGGTTCGGTCCGCGTAAACGCATCAGACCATCATCGGTGACCCGCGTAAACACATCAGGTCCCGATGAATCTCCAGGCAATGCTCATTAATTCATACTTCGTCTCGCGAATCATTCGCATAAGGACTGTGGCTATCTCAACCCCATGACTTCGACTCATCAGAGTGCCCCCTAACCATACTTCACCCCACGACCTCGTCGCATCAGGGTCTCAACCTCCCACCCCACATCTCACACGCCTCAAGGCCCCTGTACGCCATACTCATGCCACCTCATATCATATGCCTTGATTTCCAATCCAATTTCACACTCACTGACAAGTGCGCATTCAAGTGCATTTCATAAATTTCGTGGCGTACAAATCAATTCAAATGATATATAAACATGACAAACAACTCAGGCAAAGATAATGTCACACAATCATACTTTAACGCCTTAGGACATATCAAGGTTACCACGTTTGGCAATCTCTCATAAATCACTCCAATCGACCGTCTACTTACCCAATCGAGTCCAATCCGCCTAGCCTCGATTTAGGAATTTTTTTTACCTTAACTTGACAACACCAATTACTCCTCTTTGAGCTCTAAAGTTTCGGCCAACCCCAAATCCAAGGTCAATTTGTCGCGCAACCTAGAATATTTAATCGATCCCTCAATTTCCAAGTCCAATTCCTCAATTCATCAATCCAAATCATCCATAACTCGACTCTCAACACTTTATCACATCACAATTATCAATTTGTAGCTCAAAACCATTGCCCAAGGCCTTCCACAGATTCGGTTTGGCCCGACATTGAACCGGTTTGATTCGGTTCTGTTCATGCTGGGTCAAATCGGTCCTAATCTACTCCAAATCCATCAATTATACACTATCTTATCTCTTATAATGTCTACCTAAGGGTTTGAGAGGCTCACCGATCGTTTGGAGTCGGTTGGTCGCCAAAAACTCGTTGAAACTTGCTGGAACGCCTAGGGTTAGAATACCGGCAGGTTTTGTCCAATATATACAAGGCCGGTTCGTGGTCAAAAACTTATCAAATAAATCCCCAATTTTTACCACAGAATGCTATATGTGTCTACTAGACCTTCACCAAATTTGAGCTCAAGATTCAAAGATTTCGACCATGAAAAGGGGTGAGAACCGGACCTACCTCAGGTTTGTTCCGACCTGACGGACGGCTTTTGTTGACATTACGCGTATCAATCCCGTGATTCATATCACGTTTAGGGCTCGTCAATTCATGGCAACTTTGGTTATCATATAATTGTGAGGGTTTATCACAAGTCCCTATGGTCTCGATCGTCACTGTCCGATTTAAGATAATTTTGCAAATCATACGTTGGTTAAGCGACATCACCCGCACTCCAATCGTACGACACTCACATGGTAATCCTTAATCGTTCTTAGATCGTCCTTCTGGTGGTTCTAAATACCCCCTCGACAATCCTTATGGTCAAGGCGTCATTTCCTATCCAAGTCGCTTAGGTCCACGTACCTCGTCTCGCGTTAGCATTTCCCCTTTGGTTAGTCTACTAAAATTGATCAGACTTGAGCGGAATACGACTGAAATACATCTCTTGATATATATAAACTTCTCATTTTAGAGTCTGAAGTTGACCGGAAATCAGAATTTCAAATCGAGCCTGATGCGTTCTAAACACGGGAATGAGAATGAGGCAGGCAGGAAAAGGTGGTTGAGGTGATGTGGCAAGGCAAGTTGTGCATAATCATCTAAATGTGTTATGATGCCATAACTGCATGCCTGCCATCCGCATGTTGTTATCTATAATTACATTGCCTCGTATGTCTATGAGTTGAATTATTGGGGTATGTGACTGCCTGAGTGGATGATCGGCCTAACCTAGGGTTAGGACTCTTTTACTAAGATGTGAATCTCACCCCGTTGAAGACCCTAAATTTTACAGATCCTAGGTCTTGACGATGTGCCCTATACGTTTTGGTGACCCCAAGGAGATGTCTATATATTTTGATGAGTTCCTTGATGGGCAGGGAACTATTTATGTCAAGAAGTGTACCGTAGTTTGGGTAGACGAGGGTAGTACTAGTTGGAAGCCTCACAGGTACGAGGTCTGGTTCAAGAAGGTTGGGGATGTGTGTACCGGGTCGCTGAAGCCCAATGAGGTGCTCTAGGGAGTTGTCCCTAGTTGGCGTCACCCCACCCTAGACTTGGACCAGGCTGGGGGGTCTGCTGTCGGTTCAAGGATTGGACCGGAGAGGACTCCGACCTTAGAAGACACGGAGGAGGAGGTTATTGTGGTCGAGGCGACTGAGGAGGATCTTATGGAGCCATCTATTGAGGAGACCATGGAGGATACTATCGAGGTTCCCTCAGAGACCTTCTTAGAGTACGAGCCCACGGAGGACGCAGAGGAGACCGGGGACTCCAGTAGCTCGTCTTCACAGCTCCCAAATTATTAGTTAGATCTTTTGTTGGCGACCCTGATCCTGTTTTCCTTGGATGCTTGAGGATGGACCTCTTTTTGTGTACTTACCCCATCCCCCATGTTAACGGATTTAGTAGCTCTGTATTTGTATAAACAATTGGATATCATGTATGACGGTATTTGCGCTATCCAGGTCCCACTTCATATTTTGTACAGAGGAGTTATTTCATTATTGCTTCCGCATGTTTGTATATTATATGTCTCTCGACTCATGTGTGGATCTTGGGACCATGAGAGATATTTTGTTTGCTTGCAGGGAGTCGCGTGCTCGTGCTTGAGGTGCAGAGCGTGACATCATGTGCACTTTTTCCCAACTACCATTCAACCCATTGACTGTTGAAGTTGAATATAGCTCTCTCTCTCATCTTGGCCTACCATACACCTTCATCTTCACCGAGACTTCTTCTTCTTCCTCTTCTCTACCGCTCGCCCGAACGCTTCTACCCCGTCCATTCGCCGCCACCGACTACCACATTCGACGACCTTTAGCCGGTCAGCCAACCATCCACACCTAGCCTGACATCTTGCCGACATCCTCGAAGTGGAAGCGAGTCTTTGACCCACCGAAGAGCTCCGGCCAGCCATTCTCCCGAAAGCCGATGGAAACCATCACAACTTGAGGTAGACAGAGTTTCTGACCTCTTAGGACCCCGAAACTTTGGAGTTTCATGACCAAATTTTGTGAAGGCCTAGGGCACTCATATAGTGATCTGTGGTAAAAGGTTGGGGTAATTTGATGGCGTTTTGATCCTAAATGGGTCTTGTGATTGTTGGACAGAAACTGTCGGTTTAAGGACTTGAGGAAACTAGCGACTTTCAAGGGATTTCCGACGACGACTCGGCCCCAAATCTTCGATTAGCCTCTTAAACCCTTAGATATACATGTTAACAAGTAGGTTAGTGAATGAATGGTGGATTTGAAGTGATTTAAGGGCTGAAAAATCTCGGTATACACAGAATCGAAAATAGCCCGGTTCGGTTTTGTGTAAACCGGTTCTGTAAAGGCTGTTATGGGTTGGTTTTGAGTCTTAATTTTATCAATGAGACATGCTAGAATGTCAAGGATCATGTTATTAAGGTTGGTGGTTCATGAATAGGTGAATCGAGCAAGAGAAATTGACGATTGGTTGGAATTTCATAGGTTGCGCGACGAGTTTGGTCTTGTACCACTTGGACCGAATTTGAGGAGGTGATTTGTCACGCCCCGAACCCATCGAGCACGCGAACATCCTTGGAAGCAAATAACACATCTCTCGTGATCCCAAGATCCACAACGAGTCGAGAGATAATATATATATATATATATATACAATAAGCATGCGGAAGTAGTACTCGAATAAATCCCGTACGAAACATAAGTTAAGTTGGGACCTGGATAACATAATAGTTGTCATTCATCATAACATACTGTTCATACAAATATCGACTACTACAATCCGCTAAGCAAAGGCGATGGGGTAAGCACAACGAAAGAAGGGGTGGCCGTCATCGACATCCAAAATAGTTGTGGTCGGGGGTCGCCATCACAAGATCGAGCCAATAAACTAGGACACCTAAGATGAGCTGCTGGAGTCCCCTATATCCTCTACATCCTCCGTCAGCTCGTACTCGGAGAAGGTCTCTGATGGAACCTCGATAGAATCTTCCACGGTCTCCTCATGGGACGGCTCAGCGATATCCTTCTCGGTGGCCTCCATGACAATCACCTCGTCCTCCTCCACAGTAAAGTTCAGCGTCAGGGTCTTCTCCAGCCCGTTCCTAGAACCAACTACAGACCCCTTTGGCAACTCCTGCTCTCCAACAGTCTGACACCAAGCAGGGATCACTCCTTAGGGTATCTTGTGGGGCTTCAGCGGCCCGATCGACTAGTCTCCGACCTTCTTAAACCATGCTTCGAAACTATGAGGCTTCCAGTCTAGGATACCCTCGTCGACCCATACAACCGTACACTTTCTCACATAAATGTTCCCCTGACTATCCGGGAACTCGTCAAAATACGCCGTCATCTTCTTGGGATCCCCAAAACGAGTGGGCCACATATCTAAGGCCCAAGATTTGTAAAAATAGGGGTCCCCAAAGGGGTGAGATACACATCTCAGTAAATGAGTCCTAACCCTAGGTCAGGCTGATCGTCCACTTAGGCAGTCATCTATCCCTAAAATTACAAACTCACAATCATACAGGCACATACAAATAAGAATAGTGACACACAGATGCTAGGCATGCAACTATGACACCATGTCACACTCAGATGATTATGCACACCTCATTCAGCCATTTCACCACAACCATCTCTTCCTGCCTGCCTCATTCTCTAGACCGTGATTAGATCGCATAAGGCTCGGTCCGCGTAAACGCATCAGACCATCATTGGTAACCCGCGTAAACGCATCAGGTTCTAATGAATCTCCAAGCCAATATCATCATCTCATACCTCCGTCCCGCGAATAGTTCACATCAGGACTATTGCCATCTCAACTCCGTGATTATGTCGCATCAGGGCACCACACAACATCAACTCCACCCCGTGATTGCAACGCATCAGGGTATCCATCTCCCGCCCTGCGTCTCATACGCCTTAGGGCCTCGCCATGTTATGCTCATGTCATGATTTTTAATTTGTTTCCATACATGACGACATGTGCAATTCAGGCACAATTCAAAGACTCATGGCATGCAAGTCAATCAAGTGACACACACACATGGCGGGTAATTCAATCACAAGCAATGGCATATATAAACCACTATACAACTTTAGGACATTCCAAGAACGGTTCTCTTGAAAACTCTCACAATTCATACAATCTATCACTCGACTTGCTCAATCGAGTCCAATCTTCCTATCCTAAGTTTAGGATTCTCTTACCTTGCAATTGATAATACAAATCTCTTCTTGCAATGGCCTCAAAGTCTCGGCCAAATAGTCCAAGGGTTCAATTCACCGTGCAACCTAGAATATTCAACCAATTCATCAATTTTCCATATCTAATTCTTCATTCCATGAGCCCTAATCCTCCATAACCTAACCCTCATCATCTTAACATGTCTTAATCATCAATTTGAGTCTCGTAATCCAACCATCATCAGCCCAACAGATTTGGTTTGCCCGGAATTGAATCGGTCCTTCTCGGTTCAGTGCAAACCGAACACAACCGGTCCTCAATCTACTCCTAAATCCATCTTTTAATCATCATCCTATCTCTTAACATTGTTATCTAAGGGTTTGTGAGGCTCACCGTGAAAGTCGCCGGATCTTCCTAGGTCAGTAACTGTCAGTTTCTGTTCCAAGTTCACAAGATCGATTCGAGGTCAAAGCTTCATCAAATCACTCTCAAATTTTTACCACAAATTTATATACATGTATACTATATCTCCACAAAATTTGACCTCAAAAATCCAACATTTCGGCCTCCTAAGGGGTTAGAAATCGGACCTACCTCAGGCTGGAGCAGATTCCGTCGGCTCTCGAGAAAACACTTGGCCGGAGCTCCTCGGTGGTCCAAATGCCTCACTTCTACTTCGAGGAGATCGACAAGACGTAGATCTAGTTTAGTATGGCTGGCCGACATCCAATTGGTGGCTAGAGGAGGTCGTTGACGACGCCGAACAGTGAGACCAGAGCTGGTCGCCGGCGAGCAGAAACAAGAAGAAAGAAGAAGAGAGTTCTCGGTGGTTCTTGGGTGGAAATGGCCGAATGAATGAGGAGAGAGAGAGTGAGAAGACTATAATCAAAGTCCTTTGGTCAATGGTTGAATGGTAGGTGAATAAAGTTAGACATGACTATCTAATGCTTGATCTTGTGACACTTATCCACTTGTCATTCAAACTTTGGTCCAATGGCTCTCCTCTCTTCTTGAATTAGACAGCCTTAGGAGGGTTTAATGACCAAATTACCCTTCTTCAAATGCTCAGGCAAGGTTCTAAGCTTGAGGGGCAAAAGGGTAATTTTACCCCCGACGTTCATAACGTCGTTTTTCTCGCTCCAAAACTTTTCGATAGGGCGACGACCAATTTGAATAACATTGGAATTCTTGATTCTCCATTTCAAAATTTTCAAGACTCGTTTTTTATAGTTTCTTCTATCAGACGTGGTTCCAGCCTATCTTGAACCGACGGGTGGCTTTTGCAGACTTTACCGCATCGACGCTGTGATTCTTATCACATTTAGGGCTCGTCAATTCATGGAGGCTTTGATTGTCATGTAATTGTGAGGGTTTATCACTAGTCCTTTTGGTCTCGATGTTCACTGTCCGATAAATGAAAATTTTGCAAATCATACGTTGGTTAAGCGGCATCACCTGTGCTCCAATCATATCATACTCGCAAGGCATTCCTTAATCGTTCTTGGATCGGGTTTTTGTAGCTCTAAATATCCTCTCGACAATCATTATGGTCAAAGCGCCATTTCTTATTCGAATTCCTTAGGTCCACGTATCTTATCTCGCGTTAGCCTTTCCCTTTTGGTGAGTCTACTCGAATTGATCAGATTCGAGCGAGATATGAGTGAAATACATCTCTAGATTCATTTCTCATTAATGAGCCTGAAATTGACTGGAAATCAGAATGTCACATGCTTGAGGAGAGAATTTGTGACATTAAGTTTGAGGTAAGGGAATCCTAAACCTAAGATAGGAAGATTGGACTCCATTGAGCGAGTCGGTAAATTTTTGGGTGATTCTTGAAGGCTCTCAAAGTGATTGTCCATTGTACATCCTAGGAGAGTGTAGATGACCCAAATGTTTGATCATGCTTGTGCATTGAGTGATTTGTCGCATTTGAGTGTTGAATTTGAATGTCTTGCATGCCATAAGTGTATGATTGGTGCATGAGATTGCACATAGTCTTGTGTGTGTAAATTGATTCGAATTATAGCATGTTTGAGGCAAGATAAGACCCTGAGGCGTATGAGACGCGAGGTAGTAGGATGAATACCCCTGAGGCGCGGGGTTGGAGTTGTGTGGCATCCTGACGCGTATGAGACCTGGGGTTGAGAAGGCCACAGTCCTAATGCATTGAAAGGCGGGACGGAGATGTGATGTGTTGACACTGGCCTGGAGTAACATTAAAACATGATGCGTTTACGCGGGTTGTCAATGACGGTCTGAGGCGTTTACGCGGACCGAGCCTGATGCGTTCTAAACTCGAGCATGAGAATGGGGCAGGTGTGAAAGGTCAAAGTGGTAGTGAGACGTGGCGGAATGTGCATGATGTTAGTGATGTGTTGTGATGCCATGACTGTCTGCCTGACAGTCTGCATAAGTGTTGTTATTTGAATGCCTTATATGTCTATCTACATGATATGTTAATGTTGATGACTGCGTGAGTGGACGGTCGGCCTAACCTAGGGTTAGAACTCACCTTACTGAGATGTGTATCTCACCTCATTGGGGACCCCTTTTTTATAGATCTTAGGTCTTGAAGATGTGGCCTATCCGTTTTGGTGACCCCAAGGAGATGTCTATTTGTTTTTATGAATTCCCTGACGGGCAGGGGACTGCCTATGTTAGAAAATGTATAGTGGTGTGGGTAGACGAGGGTAGCACTAGCTGGAAGCCTCATAGGTATGAGGCCTGGTTCTGGAAGGTTAGGGATGTATACAGGGCCGCTGAAGCCTCGTGAGGTACCCTAGGGAGTGATCCCTAGTTGGTGCCACCCCGCTCGTGACTTAGAGCAGGCTGACGGGTCTGTTGCCGGATCTAGGAATGGACCGAAGAGGACCCCGACCTTAGAGGACGTGGAGGAGGAGGTCATAGTGGTCGAGGCGACCGAAGAGGATCTTGCGGAGCCGTCTGTTGAGGAGCCCATGGAGGACACTATAGAGGTTCGCTCAGAGACCTTCTCGGAGTACGAGCCCATGGAGGAGACAGAGGAGACCGAGGACTCCAGCAATTCGTCTTAGGAGCTCTCAACTTGCCAATTTGATCTTTTGACGGCGATCCTGACCCTACTTCTCGTTGGATGATGATGATGGCCCCTTTTTTGTACTTACCCCGTCACCCCCCTTTGTTAGCGGATTTAGTTGCCATGCGTCTGTATGAACTCTTGGATATTATGTATTATAGTCTTCTCGCTATCCCAGTCCCATTTTACTATTCGTAAGGAGGAGTTATTACATAGTCACTTCAGCATGCTACGTATATTATATGTCTCTTGACTCATGTGTGGATCTCGGGACCACGAGAGATATTCTGGTTTGCTTACAGGGAGTCGCGTTTTTGTACCCGGAGTGCGGGGTGTGACAAATATCTTTTCAGTTTAGCAATACAATGCTCGTCATCCCCTATGACATTTCGAATTCCGACCCTCTTGAGGCTATTGAACGGAAGGATATCGATCAGTGTAATTCAGTTGTAACTCGCTTAGAGTTGGCCACTCCCGAGTTAATAGATCAAAAGGAAAAGACTGACGCGTAGTCGGGTATGTAGACCTAGGAAATTTGAATGAGAAATGACACTTTGACCATAAGGATTGTCGAGGGAATATTTTGGGCATGCAGAGATCGATCTAAGAATGATCATGGATTTTTTTGCTAACGTTATACAATGGGACGCGGGTGATTCCGCTTAACCAATGTGTAATTTGCGAGAATTTCCTAAATCAGATTCCGATGATCAGGGTCGAAGGAACGAATGATAAACCCTCACAATTACATGACAAAAAGAGTTGCCATGGCTCAAGAAAAATCCCAAGGTCGATACGCGTAACGCCTGCAAGAGTCGCTCGTCAATTTGAGATAAAATGGAATTACAGTTGACGAAAGTTCGACATAAAATTGGACCTCGAGATTTGGGAATTAAACATTGACAAATTCAAACATTGAAATTATAATGAACGTAGCCTCAACGTGGGTAGTTTATACTGAAAAAATGGAATTTCGGACGAAAAGTCCAAATGACCATTTTACCCTTCGACCTTTGGCCTTGCCTTAAGAAGTTTAAAAGGTAATTTTAGTCATTTCCCCTCCTTTATATGCTGCCGAAAATTGGATGAGGATGAGTCAAAGGGAGTCAAAGCCAACGAAGCAATCAATGGAAGGTTGCTAAGTGTCAATCAAAGAGATGTCCAAGCATTAAATGCCTATTAATTACCCATCTTATCTAATTGATCAAAGTGCACTATTAGAATGGAATACCTTATCTCTCTTCTCATTTTGGTCGGCCACCTTCATTCCCACCATCTTCTTCCTATTCCTCTCTCTTTGCCGAATGGATTCATCGCGGATAAACAGAAACCGGCTTACTGTTTCGATCATAACTTTGTCGTCCGATATTGGATTGAGGGTAAAAGCATCGCCATCTTAAAATTATCGTCTTTCCGTTCTAAGAATGTATTATGAGTTTAATTTGGCCCAGCTGTTTGTCCCGTAGGTCTATTTGAGTGGGCAAAAATCAAAATCTAACCCAGTTTTAGAGAGGTCGTGTTTTTTGGAACTTCCGGAGTCCAAATGACCTCAAATTTTCGATGAGATCCTCATAACATCTAGTACTTGAGTTGGCCGAGAAAGTATGATTATTTTCTTGGGGATTTAGGGTGATTTCATGGCTGAACAGAGGTGATTAAAATCGGACATATTCTGGCCGTTTGAGAACCATATGGAAACTGGGCTGTTCAATGGTCTTTGGGGTGTCGTTTCTCTCTAAAACTCTTGGTAAGTTTTCTAAACACTTATATTGAGGTCCTAGCAAGTTTATTGTGTGAAGAATTGAGGCCTAAGATTGAGATACAGCTCGATTGTGCGATTGAACCAAAAACAGGTTTCGTGTTGGGAGTGCCCTGTTCTGGCCGAACCTGATAAGGGTCAATTAAAGGGTATTGTGACTTCAATTTGATTCATAATATCCCATAAGACGTTATGTGAGGTATTAATGGAAAGTATGTGAAGTGGATTGGGATATAGAAGTGATTTAAGGCCATTTGGGACATGAAACTCCAAGTTGTATCCGACCTTGTATATGGCTATGTGAACCAAAGAATTGAGGATCCGTGGGATTGGTTTGCCATTTGATTGGTTTTAGGGGAATTTATTTAATGGAAGGGAGAATTCAATGGCTTTTTGACTCAAAATTGATGAACTTTTCTATGTTAACGAGAGATTCTTGGTGGATTGCATACTTGTGGAATTGAAAATGATCCTTTGGTGTGAAGTTTTGCTAATCAATCAAGGTAAGTGTATCCAAAACCCTTGCTTGAATATTAGGACACTAATGGATAGATTGGTTGAATTATTTAATTGCTTAGTGAAGCTATAGCTTGAATTGCTTGATTGGGTGGTGGATTCCATGAGTTGAATGTCATAGCATGACGTTTGAACTGTGATATGCCTTAATGACATATTTGGCTATTGAGTCCTTGGTTGTTTAATTAGTTGTGATGCTTACGCGATATATATGGCTATAATGCAGATGCTATATGAATTGGTCATATTATCCCAACGATTGTTGGCCTATGGCCCTAGAGATCGTGTTGGTTGTGAGTCCCTGAGATGAAAATTGGCTATCAGCCTCGAAAGTTCCTGTGACATTCCGAATTCGGAACCTTTCGAGGCTATTGAATGGAAGGATATTGTTGGTGTATTTCAGTTGTAACACGCTCGGAGTTGGCCACTCATTAGTTAACGTAAGGGAAAGACTAATGCGAAGTCAGGAATGTGGACCTCGGGAATTTGAATGAGAAATGGCAATTTGACCATAAGGATTGTCGAGATAATGTCTTGGGCCGGTAGAGATCGATCTAAGGACGATCAAGGAATGTCTTGCTAGTATTATAAGTTGGGACATGGGTGATTCCGCTTAACCAATGTGAAATTTGCGAGAATCTCCTAAATCGAATTTTGATGATCAGGATTGAAGGAACAAATATAAACTCTCACAATTACATGACAATTAAAGTCGTCACGGCTTGAGAAAATCCCAAGGTCGATACGCGGAGCGCCTGTAAGAGTCGCCTGTCAGTTTAAGATAATGAAGCATGGTGTGGGACGTGTAGAATGGGTGGCTGTAAGCCTGGAGAGCACCGATTGGTCTGATGACCCTAGCGATACGTGGACATCGTTTGGTCTGATGACTCCAGAGATATCATGTGGCAAGAGTGCCAGTGGAGTTTGTGGGTGGATGAGAAAGTGGTGACTGTGGTGTATGTGGTGCATGTGAATGCATATTGGGACCCTGAAATTGAGCATGATTGTTTGTACTGACTATCCATGCCTAATAAATGATATTGTTGTTGTGCGACGCCTTGTGACATTGCATTATTGTTTATCTACATCTTGGTGGTATTATGTATGGTCTGGGGGGACTGGTGTTCAGGTCAGGTTTAGGTTTCACTTGCTAAGATATATATTTCTTACCCCAGTGGGGGATTAATTTTTCAGGACCTTGAAGATGAAAATACAAACGAGACGAGGATGAGCTCTCGATGAAGTGATGGCATGAATGATTTTATGTATTTTGTGGCCATAGGGATTGTATCTGAATTTTGTGAAATTATGAATTGAATTTTGGGTACTTGACTACGATAACTTCTAAGGAGAATTTTATTTATAAGAACTGTATACCCTATTGTACTGAGTCATTTCATTATGGTGTTGTAAGAAGCAGTTTTGTGGCATCCGCGATCTTGTCCCTTTGTCATGCTGTTATATGAGGGGTGAAGGATCCTGGATGGCACAACTTGATTACGGCCTGGTGGTATATTCGCATGTTCAGCTTGATTCAGAGCAAGATCAGCTCGATCCATTGTGATTGAGGTTTGGAGTGATAAAGAGCGATGACTTGAGGATAATTAGCTAGTGAGGCATTCAGGATTAAGCATTGATCACTGAATCTTGAGAATTATAGGCTTGAACTTGTGTGCACCCTAATGGTTCTAATGTTGATTTTGATTGATGATCTTGAGTGATTTTATGAATAAGGCTCACGAGGAAGTGAGTACAGATTGAAGAGTCATAAGCTTGGATTTGAGGTTGCTAGAGAATAGCTTTAGAATGAAGGGTCAATTGAAGTATATGATTGTGATCGTGGCTTGTCGATACCCAACTTGGAGAATATGAGTTATAATGATACGACTGGCATTAGCGGAGTCAAGCTTGATTTGCATTGTATCTTGATGGTTTAGTCATCGATTGCTATTGACAACCTTGGCTGATATGAGATGAGGTTTATACAAGGAAGCGGATAAGGAATATTTGGATTAAAGGTCAGTTGTGATTGAATGTATAAGGATTTGACTTGAATAGCGACTAGACTTGAGGAATATAGTTGAATATAGGCAATTGATCTATGAGAGGCGATGGTCCTTGTGGAGCTAAAGGTTTTCTATGGATAAGGCTTGATGTGAAAACGATTGTAGTATAACAAGTGGTGAGAACGAACATGCTGTGCATGTATTTGTGGTTATGAAATGAAAGTTGACGAGGGTGCATACATGAACTTATCGCTGTTGGACTTAATAAAATGTCGCTTGATATGGGACAAGTGGATGGGATACCTATAAACTATAATGAAGCATGGTATGGGACGTGTGGAATGGGTGGTAGTAAGCCTGGAGAGCACCGATTGGTCTGATGACCCTAATGGTACGTGGACATCGTTTGGTCTGATGACTCCAGAGATATCATGTGGTAGGAGTGCCAGTGGAGTTTGTGGGTGGATGAGAAAGTGGTGACTGTGGTGTATGTGGTGCATGTGATTGCATATGGGGACCCTGAAATTAAGCATGATTGTTTGTACTGACTATCCATGCCTAATAAATGATATTGTTGTTGTGTGACGCCTTGTGCCATTGCATTATTGTTTATCTACATCTTGGTGGTATTATGTATGGTTTGGAGGGACTGGTGTTCAGGTCAGGTTTAGGTTTCACTTGCTAAGATATATATTTCTTACCCTAGTAGGGGATTAATTTTTCAGGACCTTGAAGATGAAAATACAAACGAGACGAGGATGGGCTCTCGATGAAGTAATGGCATGAATGATTTTATGTATTTTGTGGCCTTAGGGATTGTATCTGAATTTTGTGGAATTATGAATTGAATTTTGGGTACTTGACTGTGATAACTTCTAAGGAGAATTTTATTTATAAGAACTGTATACCCTATTATCCCGAGTCATTTCATTATGGTGTTGTACGAAGAAGTTTTATGGCATCCGCGATCTTGTCCCTTTGTCAAGTTGTTATATGAGGGGTGAAGGATCCTGGATGGCACAGCTTGATTACGGTATGGTGGGATGTTCGCATGTTCAGCTTGACTCAGAGCAAGGTCAGCTCGATCCATTGTGATTGAGGTTTGGAGTGATAAAGAGCGATCACTTGAGGATAATTAGCTAGTGAGGCATTTAGGATTAAGCATTGATCACTGAATCTTGAGGATTATGGCTTGAACTTGTGTGCACCCTAATGGTTCTAGAGTTCATTTCGATTGATGATCTTGAGTGATTTATGAATAAGGCTCACAAAGAAGTAAGTAGAGATTGAAGAGTCATAAGCCTGGATTTGAGGTTGCTAGAGAATAGCTTAAGAATGAAGGGTTAATTGAAGTATATGATTGTGATCGTGGCTTGTCGATACCCAACTTGGAGAATATGAGTTATAATGACACGACTGGTATTAGCGGATTCAAGCTTGAATTGCATTGTATCTTGATGGTTTAGTCATCGATTGCTATTGACAACCTTAGGTGATATGAGATGAGGTGTACACAAGGAAGCGGATAAGGAATATTTGGATTAAAGGTCAGTTGTGATTGAATGTATAAAGATTTGACTTGAATAGCGACTAGACTTGAGGTATATAGTAGAATATAGGCAATTGATCTGTGAGAGGCGATGGTCCTTGTGGAACTAAACGTTTTCTATGGATAAGGCTTGATGTGAAAACGATTGTGGTATAACAAGTGGTGAAAACGAACACGCTGTGCATGTGTTTGTGGTTATGAAATGAAAGTTGACGAGGGTGCATACATGAACTTATCGCTGTTGGACTTAATAAAATGTCGCTTGGTATGGGACAAGTGGATGAAATACCTATAAACTATAATGAAGCATGGAATGGGACGTGTCGAATGGGTGGCTGTAAGCCTGGAGAGCATCGATTGGTCTGATGACCCTAGTGGTACGTGGACATCGTTTGGTCTGATGACTCTAGAGTTATCATGTGGTAGGAGTGCCAGTGGAGTTTGTGGGTGGATGAGAAAGTGGTGACTGTGGTGTATGTGGTGCATGTGATTGCATATTGGGAGCCTTTAATTGAGCATGATTGTTTGTACTGACTATCCATGCCTAATAAATGATATTGTTGTTGTGCGACGCCTTGTGACATTGCATTATTGTTTATATACATCTTGGTGGTATTATGTATGGTCTGGGGGGACTGGTGTTCAGGTCAGGTTTAGGTTTCACTTGCTAAGATATATATTTCTTACCCTAGTGGGGGATTAATTTTTCAGGACCTTGAAGATGAAAATACAAACGATACGAGGATGAGCTCTCGATGAAGTGATGGCATGAATGATTTTATGTATTTTGTGGCCTTAGGGATTGTATCTGAATTTTGTGGAATTATGAATTGAATTTTGGGTACTTCACTACGATAACTTCTAAGGAGAATTTTATTTATAAGAACTGTATACCCTATTGTCCTGAGTCATTTCATTATGGTGTTGTACGAAGCAGTTTTGTGGCATCCGCGATCTTGTCCCTTTGTCAAGCTGTTATATGAGTGGTGAAGGATCCTGGATGGCACAGCTTGATTACGGCCTGGTGGGATGTTCGCACGTTCAGCTTGATTCAGAGCAAGGTCAGCTCGATCCATTGTGATTGAGGTTTGGAGTGATAAAGAGCAATGACTTGAGGATAATTAGCCAGTGAGACATTTAGGATTAAGCATTGATCACTGAATCTTGAGGATTATAGGCTTGAACTTATGTGCACCCTAATGGTTCTAGAGTTCATTTCGATTGATGATCTTGAGTGATTTTATGAATAAGGCTCACGAGGAAGTGAGTAGAGATTGAAGAGTCATAAGCCTGGATTTGAGGTTGCTAGAGAATAGCTTAAGAATAAAGGGTCAATTGAAGTATATGATTGTGATCGTGGCTAGTCGATACCCAACTTGGAGAATATGAGTTATAATGATACGACTGGCATTAGCGGATTCAGGCTTGAATTGCATTGTATCTTGATGGTTTAGTCATCGATTGCTATTGACAACCTTGGGTGATATGAGATGAGGTGTATACAAGGAAGCGGATAAGGAATATTTGGATTAAAGGTCAGTTGTGATTGAATGAATAAGGATTTGACTTGAATAGCGACTAGACTTGAGGTATATAGTTGTATATAGGCAATTGATCTATGAGAGGTGATGGTCCTTGTGGAGCTAAAGGTTTTCTATGGATAAGGCTTGATGTGAAAATGATTGTGGTCTGACAAGTGGTGAGAACGAACATGCTGTACATGTGTTTGTGGTTATGAAATGAAAGTTGAAGAGGGTGCATACATGAACTTATCACTGTTAGACTTAATAAAATGTCGCTTGGTAGGGACAAGTGGATGGGATACCTATAAACTATAATGAAGCATGGTGTGGGACGTGTGGAATGGGTGGCTGTATGCCTGGAGAGCACCGATTGGTCTGATGACCCTAGTGGTACGTCGACATCGTTTGGTCTGATGACTCTAGAGATATCATCTGGCAGGAGTGCCACTAGAGTTTGTAGGTAGATGAGAAAGTGGTGACCGTGGTGTATGTGGTGCATGTGATTGCATATTGGGACCCTGAAATTGAGCATGATTGTTTGTACTGACTATCCATGCCTAATAAATGATATTGTTGTTGTGTGACGCCTTGTGACATTGCATTATTGTTTATCTACATCTTAGTGGTATTATGTATGGTCTAGGGGGACTGGTGTTCAGGTCAGGTTTAGGTTTTTCTTGCTAATATATATATTTCTTACCCCAGTGGGGAATTAATTTTTCAGGACCTTGAAGATGAAAATACAAACGAGACGAGGATGAGCTCTCGATGAAGTGATGGCATGAATGATTTTTTGTATTTTGTGGCCTTAGGGATTGTATCTGAATTTTGTGGAATTATGAATTGAATTTTGGGTACTTGACTGCGATAACTTCTGAGGAGAATTTTATTTGTAAGAACTGTATACCCTATTATCCCGAGTCATTTCATTATGGTGTTGTACGAAGTAGTTTTATGGCATCTGCGATCTTGTCCCTTTGTCAAGTTGTTATTTGAGGGGTGAAGGATCCTGGATGGCACAACTTGATTACGGCCTGGTGGGATGTTCGCATGTTCAGCTTGATTCAGAGCAAGGTCAGCTCAATCCATTGTGATTGAGGTTTGGTGTGATAAAGAGCGATGACTTGAGGATAATTAGCTAGTGAAGCATTTAAGATTAAGCATTGATCACTGAATCTTGAGGATTATAGGCTTAAACTTGTGTGCACCCTAATGGTTCTAAAGTTGATTTCGATTGTTGATCTTGAGTGATTTTATGAATAAAGCTCACGAGGAAGTTAGTAGAGATTGAAGAGTCATAAGCCTGGATTTGAGGTTGCTAGAGAATAGCTTAAGAATGAAGGGTCAATTGAAGTATATGACTGTGATCGTGGCTTGTCGATACCCAACTTGGAGAATATGAGTTATAATGATACGAATGGCATTAGCGGATTCAGGCTTGAATTGCATTGTATCTTGATGGTTTAGTCATCGATTGCTATTGACAACCTTGGGTGATATGGGATGAGGTGTATACAAGGAAGCTGATAAGGAATATTTGGATTAAAGGTCAGTTGTGATTGAATGTATAAGGATTTGACTTGAATAGCAACTAGACTTGAGGCATATAGTTGAATATATGCAATTGATCTGTGAGAGGCGATGGTCCTTGTGGAGCTAAAGGTTTTCTATGGATAAGGCTTGGTGTGAAAATGATTGTGGTATGATAAGTGGTGAGAACGAACATGCTGTGCATGTGTTTATGGTTATGAAATGAAAGTTGACGATGGTGCATACATGAACTTATCGCTGTTGGACTTAATAAAATGTCGCTTGATATGGGACAAGTGGATGGGATATCTATAAACTATAATGAAGCATGGTATAGGACGAGTGGATTGGGGCCTTTCTCTGTAGATGTATGACTTGGGACAACCTGCAACGACCAAGTCTGATAAGGGCGGGGAGTGATCGTAGGGACAAAGAGGTCCGAACAAAGAGCGGCTCCTAGCAAGCTTCTAAGATGGCAAGAGGTAGAAATGACCCAAGTCATAACTTGAAAGGGAAAGTCTAGGTATCAAGTTGAGTCCAATTGTGGTTAAGAGATGTATGACACGGGATGAATTCCCTAATGAATGTTTGAAAATGGCATGGCATGTAAAATGACCCTTGTGATTGGCATGATTAAAAGCTTCGTGCTTGGCAGAGAATGCCGTTTGAAACAGAAAGTTGATGCTTGTGATGGGCCTGTTGGGCATGTTTTGTAATTGGCATCATGTGATTGGCTTAGCCAATGTCTAACTAAGAGATTAGACGACATGTGGGGTTTATACCTATTGAACTTATGCCTGTTAAGAATGAGATAGCCTATGGTGTTTATGACTGAGTGGTTGATGCCTTATGCTTATAGTATGAGAATTTGACTCATGAAAGTGATGCCTTGATAATTTGCTAGGTGTTGACCTAGTTGAGTTTTAGCCTAATTGAGGCTTGCTTAGTAATGGTTATTGATTAAGAAATTGCTTCATTGAGGCTGACTTGATGAATGATTGCTGATCAAGGATGATTTAGGATCCTTGAATAATTAGCAATTAGTTGAGAATTGTCTAAGAATCATTAGACAGTTGTTTGAGAACCATTAGAAGATTGATAATGATGAGTGATGATATGAACGGCCTGAGACTACCAGACTTGAGTAGATGACTTAAGTCTTTGATTCCTTGAGGGAATAATAATGGTTCAAGTGACATGAGAACCTAATGACACTAAACGACCAAAGTATGGTCGTAGAAGAGCATTGAGCTCGAGTATATAAGGTATGGAAGATTCAAGAACCGAAAAGGATCATGAGAATTGAGTAAAGATGAGCCATTGAATATGAGTACTATAAGAGAATATTGCTCGATGTATTAATCGTACGAGACCCAAGTGTAATAAGGGGTCGTAAGAACTTTAAATGGAAATGAGAAAAGTGGATGGGTAGATAGACTCGAGGAGGAACTGCCATAATTGCTTAAGTCACTGTGGCGACAGATGTTAATACCGATGAGTTAAAGTGAGACAAGTCACAAGAAATGTGACTCTGAGTTACTCATTCCTCGATTGAATGTGTGAGAAGAACCACGAGAGTTTTGAAAAGCTTGTGAATCTATGTATAAGGTTGAGATTGATTGAGTTTGGTGGAAGGATGGAATTTGAAACTGCCTTCTTTTAAATTGATGGTTTTGTGAGAAAACCTTAGAGGTTTTAGGTATAGTGAGAAAAGAAAGTGACCCTAGCAGTTATTAGCTTAAGAGGCTGTCGATAATTGGTGAAAGATCACCAGAAGAAGGGTTTCCTCAAGAACATTATATTTGCCTAGACTGCCTCTGTTGAATTATTCGACGGGAAGTATCCTCCTGGGATTGCTAGAGAGCAAAGGCTGTTGGGATTCTAATAGTTTTGTAAGGATTGGATGATGATCATCCAATTTGAGACAGAGTTCTCAAGGTCGCCTAAGTACATTGAGTATGGTCGAAAAGCCTTTGAATGAGATGTAAAATCCCTAAGCGGATTGGAATCAGAAAGCCTTATGACTAATTTCTATTCCTAGTTTTGAGGAACTGTAATGGATGTTAGTAAGAGGGGTGAATGATTGGAAGAAATACGAGTAAAGAGAACGTCACTTATGGAATGCGAAAAATGTCTCCAAGAAATGGTTGATTACCTAAGCGTAAGACCCATGGTGGAAAATGGGCAAGCCATCTCTTTTGTTATGGAAGGAGTCGAGGAAAAATTGGCATGCTAGTTTGCTTGGAATTAATAATTCCCTAGGATTGGTTGGTTGCACTGGAACCATTAGAAATGGAGTCATGAGTTGTTGTTCCCTAAAGAGTAGGGTGTCATTCTTAAAGGGTGATTGGACCATTACTTGCGATTTTAATGAGTGGATGAATAAGAGAAAATGATGCTTAGATTGTAATCGCAAGGCGACTTGAGGTAGTCGAATTAAATATCTAAATTATGAATGTATAGAAATCAAGAACGAACAGATATTGTCACTTGAGGTGACTGAATTATGGGAAGAAGAATGCCGAGTATGGTGACATCTACGTTCTGGAGTAAAATACCGCCGTTAGCATAGACTCCAAGATTAAAGTCCTAAGAAATGGGAAGGACAAGGTAGATTTGAAACAAAAGAATGCCACGGAAGTGTATAGTTTCTTTTTAGGGTAAGAGACCTCAGTGTAAAAGGAAGAAAAAGTCTGAATTATCTTGGTATTGTGGTTGAGCGTCTAGACTGAAAAAGAAGACGCAGAACGTGAATGATACCTGGAAGTGAAGTCTGAAAGACTATCCTGTAGATAATGTTGAATTCCAAGATGATGTCGACGTTCAGTGAAACAGACGGGATTGGGATAAGGTCGCATTAGCAAGTTGTGGAACTCAGAGGCTAAAGCACTAATGCTTCTTGAGGAAAGAGTGACAAGAATAAATAACATGTTGTGTGGTCCTAGAGGAGACCCGTGATAACAGAGAGCCAAGGTCTAAACTCTCAAGTGGAAAGTGTGAAGAACAGTTTGAAAGATTGGTACCTGGTAGAAACAAGTTGATAATAGTTGGATTGAACATCCGAGGAATAATTGGATGGACTATTACCGTCTTGAGAGACGACGATTAGACTCATTTAGGGAGTCACGAGAAACATGATCAACCTTTGAGAGTACCCTATGGACTCTAAGGAGATGCTCGCTGTATGCTAAGTTGAATAGAATGAGTCGTGGGCCTGTTAATGTGAAATTCCTTGGCCAGGTAGTTTGAGGAGTGAAGTCCCTATGGATCCCCGAAAGAAAGAGATGGCAATAGGCTGACTAAGGCCAACCCCAGCTACTAAGGCTTGAGACCTCCTAAGTCTGATGGATTATAAGGGTTTGCTACAAACGTCATGAAAAGATTTTCCAAAGGAGCTATTCCATTGATGAAATAGACTACGGACGAGATATAACACGAAAGGATGAATGAACGTGAAAAGAGTTTTCGATGACTTGAGTTGAGCTAACGACTATGCTGATAATGGTATTCCTATTTGGAATCAAAAGTTGATGGAATCATAACAACATATTGTCGAAAGAAAATCTGAGACGTAGCAAGGCAACTAAAGCAGGCTGTGCGAATGTGTCGTACAGTAAGACCACCTGAGTTGGAACACCTAATGTATAATTGGGGTGGTTTGCATTTGTCCTTGCGACAAAGTTCGGGAAACATTGTGGGTAGAAGAAGACTTCAAGTCAATATCTACCACAAGAGAACAAGGTAGTAGTTTCCCTAGGAGAAATGCACAAGAAGCAACGTTGATAAATGAAGTTGATTGTAGATATGATGGTGTTGTTTATATATAAAAAAAAACCTTGAAATTGTGTAAGCTATAAGAGGTTGAGAGCATTGACCACCTAAAGGGATTAAAGAAAAAGCTATTAAGGACCCAATCATGAGTTTGCCTGAGAAGTCGAGAAGGTTATGGTTCAATTTGGACAATCGAGGGTAAGCTAATGGAATTTGTACTCTCTTGACGATACGAAAGGACGTTTGGAGTGGATTATTATGCCAAATGGTAGAGGTATCAAAGAGTACGTTCTCGTGATGTTTTGGTGAGGATCGTGATAGGAAAGAACATGAATTTAAGGCGACGTTTTGGAAAAGCCTTTCGACTGGGAATTTCAAAAGTAAGGTTGCAGTCTGATGCACATATTATCCTCATACCAATAGGTAAATTGAAAGGAAGAATCAAATGCTTGAAGCTATATCATCGACGGATATTATGAATGTCGGAAGAGAATAGAGAAAAGCAAGTACAGGTTGAGGACTTAGGGAAATAAGTCCTGGAAGTAGGAAAACTTTTATCAGGGAAGACAAGTGGGAACGTCAAATAATGGGAGGAACTACTTTGGAGAATGAGGATGCGATGAGGCGTTAGTACCCCATGAGATTGGATAATGAGAAAAATGGCAAATTTCGAGGACGAAATTTCTTTAAGGGGGAAGAATTGTGACATTCCGAATTTTGAACTTCTCGAGGCAATTAGAGTATAAGATTGTGATTGTGGTTTGTCAATGACCCAATTTGAGATATGAGTTATAAAGAGACGATTGTTATTAGTGGATTCAGGCTTGAATCGCGTTATATCTTGATGGTTTTAATTATTGATTGTTATGGACAACCTTAGATGATATGAGATGAGGTGTATACAGGGAGGCAGATAAGGAGCATTTGGATTAAAGGCCAATTGTGATCGAATGCATCTGGATTTGACTTGAATAGTGACTAGACTTGAGGTATATGGTTGAATATAAGCAATTGATCTGTGAGATGCGATGGTCCTTGTGGAACTAGAGGTCTTCTATGGAAGTCGAATATAGGCTTGATGTGGAAACAAATGAGATGTGGCAGGTAGTGAGAACAAACATGCTGTTCATGTGCTTGTGGTTCTGAAATGAGAGTCGAGGAAGGTGTATGCATGAGCTTATCATTATTAGACTTAATAAACTGTCGCTTGATATGGGATGAGATACCTATAAACCGTAATGAAGCATGTTATGAGACGTGTGGAACGGGGCTTCCTCCGTAAGTGTATGACTTGGGACTACCTGCAACAACCAGGTCTGATGAGGGCGGGGAGTGATCGCCTGTACAGAGAGGTACGAACAAGGAGCGGCTCTTGGAAGGCTTCTAAGATGGCAAGAGGCATGCGTGACCTAAGTCATAACTTGAAAAGGAAAATCTAGGTATCGAATTGAAGAATCGCATTGGATAGAGAAATGATTCAGAAACAAGTCTTAAAATTCAAAAATGGAGAATCAAGAATTCCAACATTACAATTGAATTACCCGTCGCCTTATCGAAGAAATTAGAAATCATAAAAACGACGTTTCGGACATCGAGGGTAAAATTACCATATTGCCCTTCAAGCCATGGCTTTGCCTTAATAATTGGATGAGGGCATTTTGGTCATTGAAGCCCCCCATAGCTGTCGAAAATTTGAAGAACTGAAAGCCATTGGACGAGCATTGATTGACCTCTTGGACATTTCGCAGAAGGAATTGGTCCTACAATATATTTTTATGAATAAGATGGTTGTTGATCTATTTACTAAGGTTGTTCCTAGAGATGTGTTCTTAACACACATCATCTCTCTAGGATTACATAGAATATGAATTGTAATATTGTTGAGGATCGTCACATTTCGTGTATGTACTGTACTAATTATTAAAAGTATTGATGTTTTATTCATTAGTACAATTAGTTATGAAACTAGCACAGGCACACATATATTGTTGAAACGTATGTTAGCAGGCAATGATTGGCTCACTCACAAGAGCAATCGCCTCAATTTCTGTAGCAAGTGAGCTGAGATGAGACGGTATGTACAAAAGATGTTGAAAGAGAAAATTCAATACATAATATTTTTAAGTCAGGTCTATGGTTAATATGTGATAAGACCGAATATGATAGTCCCACGATCATGTATGTCTGATAGAAGCCGGATGTGGGTGCTTAATTGGGCGCTGTAGAGAGCGAGTTGATATGGCATCCGGGCTAAATATATGTACATGAGAAGCATGTGACTATATTTATGCTAAGATTTGTTTAGTGGATATGTTTGATTAATGACATACGCTTTTATGAAAGAGAGATCCACTATAACATGTAATTCATACTACATGTGCTTTATTCGACTGAGAAGGAAGATGATTATAATTGTCCCTATTTACTCATAATGTGTGAGTCCTTGAGGTAATTTATGAATCAATTACCTCAATTTGTACCCTATGTTACTTCTAAATATGTTCTCAAAGTGACTGATCAATGTTGCTACTTTAGCATGTTTTCGGCAGTCATGAATATTAATATGCTTTATGGGACGTGTCTGGGAAAACAGGTGGTCTGAAACGAAGAGAGACATGAGTGCGAAGGAAGACTATTGTTGTTCATACACATGTATTTACTGGTCAACCAATTATTTCTACCTATTGTGAGTGTGGATATAATTGTAAATACATGGTGTGTAGAGAAAATTTAAGTATAGCTTTTAATGGATAAGTAAACTTAGACTGATGTAACAAAATATGTCTAGGGTACTGTGAGATATTATTTTTCTTTTGGGGTTGTAGCTGTTATGCATTTCTAACAGGTGCATAACTGAGCTCCCGAGTGTAAGTGTACTCACTGGTTGCATGACATATTTGCCGGTATGAATTGCTTCTAAAGTAGATGATGTTGAATGACATATATTCTTGATAGAGAACTATCAAACCCTTTTCATGTTCGAGTGGGAGATGTAATATTAAGTCCATGAAGAGGTGCGTTTGATATCGTAACGAAGAAATGCGTTTGAGAGGGCTCCACGAAGAGGTGCTTTTGAACAGCAATCTTCTTATCTATAAATAGAGATAGGTAACTTTTTGAAAGCATACGAGAATCAAATGAACATTCTCATAAGAACGAACGTATGTTCACGCTTTTTCTCTCTTTCAAAAACAAACACCCACACCAAATGACAATCCATCGTTACTTTGAGAATCAATCGCATTTACGTTGTGAAACAAGAATACTTTCGTACGTGATTGTATTTGGACCGTCGTGAGTTTGAAGATTCAAGAAGGTCCTGTCGGAGATTCAACGAAGTTCTTGGGCAATTCCGCAATCGGACATCGACAAAGGTTAGTAAAATTTCTCGATGTTTAAAATTCTAACACAAACCCAGTACATACGAGATGACTTTAAAAACTTCTCCGGTTAAGTATCCTAATTCTATCAAAAATTGGGAGGGATGGGTTTTGTCTTCTCTTGACCAAGTGCCAAAAGCAGAAGTATCAGATGAGATGGCCAGGAGGTTCTGCTCTTGACTAACATTTTGAAATATGAACAGAAGACCAAAGAGAAAAACCAGACATAGGATGATGGTCAGATAACAATGGAAACCAGAAGCTAGAAAAAAAGCACAAGTTCAGCTTCTTACATCCAAAAACAATGGAAAAAACTTTGACATGAGAATGCCAAAGGAATTTATTTATCTACATCAACACAGCAAATCAGAATAGAAGACAACGGATGGACTAAGCATCACCATCATCTCATCCATGCTTAGCCTGTCACACCGATTCTTCACTTGAACACAACCCTAACAGCAATATCAACCTGTCTTTTTTTTTTTGTCCAAACAGTACTCAAAGGCTAAAGATCAACCTTGTTCGTTACGCCGCGAGCTTTTGCTGGTTGGCCGTACTTTTCGGCATTTCTGCATTGGCTTCAGGATTCTTCACATAATGAACCCTCTTGTGACAGCCCAAAGATTGGTCTGATGAGAAATCCTTGTGGCATATCGAGCATATGTACCTGTTCGCCTTCTCCGTGTAGTCCTTGATGCTCTCGAGTTCCGGAAAGCCGCGATTCCCTTCAATTCCCCGAGAAGCATCGACTGGAGCATCCTGTTTGTAGCTTTCAGCATCCGTACTTCTATACTTATTTTCCTCACCCAATTCACGGAAAGCGTGGGATTCCTCTGCACAGACCTTATCTCTGTATGAATTCAGCACTGGTTCAATCCATAGTTCTGCTTTTTCTGTCGAATCAGAACCAGCAATTCTCATCAGATCGCTTTCCATCATCGCTGCCTCGTACATTGGCTCTCCGCCTGATCTGGCCGTTTTAGGGTTCCTGTGCTCAACTTCCCTTGCCCCACAAAGCATGCCGGCAGGAACCTCCAGTTCGACCCCTTTCCGCTACATTCTCGTCTAGCCTCTTGAATGGCTTTTGTTGTACTCGGATGCTTCAGTTATCCTCAGTTTTTCCACGTCAAAGAAATTCAGGGCCAAGCTCTTCCGGAAAGGTTCAATGCCAAAACTCGAAAATTTGAGGTCCGCCTTACCTGGAGATATCCTCATCAACAACACTGCTGCTTCGTTTTCCGGGTCTTGCTCGGCCTTGCTGCTGAACGAAAACCTATTTGGTATGGAAACCAGAACTCCCTCGTTTCTTTCATCGACATCGTAGCTGATTCGAGGTGTCCCTTCCTCCTGGTCGTGTGCATTGCCTTGTCGTCGAATAAAATGCCGAGCGGAGATCACTTTTGGTGTTGCTCAAGCCCACATAGCGATCTTCACTAGATAGACTCAAATTCAATCTTCCCGTCCAACATTGGCCTTGCACGATCCCGCCAAGATATCATCTACCCAGACCCTTTGCCGTGGTCTTCGCACCGCCGCTCTCTTCGTCCTTCCTCGAGTGAATCTTCATGTGGCCAAACAAAGCCCTCGAGGACCTGAACCGCTTGTTGCAGACCAAGCACGGATTTTCTTGGACATTTTCCATCAGCCCCGAGAATTTCCACGATTTCTTGGGATTTTCTCTGAGACAGTACCCAAGACGTCGCGCTTCCTCCGAGCCCAATGGCGGCTCTCACTCCAGTAGATTCTTGGCTATGTGATTCCTCATGTGAGCTCCCAACACTCGCCCGCTCAAGAAGATCTCTTCGTAGAGGAATCAGAAAGCATCTGAAGAAGAAGAAGCGGGGGCTCTTGAATTGAGCAAATACGAGTGATTGTGAGTGGGCTTCTCTATAGTGATGGATTAGTTGGTCGTTGCTCGCTCTCTCAAACGGGTATTGCCATGTTTGGAAGCTGGAGTAGTCCTATTCCTGGAACTTGGAAGCCAAGAAAAAATAAAGGCAGAAATACATCAGAAGCGTCAATATTTGTGTACGGAGACCAATTTAGTATCAATATTCTTTGGATCACTTAAGTGCCAAATAGGATAAAAAACGATCATTTAAGTGTCAAATCGTCAGAATTGGCATTAAAGTGATCTTCTTCTTTTTTTTTGCCAGATTTGACACTAAAGTGATAGTGTTTTGGATCACTAAAGTGTCAAATTTTCTAAAGAAAAGAATCATTTAAGTGCAAATTCTGTTGACTTGGAACTCAATTGGTCGTTTTTTTTTTTCCGATTTGGTACTTAAGTGATAAAACAAAATTAGCACTAAAGTGATCTCCGTACACAAATATTGACACTTTTGCTGTATTTTTGCCAAAAAATAAATAGCTCTCCATATTATTCCAACATTTTATTTTCTTTTTTTTTCTTTTTTTTGGTAAGGTTCATTTTCTCTTTTTACTCTTTTGTTTTCGTGAGAAAAGATTATATAAATAGTTTCAGGAATCGCCAAATCTTATGAATATTTAGCCTTTGAAAAAGCAGAGTACTTAGCAAATATGCTCCTTAACTTGACTTCATGCGATATGAAAAAAGTGCATATCCAAACGCGCTGGAAAAAACGAAATTCAAGGAGGTTTTTATTGAAGAGTGCCCTGCTTTAAATGGAAATGTCCATTTCTCTACGCATGGTATTGCATCTGATTTATGATAGAAAGTGCACGGAAAACGACAATTTTTTTTTAATGAGGTGCTCAATAGGAAAATCCTTTTGAGAATACAGCAATTTATCCGGAGAATTTGCTATTTTGAGGCTCCATTCTCTATTAGGTAATAAGTATGAGTATGCATACAATCACCTAGCCGTAAACAATGGATACTGGACGCTGTGGAGCGGCAATGTAATAATGCCATGAGTTGGGTCAAATTTTTCATTCCTATCATGCATTTGAGCACCAAATCTGGCAAAGGTTTACCAAGTATGATGGTTTGAGAACATGAATAAAGCAACCAAGAAGGATAAGGCTAAGGCCAAACAAATTGGACAACTCCTTTTCCAAGTACCAAAAATCAAGAAACGACAAAATTAGGGTGTACTGTATATCATTCGTTCAATTAGGACTAGAATGCGAAAGCCCAAAGAATAGTAACCCTTCATGCTGACTGGTTTTCTAATGTGAGATGATTTTTTAATAATTTGACAGTATTGTCAGTTATTTTGACCATAGACCTATACACAATCACTTCGTATTTTGCAAAATAATAATATCAGACTGTTGGGATAGAATCTCTCTTTTTTAGTCCTCCACAATGCCTTGGGGATATTTTATGTATAAAGACTCATCAATCTCCTACCTGAGTTGTTTTTTTTTTTTTGAATGAAACATTTTTATTTCGACTCTAAAAAAAATTATGGATTAACGTTCAATTATGTGTCATGACATGCATAAAACACCCTAACCAGAGGGCAATTTGTTGCATGGACTTAAGTCCGCATCGGTCGTGTCTATCATGGCCGTTAATCATATGGGTCCTATGTATAAATCCCATATGATTAAACGAGGTGATTGTTTTGGATCCACCGACCTGGGTTCAAGTATTTTCAAGAGGAATCTTGAGAAGTTTGTGGCACTCGTTCCAAAAAGAGGGAATAACTTAATCTCAACTTTTAAATTTACTAAAATCGAATGTAAATTTGATGCGAGTATGTTACATCGTAAATTGCTAAGTTTTTTGAAATAACGTTAGAAAGGTCCCTTGACGGAGTACTAGGTGAGAAGTTAAATTCCATGTCATTATTTATGAATGGTTCATAAACTATGACCTCATAGAATATTTTTCCCGAGTTGAGTGAAATTGAAACTTGAGACTACTTTTCTGGGGCGGATTTTTATTATTATTATTTCCTTCTAATTTCTACTTTCGATTTTTCCTTCAAATTTTGAAAAGGTAAAAATGTTATTTTGAATTTCAAAGCATCAATCCTTACATATTTTAAAAAAAGTCTGATGTGATTTGCGTTAAGTAAAACTAAAATTCCAATGTCCGAAAAAATCACGAGAAATCAAGATTGAATGTGCCGACGAGATTAGACAGGAAGATCAAGAAGATAACTCACTTCCCCGAATCATTTACGGTGCAACTTAACATACAAATTGGTATCAGAAGACGATTTCCGGCTAACACTCCAGTCAACATCCTCAATAGAGTTTGACCCAACAACAGTTTGCCACTTGCAAAATGCAGACACCAATGGAAAACAAGGTTAGTTAAGTGTTCTAGAACACCAAGAGAGTATTTCTCGGGGTTGCTAATTAGTAATAAGCAATTTCGGGGTCGGTCAATTTTCAGCTGGAGCCTACTTAACGAAACCAGTTCATCAATTTTTTGAAAACTGAAATCTATCCTATGTGACCTAGAATCTATAACTTATCATGTCACAAATTTTAGGATCCACCGCATGTAGTTTTAATTGAACAATATGAGTGGATCATCGCTTCTAATGACCACAATTTGTTATCGCAATTTACTAACCGCAATTCATATTTAGACATAATAAAAATATGACATATTAACAAAGTAAAATTCTCAATCGTGGATATCATCGAAAAATGGAAGTTTAGACAAGCGGTTTCAAATTACATGCTCTAGAGTACCTCAAGATCACGCTAAGATATGGAACAAGAAACACTAGTACCTGTTCCAAGTTTCTAGTTCCAGGTTCAAAGAGATGAAACTTGGAACCTACCCATTGAAGCTTGTTTCTCGATTTTTAAAACCAGGAATCTACTTTGCATATGCTGAAATGTGAAACCGAACAAGCTTATATTAGTCCGGTTCTCCGATTCTAGTTTCTACCCTACAATCATGCTTCCTGTTGCTAACCAATCATAAACATATTGAACCGACAAAAATGTAACCAAAATATGCCCGAAAAGCAGTAACAGACAGATAGTAATATAATTGAATCCAATGCAGCTTAAAAAAGTGAATCCGCTGCCTTCATCATGTGCACCGATTACCCTGACTGCTCTGGTGAAGTAGGAGAACACTGGAGACAATAAATAAAACGAACATGGAGGGTTAAAAACGGCTACTTTAGGCATGTAGAATCCTCGGCTGGCGTCAAACGCCAATACCAGGTGCATCTCCAGTATGTCCTTCAGCCAGGGATCCAGCGCAGCTCATCAAGCAAACATGCCTTGCCTGCTCACCTTCTCCGAATCTTTCTTGATGCTCTCAACTTCGGCGCAGCCGCAGATCCCTTCAATCCCATGAGAAGCATCGACCTTCTTGATGCTCTCGAGTTCGGCACAGCCATGGATCCCTCCAGTCCCCCAAGAAGCATCGACCGGAGCTTCCTGTCTGTAGCTCTCGGCGTCCCTGCTTTTATACTTGTTTTTCTTGCCTGATTCACCGAAAACTTGGCATTCCTCAGCACAGACCTTGCCTCTGTATGAATTTATCCCTGGTTCGATCCATAGTTCTGCCCTTTCTCTCGAATGAGAACCTCCAGTTCCCATTGGGTCACAATCCATCATCGCCGTCTCATACATCGGCTCTTTGCCTGATCTGGCTGCTTCAGGCTTCTTAGCACCGCAAAGCATGCTGGCCGGAACCTCCAATTCCGCCCCTTTCCCCTCCACTCTCGAATAGCCTATTGAATGGCTGTCATTGCACTCGGATGCTTCAGTTACTTTCCCTTTCCCCATGTGGTAGAAACCTGGGGCCGAGCTCTTCCTGGAAGGCTCGACGCCCAAACCCATAGAGTTCAAGTCAGTCTCACGTTGGGACATCATGATCAAAGTAACTGCTGCTACGCTTCCCAGGTCTTGTTCGGCCTTGCTACTGTCAGAGGACCCATTTGGTATGGAAAACAGAACTCCCACTGTCCTTGCATTGACATCAATCGCGACTCGCGGTGTTCTCTTCCTCCTGGCCATGAGCATTGCCTTGTCGTCAGATAAAACCGTGAGCAGGAGACGACTCTCGGTCTTGCTCAAGCCTACAAAGCGATCTTCATTCAAGAGACTCGAATTCGATCTCTTCCTACCGGGAATCAGTCTCGTGTGATCCTGGCAAGATTTCCTTGACACGGAACCTTTGCCGCGGTCACTGCTTTCGTCATCCTTCCGAGAGTGAATCTTCATGTGGCAAAACAGTGCCCTCATCGACCTGAACCGCTTGTCGCAGAGCCGGCACGGATTTTCTGGCGCATCTTCCTTCAGCTCCAAGAATTTCCACGATTTCTTGGGGTTTTCTCGGAGACAATACCCAAGACGTCGCCCTTCCTCCGAGCTGTTATCAATCACCAGTGGTGGCTCTCTATCCAGTAGATTCTTATCTTTGTGAGACCCCATTGTGACCTCCCGACACTGGTCCGCTAGAAAAGATTTTGTTGCAGAGCTTGCACTGACATCCACTCACCGGATTCTCTCCTAACCTCATCAAATCACGAAAACAGAAAAAATAAAATAAAAATTAAAACACAGAACGAAATCGAAGATGGAAAAGGCAAAACAGTTTGACGAAACTCAGAAAGGTCGAGACTTTCTAGCTCACCAAAGACCGAGCGCGCGCCAGAGAGAGAAGGGCGGAGAGGAAGCAGAGAGCTGAAGAAGCAGAAGCAGAAGCAGGGGGTTTTGAAATGTGCAACGACGAGCGAGTGTGAGTGGTTTTATATGACGATTCATTTGTTGGTTGCGCTCTCTCTCTCTCTCTCTCAAACGGGCATTGGCACGTTTGGCAGCTTGAATAGTCCATGCATAGTGCATAGAAGACAACATATCATTTTCTTTGGTTTTCTCCCTTTATTTGGGATTTATGAGAAAAGAATAATTTCAAGGATAATAAAAAAGAAGATTACCAACAAATATGCTCCTCTAGTGCCAATAAGTAACTTCTATGCGTTTTGGAAAAAGGTACACGTGCAAACACTTTGGGTGGATTAGAGAGAAAACGAATTCCGAAAAGAGTCTTGTTAATGAGTGTCTTTAGGGAACTGATTATTCATGCTTAGTAATAAATTGATTTAATTTATAATACACAAATTGCACATAACATGTGAGAAATAATGCGTTAAAAAATGACAATTTTTTTTTATCAGTGTGCTGCAACGAAAAATTCTTTTGAGAATATGGTAAGTTATCAAGAGAATTTATTTATTTATTTTGAGACTCTATTCTATTTTAGGTAATTAGAATGAGTATGCATATAATCCTTGACAGCAATGTATTAGTGCGGCGAGTCCAGTCTATATCAAGCGATTTACAGGTACGATAGTGCGGAAACATGAATGATGCAACCAAGGGTGCATCTGGGTGGGGCAACCCATGAAAAAGGAAAATGCTTTTAGGAAAATCATTATCCAGAAATATGATTAGTTTCCCTATGTTTGGCGACATGTGACTGAAAATGCTTTATGTTTAGTTAGATCACTTTTGAAAAATAATTTCAATCTCATGAATTTATCTCATGCTAAAAATGATAATCAATTTTTAATTATCTTTTATTTTTCATATTTCTTATTTATATTTTCTCCCAATATTGTGATCGGCCGATATTGGCCACTGGCGAGTTTAAGCTCGTTGGCCCAAGTTTGTAGCCAGTTGTTTGTAAACGGCAGAGGAACAAAAAAATAAAAATAATATAAGTGTGAAGAATTTATATACAAAAATTAAAGATTAGACAAAATAGAAAAAACAAGAATACAAAATATAGAATCAACCCACCCACACATGGCCAAGTTGGTTAAGAGATAGATTATCCATTTTTAGGTCCCTAATTCAAATTTCCCAACTCGCGCTCCGTGACTTCAGTGGGGGTCGCAGCTGGTAGTTTTATTGCTAGTCCACCCGAAGAATAGTTGAGGTGCGCGCAAACTGGCCTGGACATTTCGATCATAAAAATATATATAGAATCAATAAAATATTAAAATATGTGAGATGGACAATTTAAAAATGTCTTTTCACCTCTTGATATTTAGGAATTTACTTTTATAATTTTATACATGAATTTTTCATTGATCGAATTTTTTTTTGTTGACTAAATCATTTTCAGGAAACCAAACTAATAAAAAGTCTAGAAAACGAATTCTAAAAAATACTTTTACGAAAAGAAATGCGCCCATAAACAAGGCTAGGCAAACATCACAATTCACTTTCCAAGTAGAAAAAAAATCAACAAACTGAAAATTAGGATATGCTATATAGCGGTCATTCAATTGTGGATTAACTTCCATTCAGGTCATGGCAGTCGCAAAGCACCCTAAGGAGCAGATAAATTGTTGCATGACTTAACTCCACATGGATCGTGTTTATCTGAGCCGTTAATCATACGACATCTCATATGAATTCACATAATCAAATACTTGTGACCGTATTTTTACCACTGATCCAATTTCGGACGACAATCTTTCCAAAGATTGAGGAATCTTAAGAAGTATGTCATGCCCTGGAAATTCGCTTTATGTAAATTGACTGAATTTGATAAAAAGGAATGAAATTGAATTTCAATCAATATGAAATTTTTGACAGTAAGTAATTACGGGACAGATTTTGGATGATTTTCGAAATATCAGTCAGTTTAGATTAGGCTCCGTAATTCTTAGTAATTGCGAATTAGGATTTGAATCCTCGCGCTTGAGCCTAGCCTATAAAATACCAAAAAAAATTTCCCCGTCGGTCAAGATAAAATTTTGTTCGGTCCCGCATTATTGATTTACCATTTTGCCCCCCTCAATAATGCATATAGGAAAAAAGAATTTAATTCAATGTGGGCCCCCCAAGTCAAAGTCTCACCTACCAATCAACTTTACAACCACCCATCCACTCTCTCTCCTCTCTTTCTTCTCTCTCCATCGTCTGATTCCCCTCCTCACTGTTTGCTCGTGGAAGCCTCGCCGAGCACCATCTCCTTCATCCTCCTCCTTCCTTCTTCGTTCGGGAGCACTAGCACCATCGGCCGCCACCTCAGACCACTCGCTAGACCTCCAACCTTTCTCGTCACCACCGTTGGATTGCCGTTTGCCGTCGGAAACAGCCCTGGAAGCCTTGTCACCATCTTCCCCTATTTTGCCGTTCAGAGCTGTTTGAGCTGCAACGGCTACCTTCGACCGCCACCAACCACCAGCTCAGCTTCCCTCCACCCTTCAGCTTTCCCACCAACCGTTGGCGATCGCCGCTTGGCCCTCGAACAGCCGCAAAAGCCGGTCGAGCCCGCCTACACTATTTTGGACTCGGATTTGCCCGAGCCATCCTCCGCCTCCTTCAATGTGACACTGCCGCTCAACAACCACCCAACGAACCTCCTTTGACCTTCACCATCCCCCAAGGCCACCGGAGTCCAGTTGTGGCTAGTGGGACCTCGAAACAGCCTCGATCCTGAGCCTTCTTATTTCAGACCCGAGGAGAACCGGTTCTGCTCGGCTATTGTTCGTCGCCTTCGGTCGTCGTCCGCCGCTTCTGGCTGGTCCCGACCGTCGTCCTTGGCTGTCCGGTGAGCCCTCAAGCCTTTCTCGACATTGCCTCGGCTCATGAGGCCGAGAATCAATTCAAAACAGCGTGCATCCCTTGTTTTAACCTCTGACCCGTATTGTTCATAGCTGCTGCTGCCGCTGGCCAGACCTCCGCAGCTGCCGACGACCTCTTGCCGACCTCCACGACATGTCCTAGCTACTGTGGGGTGTTGTCGCTGCTTGAATAGCCAAGGAATCCGAGAGTTTGAAGAAAAGCGAGAGCCATCGTCACCGAATTTTGTCACCGCCGTCGCCACGGCATTGTGGTCGCTGCTCGGGTTTATGATAAATGGGCACGATTAATTAAGTTAGTCGATTTAGTTAGGTCATCTATGACTAGTTGGTTGTTAGAATCAAGTGACTTACTGATTGGGCATTGATTGCCGTTGTTTGATCACGAGCGAACGTTAGTTCAGAACCGAGCGATAGATCGATAATTAAATAAAATTGAGACTAATCAATGCCGTTTGATTAATTGAATTGGTTAATCGATCATATTTTAACTGCTTGACTGACTGCATATGATTGATTGTGATGTGACATGATTGAATTTTTAAGTGTTTCATCGTTTGTGTCGGGCGCAAGCCTAGTGGTAAGGTTATGCATTCATATGACATGTGTGAACTCAAACTACATGATTTAGCATGAAAACGGCCTTGAGCCGAGTCTTTGAGCACGTTTGTATGAGCATCCGACCTAAATCAAAGATGACAAAATTGATTGATTGTCGGGTGTCATGTGTGGTCATATGATGGGACGATGAGATTCTTAACAAGGTTGTATCGTGACAATCAAAAAAATACGACTTGTTAGAAGCACGTCTTCTGTGATGTCAGTTTGATAGATGTCTGTCGCAACTTGTAACGGACCAAAACTCTATAAGGGATTCCTAGTAGTTCCGTGCCGTGACGATCGGAACCACACGGACTACTGGAAACAGTCGCCAGAAGTAAGGGACAATGCCTGGTGCCGCCAGAAGAGTACCAACTGACTAGTGTACTAAGCACCAACTGACCAGTGTGTCGGGCTGATATGACCAAATTCTCGGGCTAACATGCCCTATCTCTTAATAAAAAGTACTACGTGTGATGTCATGTATGTCGTTTGATGTGATGCTTACATTGATTGGGTTTTTAACTGTCATGTCGTGTCTGCGTCGCATTATGAGTAGCTTCCTAGAGGGTAAGTTGCATGTGGTTGGATATCTGTATTGGTTGGCATGCCATGTCTGTTTGTTAGGATATCCTGGGTGAATCAACGTCCTAACCGAGCTTAGGCGTTGACTTCACTGAGATTTATTTATTACCCCGTTGTGGGATAACATTTTCAGGTCATAAGTGACGGAGCCTCGTGGACGCTGAGGCATGCCTTTTTAGAGTGACCTTTTGGAGTAGATACGGAGTTAACCCGGCCATTGTCTCTTTTGAGATCCTAGAGAGCCACCCCGAAGAATGGGGTTGTATGTTGTTAGTTTTATATGGTTAAATAATATCTGCTTTACATAAGGATTAAAGTTCTCTTTTGTTGAATTGATCGAATGAATGTTCCTGCTGATTTATCCCATGATGATCTTGTTGTTTGGGAGTTTGGCACGTTCCGCATATGCATTTCAATTATAGGTCGATTGCGAGCTTGGGATGTTATCCTTCGTGACCTAAGGGTGTTAAGGTAGGGATGCTGCGTGCTCGAGGATTGGGCATGAAATCCCGGCTCAAGGTGGTATCAGAGCAAGGTCAGCCTGATCCACCTGGTCATTGGCCTACAGTAATAAGGAGCGATAGGTAATGGGATAGTTAGTAGATTTATAAGCTTGATACATGTGTTTGCTGCTTGAATAGTGAGTTGTTGGGTTGCCTTTTGATTACGTTTTGCCATGTGGTGAGCAGTACTTCGTAACTCACCTGTGAAATGAGCGGACGCGGCAGAAGAGCTCCCCGAACACCTTGAAGGAGGCTTGTCAGGCCGGTCGAAGAGATTGCAGCTAATGAAAGAGCACATCGTGCCGCTGAGTCTACCGGGCAAGACCCGACTATGGTTGATGTTCTTCAAGCATTGAGGGCAATGGGAGATAGGTTGGACCAGCAAGAAAAGAACCAGGGTGCTCCTGTTGTTGCCGCTGCTGTTCAGGCACCCCAAGGAAACCTTGTGGTTGGAAATGAGAATAGAGACCGATCGATGCATAAGCTGGTGGAGCAGTTTCTCAAGCTAATGCCGTCGAAGTTCGTCGGAGATGGAGATCCCGAAGCAGCCGCCTCGTTGGGTCAAGGAACTGGAGAAAGTGTTTGAGGTACTGAAATGCATCGAAGAGGATAAGGTCACCTTGGTTGTCTTTCAACTAAAAGAAAATGCAAAAACTTGGTGGGATGCATCCAAGGGAAGAATCTTTCCCGAAGAGACAATTTCGATATGGACTACGTTCGTCGAAGCCTTTAACGACAAGTATTTCTCGGACTATGCTAAAGAACAGAAAGCCAATGAGTTCATGCTTCTGCATCAAGATAAAATGACTTTGGATCAGTATAAGGCGAATTTGTTGAATTGTTGCTGTATGCACCAAGGATGATTGAGGATCCTTTGGATAAGGCTAAGAGATTTCGAGATGGATTGAAGCCGGAGATAAAGGATAACTTGGTGCCTTTCAACTTAAAGTACTGTGATGACATTTATGAGAGGGCTCAGCTGATCGAGCGAAATTTGAAGGAAAAAATTACTGCCAAGGGATCGCGGTTCACGATCTAGAACAAGAAGGACACTTGTAAAGGCAAGAAGCCAATGATGGGTAGTAAGTACCACATTCCACCAAACCAAAAAGGGGCCATCAGCAAGCCTGTACATCGTCAGGATGACATGTGTCGCCTATGCCGTCAGAAGCATGGTTCTGCTTCGTGTCCATATGGCGATGGACACGAAGGATTGCCCACAAAGACAATAGTTCAAGTTGTAGGGAGGCTAAGCTGGAGGAAACGTGTCACGAAACTTTCAAAACCGACCACCAGTGCAAGGACGGGTGTTTGCTGTCACTCGAGAAGGGGCGAAGGATTCGTTGACCGTTACAGATACAGTTTTCTTGCTTAATTAGTAGCTTATGCCTTGTTTGATCTTGGTGCCACGCATTCAGTTGTTGTCAATCAATTTGTTAAGCTGTCTAGAATGAATTTGGTGCCATTAGATGTTGTTTTCAAGGTGTCTACACCTTTGAAGGATAGTGTGATAGCTGTGGCAGGTTGTCCTGGTTGTAAACTTGTTGTAGATGGCCATGAAAGTAACATAGATCTAATTATACTTGAGATGTACGATTTTGATCTGATCATGGGAATGGATTGGCTAACAAAGTAAAAAGCCACAATGGATTTCTATCGTAAAATGATACAATTTAACCCGCCGAATGAGGTTAGTTATGAGTTTGTTGGTAACTGAGGAGGAACCTTGTGACATTCTGATTCTCTTGTCATTTCCAGACTCATTAATGAAAATTATATCTAGCGATGTATTTCAGTCGTATCTTGCTTGGATCTGATCAATCTCGAGTTGACTGACTAAAAGGGAAAGGCTAACGCGAGACAACGTATGTGGACTTAGGGAACTCGAATAGGAAATGACGCTATGCCTATAAAGATTGTCGAAGGGACATTTAGAGCCATAAAAGGTCGATCTAAGAACGATTAAGGAAGGCATTGCTAGCGTTATACGATTGGAGCGCGGGTGATGCCGCTTAGCCAATGTATAATTTGTACAATTTTCCTAAATTAAACAGTGACGATCGAGACCATCGGAGCTAGAGATAGACCCTCACAATTACATGATAACCAAAGTCGCCATGAATTGACGAGCCCTAATTGTGATATGAATCACAAGGTCGATACGTGTACGGTCTGCAAAAGCCACCCGTTGGTTCGGGATAGGCTGCAATCGCATTGAATAGAGAAATGATTCAGAAACAAGTCTTGAAATTCGAGAATGGAGAATCAAAAATTCCAACATTACAATTGGATTAGCCGTCGCCTTAAAGAAGAAAATTGGAATTAGAAAAACGACGTTCCGGACGTCGGGGGTAAAATTACAATTTTGCCCCTCAAGCCTTAGCTTTGCTCTAATAATTAGACAAGGGCATTTTGGTCATTTAAACCCCCCCAATAGCTATCGAAAATTGAAAGAAACCATGGCCATTGGATGAGCTTTGATTGACACATTGGACAAGTGTCAAGACATTAAACCATGAGTTGATGTCTTCACTTTTAACCTACCATTCAACTCAAGTTGACTTTTGATAATTGAATAAACCTCTCATTCTCTCTCTCACTTGGCCGAATACCCCCTCAAATGCCGGTCTTCTTCTTCTTCTTCTCTCTTGCTTGCCAGCTCGCTGCTCTGTTCCGCCGATTCACTACTCCGGCCATAACTTTTTCATCCGATGGTTGATTAAGGTAACCGGCAATTGAAAGTTTATCGTCTTGCCGTTCTAACAAGGTATTATAGGTCCAAATCTACCCAGCCGTTTGTCCCATAGAGCCATTTGAAAGAGCAAAGGTCAGGCTGGTCAATTTTGAATCCGAGAGCTCCCAACCGACCAGTCCCGACCGTCCCACTATTCCGACCATATCATTGTCGTCCGATATCGTATTGAGGTAAAACTACTTCCATCTGGAAGCTTATTGTCTTGTGGTTCTAAGTACAAATTATAAGCTCATTTTGACCCTGTAGATCTTCCCGTAGCTCAATTTGAGTGGACAAAGGTCAGGCGAGGTCGGATTTTGACTGGTTTTGAGGAAAGACCTGTTTCGGGTCTTTCGAACTTCAAATGGTTTCAAATTTTTGGTGAGGTCTTCTACGCTTATAGTATTAAAGTTGGATGAGCTATGGTAAAACGTTGGGATGAATTTAATGAGCTTTTTTACCCCAAATGGGTCTTGTGTTTGAAGGGCTAGACTGACCGGCGGTAAGCTTGGAGGAACCGGCGCCATTCTTGGACCATTGGACGTCGCCTTGAGCTCAAATTTTTGGTGAGACTTTCCAACCCTTAGAACTACATGTTAACAAGTAGATTAATGATTAAATTGAGGATTTGAGGTTGTTTAAGGGCTGGTAAGTTGAGGTATACACAGAACCAAAATTTGCCCGGTTCGGTTTTGTGCATACCGGTTCTGTGGGAGCTGTTGGTGGTTGTAATTGATCTCTAAATTCTTCGTTAAGAAGTGTGAGGATGTTAATTGATTAGCCCATGAGGTGTATGATTAGTGGGGTGGTGATTTGAACAAGAAAAGTTAATGATTGGATGAATTTCCTTAGGTTGCGCGGCGGACTTGACCTTGGATCCTTAGAGCCGAACCTTTGAAGTATTTGGAAGGGGAATTGTATTGTATTAAGCTTGAGGTAAGGGGATTCTAAACCTTTGATAAGAGATTGGACTTGATTGGGCGATTTTTGGATACGAATCGATTAATTTTTGAAAGTTGTTATGTGGTTGCCCAATGTATGTCCTAGAAAGCTATTGAGGGCTTGATTGATTGATGATGCTTGTGTCATGAATTGGTTGTTGCAATCATATGTTAAATGTAATTGTCTCGCGTGCCATGGATGTGTCATTCGTCGCATGAGCTTGCAATCGAACGTGTGTTATGAAATAAATTAAAATTTTTGGCATGTCTGAGAAGTTGTGATATCCTGAGGCGTATGAGACGCGGGGTTATGTGGATGAATGCCTTGAGGCGCTAAGGTACGGGGTTTGAATTGAATGACACCTTGAGGCATACGAGACACGGGGTTGAGAAGGCCATCGTCCTGATGCGTTGAAATGCGGGATGGAGTTGAGATGTGTCGACACAGGCCTGGAGTAACATTGAAAACCTGATGCGTTTACGCGGGTTTGTCAACGAGACGGTCTGATGCGTTTATGCGGACCAAGCCTGAGGTGTTCTAAATGCGGACATGAATGTGAAGAGGCAGGAAAGGGTGGAAGGCATAAACATGGCTATTTTATGCATGCTTAGACTAAATGACGTGATAAGATGCCTGGAGTGCGTGCCTGTTGTTCATGTGTTATTTCGTGATAGTTGAATGCCCCTTGGGATTTTGTATGAATTTTTTGTGTTTGCAATTACCTAAGTGGACGGTCAGCCTAACCTAGGGTTAGGACCCATCTTATTGAGATGTATATTTCACCCTGTCGTGGGATTAACTTTTTCAGGTCCCAAGCGATGGAAATCTGAGCTTGCCAATGATCGGTGTTTGAAGAAGTAATTATATGAAATGGATTTATACTTTGGTGAATTTAGAGATTTCATGTTACCTTGAAGTTAGAGTTGTATCCTCTAAACCTGTAGTTGGTGTTTATAAGAAGATGTACCCTATGTCTTGAGTCATCTTAAGGTTGAATTGAATGGAGAAGTTTCATCGCTTCCACATGTTTGTATCATTTAGAAGTTATTAATTGTTGGCCGACGGATCCTAGGTACCACCGAAAGATGAGACGGCCCTGGTGGATTTTGCATGCCGACAGGTTCGGGGCGTGACATTCCGTTTAAGTGGTATCATAGCAAGGTCAGCTCGATCCAATGTGATTGAGACTTGGAGTGATAAGGAGCGATGACTTGAGGACAATTAGGTAGTAAGACCTTGAGAGATAAGCATAGATTGCTGATTCTTGAGGATTATAGGGTTGAACTTGTGTTTTATTCTAATGAACCTAGTGCCGAATTAAGGGATGATTTTGAGTGATTTATGAATAATGCTCACAAGAAAATGAATAGAAATTGAGGAGTCATAAGCCTGGATTTGAGGTTGCTAGAGAATAAATTATGAATGAAGGGTCAATTGAAGTGTATGATTGTGATCTTGATTTGTTAATGACCCAACTTGAGGAGTACGAGTTATAAAGAGGCGACTGATGTTAGTGGATTCAGGCTTGAATTGCGTGATATCTTGATGATTTAGCTATCAATTGCTATTGTCAGCCTTGGATGAAATGAGGTGAGGTGTACACAAGAAATATTGGATTAAAGGTCAGTTGTGATTGAATGCACATGGATTCGGCTTGAATAGAGACTAAACTTGGGATTTATGGTTGAACATAGGCAATTAATCTATGAGATGTGATGGTCATTGATGGAATTAGAAATCTTCAATGGATAAGAATGGATCTGGAGATGATTTTGGTATGATGAATGGCGAGGACAATTAGGACGCGCATGTGTTTGTGGCATTAAAATGAAAGTCGAGGAAGGTGTGTGCATGAGCTTATCATTATTGGACTTAATAAATTGTCGCTTGGTATGGGACAATTGATGGGATACCTATAAACTGTAATGAAACATGGTATAGGACATGTGGAATGAGGCTTTCTCCATAGATGTATGACTTGGGACAACCTGCAACGGCCAGGTCTGATGGGGGCGAGGAGTGACATCGGGATAGAGAGGTCCGGACAAGGAGCGGCTCCTAGCTGGCTTCTAAGATAGCAAGAGGAGGAATGACCCAAGTCATAACTTGAAAGGGGAAGTCTAGGTATCAGGTTGAGTCTAATTGTGGTTAAGAGATGTATGACACAAGATTGATCCTCGAAGAAGATGTTCAAAAGTGGCATGACATGTAAAATGATGCATGTGATTGGCATAATTAAAAGCTGAATGGATGGATGCCATTTGAAAGGAAAATTGATGTTTATGATTTGCCTGTTGGGCATTTTTTGTAATTGGCATCATGTGATTGGCTTAGCCAAGGTCTAACTGAGAGAATAGACGATATATTGGGTTTATACCCATTGAACTGATGTCTGTTGAAAATGAGATATAGCCTGTCGCGTTTATGACAGAGTGGCAAATGCTATATGCTTATGGTATGAGCGATTGATTTATAGAAGTGATGCTTTGAGTTTGCTGGGTGTTGACCTGGTTGAGTTTTGGGTTAGTTGATGCTTGCCTAGTAATTGGCTGAAAATTGAGAAGTTGCCTTGTTGAGGCTAGCTTGTTGAATAGTCATTGACTGATGAGAATCTAGAATCTTTGGGTAATGGACAACTAGTTGAGAGTTGTTTGGGAACCACTGTAAGGTTGATAATGATGAATGATGAGATGAGCAGCTTGAGATTGATAGACTTGAGTAGACGACTTAAGTTTTTGATTCCTAGAGGGAATCATAGTGGTTCAAGTGACATGAGAACCGAATGAGGTTGAACGACAAGAGAATGGTCACTAGAGGAGTGTTGGCTCGAGTATGCAAGATATGAGATGACTCTAGAGTTGAAGGGAGTCGTGAGAATTGAGTAAAGATGAGTAACTAGAATATGAGTTCTAGAAAAATATTTGGCTCGAGCTTGTGGACTGTACAAGACCTAAGAGTTGAAGAGGGCATGAGAACTTTGAATGGAAATGAGAAAGTGGATGGGTAGACAGACTCGAGAAGGAGCTGTCATTATACCCAAGTTGCTGAGACGATTGAAGCTATTGCTGATGAGTTAAATGATAGAAGTCACGAGAGAGGTGACTCCGAGTTAATCCTTTCTAAATTGAATACATGGGAAGAACCACGAGAGTTTTGGAAAGCTTGTGAAGCCATGTATAAGGTTGAGATTGACCCAGTTTGAAGGAGAGATGAGATTTGAAGTTGTCTCCCTCTGGAGTGAGGATCTTGGTAAGGAAACCTTAGAGGTTTTGGGTAAACTAAGGAAATAAAGTGACCCTGGCAGATTGTAGCCTTAAGAGGCTATTGATAATTGGTGAAAGGTCACCAGAAGAAGGGTTTCCTCGAAGGCATGATATTTGCCTGGACTGCCTTTATCAAATTGTTTAATGGAAGTGTTTTCCCTGTATTGTTTGAGAACAAAGGTTGTTTGGATCCTGATACTTTTGCAAGGATCAAAGTACGATCGAGCAGTGTGAGACAGAGTTCTCAAGGTTGTTTAAACATATAGTAAAGGTGGTCAAGGACTCTTGAATAAGATACGTAAATCTTTGAGTGGATTGGAGCTTGAAAGCCCTATGGCTAGTTGTTCTTTCTAATTTTGAGGAATGGTAATGGGACTCAGTAAAAGAAGAGAACTCATGCTCATGGATTACGAGCAAAGAGATGTTCTATGACATTCTAATTTCTAGTCAATTTCAGACTCATTAATAAGAAATGAATCTAGAGATGTATTTTAGTCATATCTCACTCGAACTTGATCAATTTGAGTAGACTGACCAAAAGAGAAAGGCTAACGCGAGACATGGTGCGTGGACCTAGGGAATTCGGATAAGAAATGACGCTTTGACCATGAGGATTGTCGAGGAAATATTTAGAGCCACAAAAGGCCGATCCAAGAACTATTAGGGATTGACTTGCGAGTGTCATACGATTGGAGCGCGGGTGATGCCGCTTAACCAACTATGATTTGCAAAATTTTCCTAAATTGGACTGTGAATATCGAGACCATAAGAACTAGTGATAGACCCTCACAATTACATGACAACCAAAGCTGCCACGAATTGATGAGCCCTAAATGTGATGAGAATCATAGGGTCGATACGCGTAAAGTTTGCAAAAGCCGCCCGTCGGTTCGAGATAAGCTGGAACCACGTCTGATAGAAAAAACCATCAGAAACAAGTCTTGAAAATTTTGAAATAGAAAATCAAGAATTTCAACGTTATTCGGATTGGTTGTCGCCCTATTGAAGAATTTTAGAGCAAAAAAAACGACGTTCTGAACGTCGGGGGTAAAATTACCCTTTTGCCCCTCAAGCTTAAAGCCTTGCCCATGCATTTGAAGAAGGGCATTTTGGACTTTCCTCTCGAGGCTTCCGAAAATTAGGATGGATATTGGCCATTGGATCAAGCTTGATTGACATGAGGGACAAGTGTCAATAGATGGGGCAAAGACTAGTTAAGTCCAACTTTATGCAACTACCATTCAACCCCTTTGACTCAAACCTTGAATATGACAATTTTCACTTTCTCTCCTCACCCATGACCGCATACACTTCCTCAAGCTCACCGAAAAACTTCTTCTTCTTCTTTCTTTTGCTGCTCGCCGGCGACCAGATTCTGGAGTGCCGTTCGGCCGTTCTGATGTCTACTTTCGGCCATCGCCTGACCACCGGCTGACCATACTAACCTAGTTCTACGTCTTACCGACCTCCTCGAACTGGAAGCGAGCCATTTGGACCACCGAAGAGCTCTAGCCAAGCATTTTCCTGAAAGCCGATAGAATCTGACCCAATCTGAGGTAGGTTCGGTTTCTAACCCTTTTGGAGGCCGAAAGGTTAAATTTTTGAGGTCAAATTTTATGGAGGTCTAGAGGACATCTGTATGAATCTGTGGTAAAAATTTGGGAGTGATTTGAAGAAGTTTTGACCTTGAATCGGTCTTGTAAACTTTGCATAGAAAATTACCGGTACTAACTTTGGAGGAACAGACGACGTTCGATGGAATTTCAGTGACCTTTCGACCTCAAACTCACGGTGAGCCTCATAAATGCTTAGATAGACATGTTAAGAGGTAGGATAGTGTTTAAATGATCGATTTGGAGTTGATTTAGGGCTGGACAAGTTCGGTTTGCACAGAATCGAGAAGAACCAGTTCGGTTTTGTGCATGACCGAATCTTTGAGGGCTGATGGCTAGTGATTTTGAGTCTCAATTTGGGGGTTAAGGCATGTTAAGATGATGACGGTTATGTTGTGGAGGATTATGGTTCATGGATTGAGGAATTGGATAAGGAAATTAATGAATTGATTGAATATTCTAGGTTGCGTGGTGAGTTCGACGTTGGACCCTTGGAACCGAATTGGTGAGGGCTCAAGAGGAGAATTATTGTGTATCAAATGCAAGGTAAGGGAATCCTAAACTTAGGATAGAAAAATTGAACTCAATTGGGCGAGTCAAGTAATTAAATAATTTCTGAGAGTTTTCAAGAGGATTGTTCTTGGAATGTCCTAAGATTGTACAGGGGTTTATGTGCGCCATTACTTGTGCTTGAATTATCCGCCATGTGTGTGTGTCACTTGATTGTCTTGCATGCCATGGTCTTTGAATTGTGCCTGAATTGCACATGTCGTCATGTATGGAAAACTAATTGAAAATCATGGCATAAGCATGACATGGTGAGGCCTTGAGGCGTATGAGACGCGGAGCGGGAGATGGATACCCTGATGCGATGTAATCACGAGGTAGAGTTGATGTTGTGTGGCGCTTTGATGCAATCTAATCGCAGGGTTGAGATGGCCACGGTCCTGATGCGAATTATTCACGGGACGGAGGTTTGTGATGATGATATTGGTCTGGAGATTCATTGGAACCTGATGCGTTTATGTGGGTTGCCAATGACAGTTTGACGAGTTTACGCGGACCGAGCCTGATGTGATCTAATCGCGGGCTGGAGGATGAGGCAGGCAGGAAGAGATGGTTGTGGTGAAATGGCACGATGAGGTGTGCATGATCATCTAAGTGTGACATAGTATCATAGTTGCATGCCCATCATCTATGTGTCGCTATCTTTATTTGTTTTTGCCTATATGATTATGAGTTTGAAATTTTGGGATAGACGACTGCCTGAGTGGATGATCAGCCTGACCTAGGATTAGGACTCTTTTACTGAGATGTGTATCTCAACCCTTTGGAAACCCTTATTTTTACAGATCCTAGGCCTTAGGTATGTGGCTTATTCGTTTTGGAGATCCCAAGGAGATGACGGCATATTTTGACGAGTTCTCGAATAGTCAGGGGAACATTTATGTGAGAAAGAGTACGGTTGTATGGGTTGACGAGGATAGCCCGGACTGGAAGCTTCATAGGTTCGAGGCATGGTTTAAGAAGATCGGAGATGAGTCGATTGAGCCGCTGAAGCCCCACGAGGTACCCCAGGGTGTTATCCCTGATTGGTGCCAGACTGTTGGGGAGTAGGAGTTACTAGAGGGATCTGTAGTTGGGTTTAGGAATAGACCGGAGAAGACCTCAACCTTGGAGTTCATTGAGGAGGAGGTGATTGTCGTGGAGGCTACCGAGGAGGATCTCACCAAGCTGTCGCATGAGGAAACCATAGAGGATTCTATCGAGGTCCGTTCTGAGACGTTCTCAGAGTACGAATCGATGGAGGATGCGGAGGATACAGGGGACTCCAGCAAGTCATCTTAGGTGTCCTAGTTTATTGGCTCGATCTTATGATGGCGACCCCCGACCATGGCTATTTTGGATGTCAATGATGGTCATATTTTTTTAGTTTTTTTATGTGCTTACCCTGTCGCCCTTGCCTAGCAGATTGTAGTAGTCGGTATTTGTACGAACCATATGTTATGATATATGATAGATATTATGCTATCCAGGTCCCAATTACCTGATATTTTGTACGGGGATTTATTTGAGTATCGCTTCCGCATGCTTAATGTATATATAATATCTCTCGACTTGTTTGTGGATCTTGGGACCTCGAGAGATGTGTTGTTTGCTTGTAGGTATGTTCGCATGCTCGAAGGGTTCGAGGCGTGACATGTTCATTTTGGAACATGAAACATACTTGCGAGAGATGGTTGTTACCTTATCACCAGTCTCGTAATGGGATTGACATGTCGTTCCTTCCGTTGTTGAAAAAGTTGAGGAAAGAAATTTGTTAGTTGTCTGACTTTGATGATTTTATGAGATTGATTGAGCATAAATCTAGACCACTAGAAGTGGTATTGTGTGTTATCGCCCCTAAAGGGTAGGGCGTCACTCTTAAAGGACGATTGGACCATGAGATGGTCGTTGATGAAAATAAAAGTGAATGGACCGGATAGTCCTGGCTGTTCGTAATTCTAATGAATGATTGAGGAAGTGAAAAGAGGGCTTAGAGAATAATTGCAGAGCAAATTGAGGTAATCTAATCAAGTATTCGATACGTGAATTGGTGGAAACTAAGAACAAACAGATATTGTCACTTGAGGTGACTAAATTATGGGGAAAAAGAATGTCGAGTATGGCGGCATTTACGTTCTGGAGTAAAACACCGCCGTTGGCGCAGACTCCAAGATCGACGTCCTATAGGATAAGAAAGACAAGGTAGATTCAAAGTAAAAGAATGCCACTGAAGTGTATGGTTTCCTTCATAGGGTAAGAGATCCTAGTGTGGAAGGAAAAAATAAAATAAAATGCCAATCGTCTTGGTGCTAAAATGAAACGTCTAGATTAACGAGGATGATGCAAGCTTGAATGATTTTTTTTTTGGAAATCAAGTCTGAGAAGCTATCCTGTGAACAACGTTGAATTCTAGGATGATGTCGATGTTGAGTTAAAACGACGAAATTGACATAAGGTCGCGTTAGCTGGTTGTGAAACCAAGAGGTCAAGGCACTAATGCTTCCGGAGAAAGGAGTGACAAAAATGAACAGAATATTGTGTAGTTCAAGTGGGGACTCATGAGAGTAGAGGGCCAAGGGTTGAGCTCTCAAGTGAAAAGTATGAAGAAATTAAAGATTCGACATCTGGTAGAAAGAAATTGACAAAAATCAAATTGAGTATCCAAGGAATAATTGGAGTGATTACTGCCGTCTTTAGAGACGATGAATAGACTCATTTAAGGAGTCAGGAGAAACATAAATAACTTTCGAGAATATCCTATGGACTTTAAGGAGATGCTCGTTGTGTGCTGCTAATTATGAAGAGCACGAGTTGTGGGCCTGATGAGATAAGATTCCTCAATAGTGAAATTTCTGGGAAATGAAATCCCCGTGGAACCCTTGAGGAATGAAATAAGTGATGAATCGACTAAGATCGATGTGAGTTGCGGAAATTGGAAGTTTCTGAAATTGGTGAATTGTTATGGATGGATCGGGGGAAGATTTCCCACAAAAGCAATTCAATGGATGAATAAATACAAAAGGATTTTTCAATGACTTAAGTCAAATGACGACTATACTGATAATGGCGTTTCAATTTGGAATCGAAAAGGGTCAAGAAAACCATAATGATGTGATGTATGAAAGAAATTTGAAGCGTAGCAAGGCCAACTGAAACAGGCCGTGTAAATGCACCGTGACAATAAGATCATATGAGCGAGAACACCTAGTGTATGATTGGAGTTGGATTGTGAATATCCTTATGGCAAAATTGGGAAACATTGTTTGGGTGGAAGGAGGTTTGAGTCTATGCCTACCACAAGAAAATAAGGTAGTAGCTTCTTAAGGGGGATTGAATGAGAGACAATGCCGATGGATGAAATTGCTTATAAAATGAGAGCGTCGCTTGTATAAAGAAAAACCTCAAAGTTACGTGAACTATAAGAGGTTGAGAATTGAGTATTGTGTAATTGATGATAGAGGGACAGATCTTCCCTTGAAAAATAAGAGATTCAACCTCTAAATTGGAAGTTTGTCAAATGACTGGTGGACGGCTACTGGAAACACCTAGCCTGAAGGCTAGAAGGAAATTGAGGTGTTGCCATGATCGAACATCGATACTTGAGGGTTATAGGAATGGATGGAATCCTTGAAGCCCCATGGACGGAAGTACGAGTCCAGTATTGAGGGGAACTTAAGGAGATGACCTCATCGAGATTCGAAGGGAGAATTATGGTGTTCCTTGGGATGGCATAAAGATGTGCCAAGATATATATATACTATCTGTGATAAGCATTGAAGGTTGAAATTAATCTATCGTGTGGTCGAGCACTAGACATGTCAATAAAAGAGAAGGACATGAAAGTTGAAGGATCACTTTGATCCAAGGAGATTTTCGGATGGAATCGAGAACGGATTACTACGGAAGTAATCATGTAATTGTTTAAGGAATCGAGAGGGTCATAACTCGATTTGATTAATGGAGGGCAAGTTGATAAAGCCATTGGATCTCTGTTGGTATGAAAGGAAGTTTGAAAGGATTGATACGCCGAATGGTATGGACATTAAAGAGTGCATTCTGGCGATGGCTTAGTAATAATGGTTATAGACAAATGAAAGAGATAATGTGAATGCTCGAGGATGAACTGCTGACAAATGTTTTGAATACCGAAAAAGAATGGAAAGAAACAAATCAGATCGAGGACTGAAGGAGACAAGTCCCAGGGAAAGATGGTTTTGGGCCGGAACGGACAAGTAAGATCGTCGAGTAATGAAAGGAATTATCCGGAAGAGTGAGGATGCGATGATACGCCGATACCCCGAAGGATTGGATGGTTAGAAAGTTGCAAATTTCGCGGACGAAATTCTTTAAGGGGGAAGAGTTGTGAGATTCTGATTCTCCTGTCATTTCCGTACTCAATAATGAGAATTATATCTAGCGATGTATTTCAGTCGTATCTCGCTCGGATTTGATTAATCTCGAGTTGACTGACCAAAAGGGAAAGGCTAACGTGAGATAAGGCACGTGGACCTAGGGAACTAGAATAGAAAATGACACTTTGCCCATAAGGATTGTCGATGGGACATTTAGAGCCATAAAAAGCCGATCTAAGAATGATTAGGGAAGGCATTGCTAGCGTTATACGTTGGAGCGTAGGTAATGCCGCTAGCCAATGTATAATTTATAAAATTTTCCTAAATCGAATAATGACTATCGTGACCATCGGAACTAGAGATAGAACCTCACAATTACATGACAACCAAAGTCGCCATGAATTGAGGAGCCCTAATTGTGATATGAATCACAAGGTCGATACGCATAAGGTCTGCAAAAGCCACCCGTCGGTTCGTGATAGGCTGGAATCACATTAAATAGAGAAATGATTCAGAAACAAGTCTTGAAATTCGAGAATGGAGAATCAAGAATTTCAACATTACAATTGGATTGGTCATCGCCTTATCGAAGAAAATTGGAATTAGGAAAACAACGTTCCGGACGTAGGGGGTAAAACTACCATTTTGCCCCTCAAGCCTTAGTTTTGCTTTAATAATTGGATAATTTTGGTCATTTAAACCCTCCAATAGCTGCCGAAATTGGAAGAAACCATGGCCATTGGATGAGGTTTGATTGACACATTGGACAAATGTCAACAGATTAATCCGTGAGTTGATGTCTTCACTTTTAACCTACTATTCAACTCAAGTTGACTCTTGATAATTGAATAAACCTCTCATTCTCTCTCTCACTTGGTCAAATACCCCCTCAAATGCTGGTCTTCTTCTTCTTCTTCTTCTTCTTCTTCTCCTCTTGCTCGCCAGCTCGCTGCCCTGTTCCGCCGACTCACTGTTCCGGCCATAAATTTTTCATTCGATGGTCGATTGAAGTAAAACCATCGGAAATAGAAAGCTTATCGTCTTGCCGTTCCAATAAGGTATTATGGGTCCAAATCCACCTAGTTGTTTGTCCCGTAGAGCCATTTGAAGGAGCAAAGGTCAGGCTGGTCAATTTTGAATCCGAGAGCTCCCAGCTGACCAGTCTCGACCGTCCCACTATTCCGGTCATATCTTTGTCGTCCGATATCATATTGAGGTAAAACTACTTCCATCTGAAATTATTGTCTTGTGATTCTAAAGACATATTATAAGCTCATTTTGACCCTTTAGATCTTCCCATAGCTCAATTTGAGTGGACAAAGGTCAGGCGAGGTCAGATTCTGTCCGGTTTTGAGGAAAGACCTATTTCGGGGTCTTCCGGACTTCAAATGGCTTCAAATTTTCTGTGAGATCGACACTTATAGTATTAAAGTAGGATGTGCTGTGGTAAAAAGTTGGAATGAATTTGAAAGAGTTTTGACTCCAAATGGGTCTTGTGTTTGAAGGGCCAGAACTGACCGGTGGTAAGCTTGGAGGAACCGGTGCCATTTTAGGATATTTGATGTCACCTTGAGCTCAAATTTTCGGTGAAACTTCCCAACCCTTAGAACTACATGTTAGCAAGTAGATTAATGATTAAATTGAGGATTTGAGGTTGTTTAAGGGCTGGTAAGTTGAGGTATACACAGAACCGAAATTCGCCCGGTTCGATTTTGTGCATACCGATTCTGTGGGAGCTATCGGTGGTTGTAATTGAGCTCCAAATTCTTCGTTGAGAAGTGTGAGGATGGGAGGTGTATGATTAGTGGGGTGGTGATTTGAACAAGAAAAGTTAATGATTGGATAAATTTCCTTAAGTTGTGCGGCGGACTAGACCTTGGATCCTTAGAGCCAAACCTTTGAAGTGTTTGGAAGGGGAATTGTATTGTACTAAACTTGAGGTAAGGGGATTCTAAACCTTTGATAGGAAGATTGAACTCGATTGGGTGATTTTTCGATACAAATCGATCGGTTTTTGGAAGTTGTTATGTGGTTGCCCAATGTATGTCCTAGAAAGCTATTGAGGACTTGATTGATTGATGATGCTTGTGTCCTGAATTGGTTGTTGCAATCGTATGTCAAATGTAATTGTCACGCATGCCATGGATGTGTCGTTCGTCGCATGAGCTTGCAATCGAACGTGTGTTATGAAATGAACTGAAATTTTTGGCATGTCTGAGAAGTTGTGATATCCTGAGGCGTATGAGACGCGTGGTTGTGTGGATGAATACCTTGAGGCGCTGAGGTGCGGGGTTTGAATTGAATGGCACCTTGAGGCTTACGAGACGCGATGTTGAGAAGGCCATAGTCATGATGGATTGAAACGCGGGACGAAGTAAATATGTGTCGACACAGGCCTGGAGTAATATTGAAAACCTGATACGTTTACACGGATTTGTCAATGAGACAGTCTGATGCGTTTACGCAGACCAAGCTTGAGGTGTTCTAAACGCGGGCATGAATTTGAAGAGGCATGAAAGGGTGGAAGGTGTAACATGGCTTGTTTATGCATGCTTGGACTAAATGACGTGATAAGATGCCTAGCGTACATGCTTGTTGTTCTTGTGTTATTTCGTGATAGTTGAATGCCTCTTGGGATTTTGTGTGAATTCTTTGTGTTTGTAATTGCCTGAGTGGACGGTCAGCTTAACCTAGGGTAAGGACCCACCTTACTGAGATGTATATCTCATCCTGTCGTGGGATTAACTTTTTCAGGTCCTGGGCGATGGAAATCTAAGCTTGCCAATGATCGGTGCTTGAAGAAGTAATTATATGAAATGGATTTATACTTTGGTGAATTTAGAGATTTCATGTTACCTTGAAGTTAGAGTTGTATCCTCTGAACTTGTAGTCGGTGTTTATAAGAAGACGTATCCTATGTCCTGAGTCATCTTAAGGTTGAATTGAATGGAGAAGTTTCGTTGCTTCTTCATGTTTGTATCATTTACAAGTTATTAATTGTTGGTCGACGGATCCTAGGTACCACTGGAAGATGAGATGGCTCTAGTGGAATTTTGCGTGCCTGAGAGGTTCGGGGCGTGACAAACCTCGACTATAGTGATCTCGTCGTTAGAGGCGACCCGTTTATTGGAAAAAGGATACAAAGGTTATTTGGCTACTGTGGTTGACACGTCTATTGGGGAACTGAAGTTGGAGGATATTGAGATTGTACGTGAGTTCCTAGATGTATTTCCTCAGGAGTTACCTGGCCTGCCACTAGAAAGGGAAATTGAGTTTGTGATAGAGTTAGCTCCTGGGACGGAGTCAATCTCTAAAGCGCCGTATAGGATGGCGTTGTCGGAACTGAAGGAACCCAAGATTCAGATGTAGGAGTTGTTGGATAAAGGGTTTATTTACCCTAGTGCATCGTCTTGGGGAGCGCCTGTATTGTTTGTGAGGAAAAAGGATGGATCGTTGCGGTTGTGCATCGATAATTGGCAGCCAAATCAGGTAACGATCAAGAATAAGTTCCCACTACCGAGGATTGATGATCTATTCAATCAGTTGCAACGAGCATCGATATTTTCAAAGATTGATCTACGGACGGGTTATCATTAGTTGAGGATCAAGAAAGAGGATATACCGAAAACGGCATTCAAGACACGTTGTGGACATTATGAGTTCACTGTGATACCGTTTAGTCTGACGAATGCTCCTGCCGCTTTTATGGACTCGATGAATAGAGTATTCAAGGGGTTTTTGGATCGCTTTGTGATAGTGTTCATAGACGACATCCTAGTATATTTGAAGAGTCCAAAGGATCATGAACAACACCTGAGGATTGTGTTAGAAAAACTTAGAATACATTAGTTGTACCCCAATTTCAGCAAGTGCGAGTTTTGGCTAGCTCGTGTGGCATTCCTAGGACACGTAGTTTCTGGTGAAGGTATTGCCGGGGACCCGCCCAAGATCGAAGCCATTATGGATTGGCCGAGAGCAACGACAATGACTGAGATAAAAAGTTTCTTGGGTTTGGCAGGCCATTACAGATGTTTCGTGGAGAAATTCTCAGCTATAGCCTCGCCTTTGACTAAGCTGCTGAAGAAGGACACAAAGTTTGAATGGACAGACAAGTGTGAGCATAGTTTTCAAGAGCTTAAGTATAGGCTGACTACTGCTCCTGTTCTGACAATTTCGTCTAGTCCTGAAGGATTCGAGATCTATAGCGATGCTTCGCTTAGAAGACTTGATTGGAGAAAGTTTGCAGGTGGTATACCAATCACCAGAGTCTGAAGTATCTGTTCTCTCATAAGGAGTTGAACATGAGGCAGCGTCGAAGGATGGAGTTACTTAAAGATTATGACTGCGAGATCCTGTATCATCTAGGTAAGGCAAAGAAGGTTACAAATGCCCTGAGTAGAAAATCGGTGATTGCTCAATTACAAGTCGTTTGTTAGAACAAGTGAGAGACTCTGACTTTAAGTTGGAAGTAAGCCGTCTGTTGAGTCTTGAGGCTACACTAAGGATTGAGCCAGAAGTGCAAGTGAGGATTAAGACCCTACAGTTGACGGACCCTGTCATTCAAAAGATACTTCAAGAGGACTCAGCCAAGCGAACAGTCGACTTCCAAGTAGCGGAGGATGGAATACTGAAGTTTAGAGGACGTTTGGTTGTGCCTGTCGATGAAAGTTTAAGGGAGGAAATTTTATTAGAAGCACATCGTAGCAGTTATAGTATACATCATGAAAGTACAAAGATGTATCAGAATTTGAAGCAGCACTACTGGTGAAACGGCATGAAAGCGAACATAGCTAAGCATGTGGCTAAAGATTTGACTTGTCAGCAGGTCAAGGCGCAACACTGCAAGCCTGGAGGATTACTGCAGCCATTGGAAATCCCGGAGTGGAAATGGGAGCATATCACGATGGATTTTGCGATGAGATTGCCAAAGAACCTAAGAGGACATAATTCAATCTGGGTTGTAGTCGATAGATTGACGAAGTCGGCGCATTTCATCCCAGTGAGAAAGGACTTTGCTCTGCATAGTAATGTAGATTTATATGTAAGGCACATCGTGAGACTACATTGAGTGCCAATGACGATTACATCAGATCGTGATCCCAAGTTTACTGCCACATTCTGGAAAAGTCTGTAGACTGCCTTGTGAACAAAACTGCAGTTCAATATAGCCTATCATTTGCAAATAGATGGCCAGTCTGAAAGGACTATTCAGACTTTAGAGAACATGTTAAGGGCATGTGTTCTGGATTTCAAAGGCAGTTGGGAGGAACAATTGCATTTGGTGGAGTTTGCTTACAACAACAGTTGTTAACAAAGCATTAAGATGGTGCCTTTCGAGGCATTGTATGGTAGAGCCTATAGGATGCCAGTTTGTTGGGATGAGGTTGGCGAAAGAAAGATTACAAGGCTTGAGTTGGTGGAGTAATCGATGGAGGCAGTTAAAGTGATTAGAGACAGAATAAAGACAGCTCAAAGTCGCCAGAATAGCTATGCCAATAGGAGGCGCAGGCCTTTGAAATTTCAAGTTAGAGATCATGTTTTTCTGAAGGTGTTGCCTACGAGAGGGACATCTCGCTTTGGCAAGAAGGGAAAGCTAAGCCCAAAGGATGTCAGACCATTTGAAATCCTAGAGTGGATTGGAAATCTAGCCTATCCTCTTGCGTTGTCGCTGAGACTTGCCCAGGTGCATAACGTATTCAATGTATCGATGTTGAGGAAGTACGAGCCAGATCCCGCTCATGTGCTAAGTTACGAAGAGATCGAACTAGATGAGCGAGCATCGTACGTAAAGCGTCCAGTCAAAATCGTGGATAGAAAAGAGCATGTGTTCGGGAACAAGACAGTCCCATTAGTCAAGGTGATTTGGCAACACCATGGGACTGAAAGAGCTACCTGGGAGAACAAGGAAGTGATGAAGACTAGTTACCATGACCTTTTCGTATATTTTTTAATGTATTGTAATTTCGGGGGCGAAATTCCCTAAGGTGGGGAGAGTTGTGACGCCTTGGAAACTCGTCTTCTGTAAATTGACTGAATTCGATAAAAAGGAATGAAATTAAATTTCAGTAAACATGAAATTTTTGACCGTAAGTAATTAAGAGATAGATTTTGGATAATTTTCGAAATATTAGTCCATTTATATTAGGTTCCGTAATTCTTAGTCGTCGCGAATTAGGATTCGAATCCGTGCGCTTGAGCCTAGCCTATAAAATACCAAAAATTTTCCCCCGTCGGTAGAGCCAAAACTTTGTTCAGTCCCGCATTATTGATTTATCATTTTGCCCCTCAATAATGCATATAGGACAAAAGAATTTAAATTCAATGTGGGCCCCCCAAGTCAAAGTCTCTCCTACCAATCAACTTTACAACCACCCACCCACTCCTCCTCTCTTTCTTCTCTCTCCTTCGTCTGATTCCCCTCTCACTGTTTGCTCGTGGAAGCCTCGTCAAGCACCATCTCCTTCATCCTCCTCCTCCCTTCTTCATCCGAGAGCACCAGCACTGTTGGTCGCACCTTAGACCACTCGCCGTACCTCCAACCTTCCTCGTCGCCATCGTTGGACCGACGTTTGCATCCAGAAACAACCCAAGAAGCCCTGTCACAATCTTCCCTTGTTTTGCCGTCTAAAGCTGTTTGGGCTGCAACGGCCACCTCCGATCGCCACCAACCACCAGCTCAACTTCCCTCCACCCTTAGCTTCCCCACCAACCGTTGGCGACCGCCGCTTAGCCCTCGAATAGCCGCGGAAGCCGGTCGAGCCCGACTACCCTATTTTGGACAAGGATCTACTCGAGCCGTCCTCTGCCACCTTCACTGTGGCACCGTTGCTCAACAACCACCCAACGAACCTCCTTTGGTCCCTCACCGTCCCCTAAGACCATCGGAGTCCAGTCGTGACCGGTGGGATCCTGAAATAGCCCCGAACCAGAGCCCCATATTTTAGACCGGAGGAGAACCGGCTCTACTCGGCCGCCGTCTGCCGGTTCTTGCCGGTCCCGACCGTCGTCCTTAGCTGTCTGGTGAGCCGACAAACCTTTCTCGGCTTTGCCTCGGTTCATGAGGCCGAGAATCAACACAAAACAACGTGTATCCCCTCTTTTAACCTTTGACCCGTATTGTTCAAAGCCGCCGCCGTCACTCGCCAGAGCTCTGCCGCTGCCAACTATCTCTTGCCGGACCTCCACGACATGTCCTAGCCACTGTGGGTTGTTGTCACCGCTTGAATAGCTGAGGAACCCGAGAGTTCGAAGAAAAATCGAGAATCGTCGTCACCATCGTCGTCGTCGGATTTCGTCTCCCCCGTCTCCTCGACGCCGACACATTGTGGTCATTGCCTGAGCTTGATTAGGAGTGAGTTAACCTCTAATCCTTAGTTAGGGTGTTAATTGCGCCTATAATTAGTTAGTTAGTCGATTAAGATATTTAGTTAGAATAATCGTGGTCGGTTTAGAAAGAAATCGGGTTTAGGATAAATGGCCACGATTAATTAAGTTAGTCGATTTAATTAGATCCTCTATGGCTAGTTGGTTGTTAGAATCAAGTGATTGACTGATTGGGAATTGATTGCCGTTGTTTGATCGTGAGCGAGCGTTTGTTCAGAACCGAGCGATCGATCGATAATTAAATGAAATTGAGATTAATCAATACCATTTGATTAATTGAATTGCTTAATCGATCGTATTTTGACTGCTTGACTGACTGCAGTTGATTGATTGTGATGTGACATGATTGAATTTCTAAGTGTTTCATCATCCGTGTCGGGCGCAAGCCTAGTAGTGAGGTTGTGCATTTACATGACAAGTGTGAACTCAAACTACACAATTTAGCATGAAAACGACCCTGGGCTAAGGTTTTGAGCACGTTTATATGAGCATCCGGCCTAAATCAAAGATGACAAAATTGATTGATTGTCGGGTGTTATGTGTGGTCATATGATGAGACGATGAGATTCCTAACAAGGTTCGGGAAAATACGACTTGTCAAAAGCTCATCATTTTGTGATGTTAGTTTGATGGATGTCGGTCGCAACTTGTGACGGACCGAAGCCCTAGAACAGATTTCTAGTTGTTTCGTGCCATGAGGATCGGAACTATACGGACTACTGAAAGTAGTTGCCGGAAGTAAGAGATGATGCTTGGCGCCGCCGGAAGAGTACCAATTGACTAGTGTACTAGGCACCAATTGACCAATGTGCTGGGCTGACATACCCAAAATCTCGAGCTGACATGCCTTGGGCAGACATGCCTTATCTCTTAATAAAAAGGACTACGTGTGATGTCATGTATGTCGCTTGATATGATGCTTATCTTAATTGGGTTGTTGACTGTCATGTCGTGTCTACGTCGCATTATGAGTGGCTTCTTGGAGGGTAAATTGCATGTGGTTGGATATTTGTATTGGTTGGCATGCCATGTCTGTTTGTTAGGATATCTTAGGTGAATCAACGTCCTAGCTGAGTTTAGGCGTTGACTTCATTGAGACTTATTTCTCACCTTGTCTCGGGATAACATTTTCTAGTCTCAAGTAACGGAGCCTCGTGGACGCTGAGGCATGCCTTTTTGGAGTGACATTTTGAAGTAGATATGGAGTTAACCCTATCGATCATTGTATCTTTTGAGGTCCTAAAGAGCCGCCCCGAAGAATTGGGTTGCATGTTGTTAGCTCTATTGGGTTAAATAGTATCTGCTTTGCATAAGGATTAAAGTTGTCTTTTGTTGAATTGATTGAATGAATGTTCTTGCTGATTTATCAAATTTTGATCTTATTGTCTAGGAGTTTGGCACGTTTCGCATGCGCATTTCAATTATATATCGGTAGCGAGCCTGGGACACTATCCTTCGTGACCTAAGAGTATTAAGGTAGGGATGCCGCGTGCTCGAGGATCGAGGCGTGACAAAGTACGTATCACTCATTTGAAAGGGTAGGAAGAAAAGACTTAGGCTGTGATTGTTTTGTGGGAAATAAATATTTTGGTAAATATTTTCCTGAAAATATTCACTTGTCTCACATGAAATAATTAATTTAAGAAAAATATTTTTATTATTGATAACAACTTATGTCTATTTTTTTTTGCGGACAATGAATATTTTGTTCTTTGATTTTTTTAAGCGACATAAGGAATCATTATTAGAAAAATATTTTCAAATCATTCATTGTTTCCCTGAAACAAACGGATCTTTGATCTACATTTGTTGGAGAAACATCTCATAAAACATTTTGATGATTTCCAAACTATTCTTTGGTATTTTATTTACCTATGATGTGCATATGTTTATTATACAAAGCTAAGAATCATGAGATGACCATCGGATAAAAATCACGTGAATATTGAGCACTTTGGTAAAAACATTTGCTAAGGATCTCAAAAGATCTAGTCACCACATATTTGATATCAGGACTTGAAGGATTAGGTCAAAAAGAGGAGAATAAAGTCCATACATGCCAATGTTTCGAAAAGATTAGCTGAAGTTGTCCATGCTTGATGACAAGCTATCAAATTGGACTCCAACGGCTCTTTTGCCCTTCCAGAAATGCCCAACAACTATTTTGTTGAGGCTTAAAAAGGAGAAGGTCTTGAAGGTCAAGGTAGAACCAACCAAGGCACAAAAACTTGATTGCTCAAGTTATTGCTCTAGAATGTATTCTTGTTGAACAACATGAGTGTAAAAGATCTTGTGATCATCTGATAGTCTTTTAATCTTGTAAACCTATTGAGAAAACTTTTTTTCTAAATATTTTGATTCAGACAAAACTATCCTTTTCTTAGAAAGAATTTGTTTAATATCTATTAATATTTTATTGCAAGGTGAACATGTGAACGGAAGCTTATATTGTTCCAAACCTGATATTCAAACTTAAGTGGTAGTTGTTATATATTTACTTCTGAAGTAGTCAGATGAAGGATGTTACTTTCTCTGAAGACTTCTTCTTATTAAGATCTACGTGACGCGCCAGCAAGGACTTTATGGAACTTAGAGTCACTGTTCAAGCCTATTCAGATTCAAAAGTTTTACTTCTGAAAGACTATTTCCGAATAATGTTCAGATTCTGCAATATCTTTCAAACAAATTCTGAAGGCCTCACATTTGGTAGGCCTCCAATGTTGGTGCTATTAATTATGGAAGTCTATAATCTTTGATTGACTAGATTATTTTCCAATAATATCAGGATAATATCTATGATTGTATAAGTAGTTCATGAATAAGGTTTGCTGTACATTTGAATTAACACTACTTATGAAAACTGAGCATTTAGTTATATAGGCAACTAAATCTGAAGAATTCAGACTCTACTCCAATGATTACTATATCTTTCCAGATACAGGCTCGTTCAATTACGATTGATAGCATCAAATTAATGATTGAAGAGCGATCCTTTGAAGATCTGTCCAACGGCTATTCTGAAGCAAAGGAGCATAAAAGGGAGATCTATGGTGTCCAAACGAGAGAGATCAGAACATATAATTATGAAGTGCTTGAGTTGTTTAGATTCACATACTTATTCTCGAGAGCTAAATGCCTTATTTTTGAGAGGTTTTGTAAGAGTGATTGAGAGTGATATCTCTTGTAACCTTTCAACGATTCATATAGTAGAATCCAACCGATCGGTTGTCAGCGTGGAAAAGTAGACACAGGCTTGCTAAAGCTAAACCACTATAAACTTTGCATGCATTTCTCTCGTACTCTAAACTTTTTTTATTGTGTTTTGATCTTTGCACATTGTTCTCTGAGAATATATCTAAACTATTTCAATTTGTGTTTTGAAATTGTTTGAATTCCGCATTTAGTGTCACGCCCCGTGATCCTTTGTGAGCACGCCACATCCCACTCTTGCCGTTTTCAAATTCGAAGATAACCCAGGATCCGAACGGCCACGACACGCATATCAATATATATGTACATGCGGAAACATAAACAACTCCGTACACAAATAAAATCAAATAACTTGAGACAACAACAACACCACATATAATAAGGCACCACAAGTTATTTACAAACGACCAGGATGAGGGACAAAATACAAAATAAGGGTCAAGAGAAACTATGGCCACAACAAAAGACAACTCCATGAATCCACCATCACGCCTCTACTCCAAAAGTTCATCTCAAAAGTCTAGTCACTCCTTAGACAACTAATCGTCATCACTATCTTCATCTTTGTCTTCGGTAGGGTCATACTCGATAAAGCTCTCAAAACCAAACTCCATGGGATCCTCCTCTTCGTCATCCTCGAACGTAAATAGCTCTATGACTTTAATGTCTTCCTCAACGGTTGGGGTTTTCTCAGGGACATTCTTAGACCCAACTACAGAGTCATCTCTCTTGGCCTCCACGGGAGCTAGATGACACCATGGCAAGATCACATCTCTGGGTACTGTCGCGACCCATGTAAAATTTGATATCGATATCGAGAGTTAATGGGCCATCATATCCGGTCGAACGCGAACCTCTCCCAAGGCCAATTACCTAAATCGTAACGAAAGTTTATGTGGTCGATCTTCAATATAGTCTAGTGACATGTGATGCTTGTACATGCCAAGGAGTCGCCACCAATCGTTTCATGAAGGGTTCGATTGGAAACTCTATCGAATAGTTGGGAGCTTCTATTAGATTCTGCGAGAACCAGATAAATGGGATCAGGGACTTAGTTACGCCTACTGTCGAAGTCGACGCCCTTTTAGTACCTAAGTTGATTGAATTATCTAACCGTAAGATTCGATGCAGATGAGTAGGGTACGAACCCTAAATCTAGGAGTTCATGCGAATAGGAGTGACTACCTTAGCACTCACAGTCAATAAAGAAGATGTGCAAATAAAGGATCAAAGACATGCAAATAAATCACATGAATACAGTATGACATCCCTAATAAGGCCCCATTGGCCTAGAGAAGTGTCAATCACGGCTCTGGAGTGATTTAGACATGATTTGCCCATGAGAGGCAAAATCATAATTTTAAAGAAGTTTGGGACAATTTGCCTAAAATGGTTAAAATTGTCATTTCAGAAGAAATTTGGGATCAAAAGGAGTCAACAATAGCATTGATCATCGAATCGATCCATTTCCTATTTTTCGGCAATTCTCACAATTTTCTGAAATTTTTTAAATTGTTTACCCTTTGAGGGGTAAAATCGTCATTTCAGAAGACTTCGGAAAGTGAAAATCCCAAACATAAGGATTGGTCAACCACTAGACCCAAATCCTAATTTTGAGGGATTTTCACAAATTTTTCAAATATGAAAGACGATTTATCCTTTGAGGGGTAAAATCGTCATTTCGAGGAAAAATATGAGATTCAAGAACCCAATCAGAAGAATTGGTTACCTTAATGACCCGTACCCTTATCTCGACATTCTCGATCTGTCTCAAATACAATGCAGGGTCGAATTATCCCTAAAGGGTGGAATGGTTATTTTCTGATAGAACAAACAAGATGTCTCAAAAATAGGATTGACTAGTTGTCTATGGTCATTCCTTAATTTTTGACAATTTATGGAACGTTTAGGGATTTTCGACAATTTTTCCTATTTTTTGGGATTTTTCAGGTTTTTTTTAGCATTTTTAGAATTTCCAAGGATTTTTTTATTTTGTATTTTTAAAATTATTTTTAGATTTTTTATTAAAAAATTATTCGAACCGGGCCGACCCGATCCACACAGATCGGATAACCCCACCTAGACCCAAACCTGCGCGGAGATCTACTCCAAAAGACATCGTTTTGCGTTTTTAATTTTTCTATTTTTTATTTGATCCTACGGTCACCATTAGACCACGTGGCTATTCCACAATCGCGGGACCTATTAATGGGAATCTACGGCTGAGATTCTGACACGATTTTGGAGAGGCTGCGTTTTTTGGTGCTTCCGAACTCCAATTGATCTCAAATTTTTTAGGAGAGCTTCATAACATCCAGTACTGTGACATTCTGATTTCCAGTCAATTTCAGACTCATTAATAAGTATATCTAGTGATGTATTTCAGCCGTATCTCGCTCAAATATAATCCATTTTAGTAGACTGACCAAAAGGGAAAGGCTAATGCGAGACGAGATACGTAGGAATAAGAAATGACGCTTTGACCATAAGGATTGTCGAGGGGACATTTAGAACCACAAAAGACCGATCTAAGAACGATTAAGGAATGCGTTGCTAGCGTTATACGATTGGAGCGCAAGTGATGCCGCTTAACCAATGTATAATTTGCAAAATTTTCCTAAATCGGACAGTGATGATCGTGACCATAAGAACTAGTGATCGACCCTCACAATTACATGAAAACCAAAGTCGCCATGAATTGACGAGCCCTAAATGTGATATGAATCACAGGGTAGATACGCGCAATGTCTGCAAAAGCCGTCCGTCTGTTCGGAACAAGTTGGAACACGTTTGACAGAGAAAACAATCAGAAACGAGTCTTGAAAATTGAAAATAGAGAATCAAGAATTCCAACGTCATGTTTGAAAATTGAAAATAGAGAATCAAGAATTCCAACGTCATGTTTGGATTGGCCGTCACCTTATCGAAGAATATTGAAACGAGAAAAACGACGTTCCGGATGTCGGGGGTAAAATTACCATTTTGCCCCTCAAGCTTTAGCCTTGTTTATGCAAATGAAGAAGGGCATTTTAGTATTTCAATCACCCCAAGAGCCACAGAAAATTTGGAGGAAGCATGGCCATTGGATCACCCTTGATTGACACTTAGGACAAGTGTCATTGGATGAGATAAAGAGTGGTCTTGTCCACTATTAACCACCTACCATTCAACTCGTTTGACTTGAGGGTTGAATATAGCCTCTTCTCTCTCTCCCTCACCTCCCTTTTGGCTGGCCATACCCCCACCATCACCGAAACTCTCTTCTTCTTTTTCCTCTTTCAACTGCTTGCCCGACCGCTCCTGCACTCGCTGTTCGCCCGCTCCGACGACCCCCTCCGACCACTACCTGGACTCCGGCCGGCCGCACCCTTCTAACTCAGCCTCTTGCCGACCTCGTCAAAGCGGAAGCGCATCAATTGAGCCACCGAGGAGCCCCGGTCAACCATTCTCCTGGAAGCCGACGGAAACCGGCATAATCTGAGGTAGGTAAAGTTTCTGACCCTTTAGGAGACTCTAAATGTTGGAGTCTGGCGAGCAAATTTTGTGGAGATTTAGGAGACTCGTTTAGCGATCTGTGGTAAAAATTTGAGCTCAATTTGATAGAGTTTTGTCCCCAAATGAGTCTTGTGAACATTGGACAGAAACTGCCGGTTGCAGTCTTGAAGGAACCGGTGACCTTCGAATGGATTCCGGCGACGACGCGACCTCAAATCTTCGGTGAGACTCTTAGACCCTTAGATAGACATGTTAGCAAATAGGTTAGTGATTAAATGGTGCATTTGGAGTGGATTAAGGGCTGGATATGATGGGTTTGCAAAGAACCGAAAATAGCCAGTTCAGCTCTATGCAGGACCGGCTCTATGGAGGTTGAGATAGGTCGGTTTTAAGTCTCAAATTGGCGATTTAGAAAGGCTAGGATGATGAAGATTGTGTTATGGAGGTTTGTGATTCATGGATGGGTGAATTGGATAAGGAAAATTGACGATTGGTTGGAATTTCCTAGGTTGTGCAGTGAGTTTGGCCTTGGATCATTGAAATCGAATTGTTGAGGGCTAAAGAAGAGGATTTTTGTGGCATCAAACTCGAGGTAAGGAAATTCCTAACCTTATGATAAGAAGATTGGACTCGATTGGACGAGTCGGTTCTTGAGAAGCTTAGCTTGATTGGTCCTTGTGTATGCTAAGAGAGTATAGGTGACCCTAATGTTTGCTTATGTTTGTCTCTCGAGTAATAGGTCACGTTTGATTGTGTACTAAATCGTCTTGCATGCCATGGATGCATTGTTTATGCATGAGCTGCACTTGGTCTTGTGTGCATGAATTGTGATTGTGGCATGGAGGAGACGAGGCCAAACCAGGAGGCGTATGAGACGCGGGGTGATGTGGTTGATACCCTGAGGCGCCGAGGCGCGGGATTGGAGTTATGTGGCGCCTTGATGCGTACGAGACGCGGGGTTGAGATGGCCACGATCCTGATGCGTTGAAACGCAAGACGAAAATGAGATATGTCGACACTGGCCTGGAGTATCATTGAAACCTGATGCGTTTACGCGGGTTGTCAATGACGGTCTGATGCGTTTACGCGGATCGAGCCTAATGCGATATAATCGCGGGCATGAGAATGAGGGAGGCTGAAAACGGTGGATGTGGTGAGGTGACAGGGCAAGTTGTGCATAATCATCTGAGTGTGTTATGATGCCATTGCTGCATGCCTGTCATCTATGTGTTGTCATTTATATTTGCATTTGCCTTATATGTCTGTGAGTTTGATCTGTTAGGATATGTGACCGCCTGAGTGGACGGTCGGCCTAACCTAAGGTTAGGACCCACCTTACTAAGATATGATTCTCACCACATTGGAAACCCCTTCTTTTTGCAAATCCTAGGCCTTGAGGATGTGGCCCATACGATTTGGAGACCACAAAGAGATGACCGTTTATTTTGAGGAGTTCCCTGATAGGCAGGGAACTATATGCGTAAGGAAGTGTACCGTGGTGTGGGTAGACGAGGGTAGTACGAACTAGAAGCCTCACAGGTGTGAGGCCTGGTTTAGGAAGGTCGGGGACGTGTCGATTGGACAGCTGAAGCCCTACGAGGTGCCTCGGGGAGTGATCCCTGATTGGTGCCACCCCACTCGAGATCAAGACTAGGCTGAGGGGTCTGTTGCCAGTTCCAGGAACGGACCGGAGAGGACCCCCACTTTGGAGGACACAGAGGAAGAGGTCATTGTGCTGGAGGCGACTAAGGAGGATCTCGTGGAATCGTCTGCTGAGATGATCGTGGAGGATACCATCGAGGTTCGCTCGGAGACCTTCTCGGAGTACGAGCCCACAGAGGATGCTGAGGAGATCAAGGACTCCAACAGTTCATCTTAGGGGATTCCATTTTGTTAGCATGATTCGCTAGTGGCGACCCTGACCCCGTTTATTTTGGATATTGAGGATGGACTCTTTTTGTGTACTCACCCCGTCACCCCTCTTTGTTAGCAGATTTCATTTGCCATGTATATGTATGAATAGTTGGATGTTATGTATGGCAATATTTGCGCTATCCAGGTCCCTTTTCTATTTGTATGGAGGAGTTTGATTGTCATCACTTCCGCGTGCTTTGTTTATTTTATGTCTCTTGACTTATGTGTGGATCTTGGGACCACGAGAGATATTTGGTTTGCTTGCAAGGAGTCGCGTACTTGTGTGTGAGGCGCGGGGCGTAAGATCCCCATTTGATTTGGTATCAGAGCAAGGTCAGCTCGATCCAAAGTTGATTAAGGACTGGAGTAATAAGGAGGATTAAGTTGGGACTTGGATGGGTAGCGAGACCTTAGGAGACTGATTAGGATAAGATACTGGGTGTACGATATGTGGCTTGACACTCAAGATTGGCATTTGGCCTTGGCAGGATTGTGGTGATGCGTGAGGACTAAGTTTCCTACTTAGTGTTGAAAGTCATTTTTGGACTTTGGCCTGTTAAATGAATGAGTATGGTTGGTTTTAGTGAACCGTTGGGGTAAACGGAACTGAGAAATGGCCATGGGTTATAGGTTGAAATGTCTCTAGAACTTGTTGTATGGAGTATCGCTGTGTTTAACTGTTTCTGTTAAGGGGTGGTTAGTAGCTATGGATTTGGATGAATGAGTGAGTACTAACTCCTTGACGAACAAGTGGTGGATCAAGTTCAGAAGAAGGAGATAAGGATGAGCAACTTGTCTAGAAGATTTAGGAGGCCAAGAGGCGGATCCTCGAGCTCGAGGCCGCCTGTAGCAGAGGACCCAAGGATGGACGGCGTGTTGAGGGCACTAGAGAGGATTGGTGACTTAATTGACAAGCAGACCTAGAATCGGGATGGTGCCATCGCCCAGGCAATAGGAGCTGTCATAGCTACCGTCAATGCCAACAATGGCAACAACGGTGGTAATGGAAACCATGATGAACATGGCCAGGGCAATGAGACGGTGAATGCCTAAGAGGAAATAGTCATGGCCAGACAAATGGGTCAGCTAGTGGAACAATTTATAAAGCTAAAGCCGACACAGTTCGATGGGACTAAAGATCCCGAGCTAGCACCCAAGTGGATTGAGAAGTTAGAGAAAGCTTTTGGAGTGCTGAGGTGCATGGACGAAGAGAAGGTGCTGCTAGTAGTGTACCAGCTGGAGGGTACTATAAATGATTGGTGGACTGCCACCAAGAATGGAGTTTTTCCAGAGGGAACGACTATGAACTGGGATGCCTTTAAGAAGGCGTTCAACGACAAGTACTTCTCGGAGACGGCCAGGGGAAGGAAGAAGGTGGAATTTCTACAGTTGCGCCAGTACCAGCTGATGATAGATCAGTGTGAGGCCGAGTTCCCGAGGCTGTCCAGGTACGCACCTCGATCGGTAGAATATCCTCAGGAGAAAGCAAGGAGATTTAGGGATGGTTTGAGGCCCGAATTCCGCAACCAGATGATTGTCCTAAATCTGAGGACTTATAAGGAGATATACGAACGGGGCCAGATGATTGAAAGGGACTTGAAGGAGAGGAACACCGCAACCAGATCCCGGTTTGCCACATTCAGAGATAACCGCCAGATAGGCAAGAGATCGACGGCGGGCAATAGGTGTTTTGTGACATTCTGATTTCCCAGTCATTTTCAGACTCATTAATGAGAAGTATATCAAGCGATGTGTTTCAGTCATATCTCGCTCGAATCTGATCAATTTGAGTAGACTGACTAAAAGGGAAAGGCTAATGCGAGACAAGGTACGTGGAACTAGGGAACTCGAATAGGAAATGGCGCTTTAACCATAAGAATTGTCGAGGGGACATTTAGAACCACAAAAGGCCGATCTAAGAACGATTAAGGAATGCTTTGTTAAAGTTATACGATTGAAGCGCGGGGGATGTCGCTTAACCGAAGTATAATTTGTAAAATTTTCCTAAATAAGACAGTGACGATCGAGACAATAGGAACTAGTGATAAACTCTCACAATTATATTATAAACAAAGTCGCCATGAATTGACGAGCCCTAAATGTGATACGAACCACAGGGTCGATAAGCGTAGCGTCTGCAAAAGCCGTTCGTTGGTTCGGGATAGGTTAGAACCACGTCCGATAGAGAAAACGATCAGAAACGAGTCTTGAAAATTGAAAATGGAGAATCAAGAATTCCAACGTCATGTTTGGATTGGTCGTCACCCTATCGAGGATTATTGGAACTAGAAAAACAACGTTCTAGACGTTGAGGGTAAAATTACCTTTTGCCCCTCAAGCTTTAGCCTTGCTTATGCAATCGAAAGAGGGCATTTTGGTCTCCTATACACCTTCAAGAGCTGCCGAAAATGAGAGAATATTATGCCCATTGGATTTACTTGATTGACACTTAGAACAAGTATCACTAAATCAAGCATTGAGTGGTCATGTCCACCTTTACAAAACTACCATTCAACTCATTGACTTTGAAGTTGAATATAGTCCCTTCTCTTTCCTCTTGGCCGCCCATACACCCCCACCATCATCGAGACTTCATCTTCTTCTTCTTCTTCAACCTGCCGAGAGCTGCTGCCGCCCGACCGCTTCTGTCCAGTCTCTTCGCTGCCGCCGACGAGCCCCTCCGGTGACGACCAGCCGGTGAGCTGGCCACCTACACCTAGCCCCACTTGTTGTTGACCTCCTCAATGTGGAAGCGCGTTGATTGAGCCACCGAGGAGCTCCGTTCAACCATTCTCCGGAAGCCAATGGAAACTGGCACAATTTGAGGTAGGCGACATTTGTGACCCTTTAGGACCTCGAAACGTTGGAGTCTTGTGACCAAATTTTATGAAGATCTAGGGGACACTTTTAGTGATCTGTGGTAAAAGGTTGAGCTTAATTTGATGGAGTTTTGACCCCAAATGTGTCTTGTGAATATTGGACAGAAACGGCCGGTTGTAGCCTTGAAGGAACTGGTGACTTGCGAAGGGATTCAGACAATGACACAACTTCAAACCCTCGGTGAGACTCTTAGACCCTTAGATAGACATGTTAGCAAGTAGGTTAGTGATTAAATGGTGAATTTAGAGTGAATTAAGGGCTGGACATGCTCGGTTTGCACAGATCTAAAAATAGTCGGTTCAATTCTATCTTGATCGGCTCTGTGGAGGCTGTGGTTGTTGGTTTTGAGTCTCAAATTGGTGATTGAGACATGCTAGGATGATGAGGATTGTGTTTTGGAGGTTTGTGATTCATGGATGAGTGAATTGGACAAGGGAAATTGACAATTGGTTGGTATTTCCTAGGTTGCGCGGTGGGTTCGCTCTTGGACCTTTGAGGCCGAACTATTGAGGTCTTGAAAAGAGTATTTTTGTGGCATTAAACTCGAGGTAAGGGAACTCCTACCCTTGTGATAGGAAGATTGGACTCGATTGGGCGAGTCGGGTGGAATTGAGATTGTTTCTTGAGAAGCTTAGCGTGATTGGACCTTGTGTATGCTAAGGGAGTATAGTTGATCCTAATGTTTTCTTAGGCTTGTCTCTTGAGTGATTGGTTACGCTTGATTGTGTATTGAATCGTCTTGTATACCATGGATGCATTGTTTATGCATGAGTTGCCCTTGGCCTTGTGTGCATGATTTGTGATTGTGGCATGACGGAGAGGAGACGAGATCCTAAGGCTTATGAGACACGGGGTGATGTGGCGCTGAGACGCATGGTTGGAGTCGTGTGGCCCCTTGATGCGTACGAGACGCGGGGCTAAGATGGCCGCGGTCTTCATCCATTTACGCGGGACGGAGATATGAGGTGTCGTCGCTTGCCTAGAGTATCATTGCAATCTAATGCGTTTACGCGGGTTGTTAATGACAATCTGAATGCGTTTACGCGAACCGAGCCTGATGTGATCTAATCGCGGGCATGAGAATGAGGCAGACGAAAAATAGTGGATGTAGTGAGGTGGCAAGGCGAGTTGTGCATAATCATCTGAGTGTGTTATGATACCATAATTGCATGCCTGTCATCTGTGTGTGGTTATCTAAATTTGTATAGCCTTATATGTCTATGAGTTGGAATAATTGGTTTATGTGATCGCCTGAGTGGACGGTCGACCTAACTTAGGGTTAGCACCCACTTTACTGAGATGTGAATCTCATCCCGTTGGGGACCCCTTCTTTTACAGATCCTAGGCCTTGACGATGTGGCCCATTGATTTTGGAGACCTGAAGGAGATGTCCACCTATTTTGATGAGTTCCTTGATGAGCAGGGAACATTTATGTAAGGAAGTGTATCGCGGTTTGGGTAGACGATAGTACGAGCTGGAAGCCTCATCGGTATGAGGCTTGATTTAAGAAGGTCAAGGATATGTCTACCGAGCCGCTGAAACCCAATGAGGTGCCCTAGGGAGTTGTCCCTAGTTAGTGCCACCCCACCCGAGATTTAGACCAGGCTGAGGGTTCCGCTGTCGGTTCGAGGAATAGAATGGAGAGGACCCCGACCATAGAGAACACGGAGGAGGAGGTCATTGTGGTCGAGGCGATTGAGGAGGATCTTATGGAGCCATCTACTGAGGAAACCGCTGAGGATACTATAGAGGTTCGCTCTAAGACTTTTTCGTAGTACGAGCCCACGGAGGATGCATAAGGGACCGAGGACTCCAGCAACTCGTCTTAGGAGCTCCCAGCTTATCAGTCGATCATTTGATGGCGATCCTGACTCTGTTCTTGTTGTATGATGGTGATGGACTTTTTGTGTACTTACCCCGTCACCTCTCTTGTTAGCGGATTTTGTAGCTATGCACCTATATGAACATTTGGATTTAAGTATGACAGTATCAGCTATATCCAGGTCCTACTTATATTTTGTACGGAGGAGTTATTTCATCATTACTTCAGCGTGCTTGGTATATATTATGTCTCTCGACTTATTTGCGGATCTTGGGACCACGAGAGATAATTGATTTGTTTGCAGGGAGTCGTGTGATTGTGCCTGTGGGTGTGGGGTGTGACGTCTCCGTTTGCTTGGTATCAGAGCAAGGTTAGTTCGATCCAAAGTTGATTGAGGATTGGAGTAATAAGGAGGATTAAGTTGAGACTTGGAAGGATAGCGAGACCTTAGGAGGCTAGCTAATAGAAGACATGGGGTGCATAGTATACACTTATGGTTGGTGTTTGACCTTGGCAGGGTCTTGGTAATGCACGAGGATTAAGTTCCCTGCTTAGTATTAAACGTCATTTCCGAATTTTGGCCTGATAAGCGAATGAGTATGGCCTATTTTAGTAAACTATTGGAGTGAACGTAATTGAGGAATGGCCATGAGTTATTTGTTGAAGTGTTTGTGGAAGTTATTGTGTGAAAGAACTGCTGCAGTGTAATTGTTTCTATTAAGGATTAGTTAGTAACTCTGGATTTGGATGAATAAGTGAGTTACTAACTCCTTGCTGAACTAGTGGTGGATCAGGTTCAATAGAAGGAGATAAGGATGAGCAACCTATCTAGGAGATCTGGAAGATCTAGAGGCGGAGCCTCTAGCTCGAGGCTGCCTGTAACTGAGAACCTAAGGATGGATGGTGTGCTGAGGGCAGTGGAGAGAATTGGTGACCTTATTGATAGGCAGACCCAGGATCGAGATGCTGACATAGCCTAAGCGGTAGGAGCTGCCATAGCTGCCGTCAACGGCAACAACGGTGGCAATGGAAGCCAGGGTGAACTTAACCAAGACAATGAGGCGATGAATGCCCAAGAGGAAATCGTTGTGGCCATACAGATGGGCCAGCTAGTCAAGCAGTTCATAAAGCTGAAGCTGACCCAGTTTGACGGGACTGGAGATCTCGAAATTGCACCCAGGTAGATCGAGAAGTTGGAAAAAGCCTTTGGAGTGCGTGCTGAGGTGCACAGACGAGAAGAAGGTATTGCTGGCAATATACCAGCAGAAGGGTACTGCAAACGACTGGTGGGCTGCCATTAAAAATGGTGTTTTCCCCGAGGGAACGGCCATGAATTGGGATGCCTTTACGACGACGTTCAACGACAAGTACTTCTCGAAGACGGCAAGGGAAAGGAAGCAGGTGGAATTCCAACAATTGCGTCGGAATCAGCTGACGATAGATTGGTATGAGGCCGAGTTCTCGAGGCTGTCGAGGTACGCACCTCGATCTGTAGAAGATCCTCAAGAGAAAGCAAGGAGTTTTAGGGACGGTTTGAGGCCCAAACTCCGCAGCTAGATGATTGAAAGGGACTTGAAAGAGAGGAATACCGCAATTGGATCGCGATTTACCCCGTTTAGAGACAACCGCCAGATGGGCAAGAGACCAATGACGGGCAATAGGTGTTTTGTGCCTCCAATAAGGAAAAATATCGTGAAGCAGCCAAATCCCACAAACTAGAGCTGCCGCCTTTGTGGCAGAAGGCATGGAAATGGGTCATGCCCAATAAAGACCGGAGCTTGCTTTAAGTATGGTCAGTTGGGCCACCAGATAAGGATGTGCCCAAATCAAGCTCCGGCGAGTCGACCTCAAGGACAAAGACCGTAAGCTGGACCGTCGTCTCCACTACTCAAATCTAGCCGAATCGACCACCGGCCCAAGAAGGGTATATGCAGTAGCCCGCAGAGAGGCGGAGGAAGCACCAGGCGTGGTCATAGGTACGGTTTACCTGTGCGACCAAGCTGCACATGCATTGTTTGATCCTGGTGCCACGCATTCATTTATGTCTGCTCAGTTTGCTAAATTGGTGGGTATGAAATCAGAACCATTGAATATAACTCTACATGTTGCTACTCCGTTAAAGGATAACATATTGGTTTCATTGGGTTGTGCTAATTGTGAAATCATGATTGCAGGGAGTAAGGGGAGTATTGACCTAGCCGTATTACCCATGTATGATTTTAATGTGATCATAGGGATGGATTGGCTGGGTAAGCAGGGGGTAGTGGTAGATTGTGGTAATAGGACAATTCGCTTTTACCCTGAAGGCCGCCCTAGCTTTGAATTGGTAGGGAGTCGAGGAGGAATCTCTATTCCCTTAGTCTCATCTCTTGAAGTGACAAAGTTGATGTCTGAACGGTGTCAGGTGAACTTAGTTGCGGGTGATGGACACGCTGTCGAAGAGCCAAAGTTAGAGAGTATCCCGGTTGTGCGTGAATTTCCTGACGTGTTTCCCCAAGAGTTGTCGGGATTGCCAATGGAGTGAGAGATAGAATTCATGATCGAGTTAGCTCCTGAAATGGAGCCGATGTCGAAGGCACCTTATAGGATGTCCTTGTCGAAATTAAAGGAGTTAAAGGTGCAGATGCAGGAACTACTGGATAAGGAATTTATCCGACCGAGTGCTTCGCCGTAGGGAGCGCCGGTATTGTTCATAAGGGGGAGGATGGGTCTTTGCGTCTATGCATCGACTATCGACAGTTGAAATAGGTAACAGTGAAGAACAAGTATCCACTACCGAGGATTGATGGCTTGTTTTATCAGTTGCAAGGAGCGGTAGTTTTCTCAAAGATTGACCTAAGAACCGGGTATCACCAGTTGAGGATCAAGAAGGAAAACATACCTATGACTGCTTTTAGGACGAGGTATGGTCATTATGAATTCACAATGATGCCTTTTGGATTAACCAATGCTCCAGCCACATTCATGGACTTGATGCATCGAGTATTTAAGGAATTCCTGGATAGATTCATCATAGTCTTTATTGACGATATCCTGATTTGCTCAAAGAGTGACGTATAACATGAGAAGCACCTAAGGATTGTCTTGCAAACCCTGAGGGAACACTAGTTGTAGGCTAAGTTGAGCAAATGCGAGTTCTGGCTGAATAAGGTAGCATTTCTTGGTCATGTGGTATCTAGAGAAGGAATCGCAGTGGTTCCTGCGTAGATCGAAGCGGCAACGAATTGACCTAGGCCTACTGCAGTCACTGAGGTCAAAAGTTTCTTAGGATTGATCGGATATTACATACATTTTGTGGAGAAATTCTCATCCATAGCCATTCCATTGACGCGATTGACGAAGAAGGAAACAAGGTTTGAATGGACAGACAAATGTGAGAGGAGTTTCCAATAGCTCAAGCATAGATTAACAACCGCACCAGCGTTGATAATTCCATCAGGACCAGGAGGTTACGAGATATACAGCGATGCCTCACTGAAAGGATTGGGCTGTGTACTGATGCAACATGGAAGGGTAGCGGCCTACGCATCCTGACAGTTGAAGCCACATGAAATGAACTACCTAACTCATGACCTGGAGTTAGCGGCGATTATATTTGCTTTGAAGATTTGGAGACATTTACCTATGTGGAGAAAAGTTCTAGATTTACACTGATCACCAGAGCTTAAAGTACCTGTTTTCCTAGAAAGAGCTGAATATGAGGCAGTGTCGGTGGATGGAGCTGCTCAAGGACTATGATTGTGATATACTGTATCACCCTGGGAAGGCAAATAGAGTCGCAGATGCGTTGAGTCGGAAGTCAAGCATCGCATGTCTGCTGGTGAGAAGTTGGTCGATGATAGAAGACTTGAGAGATTCTGAGTTTGCCAATTGTCCAGCTTAATGGCTACAATGAGAGTGGAACCTGAGGTCTAGGAAGGAATAAAGACCTTACAGTCTATGGACCCAGAAATTCAGAAAATTTTAGAGATGGACACGACGAAGAGAAAGCCAGAATTTTAGGTGTCAATGGACGGAATCCTAAAGTTCCGAGGACGATTGTGTATACCAAAGGACAAAGGACTCAGGGAAATGATCTTATTAGAGGCTCATATGAGCAATTATAGTGTCCACCCTGGGAGTACGAAAATGTATTGAAACTTGCGAAGCATGTTGCTAAGTGTTTGACATGCCAGCAAGTGAAAGCGCAGCATTGTAAGCTTGGAGGGCTATTACAGCCAATGGAGATTTCGGAATGGAAGTGGGAGCATATAACTATGGATTTCGTGATGGGACACCCGAGAAGCCAAAGAGGCCATGACTCTATATGGGTAGTCGTGGACAGACTGACCAAGTCCTCCCACTTCATTCCCGTACGAAAGGATTTCGCGATGGATAGATACGCGGAGTTATAATGCGGCAAGTCGTGAGATTACATGGAGTGCCTGTAATAATTACGTGTAATAGAGATCCCAAATTCACAGTAAACTTTTGGAATAGCCTGCAAGATACGACGGGAACTCGACTGCAGTTTAGCACTCCGTACCATCCACAGATGGACGGACTGTCGGAAAGGACGATTCAGACGCTTGATGACATGTTGCGGGAGTGCGTCATAGATTTTAAAGGTGGATGGGAAGATCAGCTACATTTGGTAGAGTTTGCTTATAATAATAGCTATCAGCAGAGCAACCAGATGGCACCATTTGAAGCGCTCTATGGAAGGGCTTGCAGAACCCCGATTTGTTGGGATGAGGTTGGAGAAAGAAGTATCATAGGCCTAGAGTTGGTAGGGCAATCAGTGGAAGCAGTGAAATTAATTCGGGATACACTGAAGACGGCACAGAGTCGTCAGAAGAGTTATGAAGATAAGCGGCGTAAGCGTTTGGAATTTCAAGTAGGCGATCATGTCTTCTTCAAGGTGTCACCAATGAGGGGATTATCGCGATTTGGAAAGAAGGGAAAACTGAGCCCAAGGTATGTAGGCCCATTCGAGATACTAGAGCGGATTAGAACCTTGACCTACAGGGTTGCCTTGCCCCCTAACCTTTCCCACGTGCATAATGTATTCTACGTGTCGATGCTGCGGAAATATGAACCAGACCCGACACATGTGCTGGATTATGAGGTCATAGAAGTGGATGACCGGGTATCTTACGTGGAAAAGCCGATCAGAATCGAAGACCGGAAGAAGCAAACTCTAAGGAATAAGACGATTCCATTGGTCAAAGTCGTATGGGAGCACTATGGAACAGAAGGCGCCACGTGGGAAAACGAAGAGACGATGACGCGACTACACCCCCATTTATTTGAGTAATTAAGTTTGATGCAAATTTCGAGGATGAAATTTTTGTAAGAGGGGAAGAGTTGTGACATTATAATTTCCCAATCATTTTCAGACTCATTAATGAGAAGTATATCTAGCCATGTGTTTCAGTCATATATCGCTCGAATCTGATCAATTTGAGTAGACTGACCAAAAGGGAAAGGCCAATGCGAGACAAGGTACGTGGACCTAGGGAACTCGAATAGGAAATGGTGCTTTGACCATAAGGATTGTCGAGGGGACATTTTGAACCACAAAAGGCCGATCTAAGAACGATTAAGGAATGCTTTGCTAGCGTTATACGATTAGAGCGCGGGTGATGCCGCTTAACAAAGGTATAATTTCTAAAATTTTCTTAAATCAGACAGTGATGATCGAGACCATTGGAACTAGTGATAGACCGTCACAATTACATGACAACCACAGTCGCCATGAATTGACGAGCCCTAAATGTGATACAAATCACAGGGTCGATACGCGTAACGTCTGCAAAGGCCGCCCGTCGGTTCGGGATAGGTTAGAACCACGCCTGATAGAGAAAACGATCAGAAATGAGTCTTGGAAATTGAAAATGGAGAATCAAGAATTCCAACGTCATGTTTAGATTGGCTGTCGCCCTGTAGAAGATTATTGGAACAAGAAAAACGACGTTCCGGACGTCGGGGGTAAAATTACCATTTTGCCCCTCAAACTTTAGCCTTGCTTATGTAATTGAAGGAGGACATTTTGGTCTTCTATACACCCCCAAGAGCTACCGAAAATGAGAGAAAATTATGGCCATTGGATTTGCTTGATTTACATTTAGGACAAGTGTCACTAGATCAAGCATTGAGTGGTTATGTCCACCTTTACACAACTGCCATTCAACTCATTGACTTTGAAGTTGAATATAGTCTCTTATCTTTCCTCTTGGCCGGCCATACACCTCCACCATCACCGAGACTACATCTTCTTCTTCTTCAACCTGCCGAGACCTTTTGCCGCTCGACCTCTTCTGTCCAATCTGTTCGCTGCCGCCCACGACTCCCTCCAGCGACCACCAGCCGGCGATCCAACCACCCACGCCTAGCCCACCTCTTGCTGACCTCCTCGAAGTGGAAGCACATCGATTGAGCCACCGAGGAGCTTCGGTCATCCATTCTCCCGAAAGCCGACGGAAACCGGCACAATCTGAGGTAGGCAATGTTTCTGACCCTTACAGACCTTGAAATGTTGGAGTCTTGTGAACAAATTTTGTGGAGATCTAGGGGACACGTTTAGTGATCTGTGGCAAAAAGTTGAGCTTAATTTGATGGAGTTTTGATCTCAATTGTGTCTTGTGAACATTGGACAGAAACTGCCGGTTGCAGCCTTGAAGGAATTAGTGACTTTCGAAGGTATTCCGACAACGACACGACCTCAAACCCTCGGTGAGACTCTTAGACCCTTAGATAGACATGTTAGCAAGTAGGTTAGTGAATAAATGGTGAATTTGGAGTGGATTAAGGGCTGGACATGCTCGGTTTGCACAGAACCGAAAATAGCCGGTTCGGTTCTGTCTAGACCGATTTTTTGGAGGCCGTGGTTATTGGTTTTGAGTCTCAAATTGATGATTGAGACATGCTAGGATGATGAGGATTGTGTTATGGAGGTTTGTGATTCGTGAATGAGTGAATTGGACAAGGGAAATTAACAATTGGTTGGAATTTCTTAGGTTGTGCGGTGGGTTCGCTCTTGGACCTTTGAGGCTAAACTATTGAGGGCTTGAAAAGAGGATTTTTGTGGCATTAAACTCAAGGGAAGGGAACTCCTAACCTTGTGATAGAAAGATTGGACTCGATTGGGCGAGTCGGGTGGAATTGAGATTGTTTCTTGAGAAGCTTAGCGTGATTGGACCTTATGTATGCTAAGGGAGTATAGTTGATCCTAATGTTTGCTTAGGCTTGTCTCTTGAGTAATTGATAACGCTTGATTGTGTATTGAATCGTCTTGTATGCCGTGGATGCATTGTTTATGCATGAGTTGCGCTTGGCCTTGTGTGCATGATTTGTGATTGTGGCATGGCGGAGACGAGGCGAGACCCCGAGGCGTATGAGACGCGGGGTGATGTAGTTGATACCTTGAGGCGCTGAGGCGCGGGGTTAGAGTCATGTGGCGCCCTGATGCGTACGAGACGCGGGGCTGAGATGGCCACGGTCTTAAAGCTTTTACGCGGGATGGAGATATGAGGTGTCGATGCTGGCCTGGAGTATCATTGAAACCTAATGCGTTTACGCGGGTTGCCGATGATGGTCTAATGCGTTTATGCGGACCTAGCCTGATTCGATATAATCGCGGACATGAGAATGAGGCAGGCGAAAAACGGTGGATGTGGTGAGGTGGCAGGGCGAGTTGTGCATAATCATCTAAGTGTGTTATGATGACATAATTGCATGCCTGTCATCTGTGTGTGGTTATCTAAATTTGTATTGTCTTATATTTCTATGAGTTGGAATAATTGGGGTATGTGACTGCTTGAGTGGACGGTCGACCTAACCTAGGATTAGGACCTACCTTACTGAGATGTGAATCTCACCCCGTTGGGGACCCCTTCTTTTATAGATCCTAGGCGTTGACGATGTGGCCCATTCGTTTTGGAGACCTGAATGAGATGTCCACCTATTTTGATGAGTTCCGTAACGGGCAGGGAACTATTTATGTAAGGAAATGTACCGTGGTTTGGGTAGACGAGGGTAGTACGAGCTGGAAGCCTCATCGGTATGAGGCCTAATTTTAGGAAGGTCAGGGATGTGTCTGCTGGGCTATTGAAGCCTAATAAGGCGCCCTAGGGAGTCGTCCCTAGTTGGTGCCACCCCACCCGAGATTTAGACCAGGCTGAGGGTTTCGTTGTCGGTTCGAGGAATGGACCCGAGAGAACCTCGACCATAGAGAACACGGAGGAGGTGGTCATTGTGGTCGACGCGACTGAGGAGGATCTTTTGGAGCCATCTGCTGAGGAGACCGCTGAGGATACTATAGAGGTTCGCTATGAGACCTTTTCGGAGTACGAGTCCACGAAGGACGCAGAGAAGACCGAGGACTCCAACAGCTCGTCTTAAGAGCTCCCAGCTTATTAGTTGATCTTTTGGTGGCGATCCTGACTCTGTTCTTATTGTATGATGGTGATAGACATTTTGTGTACTTACCCTGTCGCCCCTTGTGTTAGCGAATTTAGTAGCTATGTACCTGTTTGAACATTTGGATTTATGTATGACAGTATTGGCGCTATCCAGGTCCCATTTATATTTTGTACGGAGGAGTTATTTCATTATTGCTTCCGCATGCTTGGTATATATTATGTCTCTCGACTTATTTGCGGATTTTGAGACCACGAGAGATATTTGATTTGCTTGTAGGGAGTCGCGTGATCGTGCCTGCGGGTGCGGGGCTTGACACATTTTGTGCCTCCCGTAAGGAAAAATATTGTGAAGTTGCCAAATCCCACAAACTGGAACTGCCGTCTTTGTGGCAGGAGGCATGGTAATGGGCCATGCCCGGTAAAGATCAGGGCTTGCTTTAAGTGTGGTCAGCTGGGCCACCAGATGAAGACGTGCCCGAATTTTGGAGATAGACGTGACGAAGAGAAAGCCAGAATTTCAAGTGTTAGGGGACGGAATCCTGAAGTTTCGAGGATGATTGTGCGTACCAAAGGATGAAGGACTCAGGGAAATGATCTTATTAGAGGCTCATAGGACCAATTATAGTGTCCAACCTGGGAGTACGAAAATGTATCAGAACTTGCGACAGCACTATTAGTGGAACGGGATGAAGGTGAACGTAGCAAAGTATATAGATACGCCGAGTTATACATAAGGCAGATAGTGAGGCTGCATGGAGTGCTTGTGACGATTACCTCGGATAGAGATCCCAAATTCACGGTGAACTTTTGGAAGAGTCTTCAAGAAGCCATGGGAACTCGATTGCAGTTTAGTGCAGCGTATCATCCATAGACGGATGGACAGTCGGAAAGGACGATTCATACGCTTGAGGATATGCAGTGAGCATGCGTCATAGATTTTAAAGGTGGATAGGAAGAGCGGTTACATTTGGTGGAATTTACGTATAACAACAGCTATCAGCAAAGCATCTAGATGGCACCATTCGAAGCACTCTATGGTAGGGCCTGCAGAACCCCGATTTGCTGGAATGAGGTTGGAGAAAGAAGTATCACAAGCCCACAATTGGTGGAGCAATCTGTGGAAGCAGTAAAAATAATTTGGGATAGGTTGAAGATGGCTCAGAGTCTTCAGAAGTGTTATGCAGATAAGCGGCGTAAGCCTTTGGAGTTTTAAGTAGGCGATCATCTTTTCCTCAAGGTGTCACTGATGAGAAGTTTATCGCGCTTCAGAAAGAAGGGAAAATTGAGCCCAAGGTACGTAGGTCCATTTGAGATACAAGAGCGGATTGGAGCCTTGGCCTACAGGCTTGCCTTGCCACCTAATTTATCCTAGGTGCACAATGTCCTCCATGTGTCAATGCTACGGAAATATGAACCAGACCCGGCGCATGTGCTAGATTATGAGATCATAGAAGTTGATGATCGGGTGTCTTACGTGGAGAAGTCGATAAGGATCGAGGATCGGAAGGAGCAAATCCTCAGGAATAAGAAGATTCCAATGGTCAAAGTAGTGTGGGAACATCATGGAACTGAAGGCGCCACGTAGGAAAACGAAGAGAAGATGAGGCGACAACACCCCCATTTATTTGAGTAATTAAGTTAGATATAAATTTCAGGGACGAAATTTCTTTAAGGGGGAACAGTTGTGACATTCTGATTTCCAATTAATTTCAGACTCATTAATAAGAAGTATATCTAGTGATGTATTTCAGTCGTATCTCGCTCAAATATGATCAATTTGAGTAGACTAACCAAAAGGAAAAGGCTAACGCGAGACGAGATACGTGGACCTAAGAAATTAGAATAGGAAATTGCGCTTTGACCATAAGGATTGTCGAGGCGACATTTAGAACCACAAAAGGCCAATCTAAGAACAATTAAGGAATGCATTGCTAGCGTTATCCGATTGGAGCGCGGGTGATGTCGCTTAACCAATGTATAATTTGCAAAATTTTCCTAAATTGGACAATGACGATCAAGACCATAGGAACTTGTGATAGACCCTCATAATTACATGACAACGAAAGTCGCCATGAATTGACAGCCCTAAATGTGATATGAATCATAGGGTCGATAGGCGTAACGTCTGCAAAAGCCGTCCGTTGGTTCGGAACAGGCTAGAACTCGCCTGATAGAGAAAACAATCAGAACGAGTCTTGAAAATTGAAAATGGAGAATCGAAAATTCCAACGTCATGTTTGGATTGCCAGTCGCCTTATCGAAGAATATTGGAACGAGAAAAACAATGTTCCGGACGTCGGAGGTAAAATTACAATTTTGCCCCTCAAGCTTTAGCCTTGCTTATGCAAATGAAGAAGGGCATTTTGGTCTCTCAACCACCCCAAGAGCCACCGAAAATTTGGAGGAAGCATGGTCATTGGATCACCCTTGATTGACACTTAAGATAAGTGTCAATGGATGAGATAAAGAGTGGTCTTGTCCACTATTAACCACCTACCATTCAACTCGTTTGACTTGAGGATTGAATATAGCCTCTTCTCTCTCCCCCTCACCTCCCATTTGGCCGGCCATACCCCCACCATCACCGAAACTCTCTTCTTCTTCTTCCTCTTTCAGTCGCTCGCCCGACCACTCCTGCCCTCGCCGTTCGCCCGCTCCGACGACCCCCTCCTGCCACCGCCTAGTCTCCAGCCGACCACACCCTCCTAGCTCAGCCTCTTACTGACCTTTTCGAAGTGGAAGCGCGTCAAGTGAGCCACCGAGGAGCCCCGACCAACCATTCTACCGGAAGCCGACGAAAACTGGCGCAATCTCTTAGGTAGGTAGAGTTTCTGACCCTTTAGGACCTCGAACTGTTGGATTCTTGAGACTAAATTTTGTGGAGATCTAGGAGACTTGTTTAGTGATCTGTGGTAAAAAGTTGAGCTCAGTTTGATGGAGTTTTGACCCCAAATGGATCTTGTGAACATTGGACAGAAACTGCCGGTTGTAGTCTTGAAGGAACCGGTGACCTTCGAAGGGATTCCGGTGACGACGCGGCCTCAAATCTTCGGCGAGACTCTTAGACCCTTAGATAGACATGCTAGCAAGTAGGTTAGTGATTAAATGGTGAATTTGGAGTGGATTAAGTGCTGGATATGCTCGGTTTGCACAGAACCGAAAATAGCCGGTCCGGTTCTGTGCAAGAACGGTTCTGTGGAGGTTGAGATAGGTCGGTTTTGAGTCTCAAATTGGTGATTGAGACATGCTAGGATGATGAAGATTGTGTTATGGAGGTTTGTGATTCATGGATGGGTGAATTGGATAAGGAAAATTGACCATTGGTTGGAATTTCCTAGGTTGCGCGGTGAGTTTGGCCTTGGACCATTGAAACCGAATTGCTGAGGGCTCAAGAAAAGGATTTTTGTGGCATCAAACTCATGATAAGGGAATTCCTAACTTTACGATAGGAATATTGGACTCAATTGGGCGAGTCGAACGGAATTGATATTGTTTCTTGAGAAGCTTAACGTGATTAGTCCTTGTGAATGGTAAGAGAGTATAGGTGATCATAATGTTTGCTTATGTTTGTCTCTTGAGTAATTGGTCACGTTTGATTGTGTACTGAATCGTCTTGCATGCCATGGATGCATTATTTATGCATGAGCTGCACTTGGCCTTGTGTGCATGAATTGTGATTGTGGCATGGTGGAGACGAGGCGAGACCCTGAGGCGAGACCCTGAGGCGCGGGGTGATGTGGTTGATACTCTGAGGTGCTGAGGCGCGGGGTTAGAGTTGTGTGGCGCCCTGATGCGTACGAGACGCGGGGTTGAGATGGCCACTGTCCTGATGCATTGAAACGCGGGATGGAGATGAGATGCGTCGACACTGGCTTAGAGTATCATTGAAACCTAATGCGTTTACACGGGTTGTCAATGACGGTCTAATGTATTTATGCGGACCGAGCCTGATGCGATCTAATCGCGGGTATGAGAATGAGGCAGGCAAAAAACGGTGGATGTAGTGAGGTGACAGGGCGAGTTGTGCATAATGATCTACGTGTGTTATGATGCCATCGCTGCATGTCTATCATCTGTATGTTGTCATTTATATTTGCATTTGCCTTATATGTTTGTGAGTTTGAACTGTTAAGATATGTGACTGCCTGAGTGGATGATCGGCATAACCTAAGGTCAGGACTCACCTTACTGAGATGTGAATCTCACCCCGTTGGGGACCCCTTTTTTACAAATCCTAGACCTTGACGATGTCGCCCATGCGATTTGGAGACCCTAAAGAGATGACTGTTTATTTTGAGGAGTTCCCTGATGGGCAGGGAACTATATACGTAAGGAAGTGTACCGTGATGTGGATAGACGAGGGTAGTACGAACTGGAAGGCTCACAGGTATGAGGTCTGGTTTAGGAAGGTCGGGGACGTGTCGACTGGACCGCTGAAGCCCCACGAGGGGTCTTAGGGAGTGATCCCTAATTGGTGCCACCCCACTCGGGACCAGGACCAAGCTGAGGGGTCTGTTGCCGGTTCCAAGAATGGACCGGAGAGGACCTCCACTTTGGAGGACACAGAGGAAGAGGTCATTGTGCTGGAGACGACTGAGGAAGATCTCATGGAGCCATCTACTGAGACAACCATGGAGGTTACCATTAAGGTTCGCTCGGAGACCTTCTCAAAGTACGAGCCCACAGAGGATGCCGATGAGACTGAGGACTCCAGCAGTTCATCTTAGGGGATTCCAATTTGTTAGCATGATTAGTTGGTGGCAACCCTGACCCCATTTCTTTTGGATATTGAGGATGGACTCTTTTTGTGTACTCACCCCGTCACCCCCTTTTGTTAGCGGATTTCAGTTGCCATGTATATGTATGAATAGTTAGATGTTATGTATGACGGTATTTACACCACCCAGGTCCCCTTTCTATTTGTATGGAGGAGTTTGATTTTCATCGCTTCCGCGTGCTTTGTTTATTTTATGTCTCTCGACTTATGTGTGGATCTTGGGACCACGAGAGATATTTGGTTTGCTTGCAGGGAGTCGCGTGCTCATGCGTGAGGCTCGAGGCATGACAAGTATTATGGCAAGATGGTTTGTGGTTGCAAGTTTGATGGTTTTAAATTGGGTTTTCATTGCATAACATTGATGATCAAAATTGGATAGATTCTGGTCAAGACGACACCAGGCTGTTCCGAAGTCTTTGGGGTGTCAATCCACTTCAAATCTCGCGGTGAGCCTTTTAAACTTGTAAATGAAGGTCTTGGTATGTTTATTGTGCGAAGAATAGGGCTTAGGATTGAAGTATGGCTCGATTGAACGGTTGAAAATCGAAACCGGTTCTGGTTAGGACTGATAAAGAAGTAATTAAACTTCAATTGGACTTTTAATGTCCTATAAGTTGTGATTTGACGAGTTAATAAGAACTGTGTGAAGTCGATTGGGGTTTAAAGGTGATTTATGGCAAAATTGGTGCACGAAACTCTAAGTTGTGTCTTGCCATGTATATGGCTGTGTAAACCGAACACATTAAGGGTCCGATGTGAGCATTGTCATGTGTCCAATTGTTATAAAAGGTGTCTGGAATTGCCAATGGTGTGGCTTGAGAAATATTGAGTTAATGGAAGTGAGCATTCCAGGATTTTTTATTTAAGATTGGTAAATCTTTCTAGGTTGACAAGGAATTCATGGAGAGTTCATACTTGTGGCATTGAGGATAGTCGCTTTGTGTGATATTTTGTTAATTGATCAAGATAAGTGTTTCCTAAACCCTTACCCGAATGCTAGGACACTACTGGATTGATTAATGGAATGAATTGAGTGCTTGGTGAATCCTAGTGTAACGTCCCGCACCCGCAGGCACGATCACGCGACTCCCCGTAAGCAAATCAAATATCTCTCGTAATCCCAAGATCCGCAAATAAGTCGAGAGACATAATATATATACCAAGCACGTGGAAGCAATAATGAAATAACTCCTCTGTACAAAATATAAGTGGGACCTCCGGCGCTAATACTGTCATACATAAATCCAAATGTTCATACAGGTACATAGCTACTAAATCCGCTAACACGAGGGGTGACGAGATAAGTACACAAAAAGTCCATCATCATCATATAACAAGAATAGAGTCAGGACCGCCACCAAAAGATTGACCGATAAGCTAGGAGCTCCTAAGACGAGCTGCTGGAGTCCTCGATCTCCTCTGCGTCCTCCGTGGGCTTGTACTCCGAAAAGGTCTCAAAGCGAACCTCTATAGTATCCTCAGTGGTCTCCTCAGTAGATAGCTCCGTAAGATCCTCCTCAGTCGCCTCGACCACAATGACCTCATCCTCTGTGTTCTCTATGGTCGGGGTCCTCTCTGGTCCTTTCCTCGACCCGACAACGGACCCCTAAGGTTGGTCTAAATCTCGGGTGGGGTGGCACCTATTAGGGACAACTCCCTGGAGCATCTCATTGGGTTTCAACGGCCCGGTAGACACATCCCCGACCTTTCTAAACTAGGCCTCATACCGATGAAGTTTCCAGCTTGTACTACCCTTATCTACCCAAACCACGGTACACTTCCTTACATAAATAGTTCCCTGCCCGTCAAGGAACTCATCAAAATAGGTGGACATCTCCTTCGGGTCTCCTAAACGAATGGGCCACATCGTGAAGGCTTAGGATCTGTAAAAGAAGGGGTCCCCAACGGTGTGAGATTCACATCTCAGTAAGATGGGTTCTAACTCTAGGTTAGGCCGACCGTCCACTCAGGTAGTCACATACCCCAATTATTCCAACTCATAGACATATAAGGCAATACAAATTTAAATAGCCACACAGAGATGACAGGCATGCAATTACGACATCATAAAACACTTAGATGATTATGCACAACTTGCCTTGCCACCTCACCACATCCACTGTTTTCCGCCTGCCTCTTTCTCATGCCCGCGATTAGATCGCATCAGGCTCGGTCCGCGTAAACGCATCAAATCGTCATTGACAACCCACATAAACGCATCAGGTTTCGATGATACTTCAGGCTAGCATCGACACCTCATATCTCCGTCCCGCGTAAACGCATTAGGACAATGGCCATCTCAACCCCGCGTCTCGTACGCATCAGGGCGCCACACGACTCCAACCCCGCGCCTCAGGGTGTCATCCACATCACCCTACGTCTCATACGCCTTAGGGTTTCGCCTCGTCTCCGTCATGTCACAATCACAAATCATGCACACAAGGCCAATTGCAACTCATGCATAAACAATGCATCCATGGCATACAAGACGATTCAATACACAATCAAGTGTGACCAATTACTCAAGAGACAAGCCTAAGCAAACATTAGGATCAACTATACTCTCTTAGCATACACATGGTCCAATCACGCTAAGCTTCTCAAGAAACAATCTCAATTCTACCCGATTCGCCCAATCGAGTCCAATCTTCCTATCATAAGGTTAGGAGTTCCCTTATCTCGAGTTTAATGCCACAAAAATCCTTTTTTCAAGCCCTCAATAGTTCGGCCTCAAAGGTCCAAGAGCGAACCCACCGCGCAACCTAGAAAATTCCAACCAATTGTTAATTTCCCTTGTCCAATTCACCCATCCACGAATCACAAACCTCCATAACACAATCCTCATCAACTTAGCATGTCTCAATCGCCAATTTGAGACTAAAATCAACAACCACAGCCTCCACAGAACCGGTTTTGCTCAGAATCGAACCGGCTATTTTCGGTTCTATGCAAACCGAGCATGTCCAACCCTTAATCCACTCCAAATTCACCATTTAATCACTAACCTACTTGCTAACATGTCTATATAAGGGTCTAAGAGTCTCACCGAGGGTTTGAGGTCTTGTCGTCCTCGGAATCCCTTCGAAAGTCACAGTTCCTTTAAGACTGCAACCGGCAGTTTCTGTCCAATGTTCACAAGACCATTTAAGGTCAAAACTCCATCAAATTAAGCTCAACTTTTTACCACAGATCACTAAAAATGTCCCCTAGATCTCCACAAAATTTGATCACAAGACTCCAACATTTCGAGGTCCCAGAAATGCCGCCTACCTCAGATTGTGCCGGTTTCCGTCGGATTCCGGGAGAATGGTTGGCCAGAGCTCCTCGATGGCTCAATCGGTGCACTTCCACTTCAAGAAGGTCAGCAAGAGGTGGGACTAGCCGGCTAGTGGTCGGCTCGCCGGCTGGTGGTCGGCTCACTGGCTGGTGGTTGCCGGAAGGGCTCGTCGACGATAGCGAACAGACTGGACAGAAGCGGTCGGGCGGCAGCAGCTCTCAACAGGTTAAAGAAGAAGAAGATGTGAAGTCTTGGTGATAGTGGGGGTGTATGGTTGGCCAAGAGGAAAGAGAAGAGACTATATTCAACTTCAAAGCCAATGACTTGAATGATAGTTGTGTAAAGGTGGACATGACCACTCAATGCTTGATCTAGTGACACTTATCCTAAGTGTCAATCAAGCAAATCCAATGGCCATAATCTTCTCTCATTTTCGGCAGAGCATCCTTTTTACTTATTCACCTATTCATTAAAATCGCAAGTAGCTAGGACCATCAAGTCTATTCACCTTTCTTTCCATCAATGATCATGTCATGGTCCAATCGCTTTTTAAGATGACGCCCTATCCTTTAGGGGCGATAACACACAATACCACTTCTAGTGGTCTAGATTTATGCTCAATCAATCTCATAAAATCCACAAGGTCTAACAGACTGACACATCAGTCTCCTTATTATTCCCCACAACAACAAAAGGTTAATCACCATAAGCCTTATGTCATAGTGACGACATTTCCTTACAATCACATTCTATGTTCCATAAGTGAAGTTCTTTTTTCTCACAATCCATGAACATAAATTCTCTCTTACTTATTCCTCTCCCGATCATCCACTTCTTTCCTTAATGTCCATTACAGTTCATCGGATTCAGGAATAACAATTAGCATAAGGTCTTCAAATCCCAATCCACTTAAAGACTTCACGTCTCCTTCAAAGGGTACTTGACCACCTTTACCATATGCTTAAACGACCTTGAGAACTCTTTCTCACACTGGTCGATCGTCCTTGGATCCTTGCAAAACTATCAAGATCCCAACAACCCTTGCTTTCGAGCAATCTCAAAAGGATACTTTCCGTTGAATAACTCAACAAGGGTAGTCCAGGTAGATATCGTGCCCTTGAGGAAACTCTTCCTCTGGTGACCTTTCACCAATTATTAACAACCTCTTAAGGTTAAAATTGCCAGGGTCACTTTCTTTCCATAGTGTACCCAAACCTCTAAGGTTTCTTTACCAAAATCCCCAATCTAGAGGGAGACAACTTCAAATCTCATCCCTCCTTCAAACTTGGTCAATCTTAACCTTATACATAGTTTTACAAGCTTTTCCAAATTCTCGTGGTTCTTCCCACGCATTCAATTTAGAAAAGATTAACTCAGATTCACCTTTCTCGTGACTTCTATCACTTAACTCCTTAGCACTAGTCGTCTCAGCGACTTGGGTAAAAATGGCAGCCCCTTTTCGGGCTCGCCTACCCATAAAAATTTCTCATTTATATTCAAGGTTCTCACGATCCATTCAACTCCTGGTTCTCATGTGGTTCACAAACTCGAGTCAGTCGCTCTGTTGGTTTTCACGTTCTGGTTACTCATCTTTACTCAATTCTCATGATCTATCTCAATTCTTGGATCTTTTTGTATCTCACATACACAAGCCAAGTGCTACTCTAGCGACTATACTTTGGTCCTTCAATCTTATCAGATTCTCATGTCACTTAAACCACTATGATTTCCTCCAAGAATCCAAGACTTATGTCATCTACTCAAGTCTTGCAGTCTTAGGCTGCTCATTTCATTATCTTTCATCACCACCAATCACCCATTCAATGGCTCCCAAACAACTCTCAACTAGTTGCTTATTATCCAGGGATTTCAAATCATCCTTAAGCAGCAATCATGCATTAAACAAGCCTCCATGATGCGATTTCTCCATTAACAGCCACTACTAGGCAAGCCTCAACTAGGTCAACCCCAAAAAGTACTTAAAGTGCCATAATTCAGAGGCATCTGCCACTCTAACATAATCACAACATACTATCTTAATCTCAACAAGCATCAGATCAAGGGAGTATAAACTCCTCACATTGTCGAATCTCTCAGTTAAACCTCGGCCATAACAATCACACGATGCAAATTACAAAACATGCCAACTAGGCCAATCACAATATCGATTTTCTTTTCAAATGACATCCATGGCCAAGCACGAAGCTTTTAAACATGCCAATCACGGTGTCATTACACATGTCATGCCACTTTTGAACATTCTCTTTAAGAATCACTCTCGTGTCATTCCTCACTTAATCACAACCAGACTCAATCTGATACTTAGACTTTCTCTTTCAATTTATGGTCTAGGTCGTTCCTGCCTCCTTGATCTTAGAAGCCTGCTAGGAACCGCTTCTTATCCGGACCTCTTTGTCGCGGCGATCACTCCCCGCCCTCATCATACGTGGTCGTTGCAGATTGTCCCAAGTCGGAGAAAGCCCCGTTCCACACACCCCAAAACATGCTTTATTACGGTTTATAGGTATCCCATCAACTCGTCACATACCAAGCGATAGTTTATTAAGTATGATAGCGATAAGCTCATGCATGCACCCTCATCAACTTTCATTTTAATGCCACAAACACATGCGCATCCTTATTGTCCTCGCCATTCATCATACCAAAATCGCCTTTAGATCAATTTCTATCTATTGAAGAGTTCTAATTCCACCGATCAATTGCCTATATTCAACCATATACCTCAAGTCCAATCACTAATCAAGTCAAATTCATAAGCATTCTATCCCAATTGGCCTTTAATCTCAATATTCTTAGAGTTGGGTCATTGACAAACCACAATCACCATCATGTAATCTAATTGACTCTTTAATCATACGCAATACTCTACTAACCTCAAGCACAATTCCTACCTTAAAATCCATGCCTATGTCCCTTTAATCTCAGCTTACTTCCACTTAAACCTCAATCACCACATTACTCAAAGTCAATCATAAAATCAATTCTAAAACCATCGGGATACAACACAAGTTCAAGCCCATAATCCTCAAGATTTAATAACCAATACTTAATCCTATAGGTCTTATCTAACTATCCCAAGTCATCACTCCTTATCACTCCATACCTCAATCACGTTGTATCGAGCTGACCTTGCTCTGATACCAAACAAACGGGGATGCCATGCCCCAAACCCAGCGAGCGCGCGAACATCCCATCAAGCTGTTCCTCTATGAAAGTCTTTTAGGATCTTTCGGCCCACAATATAAATAATCCAATTTCAAGGGGAAGCTTCAGTCATCTCCACTCCATTCAATAAAACAAATGACTAGGGACAAATAGTAGTGGTTCCATTTTACACTTAAAAAATAGAATACAATCACTAAGTTCACAGAATATCTTGTACTCATTCACTTATTACTCCCATGAATGCCAATCGTTGAACTTACTGATGGTCCATCGCCTAGAACTTGAAGAAAATGTTAATCCCCAACGGAGTGTGATATACATCTCAGTAAGGTGGATCCTAACCTTAGGTTGGACTGACAGTCCACTCAGACAACCACAAATACCAGCATTGCACACAAATAAACATGCAAGGCATTCAATTATCGATACAACACACAGATGCCAGGCATGCAGTCATGGCGCCATAACACATCCAGATGATCATGCACAAATCGCCATGCCACATTCCACTTCCACCCTTCAGACTGCCTCATTCTCATGCCCGCGTTTAGAATGCCTCTGGCTCGGTCTGCGTAAATGCATCAGACCGTCATTGACAACCCGCGTAAACGCATCAGGTTTCAATGTTACTCTAGGCTAGTGTCGACACATCACATCTCTGTCCCGCGTTTCAATGCATTAGGACCGTGGCCTTCTCAACCCCGCGTCTAATACGCATCAGGGTGCCACACAACTCCAACCCCGCGCCTCAGCGTCCCAGGGTATCCATTACACCACCCCGCGTCTCATACACATCAGGGTCTCACCAGGTCACACTCATGCCATGATTCTCATTCAAATCACGCCCATAATACCATGTGCAATTCATATACTCATGGCATGTAAGACAATCAAAGCGACACTCAAGCAAGGCAAGCAATCTAAGCACAAGCATTGGCACATATTCAAGCCTTCTATATTATTCTAAGATGCACACAAGAATAATCTCATTGAGGTCTCTCTCAATCAATTATAATATTACTCAACTCACCCAATTGAGTCTAATATTCCTATTATAGGTTTAGGGTTCCCTTACGTCAAGCTTAATGTCATAAATTCTCTTTCCAAGAGTCTCAAGGATTCCACCAAGTAGTCCAAGAATCAAATCCACTGCGCAACCTATGGAAATTCCAACCAATCGTCAATTTCTCTGCCCCAATTCACCCATCCATAAACCACCAACCTTAATAACATGATCCTCAACATTCTAGCATGTCTCATTGATGAATTTGAGACCCAAAACTAACCCATAATAGCCTCCACAGAATCGGTATGCACAGAATCGAATCGGGTGAGTTTCGATTCTGTGTATATCCCAATTATCCAACCCTTAAACTACCTCAAATCCATCATTTATTTACTAACGTACTTGCTAATATGTAGATCTAAGGGTTTAGGAAACTCACCGAAGATTTGAGGCCAAGTCGTTGCCGAAAACTTCTTGAATATCACCGGTTTCCCTTAGTCCTTCAACCGGCAGTTTCTGGTCCTTCAACACAAGACCCATTTGAGGTCAAAACTCTATCAAATTCATCCCAAATTTTTATCACTTCTCATCCAACTTAAATACTATAAGTTTAGAAGACCTCACTGGAAATTTGGAGCAATTTGAAGTCTGGAAGACCCCGGAACAGGTCTTTCCCCAAAACCGGTCAGAATCTGACCTCTCCTGACCTTTGTCCACTCAAATCGAGCTACGGGAAGATCTACAGGGTCAAATTCAGCTTATAATATGTCTATGAAAAGATAAGATAATAAGCTTTCATTTAGCGTTGGTTTTACCTCAATCCGGTATCGGAAGAAAAAGATGTGGCCAGAATAGTGGGATGGTCAGACTGGTCGGTTGGGAGCTCTTTGATTCAAAACTGACTAGCCTAACCTTTACTCCTTCAAACGGCTCTACGGGACAAACGGCTGGGTGGATTTGGACCCATAATACCTTGTTGGAACGGCAAGACGATAAGCTTTCTATTGTCGGTGGTTTAACCTCAATCGACCATCAGATGAAAAAGTTATTACCGAAAAAGGGTAGCGAGCTAGCGAGCAAGAGAAGAAGAAGAAGAAGAAAAAGAAGAAGTTTCGGCCAAATGGAGGTGGTGACTGTCCATGAGAGAGAGAGAGAGAGAGAGAGAGTTTATAACTCAATTGGTTTGGTCAACAAGGGTTGAATGGTAGTTGGAAAAGTGGATATGTCCACTCATAGCCTAATCTAATGACACTTGTCCAAGGTGTCATTCAAACTCATCTAACGGCCATGATTCTCTCAAATTTTCGACAGCCATAGGGGGTTTTAAAGACCAAAATGCCCTCATCTAATTATATAAGTAAGGCTAGGGCTTGAGAGGTAAAATGATAATTTTATCCCCGACGTCTAGAAAGTCATTTTTCTCATTTCAATATTCTTCGATAAGGCAACGACCAATCCAAACATGACGTTGAAATTCTTGATTTTTCATTTTCAATTTTCAAGACTCGTTTCTGATCGTTTTCTCTATCAGACGTGGTTCCAGCCTATCCCGAACCGACGGGCGGCTTTCTACAAACGTTACGCGTATCGACCCTGTGATTCATATCACAATTAGGGCTCGTCAATTCATGGCGACTTTGATTGTCATGTAATTGTGAGGGTCTATCTCTAGTTCCGATGGTCTCGATCGTCACTGTTCTATTTAGAAAAATTTTGCAGATTATACATTGGTTAAGCGGCAAGACCCGCGCTCCAATCATATAATGCTAGCAATACATTCCTTAATCGTTCTTAGATCGGCCTTTTATGGCTCTAAATGTCCCCTCGACAATCCTTATGGGCAAAGTGCCATTTTCTATTCGAGTTCCCTAGGTCCACGTACCTTGTCTCACGTTAACCTTTCCCTTTTGGTCAGTCAACTCGAGATTGCTCATATCCGAGCGAGATACAACTTAAATACATCGCTAGATACAATTCTCATTAAATGAGTCCGGAAATGATAGGAGAATCAGAATGTCACAGATTACGAGCAAAGAGATGTTCATTTTGGAACATGCAACGTACTTGCAAGAGATGTTTGTTACCTTGCCGCAAGTCTCGTAATGAGAGACTGACATGTCATTCCTTCCGTCGTTAAAAACGTTAAGGAAATAGATCTATCAATTGTCTGACATTGATGATTTTATGAGATTGATTGAACATAAATCTAGACCACTAGAAGTGGTATTGTGTGTTATCGCCCCTAAAGGGTAGGGCGTCATTATTAAAGGACAACTGGACCATGAGATGGTCGTTGACGAAAAGAAAAGTGAATGGACTGGATAATCTTGGCTGTTCGTAATTCTAGTGAATGATTGAGGAAGCAAAAAGAGTTCCTAGAGAGTAATTGTAGAGTAAATTGACGTAATCTAATCGAGTATTCGATACGTGAATTGGTGGAAACCAAGGTCGAACAGATATTGTCACGTGAGTTGATTGAATTATGGGAAGAAGAATGCCGAGTATGGTGGCATCTATGTTCTAGAGTAAAACATCGTCGTTGGCGCAAACTCCAAGATTGACGTCCTATGGAATAGGAAGGACATGGTGGATTCGAAATAAGAGAATACCACTGAAGTGTATAGCTTCCTTCACATGGTAAAAGACCCTAGTATAGAAGGAAGAGAAAATCCTAATTGTCTTGATATTAAGATGGAGCATCTAGATTGAGAAAGACGACGCAGAACTTGAATGATTCCTGTAAAGGAAGTTAAGTTCGAGAGACTGTCTTGTCGACGATGTTGAATTCCAAGATAATGTCGACATTCATTGGAACGGACAGAAATGGGATAAAGTCGCATTGACCGGTTATGGAAACCAACAATTTGGGAGATTCGACACCTGATAAAAAGAAGTTGATAATAGTCAGGTTGAACATCCGAGGAAATAATTAGACTCATTTAAGGGGTCATGAGAAATATGAACAGTTTTGAGAGGATCCTATGGGCTCTAAGGAGTTGCTCATTGTATGCTACATGCGAAGCGCACGAGTTGCGGACTTGATAAGGTAAGATTCCCTAGCCGTGAAGTTTCGGGGAAGTGAAATTTCTGTGGAACACTTAAGAATTGAAATCAGTGATGAATCGACTAGATTCGATGTGAGTTGCTGGAATTTGAAATTTCCTGAGATTGATGAATTGCAATAGACGGACGGTGGGAGGATTTCCTAGAGGAGCTATTTCATTAAGGGAATGGACTGAGGATGAGGTGTGGCGCGAGTGGACGAACGAATGTAAAAAGGAATCCCAAGGACTTAAGTCTAGTTGGCGATCGCGCCGATGATGATGATTTCATTGGAAAGTAAAGGATGTCAAGAATTACGATGACGTGACGCGGAAAGAAAATTTGAGACATAACAAGGCAACCGGAAGTGGGCGTTGCATATACATCGTAAGGATAAGGCTATATGAGTTGGAGTGCTCAGAGTATGATTGGAGTTGGTTTGTGGATGTCCTCACGACAAAGTTGGGAAACATTGTTTGGGTGAAAGAAGATTTCAAGTTTATATCTACTCCAACAGATATCGATTAGTTTCTTGAAAGGAATTGACGGAAATAACGTCGATGGATGAAATTATCTATGGATACGGGAGCGTTGCTTGTGTAGGGAAAGACCTCGCAATTGTATGAACTGCAAGAGTTGGAAATGTTGACTGCTTTAAAGGATTGAAGGAAAAGCATAATCGTTGCAAGTTGGTGGATTAAATTGGTCTTTGGAGGATCTCGAATGTAATCAAGGAAGGGCCATTAAGGACTCAATCATGAGTTTGCATGAGAAGTCGAGAAGGCTATAGTTCGATTTGGACAATCGAAAGCAACCTAATGGAACTTGTGCGTCCATGACGACATAACATAACGTTTGAAAAGGATGATTATGCCAATTGATAGAGGCACTCAAGGAGTACGATTTCATGACGGTCGGATAATGATCGTGATAGAAAACAATCTTGAATCTACTGCGACGTTTTGGGAAAAGCCTTCCGACAAGAAATTTCAAAGGCAAAGTTGCAGTGTGATGTACGTATTATCCTCGGACTAATAGGCAAATTGAATGGAAGATTCGAGTGCTCGAAGGTGTATCACCGACAAATATTATGAATGTTGGAAGAGAATAGAGAAAAGCAAGTATAGGTTAAGGATTGAGGAAAATAAGTCCCGGAGGAATATGACTTTTGTCAGAAAAGACTAGTGGGAACATCAAGTAATGGGAGGATCTACTTTGGAAAGTGAGGATGCGATGAGGCGTCGATATCCCATGAGATTGGATAATTGAAAAGTGACAAATTTCAAGGATGAAATATCTATAAGGGGGAAGAATTGTGACATTCCGAATTCCGACCCTTTGAGGCTATTGAATGGAAGGATACCGATCGATGTATTTCAGTTGTAACTCGCTCGGAGTTGGCCACTCTTGAGTTAACTAACTGAAAGGAAAAGACTGACGCGGAGTTGAGTACGTAGACTTAGGGAGTTTGAATGAGAAATGGCAATTTGACCATAAGGATTGTCGAGGGAATATTCCGAGCCAGCAGAGATCGATCTAAGGATGATCATGGAATGTCTTGCTAGCGTTATACGTCGGGACGCGGGTGATTCCGCTTAACCAATATGTAATTTGCGAGAATTTCCTAAATTGGATTCCGATAATCAAGATCGAAGGAACGAACGATAAACCCTCACAATTACATGACAACCAAAGTCGCCACGGTTTAAGAATAATTTCAAGATCGATACGCGTAACGCCTGCAAGAGTCACTCGTCAGTTTGAGATAAATTGGAATTATAGTTGATGAGAGGTCGACATGAAATTGGACCTCGAGATTTAGGGATTGGACATTGAGGAATTCCAACATTTGAATTGAATTTGACATCGCCTCATCGTGACAGTGATTTATATTGGAAAATAGAATTTTGGACGAAAAGTGCCAAATGACCGTTTTGCCCCTCAACCTTTCACCTTTGCCTTAAGAAATATTTGGAGGGCAAAATGGTCATTCAAGTCTCCCATGGTGGCTACCAAAAATTTGGAGGGAAAGGAGTCGAAGGAAGCCAAACTTGGATGACCAATAATTGGAGCCATGCCATGTGTCATCTTTTGAAGAAGCCAATCATTAATTGCCCATAAAATCCATCTTGTCATATTAATATCAATAATTTGGTGGAACATCTCCCCTAGCCCTTGCTCAGCCGTGCACCCCCTCTCCCTCATTTCCCTTTGATTTTCTTCTTCTTCATCATCATTTTCTCTCTCGGCCGAGAAGCTCACTCGTGGGCGAGGAAAAATCGGCTCATTGTTTTGGCCGTAACTTCGTCGTCCGACTCGGATTGAGGTAAAACCACCGCCATCATAAATTTTATCATCTTGCCGTTCTAGGAAGATATTATGAGATTAATTTGGCTCAGCCGTTTGTCTCGTAGATCTGTTTGAGTGGACGAAGGTCAGATTCTGACCTAGTTTTGGAGAGGCTGCATTTTTGAGAGCTACCAGACTCCAAATGGCCTCAAATTTTTTAGGAGTTCTTCGTAACATCTAGTACTATGGTAATTTAGTCTGTAGTTACAAGTTTGATGGTTTTAAATTGGGTTTTCATGGCTAAACATTGATGATCAAAATTGGATAGATTCTAATCAAAGAAGAGACCAAGCTGTTCTGAAGTCTTTGGGGGTATCAATCCACTTCAAATCTCATGGCGAGCCTTTTAAACTTGTAAATGAAGGTCTTAGTATGTTTATTGTGCGAAGAATAAGGCTTAGAATTAAAGTATGGCTCAATTGAATGGTTGGAAACCAAAACCGGTTCTGTTTTGAGGATGAACTATTGCTGGCTGGTTCTGTTTAGGACTGATAAAGGAGTAATTGAACTTCAATTGGACTTGTAATGTCCGATAAGTTGTGATGTGACGAGTTAATGAGAAGTGTGTGAAGTGGATTGGGGTTTAAAGGTGATTTATGATAAAATTGGTACACGAAACTCTAAGTTGTGTCTTACCATATATATGGCTGAGTAAACCGAACACATTAAGGGCTCGGAGTGAAATTTTCCATGTGTCCAATTATTATAAAAGGTGTCTTGAATTGCCAATGGTGTGGCTAGGAAAAGATTGAGTTAATGGAAGTCAGCATTCCATGGTTTTTTATTTAAAATTGATAAATCTTTCTAGGTTGGCAAGGAATTTGTGGAGAGTTCATACTTGTGGCATTGAGGATAGTCACTTTGTGTGACATTTTACTAATTGATCAAAGTAAGTATTTCCAAAACCTTTACCCGAATGCTAGGACACTACCGAACTGATTAATGGGATGAATTGAGTGCTTGGTGAATCCTAAGGCATGAATTACTTGATTAAGTAACGGATTTTATGACTTAAATGGCATCGTGTGACAATTGAATATTGTGATATGCCTTGATGTTATGTTTGGCTAGTGTGTTTTGATTGGCTAGAGAGCCTTGTGAGGTAAGTGCCATTGAGCCCTTAGTAATATAGTTCAGCTATTGAGCCATGTATTCATGAATTGACAATGATGCCCTGTTATTGAGTTCAGCTATAGTGCCTATAGTATTGAATTGGCTATAATGCCCGTGTGATATGAATGGGCAGTAGTGCCCCGCGATCGTTGGCCTGTAGCCCCGGAGATCGCATTGGCTTGTTGCCCTAATGATATCGATTGGTCTGTGACCCTAGTAGTTTCGAGTGTGATTTTACTATGAACGATGATGAGGATACCGATTGGCCTGTGGCCCTAGATGCATCGAATGGCTTGAAGCCCTGTTCTTATTTTTGAATTGGCTATGAACATTGTTCTTGTTATTGAATTGACTGTGGCCTTGCTACTGTTAAGGAATTGGCTGAGATGCCCTGGTAGTGAGTTAGCCGTGGGCCCAGGTGATGACATTGCGGCCGTGGGCCATGGCAATGATTTCGCTTGGAGCCCTATGAAATTATATCGCAGCTTGGAGCCCTGGCGATACATCGTGGCGGTGAGCCCTAACGATGATTAATGATTGTCTCATTGAAGATAATATGTTTTTTTTAAGCAAATGTGTAAAGCATAGGTCCTATAACATGTGGTGTGTTCTTAATGATTTGATATGCCAATTATTTTGTGATAAATGATGCTGAATTGCCCTATGTCATTGCATCGATGAAAGCCTGCATCTGACAGCATGGGCGAGAGTGGTCTGGAGGGACTAGTGTTTAGGTCTAGGTTTAGGTTTCACTTATTGAAATTTATATCTCACCTCAGTGGGGGGTTAACTTTTCAGGTCCCAAGCGAGAGGAGCCCAAACATGCCAAGGATTGGCTTTCGAGGAAGAAATTGATAAAATGTATTTAAGACGTTGGATGACCTTAGAGATTGTACATGAGTTTGGAGGATTAGTTTTGATCATTGGAACGAGATGTATTTTATAGATTGAAAAGTGTCCTAAGCCATCTTGATTCTAATTGTATACGGTGTAATTTCTTGCTTCCGCATGTAAAAGATTTAAGAATTTGACGGCCGAAGGATCCTGGATGGCACAGCCTGATTATGGCCTAGTGGGATGTTCACATGTTCCCTGGATTCGGGGCGTGACAGGGGTAGCTGTTGACACCTGATTTTCAATTAGTGTTTTTCAATTCATTTTTGAAAAATTCATTTAAACACCATAAAAAATTATAAAATTATAAAATCAACTTTAGTGGCGTTAGCCAAGCCCAAGGAACCATTCTTGAATAGAAAATACTTTTTTGTATTTTTCGCATTTTTTCATATTTTTGGAAAATAGAAAATACAAGAAAATTTAAGAAAATTAGCATTTGATGTCACAAAAATATGAAAAAATAGTCACTATTTTTTTAATTCCCTTGTCTTCTTAACCTCATAAAAAGTCCAAAATCAAGTTCAGTTTTAGGTGTTTCTTTGTTACACGTATGATTGAATTTGGTAAAAAGATAAAAAATCAATTGAGCCTTTTAATTTGTAATTTTGGCATTTTGTGAGTCTTAACATTCAATCTGATTGTCCTTCATTGAAATTTAGTCCAATTATTTACACAAATTGCTTAATTGCATAAATTGAGCAAAATTGCATACTTGCTTGCAATTTAGTCATTGAATTCGGGTTTATTTGAAATTACTTTTAATTACCATTCTGAATCGATTGACATAGATGGTTTGGTCCAATTTGACTGTTTGAGCCTTCAATTTCATAATTTCTCGAATTGCGATTAAGAACAAATTTGGGACTTTCATAGAAATTGACCTAAACTTTTAGGCAAAATCATATTTCTAGACAATATTCATGTCCTAAGTTTGATTATGACTTTTAAATTATGAAAATTCTCCATTGATTTTGATTAATTTTAAAAATTGCAAGTTGAAACCGGTTCGGACTAGTCAAACCGGTCGAGAACAGTGTCGTCTTCTTCCTTAAGCTCAAATTGAACGCCAATTCGCAGATAATTGGACGAGCAATGGTGGGTGTATTGTCGCCCTCCCCCTTCCTTGTCGATTGACACCAGGGGCACCATTTGACGTTGCTGGAGTAGAAAGTAATTAGTCAGTCAACCTTACGGGACCAGCAAAAGTCAACATTTTCAAATGCAGCTCAAATCCGGGCCAAATTCTCGTGAGACTAAACTTGCCGGAGAACCAAATGGAGCTAGACAGAATGTCCATCATCCCCGACGCCCTTTAGACCTAAAAGCACATGGCCTCACATGCGATTCAAGTCAGCGGAGTCCCCCTCCGTTCACAGCAAAAATTTGAAAAGGGTATATAGCCCTCGAAGGCTTTTGAGGAGAAAGGAGGTTGGTCTATTCTGTTAAAGGAGGAAAACAAATATATATATATATAGGGAGAGATCGCTCTCCAACTCCAGTCGTCAAGAACTTGAACTTGAACTGGTACGGCGCTGGTCAAGCCATTGTAGGCTGGACCAAAGCCAAAGATCATCATTAGGAGCTCGACGGAGAAAACAGAAAGCGATCGCAATCGACGCTGCATCCTGAAACGCCAAAAAATCGTAAGTCAAATTTCAAACCCAACCTTTGTTCGTTAATGGCAGATCTCCATTCCGGCTTCGATTTTCGTAATTGATATGTGTGAATTACATTTGAGGCATCAATAAGCAATATTTTGGGTTTTGATTACATTGAAATTGAGTCAAACCTTGCCTTAGAATCTCGTCGCCATCGCCGATTCAGTTGAAACTTGTCTAGGTTATCCTAAACCTAACCATGTCAATCTGACTTGTATGTAAGTCTCCTAAACTTGTAAGGAAGCTATTTGTGAGTGAATTGACTTGTTATGCTTTGTGTAGTGAGTATCGTTCGCCGTTGATTTACGCTGTTAAAGCTTTAATGCATTTATACTTGTGAATAATAGTGTCTGATACTAGAGCATGTTGTTCTCGACATCGAAGCTAGTCGATGGCATTTGTCTCATTGAGTTTGTCTTGAAATCCACCGTTGGATCATTACTAGGGGCTTCTGGCCATACGTCGCTGATTAAGGATGCTTGAGGAAGAAGATGATGATGTGTTGATCAATTGGTCAAAGGCGCTGACGTGGTACTTACGTGGCAGCCACGTCAGCTGAGCCATTAAAATTTGGTTTGAGTCTATTAGACGATCTGATGGTCTAAGTTTGGCCATGTGTTAGCCTGGTGACCGTCGGTTCAGTTCTAAATTTTCGGGTTAATAAAAAATCAATTTTTTGAAATAAAAGATAAATAAGTAGTTCGGACGATCAAGGATTAGCCGAGTCGTTCAAACGTGGTCGTAGATCTAGGTAATCAGATCGGACGGTCCTCGTTTAGTCGGCTTTTGATCTGAGCTGTAGGTTTTAATTAACCGATCTAGTGGCCGTGGAATAGCCAAGTGGTTCAATAGGAATTGTCGGATTAAATCTAAATAAAAGAAAAATAAAAAAAGGACAGAACGACGTCGTTTTGGAGCAATGATCCGCGTGGGTCCGGGTTTGGGCTGGGTATCCGATTCGAGTGGGTCGGGTTGACCCGGTCCAAAGGATATTCTTGTATGTATAAAAAAAATCCAAAAATGATTTTAAAAAATAAAAAATCGAAAAAATCCTATAAAATTCTAAAAAATGTTAGAAATCCTGAAAAACCAAAAATAAAATAGGAAAAATTGTAGGAAATTCCTAAACACTCTAGAAATTCTCAAAAATTAAGGAATCACCACAAACAGCTGGTCAGTCCTATTTTTGGGATTTCTTCTTCGTTCTTTTAGAAAATGACAATCCCTTTAGGGATAATTCAATCCCGCCTTATACATGAGATAAGTCGAAAATGCCAAGATGAGAGCTAGGGTCAGTTAAGTGGCCAATTCTTCTGCTTGGGATTTTGAATCGCATACTTTTTCTTGAAATGACGATTTTACCCCTCTAAGGGTAAATCGTGTTTCATATTCTATTGAGTTGTGAAAATTGCTCAGAATTAGGATCTAGGTCTAGTAGTTGACCAATCCCTCTGTTTGAGATTTTCACCTCTTGTCATCTTCTGTAATGACGATTTTACCCCTCAAAGGGTAAATCATTTCTAAAATTCAAAAAATTCTCAAAAAAAGGAAATGGATTGATTTGACGATCAATCCTATTTCCAACCCCCTTTGGATCTAGATTTTTTCTGAGATGACAATTTCCCCTTTTTAGGGCAAATTGTCCCAAATGTCTTCAAAATTACGATTTTGCCCCACATGAAAAAATCATGTCTAAATGATTCTTGAGCGGTGATTGACATTATTTTAGGCCAATAGGGCCTCATTATGAATGCCATGTTCTATTCATGTGATTTATCCGCATGTCTTGGATCCTTAATTTGCGAACTTTTTTTACTGATTGTGAATGTTAGGGTATCCATTCCTATCTGCATGAACTCTCAGAACTAGGGTTCGTACCCCACTCATTTGCATGAAATCATAAGGTTAGATAATTCATTCAACCTAGGTATCGAAAGGGCATCGACTCTGATAGTCGGCGTAACTAAGTCCTCGATCTCATTTCTCTAGTTATCGTAGAATTGAATAGAAGCTCCCAACTATTTGATAGTGTTTTCAATTGTATCCTTCGCAAAATAATTAGTGGTGACTCCTTGACATGTACACATATCACATGTCACTAGACCACACTGAAGGTCGACCACGCATACCTCTTAGAATGCCCTGCGTTCCTTAAAGCTCGTCAAATCTACGTCAGGCCAGTAATTACCCAAGAACTTCACACAGCCTAGTGTGATATGAAATGCATACATGAAAAGAGAGAAAACATCCCCATACAAAAAGAAATAAAAAGGAAATTTAGAATGATTCAAAAACATACCTATTTACACATACAACAACATTTAGAAACAGTAGTCATAAAGGAAAGGACAAAAAGATAAAGCCGCATACTCGAGTAGGAAAAGAAACGAAGGCATAAGTTCTAAAGGTCACCACTTAGCCTTCTCCAAGGTCTAACATCAAAATTTTTCCTATCCTTATTTACTTATACCCCCTTCATCTCGCTACTCGGAAGAACCGCTTGATCCATTGCTTCCGCCATCCACATCGTGATCTAGGTTGTAGTCAGAAAATGTCTTGGAAGGCACCCCCTAAGATGTTTCCTCTGAATCCTCCTTAGTTTCCTTCTTGTCACCCACATCAGCGTCTTTGATCGCAGCGGCAGAGATCTTAACATAGTTCAAGTATTCTCTTGTAGGAGGAGACTTCGACTCTTCAAGGATATTCCTCGAACCTCCCGCTGATGCTGGGTTCTCCACTTTGATCTCAGGTCGAGACGGATGACACCAGTTAGGAACCACCTCCGATGGAACATCCTCAGGCAGTAGAGGTCTCATCAAGCTGCTATTACCTAGTTGACGGGACCATGCTTCAAAGCGGTAGGGCTGTAACTCCATCTTTCCCTTATCTACCGAGACGGTTGTGCGTTTCCTGGCATACATAATACCTTTCCTTGCAGGAAACTCATCAAAAAGGGCAGCCATCTTCTTTGGATCGCCTAGTCAGATTGGTAGCATAGTTAAGGTTTGGGGTTTGAAAAATGTGTCTCACTACGGGGTGAGATTTGCATCTCAGAAAGTGAGACCTAAATTTAAACCTCAATACCAGTCCTTCCAGACCACACACAAATGCCACCAAATACAAGAATCACAAATGCAAAGGCACGAGGCATCACCAAAACAAGCATATCGATAACCAACCATGGATAAGAAACATAATCAACCACATTCAACTTTAGGGTCTCAAGCTCAATGCATATACAACATATCATTCAATGCACAATTGTCATAGCTTTCATAATAACTCATCGCTTGGGCACTCAGCCGTGATGTATTTCTCTGGCCATTTGATATCATTGGGGCCACAAGCCAATAGATATCATAATGACTTTTAGTCAATTGGTACCAAAAGAGCCACTAGTCAATCGGTACTTCTGGGGCTCGTAGCCTCTTGATACTACTAGGGCCACAGGCTAATCTGTATCATCATTATTACTGAGGGCTCACAGCCATTCGAAACCACTGGTATCACGCTCCACGGCATGAGGCGAACACGCTACATCCTACCAGGTCGTCGTGTTCTCGATAGTCTCCCAGGATCCTTTCGGCCAACGACGATTAACTTCATTAGAATGATATGCACATGCGGGAACGACACAACAACTCTATACGTAGAAGCAACACGATGACTTAGGACAGAAATATGGTACACTTCAAAGATTACAACTATAAATCCTCCAATTCATCACATTTATCATTAAGGTTACAAAAAATGATAATATTTATTCTCTTCCAAAGTTGTCTTCCCCGTCAATCCATGGCAAGCTTGGATTTTCCATTGTCTGAGACCTAAAAATGTTGGTCCCACAATGGGGTGAGATAACAATCTTAGTAAGTCGATCCTAACCCTAAGCTAGGCTATTAGTACCTCCAGGCACATTTGAAAACTTTTTCTTTTCAAGCATGGCTAACAAATAATTGGCAGAAATATGGCATTTCAGGCAATCAAGTATTTAAGTCATTCACCTATTCACTTTCCAATTTGAACTTCACAAGCTACACGGGGCATAACAGGTATTCCATGCACTCAAAAACACTAGCCCAATAATAATTCCACAAGTCAAGGATTTCATCTCGAAGGCCTCATAATTTTTCAAATCATCACCATTTCTCAATTCAAGAGTTGGCCCGCGTTTTGACGCATCAGGCCCAACAACTCACAAACCCGCGTTTTGACGCATTAGGTTTGGAATGCCATAACAAGGCTCGTGTCGACACACGGCAAGCTTATCTCGCGTTCTAACGTGTGACATTTTGAAATCTGATCCATTTTTAAGTATGAATGAATAGGATATCTCATCAGCGCGCTTCAGTTAAATCTTGCTCAGAGTTGGCCACTTTTGAGAAGACTAACCTGTGGGGAAAGGTTAATTAGGAAATGGGTATGTGGACCTAAGAACCTGACCGTGGATCGACGCTTTGGCCATAAGGATTGTTGAGGCAAGGTTTAGAACCATTATAGGCCGATCTTAAGAATGATTATGAAATGAATTGCTAGCATTATACAATTGGATCGCGAGGGATTTCGTTTGACCAAAGTATAATTTGCGAACTTTCCTAAATCAAATTCTGATGATTGCGTCCTCCGAAACTAGTGATTGACCCTCACAATTACATGACCATCAAAGGTCGTCATGCATCGAGTAAACGTGAATGTGATGTTAATCGCAGGTCATACGTGTAGCTCCTAAAAGTGCCACCCTTTAGTTTGAGATAAATTGAAGTCGCAATCGACCGAGAATGGTCATGAACTGGACTTCGAATTTGGGCAACGGATATTCAAGGATTTTCAATATTAGTAAATTGGGCGTCACCTCATCCAGAGTAATTAAGATTATAGTTCGCCCTGAAAAGATCGACAAAGCGAAATCTAGACTGGAAATGGAAATTATCATTTTACCCCCCAAAGAAATGCTCTTGCCTCTAGAAAATTAGAAGGGCATTCTTGTCCATTTGTAGCCCTGCATTATTGATGGAGAAGAGACAAAAGTGGCCCTAAAAGTCAAAACCTAAAAAAGCAACCATCTTTTAAGCTAGTCAATCCATCATGTCTTTCATTAGTCACTTCCTTGTCTTCCCCCCACTTGATTGAAGCTTCTTGGACAAGCTTGGAAGAGATCAAGTCACTCTTCTTCTTCTTCTTCTTCTTCTTCTTCTCATTTGGGATTTCTTTCTTCTCTTATCCTCTCCCTCTCATTTCCTCTCCTTGTCCATGAAGCACGAACCCCACGCCACCATTGTTGACCGCCGTGAGAGTCGAGAAGCCGACCGAGCTGCCGTTCGCCCCTCGACGACGAAACCGTGAGCTTTAGGGGCTGATTAAGAGGCTTGCCTCGCTTGTTTCCTTTGGTAAGTTTTCCCTTGAACCTAGCTTACTATGTTAGAGAGCATGTGGTTGAAGTTTCAAGTGGATTTGAGATACTTTCGTTGCTGATTTGTGGGTGTTCTTAAAGGAACCGAACCAGCCGTTGCAAACCGGTTTTGGCCGTGAACCTCGAGGCTAGTTTTATGGGTTTTCCTCTCTTGAAACTCTTGGTAAGTTACTCTTAAACTTAGCCTATTACTCTAGATTACTAATGGATGGCTTAGAGTTGGATTTGGTAGAGCTTTAAGGGCTGTTTTTGTGAGAAAAACGTTAATGGCCCGAGAGCCCGTATAATTCCATTTTTAGCGCGCGTCGAAATTAGCATGGCTCATTCTAGGTCGTCCGGAGTCCAAATTGAGCCCCGTTTTCTCCCACGCGACCGTAAGATCTTGAAGAATATGATTATGAAGTCATATTCCCAAAAAAGTAAACTATATGGTGTCATTTTTTGTAGAAGTAAGCCTAGTCATGGGAAAACGAACCTGCCATGAGATGGACAAACCATACTTGGGCGCTTCTTGGTTTAAAAAAGGAGAAATTGAGATTAAATAATGAAGTTTGAATCTGGTCATGGAAGATCATTAGGTCTCGGATATGCCTTGAAGTTGTTCAAACTTGAATTGAGTGAGTTAAGTGGCATAAATGACTAAATCGAGTCTTGAATTGAACTTGAGAGGCCGTGAGCTTGTCAATGAATCTAAACCAAGAATATGTGGTTGACCTTGTGCCTAAAATTTCGTGACTAAATGAATTAATTGCTTGGTTAAGCTAGTTAGTCGCAACTGGATGAATTATGGATGTTCGGCCTAGAGGTGCCAATGTGGATTGATTGATTGATTGAATTGCTCAATTTGCCTCCGTGATGCTTGGCCATGGATTGTGATGTAAGATTTAATATCTTGATGTAGAAGCCGAACTATGGGAATGCCTATTATAACTCGAGAGCCGTTATTGCGGGGGGTCTATGAAATCACATATTAACATATTAAGATTAAAGCATGACCCGGGAGCCATTTTTACGGCGGGTTCTAGTTAACAAAGCCTGGACGTTACGACGAGGGCATTTTACCAAATGCAAGTATGACCTAAGAGCCGTTTTTACGGGGGGTCCGGGTAGATGAATTTATTTAACCTGGGCATTATGACGAGGGTCCTACCTAATACAATGTGATTATTAAGCTATGTCCTGGATGCTACGCCGAGGGCTGAATAGCTAGAATCAAGTTATTTGATGGAATGCCTTATTCGAGTAGTTGATTATTTAAATGTCTAAAGTACGAAGCTTGACCTTAAATTGTGATTCATGGCTTAATTTATGAACTCTTGAGTTCATGATTGAACGTGTCCTTGCTATTTGTATGGTTTAGCGAATTGTCTCATTTGAAGGATAGATGCATGATAAGGAACGACCTGGAGAGTGACTTTAAAGGATAGAAGGCATGATAAGGAATGATCCGAAGGAAGGCCTTGATGGATAGAACAGCTTGATAGGAATCGAATTGAAGAATAGCCTTGGTGACTAGAATTGCATGATAAGAAATGATCTGATGATTAATTTAGAACGTGAACACTGTATGTTTAGGATTTGTTTATAGGTACTATTGGCCTAGCCTAGGTTTAGGAGTTTACTTGTTGAGATTTATTATCACCCCGTCGTGGGATAACATTTCAGGTCCCGAATGATGGAATCCCAAGAATGTCGAGGTTTAGCTGCTAGAGGAACCTTTTTGAAGTAGTTGAATGTTTAGTCTCACTCGGCATTTGTAACTTTTGAAGTCAAACTGATGTTTATAAGAAATTTACGAAGTTTAAGTGTCAAAATCTTGTTTCCATCTCGAGTCATTGTATTTTATATTTATTTAGAAGTGGAGTTTAATTTCTCATTTAGCCCCTAAACAGAACTGGTCAGCATGTAGTCATCCTCAAAACAGAACCGGTTTCGATTTTTAACCGCTCAATCGAGCCATACTTCAATCTCAAGCCTAACTCTTTACACAAATAACTTACCAAGACCTTTATTTACAAGTTTAGAAGGCTCACCAAGATATTTGAAGCGAAACCACACTCCAAGGATCTCGGAACAGCCCGGCTTCCTCAAAATCAGAATCTATCCATAATTCACCATCAATGTTCAGCCATAAAAACCTATTTTAACATCAACCAACTTGCAGCCCTAGACCATCAAACCTTAGTACTAGATGTTATGAAGGCCTCCTAAAAAATTTGAGACTAATCGGAGTCTCTAAGAGGATAGAACGAAGACCTTACCTCAGTTCGCGTGATTTCCGTTCGATTGTGGTCTAAGGGTTGGTCGGGAAAATTCTTTTAACGAAACCTTGAACTACCACTTGAAACTTCTTAAGGAAACATTAATCAAACTTCTGGTGGTTGGAGCTCGACCAGGCGGCGATGGAAGAGGGCTGCCGAGATGACCGAACCAGGAGGCCGAAACCTGTCTTATGGAAAGTTTTCGGTGGAAGCCAAAATGGAGAGAAAATGCCAGAGAAATTGGTAGGATGGCTATATATGGCTGAATGGGCTTCCATATGAATGTCTCACACAAATAATTACGGGTTAATTGACAAGACTTGGTTTGGTGAGGATAATTAATGCTTGGGGGCTTCAATGGTTGACATGTGGCACTTGCTCAATAATACATTGGTTAAGCGGCAAATTTTTATTTAAAATTGGAATTTTCTATTTTCAATTGCCACTTTTGAGCTTCTATTTCATGATCATTCGTCCATCGATCGTAACTCCAGCTTGTCTCGAACTAACGGAGGGCTTTTGCAAATGTTACGCGTATCGACTCTGTGATTCTCATCACACTGAGGATAACTCAAGTTATGATAGCCTTGGTTGTCATGTAATTGAGATGCCTCTTTGCTAGTTCTGACAGCTTCGATCGTCATAGGCTTCCCATCCACCGGGAACCTAAAGGCGACGCCCGTTCTTTAGGGTTAGTCTGAAACTAGGCTTCCCATCCACCAGGAAACTAAATGTGACGCACCTGTTCTTTAGGGTTTGTCGGATACTAGGCTTTCCATCCATCAAGAACCTAAAGGTGGCGTACCCTCTTTAGGGTTTGTCTAAGACTAGGCTGATCCTACACCTTGAGGAATCAACGAGGGTCTATACACATGAGATATACCCAACTCTTAGGTTTTACCAAAAGGGCTATTCTAGGATTTAGGGGTTACCTAGAGCCTTATAGAAAGCTGGTTTTAAATATTGTCTTTTTGACATGCAATGTGTCATTCTGGGATTTGGGGATTCCAAGTATCTTGCATAAAGTTCAAACCTGCAAAACTTTTGTTAATAAGATTCTTCTTGGATTTAGGGATTATTTGAAATCTCACGGGAAGATAATCTCGAAGATTGTCCTTTCGACAAGTGAGGTGCCATTATGGGATTTGGAGGTTCCAAGGATCCTATAGAAAGCTCAAATTTGAAAGCTCACATAAAAGATGACTCTGATGCTCTTCCTAGTCGAGCAAGGTATTCTTCTTTGATCTGGGGCTGCCATGAGTCTCATAGAGGTTTAAACCTAAGAGTCCATTCTTCATAAAAAAGATATCGGTTATCTCGAGGCAATGACAATTATGATGCAGGCAATGCTTTACTTTGACCTATGTGGTACGCAAAATGACTTATGATGTTGGAGGTTATCCAAGACATCTTAAAGCATGCATAAGTGATCAGAAATCCCTATAAGGAAAATTCTGGTTCAAACAATTTGAAGTTTCCAACAAAGCTTATTTAAGCATTTTATTGGAATGTCTTCGTCAAAGAGGGCTTCTAACTGATTCTTTGACTTTGGTTTTTTTTACGAAGAAAGCACTCAAATTTCCTAATAACCTGCACCTGGATTTTCAGACACATTGCAGCACATACAATTCGATCGATCAGGGGGTCTTTGTAGGTCCATAATGTTGGGCTTGGACATAGTTTTCAAGGGGGACTCACTCTCTGAGTTAGGTCATAGTTTTCAAGGGGGACTCACTCTCTGAGTTAGGTCTTTTGAATGAAAGTTTTCTTCATCTATTCCGGGTTTACAAGTCTAGAACCCTGCAAAATGAGAAAGAAATAATCTTGCTCATACCTCTTCGAGCTAAGGTACACATTAACTTAGATGTCTTAGCCATAAAAGACTATGAAGGGTTGTAATGTTGGTAGGATTGGGAACCAAAGAAGGCTTATTTTTGGCTTAGAATTGCTAAGGGTTTGGCATTGGTGACCATTGCTGATCAATCTTCAGTTTTGTCTCTAGTTGATGACTCTTTGAAGAACATTTTCAGTCTTCTTTGAGAACAGGTCTAATCTTCGAGAGACTTTGTTTATCTTTTGGTAGTTAGCTATGATTCCATTCGAGGGGCAGCCTTTCGCTACAAAATTTCTGAGGATTCTTCTTTACTTCAAAACCTGTTGGGGATGGAACCATCCAGTAATCCCTTGGTCTCCAAAATCAGTCTTACGACTTTCTAGCATTTCAATGAGCGTCAGCCTTGTTCTTGTCGAGCTTTTTATTTCTTTTTAATACATAGAGATTCGGCTTTTTTTCTCTTTTGATCCCACCTCTTCCCTTTCCTAGGAACTAGGATTTTTATGATCATGTAAGGTATGTGACTTGAGTCCCATCATGTTTGAACATTTTATTTTGAAAGTCTCATGTAGCTCCTATTTCTTGAACTTCTTTGTCTGCAAGTGTCTTTACCACCTTTGCCTTGGTGTTGTGCAATGATCAACCAATGGGGGTATATGAAATGAATTCATAGGCTCAAATTGGCTATGTAACGGGTATATGTGTATAAGATAGAGAAATAAACGTCTCTTCGTTATCTTATGGCGCCTGGATCAATGTATATCAACACACGAAGATTGATGTTAGTCTGAGCAAAAATATTTCTAACCATTTACCTTTTATGCTACTGGACTCCTTCTATACGACTCCAATGCGGGGTGGCTCTAGACAGAGTTAAGAAATGAAGACCACCGCTCAAATGGTTTATCAATGATCACCTGTAGTGTTTATGGAGAAGAATGAATGCCTCCGTCAACCGAATCCATGTAATTGATGCGAATAGCCCTTGCATCCCTTAGTCCAGGCTTTTCTATCTTTACACTCCTCTCATCTCTCTGGTGTGTATTGGACGTGTTTGGATTAGGCTTGCCTCTTATCTGAAGAAACATTCTTACTAGATAGCATAAACAACTCTGTTTTGAGAAAAAAAAATCATTTGCTTTTTCTTCAGACATTTCGCCCCATAGGGTGTTTAATGATGCATTATGCATGCTTTAATCATGTCTGAATAACCTCTAACCCTAACATGCGTGCAACAAGTGTTCAAAATTCATCTTTTGAAAGCATGGTTCGTTTCTAAGTTCGACCAAATGTATGTCCATCTCTAACCTCTTCCCTCTTACGAGAAAGTGAGAAATTTTATATTGTTTCTTCGTTGTTGTCTTCTGTCTTCATCGAGCATTCCTATATGAAGAGAATGGAAACTCTAGTGAGTGAAAGATATTTTAACGCTTGATGGAACAGATACATATTACCTGGTTCTACGTGTCAGGGACTGTTCTGTTCTTAGTTCCGTTTGAACGAGTTTGATTCTGAGTCCATTTCTTGGAATCCGGCAAAACATAACACATGCCATGCATGCATGGATGCATGATATGCCTATGTAATGACTGCTAAGGCGACTCGAATCTTTTTGGAGAAAGTCATGTGACCATCATCTAATTTCATTTCATGGATAATACTTCTTCCCAGCATCTGAGTTTACAGGATATCCTAATTCTTCTCCTTTAGAATTTACAAAAATTAATGCTCCTCCCACAAGGACTTTCTTGACAACATAAGGGCTTTTATAATTCAGGGTAAACTTGCCTCCCGAATGAGTAACATTCGGTAAAGGTCGTCTACTTCGAAACCTCTGGGTTTAACTTTCCGATTAAATGACTTGGCCATCCTCTTCTGGTAGCTCTAGCCATGACAAATTGCTCTAAGACGCTTGTCGTCTATCATTTTAGCTCTTCATATTAGTGTTTGATCCACTTTGCCTCAGAGAGTTTAACTTCGGCAATATTCTCAAAGACGGAACCTCAATCTCTACAGGTAGGACAACTTCCATTCCGTATACACGAGCATAAGGAGTTGTCCCAGAAGAAGTCTTGATCGAAGTTCGATACGCCTTTAAGGCAAAAGGTAGCCTCTCATGCCAATCCTTGTAATTCTCGGCAATCTTAGCTAAGATCTTCTTGATGTTCTTGTTTGCCGCTTCTACTACTCCAATCATTCGCGGGCGGTATGGGGAAGAATTAAGATGTCGAATGCCAAAGTGATCTAGTAGATCATCGACAATCTTGGTGTTTAAGTTGGACCCATTGTCTATGATGATTGCACGAGGGGCACCGTATCGAGAGATTATATCCCTCTCGATAAATCTTGTCATACTTTTCGCAGTGACATTTGTGTAAGAATTGGCTTCCATCCACTTCGTGAAGTAATCAATTGCAACTAGAATGAAGCGATGACCATTCGAAGCTGTTGGATTGATAGGCCCTATCATGTCTACTCCTCATATAGAGAAAGGCCATAATTTAGACATCTGATGAAGTTCGTTCAGGGGTACATTAATCTTATCTCTATATACTTGACATTGGTGACATGACCTGACATGTTAACTGCAGTCTGATTCGATGGTCATCCAATAATAACCCAGCCGCATGATCTTCCTAGCGACGAGATGGCCATTCATATGTGGCCCGTATATACCTTCATGGATTTCCCTTATTAGAGTATTTGCTTTTTTAGAGTCTACGCACCTTAACAGAGTAGAATTAAATGACATTTTGTACAATGTTTGTCCACTGAGGAAGAATTTACTAGCCATCTTAACTATATATCTTCGACTCCTGCTTGACATACATTAGGAAATTCCCTCTTCAAGAGATAATTCTTGATATCGTGGAACTACGGTTCTCCGTCGAGCTCTTCTTTGACTTGCATACAATAAGTTGGTTTTCTGGTTATGCCAATTCTCAGTGGCTCTATTTCTAATCCATAAGTTATTTGTAGCATGGAGACCAACGTGGCCAACACGTCTGCGAACTTGTTCTGCACACTTGGTATTTATTCAAATGACACTTCTTCGAATTTATGTAGCAATTCTTCCAGGTACTCGTGATAGGGGATGAGTTTTGTGTTCTTTGTTTTCCACTCCCCTTGTGTTTGGTAAATAATGAGCATAGAATCTCCATAAACCTGCAGTTTAGGTATCTCCATGGAGATTGCCAACTGCCTAGAATGCATACTTCGTATTCTGAAATATTATTGGTGCAAGGGAAGGTCAGTTTTGCTGCAATAGGATAATGTTGACCATTAGGGGATATTAGCACTGCCCCTGTGTCAGCTCCTGAAAGATTGACGGCCCCATCAAAATACATGACCCACTTGTTGTGACATTCTGATTTTCAATCAACTTCAGACTCTGTAATGAGAAGTTTATTTATATCAAGCGATGTATTTCAGTTGTATTTCACTCAAATCCGATCAATTTGAGCAGACTGACCAAAGGGGAAAAGGCTAACGCAAGACGAGTTACGTGGACCTAGGCGACTCGAATAGGAAATGACGCTTTGACCATAAGGATTGTCGAGGGGATATTTAGGACCGCAAAAAGGCCGATCTAAGAACGATTAAGGATTACCATGCGAGCGTCGTGCGATTGGAGCGCGGGTGATGCCGCTTAACCAACGTACGATTTGCAAAATTATCCTAAATCGGACTGTGACGATCGAGACCACAGGGACTAGTGATAAGCCTTCGCGATTACATGACAACCAAGGCTGCCATGAATTGACAAGCTCTAAACGTGACAAGAATCACGGGGTCGATACGCGTATAGTTTGCAGAAGCCGCCCGTCAGTTCGGAATAGGCTGAAATCACGTCTGGTAGAAGGAACGATCAGAATTGAGTCCTAAAAAGTTTGAAAAATAAAAATCAAGAATTCCAACGTCAATTGGATTAGCCGTCGCCCTATCGAAGAAGTCAGAAACGAGAAAAACGACGTTCCGAACATCGGAGGTAAAAAGACCAAAATGCCCCTCAAGCTTAGGACTTTGTCTTTATAATTGAAGGAAGGGAAAAATGGACATTTCTCCTCCCCCAAGCTGCTGCAAATTGAAGAGCAATTGATGGCCATTGGATGCCCTTGAGAAGAACAATGGACAAGTGTCAAGCATTCAAGGGTAGTAGATCATTTCACTAATTAATGCCCACCTACCAATCACCTCAATTAATTTAAATTTTTTGGGATAATAAACAGCTCTCTCTCTCTCCTCAAACCCCCCATTTGGCCATTTTTGTTGCCCCAAAGACCAGACCAAGCTTCTTCTTCTTCTTCTTCTTCTCCAGTTTCTGCTCCACCCGACCCCGCCGGACGCCGCCGTTCGGTCCGTACGACAACCATCTCCGACCATCCCCTGCTGCCGGCTGACTACCCAGACGTAGCCCCATGTCTTGCCGACGTCCTCCAACTAGAATCAGGTCATTTGGAGCTCTGAGGAATTCGGGGCAAGCATTCTCCAACAGGTCGACGGAATCTGTTTTAGTTTGAGGTAGGTTCGGCTCTGAACCCTTTAGATAGCCGAAAACTTAGAATCTTTGGCTCAAATTTTGTGGAGATCAAGTAAACATATAGATGGTTCTGTGATAAAAATTTGGGATTTATTTGATAAGTTTTTGACCATGAACAACCCTTGTACATTATGCCCAGAATCTACCGGTATTCTGTGTGTGGGTGCTCCGGCGACTTCCGACGACTTTTCGACAACCACGCGGCTTGAAACTCATGGTGAGACTTCCAAATTCTTAGGTAGACATTATAAGAGGTAGAATGGTGTATATTTGATTGATTTGAGATAGATTAAGGCTGGTTGGACCCGGCATGAACAGAACCGAATGGAACCGGTTCAATGCTGGGCCAAACCAGTTCTGTGGAGAGCTGAATAGGCTGGGATTGTGTTGTAATTTGGTGTGTATGGTCTGTAGTAGATGTGACCAGTTGATGTTGATGTACGACCTTTTAATGCTATCCAGTCCTGCTTAGTCTTGGGATATATATATTCATGTGGTACGGGGAGTTGTTGGGAAACGCTTCCGTGTGCTTAATGTAAATTATTTCATCTCTCGATCTTCCTTTATATATAAGTGGATCCTTGGGACCGCCGAGAGATTGTTGTGGTTTTTCTTGCAGGGATGATTGCGTGCTCGTGATGGGGCGCGGGGCGTGACATCCCTACTTGTTTTGGTATTAGAGCAAAGTCAGCTAGATACGAAGTTTGTTAAGGATTGGAGTAATAAGGAGAACTAGGTAGGACAAGGACGGATAGCTAGACCTTAGGAAACTGGTCAGGGTGAGGCAAGAGATGCCTAGTTGTGACTTGACACCTATGGATGGTTTTTTTATCTTGGTATGGTTTTGACAGGGCATAGAGGATTGAGTTCTCTGCTTAGGATTGAAGGTCGTTTCTAGACCTTGACCGGCTTGATGTTTGAAAGTGGTTAGTTTTAGTGAATCACTGGAATGAATGGATTTGAGCAACGGCCATGAGCCATTGGTTGGGACATTTCTAGAATTGATGTTGACGTGTGAAGTACTGTTGTTGTGTAATTGTTTTGTTAAGGAGTAGTTAGTAACCCTGGATTGGATGATTGAGTAAGTAGCTAACCTTTTACTGAACTTGTTATGGACCAGGTTCCTTAGTAAGTGACAGAGATGAGTAACCCATCTAGAAGACTTGGAAGACCAAGAGGCGGAGCCTCTAGCTCGAGGCCGCCCGCAGCTGAAGATCCAAGGGTGGATGGTCTACTAAGGGCAATGGAAGGACTTAGGGACATCATAGAGAGGCAGGCCTAGGATCGGGACTCTGCCATAGCCCAGGCAGTGGGAGCTACCCTAGCAGCTGCGAATACCAACACTGGCAACGCTGGTGGAAGTGGAAGTCAGGGCGAGCCGAACCAGAGCAATGAAACGGTGAACCCTCAAGAGGAAATCATAGTGGCCAGGCAGATGGCCCAACTGGGGGAACAATTTATGAAGTTGATGCCGACACAGTTTGACGGGATTGGAGATCCCGAGCTAGCACCTAGATGGATAGAGAAGCTGAAAAAGGCTTTTGGGGTACTAAGATGTACTGATGAGGAGAAGGTGTTGCTAGCCGTATATCAGCTAGAGGGTACAGCAAACGACTGGTGGGCTGCCACTAAGGATGTAGTCTTCCCTGAAGGTACGGCCCTAAACTGGAACGCTTTTAAGAGGGCGTTCAACGACAAGTACTTTTCAGAAACGGCCAGGGAAAGGAAACAGATCGAGTTCCTACAGCTGCGACAGAACCAACTATCGATAGATCAGTATGAAGCTGAGTTCTCGAGGCTTTCGAGGTATGCGCCTCGATCAGCGGAGGATCCTTTGGAGAAGGCACGGAGATTCAGGGATGGGTTGAGGCCCGAACTCCGTAGCCAGATGATAGCCTTGAATTTGAGGACCTACAGGGAGATATACGAGCAAGGTCAGATGATTAAGCAAGACTTGAGGGAAAGAGACTGATGGCAGGTAACAAACGTTTCGTGCCGCCTGCAAGGAGGAATATCGTGAAACCGCCAAACCCGGCGAACTGGAGCTGCAGGCTATGTGGCAGAAGGCATGGGAATGGACCATGCCTTATTAGAACTAGAGCCTGTTTCAAGTGTGATCAGCTGAGCCACCAAATGAGGACATGTCCAAACCAAGCACTGGTCAGTCGACCACAAGGACCGAGGCCGCAAGCAGGACCGTCGACTGCGGCACCTCGGATAGAACCGAACAGACTACCAGCTCAGGGTAGAGTGTAAGTTGTAGCGCGCAACGAGGCAGAAGATGTGCATGGAGTGGTCACAGGTACCGCTTACTTGTTCAACCAGACCGCTTATGCATTATTTGACCCGGGTGCCACGCATTCTTTTGTATCTGCACAGTTCGCTGAGTTAGTAGGCATGAGATTGGAACCATTAAGCATGGCATTGCATGTAGCCACCCCATTGAAGGATAATGTCTTGGTTTCACTAGGGTGTGCGGAATGTGAGATTATGGTTGGAGAAAGTAGGGAGAGCATCGACCTAGCTGTATTGCCTATGTTTGATTTTGACGTGATTATAGGAATGGATTGGCTGAGGAGGCAAGGAGCGGTAGTAGACTGTGGCAATAAAACGATTCGATTTTATCCGAAAGATCGTCCTAGTTATGAATTGGTAGGAAGCCGAGGAGGAGTCTCAATTCCCTTGGTTTCAACTTTGGAAGTAACTAAGTTGATATTTGAAGGATGCCGGGCATACTTAGTAGCCGTGATGGATACGACTGTTGAGGAACCTAAGTTAGAAAACATTCCTGTGGTACGGGAGTTTCCAGATGTGTTTCCCCAGGAATTGCCAGGATTGCCAACGGAGCGGGAAATAGAGTTTGTGATTGAATTAGCTCCTGAAACGAAGCCAATTTCGAAAGCACCGTACAGAATGTCCCTGTCAGAATTAAAGGAGTTAAAGGTGCAAATGCAAGAGTTGCTGGACAAAGGATTCATCCGACCAAGTGCTTCGCCGTGGGGAGCACCGGTGCTGTTCGTAAAGAAGAAAGACGGATCCTTACGACTATGCATTGATTACCGGCAACTGAATCAGGTGACAGTGAAGAACAAGTATCTGCTGCTAAGGATTGATGATCTTTTTGATCAATTACAAGGAGCAGCAGTGTTCTCGAAGATTGACTTGAGGACGGGGTATCACCAGCTAAGGATCAAGAAGGAAGACATATCGAAGACTGCATTCAGGACGAGGTATGGACATTACGAGTTTACGGTAATGCCGTTTTGATTGACTAACGCCCCAGCCGCATTTATGGACCTAATGCATCGAGTATTCAAAGAGTTTCTGGACAGGTTCGTCATAGTTTTCATTGACGACATCTTAATCTACTCGAGGAGCGACGTAGAGCACGAAGAACATTTGAGAATCGTATTGAGGACCCTGAGGGAACATTCGCTGTATGCGAAGCTAAGTAAATGTGAATTTTGGCTAGACAGGGTAGCATTTCTTGGTCATATTGTGTCTGGCGAAGGGATTGCAGTGGACCCTGCAAAGATAGAGGCTGTAACCAATTGGCCGAGGCCTACTACGGTCACGGAGGTCAGAAGCTTCTTGGGACTAGCAGGATATTATAGGTGATTCGTGGAAAAGTTCTCATCCATAGCCGTCCTACTGACGCGGTTGACGAAGAAGGAAACGAAGTTCGAATGGACTGATAGGTGTGAACAGAGTTTTCAAGAGCTTAAACATAGATTGATGACCACGCCAGTACTGACCATTCCATCGGGACCGGGAGGATATGAGATCTACAGCGATGCTTCGCTGAAAGGATTAGGTTGTGTATTGATGCAACACGGCCGGGTAGTAGCTTATGCATCCAGGCAGTTGAGGCCGCACGAAATGAATTACCCGACCCATGACTTGGAGTTAGCGGCGATTGTGTTTGCCTTGAAGATTTGGAGGCATTACCTTTGTGGCGAGAAGTTTTAGATATATACAGACCACCAGAGTTTGAAGTATTTGTTTTCCCAGAAAGAGTTGAACCTAAGGCAGCGCAGGTGGATAGAGCTGTTGAAAGATTATGATTGTGAGATATTATATCATCCTGGGAAAGCAAACAGAGTGGCAGATGCATTAAGTCGAAAGTCGAGTATTGCATGCCTGCTGGTGAGAAGTTGGTCGACGATAGAGGATCTGAGAGATTCTGAATTTAGATTGGAGGTTAATCAGCTATCCAGTTTGATAGCGACTTTGAGGGTGGAACCTGAGGTCCAAAAAGGGATTAAGGCATTACAGTCTACGGACCCAGAGATTCAGAAAGTTATCGAAATGGAAGCGACGAAGAGGAAGCCAGAGTTCCAGGTGTCTGAGGATGGACTTTTGGAATTTCGAGGGCGATTATGTGTACCAAAGGATGAAGGGCTCCGAGAAAGAATCTTGTCAGAGGCTCATAGGAGCAATTACAGTGTCCACCCTGGAAGTACAAAGATGTACCAGAACTTAAGACAACATTATTGGTGGAACGGAATGAAAGTAGACGTGGCAAGATATGTGGCTAAGTGTTTGACTTGCCAGCAAGTGAAAGCGCAGCATTGTAAGCCTGGAGGATTGTTGCAGCCGCTGGAGATTCCGGAATGGAAGTGGGAACACATAACTATGGATTTTGTGATGGGACTTCCGAGGAACCAAAGAGGTCACAACTCAATTTGGGTAGTCGTGGATCGATTGACCAAGTCCGCCCATTTCATCCCTATACAAAAGGACTTCGCCATGGATAAGTACGCATAACTGTACATAAGGCACATAGTCAGATTACACGGAGTGCCAGTGACGATCACCTCAGATAGGGATCCGAAGTTCAGGGCAAATTTTTGGAAGAGTTTGCAAGGAGCAATGGGGACGCGACTACAATTCAGTACGGCGTACCACCCACAGACTGATGGACAGTCAGAAAGGACCATCCAGACGATCGAGGACATGTTGAGAGCGTGTGTCATAGATTTCAAAGGCGGATGGGAAGAGCAGTTACATCTGGTAGAGTTTGCGTACAATAACAGCTACCAGCAGAGTATACAGATGGCACCGTTTGAGGCACTCTATGGCAGAGCATGTAGGACACCAATATGCTGGGATGAAATAGGAGAAATGAGTATCACAGGCCCCGAGTTAGTAGAGCAATTGGTGGAAGCAGTGAAAATCATTCGGGACAGGCTTAGGACGGCGCAGAGTCGCCAGAAGAGCTATGCAGACAAGCGGCGCAAGCCTTTGGAGTTTCAAGTGGGCAATCATGACTTCCTCAAGGTGTCACCAATGAGAGGACTCTCGCGATTCGGAAGGAAAGGGAAGCTGAGCCCAAGATACGTAGGCCTTTTCGAGATTTTGGAGAGAATTGGGACCCTGGCCTACCGACTTGCGTTACCGCCAAGTCTATCCCAGGTACATAATGTATTCCATGTGTCGATGCTAAGAAAGTATGAGCCTGACCCGACACATGTGCTGAACTATGAAACCATAGAGGTGGACGACAGAGTATCCTATATAGAGAAGCCGATAAGGATTGAGGACCTGAAGGAGCAGATCCTCAGGAATAACAAGATTCTGCTGGTCAAAGTAATATGGAAGCACCACGGAACGGAAGGAGCCACGTGGGAGAATGAAGAGACGATGAGGCGACAGCACCCCCATTTATTTGAATAGTCGAGGTAATGCAAATTTCGAGGACGAAATTTTTGTAAAGGGGGAAGAGTTGTGACATTCTGATTTTCAATCAACTTCAGACTCTGTAATGAGAAGTTTATTTATATCAAGCGATGTATTTCAGTTGTATTCCACTCAAATCTGATCAATTTGAGCAGACTGACCAAAGGGGAAAGGCTAACGCAAGACGAGATACGTGGACCCAGGCGACTCGAATAGGAAATGGCGCTTTGACCATAAGGATTGTCGAGGGGATATTTAGGACCGCAAAAAGGCCGATCTAAGAACGATTAAGGATTATCATGCGAACGTCGTGCGGTTGGAGCGCGGGTGATGCCGCTTAACCAACGTACGATTTGCAAAATTATCCTAAATCGGACTGTGACGATCGAGACCACAAGGACTAGCGATAAGCCCTCGCGATTACATGACAACAGAGGCCGCCATGAATTGATGAGCTCTAAACGTGACAAGAATCACGGGGTCGATACGCGTATAGTCTGCAGAAGCCGCCCGTCGGTTCGGAATAGGCTGGAATCAAGTCTGGTAGAAGGAACGATCAGAATTGAGTCCTGAAAAGTTTGAAAAAGGAAAATCAAGAATTCCAACGTTAATTGGATTGGCTGTCGCCCTATCGAAAAAGTCAGAAACGAGAAAAACGACGTTCCGAATATCGAAGGTAAAAAGACCAAAATGCCCCTCAAGCTTAGGACTTTTCTTTATAATTGAAGGAAGGGCAAAATGGACATTTCTCCTCCCCCAAGCTGCTGCAAATTGAAGAGCAATTGATGACCATTGGATGCCCTTGAGAAGAACAATGGACAAGCGTCAAGCATCCAAGGGTAGTAGATCATTTCACCAATTAATGCCCACCTACCAATCACCTCAATTAATTTAAATTTTTTGGGATAATAAACAGCTCTCTCTCTCTCTCCTCAAACCCCCCATTCGGCCATTTTTTTCCCCCAAAGACCAGACCAAGCTTTTTCTTCTTCTTCTTCTTCTTTTTCTTCTTCTCCAGTTTCTGCTCCACCCAACCCCGCCGGACGCCGCCGTTCGGTCCGTACGAACGCCACCTCCGACCGTCCCCTACTACCGGCCGACTACCCAGACGTAGTCCCATGTCTTGCGGACGTCCTCCAACTGGAATCAGGTCATTTTGAGCTCTGACAAATTCGGGGCAAGCATTCTCCCACAGGTCGACGGAATCTGTTCCAGCTTGAGGTAGGTTCGGTTCTGAACCCTTTAGACAGCCGAAAACTTGGAATCTTTGGCTCAAATTTTGTGGAGATCAAGTAGACATATAGATGGTTTTGTGGTAAAAATTTGGGATCTATTTGATAAGTTTTTGACCATGAACAACCCTTGTACATTATGCCCAGAATCTGCCGGTATTCTGTGTGTGAGTGCTCCGGCGACTTCCGACGACTTTCCGTCAACCGCGCGACTTGAAACTCACGGTGAGACTTCCAAACTCTTAGGTAGACATTATAAGAGGTAGAATGGTGTGTATTTGATGGATTTGAGATAGATTAAGGCCGGTTGAACCTGGCATGAACAGAACCGAATGGAACCGGTTCAATGCTGGGCCAAACTAGTTCTGTGGAGGGCTGAATAGGCTGGGATTGTGTTGTAATTTGGTGTGTATGATGTGTTGTGATGATGAGGAGTATCTAGTGGATGATTTGGATGGAAGAATGGAGGGATTGAACTTGAAATTTGACAAAATCGATTAATTATCCTAGGTTGCGTGACGGATTGACCTTGGACTTGAGTTGGCCGAACCTTAGGAGGTGCAAGGAGGAGTAATTTGCGTTATTAAGCGAAGGTAAGGAACTTCCTAAACCGAGGCTAGGGGGATTGGAGTCGATTGGGTAAGTCGAGGGTCGAACGGAACGATTTATGAGAAAATACTCGCATGTAATAGCTTGATGCGCCCTTGGACATTATAGAATGATTGTTTGACCTAGCCTATGTGTGAATGGTTTGAGTACCTGAGTACTATTTGAATTGAATTGCATGCCACGAAATTTATTAAACATATTATCATGCGCATTGGCCATTGGTTATGAAATTTGATTTTTAAAAATCAAGTTAATTGATATGATGTGGCGTATGAGACGCGGGGCGGAGGTTGAGACCCTGATGCGACGAGGTCGCGGGGTGGATTATGAAAAGGTGGCGCCCTGAAGCGACGGAGTCGCGGGGTTGAGATAGCCACAATCCTGATGTGATATAATCGCGAGACAGAATACGAGCTCATAGACTCTACCTGGAAATTGAACCGGGGCCTGATGTATTTACGCGGGCCGAGCCTGATGCAATCTAATCGCGGGCTAGAGAATGAGGCAGATAGAGGTTGATTGGTGTGGTGAAGTGACAGGCCGAGCATATACATGCAACTATGTGTGGCATGAGAATATAAATGCATGTCTGTCCTCTATGCATTATTGTTTATTGAATTATGACTGTCATGTCCGCGTGAGTTCATGAGTTGGATAGGTTGAGTGACTTGACTGCCTGAGTGGACGGTCAACCTGACCTAGGGTTAGGTTTTTCTTACTGAGATGTGTATCTCACCCCTTTTGGGGAAATGCTACTTTACAGATCCTAGGCAATAGCAATGTGGCCTATCAGATTCGGGGACCCGTAGGAGATGACGGCGTATTACGATGAGTTCCCCGATAGGCAGGGTAATATATACGTAAGGAAATGTACAGTAGTTTGGGTAGATGATGGCGAACTTGACTGGAAGCCTCATCAGTTTGAGGCTTGGTTTAGACAGGCCGAGGATAAGAAGGTCGGGCCGCTGAAGCCCCATGAGGTTCCAGAGGGTGTCATACCTCCTTGGTGTCAGACGATAGCAGACCAGGAGTTTCCCGAGGACTCAGTGGTTGGTTTGAGGAACGGCCCGGAGCGGACGCCGACAGCTGAGTTTCCCGTGCCACCGCCAGAGGATGAGGTCATCGTGGTGAAGCCGTTTGAGAGAGATCCATCCGAGCTGGACCAGGAGGCGACCGTGGAGGGAGACAGGGTTGAGCAATCGCAAGAAGCGACCATGGAAGATTCTGTGGAGGTTCCATCAGAGACTTTCTCCGAGTACGAGTCGTTAGAGGAGAGCGAGGACACCGGAGATTCCAGCAGTTCTTCCTAGGCGACTTCGGATGATGACCTGACTTTTTGACTGGCGACCTGATCCCCTTTCCCTAGTGGATTTTGTGGACATCTTTTGACATGTTTACCCGTCGCCTTGGTGTATAGCGGTCTGTAGTAGATGTGACCAGTTGATGTTGATGTACGACCTTTTGATGCTATCCAGTCCTGCTTAGTCTTAAGATATATATATATTCATGTGGTACGGGGAGTTGTTGGGAAACGCTTCTGTGTGCTTAATGTAAATTGTTTCATCTCTCGATCTTCCTTTATATATAAGTGGATCCTTGGGACCGCTGAGAGATTGTTGTGGTTTTGCTTGCAGGGATGATTGCGTACTCACGATGGGGCGGGGGGTGTGACACTTGTCTTCTGTCATATCAAAACTTGATCTTCCAATTTTGTCTGTCCAAAAGATGCTTGATTTTTAGAATTTTTGGCTAACATATCGGCTATGGCTCTTCCCTTCACATACTTTTGTGAAGAGCTCTTGATATCAAATTCAGACATCACTTGCCATTTTGCTAATTTCCCAATCAAAGCGGGCTTCTCCAAGAGATATTTGATAGGATCATTTTCTATCACCAGTTGAATATAGTGGTGTCGGATATACTGCCTCAATCTGCGAAGTACCCATACTGTTGCTACACAAGCCCTCTTAACTGGCACAAAATTCGCATCAGAAGAAGTGAATTTCTTACTCGAGTAGTAGATGGCTCTTTCTTTACCATCCGTCGAACTTGTTTGAGCAAGTAGCACTCCTAAAGATTCTTGATGTGTAGCCAAATATAAGGTCAAGGGGTGACCTGGAATAGGTGGCACAAGTACCGGTGGAGTGGCTAAGTAAGTTTTGATCGTTTGGAATGCCTGACTGCATTCTGCATCCCAAGCCACTTCCACGCCCTTCTTGAGCAATTTGAAAATCGGTTTAGCCACATCTGAGATGTAGTTTAGCCTCCCTAGAAGACTTCTCACTTCCTTTACCATCGAGTGAGTTGCTAGATCACGAATAGCTTGGATTTTCGAAGGGGTCAATTTCAATGCTCCTACTATTGACCATGAATTCAAGAAGTTTCCCATATTTCGCCCTGAACACACATTTGTTAGGGTTGAGTCTCAATTTGTATTTTCGGAGTCGCTCAAATAGCTTCCTTAACACTTAAATGTGATCTTGCCCTTCCTAGGACTTGGCGATCATGTCATCGACGTATACCTCGATCTCCTTATGGATCATGTCATGGATAGGGAGACCATCGCCTTCTGATAAATTACACTAGCATTTTTTAGTCCTTTATAACAGAAATTTCCTCTAAGGGTGGTAAACGCATTTTTCAACTTGTCCTCTTGTTTCATGACGATTTGGTTATATCTGGAGAGTACATCCATGAATGAGAATAATTTCTACCCTGCTATGTTATCCACCAGCTCCTCGATGTGGGGAAGCGAAAAATCATCCTTGGACTTGCTCTATTCAAGTCTCGATAATCCACACAGATCGGGACTTTGCCATCTTTTTTCATGATGAAGACTGTGTTTGCAATCCAATCTGAGTAAGGGATAGCTTCTTCTTTAATTCTGTCATCTAACTCTGCTTTCATCCATCGGTTGTCTTGTCTCGCAGGTTTGACATTGGAATCCGTGGGTAACGCATGTTTCACAACTCTTGGATCCATACTTGGCATATTGACATATGACCATGCAAAGACTTCCTGATACTTTTTAAGTAATTCAGTAAATCTGAGCCTTTTAGCACGGGATAGATGTCCACCAATCTTAACTTCTTTGACATCTACAGTATTACCCAAGTTAATACTATTGGCACTTTTGAAGTGGGAGGTGTCGAATTTTCGAAGGCATTTCAATCTCTACAGATAGCTACGTAACCCTTATCTATGTCTTTCTTAATATCGCAGGAGTAATCATCTTGGCGATCTGGTGTGCGTAATGACCTAGCATGCATGTTTGAGATGATATGCCTGAAATGTTATGAGAATGATTAGTCTCTATTTCATATGAAAGTGCGATGCATGAGTGTGAAAAATCTTTTCAAAAAATCAAGAACCATATGGCAAATCAAGTCTCAAGCATCCCATATGGAAGGCCAGTATCATCATTGCGCTGATTTGTAGTCCCATATGTCCTTAATAAAGCTTGTGTGTTTTATTGATTGTAAAAATGGATTGCATTATAAGCTATGCTGTTTAGACCAACGGTCAAAGATCCAAAGGCGTTTTCGTACCTCTACTTCAAACAACAAAAATGACCAAGTGTAAAGAAATGCGAGAATTTAAGTGTAGTTTTTAAAAGCAGGGGAGATATTTCTTTGCTCAAAAGTGGCGGCTTCCTCATCAAGCCACTCTATGATGACGTTCACTGAGAAAAGGGTTTGTTAGATCTGGTTCTGTTGACGGAGTTGTCTCTTCTTTTGACAGCAACTTACAGTCTTTGCTGAAGTACTCATTTAATGGGCTACTGAATATCGTAGACCTGCCTTTCCAAGTTGAAGAACTAATGAAGGAATCCTTTTGGTTTCTTTGGCGTCCATGGCTCTTGCCTTGGCCTCGGCCTACTGTTTGAGTGGTAAAGTCACAAGTGCGAGTGTTCTGATATCCCAAGCCTATCTTATGCTTGTTGCACTTTAACTATAGAGGAGCATTGATTTCTTGACCATGCTTGCCAAGACCTTTTCCTGGGTTGAACCTACATGCTAGCAGCATTTTAGCCGGTACAAGGTTAACTTCAGAGATAAAAGGAGTCTTCAGTTTCGCCCCAACAAGAGTGTGGATTACTGACACTAGCTCCAGGGAATGATAGCTAGCTTCTTGCTTAACTTCAAGTTCAATGTAGGGGATATCGCTATTTTGATACGCATGGAGGTCAACTTCCCCATGAATGGTGATTACTTTCCCATCAATCACGAATCGTACTTTCTGATGTAGACTTGAATGTACGACTCTAGTGACGTGAATCTTGGGTCTCCCAAATAGGAATCCAAAGTCACCAGTGCGAGTGTTCTGATATCCCAAGCCTATCTTATGCTCGTTGTACTTTACGCCAAGTTTAGTAAGTGCGATTTTTGGTTGAGCAAAGTAGCATTCCTTGGTCATGTGATTTCTGGAGAAGGAATTTCTGTAGATCCTTCAAAGATTGAGGTAGTGATGGAATGGCCCAGACCCCTGACCGTTACTGAGGTTTGAAGTTTTTTGGAGTTGGCAGGCTGCTATAGGCGATTTGTGGAGAAGTTTTTATCTATAGCCACTCCGTTAATGAGGCTAACAAAGAAGGATGTGAAATTTGAATGGACTGATAAGTGTGAAAGAAGTTTCCAAGAACTTAAGCATCGATTGACGACCACACCAGTGTTAACTATTCCTTCTAGACCAGAAGGTTATGAGATATATAGCAATACTTCACTAAAAGGATTAGGGTGTGTGTTGATGCAACATGGAAAAGTGGTCGCTTATTTTTCGCAACAATTGAGACCTCATGAGATTAACTATCCAACGAACGATTTGAAATTAGCTGCAATTATCTTCGCCCTAAAAATTTGGAGGCATTATTTGTGTGGCGAAAGGTTTCAGATTTATACAGATCATCAGAGTTTGAAGTATTTGTTTTCACAGAAAGAATTGAATGTGAGACAAAGTCGATGGATGGAGTTACTCAAGGATCATGACTGAGATATTTTGTACCACCTTGGAAAGGTGAATATAGTCGCGGATGCACTTAGTCGGAAACCCAGCATTATTCTCTTGTTGGTTAAGTGATGGTCTCTACTTTGGCAACCTTGAGGATTGAGCCAGAAATTTAAGAACAAGTAAAGGCTTTGCTGTTGACGAATCCGGAAATTCAAAAGATTCTCGAGATAAATGTGGCGAAAAGCAAACCTGAGTTTCAAGTGTCAGAAGATGGGATTATGAAATTCAAAGGACATTTGTGTGTGACTGGTAAGAAAAAGATCTTGTTGGAATCTCATAGGAGCAATTATAATATTCACCCAGGTAGCACGAGGATGTATCAAAACCTACATCAACACTACTAGTGGAATGGAATGATGGTGGATGTGGCAAAGTACGTGGCAAAGTGTTTGACCTGTCAACAAGTTAAAGCTCAGCATTATATGCCTGGAGGATTGCAGCAACCTTTAGAAATCCTAGAGTAGAAATGGGAGCATGTGACAATGGATTTGTGATGTGATTGTCGAGGAGTCAAAGAGGTCACGACTCGATTTGGGTAGTCATGGACAGACTGACCAAGTCTGCACATTTCATACCTGTGCGAAAGGATTTCACAATGGATAAGTATGCTAAACTGTATATGCGTCAGATTGTACGATTGCATGGAGTTCCAGGTATGATTATATTAGATAGAGATCCTAAATTTACAGCAAAATTTTGGCAGCCTTCAAGAGGCTTTGGGAACTAGATTACAATTTAGTGCGTCGTATCACCCATAGACTAATGGAAAGTCAAAAATGACGATTCAGACGCTCAAGGATATGTTACGAGATTACGTAATAGATTTTAAAGGTGGATGGGAGGACCAACTACATCTAGTAGAGTTTGTTTACAATAAAAGCTATCAACAGAGCATCCGTATGGCACCGTTTGAAGCACTTTATGGTAGAGCTTGCAAAACTCCTGTATGTTGCGACGAAGTTGGAGAAAGAAGTATAACAGGTCCCAAGTTTGTGGAACAACCAGTTGAGGCGATTAAGGTTATCAAGGAAAGATTGAGAATGACGCAAAGTCGTCAGAAGAGCTATGCCAATAAAAGATGCAAGACGTTGGAGTTCCAAGTTTGCGACCACGTTTTTCTGAAGGTATCGTCAATGCGCGAATTATCTCGATTTGGGAAAAAAAGAAAACTAAGTCCGAGGTACATAGGTCCTTTTTCAATTTTTGGAACGAATTGGAACTTTGGCCGATCGACTCGCCTTGATGCCGAACTTGTCGGAGGTGCACAATGTGTTTCATATGTCAATGCTAAGAAATTGCGAGCCAGATCTGACTCACATTTTTTATTTTAAGACCATTGAAATGGACGAAAAAGTATCATACGTGGAAAAGCCAGTCAAATCGAGGATTGAAAGGGGCAAGTCTTGAGGAATAAGATGATCCAACTAGTTAAAGTGATCTCAGAGCACCACGGAACTGAAGGCGCTACATGGGAAAGTGAATAGGCTATGCGTGACATTCTAAATTTCCTGCCATTTTGAGGCTATTGAATGAGAATGTATCTATCGATGTATTTCAGTTTTGTCTCGCTTAGATCTGATCAATCATGAGCAAACTAACCAAAAGGGAAAGGCTAACGCATGACAAGATACGTGGACCTATGAAACTCAAAAAAGAAATGACACTTTGACCATAAGAATTGTCAATGGAACATTTAGAATCAATAAAGGCCGCTCAGATAACGATTAAGGAATCCATTGCTAGTGTTACACGATTGGAGGGCGGGTGGTGCCGCTTAACCAATGTATAATTTGTAAATTTTCCTAAAATCGAGCTATGATAATCGAGGCCGTCGAAACTAGCGATGAACCCTCATAATTGCATTGCAACCAAAGCTGTTGTAACTTGAGTCATCCTAAGTGGGATGCGAATCAAAGAGTCGATATGAGTAACGTCTGCAAAAATCGTCCGTTAGTTCGAGATAAACTGAAGATAAGGATTTAACGTCGTCTTGCCAATGGTAATTTCGAATTGGAAAAGTGAAGTTTCGGACTGAAAGTGCAAAATTACCATTTTACACCTCGACCAATTGTCCTTGCCTTAACATTTCAGAAGGACGAAATGGTCATCTCAAGCTCCCCTATATGCTGTCGAAAATTGATGAGGATGGGGTCAAATGAAGTCAAAGCCCTTGGATTGATAATTGAGCTATGCCATGTATCATCTATAGAAGCATTTATTGCCCTCCAAATCAATCTTGTCAATTTTTAATCTTAATTATTTGTGTGGAACATCTCATTATAAAACCCCTCAGCTGTGTACCCCATTCCCCTCCATTTTCCTTTTTATTTCCTCTCTTTTCCTTCTCACCCGAAATCGCCCAATTCAATCAATTTTGTGCCGCCGTTTTGCTGCCGTCAATCGCCCTTTCTAGCTATCATCATGCTGTGCTCCGACCGCCACAAGCTAGCCCAACTTGTCATTAACAAGTTTCAAGTGGTAGCTCAATGTTTCGTGGAGTTGTTTTCTCGACCAGCCACAAAACCAAAATCGGACAGATTTTGAGCGAGCTATGGTAAGGCTTTCGTTTACCCTCTTAGAGACTCTGATTGACTCCAAACTTTTTATGAGATCTTCATAACATCTAGTACTTGAGTTTTTCGAGTGGCCATGGTCATTTTATTGAAAATTTAAGGTATTTTTATGGCTGAAAAGTGATGATTGTTGACCAAATAGATTTTGCCGTTTGAAGACTGTGGGGAAACTGAGTTGTTCAAAGGGCTTCGAGGTGTCGTTCCGCTTCAAAACTCTCGGTGAGGTTCCTAGACATGTAGAATAAGGTCTTGGCAAGTTAAATTCCTAAGTAATTGGAACCTAAGGTCGATCTATGGACTGATCTGAACAAACAAATTGGAAATCGATTCTGCCCTAGTAAATGGATGTGTGAATCAAACCCTTTGGGGGTCCTTTGGGGTGTCGCCATGTCTTTAAATGATCGTTGAAACACCCTAGGCTATTACTTGACTAGTCATTGAGTTATTGATATGATGAAATAGAAGAATGAACGGGTTATGACGTGGTTTTGATGGAATTTCTGTAGGAAAGTCGTTTGGTTGTGACTCTGTTGAGTTGGGGAATTTTTTTATTGGGAGCTAGCTAGCTTGTTTAACATGTAAATGTTTCCTAAACCCTTACCTTAATGTTAAGACACTGCTAGACGATCTAGTGAATGAATTGATTGACTGGCGAGGTCTGTGGCCTGAAATTGATTGATGCCATTATGTGTGAATTTATTGTGAAGGATAATGATGATACCGATTGGCCTGTGGCCCCGGTGGTATCAAGTGGTTGTGAGCCCTGAAATAATAATTAGCTGTGAGCCCTAGAGGTATCGATTGGCGTGTGGCCCTAGTGGTACCAATTGGCTATGAGCCCTGAAGATATCAATTGGCCTATGGCTCTAGTGATATCAATTGGCCAGAGTGCCAGAGAAATACATCGTTGCTATTAGCCCAGGTGATGATTGGTTTTGAAAATAATGTGCATTTGTGTATATGCTTTGTGCTTAGAGCTTGAAACCCCTGAAGTTGAATATGGTTGGCTATGATTTCTATCCATACTTGGGTTATGCCTTCACATCGATAATTGCTTGCATTTGGTAACACTAGTGTGTGATCTCAGGGACTGGTGCTCAGGTATAGGTTTACGTTTCACTTTCTGAAATGTAAATCTCACCCCGTAGTGGGACACATATTGTCAAACCCCAAGCCTTAAAAATGCTGTCAATCCGATTAGGCGACTCGAAAGAGATGATCACCCTTTTTGACGAGTTTCCCGCGAGGAATGGGTATTATATACGTTAGGAAGCGTACGCTTGTTTGGGTGGATGAGGGAAAGTTGGAGCTGCAACCCCACCGCTTTGAAGCATGGTTCTGACGTCTGAGAAATAGCAACTTGATGGGACCTCTATTGCCTGAAGATGTTCCTTCAAAGGTAGTTCCTAATTGGTGTCATCCGTCCCGTCCTGAGGTTGAGATGGAGAATCCAACATCAGTGGGAGGATCGAGGAACATTTTGGAGGAGTCAAAGTTTTTCCCTACTGAGGAGTACATGAGCTTGATTGTGCTCTTTGCCAATGCGATAGAAGATACCGAAGAAGACGTCAAAGAGGAAACCGAGGAGGATGCTGAAGAAATGTCTACAGAGGTACCATCTGAGACATTTTCTGAATACAATCTAGAGGAAGACGAAGGTGAAGCAAGTGACGATTCTAGTGGTTCTTCAGAATAATTGAATGTAGGGTTTCAAAGATGGGATTTAGGAACAATTTTGATGTTAGATTTTGGGGAGGGCTAACTGGTAACCTTTTAGACTTAGGCCTTAGTTCCTTATCTCACCTGGGTGTGCGACTTTCCTTTATGTCCTTTCCTTTCCGTCAGCAGTAACTGTGCGTTTGTGTTATGTATAAATCGGTGTGTTTTTTAATCATTTCATATTCCTTTAGTTTCTTTCATCGTCGGGGGTGTTGTCTCTCCTTCCGTGTGCCCATTTCATTTCATATTAGGCCTTGGTTTTTCTTGGGTATTTATTGGCCGGAGGCAGAAGTAACGAGCTCCAAGGAACGCGAGGCGTTACATCCCCATTGAAGTGGTATCAGAACAAGGTTTGCTCGGTTACAACAGATTGAGGATTGGAGTAATAAAGAGTAAAGGAATTTAGATGATGGGGTAGTGAGACCTTAGGAATAGTTGTCAAGTCAAGCATGTATGCATGACATATGATTGGCACATGTGATTGGCATCTTGAGTTGGCATAGTTGTGGTGAACCTATGGGGGTCAAGCTTTGTACTTAGCATCTTGATTATACTAAGTTGCAGATAGGTTTGAACTTGAGATATGGATTTGTATCCCTGATTGATGTGCTCCTGAAAATGCCTTAGTGATTGGCCATTGTTTTATGATTATTGCCTTATTGAGTAGCATAGAATCATTACACTTGAGTAAGTGGCTTAAGTCTCTGATTCCGTGGTGCAATTATAGTGACTCAGGTAAGCTAAGTTTGAGCAAGTATGAGCAATAGACCTGGAAGGCCGAGAAGTGGAGCTTCTAGCTCAAGAGCGCCAGCGGCCGAGGATCCAAGAATGGATGGAGTCTTGAGAGCCTTAGAATAGATTGGAGAGCTAATGGGAAAGGAAGCTCAAGATAGAGCTGGTGTGGCTCCTAGACATGCAGAAGATAGAATTGAGATTATAGCTCAGGTTACTGAAGCCTCAGTGGCAGTTGTGAATATGGTAAATGATAATAATGCCCAGGGCTCTGAGGCTGGGAATGCTCAAGGTGATGTTAATGCCAATAGACCAATGGTTCAGCCCGTTGAACAGTATATTAAACTGAAACCGACCCAATTTGATAGCACTAGAGATCCTAGCTGGTGCCAAGATGGATTGAGAAACTCAAAAAGTCTTTTGGAGTGCTGAGATGCACTAATAAAGAGAAAATACTGTTAGTTGTGTATCAGCTAGAAGGAACTGCGAATGATTAATGGAGTGCCTTGAAGGAAGGAGTGTTTCCTGAAGGTACGGCCTTCACTTTGGCTGCCTCCACTGTCGCTTTAATGATAAGTACTTTTCGAAGACGACACGTGAGAGAAAACAAGTGGAATTTCAGCAGTTACGACAGGACCAGCTGACTGTGGATCAGTACTAAGTTGAGCTTGTGAGACTGTCGAGGTGTGTACCAAGGTTAGTTGAAGATCTGCTTGAGAAAGTGCAAAGGTTCCGAGATGGTTTGAGACTAGAGATTCGTAGTCGTATAATAACGATGAACTTGAGAACATGCCGAGAGATCTATGAGATGAGTCAAATGATCGAGAGGGACATCAAAGAAGGAGCTGCTGCTTCTGGATCAAGGTTTACTCCTTTAAGAGATAATAAGCAGTTGGAGAAGAGGCTGATGGTGAACAACCAATGTTTTATCCCTTCGGTTCGAAGAAATATCGAAAAATCATCGAATCAGTTAAATTGGTACTGTCGTATTTGTGGTAGAAGGTATGGAAGTGGCCCTTGCCCTGCTAGGACAAGAGCATGTTATAGATGTTGTCAGTTGGGCCACCAGATAAAGAATTGTCCGAATCAAGCTCTAGGAAACTGAGCTCAACGATTGAGACCGTAGACGAGACAGCTAGCCATAGCCTTACAGAATGAACAGAATCGACCACCCGCCCAAGGAAGGGTGTATGCTGTGGCACGTAGGGAGGCGGAGGAAGCGCCTGGTGGTCACAGGTACAATCTATTAATGTGACCAAGCTGCCTATGCTTTGTTTGATCCCGGGGCTTCGAATTTCTTTATATCTACTCAGTTTGTTGATCTAGTGAGAGTAGACTCGAAACCACTGAATGCATTGTTGCACGTTACTACACCACTTAAGGATAATGTACTATTCTTGCTAGGTTGTGCGGATTGTAAGATAGTGATTGGTGATAGCGTATGCTACCTATGTTATGATTTTGTTGTGATTGTTAGGATGGATTGGTTGGGGAAACAAAGAGTCATAGTTAATTGTGGTAGTAGGGTAATTCATTTTTACCCGGAAGATCACCCTAGTTTTGAATTTGCAGGAAATTGGGGAGGAACCTCAATTCCTTTAGTTTCGTCGCTTGAGGCGACTAAGATGTAAATGAAGGGCGTCGAGCTTATCTAGCTATTGCAGTTGACACAACGGTTGTGGAACCGAAGTTGGAACATATAGCGGTGGTATGTGACTTTCCTAATGTCTTTCCTAAAGAATTGCCAAGATTACCACTCAAGAGAGAGAAATTGAATTCGTGATTGAGTTAGCTCTTGGAACGAAGCCAATCTCGAAAGCACCATATAGAATGTCCTTGTCTGAATTGAAAGAGCTAAAAGTACAAATGGAGGAGTTACTAGATAAATGGTTCATTAGATCGAGTGCTTCGCCATGGGGAGCGTCGGTGCTGTTTGTAAGAAAGAATGATGGATCCTTGCATGTGTATGTATTACAGGCAGTTGAATCAAGTAACTATTAAGAATAAGTATCCGTTACCGAGGATAGATGAGTTGTTTGATCAACGAAAGGAGCATATGTGTTTTCTAAAATAGACTTGAGGACTGGTTATCACCAGTTGAGGATTAAGAAAGAGGACATGCCAAAGACTGCCCTTAGAATAAGGTTTGGGCACTATGAGTTTACGGTTATGCCTTTTGGATTGACTAATGCCCCTAATGCTTTCATGGATTTAATGCATAGAGTATTCAATTAGTACTTGGATCGATTTGTCATTGTTTTTATAGATGGCATCTTAATTTACTCGAAGAGTAACGAGGAATAAGAGGAACATTTGAGAGTGGTTTTGCAGACCTTGAAGGAGCATTCGCTTTGCGCCAAATTTAGTAAATGCGAATTTTGGTTGAGTAAAGTAGTTTTCCTTGGTCAGGTGATTTCTGGCGAAGGAATTTCCGTGGATCCTTCAAAGATTGAGGCAGTGATGAAATGGGCTAGACCCACGATAGTTAGTAAGGTTAGAAGTTTTCTGGGATTGGCAAGCTATTATAAGCGATTTGTGGAGAAGTTTTCATATATAGCCACTCCATTGACGAGGCTGACAAAGTAAGATGTAAAGTTCGAATGGACTGATAAGTGTGAGAGAAGTTTTCAAGAACTTAAGCACCGATTGATGACCGCACCTGTGTTAACTATTCCTTCTGAACCTAGAGGCTATGAGATATATAGTGATGCGTCGCTAAAAGGATTAAGGCGTGTGTCGAAGCAACATGGGAAAATGATCGTTTATGCTTCGCGACAATTGAGACCGCATAAGATGAATTACCCGACGCATGACTTGGAATTAGCTGCCATCATCTTCGCTCTAAAGATTGGGAGACACTATTTATGCGGCGAAAGATTTCAAATTTATACAGATCATCAGGTTTGAAATACCATTTCGCAGAAAGAATTGAACATGAGACAACATCGATGGATGGAGTTACTCAAGAACTATGACTGTGAGATTCTGTATTATCTTGGAAAAGCAAATAGAGTCGCGGATGCGTTCAGCCGGAATTACAACAATGCGTTCTTGTTGGTTAAGGGATGGTCCTTACTAGAGGAATTGAGAGATTCCGAGTTTAAATTGGACGTTTATCAATTGTCTAGTTTAGTAGCAACCTTGAGGATTGAGCCCGAGATTCAAGAGAGAGTGAAGGCTTTGCAATCTGCGGATCTGAAAATCCAAAAGATTCTCTAGATGGACGCGACGAAAAGAAAATCGGAGTTTCAAGTGTCAGAAGATGGGATTCAAAAGTTTCGCGGACGTTTATGTGTGCCTAGGGAAGAGGAACTTAAGGAAAAGATCTTGTTGGAAGCTCATAGGAGAACCTTTAGTATTCATCCAGGTAGCACAAAGATGTATCAAAATCTACGTCAACATTACTGGTGGAATGGCATGAAAGTGGATATAGATAAGCACGTAGCGAAGTGTTTGACCTGTTAGTAATTAAGGGCCAGCATTGCAAGCCTGGAGGACTATTGCAACCTCTAGAAATTCCTAAGTAGAAATGGGAGTATGTGACGATGGATTTTGTGAAGGGATGGATTGCCGAGGAGTTAAAGAAGTCATGACTCAATTTGGGTAATTGTGGATAGACTAACCAAGTATGCACATTTTGTACCCATGCGAAAGGATTTTGCAATGGATAAGTACACAGAACTGTATATGCGTCAAATTGTGCGACTGTAAGGCGTTCCAGTCACGATTACATCAGACAGAGATTCTAATTTTACAGCAAATTTTTGGAAGAGTTTTTAGGAGGCTTTGGGGACTAGACTAAAATTTAGTATGGCGTATCATCCACAAAAGGGTACACAATTAGAAAGGACAATTCAGATGCTCGAGGATATGTAACGGTCATGCGTCATAGATTTCAAAGGTGGATGGGAAGACCAACTACATCTAGTGGAATTCGTGTACAATAATAGTTACCAACAGAGCATTCGGATGGCACCGTTAGAAGCACTTTATGGTAGAGCTTGCAGAACGTTTATATGTTGGGATGAAGTTGGAGAAAGAAGTATAACAGTCCCTAAGTTAGTGGAACAGTCTGTTGAAGTAATTAAAGTTATTAGAGAAAGGCTGAGAACAGCGCAAAGTCATTAGACGAGTTATGCTGATAAAAGACGCAATTCATTAGAATTTCCAGTTGGTGATCAGGTTTTCCTGAAGATATCACCAATGCGCGGATTGTCTCAATTTGGGAAAAAGGGAAAACTAAGTCCGAGACACATATGAACTTTTGAAATTCTAGAATGAATTGAAACTTTGGCCAACCGACTCGCTCTACTGCCGAACTGGTCGCAAGTGCACAATGTGTTGCATGTGTTTGTGCTAAGAAAGCACGAGCCAAATCTGACTCACATTTTGGATTTTTAGACTATTGAAATAGGCGATAAGGCGTCATATGTGGAAAAGCCCATCAGGACCGAGGATTGAAAGGAGCAAGTCTTGAGAAATAAGATGATTCCATTAGTCAAAATGATCTGGGGGCATCACGAAACTAAAGGCGCTACATGGGAAAGCGAAGAGACCATGAGACGTCAATACCCCCCATTTGTTTGGATAGTTGAGTTTATTACAAATTTCGTCCTCGAAATTTGTAAGAGGGGAAGAATTGTGACATTCTGAATTTCCTGCCATTTTAAGGCTATTGAATGAGAATGTATCTATCGATGTATTTCAGTTTTGTCTCGTTTAGATCTAATCAATCTTGAGTAAACTGACCAAAAGAGAAAGGACAACGCATGACAGGATACGTGGACCAAGGAAACTCAAAAAAGGAAATGATGCTTTGATCATAAGAATTGTCAATGAAACATTTAGAACTAACAAAGGCCGATCGTATAACGATTAAGGAATCCATTGCTAGCATTATAATTGGACCACGGGTGGTTCCGCTTAACCAATGTAAAATTTGTACATTTTTCTAAAATCGAGCTAATGACGATGAGGCCGTCAAAACTAGTGATGAACCCGCGTAATTACATGACAACCAAAGCTATTGTAACTTGAGTCGTCCTAAGTGCGATGAGAATCACAGAGTCGATACACGTAACTTCCGCAAAAGCCGCCCGTTAGTTCGAGATAAACTCAAGAAACGATCGACGGACGATTGTTCATGCAATGGAAGCCTAAATTGGCAATTAGAAATAGAGAATTTCAATATTACGTTGCAAAACGTTTGCATGTTGTGATGAAGTTGGAGAAAGGAGTATAACAGGCCCTAAGTTAGTGGAACAGTCTGTTGAAGTAATTAAAGTTATTAGAGAAAGGCTGAGAACGGCGCAAAGTCGTCAGACGAGTTATGCTGATAAAAGACGCAATTCATTGGAATTTCCAGTTGGTGATCAGGTTTTCCTGAAGATATCACCAATGCGCGGATTGTCTCAATTTAGGAAAAAGGGAAAACTAAGTCCGATACACATATGAACTTTTGGAATTCTAGAATGAATTGGAACTTTGGCCAACCGACTCGCTCTACTGCCGAACTAGTCGCAAGTGCACAATGTGTTTCATGTGTTTGTGCTAAGAAAGCACGAGCCAATTCTGACTCACATTTTGGATTTTGAGACTATTGAAATAGACGATAAGGCGTCATATGTGGAAAAGCCCATCAAGATCGATGATTGAAAGGAGCAAGTCTTGAGAAATAAGACGATTCCATTAGTCAAAGTGATCTGGGGGCATCACGAAACTAAAGGCACTACGTGGGAAAGCGAAGAGACCATGAGACGTCAATGCCCCCCATTTGTTTGGATAGTTGAGTTTATTACAAATTTCGAGAACGAAATTTCTGTAAGAGGGGAAGAATTGTGACATTCTGAATTTCCTGCCATTTTAAGGCTATTGAATGAGAATGTATTTATCGATGTATTTCAGTTTTGTCGCGCTTAGATCTAATCAATCTTGAGTAAACTGACCAAAAGGGAAAGGACAACGCATGACAGGATACGTGGACCAAGGAAACTCAAAAAAGGAAATGATTCTTTAATCATAAGAAATGTCAATGAAACATTTAGAACTAACAAAGGCCGATCGTATAACAATTAAGGAATCCATTGCTAGCATTATACGATTGGAGGACGGGTGGTTCCGGTTAACCAATGTAAAATTTGTAAATTTTCCTAAAATCGAGCTAATGACGATGAGGCCGTCAAAACTAGTGATGAACCCGCGTAATTACATGACAACCAAAGCTATTGTAACTTGAGTCGTCCTAAGTGCGATGAGAATCACTGAGTCGATGCACATAACTTCCGCAAAAGCCGCCCGTTAGTTCGAGATAAACTCAAGAAACGATCGATGGAGGATTGATCACGAAATGGAAGCCTAAATTGGCAATTAGAAATTGAGAATTTCAATATTAGGTAAGGATTTGACATCATCTCGCCAATGGTAATTTTGAATTGGAAAAGTGAAGTTTCGGACTGAAAGTGCAAAATTACAATTTTGCCCCTCGACCAATTATCATTTCCTTAACATTTTAGAAGGACGAAATGGTCATCTCAAGCTTCCCTATATGCTGCCGAATATTGATGAGGATAAGGTCAAATGAAGTCAAAACTCTTGGATTGAATAATTGAGTTATATAATATGTCATCCATAGAAGGCCCCAACCATTTATTGCCCCCCAAATCAATCTTGTCAATTTTTAATCTTAATTATTTGTGTGGAACATCTCATTATACAATCCCTTAGCGGTGTACCCCATTCCCCTCCATTTTCCTTTTCATTTTCCTCTCTTTTCCTTGTCACATGAAACCACCAAGTTCGACCGGTTCTGTGCCACCGGTTTGCTACCTTGACCGCCCCTTCCGGCCGTCGTCTTGCCGTGCTCCGACCACCACAAGCTAGTCTAACCTATCCTTAATAAGTTTCAAGTGGTAGTTCGACATTTCGTGGAGTGATTTTTCCCGACTAACCCCGAAACCAAAACCGGATAGATTTTGAGCGAGATGGGGAAAGGCAAGTTGAATTCCTAAGAAATTGGAACCTAAGGTCAATCTATGGACTGATCAGAACAAACAAAGTGGAAATCGATTCTGCCCTGTAAATGGACATGGGAATCGAACACTTTGGGGGTCCTTTGGGGTGTCGCCATGTCTTTAAATGATCATTGAAACACCTTAAGCTATTACTTGACTAGTCATTGAGTTATTGGTATGGTGAAATTGAGGAATGAACGGGTTATGACGTGGTTTTGATGGAATTTACTAAAAACGTCGTTTAGTCGTGAGTCTCTAAGTTGGGGAATCGTTTGATTGGGAGCTAGCTAGCTTGTTTGACGTGTAAGTATTTCCTAAATCCTTACCTGACTGGCGGGGTCTATAACCTGAACTTGATTAATTCCATGATGTCCGAATTTACTATGAATGATAATGATGATATCGATTGGCCTGTGGCCCTGATGGTATCCAGTGGTTGAGGGCCCTAAAATAACAATTGGCTGTGAATTCTAGATGTCACAGCCCGCGCCCCGGGCACGAGCACACGACTCTCTACTAGCAAACCAAGATATCTCTCGTGGTCCCAAGATTCACATACAAGTCGAGAGATGTATTACAAGACAAGCAAGCGGAAGCGACAACATTAAAACTCCTCCGTACAAACATGAAGTGGGACCTGGGTAACGATAATATCCATACATATAAAGGTTCTCAACTGTTCACACAAGAATATCGTAAACTAGATCCGCTGGTTAGTAGAGGTGACGGGGCAGGTACAAAAGACAGTCATAGCTACTCTAAAAAAGGGATAGACATCAAGGTCACCCAACTAAGTGCCGAACTAACAAAGTAGAAACTCCTAGGACGAGCTGCTGGAGTCGTCGGTCTCCCCCTCAGCCTCCTCACTGGGCTCGTACTCCGAGAAAGTTCCGAGCAAACCTCTACATTGTCCTCTATGATCTCGTTAGTAGACGGCTCCACCAGGTTATCCTCTATAGCCTCGACCACTATGACTTCTTTAGTGTCTTCCAAGGTCGGAGTCCTCTTAGGACCAATCATCGAACTAGCAATCGATTCCTCGGCCTCCACTGAATCTCGAGAGGGACGGCACCAACTAGGGATCGGCCCTCGAGGTACCTCAGTGGGCTTCAACGGCCCTGTAAAAACGTCCCCTACCTTTCTGAACCATGCCTCACACCTGTGAGGCTTCCAGCTACTACTGTCCTCGTCTACCCAAATGACCGTACACTTTCTAACGTAGATAGTCCCCTATCCGTTAAGGAACTCCTCAAAATAGACAAACATCTCGTTAGGATCCCCAAACCTTACTGACCACATGCTTAAGGCCTAGGATCTGAAAAATGGGGTCCCACAATGGGGTGAGATATACATCTCAGTAAGGTGGGTCCCAATCCTAGATTAGGTTGACAGTCCACTTAGGCAGATGCAATCACCAGCACTTCACACAAATAAACATATGAGGCATTCAACTATCAAAAACAACACACAGATGTCAAGTGTGCAGTCATGGCATCATAACACATTAATAGGATCATGCACACATCGCCAAGTCACATCACCACTTTCACTCTTCCAGCCTCCCTCATTCTCATGCCCGCGTTTAGAACGCCTCAGGCTCGATTCGCATAAATGCATCAGACTGTCTCATTGACAAACCCACGTAAACGCATTAGGTTTTCAATGTTACTCCAGGCCTGTGTCGATACATCACAACTCCGTCCCGCGTTTCAATGCATCAAGACTATGGCCTTATCAACCCCGCGTCTCATAAGCCTCAGGGTGCCATTCACTCCAAACCTCGCGCCTCAGGGCATTAATCATACAACCCCGCGTCTCATACGCCTCAGCGTATTAGCACATCTCAAACATGTCACAATCTCAATTCAATCCATACACACAAGGCCAAGTGCAAACTCATGCACAAACAATACACTTATGGCATGCAAGACGATTCAATTGACATTTAAACATGGTAGTCAATACAAGGTATAAGCATTGGCACACATTCAAGTCCTCTATACCATTCTAGGACGCACAATGAACAATCACATTAAAGTCTCTCAAGAATCAATCAAAATTTCACCCGACACGCCCAATTGAGTCCAATCTTCCTATCATAGGTTTAGGATTCCCTTACCTCAAGCTTAATGCCACAAAATCCTTCTCCCAAGTGCTTCAAGAATTCGATCCAAGCAGCCCAAGGACAATCAACCATGCAACTCAACCGTGCAACCACACTCAATTGCCCAATCCATGGAACAGAAACCTTATTGACATGTTCCTCAACCTCCTAGCATATCTCAATGATAAATTTGAGACTCAATTTCAACCACCAACAGCCCCCACAGAATCGATATGCATAGTACCGAACCGGGCAATTTTCGGTTTTGTATATACCTCAATTAACCAGCCCTTAAACAACCTCAAATCCTCAATTTATTCACTAATATACTTGTTAACATGTAGTTCTAAGGGTTTAGGAAGCTCACCGAAAATTTGGGGCCAAGCCGTCGCCGAAAACTCCTTGAATGTCACCGGTTCTCCCAAGCCTTCAAACTGGCAGTTCTGACCCTTCAAATACAAGACCCATTTAGGGTAAAAAAATCCATCAAATTAACCCAAAATTTTTACCACAGCTCAATCTATGAATTCCCTAGATGTCCACAAAATTTGGTTGAAAAACTCCAAAGTTTCAAGGTCCTAAGAGGCCAAAAACTTGGCTTACCTCTAGTTGCGACGATTTCCGTTGACTTTCGGGAGATCGGCCGGTCGGAGTGCCTCGCTGAGTCAAATGACTCGCTTCCACTTCGAGGACGTCGGCAAGAGGTCAAACAAGGAGTGGATGGTTAACTCGGTGGCTGGGAGTTGCCGAAGGTGGCCATCGGAGGCAGCGAACAAGGAGACAGAAACCGGTCGGGTGGTGAGCAGTCGGCAGCAGAAGAAAAAGAAGAACAAGAACAAGAGCAAGAAGCTCTCGGCAATGGAGGGGTGATGGTCGGCCAAGTAAGGGGAGAGAGAGAGAGAAAGAGAGGTATAAGCACACTTCACAAGTCAACTTGTTGAATGGTTGGTAAAAAGATAGATATGTCCACTCAAAGCTTAATCCATTAACCCTTGTCCAAGGTGTCATTCAAGCTCATCCAATGGCTCTCCTTCCTCTGCATTTTCGGCAGCTATAGGGGTGGATTAATAACCAAAATGACCCCATCAAATTGTATAGGCAAGGCTAAGGCTTGAGGGGCAAAATGATAATTTACCCCCGACGTTCGGAACGTCATTTTTCTAATTTTAATTTTCTTTGATAAGGCGATGGCCAATCCAATCATGATGTTGAAATTCTTGATTCTTCATTTTCAATTTTCAAGACTCGTTTCTGATCGTTTTCTTTATCAAACGTGATTCCAGCCTATCCCGAATCGACAAGCGATTTTTGCAAACGTTATGCGTATCGACCTTGTGATTCATATCACATTTAGGGTTTGTCAATTCATGATGACTTTGGTTGTCATGTAATTGTGAGGGTCTATCGTCACTATTCGATTTTTTTTCGATGGTCTCAATCGTCACCGTTCGATTTAGGAAAATTTTACAAATTATACATTGGTTGAGCGGTATCACCCGCGCTCCAATCGCATAACGCTAGCAAGATATTCCTTAATCATTATTAGATCGGCCTTTATGGCTCTAAATGTCCCCCTCAATAATCTTTATGGACAAAGCGTCATTTCCTATTCGAGTTCCCTAGGTCCACATACTTTGTCTCGCATTAGCCTTTCCCCTTTGGTCAGTCAACTCAAATTGATCAAATTCGAGCGAGATATGACTAAAATACGTCGTTAGAGACATTTCTCATTAATGAGTCTGAAAATGACAGGGAAATCAGAATGTCACAACTCTTCCCCCATACAAAAATTTCGTTCCCAAAATTTACATCAAACTTAGTCACTCAAACAAATGAGGGTGTTGGCACCTCATCGTCTCCTCGTTTTCCCATGTGGCTCCTTCGGTTCCATGGTGCTCCTACACAACTTTGACCAATGGAATCGTCTTATTCCTTAGAGTTTGCTCCTTCCGATCTTCGATCTTGATCGGCCTCTCCACATAGGATACCCGGTCGTCCACTTCTATGACCTCGTAGTCCAGCACATGTGTCGAGTCTGGTTCATATTTCCGTAGCATTGACACGTGGAAGACATTATGTACTTGGGATAGATAAGGTGGCAAGGTAAGCCTGTAGGCCAAGGTCCCAATCCGCTCCAATATTTCAAATGAACCTACGTACCTTGGGCTTAGTTTTCCTTTGTTTCTAAAACGCGATAATCCCCTCATCGGCGACACCTTGAGGAAAACATGATCGCCTACTTGAAACTCCAAAGGCTTACGCCGCTTATCTGCATAACTCTTCTGACGACTCTGAGCCGTCTTCAGTCTATCCCGAATTATTTTCACTGCTTTCAGTGATTACTCTACCAACTCTGGGCCTGTGATACTCCATTCTTCAACCTCATCCCAGTAGGTGGATACTATAATTGCTCCTGTGAGCCTCTTACAAAATCCTTTCCCTGAGTCCTTCATCCTTTGGCACACATAGACGTCCTCGGAACTCCAAGATTCCGTCTTCTGACACCTAAAACTCTAGTTTTCTCTTCGTCGTGTCCATCTCCAGGATTTTCTAAATTTTTAGATCCGTAGACTGTAAGGTCTTTGTCCCTTCCTGGACCCCAGGTTCTACCCTCAATATAGCTATCAAACTGGACAATTGGCAGAATTATAGTTTGAACTAAGAATCTCTCAAATCCTTGATCATCGACCAACCTTTTACCAACATACATGCGATGCTCGACTTCGGGCTAAATGCATCTGCGACTCTGTTTGCCTTCCCAGGGTGATAAGTATATCACAATCATAATCCTTAAGCAGCTCTGTCCACCGACACTGCCTCATATTCAGTTCCTTTTGGAAAAAAAGACACTTTAAGCTCTGGTGATCGGTGTAAATCTGGAATTTCTCGCCACACAGATAATGTCTCCAAATCTTTAGAGCAAAAATGATCCCTGCTAACTCCAGATCGTGAGTTGGGTAGTTCATTTCATGTGGTCTCAGTTGTCGGGATGCGTAAGCCACTACTCTTCCATTCTGCATTAACACACAACCTAGTCCTTTTAGCGAGACATCGCTGTATATCTCAAAGCCTCCCGGTCCTAATGGAATTGCCAACACCGGTGCGGTTGTCAACCAATGTTTGAGCTTTTGAAAACTCCTTTCGCACTTATCTGTCCATTCGAACTTCGTTTATTTCTTTGTCAACCTCGTCAATGGGATGGCTATGGATGAAAACTTCTCCACAAAATGTCTGTAATATCCTGCCAAACCCAAGAATCTTCGGACTTCCGTGACCGTAGTAGGCTTAGGCCAATTTGTTACAACTTCGATCTTTGCAGGATCCATTGCGATTCCTTCTCTAGATATCACGTGCCCAAGAAATGCTACCTTATTCGGCGAGAACTCGCATTTGCTCAACTTAGCGTAGAGCGAGTGTTCCCTCAAGGTCTGCAAGACAATCCTTAGGTGCTCCTCATGTTCTGCTTCACTCCTTGAGTAAATCAGGTTATCGTCGATAAAGACTATGACGAATCTATCCAGGAATTCCTTAAACACTCGATGCATTAAATCCATGAATGCGGCTGGAGCATTGGTCAATCCAAATGGCATCACTGTGAATTCATAATGACCATACCTCGTCCTAAAAGCAGTCTTAGGTAGGTCTTCCTTCTTGATTCTCAATTGGTGATACCCGGTCTTCAGATCAATCTTGGAGAATACCGCCTCTCCTTGCAACTGATCAAACAAGTTGTCAATTCTCAGCAGTGGGTACTTATTCTTCACTGTTACTTGGTTTAACTGCCTCTCCTTGCAACTGTTACTTCGATGCATAGACGCAAGAACCCATTATTTTTCCTCACAAATAATACCGGCGCTCCCCACGGTGAAGCACTCGATCGGATAAATCATTTATCTAGTAATTCTTGCATCTGCACCTTTAGCTCCTTCAGTTCTGACAGGGACATCCTGTAAGGTGCCTTTGAGATCGGCTCTGTTCCAGGAGCTAACTCGATCACGAATTCTATCTCTCGCTCCGGTGGCAATCCTAGTTACTCTTGGGGAAAAATGTCAGGGAACTCACGCACTACCGAGATATTCTCTAATTTTGGCTCTTCGGCAGTCGTGTCCATCGCTGCAACTAAGTACGCCTGATACCCTTCAAACATTAACTTTGTCACTTTAAGAGATGAGACTAAGGGAATTGAGATTCCCTCTCGACTTCCCATGAATTCAAAGCTAGGGCGGCCTTTTGGGTAGAAACGAATTATTCTACTACCACAATCTACCACTGCCCCCTGTTTACCCAACCAGTCCATCCCCATGATCACGTCAAAATCGTACATGGGCAATACACCTAGATCAATACTGTACCCAACCAGTCCATCCCCATGATCACGTCAAAATCGTACATGGGCAATACACCTAGATCAATACTGTCCTTACTCTCTCCAATCAAGATTTCACAGTCAGCACAACCCAATGGAATTAGTATATTATCTTTTAGTGGGGTGGCAACATGCATCACACTCAAAGGTTTTAACTTCATATCAACCAAGTCAGCAAATCGAGCATACACGAATGAGTCCGTGGCGCTAGGATCAAACAATGCATATGTAGCTTGGTTACACAAATAAATCGTTCTTGTGACCATGCTTGGCGCTTCCTCCGTCTCCCTGCGCGCTACTGCATAAACTCTACCATCAGCCAGGGGTCGATTCAGATCGATTTGGAGAGTGGCAGTCAACGGTCCAACTTGCGGTCTTTATCCTTGTAGTCCACTCGTCGGAGCTTGGATCGGGCACGTCCTCATCTGGTGGCCCATCTGATCACACTTGAAACAGGCTCCATTCCTTACCGGGCATGGCCCATTTCCATGCCTTTTGGTACAAAGACGACAACTCCAGTTCTTGGGCTTCTGCGCTTCGCAATGTTTTTCCTTACTAGAGGGATAAAACGCCTATTGCCCGCCATTGGTCTCTTGCCCATTTGGCAGTTATCTCGAAATGGGGTAAACCGCGATCCATATGTGGTATTTCCCTCCTTTAAATCCCTCTCGATCACCTGGCCCTGCTCATAAATTTCCTTAGAAGTCCTCAGATTTAGGGCTATCATCTGACTGCGGAGTTCAGGCCTCAATCCGTCTCGAAATCTCCATGCTTTCTCCTTGGGATCCTCTACTGATCGAGGTGTGTAGCTAGACAGTCTAGAGAACTTGACCTCATACTAGTCCACCGTCAGCTGATTCTGACGTAGCCGTAAAAATTTCACCTGTTTCCTTTCCTTGGCCATCTCTGAAAAGTATTTGTCGTTGTAAGTCGTCTTAAAGGCATCCCAGGTCATGGCCGTTCCCTCTGGGAAAACTCCATTCTTGGTGGCAGTCCACCAACCGTTTATGGTGCCTTCCAGCTGGTACACTACCAACAGCACTTTCTCCTCGTCTGTGCACCTCAGGACTCCAAAGGCTTTCTCTAGCTTTTCAATCCATCTGGGTGCTAACTCAGGGTCTCCAGTCCCCTCGAACTAGGTCGGTTTCAACTTGATAAATTGCTCGACCAACTAGCCCATCTGTCTGGCCACAATAATCTCCTCCTAGGCATTTACTGCCTCATTACCCTGGTTGTGATCATCGTGGTTTCCATTGCCCCCGTTTTTTCCATTGTTGGCGTTGACAGCAGGTATTACGGCTCCTACCACTTGGGCTATGGCAGCATCTCTATCTTAGGTCTGCCTGTCAATGAGGTCGCCAATCCTCTCTAGCACCCTCAGTACACCATCCATCCTCGGATCTTCTGCTACAGGCGGCCTCAAGCTAGAGGCTCCTCCTCTAGGCGCTTCTATTAAGCTTGGTCCACCACAAATTCATCAAGGAGTTAATAACTCACTCATTCAACCAATTCCAGAGCTACCAACTAGGCCTTAACAGAAATAGTTATAATATAACAGCCCTCCATTCAACAGATTCCAGAGACATTTCAACAAGTAGTCCATGGTCATTCCTCAGTTCTGTTCACCCCAATAGTTCACTAAAACAAGTCATACTCATTCACTTAACATGCCAAAATCCAGGAATGACTTTCAACACTAAGTAGGGAACTTAATCCTCATACATTACCACAATCCTGCCGAGGCCAAATACCAACCATAAGTGCCAAGTCATATGCTTTGCATCCCATGTCTTATCCTAACCACTCTCCTAAGGTCTCGCTATCCGTCCTTTTCCCAACTTAATCCTCTTTATTACTCCAATCCTCAACCAATTTTGGATCAAGCTGACCTTGCTTTGATACCAAGCAGACGGGGGATGTTACACCCCACGCCTCGGGCACAAGTACGCAACTTCCTACGAGCAAACCAAGATATCTCACGTGATCCCATGATTCACATACAAGTCAAGAGATGTATTACAAGACAATCAAGCGGAAGCGACGACATTAAAACTCCTCCGTACAAACATAAAGTGGGACCTGGGTAACGATAATATCTATACATACAGAGGTTCTCAACTGTTCACACAAGAATATCGTAAACTAGATCTACTGGTCAGTAGGGTTGACTGGGGAGGTACAAAAGACAATCATAGCTGCTCTAAAAAAGGGACATACTAAGTGTCGAACTAACAAAGTAGAAACTCCTAAGACGAGCTGTTGGAGTCGTCGGTCTCTCTCTCAGCCTCCTCACTGGGATTGTACTTCGAGAAGGTCTCCGAGCAAAACTCTACAGTGTCCTCCATGGCCTCGTCAGTAGACGGCTCCACTAGGTCATCCTCTGTAGCCTCGACCACCATGACTTTCTCAGTGTCTTCCAAGGTCGGGGTCCTCTTAGGACCAATCATCAAACCAGCAATCGATCCTTCGGCCTCCACTGAATCCCAAGATTTTTCAGCCCTTAAACTACCTCAAATCCACCATTTATTCTCTAACCTACTTGCTAACATGTATGTCTAAGGGTTTAAGAGGCTCACCGAAGATTTGGGGCCGAATCGTCGCCGGAAATCCCTTGAAAGTCGTCGGTTTCCTCAAGTCCTTAAATCAACCGTTTCTGTCCAATAATCACATGTCCTATTTGGGGTTGAAACTCCATCAAATTAACCTAAAATTTTTAGCGCAGATCACTATATGAGTCCCCTAGACCTCCACAAAATTTGGTCATGAAACTCCAAAGTTTCGGGGTCGTAAGATGTGAGAAACGCTGCCTACCTCAGGTTGTGACGGTTTTCTTCGGCTTCCGGGAGAATGGCTGGTCGAAGCTCTTCGGTGGGTCAAACGACTCGCTTCCACTTCGAGGATGTCGACAAGAGGTTGGGCTAGGTGTGGATGGTCAGCTCGCCTACTAAAGGTCGCCGGAAGTGGTCGTCGGTGCCGGCAAATGGAAGGCACGGGTTCAGTCGGCGAAGATGAGGGTTTATGGCCGGCTAAGAAGAGATAGAGAGAGCTATATTCAAATTCAAAGTCAATGAGTTGAATGGTAGTTAGGGAAAAGTGGACATGACCACTCAATGCTTGATCTATGGACACATGTCCCAAATGTCAATCAAGCTTCATCCAATGACCATAATCTTCTCTCATTTTTGGCAGACAAGGTGGTATATTAAAGACCAAAATGCCCTCGTCCAATTATATAAGCAAGGCTAAAGATTGAGGGGCAAAATGGTAATTTAACCCCCGACGTCCGGAACGTTGTTTTTCTCATTCCAATATTCTTCAATAAGGCGATGACTAATCCAAACATGACGTTGGAATTCTTGATTATCCATTTTCAATTTTTAAGACTCGTTTTTGATCATTTTCTCTATCAGACGTAGTTTCAGCCTATTCCAAACCGACGGGCAGCTTTTGCAGACGTTACGCGTATCGACCCTGTGACTCATATCACATTTAGGGTCATTTTGCAGTTATAAATGTCCCCTCAACAATCCTTATGGTCAAAGCACCATTTCCTATTCGAGTTCCCTAGGTCCACGTACCTTGTCTCACGTTAGCCTTTCCCTTTTGGTCAATCAACTCAAATTGATCAGATTTGAGCAGGATATGACTGAGATACATTCTAGATATACTTCTCATTAAATAGTTTGAAAATGACTGGGAAATCAGAATGTCACACGTATCGACCTAGTGATTCATATCACATTTAGGGTTCGTCAATTCATGGCGACTTTGGTTGTCATGTAATTGTGAGGGTCTATCACTGGTTCAATGGTCTCGATCGTCACTGTTTGATTTTTTAGTAGTATCACTCGTGTTCCAATCGTATAACGCTAGCAAGGTATTTCTTAATCATTCTTAGATCGGCTTTTTGTGGTTCTAAATGTCCCCTCAACAATCCTTATGGTTAAAGCGTAATTTCCTATTCGTGTTCCCTAAGTCCACGTACTTTGTCTCTCGTTAGCCTTTCCCCTTTGGTCAGTCAACTCAAATTGATCAAATTCAAGCGAGATATGACTGAAATAAGTCGCTAGATACATTTCTCATTAATGAGTCTGAAAATGACAGAAAAATCAGAATGTCACACCAAAGGTATCGATTGGCCTGTGGTCCCGGTGGTACTAATTGGCTATGAGCCCCAAAGATATCGATTGGCCTATAGCCCAGGTGATATCAATTGGCTAGAGTGCTAGAGAAATACATCGCGGCTATGAGCCCAAGCGTTGATTGGTTGTGAAAATAATGTGCATTTGTGTAGATGCTTTGTGCTTAGAGCTTGAAACCCCTTAAGTTGAATACTGTTAGCTGTAATTTCTATCCATGCTTTGGTTATTGATATGTCTGACTCATTGATGCCTTATGCCATTACATCGATAATTGCTTGCATTTGGTAGCACTTGTGTGTGGTTTGGGGGGGCTGGTGCTCAGGTATTAGTTTAGGTTTCAATTTCTGAGATGTAAATCTCACCCTATAGTGGGACACATTTTTTCAGACCCCAAGCCTTAAAAATGCTGCAAATCCGATTGGGCGACCCGAAAGAGATGATCGCCCTTTTTGACGAGTTTCCTGCGACGAAAGGTATTGTATAAGTTAGGAAGCATATGACTATTTGGTTGGACGAGGGAAAGTTGAGGCTACAACCCTACCGCTTTGAAGCATGTTTCCGACGTCTGGTAGATAGCAACTTGATGGGACCTCTCTTGCTTGAAGATGTTCCTTCAGAGGTAGTTCTTAATTGGTGTCATATGTCCGTCCTATGGTTGAGGTGGAAAATCCAGCATCAGTGGGAGGATCAAGGAACATTCTGTAGGAGTCAAAATCTCCCCCTACTAAGGAGTACATGAGCTACATTGAGCTCTCTACCGATGCAATAGAAGATATCGAAGAAGACGTCCAAGAGGACACCGAGGAGCATTTTGAACAAATGTCTATAGAGGCACCATTTGAGACATTTTCTGAACACAACCTAGAGAAAGATGAAGGTGAAGCAAGTGACGATTCGAGCGGTTCTTCAAAATAATAGCATGTAGGGGTTTCGGCGATGGGATTTAGGAACAATTTTGATATTAGATTTTAGGGAGGGCTAAGTGGTAACCATTTAGACTTAGCCCTTAGTTCCTTGTCTCACAGTTGTGCGGCTTTCCTTTATGTCCTTTCTTTTTTGTTGGTAGTAAATGTATGTTTGTGTTATGTATAAATGTGTATGTTTTCTAATCATTCCAAATTTCTTTAGTTTCTGTCATTGTCGAGGGTGTTGTCTCTCCTTTCGTACGCGCATTTCATTTCATATTAGGGCTTGGATTGTTCCTGGGTATTTATTGGCTAGAGGCGAATGTAACGAGCTTCAAGGAACGCAGGGTGTTACACTATGAGACGTCAATACCTCCATTTGTTTGAATAGTTGGATTTATTGCAAATTTCATCGACGAAATTTCTATAAGGGGGGAAGAGTTGTGACATTCTGAATTTCCTTCCATGTGAGGCTATTGAATGTGAAGTGTCTATCGATGTTGTCGATTTTATTTTACTCGGATCTGATCAATCCTATGTAAATTGACCAAAAGGAAAAGGCTGACGTATGACAAGGTATGTGTACCTAGGAAACTCGAAAAAAGAAATAGCACTTTGATAATAAAAATTTCCAAGGGAAGATTTAAAACCAATAAAGGCTGATCAAATAACAATAATAGAATCCATTGCTATTGTTATACAATTGGAGCGCCGGTGATGTCGTATAACCTGTTACGCCCCGCGCCTCAAGCACAAGCACGCGACTCCCTACAAGCAAAACAAATATCTCTCATGGTCCCAAGATCCACAACTAAGTTGAGAGACATACTATATATACCAAGCATGTGGAAGCAGTAATAAAATAACTCCTCCATACAGAATATAAAGCGGGACTTGGATAGCGTAAATACCTTCTTACATAACATCCATTTGTTCATACCAATACATAAGCGCTAAATCCGATAAGCAAGGGGGTAACGGGGCAAGTACACAAAAGTTCATCAACGGCATCCAAAAAGGAAGCATGGTCGGGATCGCCATCAAAAGATCAAGCTACAAACTGGGAGCTCCTAAGAAGAACTGCTAGAGCCCTCTGTGTCCTCGGCATCCTTCGTCGGCTCATACTCTAAGACGGTCTTCGAGCGAACCTCGATAGTATCCTCCATGGTCGCCTCGACAGATGGCTCCGTGAGATCCTCCTCAGTCGCCTCCACAACAATGACCTCATCCTTCGTGTCCTCCAAGGTCGAGGTCTTCTCCGGTCCAATCCTAGAACTGGCAACCGACCCCTCAGCCTGGTCTAAGTTCCGAGTGGGGTGACACCAACTAGGGACGACTCCCAGGGGCACCTCATGAAGCTTCAGCGGCCCAATTGACACATCCCCGACTTTCCTAAACTAGGCCTCATACTGATGAGGCTTCCCGCTCGTACTACCCTCGTCTACCCAGACAACAATACATTCTTTACATAGATAGTTCCCTGCCTGTCAAGGAACTCGTTAAAATAAGTGGACATCCCCTTCGGTTCTCCAAAACGAATAGGCCACATCGTCAAGGCCTAAGGTCTGTAAAAAGAAAGGGTCCCCAATGGGGTGAGATTCACATCTCAGTAAGGTGAGTCCTAACCCTAGGTTAGGCCGACCATCCACTTAGACAGTCACAGACCCCAATAATTCAAACTCACAAACGAATAGGCAAGTACAATTAAAGATGGCAATACATAGATGACAGGCATGCAGCTATGACATTATGCACACTCAGATGATTACGCACACCAGTCTCGCCACTTCGTCACATCTACCATCTCCCGCTTGCCTCATTCTCATGCCCGCGATTAGATCAAAACAGGTTCGGTCCACGTAAATATATCAGACCGTCATTGACAACCCGCGTAAACGCATCAAGTTTCAATGATACTCTAGGCCAGTCTACACCTCATATCTCCGTCTCACGTAAACGCATCAGGACCGTGGCCATCTCAACCCCGCGATTAGATCGCAATAGGCACTAGACAACTCCAACCCCGCGCCTCAACGCCTCAGGGTATCAACCACCTCATCTCCACCATGCCACAATCACAAATCATGCACACAAAGCCAAGTGTAGTTCGTGCATAAACAATGCATCCATGGCATGTAAAACGATTCAATACACATTCACATGCAACCAATTACTCAAGAGACAAGCATAAGAAAACATTAGGGTCATCTATACTCTCATAGCATTCACAAGGACCATTCATGCTAAGCCTCCCAAAATACCATCTCAATTCCACCCGACTTGCCCAATCAAGTTCCATCTTTCTATCCTACGGTTAGGAATTCCCTTACCTTGAATTTGATACCACAAAAATTCTCTTCTTGGGTCCTCAAAGATTCGGCCTTCAATGGTCCAAGACCAATCTCACCGCGCAACTTAGAATTTCCAATCAATTTGTCAATTTCCTTTGTCCAGTTTACTAATCCACGAACCACAAACCACTATAACACAATCCTCATCATCTTAGCATATCTAAATCACCAATTTGAGGCTCAAAACCAAGAGCCATTAGCCCCCACAAATTCGATCTTGCACAAAACCGAACTGGCTATTTTCGGTTCTGTGCAAACCGAGCACAACCAGCCCTAAATCTTCACTAAATCCATCATTTAATCGCTACCCCACCTCTTAGTATGTCTATCTAAGGGGCTAAGGTTCTCATCGAGAGTTTGAGGTCGAGTCGTCCCCGGAATCCCGTCAAGAGTCGCCAAATCCTCCAAGGTCGCAGACCAGCAGATTCTGTCCAAAGTTTACAAGACCCATTTGGGGTCAAAACTTCATCAAATCAAGCTCATCTTTTTACCACAGATTGATATACAAGTCCCCTAGATCTCCACAAAATTTGGTCTCAAGACTCCAACATTTCGGTCTCCTAAACTTCACCTACCTCAGATTGAGTCTGATTCCGTTGGCTTCCAGGAAAAAGCTTGGCCGAAGCTCCTAGGTGGTCGCTGGAAAGTGGCGTCACCGGTAGCGAATAGAAACCCTAGAAGCTGATCGACGACGCAGAAGAAAGGAAGAAGAAGAAGAAGTGATCGTGAGCTTAGGGGAGTGTTATGGCCGGTCAAGGGGGGAGAAGAGAGAGAGAAAAAGACTATATACAAGGCTCAAGGTCAATGGTTGAATAGTAGGTGGCCAATAGTGGACATGACCACTCTTTAGTCCATCCTTTGACATATGTCCAAGTGTCATTCAAGCTTGATCCAATGGCCACCATTTCTTCAATTTTTCGGCATCCTTGAGGAGTGTATGAAGACCAAAATGCCCTTCCTTATTTGCATGGGCAAGGCTTAAGCTTTGAGGGGCAAAATGATAATTTTACCCTCGACATTCGGAACGCCGTTTTTCTCATTTTAATAATCTTCGATAGGGCGATGGCCAATCTGAACATAACATTGGAATTTTTTATTCTCCATTTTCAACTTTCAAGACTCGTTTCTAATGATTTTCTTATTAGACGTGGTTCTAGCCTATCCCGAATCGACGGGCGACTTTTGCAGACTTTACGCGTATCGACCTTATGATTCATATCACATTCAAGGCTCGTCAATTCGTGGCGACTTTGGTTGTCATGTAATTGCGAGGGTCTATCATTAGTTCCTATGGTCTCAATCGTCACTGTCATATTAAGGTAAATTTTGCAAATCATACGTTGGTTAAGCGACATCAACCGCGCTCTAATCGTATAACGCTAGCAAATACATTCCTTAATCATTCTTAGATCGGCCTTTTCACGGTTCTAAATGTCCCCTCGACAATCCTTATGGTCAAAGCGCCATTTCCTATCCGAGTTTCCTAGGTCCACGTACCTTGTTTCGCATTAGCCTTTCCCTTTTGGTCAGCCTACTCGAATTGATCAGATTCGAGCGAGATACGACTGAAATACATCTCTAAATTTACTTCTCATTAATGAGTCTGAAATTGACTGGAAATCAGAATGTCACAAAACCAATCTATAATTTGCAAAAAATTTCCTAAATCAAACTACGACGATCGAGACCGTCGAAACTAGCGATGAACCCTCGCAATTACATGACAACCAAAGCTGTCGTAACTTGAGTCATCCTAAGTGTGATGAGAATCATAGAGTCGATACGCGTAACGTCTACAAAAGCTGCCCGTTAGTTTGAGATTAAATTTAAGATATGATTGACGGAAGATTGATCATGAAATGAAGCTCAAAATTAGCAAATGGAAATGAAGAATCCCAACATTAAAAAAGGGTTTGACGTCGTCCCGCCAATGGTAATTTAAAATTGGAAAAGTGAAGTTTGGGACGGAAAGTGCAAAATTATCATTTTGTCCCTCGACCATTTGCCCTTGTCTTGAGTAGGATAGAAGGAGAAAATGGTTAATTAGACTCTCTAAGGTGGCTGTCGAAAATTGATGAGGAAGAGTCAAAGGGAGTCAAAGTCAAAGATGGTATTATTGGATCTTTGCCAAGTGTCAACCAGCTCAAGCATTAATTGCCCAACAAAATCAATCTTGTCAAATAAGCACCAATTATTTGTGTGAAAGACTTCATTATACTCCCTACTCAGCCGTGACCCCCTCTCTATCATTTTTCCTCTTCAATTTATTATAATTTTTTTTGGTAAGGAATGGTAAGGAATCTTCAATTTCTTCTTCCTCTTATTCCACCAAAAATCGCCCAACCAACCAGCCCCTGCCGCCTCGTTCGCTGCTCACGACGGTCCCTTTCGGTGATCGCCTCCCCCTGCACCGACCACCAACAGCTCACTTAACCACTCCTCTACAAGTTCCAAGTTGTAGATTGTGACATTATGAAATTCCTGCCATTTTGAGGCTATTGAATGAGATTGTGTCTATCGATGTATTTCAACTTTGTTTCGCTCAGATCCGATCAATCTTGAGTAAACTGACCAAAAGGGAATGGCTAACGCATGAAAAGATACGTTGACCTAGAAAACTCAACAAAGGAAATGACACTTTGACCACAAGGATTGTCGAGGGAATATTTAGAACCAATAAGGCTGATTACATAATGATTAAGGAATCCATTACTAGCGTTATAGGATTAGACCACGGGTGATGCCGCTTAACCACTGTATAATTTGCAAATTTTCCTAAATCGAGCTATGACAATTGAGACCATCGAAACTAGTGATGAACCCACGCAATTACATGACAATCAAAGCTGTCGTAACTTGAGTTGCCCTAAGTGTTATGAGAATCACGGAGTTGAATGCGTAACGTCTACAAAAGCCACCTGTTAGATTGAGATAAACTAAAGATACGATCGACAGACGATTGATCACGAAATGGAAGTTCAAAAATTGTCAATTGGAAATAGAGAAGTTCAATATTAGACAAGGATTTGTCGTCGTCTCTCCTATGGTAATTTCGACTTGGAAAAGTGTGGGTTTGGACAAAAATTTCAAAATTACCATTTTGTCCTTCGATCATTTGCCCTTGCCTTAAGATTTTCAGGAGGACGAAATGGTCATTTCAAGATCCTCTATATGGCTGCCGAAAATAATGTGCATGGAGTCAAAGAAAGTCAAAGCTAAGGATTAGCATTATTGACATATGCCAAGTGTCACTCAAAGAGAGTCTTAGGCATTAAATGCCCCACAAATCAATCTTGTTAAAAATTAAGCTCAATTATATTATACATCTCCTTCAGCCATGTATATTGTCTCCTCCATTTCCCTTTCATTTTCTTCTTCATTGTCTTCTCACCCGAAACTGCCCAATCGACCGGTTCTGCCTCTCTTGTTCATTGCCGTCGATTGCCACCTCCGACTGCCGCTTGGCCGTGCTCCAACCACCAGCAGCTAGCCCAACCTCTCCTCTACAAGTTTGAAGTGGTAGTTCATCGTTCCATAGAGTGATTTTTCCCAACTAGGGTAAGGCTTTCGTTTACCTTCTTCGAGATTCTGATTAACTCCAAACGTTTTTGTGAGATCTTCAGAAGGACTAGTACTTGAGTTGCCCAAGCAGATATGGTCATTTTATTGAAGATTTAGGGTGTTTCTATGGCTAAAAAGTGATGATTCTTAATCGAATAGATTCTGCAGTTTAAGGACCTTGAGGAAACCGAGCTGTTCAAAGGGCTTCGAGGTGTCATTCCGCTTCGAAACTCTTGGTGAGTTTTCTTGACATGTAGAATAAGTTCTTGGAAAGATAAATTCATGAGGAATTGGACCCTAAGATCAATCTATGGACTGATTTGAACAGATGAAGTAGGAACCAACTCTGCCCTATTAAGGGGCCGTGTGAACCGAACCCTTTGGGGGTCCATTAGGGTGTCGCCATGTCTTTAAATTCTAGGCTACCAACGGACTAATTTTTTAGGTATTGGTATGGTAAAATTGAAGGATGAATGGGTTATGACATAGTTTTAATGGAATTTCTCTAGGAATGTCGTTTGCTCATGACTTTGCTAAGTTAGTGGATCGTTTCATTGGGAATTGGCTTGATTTATCGACATGTAAGTGTTTCCTAAACCCTTACTTAAATATTAGGACATTGCTAGATAATCTAGTGAATGAATTGATAGATAAGTGAAGTCTGTGACCTGATTTGATTGGTGCGATAATGTTGTGATTTTACTATGACTGATAATAACGATACCGATTGGCTTGTAACCTCGGTGGTATCATATGGCTATAAGCCCTATAATAGCAATTGGCTGCGAGCCCCAAAGGTACCAGTTGGATATGAGCCCTGATGATATCGATTGGTTTGTAGCCTTGGTGATATCAATTGGCCAAAGTGCCTAGAGAAGTACATCGCGGTTGAGAGCCTAGGCGATGAATGATTGTGAAAATTATGTGTAGGTGTTTACATGCCATGTGCTTTGAGTTTGAACACCTGAGGTTGAACATGGTTGGCTGTGATTCTTACCCATACCTGGCTTGTTGATATGTCTGATTAATTCATGCCTCGTGCCACTGCAATGACGAATGCTTGCATCTGGTAGCATTTGTGTGTGGTCTGGGGGGACTAGTGTTTGGGTATAGGTTTAGGCTTCACTTTCTGAGATATAAATCTCACCCTGTAGTGGGACACATTTTCAGACCCTAAACCTTAAACATGCTGCCAATCTGAATGGCAATCCAAAAGAGATGACCGCCCTTTTTTACAAGTTTCTTGCAAGGAAAGGTGTTGAATATGTTTTAGGAAGCATACGACTGTTTGGGTGGACAAGGGAAAGATGGAGCCGCAAGCCCTCTGCTTTGAAGCGTGGTTTGGACGTCTGGAAAATAGCAACTTGATGGGTCCTCTGTTACCTTAAGATGTTTCCTCAGTGGTAGTTCTTAATCGGTGTCATCCATCTCGTTCTGAGTTTGAGGTGGAGAATCCGGCGTCGGTAGAAGGATCGAGGAACATTCTTGAGTAGTCAAAGTCTCCCCCTACTGAGGAATACATGAACTACATCGAGCTTTCCACCGACGTGATAGACGATACCGAAAAATACATCGAAGAGGAGACCGAAGAGGATTCTAAAAAGATTTCTGAGGAGGTGTCATCTGAAACATTTTTTGATTATAACCCAGAGGACGATGAAAGTGAAGGGAGTGACGGATCGAGTGGTTTTTTTGAATAGTGGAATGTAGGGGTTTCATAGATGGGGTTTAGGAACAATTTTGATCTTAGAATGTGGGAAGACTAAGTAGTAACCCTTTGGACTTACGCCTTAGTTTCTTGTCTAACCCAGGTGTGCGGCTTTCCTTTACGTTTTTTCCTTTTCGTCAGTTGTAACTGGACATTTATGTTATGTATAAATGTGTGTGCTCTTAAACCATTCCAAACTTTCTTTTATTTCTTTCATTTGTCGGGGGTGATTGTCTCTCCTTCCCTATGCGAGTTCCATATCATTTTAGGGCGTGAGTTGTTCCTAGGTATTTATGAGCCAGTGTTGGATGTGGCGAGCACCATGGAACGCGAGGCGTTACATTCACATTGAAGTGGTATCAGAGCAAGGTTTGCTCGATTCCAGTAGATTGAGGATTGGAGTAATAAGAAGTAAAGAAATTTGGATGATGGGGTAGAGAGACCCTAGGTGGACGTGTTAGAGTCAAGCATGTATGCATGGCATATGATTGGTACATATGATAGACATCTTGAATTGGCATGGTTGTAGTGAACCTATGGGGGTCAAGCTTTGCACTTAGCATCTTGAATTGTTGTGGATGCTGGTTTGATGAGTGAGTTATTACCTCTGATTATACAATGTTGTAGATGTGTCTGGACTTGAGGTATGGTTTTGTATCCCTGATTGATGTGCTTATGAGAATGCCTGAGTGATTGGCTGTTGTGTTGCAATTGTTGCCTTGTTGAGTAGCATAGAATCATTAGATTTGAGTAAGAGACTTAGGTCTCTGCTTCTGTGGTGGAATTATAGTGACTCAAGCAGGCTAAGTTGAGCAAGTATAAGCAATAGATCCGGAAGGCAGAGAAGTGGAGCTTTAGCTTGAGGGCACCAGTGGTTGAGGATCCAAGAACGGATGGAGTCCTAAGGTTCTTGGAACAAATTAGAGAGCTAATGGGGAATGAAGCTCAAGAGAGAAATGCTGCGGCTCTTAGACAAGTCGAAGATAGAGTTAAGATTATAGCTTCAGCTGCTGAAGCTGCAGTGGTAGTTGTGAAAATGGCACATGGAAATAATTGCCAAGGCGCTGAAGCTGGAAATGCTCAAGGTGATGTTAATGCCAGTAGACCGATGGGTCAATTCGTTAAGCAGTTCATAAAACTGAAACCAACCCAATTTGATGGCACGGGAAATCCTGAGTTAGCACTGAGATGGATCAGAGTTGAAAGTACCTGTTTTCACAAAAAGAATTAAATATGAGACAATGACGATGGATGGAGTTACTCAAGGATTATGACTGGGAGATTCTACATTATCTTGGAAAGGCGGATAGAGTCATGGATGCGCTTAGTCGGAAATCTAGTATTGCACTTTTGTTGGTTAAAGGATGGTCCTTACTAGAGGAATTGAGAGATTCCGAGTTTAAATTGGAAGTTTGACAACTGTCTAGTTTAGTGGCAACCTTGAGGATTGAGCCTGAGATTCAAGAGAGAGTAAAGGCTTTGCAATATATGGATCTAGAGACTCAAACGATTCTTTAGGTGGACACGGTGAAAAGGAAACCTGAGTTTCAAGTGTTGGAAGATGGGATTCTGAAATTTCGCGAATGTTTATGTGTGTCTGGTGACGAGGAACTTAAGGAAAAGATCTTGTCACAAGCTTATAGGACCAAATATAGTATTCATCTAGGTAGCACAAAGATGTATCAGAATCTTCGTCAATATTACTGGTGGAATGGAATGAAAATGGATGTAGCTAAGTATGTGGCAAAGTGTTTGACCTGTCAGTAAGTAAAGGCTTAGCATTGCAAGTCTGGAGGATTATTGCAGCCTTTAGAAATCCCTGAATAGAAGTGGGAGCATGTGACAATGGATTTTGTGATGGGATTGCAGAGGAGTCAAAAAGATCATGACTCAATTTGGGTAATCGTGGATAGACTGACTAAGTTTGCACATTTCATATTCGAGCGAAAAAATTTTGCAATGGATAAGTACGCAGAACTTTATATGTGTCAGATTGTGCGATTGCATGAAATTATAGTCATGATTACATCGGATAGAGATTCTAAATTTACAACAAATTTTTGAAAGAGTCTTGAAGAGGCTTTGGGGAGCAGACTCCAGTTTAGTATTGTCCACAGATGAAAGGACAGTCAGGAAGGACAATTCAGACACTCAAGGATATGTTACAATCATGCGTCACAAATTTTAAAGGTGGATGGGAGTACCAACTACATCTAGTGGAGTTCGCATATAATAACCGTTACCAGCAGAGCATTTGCATGGCATCGTTTAAAGCATTTTATGGTAGAGCTTGCAAAATGCCTGTATATTGAGATGAAGTTGGAGAAAGGAGTATAACAGGCCCTGACTTAGTAGAATAGTCTATGGAGGCGATTAAAGTTATTAGAGAAAGGCTGAGAACGACACAAAGTCGTCAAAAGAGCTATGCTGATAAAAGACACAAATCCTTGAAATTCCAAGTTCGTGATCATGTTTTCCTGAAGGTATCACTAATGCGTGGATTGTCTCGATTTGGAAAAAGAGAAAACTGAGTCCGAGTTACGTAGGTCATTTTGAAATTTTGGAAAGAATTGGAACTTTGGCCTATAGATTCGGTCTACCGCAAAGCCTATCACAAGTGCATAATGTGTTTCATGTATCAATGTTACGAAAGTACGAGCCAGATCCGACTCATGTCCTGGATTTTCAGACCATTGAAATATACAATAAGATATCATATGTAGAAAAGCCCGTCAGAATCACAAATCGAAAAGAGCAAGTCTTGAGGAATAAGACGATTCCGTTAGTCAAAGTGATATGGGAGCATCACGGAACTGAAGGCACTACGTGGGAAATTAAAGAGACTATGAGACGTCAACACCCCTATTTGTTTGGATAGTTGGGTTTATTGCAAATTTTGAGGACGAAATTTCTAAAGGGGGAAAGAATTGTGACATTCTGAATTTCTTGTCATTTTGAGGCTATTGAATGAGATTGTATATATCGATGTATTTCAGCTTTGTCTTACTCAGATCTGATCAATCTCGAGTAAATTGATCAAATGGGAAAGGCTAACGCATGAAAAAATAAGGATTGTCGAGGGAACATTTAGAATCAATAAGGCCGATCACATAACGATCAAGGAATCCATTTCTAGCGTTATACGATTGGAGCGCGGGTGATGCCGCTTAATCAATATACAATTTGTAAATTTTCCTAAATCGAGTTATGGCGATCGAGACCATCGGAACTAGCGATGAACCCACGCAATTACATGATAATCAAAGCTGTCGTAACTTGAGTCGTCCTAAATGTGATGAGAATCACAATGTCGATACGCGTAACGTTTGCAAAAGCCGCCCGTTAGTTCGAAATAAACTAAAGATACGGTCAACGGACGATTGATCACGAAATGGAAGCTCAAAAATTATCAATTGAAAATAGAGAATTCCAATATTAGACATGGATTTGATGTCGACTCCTCAATGGTAATTTCGACATGGAAAAGTGAGGTTTCGAACTAAAAGTGCAAAATTACCATTTTGCCCCTCGCCCATTTACCCCTGCCTTAAGATATTCAAAAGGACGAAATTATCATTTCAAGCTCCTCTATATGGTTGCCGAAAATAATGTGCATGGAGTCAAAGAAAGTGTCAATCAAAGAGAGCCTTAGGCATTAAATACCCCACAAATCAATCTTCTCAAGACTTAAGCTCAATTATATGGGTGAGAGACTCTATTATACATCCCCTTCAGTCATGTATACCCTCTCCTCCATTTTCCTTTCATTTTCATCTCTCCCCGAAACTGCCTAGCCCACCGATTCTGCCTCTACTGTTCTCGGCCGTCGACCGCCACCTCCGGCTGCCACTTTGTCGTACTCTAACTACCAGTAGCTAGCCTAACCTCTCAACTACAAGTTTCAAGTGGTAGTTTATCGTTTCATGGAGTGGTTTTTTCTGATCAGTCTCGAAACCAAAACCGGACAGATTTTGAGTGAGCTGGGGTAAGGCTTTCATTTACCCTCTTAGAGATTCCGATTGACTCCAAACTTTTTGTGAGATCTTCATAAAATCTAATACTTGAGTTGGCTAAGAAGATATAGTCATTTTATTGAATATTTAGGGTGTTTCCATGGCTGAAAGGTGATTATTCTTAATTGAACAGATTCTACCGCTTAAGGACCGTGAGGAAACCGAGCTATTCAAAGGGCTTTGATGTGTCGTTCCGCTTCCAAACTCTCGATAAGGCTCTTAGATATGTAGAATAAGGTCTTGGCAAGATAAATTCAAGAGGAATTGAAACCTAAGATCGATTTATGGACTTAATTTCACGGATGATGTAGGAATCGATTTTGCCTTATTAAGGGACCGTGTGAACCGAACCCTTTGGGGGTCCATTGAGGTGTCGCTATGTCTTTAAATGATCGTTGAGACATCTTAGGTTACTAACTGACTAATTATTAAGGTATTGGTGTCACGCCCCGCTCCCCGGGCACGAGCACGCGACTCCCTACAAGCAATCCAAATATCTCTCGTGGTCTCAAGATCCACACATAAGTCGAGAGACGTATAATATACAAGGCACGCGGAAGCAATAATGAAATAACTCCTTCGTACAAAATATGAAGTGGGACCTGGATAGTGCAAATACCGTCATACATGATATTCAACTGTTCATACAGATACAAAGCTACTACATTCTCTTTTTGTTCATACAGATACAAAAGAGGTCCATCCGCATCCAAGGAAAACATGGTTAGGGTCGCCACCAAAAGATCTAACAACTGGGAGCTCCTTAAGACGAGCTGCTGGAGTCCTCGGTCTCCTATGCGTACTCTGTGGGCTTGTACTTTGAGAAGGTTTCCGATCGAACCTCGATGGTGTCCTCCATGGTATCATCAACAGACGGCTCCACGAGATCCTCCTCAGTCGCCTTGACCACAATGACCTCCTCCTTTGTGTCCTCCAAGGTTGGAGTCCTCTTTGGTCCAATCCTTGAACCGACAACAGACCCCTCAACCTGGTCTAAGTCTCGGGTGGGGTGGAACCAACTAGGGACAACTCCTTGGAACACCTCATTGGGCTTCAGCGGCCCGGTAGACACATCTCCGACCTTCCTGAACAAGGTCTCATACTTGTGAGGTTTCCAACTAGTACCACCCTTGTCTACCCAAACTACGGTACACTTCCTAACATAAATGGTTCCCTGCCCGTTAGGGAACTCATCAAAATAGGTGGACGTCTCTTTAGGGTCACCAAAACGTATAGACCACATCGTCAAGACCTAGGATCTGTAAAAATAAGGGTCCCCAACAAGTGAGATTCACATCTCAGTAAAAGAGTCCTAACCCTAGGTTAGGCCGACCGTCCACTCAGGCAGTCACATACCCCAAAATTCAAAGTCATAGATATACGAGGCAATGCAAATATAGTTAACAACACACGGATGACAGGCATACAGTTATGGCATCATAACACATTCAGAGGATTATGCACAACTCGCCTGCCACATCCCCACAACCACATTTTCCTGTCTGCCTCATTCTCATGCCCGCGTTTAAAACGCATTAGACTCGGTCCGCATAAACGCATCAGACTGTTATTGACAACCCATGAAATCGCATCAGGTTTCAATGATACTCCAAGCCAGTGTCGACACATCACATCTCTGTCCCGCGTTTCAACACATCAGGACTGTGGCCTTCTCAACCCTACGTCTCGTACCCATCAGGGGGCCACACAACTCCAACCCCACGCCTCAGCGCCCAGGGCATTCATTTCCACCATCCCGCGTCTCATACGCATCAGGGTCTCACCATGCCACTCATGCCATGATTCTCAATTCATTTCACATATATACAACAAGTGCAACTCAAGCACAATTCATATACTCATGCATGCAAGATAATCAAAATGACACTCAGACATGGCAGATAATTCAAACACAAACATTAGCACACATTAATCCCCTATACCATCTTAGGACGCACCACGAACAATCATCTTGGAATCTCTAACAAATCATTCAAATTATTGCCTGACTCACCCAATTGAGTACAATCTTCCTATCCTAAGTTTAGGATTCCTTTACCTTAAGCTTGATGCCACAAAAATCTTCCCCTTAAGCCCTCAATAATTCGGTCTCAATGGTCCAAGAACAAACCCACCGGGCAACCTAGGAAAATCCAACCAATTGTCAATTTCTCTTGTCCAATTCATCCATCAATGAACCACCAACCTTAATAACACATCCCTCAACAATTTAACATGTCTCATTGATGAATTTGAGACTCAAAACCAATAGCCAACAGCCTCCACATAATCGATTTACACTGAACCGAACCGGTCTATGTTCGGTTCTGTGTAAACCGAGCATATCCAGCCCTTAACCTACTCCAATTCTACCATTTAATCACTAACCTACTTGCTAACATATCTATCTAATGGTTTATGGGGCTCACCGAAGATTTGAGGTCGAGTTGTTGCCGGAATTCCTTCAAAAGTCGCCAGCTCCTTCAAGACTGCAAACCGATAGTTTCTGTCCAACATTCACAAGACCCATTTGGGGTCAAAAATCCATCAAATTAAGCTCAATTTTTTACCAAAGATCACTAAATGAGTCCCCTAGATCTCCACAAAATTTGGTTGCAAGACTCCAACATTTTGAGGTCCTTAAGGGTCAGAAACTCTGCCTACCTTAGATTGTGTCGGCTTCGGTCAGCTTATGGGAGAATGGTTGGCCGGAGTTCCTTGGTGGCTGAATCGATACGCTTCCACTTTGAGGAGGTCAGCAAGAGGCTAATCTAGGATGGTGTGGTCGGTCGAGTCTAGGCGGTGGCCGGAGGGAGTCGTCGGAGCTGGCGAACGGGCGGCGCAGAATCGATCAGCGAGCGGCGGAAGAGAGGAAGAAGAAGAAGAGAGTTTTGGTGCTTTGGAGGAAGAGTGGCCGGCCAAGAGAGAGAGTGAAAAGCTATATTCAATCTCAAGAGTCAAAGGTAAGAATGCTAGTTGGCAAAAAGTGGACAAGACCACTCTTTAGTTAATCCATTGACACATGTTCTAAGTGTCAATCAAAGTGATCCAATGGCCACAATTTCTCTAAATTTTCGGTAGCTCTTGGGGTGTATAGAAGACCAAAATGCCCTTCTTCAATTGCATAAGCAAGGCTAAAGCTTTGAGGGGTAAAATGGTAATTTCACCCCCGTTGTTTGGAACATCATTTTTCTCGTTCCAATATTCTTTGATAAGGCGATGGTCAATTCGAACATGATGTTGGAATTCTTGATTCTCTATTTTCAATTTTCAAGACTCGTTTTTGATTATTTTCTCTATCAGACGTGGTTCCAGCCTATCCTGAACTGACGGACGGCTTTTGCAGACTTTACGCGTATCGACCCTGTGATTCATATCACATTTAGGGCTCGGCAATTCGTGGTGACTTTGGTTGTCATGTAATTGTGAGGGTCTATCACTAGTTCCGATGGGCTCGATCGTCATTGTCCGATTTAGGAAAATCTTGCAAATTATACATTGGTGAGCGGCATCAGCCACGCTCCAATCGTATAATGCTAGCAAGGTATTCCTTAATCATTCTTAGATCAGCCTTTTATGGCTCTAAATGTCCCCTCGACAATCCTTATGGTCAAAACGTCATTTCCTATTCGAATCCCCTAGGTCCACGTACTTCGTCTCTCGTTAGCCTTTCCCTTTTGGTCAGTCTACTCAAATTGATTAGATTTAAGCGAGATATGACTGAAACACATCGCTAGATATACTTCTCATTAATGAGTCTTAAAATGAATGAAAAATCAGAATGTCACAATTGGTGTGGTGAAATTGAAGGATGAATGGGTTATGACATGGTTTTAATGGAATTTCTCTAGGAATGTTGTCTCCCGTGACTCTGCTTAATTAGGGGATCGTTTAATTGGGAATTGGCTAGCTTGATTGACATGTAAGTGTTTCCTAAGCCCTTACTTGAATACTAGGATACTGTTGGATAATCTAGTGAATGAATTGATTGACAAGTGAAGTATGTGACCTGACTTGATTGGTGCGATAATGTTGTGATTTTACTGTGAATGATGATAACAATACCTATTGGCTTGTAGCCTCGGTGGTATCGAATGGCTATGAGCCTTGTAATAGCAATTGGCTGTGAGCCCTAGAGATACAATTTGGCATGTAGCTCCGGTGGTACCAATTGGCTATGAGCCCTGATGATATCGATTGTCTTGTAGCCCCGGTGATATCAATTGGCCAGAGTATCTAGAGAAGTACATCGCTGTTGAGAGCCTAGGCGATGAATGATTGTGAAAATTATGTGTAGGTGTTTACATGCTACGTGCTTTGAGATGCCTTCCGAAACATTTTCTGAATACAACCCGAAGGAAGACGAAGCTGAAGCGAATGATGGGTCAAGTGGTTCTTCAAAGTAGTATAGATCCAAAGGAATATCTTTTTTAATGAGAACCTTAGTTCCTTATCCCATCTGGGTGTGTGGTTTTCCCTTTCGTCAGTTGTAAATAAATGCATATGTTATGTTTATATATATGTGTGTGTGTTTGTGTGTATGTGTGTGTGCTTTTATGTCATTCTAAATTTACTTTTGTTTCTTTTATTTGTCAGGGTTATTGTCTTTCCTTTCACATGCGTGTTTCATTTCACTTTTAGGTCGTGAGTTGTTCCTGAGTATTTATGTCATTCTAAGTTGGCCTGTGACGGATGTGACGTGCTAAAGGGAATGCAGAGTGTCGCAAGTGTTCGAGTTATTAACGACCGAGCTCGGCTAGCAAAACCATGCTCTTCTGGCAGAACCGGACTTCGTTCCTTTCCTTCGGCGATGGCAACCGACAAGCCATGTGATTCCAAATACCCCCGGCATGGATTAATAATTGGGCATTCTTGTAAGGAGCATCTTTCCGTAACTTGCCACTACCGGCATCCAGAAAGTCATGTGGTTTCCAGTACCCTCAGCATGAACTTACCAGGCTCGACTCTCGTACTCGGGAGTCGGCTTCGTCTTCACGTACCCGAGAAGATGGTACCCATTATGTGATCACACAAGGGCGACAGTCAAACTTCCAATTTATCTCTTTGCATTGAATCAAATGTAACCACAAGCAGGCGTGCACAAAAATTGGCTCAATGCCATTTTTATGCTCAAAACTTCAATTTACATGCGATCACAAAGGCATCACAAAGGCACATATATTATCCACCAAAACTTGCATTTATATTCAGGACAATCAATCATCAAATACACATCAGTCTTGAAATTCCACAGTCATCAAATAATCATCCAATAACAAATATTAATTTCATGACAATAACGGTCTAATAATTAATTAACAATTAATTATTTATTGCTCGTCCCTTTACAGACTTCTGGGGAAAACTACTAATGTCAAATTCTGTCAACATTACTTGCCATATAGCCAATTTCCCAATCAAAGAGGGCTTCTCTAGGAGGTACTTAATTGGGTCATTTTCTGTCACCAATTGAATATGGTGATGTAGTGTATACTGCCTTAATTTACGAAACACCCATATTGTTGCTACACAAGCTCTCTTGACAGGAGCGTAGTTCTTTTCAAATGGTGTGAACTTATTACTCAGACAGTAGATAGCTCTTTCTTTGCCATCCGCAACACCTTTTTAAGCGAGTAAGACTCCTAAATACTCTTGGTGAACAGTCAAATATAAGGTCAGAGGGTGACTCGGGGTAGGTGGCACTAGCACTGGTGGAGTGGACAAGTAATCTTTGATCTTTTGGAAAGCCCGACCGCATTCTGTATCCCAAACCACCTTAGCATTTTTCTTGAGTAGCTTAAAGATTGGCTTAGCCACATTTGAGAGTTGGCTGATGAATCTAGCAATGTAATTCTATATCCCAAGAAGGCTCCTCACTTCTTTCACTTTTGAGGGAGTCGCTATGCTGTTGATAGTCTGAACCTTAGAAGGATCAATCTCTATGCCCCTGATGCTTACCACAAATCTGAGAAGCTTCTCGGATTTTGTCCCAAATATACATTTGTTGGGGTTCAGTCTCAATCTGTATTTGTGCAATCGTTCAAATAATTTTCCTAATACTTGAATGTGATCCTGTCCCTTCTTGGACTTGGCGATCATATCATCGACATATACTTCAATTTCCTTGTGGATCATGTCATGAAATAGTGTTACCATTGCCTTTCAATATGTCGCCCCCTACGTTCTTTAATTCGAAAGGCATAACCTTGTAACAAAAATTCCCCCACGGGGTGGTAAACAAAGTTTTAGCCATGTCTTCCTCTTTCATTAGGATTTGGTTATACCTTGAGAATCTATCAACGAATGAGAATAATACATATCTCGTTGTACTATCGACCAGTACGTCGATATGGGGGAGTGGGAAATCATATTTCGGCTTGTTTAAGCCTCGATAATCCACGTAAATTCGGACCCTTCCATTTTTCTTCATGACCGGGACTATATTTGCAATCCAGTTTGAATAAGAAATTTCTTAAATAAAACCCACTCTAAGAAGTTTCATTACTTCCTTTTTTATCCTGTCTAATAACTTAGCTTTCATCCGCCTGCTTCCCTGTTTCACCGACTTAAAATTGAGATCAATAGGTAGTGCATGTTCCACAATACTGGGATCTAGACTTGGCGTGTATGTATACGACCATGCTAAGATATCTTGATATTCTCTAAGCAATTCAGTAAACCTGAGTGCCTCTGCCTGAGATAAATGCCCTTCAAAATTCACTTCTTTGATGCTCTTGGCATCTTCCAAATTGATGCCGTGCATGAGCATGAGAAATCATTTTGAACTTTGAAATTTTGTTCAAAATGATTTCTCATGCTCATGCACGGCATCTTGATATGAGATATGACCAACTAGCGAAGACAAGAAGATAAGTAATATCTTCTAAAAATTAGATTAGTTCTCCTAGAAATAAGAACACGCTTTCAGAATGCGTTATATTCTCAGAAGACTGAAGATATTCTTCAAAGAATCACCAATAAGGGATAGAACAGGTGACCAATCAGCAATGATCATTGTGGAGGGATTTTTTACAGGGTTAAAGAATGAAACCCACCGCTCAAAGGGGTTGCTACTGACTACCTGTAGTGTTTGAGGTAGAGAACAAACGCGTCCATCATCTTGATCCATGTAACCGATACGAATGACTCTTACATCCGTAGCCTAGGTTTTCTTACACTGCTCTCATCCCTCAAGTGTGTGTAGGACGTATTTGGGCTAGGTTTGCCTTTTATCTGAGGAAACATCCCTTTAGACAGTTTAAACAACTCTTGTTTGGAAAAATTCTTTTGTTTTTCTCCAAAAATTTATCCTACTAGGGATTTAAGATGAACCATACATGTTTCATTCGTGTTTGGATACCCTTGGATTCAAATACGCATGCAATAAGTATAATCAATGAGGAATTTCAAACTCCAAAATCTAGTATTTCCGAATATACCCAGTTTCATGTCTACTTTTGATTTCAAATAGCGAAGGGAAATTTTTTGGTACCCTTTTGCTGACTTCGACCTTCGCTTATCGTTCCAAGACAATGAGATTTAAAAAAAATGCGATGAATGCAAATTATTTTAACGAATGATGGAACAGATACAATTCACCTGTCTTCGTGCATTGGGACCATCCAGCCCTAGTTTTGTTTAGGCAAGTTTGACTCCAGGTTAGTGTCACGCCCCAATCCTCGGGCTCGCAACAACCCTACGAAATGCCCTAGGTCAAAAAAGGATGACGTCCTAGGCACATCATCGACCCATTATTTTTATTTGTAATTAGCACATGCAAAACGTACTGCTCACATACAATTATAAAAATAACAGGGATAGAAAAAGCTGGACAATATATTAGCTAACATCAACAATGATCATTTTAATTATTTACTATTAATAATGGAAAGTATGTATACACAAGCCCTACCTCAGGGCCATCCTCAAAATACCATATCAGGTCTGGGTTTAACACTACTCCATGCTAGCAAAACGTCTCCAAAAAAAAGGGCTCCACGCCATCTACTCAAGGGTGGAGGCCAGGCGATCCTCCATCACTTTAGTCCTAAAAAATGGTAACCCACAACGAGGTGAGATATATAATCTCGTGAGTCCACACCTAAGTCTGAGTAGGATAATGACTCACCCATGGCATCCTATCATGTAAGGTAATATCAATGGCAGATCAATAGCAAGCAATTCATGCCATAGTAACTACCATAGGATAAGATCAACATTTCAACGAATCATCAACCACATGCGTACTTACCCCACCTTGGCCCACACATAAACAGTTTATATACATGTAACCAATTGCATATAGCCAAGGCATATAACCAGAACACTCATCACATTTAGCATACGCAATGCATCACACGTGTTCCAATTATTAACAACCGAACCCAGTCTAGCAAATCCATGCTCTTCCGGTAGCACCGGACTTTGTCCTTTTCCTTCGGCGACGGCAATCGACT